>JARHVA010001215.1:2415000-3738731 GCA_037957365.1 Torreya grandis | reverse complement strand
ATGAATTATTTAAATCTTTATTATAAATTAATTAACTTTAAATTTAAACAACTTTAACTAAGATTAACAAAAGTTATTTGTAACTTACAAACACAACTACTTCTTAATTAAAGGCTTTAAAAGGGATGAAGGAGGAGCATTCAAAAAAATGAGAAACAAATATGGGTACAAGATCTCTTAAGATATAGTTTCATATTGTGTTTTTATCTTCTGTGATAAATATCTGAGATTGAATATCATCTACAAGAAGATTAAATGAAATATCCTTTAACAAATAAGTAATTTTATTAGAAAAAACATGTATATCCAAGTTAGTTATTCAATTTATAAGTTGATTATCTAAAGATGACCAAGATTATGAATCCTTTAATGATTGTAGAATAATACAATTTAACATGCAAATATTTTTACTTTTCCTAATAATGAAGAATACTTTGTATTTATATAGCAAATTATCGATTTTCACTATCTTATTATTATTTTTCTCATAATTATTGTAATCAATTATGAAATTTAGTTTCTCATTAAAACTTTTACGTTTCCATTTATATCTCAATTTATCTCTTTCTTTTAGTTAGTATAAGTTGATTTTTGTTATAGTTTATTTTTCTTCTAGTTATTAGCTAATATATTGTTTACTTTTCTTTATCATTTGGTTTAAGTTTAAACCTCATGTTTAATTTAATTTATAATTAATTATTTAGTGTAGCAGTTTATTGGTTTAGTATTTAACCTTCTCTAGTTTAGTATAATATTTTCTTTATTTTCTTCTAATTGTTTCATAATGTTAATGTCTTTCTCTAATTTATCTAATCCCTTTAACTTGAACACTATAATCTTTTGTTTGTTTCCTTTCATATTTTTTTTGTGTTTATTTTTTTTTCACTACCTTGTCTTCTTTCATTTAGTGTTGTGTAGAGGAGTGATAAGAAAATGAAATTTGAATAAGAAAAAATATAAATAATCAAAGTGTTTAATCCTCCAATATGGTTATGTTTTGTTGGACAGAATTAATAACATATGATATATCTAAACTCTAATAAATATATTTGAAAGAATAAAATTAAGACTTAATAATATTTATGAACTAGGAAATATTTTAATTATTTGATTTGATGATTTCTTAATTGAATCCTTGATTATTTGAAAGGAATGTATATTTATTCATAAAATTTGGTTAAGTATAAAATGTTATAAAGTCTATTTTATTGACCACTAAAATACCCATCACATGTTTTTGGACTGACTTTCGGTTATAAGTCCCTTACAATTAAATTGGTATGATTCCATCTTCATCTTCACAATAGGTGAATGAATAGCTTTGTTGATGTAACAATTTTCCTCATCAATAAATTTGGTGACTTTGTTGGGGATATTTTTATTACATTCATTTCTTTCAGTTATCATTTCAAATAAATTTTATTCCATCTATATGGCCATTAAGAAAGTTCTTGCACCTATTTTTCAATTTGGCATTGATATTGTTGATGAACATGTCGATATTTCCTCAAATATAGTCAAATATAGTTGGTATAATCAACCTAGAAATATTTTTCATATCCTTGCAATCATTAATTCCAAAGAAGAGGCATTTGAAATAGAGAGATATTCTTGATTTGCATGAAAAAAACAAAATCATATTTGAAAATGAAATCTTTACCTTAGGCAAGAAAGAACTTAAATATTGATTGTAAGTCCTCAACCCAAAATCATATTTACGTCTAATAAACCAACTAAATATTATTAATCTTTTAGATGGTAGAACAAGGTAGAAATTGAATTAGTGATGTTATTATTGGTTTATAATATGATAGAGATCAGGAAGAAGTAACTAATAATGAAGTTTATTTTGGTGTTGAAATGAGCAACAAGTAACCAATCCCTTGATTCAAGGTAATCCTATTAGAAAATTGTCTATTAAACTCTCATCTCTAAAAGGAGTTAACATTCCTAAATTTTTTGGTAAGTTTAGTGAATCATGGGAAGATCATCTTCATTATTTCAACCTATTTTTTGCAACCCTTGGAATTAATAATGATATTTTTTTTTTTAAATTTTTATCTCAAAACTTAAAAGGTAAATCCAATCAATCTATCATTATCTTACCACCTAAAACCATTAAATAATGGAAAGACATCAAATATTTTATTGAACCATGTTTTAAAAAACTTAAAGAAGATTTAGAACTTGTTAATGAATTGGTCAATATTTCTATATATCCCAGTGAGATAATTTATCATTTCATAAAAATATTTACTAAGATTAGAAAAATAAATCCTCTTAATGTCCAAACTCCAAAAAAGTTAGCAAGTTTGTATTTTTGTAGTGCACTGCCTCTTAAATATAAAATGACCTTAGAAGATAAAGATATTACATAATATGATACTATTATTACATTTTGTATTGAATATGAAAATAAGCTAAAACGTATTGATTTTACAGATAGAGATTCCACTAGTCTAACCTTTGATAAAATATAAATTTTAAAGGTCATTCATAACCTTTGAAATGAATTAATCTTCGTTAAATGAAAATTGAATGATCAATCTGTAAGTTTAGGTAAGATGTAAAATATTCAATCAAATAAATCTGAAGGTAAAACCATTACTTTCATGTTTTTAAAACTAATCAAGGCTCTGATACTTATACTATTTTTGTAAAATATAAAAATTTTATCAAACTAAAAGATAGTCTTTATATAAACTTGGTGTAAAAATAAACATGCATTATTTTAAGGAGCCTTTGGTGAAAATTTATATTACTAATTCTTATGTAGTCTAGACAATAAGAAAATAATATAATCATGTTCCTTAAAATAATATGAATATAGAAAGCATAAAAAAGGCTACTGATAATCAGCCATCTTCTTCAAAACCTTTTTCATAAGATAAAGGTAAGATTGTTCTTCAAAATAATAATGTTGTAAGTAATCATGTTTCAAATACACAACAAGTAAATCCTTACCAACTAAATTTAATAATTCTAAATATTAACCAATTTATAGTCCTATATTTAATCCTCATATCAAAGTTAATACACCTTATAATACCATGAATGATTTATTTTATACCAAGCTAGTTTTTCTTTAGTCCAAGTTGTCGTATCAAGTCAACTATAAAATATTAATGAGGTTGTTTAGAATCCATATCCTAAAAATATTTCAAGATTGAAAGAAGAAAATTATAATGAAGAAATTGAATATGTATTTTCTTAATATAATGATTTTCCTTCTGATTACATCCTACCATTTTATGTCTATTAGAATCATTGACAAGATTATTCATAATTTCATTTTTGATGTGGGGTTTTCAAAAATTATTATGCCAATGTTTATCATTGGCCAATTAGGTGTTCAGTACGAATGAGGTAATCGAGAGCCTATTAATTTTTATTCATGTTGAACTAAAATTTATAGTAAATTTTGTGATATAGTAATTAATATTTCTCAATATTAAAGGATAAGATGTGTTTTCAATGTTCTAATTTTAGGCATTCAAGCTAATTATCCAATGTTTAAAGGAAGGGATTGGTCTAAAGATATTGGTGCTTTTATTGGAAAGGATACAACTTGGGTTCTCATAGGAAATGAAAATGATTTTATGTATAGATAAGGACATAATGGTACACCTATTGAATCTATTGTAAATAATATTACTTTTGTTGAAATTGGTATTGGAACATACAATATACTAAACCTAGATGTATGGGATTAAAAATATATAAGAATAGATCCATGAGAAAGTTTTTTATCTTTATACTTCGATGGATATTATTCTCAACATGGTAATGAATTTCATTTTGTTATTATTTCTCCTATAGGTAAGAAATTCAGGTATGCTTATCAATTATTCATTAAAAACATGAATAATAAAACTAAGTTTGAAGTTTTATGTCTTGGTATAAAAAATACCATTGATTTAAATATCAATTAGCTGGAATTTTTTAGTGATTTTGAATTAGTTATAAGGTAGTTCAAGAAAATTTATAAATCTAATTAATCACGTTTACTTAGATATATACAAAACATCTAGTCACTAATGGAAAAATTTTAAGCATTTAATATTTAACACGTGCTTCTAAAATTTAATGCACACATAGATAAGTTAGTTGTTTATGCTTCTAATTCTACTTTGATCGATATAAAACCTATTGATCACAGTTTTATTGATTTTTTTAGAACAAAAATACCAAATTGTAAAATGGTATATTTTTTATTATGATGAACACATTAATAATTTCATATAATATAATTAATTTGATCATGATAACTATGTACTAAACTATAGTGATTATTTATAACTTGGTAATAATAAAAAACCTATTGGATTGGTAAGTATTGATTCAATGTTTTACTCCATACGATCACCCAAATATCTTTAGAACTGAAGATCCTTCAAGATGGATTATAGAAGATAATACTTTAATCAATTTTGGAATTGAAGAAGATCCTAAATAGGTTTATTTAGGTATCCAATGCATAGCTCAAGAAAAGGTAAAATTTATCAAGTTATTCCAATAATTCATTTAAATTTTTCTTGGTCCTAAATGGATATGATACTTCAATAATTAGACATGATATACCCATAAAACTAGGTATAAAACCCATCAAACAAAAATCTCAATAAATAATCTCTCTGTTAGAAGACACCATCAATAAAGAGCTTGATAAAAGAGATGGTGGTGTCATTTATCTTATTATATTTTTTGATTAGGTAGAAAACCTTATTCTAGTTCACAAAAATAATGGTTATATTCATTTGTGTGTATATTTTAAATATTTTAATAGTGTTAGTATTATATACAGTTTCCTTTTGCCAAACATGGATCAAATTTTATAACATGTAGTTGGTTGTGAAATGATGCCTTTATGAGATGGATTTTAAGTCTAAAATGAAATATTTGTTAAACCAAAAGATAGACATAATACTAATTTCACTTTATGCAAAAGTGTGTTCACATTCAATAGAATTCCCTTTGAATTGATAAACATAAGTTTTCCTTTTCATATAGACATGCACATAGATTTTGATTATTTAATTTGCATTTTCATCCAAGTTTACTTAGATTATTTGATTTTTCATTCTAAGATATGAAAGAAACATCTAGATCAGTTACATAAAATCTTTATTAGATGTTTAAAATATGGTATATCTTTAAATCCTAAGAAATCAATGTTTGGTGTGACTGAAGGTAAATTTTTAGGACATGTGATATCAAAATATAGAATTTCTATAAATCTCTATCATATCAAATCTATTAAATAATTACATCATCCTAAATACCAATTTGGTCTAAGATATTTATTTGGTAAAATCTTTTTTTTTTCTAAATTCATCTCCAATTTCATAGATAAAGTTAATCCATTGAAGATTTTACTCAAGATAAATCAAAAATATTTATGGGAACCAAGATAAGATATAGCTTTGATGAAATTTAAAATTCAATAACAAGTGGTCTTGTACTTTCAAAGCTAGATGTAAATAAACCCTTCATATTATATGTTAATGTGACTAATAAAGATATAGGTGTTGCAGTAAATCTATACAATCAAAACTATGAAGAACGACCCATTAGATATATACTCAAGTACTAAAAATGTTGAAATCAAGTATTCATTAATTAAAAATATATATCCTTTCATTAGTTTCATCATTAAGTAAGATTAAATAATTTTTAATAGGAAATGAAGTTTTTGAATGATCAAATGTACCTATTTTGTCTTTTTTTTTAAACAACCTAAAATTGATGGTAGATTAGCCAAATGAATTTTTAAAATTCAAGAATTTAATATTGATTTTGAAACTTTTATAACAATTAAAGGTAACCATTTGGATAAACATATTGTTGAAAATGTAACTTATGATTTTAATGTTTTAATTCTTTCAATTGATGATGATTTAAATGCAAAAACACACTTTTAAACCATGAGAGTTGTTGATATTGTTAAAAAAATTCAAAATAGGACTTGAAATTCAAGAATGGGATTGTTTATTTTCACATGATAATTGGTATCATGACATCGTTTACTATTTTCATAATCGAATTGACATAATTCATTATATAAACATATAAAAAGAAATTTTAGGTTGCAATATTTAAATTTCAACTTGCTTTAAAAAAATTTGTTTTGAAGAAATAAAGATGGAATTTTAATAAGTTACTTAACACATGATCAAAATTAGAAAGTACTTATACTTTTTTATGAAAGTAGTTATGGATAACCTTTTGTTGTGAAAACAACTAATAACATTCTACATGATAAATACTATTGGCCAACTCTTTCTAAAGATTCCTTTAATCTAGTTAGGTCATATATGTCTTTCCAATTATTTGCAAGAAGAGATAGGCTACCTACAATGCCTTTAAATCCAGTAATAGCATAAAAATATTTTTAAAAATGGGGCATATATTTCATTTCTAATATTCAGCCTCCATTTTCAAATAGTCACAAATATATCTTAAACACCACTAACTATTATATGAAATAACCTGAAATTGTGGCCCTTAAAAGCTTTATTACTTATGAAATCATTTCTTTATTCAAAAATAAAGATTTCTCACACTTTGGAGTACCTTATGAAATAATTTTAGATAATGGTCCTCAATTTATTTCTAAATATTTGTAATTATTAGAACATTATTCCATTATCTTAAGTCATTTGTCTAAATATTACCCTATAGGGAATGGATAAGCTAAATCCACTAAAATAAAGTTGATTTTTATTATAAAAAATTTTGTATGTGAAAATAAATAAAATTGACATATTAAAATATTTGAAGCCTTATTGGTTGATAATAATATGGTAAAAATTGTAACTATTTATTCACCTTTTATGCTTGCATATGGTTTTGAAGCCACTATGTCAATTGAATTGCAAACAACTTTAGAAAAAAATCCCTTCAATATTCTTTTGAAAACATTGAAGTAATACAATAGGGATTAAATTATTTCTTAGCATTAGATGAAACAAAGGCTATAGCTTTCCATAAAATTGAAAGAGATAAAGATAAACTTTAAAAAAAAAATTACAAAAAAATATTTAAAAGGACATTCAAGGTTGGTGATTTAGTCTTATATTCGGATAAAGTTCATGAAGAGCTTGAAAAACACCATAAATTTGATTTATTATGGTTATGACCATTAAAAATAGCTATTATTTTGGAAATTGATTTTTTTTATTTGCAAGATTTATATGGTGATTAGTTGTGTAACATGTCATACAATTAATGGCCATCATTTGAAGCACTTTCATGCCTGATCTTTTTGCTTTCTTTTAATTATGGTTTATTTGCTTTATATTTTTATGTTTGATTTTATTTCTTTTTTTTTGTTTGTTTTTTTTTTCATGCATTTGGTGAAACTTAACTTCTCAAGTGAATTATGAATTGTTCTTCATGCGAGACAAATCAAATAATCTGTCATATGACTTTAAGTATTTTATATGGAGGAACAAAAAGATTATATTCATTCCAACATGAAATACATTATAGAGCTTCAATTTTATACATGAATATGAGCTCGTAATAGTTCCTATAAAATAGGAAGGATAATATCTCCTAAATATTACATGGGAGTAACAAAATATCAAAATTAAAAGATATTCATGATTTACTATCCTATATAACCCTACAATCTATCTACGATAAATAATCATATACTAATTAATAATTACTAATTACAAATAATTATAATTATTTATTTATAATGGTGAATTAATCACCCTAATATTCCCCCCCTTAATATGGCATTATCTCAAGTGAATAGGGGAGATATTTTATGAATGCCTCAAATTTTTCCCATGCAAGTACTTTAGTAAAAACATTTTCACATTGTTGATCTATCAAGAAATACTGGAGCTGGATGTTGTCATTATGAACATGTTTGTAGATGAAATGATCTTGTACCTCAATGTCTTTAGTGTTTTCACGAAATACTGGACTATGAACAAGCTTCACTACTCCTTCATTGTATACATGAAGAATTATTGGTTGATTCTATGGTTATCCAAATCCTTCAAGTATACATTTGACCCAAATCACTTCACAAATAGCTCCTCATAGGATGTGATATTGTGATTCTATGGAGGACCTTGAAACACAATTTTTCTTTTTACTCCCCCATGATATCAATCAAGATCCCTTAAAGTGGATTTCTTGTCATCAATGTTTCCTGCATGATCTAAATCCAATTATTATATCAAGAGGTTATCATTCTTCTTGTATTTTAGGCCAAAATCCATAGTTCCTATGATGTAACTCAATATCCACTTTGATACTTTTCGATGACTAATCTTAGGATCTTTCATGAACCTTGAGAGAAAATTGACAGCATAGCTAATGTTTGGCCTTGTATAGGTTAGGTAAATGAGACTCTCCATCAACTACCAATATAGAGTTGCATTTACTTGTGGTGATGGATCTGCTTGAGATAGTTGAATCTTTATCTCCATAGGTGTGGCAATTAGTTTTTTATCCATCATTCAAAATTCCTTGAGCACTGTCCAAGTATATTTGAGCTGAGATAAAAAAAAATGTAATTTTCTCTCTACCAAACTTCTAAGCTAAGATAATAGTGTAGAAGCCTAAGATCTGTCATGTCAAATGATCGATTTATATCTTTTTTTGTTGATTCAATCATCTTCACTAAACTACCAGTGATGACTAGATCATCAACATATAAAACTATAATTATTATCCCCCCTTGTTATTTGAGGTAGAGATTTAGATCATATTGACTCTTTTTGAATCCATGTTTCAAGAGATGTTCATCAATCTTGGTATACCATGCCTTGGGAGCCTATTTAAGACCATACAATGATTTGACAAGTCTACATACCTTATCTTATTTTTTTAGATTTGACAAAACCTTCTGGTTGAGTCATGTAGACTTCTTTTTGTAAGTACCCATTAAGGAAGGAACTTTTCACATTCATTTGATAGACTTTCAACCAAACTAGGCAGCTAGAGAAAAAATCATCCTGATAGTTTTGATCTTTATTATGGGAGCAAATGTGTCCTCATAGTCAATGCCTTCTTTTTGAGCATATCCCTTCACAAAAAATCTTGCCTTACACTTGTTGAGACTACCATCTTCTTTATTATTTGTCTTGAAGATCCATTTTCATCTGATTGGCTTCTTTCCTGGTGGAAGATCTACAAGCTACCATGTTTTATTTTTCATCAATGAATTATATTCTGCATCTATCGCATCTTTATAAGGTTTTAACTATAGGGATTATTGAACTTTATAGGGCTCAATCAATTCAAAAACTATACTCATTAAGGCCAAATTGACCTCACCATGATCCATACTAGGGGTCCTTGGTCCAGTGGTGGATGTGTTTGGAAAACCATCCAATTTGGCATCTCTGGGTGTATTTGTATACAATTTAGGCATACATTGACTAGTTCTTGTGGGTGGTGGAGTTTCACCATTATTCCCATCACCATTATCAAATTCATCTAGGAGATTACCATCTTCTATATTTTCTATAGGACTAATTTGTTTATCAGGTGAACTTGTAGAAGGATTTTCTACTTTTTCTTTTTAAAGAATTTGAAATCCCTACTGGTGTAAATTTGTATGGTTTTTGGATCCATGAGTCTATAGGTAAGTGCTTCTTCATTGTACCCTAAGAACACATGTTTTTTGTCTTTCATATCAAGTTTATTCTATTTCATTTTGGGAATGTGCATACTTTCTTGGCATCCAAAAAATCAAAGATGTGTTATAGGTGGCTTTTTCCCTGACCAAGTTTCATGTGGAGTTACTCCATCAAGAGCTATAGTGGGTACTCTATTGAGTAGATATATGGTAGTTTTGATAGATTCTACCCAAAATGCCTTTGTCAAGACTGAATCATGTATCATACATCACACCATTTTTACAATAGTATGATTCCTCCATTAAATAATTGCATTTTTTTGTGGTGTATATGGAAGTGACATTTGATGACAAATGTCATTTTCTTGCAAAAAAGGTATAAACTCATTACCAATGAAATCCCCCCATGATTTGAATGGAAGGTCTTGATTTTTTTACTAGATTTTATTTCAATAACCACTTTGAACTTCTTGAAGGTTTTCAAAAGCTTGATCCTTTGTTTTTAGACAATATACCCACATTTTTCTAGAATAATCATCAACAAAGAGCATTAAGTACTTAAATCCAACATGGATAGGTCTCATTGGTCCACACAACTCAGTGTGAACCAGATCAAGTTTACCATTAGATCTATAGGTATTTTTCTAAAATGGGACTAGGTGTTGCTTTCTTTATAAGCAATCATGACATTTGTTTGTACCCTTTTTAACAGATGGTAAGCCTCTTACCATGTTGTAATGATAGAGTGTGTTGAGATATTAAAAATTGATGTGGCCAAATCTCCTATGCCATAGTTGTGTTGAGTCTATGTTCTTTTCTATGAGTGATTGATTATTTTTTTGAATGAAATCATGTTAAAACATATGGTTCACAATGGATGCTTGTGAAATAATTTTATAGTTTTTTGATTTGTCTCTGATTAAACATAATTTATTTCCACCTTTATAGTCAAAGTTAATCTTTAAATTATGGTCTAATAGTTTACTCACTGATAACAAGTTTTTGGTTAACCCAAGTACATAGACAAGATCATTGATTTTACATGTTTACATGCCTAGGGGTAAGGCAATGTTTTCAATTCCTTACACATTGTATGAAGTATCATCACCCAAAGAAACATGATTTTTATTGGGTGTGTCCTTCAAAATGAAAAACCAATCTTTTATACCTTTCATGTGTAAGGTTACACCTGAGTCAACATACCATATGTCACTTTGTGATGTGTATTCCTCATGGATATTTGTAGAGTATAGGTAGTCCTCTTCCTCATCATGTTTTTTTGTTCACCAATATTGTCATATTTCTTTTATTTCTTCTACCAAGTCCCCTTTTTTATCCTTGTGGATTACTGAATGAGTCAAGGGATGATTGTTGGTTAGTGGACTTCTAACCACTAGAAGATCCTTTTTTGAAGTTATTTTACCAATAATATTTTAGTTCATGTCCCTGAAGACCACAAATGAGACATTATTTTTGTGACTTTACTCCTTGGGAATTTTACTTTGAATTATGTTTTGATGAATATTTTATTGGTTTCTTTCCTTTCTATTGATGAGAAGACATTACATGCTCTTCTTGGTTGTCATGAGTATTGAAAGACTCTTCCTATTGCAACATATTTATCAATTTTTCAAAACTTGGTTTTTGTTTTATGATAGTCAAAGTGGTCACAAAAATCTTGCATGAGGTTGGTAGTGCTCTCAAAACAATAGGTACAAGATATTCATCTAAAACTGTCTCACCCAAGGAGTAAAGTGATGCCCTCAACATTGCAACATGTGTTTAAAAGGCCTCTACTATTTCTCCTAATCTTAATTTGAGAGAGTGGAATTGACTTTGCAGATGTAGAATAATGCTCTCATTTTTGGCCTCATATATAGTTTGGAGCTTATCCCAAGATTCCTTAGCTATTTTAGCTTCATGGATGTGTGGTTGAACTTCATCCAATACTTCGAACATGATTATCAACTTAGTCTTTTGGTTAGCTTTGTCAAAATTACATTGTTGATCAACATTTGTTGTATGTTAGGTATATGAGCCATCTATTACAAACCAAATTTTTTCAAACTTTAGTTGATTTCGGAGCTTTATCTTCTAAGCAGAGTAGTTGTTACCTTTGAGGAGTTATGAATTTGATAGAAAGAAATTTGGATCCTGTGCAGCCATTAGTAAGACTACGGGTGATGGATTGGTTCATTATCACTCTAGGTATATAGGTCTCCCTTTATATATATCATCAAATAAATATACCATACCTTTATTTATACATGCCCTTCTTTTATACACATCGGTATGGAGAAGAATCTCACCCTTTTCATATACTTGATGATACGAGAAAGAGGCATAAATGTATGGGAAAGAATCTAATACTTGGTACCTAGACAATACTAAAAAGGGTTCATTCAATCACTAGCACCTGCTTAGAAATATTTATGCATACACATGTGTAACCTTGTTATATACTTGGAAATTCCACCTATCAGGATTTATGCCTTCTAATTGTAATGAATGAGTAAATGAAGGGAAGGCTATGAGTGTATGTGCCTTATTTTTCCCTGATAATTTAAAGGTTTGATGCCCAGATGTCATTGTTATAGCTATGTTAGGTGTTATATGTAATAACTCAAGCATAATGGCATTACCCATAAATGTGAGACAAACGCATAACTATGATCAAAAACTACGTCAAGTTAAAAAAACTCATGATTTTGTGAAATTTTACAATATATAATTTCTTGTAATACAATATGAAAATGAAATTCAATATGCTTACAGAAAAAATTTTTTTTTAATTATTTGGGCTCATTAGCCTCTTTTTGGCAAAAAAAATACTTTTAAAAAAACTTGCCTTTTCCTTTTAATAAAAATATATATTTATGACTTTTCCTAATTTAGTTAACTATAACTAAATTTATCAGTTTGCTATATTTTGAGGGCTTGCTAAATTTTTTTACCAAAAGTATTCTTTTGGAGGATTTGAACCTCCCACCTATGTTTTACTAAAAAATCTTCCCACCAACTTGGTTATGCATCAATTCAAGTATTAAAAAGGACAAATAGGTATTTAAAGGCTATAAATGGATCATTTGAAATCAAAACCACTTCTTATCTAATACCTTGGGTTTCCCAAATGAGTGGTTTTTGATAAAATGTACAACAAAGGATCTTTTTGGAAAGTAATTTTGAGGAATAAAAAGGTGGTTTTGGATTATATTTGCAGCAAATAGGATATTTAAATGGCAATTTTGGGGCTTTAATGGTGGTTGGTGCCTTAGATTGAATCTAAAAACTTATAAATTGCATGTTTTTAGTTATAAACTGAAAAAAATTAAGACCAACCTATTTTAAATTGGTGTCAAAGAGATATATCTAGCATTGGAAAATAGAATATGGCAATATCTTTGGCATAAGCCTTGAAAAGGTTTGTAGTTTGATCCTTCATAGAGGCACCAAATTCACCGCTCCTTCTCTAGATGTAGACACCACCACTTACACACCCATCTCACCATAGCTTCCATTTCATTCAACAACATTTATATCATAATAAACTTTAAGTGCCAATCCAAACATTGTATGTTTGGCATTTAGAGAATATATATTGGTAGATCAAACTTTTCTCCATGCTTTTGTAGATATGACATCCTCCATTTATAAATTATAAAAATTAAATATAATATATTCCAACACTATGAATTATAATAGGATATGAATTAAATAAAATGTTTTAACTTATAATGTTGACAATGTATTGAAACAATCTTCTATTGTTGCTTCTCTTCTCTTTTTTTTTTGTAGCTTTTATGGATACTTTGATGTGGGATTGCATGATCTTCTCCTCACAGTTCAATATCTCTTAAGAACAAAAAGATTACATTCATTCCAACATGAAATACATTGCAAAGCTAAATATTTATACATGAATATGAGCTCGTAATAGTTCCTATAAAATAAGAAAGATAAAACTAAAGTAAACATAATATCTCCCAAATATTACATGGGAGTAACAAAATACCAAGATTAAAATATATTCATGATTTACTATCATAAATAACCCAACAACTTATCTACAATAAATAATCATTTACTAATTACTAATTACAAATAATTATGAGTAATTTAAATATTCATTGTTTATTTATAATAGTGAATTAATCACCCTAATATTTTATAGTATTAAAATTTTAATTTTAGACAAATCAAATTAATTGTTTATAAATGAATAATACTACAATATTATTATTTTAAGGTATTACTTATTTTTTTATTATATGTTCTGAAGTTATTGTAATGATATTTATCCAGCTTGAACTTTTTAATTTTATATTTCTTATTCTTCATGCTATGCCAACTAAACAAAACCAACCCTTATTGTAAAATATATTTAAAGGGGTTTGTGCTTAGCTACTTAGAAAATAATTTATTTGATTACACTCCTAAGTTTTGAAATCCACAAATTTAATTACAGCCCATCCTCATACATGAAATTGAGCATCGTGGTCACCAATGTTATCATAAATTTTAGTCTTTATCAAAAAATGTTAAATATCATAATATCTAATATATATAGTTTGTTGTATCATAATTTCTAAAATAATATGGTAGGACCAACTTGATTTGAATTCTTGATTATTATTTACTTATTTGATTATGATTAAATATTGTGTTCAATTATGTTTAATGTAGTTTTAAGATGAAACTTACATTATGATCATTAAGAAACACTCAAAATAGTGGGTATAACCCATTATGGATTATGGTGGTAATTAAATAATGACTGGTTATAGAATAGTACCAAATTAAAAAGGGATATAAATTTAGTTTACATAAGTCGTAAAAAAATATAAAATTTAGTTTATACATGATAATTGATAACATTCTCCTCAAGTGTTGTCTTCATAATATCATTCTTCTTGATGTTTTTTCATCCTGATTTTCTATATATAAATATCTCCATAATTGGTACTTGAATCTGAAAGAGTGTCCATTCATTTACCATCTTTTGAGAATGAAATCAAGGTTATTAATTTTATAAAATTAAATGAGATGAAAGGTTTTGATTTTTATTATAAATATAAAACTTAATCCTACTCTAAAACTATACCTAATGTAAGTTCTATCCTAACCCTCAAGGTCATGTGATTTCTATTTTTTAATAGATAGTTGTGTTGATATGCATGAATAAACTTTGAAAATCATATAGTTTGCATTGAGTAAATTTATAATTCAATTCAATTTCAATTTCAAAATATACTATGGAGATTGAGATTCACTTGGTAGCTTTGAGATTTATGTTTTTTCAAGTCACATTAATGCATGAAGTGGTGCAAGTTGGCTGAAATTTATAAACTTGGATAGATAAAAATAGTTCTAAAATTAGAGTAGAATGTTTTAAATCAATTAAAACACCACCAAAGTTAGTGAGGATCCTAGAGAAATGTTGTTTTTTAAATAAAATTTATTCTAGTTGGCAGTATTAACTTGCATTGAATGTAACATGGGCATTGGGGTTCGAATGAGAAACAATTGTTCAATTTTATTTGGCATTTAATTTTACAAGCTTTGAGCAGAAGCTAAACTCTTTCACTTTTCTTTGAACCAATAATTATTTTATTAACATTTTTTGAAATTTTTTTTAAATTTAGACCCGTTTCTAAGTTCTACAAGAATATTTTATGGAGTTGAGTAATCGAGGTTGGGCATCATCACAACCTTTGCTTTTAGAAGCATTGTTATTGGTTTTTTTGTGTTCCTTTTGAATTTTATGAGTGTTTATTTCTGAATTCATAAGTACAACTATTTTAAATAAGTTTTATTTGCTTATTTTGTATAAAGTGATCAAGATGGTTGATATCCAAGTTAATATCTTCTAAAATGAGTCTATAGTTCATCTTAAAATAATTTTTTGTGTCAATTGATTTGAATATATGGTTGAATATGGAAGTTTCAAGAACATAAATAAATAATAGCTCACTATTTAAATTTAAACTTGTCATTTATGTGCATTTCTTTATATGACTTGAATAAATCTATTGTTATCTTGGATGAATATTGAAGGTAGATTCAATAGTCCATATTTTTAAATGTTTGGCTTTCAAAATATGTACGGTTTTATTGCATGGCAATGGAGTGATAAATCCTTACTATTTGTGATGGTATGGTATATTTAGGGATGAAAAGGTTTAGTCATGGTAAATAATATTTCAGATATTATTAGCTCTTTATATTTTTTTATTCATCATATTGGTTCAATAGATGAGATTTGAATACATGTTGATGTGAAATTATTTGAAACCTAAGACCATTTACATGGGTCTGAATATTTTTCACATTATTTTCAATGCATAAATATATCTAAGCAAATCTAGGTTCTTATAAAAATGAATTATTTTTCATTCAAAGTATAAAGTCAATTTTGGTATCTCTAAGTTTCATTGTAAATCGATTTTCAAAAGTGGTAATAATTTAATTTTGTTATGATTGTTAGTAAAAGTTTGAATCTAAGAATAAAAATTAATGGAAGTGCTTTAAAAATATTTTTTATTTATAGTCTTGAGTCAACATTACAATTCAGTGATGAAAACTACAGTAGTATTTCATAATTTTAAAGGATTGGGTCATAAATTTTAGATTCAATGAATTATATGGCATGTGGTAGATTAAGCACTATGTTTAATTATCTTTGGCATTTTTAGAAGATTCATAATAATTTATTTCAATAAATTAAATATTTTTTTCAATATGTACATCACCATTTTTACATGAAAGTGCAAGACAGTTTGAATTAATGAAATATTGAAAGATTTTAGTTTTGATATTATGGTAGTTTGTATAATCTCCTTCAATTTTTGTACATTATCTTCTTTTTTGAGATTAATCAAGGATTGAAAAAGTTTTCAAATTTTGAATATAGAATTAGAAATTATTTATTTTCATAATGATAAGTACAAATTTTGTATTAAGAATAATTTAGATACACTATCTTATATGTTTGTCATTTTCAAATTTAAAGCAAGGTGTTTGGTTGAAGTCAAAGATCTCATAGCTCATGAGGAAATAGTTTGGGTAGAGCAAATCAATAGTAAAATAATGAATTTCCTACCCAAAACAACTACCAAGGTAGACCTTTATGAGGTAAAAGAGTTTCTAATGCGTTCATGTGACATTTTAACCCTAGCATTGAGTATCTCTATACTTTGATGTTAATGACCCACATTTTCAAATGTTTTGAATTTGTTGCCTCGTGATACTTCATATCCTTATGGAATAACATTTGTATAAGACTATGAATAGGTAATTGGCCATCTCATCCAATTGAGCATGGTTTCCAAATACTTATTCTCATCCAATGTATACCGCTAATGTTTAGATCATGAAAAATGTTGACTTCATACCTCAAAACCATGAATTACTTCATCTTGATGTTAATCAAACCATTACTACTGTAAACTTAAAATATTCTATCCACTATTCCATATAATTTAAATAATGTATCCTCTTCAAGCCATAAACTAACTAGTAACTCTTCATCCCAAGCTTTAGTCACACATTTTCTTGTAAGGATTAAACTAGAAGTTGATGATGAATCTAGTGATATGACTAGAATTGATTTTCCATTATCACCATTTGAATATACTAAATATCAAACTGAGCATGGTGCATCATTGATATATTTAGTTTCTGATGGAGAGATTGTAAATGAGGATTGATGAATATTTATTTATCTTAAGACATGCTACTAAGTATTTATAGACTAGATGCTTATTTTAGTTTGACTATGGATATTTTGTAGCATGTGGTATATTATTTAGATATAATTTTTATTTGACAGTGAATCATGAAAATTTCATTATAGTTTGATTGCAATTTGAGTATGCATATAGTATTTTGATGAAGTATGGTTGATTAGTTTATGGTTTGGTCTGAAATAGTTTCCAAGTTTATATTGCAATGCTAAGAATATCAGTTTATTTTATGATTTTAGAAAGTTAATGGATAAAATGATTAAATGCAACTATGGATTAAATTATTTAATCTTAATCAATATAACTAGTCATTTTTCATGATAAATTGTTCAATGAATAATTAAGTTATATTAAGTCAAGAGGTCCCCCACCCCATTAAAGATATTATTTGGTCATTCTAATTATTAAATCATGAGTCGTAGAAGTTTACTTCATGAACTCATCATTTAAATCTTAATTATAAATTAACTAACTTTATTAAAGTTAAACAACTTTAATTACGATTAAAAAAATTAGTTCTAACTTGCAAACACAACTATTTCTAAAGTGAAGGCTTTAAAAAGACTCAAGGAGCATCATTCAAAGAAAGGAGAAACATCTAAAGGTACAAGATCTGTTAAGATATAGTTTCATACTATGTTTTTCTCTTCTATGATAAATCTTTGAGATAAAATATCATATGCAAGAAGATTGAATGACATATCCTCTTACAAATAAGTAATTTTTTTGGTACATATAGGTGTATCCAGGTTAATTATTCAATTTATAAATTAATTATCTAAAGATGATAAATATTATTAATCCTTTGATGATTCCAAAATAATGTAATCATACATGAAGATATTTTTACTTTTCCTGATAATGAAGAATACTTCGTATTTATATGATAAATTGTTGATTTTCACTATGTTATGATTGTTTTTCTTAAAATTATTATAATCAATTATGAAATTCAATTTATCAATAAAACTTCTACATATTTTTTTATATCTCGATTCATCCCTTTCTTTTGGTTATTATACGTCATTTTATGTTATAGTTTAGTTTTCTTCTAGTTATTAAGTAATATGTTGTTTACTTTTCTTTATCATTTGGTTTAAGTTTAAACCTTTTGTTTACTTTAGTTTCTAATTAATTATTTAATGTAGTATTTTATTAGTTTATTATTTGACCTTTTATAATCTAGTATAATCTTTTCTTCATTTTCTTCTAATTTTTTCATAATTTTAATGTTTTTCTTTAATTTATCTAATCCCTTTTAACTTGTACATTATAATCTAATTATTGTTTCCTTTCATATTTGTTTTGTGTTTGTTTTATTTCATTGTCTTGTCTTATTTCGTTTGGTGGTTTTTATGAGTGATAAGGAATGGATATTTAAATAAGAAACCATATCGATAATTAAAGTTTTAACCCTCTAAGACTTTGCCTCTTCTATAGGCTTTGTTTTGTTGGTTAATATTGATTACATCTGATATATATAAACTCTAGTAAATATATTTAAAAGAATCAAAGCAAGAGTTAATAATATTTATGAATTGATAAATATTTCATAACTTATTATTTTATTTTATTTTTTATGAATTGAATCCTTGGTTATTTGAAAAAAATATATATATATGTTCCCAAAATTTAGTTAAGTATAAAAAGTTTTGAAGTCTATCTGCATGACCACTAAAATGCCCCTTGCATACCTTTGGACTAATTCTTAGTCATCAGTCCCTTACAAATAAATTGGTACAATTCCACCTTAACCTTCATAATATGTGAATGTGTACATTTGTTGATGTACAAATATTCCTCATCAACACTGTCTTGGATTTTTTTTTCATTTTACCTTTTAAATTTGTCTTTATTTGATTTTTCCACATTTTCTTTAGTTTGATAAGTTGTATTATTATTTTTCTAATTATAGGAAGATATGAGAGAGTAAGTTTTTTAGTCATGGATACATGATGGAGACTATACAATCATTTCCGTTGAGTGACATTGAGAGGGTTATTCTTGATGCAAAGTGGCTCATTTATGTTGGGAAATTGGATGTGATGTCATATAATATGCAAATGATGATAGTGGTGGGATTTTTATCATTGCAAATTTTGGCTCCCATAGGAGAGATGACTAAAACTCTTGAGGATGTGTGGAATATTTTTAAGACTTCCCATGGTTGGTACCCATGTGACATTGTGGGTTGATGGTGGGAAAGTGAAAATAGGATATATTCACCAGTATATGCTTTGACATGCTACCAGATCATAATATGTTACCATTAATACTACTATCTTGTTAATAGAGATTATATTATTGAATATTTTGCATGTGCAAAATTTGGTTATGCATTGATACCATCATTTATTATTATCGGTGGCATGGTTTATCCATTTCATACATGATGTATCATTTTATTTAGGATAAAGAGAAGCATTGTACCATGTACTCTTGGGGATGGATGATGTTAGCTCACTTATATAAATATTTACATCCTTTTACATGAGAAAGATTTGGTGGTGGGTTGGGCTTAGCCACATTATTACTTTGGTAGGATTATGATCATATTTATATGACATGAATTGTATATATGCTTTGTGGTAGGTGGACACATCCATATATGTTCGTATAGATATGGGTTAGTATAGCACATATTCTATGGAGTGGAAATATGGAGTGTCACAAAATTATTTATCGATTGTGAGCAAGTTATATTATATGGATACCCTAGAAAAAAAATTTAGGGTGGCATAAGGATGGATTGCAGTTAAGGTAGATTCATGTGAGTTATTTGTTCCACAATCATTGGCTAGATGTTTACAAGGAATTTCAATTTGAGTGCATTACATGTTATTTTCAGATCAAGCAAGATGTACCCCCAACACCAATTATATGGAGCTGATCGATGAGATCTATATGATGTGAGGATGATCAAGGATAACCTATTACAATTGATTTAGCATCCATTATGTTAATTGAGATGGGAATTTTTATTCAGGTTTCTTATATATTTGACACTAGGTGTACTCCAACATATACATGATGGTAGATGGCACATCAATGGCCCATATTATTTCCTTTTATATTAGAGTGTGTCTTTGAGGCATATGGTGGAGAAGAAGATGTGGATGGAGTGGTAGAATCTATTTCTCATATTCCTCCTATGAGTATGTATACATTTTTTTAGAGTATTTATATAATTATTATATAATGTCCCCTACTCCCTGATAGGCTTAATAATAGAAGACTGATAGCCTATCATATTCTCATAAGCTAATTCAATTATTAGAAGGGAATAGTAGTGTGGGAAGTCACTATTCACTAGTACTATTCATGTAGCACTATTCACATGTCACTATTCATGGTGACATGGTGAAGGCATGAGGTGGACTGAGTGGTGAGGTGTCTAGGAGACATGGCTTGACCCACATGATAATTTTTAATTGCCCAAAAGGTGGAATAGTCAAGTGGGGTGAATTTTTCCTCCAATGCATGTGATGAATATAAAAAATCATGAGAGGAAAAATTAATAGGGAACAAAGTGGATTGAAAGTCGAACTGATTGCTCTTATGGGGTTCATGAGTGAAAACAAAGGTAAGGAGAATCTTTTGACTTATTTTTCACATGGTGGGGAATGGTTACTATTGTTTATTGAAGGTCACATCTAAGGGAGCATGAAACTATAAAGGATAGACCAAAAAATTCAAAGAAGTATCATGAAGGATACTTGCACATGGGAGAATCAAAGCACTTGAAGATTTGTGGTCAAATATCATCATGAGATTCTATGGACAAGGTGAGGCAAAGAAATTCATGTGATTTTCTCACACATGTGTGAGAAAATGATCATTATTTGAAAATAGTTCCTAAGAAGGGCATTAATTTCCCTCTCTTACCTCTTTCCCTCTCCTCCTCTTTCTCTCATTCTCCCTTACTTTTCTATAAGTATGCATTCCTTCTTTTGTTTGAGTATTCAATTGATCAAACTAAAACCCCTTTATAAATTGAACTTGCATGTTCAATATTTCCTCTCCTTGGGATTTGTAATACTAGTCTCAGTGGTGAAATATTCCACCCTTGTTATTTGTATCCATATTTTATTTGTAGGTGTGAAGATTGTCAGAGTGGAATATTGTAGTGTTGAAGTTTCAGATTGTGCAGGTGTTTCCAGATTTTAGTTGTGTGGAGTGTTTGCTGTATTGGGGTAATATTCTCTCCATTGGTGTTGTAAGTCATTTATTTTGTGTTGTCATAGTGTCATAAGTGTATTCTCTCATTTGGAGGAATATAAAAATCTGCTATGTAAGGCATATTATGTGATTGTCAATTTTCCTCATATGTAATGAAGATTATGTCTTTATTGTGAGAGTTATGTTATCCTTTTATGAGAGTGAATATTATGTTCATTTTCTAAAATTTAGTGAGAGTAATTTGTGTCAAGTAAAATACTATAAAAAGTACCAAATCCAAAATTTGTGAGTGCATTAGGTGATTTAGGAAATCCAAAATTTTATATTTAAGGATAAATGAGAAATCTAAAAATTTATCTTGTCTCATAGGTGATTTAGGAAGTAAGTGGAATCCAAATTTATCTATGTAGTTTGTATCTTTGAGAAATAATTGTGTGTGTGTTTAGATTTTTTGTGAGTGTTAGTAAATATCTTATAAAAGGGATATTTCACATTAATTTTATAACATTATCATTGATTTCATGTATGGTTTGTTTTGTAGGAGATGATGATTATTTGATAATTATCATAAAGGTAACCCTTCAATTTTTGATGAGGCATATGCCAGGAAATGAAATTACTAGTGTGTTAGTTGATTATTCCACCAATATCTCTAGTGATCATGCCCCTATCTGATTGAGATACGATATCCACCCTTACATATGTAGTAGTTACATTAGAGTGAGATGATTTAAGAGTTGAGTGTGATGCAGTTATCATTGAGTGAGATCAACTGAGATCTAAGATTACAATAAAATAGATGCCCACTTCAACACTAGCTACATATTTGGGCCAAAACTTATTAGCCAAGTATGTTCCATTATAGCAATCCTACTCGTGGTCTCGATAGTTTAATATTGGGGTATTATATTCATGATCCCCCTCTTTGTTGAGAGGGATACAGAGAGAGATTTAACTAGAAATGAGCCAATTATTGAGATATTCTACATGTGTTACACTTTTATTAACATGTCAAACATTTAATACACATACACACACACTTTTATGTTTTCTTACTTATATTGTGCTTATGTGAAATGGATATTGCATATGTTTTAAGAGTTTGATGTTTTTGAAAATTAAAATCATGTGATGGAATTATTACTTAGTATTTTGATATATTTTGGTGTGTTTTTGTATATGAATAATGTTTTTATGATAGTGTTTCAATTTGTGACATGTGTATTAATAAAACTAATGGAGAATTTTAGAATGAGTTGACCACGCTGACACAAATGTAAATTGTGCACCATACTAATCATGATTTATAACTACCTTGTGATATTAAATCTATGGTTATTTATTCATAGATATATTCATACCTATATTATTTATCTGTCATACTTGTGGTTGATATTTTTGATGCTATTTTGATATATTTTAAGTATACATTGCATTTTCATATCTTTGATATAAATCTTGATGTTTTTGATTTGGTACCCATGTCTATGTAATTCAAGATGTAAACCTATTATGGACCAGAGTTTCCTTCATGCTTGTTTAATTGATATGTAATGTTAATAAACCACCTTCAAAAGTAAAAAATAAACCTATATTATCCTTATTCACTATTGCTTTCATTTTTTGTAACCATGGATGTCCAAAATTACATTTTTATGGGAAATAGTATGTTTTAAAATCAATAATTCACTGACTTGAGTCCCAAATTTATAGGTAGAACAATTTGTCCCATATTAGATCTATGTGTATACTATAAATCCTACTCATTGTATCCCACACTTTGAATAAAATTTATTGTACATGTATTATGTTGTTTCATATTATCTACAACAGTATCTTATCTATATGTGATGTTGACAAGAGCTCGAATGACCGTTAGTTCTTTCTCAAAAGTGTTTTCGGATATCTTGATCTTTGTAGGAGAAAATAAATAAGTGTTTTTTTTGATATTATTGTCCACTTTCCAAAATGAAATAATCCCTTTATTTTCAAGTTGTGTAAATTTTCACGCAATGCATAATAATCATTATATCTATGTTTGTTTATACCATAATAAGTGAAAAATAGATTGCATTTTATGTACTCAAGATGATGAAGAGGATGATAGTAATTAAGATGGATATTTATTAACTTCTTATCCAAAAAAGTTTGTATAATATCATCTAGTCAATCTCTAAATCTATCAAATTGAATTGGTTACCTCTTATTGAAAGTAGATTATTCATAGTAGGTGGTGTTTTGTAAACTAATTATTTCCATTTATTGAGTGACTTAACTTGTTCTTCATTTATTGTAATTATTTCCATTAATTAATCTATCTTATGAGAGACTTTAATTGGATTATTTATTTATTTTCAAGGTTAAATATGATTCCACCTTATTGTTGGTACATTCCTTCTTGTGTTAAAATGGACTTGATTCATTTGCATTATTATCCTTAAGTGTTTCATAATCAATATTACATATCCATAAATAACTCCTCAAAAGAAGTATAAATTTTGTGCATGGATATTTCTTTGAGTGGAGATAAAATAATATTCAAAGCACAATTACATGGGGGTTGAATAGTGTTTAAAAAACATTATTTCAATTATACTCAATCATTCATGAACTATGAAAGCAGCATAGATATCTAGCAAAGCATAGATAACTATTCAAATGAGCATAAAATAAGATAACACATATATGAGTGGCAAACCCTCAAGGGGAAGAAAACCCACTATGATATCTAAAAATTAAATAAAATCATATAAAAAAAGGCCAAATTTAGTTGAGATCCAACTCAACTTGGAGTACCAACCCCAATAAATTCAAGCACCCACTTGACTAGGCTTTAGCAAACACCTACTTGCAAGGAATCACCAACTCCCTAAACGATTTAGCACCAACTCATCCACCTCATGATTTTATATCATGACACATCTACTCTTCTATTATGGTCTCATTTCAAGACCTCCTTCTACTCAACCATGAAATATTTTATTCTCTTATTTTTGCATATATACTAATAGGCCTAAACTACCTTGTATATATATTAGTCTCATGGTCACACACCACTTGATCAACCACACACATTCAACCTTTTAGCTCAGACACACAATAGGTCTTAAGACATATTATTAACATGTTTAAATAAAAATCTAAACCCCTTTTGATATGCATTAACTCAATTAGGCCTTACTCCTCTTTTAGGTCTCATGGATACCTAATTGCATTAGGTCTATCCTCTTAGTGATAAAACTTGATCTTCTTGGGCCCAAATGGCCTTATCCAAAAATAAAAAACCATTCAATAACTTATAAAATTAAATCTAATAACCTCCTCCATGATTTATTATACCTATATCCTTAGTTCATACCATGAAATCTCCTTTAGGACAAACTGCCCTATTAGGCATATGTACCTCAAAAGTCTATCTTGTAATAATGACACTTAAACACTCTTAAGGTACTCAAATATGAAAAATGAAACATTTAAATAGATTATCCATGACCTTATATTCATCACCAAATTCTTGTAACACCTTCACTCAGGAGATAAAGGCTCAAGAACATTTTTCCAACTCACTTACTCAAAATTGTCGATGTAACTCAAAGACCAGTCATGATGAATTAGACCTATAACACCTATGTAGACACTTTTCATGACTCCTGATGCATAAAAATTGTCCTATGAGATATTAATAACATCATAAAATATATAATATATGGTTTAATGGCAGATATTAGTCTTGTATATCAATTTCTTGACCTTATATCTCACAATCTTATATGAACCAGATAGATCATTTTGTGAGAAAATTTTCACCATATACACTGACCTCCAAATATTATTCAAAGTATGATCATGACATATAATTCATAAATTACTTATTAATCCACTTTATTTTATTAATATATCATACACCAATCCTCAAATCTATCTCTTCATCTATGCATGCATTTTACACTATTCACACCATTAGATCTGTCTGTGACTAGCTTACTTGGATGACCAAATTAAAACACTTAAAAGATATATCCTATCCAAAAATCATCATGTACTTGTAAAATGATTCTCTATATTCTTCTACCATCCATTTTATTTTCTTGACCAATTCAACTTTTGAGAGATATAATAATTTCTTAATAAATAAGCCTGTATATGTGCATTTTCTCTCTCATCTAACTAACCACCACCACCTGAAGGTATCTAAGATATTTTAATACATTATCTAATATATTATCTAGGAATTTTAATCCATATTGATATTTTTTAACAAAACCTTTCATATCAGGTCCTTATTAGGGTTTTAAGGAGGTTTAGCATAGGTTTTAGTGTTAACAATTATTCATAAAGGACTACCACTTAAATCCAAAATTAATTACTATATATCTTATATAAGACCCTTCCCCATCTCTCCTTAATATATATGACTCCCATGTAGAGGCTACATGTGCTAACAAATGTTTGAAAGTGCTTCTCAGGTTTGAGACCTCATTTTATGAACTCAAGAAGGCTTAAAATAGTGATTCATGCACTTTATATTTCAAAACTTGATCTAAAAATTTGTGATCATGCCTAAAAAAACTTATCTTACATTTATCCATGTTCTCATTTGCATACATGCCTTGAAATCTGATATTCATACCTTATTAGACTAGGCAGGGTCTAAGAGTGGTCTGGGTGTAGACTTAGACTGAAGGTCCTACCCCTATAGGCTCACCTTAAAAATCTAATTAATTATTATATACCTTAATAAAAAAACTCAAATAAGCTCAAATAGCCTTAACATGCCTGTTTTTATTCATTTTACCATGCACATACCTCTTCATGTTAGGGCTAGGCTTCCTATGCACTTGACATCAATGCCCTATATCTTCTATGCATATATAAGACATTAGTTGCCTTTAAATTATCTCTTTCTCTTTATCTCATGAAAAAAAAATCCATGCACCTTGTCACATCACACACTGCTAATTATCCTTAATCACTTTTGAAATCAACCTTCACAAGATGCACCTTTGACATCAATGACAATACTCAACAATATCTCCCTTTGTCATTGATGGTAATCACTCTCAAAAACTTCTCTAAATAGGATATTTCTCCCTCATTTTGAAATTTCTCCCCTTTTCACATTAATTACAAATATATACCTAAAACTTCTTGGATCACACCTCTTACAACTAGAAAACTCAACACATAAGATTATGAGTCAATGAAGCATCATACAAACATGTTCCCCTATCTTCACGCATACCTTTTTGCACCTATTCTTAGAGCTAATGAACTACTTTATTAACTTCCCCTAAACACTTTACTTCCTTAATGACTACTAGGGGCACTAATCACACTTAATTCCTATCTTAGATGTTCAAATTTTGTCTTTGGAAGTGGCTTGGTTAGAATATCTACAATCTGATCCTTAGTAGATATATACTCAAACTTGAAATTTTGTTCACTTACCTATTCTCTTAGTAAATTCTACTTTATGGGAATTTTCTTAGTTATTTAGTACATAACGGGGTTCTTTGATGCACTTATATCACAAGCATTATCACAAAATATAGGACTAGGACTATCATACTCCATTTTGTAGTCATTTAAGGTCTGACTCATCCATAAGACTTGAGTACAACATGAAGATGTTGCAATATACTCAACCTCATAAGTAGATAATTCCACTGATGGTTGTTTCTTAATTTTCCATGATACTAGAAACTCTCTAAAGAATAAATCTCCTCTACTAGTGCTCATCCTATCATCTATACTCCCTGCCTAGTCTACATATGTATAGGTTGTCAAGTTAAACTACTTGATCCTTAGATACCACAACCCAAACTCAATAGTTCCCTTAAGATACCTAACTATCCTTTTAACTACTTGTAAATTATTTTCCTTTGGGTCTAGTTGAAATGTTCCCACAGGACATACTGCTTGCCTGATGTCAAGTCTAGAGGCAGTAGTGTATAGTAAACTTTTAATCATTGACCTATCTATTCTTTGATCAACCTTTAGAGATTCATCCTCCTTTCTTAACTTACACCCTATGATCATAGCTATGCTAACAACCTTGCAATATTCCATCTCAATTTTATTCAACATCTCTCTTATGTACTTAGCTTGTGAAATGAATATACCTCTTTTTGATTGATTGATTTGTACCCCAAGGAAGAATTTTAGTTCTCCCAGCATGGACATATAAAACTCTTTATTCATCACATTTTTAAAGGCATTATTCATAATCTCACTACTTCCACCAAATATGATGTTATCCACATAGACAACCACTATCAATTGATGATCATTATCTATGTTTATATATAGATTACTATCTACAACTCCTCTCTTGAATCTTTGGTATAATAAGTACTTGTCCAATCTGTCATACCAAGTCCTAAGAGTATACTTTATACCATAAAGATACATTTTCAATCTACATACATATTCTTTGTTCCCTGATAATGATAATCCCTCAAGTTGCTTTAAGTATACCTCCTCTTTAAATTTCCCATTCAGAAAATATGACTTGGAATCCATATGATATACCTTAAACCCTTTAAATCCTGCATATGCTAAAAATAGTTTGATAGCATCCAATATTGATATTAGAGAAAAGGTCTCCTCAAAATCTGCCCTTTATACTTGTGAATACCCATTGCATACCAATATATCTTTTTTCATAGGTACTTGTCCAATCTAGCATACCAAGCTCTAGGAACATGCTTTAGACCATAAAGATACCTTTTCAATCTACAAAAATAGTCCTTTTTCCCTGATAATGATACACCCTCATGTTGCTTTATGTCCACCTCCTCTTCCAAGTTCCCATTCAAAAAATATGACTTGACATCCATATGATACACCTTGAACCCTTTAAATCCTATATATGCTAAAAGTAGTCTAATAGCCTCCAATCTTGATACTAGAGAAAATTTCTCCTCAAAATCTACCCTTTATACTTGTGAATACCCATTTCATACCAATATATCCTTATTCCTAGTGACTTCTCTAGCTTCATTCAACTTGTTCCTAAACACCAATTTTGTGCCAATGACATTTTTATCTTTAGGCCTAGGGACTAGTTCCTAAGTCTTACTATTTTCTATTTGGTCTAACTCTTCATTCATAGAAGCTTTCCAAAACTTGTCTTGTCTTGCTTCTAAAAGGTTATTAGGTTCAATCTTAGACAATATACCAGGATTCTCTTGATTTAGGTTACTTACCATCTTTTCTCCTTGTTTGCATACTTGCATCTTTGTTTCCAATGATTTTTTATACAGGATGATGTCTCTAAATATGTCTTGAAGGACTTTTTAAATCTTGTATTTCCTTAACTTCTTCTTCTTCCTCATCTATCTTTATTATTTCTTCTTCATTCTTGAAGTCCAAATTCTTTGATGTATCCTTTGACTGCGAGTGTGACTTCTTAGAATTGGTCTCATCAATCTTCACATTGGTGTTTTCCACTATCTTTTGTAACCTCTTATTATAACATCTATAGGTCAAGCTTACTAATGATTACCCCAAGAATATTCCTTCATCAGACCTTGAATAAAACTTACCTAAGTCTTTTTCATCTTTTTTGATGAAGAACTTGCTTCCAAACACTCTAAAATGTTCCACATTAGTAGGTTTGCCTTTCCATAGTTCATAGGGGGTTTTATTGCCATTGATCCTTGTATGTCCTCTATTCAAAATGTAGACTTTATTACTCACTACCTCTCTCTAGTATCCATCATATAATCTTTATTCATTTATCATAGTCCTTGACATCTCTTGAATTGTTTTATTCTTTCTTTCCACTACCTCATTCTACTGAGATGTCCTAGCTATTGATAATTGTCTCTACTATCCCATGGACCTCACAAAAGTCATCAAATTCATTGGACCAAAAATCCCTCTTCTATCATATCATGGGGATTTTTTTTTTTCATTATTTTTATTCTTAACTAGATCCTTGAATTCCTTGAACTTATCAAGAGCTTCTAACTTTTATTTCAAGAATGTTAGCCATCATTCTTTTGTATTCATCTATGAATAACATGAAATAACTATCTCCTTGAATGCTTTGGATTATTGTAGATTCACAAAGATCAATGTGTATTAACTCTAAATGTATAGTAGTAGAATACTCCTTAGACCTAAACCTCCTTCTAGTTTGTTTACCATGTTGACATGCCTTGCAAAGTGTGTTTGTAGGTTTGATGATTTTAGGCATATTCTTCACAGACTTCTTAGAATTTATCTTGACCAAATTGTCAAAGTTTAGGTGGTTTAACCTTATTTTCCATAGAAAAAAATTATCCATATTTCTCATAAATCAACTCTCCTTCTTGATATAATTCAATACATACATATTATTCTCAATCCTCTTAGCATTGGTAATTATCCTTCTTGATTTTACTCTCCTTATATCACACCCTTTGTCATGAAACGTCAATGTGTGTCCTTGGTTACACATTTGAATTACACTAAGAAATTTATGTTTTAATCATTTCATATACATCACATTCTCTATCTTAGTCTTCCCATTATCTAAAATCAATATACCCTTCCCAAAAATGTTGGCAGTTGTGTTATCTCTAAATATCACTGTCGTTGCAGCATTCTTCTTTAATGAAATAAACTTGATCTTGTCCCTTGTCATGTGGCTTGAGAAAAAAATATCTATATACCATTTCATGTCTTCATTTTGGATGTGAAATACAATTTGAGCTATCATAGATTCTTCTCTTTTAGTGTTATACTCCTCCTTCACCTTGTCCATAGGGTCTAACTTCTTCATCCACTTCTCAATGGTATGAATATATAACCCTTTATCTTGACTGATCTTCCTCATATGCCTCATCTTGAAATCCCTTGAAATATGTCCTCTCTAGTCATAATTATAGCACAAAATTCTTCTTCTACTAGTAAAATGAGCATTCACCTTATTCTTACATGAAGAATTGATTCTATCATAACGTCTAAAATCCATAGCTCTATGTCCATATTGACTGCATGAGAAATAGTAACTATTGAAAGAATTCACATACCTTGTCTATCTAATGTTGAATGATGCACCTCTACCTTTTTTGTCTCTTGAAGGAATCAAATTATTCTTGACTTTTTGATGATCAATTTGAGTCTTAGATTTGATAAATTATACATAGGTCTTTAATATGTCAGTACCATAAATTCTTGATACTCCATTATCCTTTGAGGTTTAACTCTCCTTATTTTCCTTTTGGTCTTCTTTAAACCCAAGACTTATCATGTGAAGACCTCTTAATATTTAAAATATCATCAATTACTTTAGTGCTCTTTTCAAATTTCTTATGTGTCTTCAACTTGATTATTGCCTGATCTAATTCTACCTTCAAAGATTCCATTTCTATTCTAAAATTGATGCATTCCTCCTCCTTGGTCTTAAGACTTGTAGTGACAATCTCAATCTGAGTTTATAACTATTTGATGATCTCCTCATGTTCATTTGGTGTTGTTACTTAGTCTTTCTTCAAAGATATTGATTTTTTCCTCATAACTCTTAACCAATGATCTCATATTTTTATTTTTCCTTATTTGTAACTTTAACTCCTCTAGAGCACTCATCAATTATACCTCAAGGTTCACTTCAGCCTCTTGTTCATCTGATTCTTCATATTTCATAAGACTTTTCCATTTCAAATAACCTTCATTGTTTGTTTCTATGGCCATGAATAAATTTTTATTTCTATCATGATCATTAATATCATCATCACTATCAGATATACTTGTGTCACTCATATCAGAGGAGCTACTGTCTTCTTTGGTATAAAAACTTATCTTATCCTTGAATGACCCTTTCTTGCCCTCATACTTGCTGAAACTCTTTTTTCTCTTGTCAAGCTTATATAACTTCTTATCATCACCATGATGTTCATAATTCTCACCATCATGATCATTCTTATCCCTTTTATGGAACTTGGATGCAAAGTAACCAATATTACCACAATTAAAGCATATAAATGGCAACGTGCCCTTACACTTACCTGATCATTTCCTTAGTTTTATGAAAAACATGGCTTCTATCTTGTCATCATTAATATTTATATCAACATCATCCTTAACCTTTTACCTTGTGACTTTTTATCATCTTTTAATGTAGCTTCCTTTTTGGAAGTTCTTCTGTCACTTGTTATCATTTCATAGACAGTCAGGATACCATGAAGCTCATCTATTTGTAGTATGTTAAGATCTTTGATCTCCTCCACATCAAATATTTTTGAGTCAAAATTAGATGTCAGGGAGCTTAATACCTTTTTTACTACTATTGATTCTTCCAACTTGTCTCCTAGACCTCTTATGACATTTTTCACTTTATCTACTCTTAACAGATAAGATGCAATGTTTTCATCCTCCTTCATTATCAAACTTTTAAACTGCCTTTGGTGGGTCTATAATTTTTCTAAATTGACTTTGATATCTCCTTCATAGATGGTTTTAAACTTTTCCCAAATTCCTTTGTATATCACAATGCATAACCTTTACAAATTATTTCTCTAAAAGACAACATAGGATGGAATTCATTGCCATAGATTTATTTTCACTTACCTTCTTACATGTTGCATAAATTAATGGTGTAGGAGGTGAAATGAATCCATAAAAAATAGATTACCATATGTCATAGCCCAAGGACATTATATAGTTCTACATTCTAATTCTCCAAAATGCATAGTTATTCCCACTAAAGAGAGGAGCCTTAATGGTTGAGAAACCTCATTGTACTTGATGGCTAGACATGCATGTTCTTCTAGGATCTCCTTTAAGTTATTAATCCTACTTCAAAGGACCAGGATATGACACCAATTGTTGGAATCACAATTAATGAGAGGGGGGTGAATTAGTGTTTGAAAAACTTTCTTTTAATTATACTCAATCTTTCATGAACTATGAAAGCAACATAGAGATCTAACAAAGCATAAAGAACTATTAAAATGAGCATAGAATAAGATAACACATATATGACTGGGAAACACTTAAGGGGAAAAAAACACACTATTATATATGAAAATTTAGTACATTATTATTTTAAAAAATACCAAATTCAAGTGATAACCAACTCAACTTGGATCATGAACCCCAATAAAATCAAGCACCCACTTGACTAGGATTTAGCAAGCACCTACTTGCAAAGAACCACCAACTCCTTAAGTAAATCAGAACCAACTCATCCACCTCATTAATTTTTATTAACACACCTTTGATATTCTATTATGGTCTTATTTAAATACCTCCTTATACTCAATAATGCAATATTTTATTCACTTTTTTTGTATATATACCAATAGGCCTAAACTAACTGGTATATATACTAGTTTCATGGTCACACACCACTTGGTTGGCCACATACCTTAAAATTTTCATGCCAGACACACAATAGTTATTATTACATATTATAAACATGTTTCAATCATAATTTTAACCCCTTTTGGTCTACCACAACTGAATTAGGCCTTACTCCTCCTTTAGGTCTCATGGAGACCTAATTGCATTAGGTTTGTCTTCTTAGTGATAAAACTTGATATTCTAGGGACAAGATGGAATTATCCAACAATAAAAATAATCAAATAATTTATAAAATCAAATATAATAACCTCATCCATTATTTATTATACTTTTATCCTTCATTCATACCATGAAAGCTCCACTAGGACAAACTGCCCTATTATGCCTATGTACCTCAAAAGTTTGTCTTGCAATAATGAAGATTAACACCCTTAATATACTCAAGTATGATAAATAAAAATTTTAAAAATATTTTTCATGACCTAAAATTCATCACCAAATTCTTGGAACAACTTCACTCAAGAGATAAAGGCTTAAGAACATTTATGTAACTTGCTTACTCAAAACTACCAATTCACCTTAAAGACTAGTCATGATGAATTAGAAATCCAATGCCTACGTAGACACTTATCATGAATCATAATTAATATAAATTTACTATTATATATTAAAAACATCCTCATATATAAAATTCATATGGTCTAATGGCAAATATTGGTCTTAGAGATCAATTTTTTGACCTTGTATCTCATAATCCTATTTGAACCAGACAAGTCATTTTGTGAACAAATTTTCACCATATACATTGACATAAAAATATTATCCAATAATTATAATTAAATAAAATTAATAAATTAATTATTCATTCACTTTATTTCATTAATATATCATGCACATATCATCAAATCTATCTCTTCATCTTTGCCTAGGTTTTACACTATTCACACCATTAGGTCTATCTGTGACAGGCTTACTTGAATGACCAAATTAGAACACTTTAATGATATAAAATATCCATAAATAATAATTTACATGTAAAATTATTCTCTATATTATTTTACCATCCATTTTATTTTCTTGACCAATTCAATTTTTGAGAGCTACAATAATTTCTTGATAAATAAACTTGTATTTATGCATTTTCTCTCTCATGTAACTAACCACCACCACTTGGAGGTACATGTGAGACTTTAATACATGATATAATATATTATCTAGGAATTTTTATCCATCCTAAACTATTTTTAACAAAATCTTTCATATTGGGTCCTTATTAGGGTTTTAGGGAGGTTTAACATAGGTTTTAGTGTTAACAATGGATGATAAAGAAATACCACTTGAATCCAAAAATAATGATAAAATATATTATATATAACCCTTAACCATCTATCCTTAATATCTTATACTCCCATGCATAGGTTACATATGCCAATAAATGTCTGAAATTGCTTCTCAGGTTTGAGACCTCATTTTGTGAGCTTGAGAAGGCCTAAAACAATGATTCATGCACTTTTTCTTTCAAAATTTGACCTCAAACTTTGTTATCATGCCTAAAAAAAATTATATCACCTATTTCAATTCTCTCATGTGTATATATGCCTTTAAATATGATATTCATACCTAATTAGGCCAGAAAGGATCTAGGAGTGTTCTGGGTGTAAACTTAGACTGAAGGTCCTACCCTATATGCTCAACCTAAAACTCTCATGAATGCTTATATAACTTAATAACATGATAAAAAAATATAAAAAAACATTCACATGCATGTTTTCATTCATTTTACCATGCACATACCTCTTCATGTCAAGACTAGGCTTCTTATGCACTTGACATCAATGATCTTTATCTTCTATGCAGAAATAAGACATTAGTTTCCTTCAAATTATCTCTTTAACTTTATCTCATGAAAAATTTATTAAATTCACCTTGTCACATAACACACTAATAATTATCCTTAATCACCTTTTAAATCAACCTTCATAATATGCACCGTTGACATCAATGACAATACTTAATAAATACCCTACTAAAGATGAATTGATTTTATAAATATGAGGGTTGATAGTTAAAGAATGCAAAGTAATCTTGAATATTAAAATTTTATCTTTGATAATCTCATAATGTACCTATTTTAAATCTTGTATATGTTTTAATGTGAATTTTGATGCCATGTGTTTGTGATAATCTGATAAAAACACATCTTCTAGTGTTTTGAAATGGTAAGGAGCCACTAAGTAGACTATAAAACCAATCTAGGTCATCTCTTGTGAGGCTTCTATGGAAATATTTTATAATAATTCATCCATCTCTACCCCATTTTCCAAAATAAAGTGTATATTGACTTAAATGAGCATAAGGATCTCCATGCCTATCAAACAATGGGAGTATAGGCATAACAAAATATTTTAGATATGGATATTAGTATATAGCTCAAGTAAAGAGTTGTCTTAAATAAACATTATCTTTAATAATAACACAACATGATCTAGCTTTCAAAGTGAGATCAAGTATTTTTTGTTTAAGATAACCAATATCATGCATCATGGACACAATATGACTAGTGGGAATATTAGTGGTTTGAAAAGGTTCACTCATAAGTTGTAATTGACTCTCTACTTTAAACATTTGTGTGAGGGGATCATTACTAGCATCATTGCATTCTGAGGAAAAATTAATACATACATTGGAATCATTTCATAATGTAGTATTTTTATCACATTAAGTTTGCATAGAAGGAAATACATCACATTGCATCTCATTAGATTAATTTTAATTAGGAAAAGAGTGAAAATTATCATAAGTGATGTTAAAATGAGAATCACATTCTATGTATATAACATGATTAACTTCAAATATTTCCATAATATTGAATTATCATCACTCTAAGCATCTAAATAAATAATATCACCTTTTGTATATAGTTCATCACAATCATTTGTATCTTTTGATATTCCAAAAAAAGGGAATAAGTATCATGAGATATTGAAAATTTATTGATCATTTAAAAGAGAAGATAAAATTATCCCATTCTCGTATATAATTAAAAATGTTTAAAGGAGATGAAAAAATGAATTTGGAGAGCAGACTGGGAGCAGTGACGACCAAAATGGAGTGTCACAGAGCTGGTGTAAGCTAGGGCCCACGTGCCCTAACTTGTTCTACCTATTGTTTGAATGTGGTGGTGGCTTTTTTGCATGCATGGGGGGTGGGGGGTTTATGTGTTTGTAAGGATTTGGAGGGGGTTGGACAGGGTTCTGATCTCTTCCTATCTATGGCTGGGGGGTTTTCAATCATTTTTCAAGTCATTGTGTGGAGCATGGGTTCCTTAGATGTGAGTGCGTGGCAGCTGGGGCATTTTGGCCTACTACCTTGCCTCTCTCCCTCTTTTGATTGGTGCTTGATCTTGTATAACCATGGAGAATCAGGGTCTTGCTTCTTCCCTAGATTTAGAGATGGTGGATCCATCCTCTTTGATGCATGCTAGTAACAAGGATCGAACTGAGTTTCCTCCTTTTGGAGAGGGTACCTCCCGTCAAAAGGGTCATTTCAAATTAAAAAAGTAAATGGATGTTTGGAGAGATCAGAAGATAGACCAGTTTTGATTATTCAACTTGAGCAAGTTTTAGAGGATGTTGATTATTGGTGCAAGCATGCTCTCATTTGTAAATTTTTGGGCCTTCGTCTTTCTCTTCTTGTGTTGGAATCCTAGGCATGTCAGGTTTGAAACCCTGAAGGAGATATGGAGATTATTTTAGTGGCTAATAACTATTTCCTAGTTATTTTTTCAAGTATGTCAGACAAGAATAGGGCTTTTGAAGGTGGCCCTTATTTCTTAAACTAGGTTGGGCTCTTCATCAAGCCTTGGCATATGGGCTTCAACTCTGCTAAAGATATCCCTTTGTGGGTGCCTGTGTGGGTTCATTTTCCAAGGCTTCCATTGGAATTCTGGAGGGAAGATATCCTCCACTCAATCTATTTGCTTCTTGGGAAACCTGTTGGAGTGGCTTCATAGACTCAAGAACGTAAGGTAATTTATTTTGCCCATATTTGTGTCAAAGTTGATTTGAATAATCCTTTACCTGACTCTATGGAAATTTGCATGGGTTCTTCCACCTGGATCCAATAGTTATATTATGAAACCCTTCCATTTAGATGCAAAATTTGCCATGAATATGATCATCTACACTGCATCTATCCCAGACTAAAATCTTCCCCCTTGTCTGCCTCTAAACATCCTAGGATGGACAAGGGGAAAGCTCCAGTGTCTGATGGCCCTGTTGATAAGGAGGGTTTTATCCCAATTAAATCCTATAATAAAGGTAGAGGTAAGAAGAGATCCTAGAGTGATAGACAAAATGATGGCATATTTAATAGGTTTGAGGTTCTGGATAGCGTAGTCTAAGAAGATGGTATCCCAGTTGAGCTTTCTTCTAGGGTTAAGGGTCAGGTAGAGATTCAAGAGGTGCAAGCAATGAAGGAGGAGTTGATTTTGTCATCAGGGGTTCAACAAGTCTATCAGCCAGCTCTGGACTTGCCTTCTCAAGTTTAGAATATTGGTGGCATCTAGGAGTCATAGATTACAATGGGCACTACTGGGTTGGCTCCTTGTCCCCAAGTAACAAAGGGATTTGAGGATCCTATGAAGGGTGCTAAGGCTCCTCCTGCCTTAGGCTTGCAACAAAAATCCTTTAAAAAGGGGCCTCTAGATAAATAGTTAAGGAGCAGAAGGAAGACTGATCAAGAGAAGGTTAAGATTATGGGTGATACTTTGGTTGAGTCTGTGTCTGTGAAACCCATTGATTCCCACTTCTCCCACCCCCCTAAATGATTGTTTTATCATGGAATGTAAGGGGGTTGAATAGCATCCGTAAACAAAAGGTTGTTCATAGATTAATCAAGTCTCAGGCTCCAAATGTGGTCTTTATGCAAGAAACCAAGCTTACAGTGGATGATTTAAATAATTTTGCTTTGTGTATCTCGCCCCAAGGCTACTAGCAGGGGGTGGGGGTGTTGGGCAGTTCTAGGGGGGTGGCTTGATTATAGAACTCAAGGAAAGTCTCCCCCTTATGGTGGGTTTCTATTTGGTCTTCCATCTCTATGGCTGCCTCCAATTTTCAAACTGGGAAAAGATGTCTTTTCTCCAATATTTATGCTCCTACTGATCTTTCAGGTAAGACACATCTCTGGGATCATATCAATTTTGTCCATTCTCTAGATCTGTTTCTCCCATGGATTTTGGCTGGTGACTTTAATACTATTATTAGTATGGATGAAAAATGAGGAGGGGTATCTAGGCTTGATCCTTCTTCTCTTTTACTCAGAGATAATATTGGTTTCCTTAACCTTGTTGACATGAATCCAAGCAATGGTGTTTTTACTTGGAATAATAGGAGGTGTGGTGATGAGGCTATCTCAGAATGACTCGATAGATTTTGGTTTCTTGTTATTGGATGAGCAGCAGGTGGACTACCAATTATAAAATCTTGGATTGGAGGGGATCCGATCACTGGCCTATCAAACTTTGTGTCTCCTCTTATGAAATCACTAAAAATCCTTCTTTCAAATTTCAATTGATGTGGTTACGGGATCAATCTCTTCAAGATCTTGTGATGCATTAGTGGTACAAAGGGCTTCCTGCCCATGGGAGGGCCATGTACACTTTCAGTAAATGGCTTCAACATGTGAAGTATAGGCTTAAGAGGTGGAATAAACAATATTTTGGGAACCTGCAAGCTCAGAAGCTTGTTGCTTAGTCTAAGCTGGATAATGTCACTCATCAAATTCAGGACCATGGGCTGTCCTTTGACCTTCTGAATGTTGAGTCCTTTGCCATTAGGGGCTTAGAAGAGTGGGAGCTTTGGGAGGAGATTTTTTGGAAGCAAAAATCTCAAATTAATTAGCTTCAGGAGGGGGATAGGAACACATCTTTTTTTCATAACTCAGTTAAGGCCCATAGGCAGGGGAACTCTATTTGCAATCTTATCTTGAGTGATGGGACTCAACTCTCATCCTGTGGTGAAATTTTTAGGGAAGCTGTCAACTATTTTTCTAATCTTTTTACTAGGGAGGATATTGCTACTAGATATGAGGAGAGGGCTATTTTGGATTGTATTCCTTGATTGGTCTCAGATGAGATGAATGGGGCTCTTTTGCATCCAATCTTGTTACCTGAATTGGAGAAAGTTGTGTTTAGTATGAAAAAAGGTAAAGCTCTTAGCTCAAATGGGTTTCTGATTGAGTTCCTCTATGAATTTTGGGAAATAATAAAGTCTGATCTCCTTGAGGTGGTTCAAGAATCTCTTAGGAACAAACAAATTCTTAAGTCTTCGAATTCTAATTTTTTGGCTCTCATACCTAAGAAGGAGGGGGCTAATCAGATTGATCATTTTAGGCCTATTGCTTTATGCAATGTTGTCTACAAGATCATCTCTAAGTTAATTACTGAGAGACTCAAACCTCTCCTTGGTGCTTTGATTTTTTTTGAGCAAGGAGGTTTTGTGGAAGGGAGACAAATCTTGGATGGTGTCATGATTACTATGAAGATTATTCACTCTATGGCTTCCTCTAAGGAGAAGGCAATGTTCTTTAAGCTTGACATGGTTAAAGCTTATGATCAGGTGAGCTGGGAGTTCCTTCAAAATATCCTCTTAGCCTTTGGCTTTAAATAGAAATGGGTGTGTTGGGTCCTCAATCATGTGACCTCATCATCCTTCTCTGTTCTCATCAATGGGGAATCTTCATATTGGTTTAGTGCTTCTCAGGGACTTTGGCAAGGGGACCCTCTATCCCCTTATCTTTTCATTATCATGATGGAGGGTCTTGGTAGATTAATTAAATCTTAGGTGTAGTAGGGTCTTATTCATGGTTGGAGTTAGAACAATGATCTCCCTCCTTATTCTCATCTTCAATTTGTGGATGATACTGGACTGATGGGCTTGGCTAGAATTAGTGAGGCAGTAAATTTTAGGAGAACTTTAGACATCTACTTGAAAGCTTCTGGTCAGAGTATTAATGATGATAAATCTTCCATTTATTTCTTTAATACTCTTTGACTCATCCAGAATAGGATTGCCAGGATTCTTAGATTCCAAATTGGCACTCTTCCCTTGATGTACTTGGGGATTCCTTTGACTCTGGGACCTCAGCGTAGAGATTATTAGTAGGGGATTTTGGATATGTTTTAGAGTAAGGTTAGTCATTAGACTTATAGATGGCTCTTTTTTGTGGGTAGAGTGATCCTCCTAAAAGATGTGGTGTAGTCTCTCCCTATTTATAGGTGTTGTGTGCAGATTCCTCCTACCTCATTTGTGAGGGATTTTAATGCTCTCTCTCATCAATTCCTTTGGTCAAGTAACCTCCTTTCCTCAAAGTGGAGTTTAGTCAAGTGGGAGTCTGTATGTAGGCCAAAGCATGATGGGGGCCTTGGCATTAGGTCTGTGGCTCTTTTGGTTACAGCTTTGGCAGCTAAGCTATACTGGAGATGGTGCAACAACTAGGATCAAGATTGGGCCAAAATTCTTGCTTTCAAATATGTTCCTAGGGTTGAGAGCCAGGATGTGCCATGGATTGCTTTATTGGGCAAAGGTTCTTGAATTTGGGATACTCTTAAGAAGGGATCTTAGCTTGTTCAAAAGGGGCTCTTCTAGATATGTAATAAGGGCTCTGATGTTATTTTTTGGCTGGACTCTTGGGATGGTCACCCCCCATTCTCTCTAGTCTCCCTCAGCTTCTGCCTCTTTTTTAGGTGTTCTCTAATGCTGGTTGGATTAAGGTGGATCATTTTAAAATAGTTAAGTGCATTGGTCAATTGGAGATGTTTTGCTGGAAGGATCTGCAGGAGTGGCTTATGGGAGGTTCTAAGGAGGATCGTGCTACTTTGTGTAAGGTCTTGGAGGGCAGGCTTTGTAGCTCTTTGAATGAGAGGGACAAGTTGGCTTGGAGTCCTAGCCCAAAAGGTAAGTACACTGTTGCTCAAGGTTATGCTGTGCTTGATAGGAATTTACATGGTCCTGCTGAGGTGCCTTGGTAGAGGAAGATTTGGAATAATTTTTCTTGGCCCAAGTGTAATTTCTTTGTATGGTTGGTTGCCCAGAGGAAATGTCTCACTTGGGAGAATCTTCGCAAATGGGGGTTTCAGGGACCTTCCATTTGTTTTCTTTGTTTGTGTAGTGAAAAATGTTCTTCCCACTTGTTCTTTCACTGCCCCTTTTCTCATGATATTTGGCACAGATGGTGGGAAGCTTATCATAATGGTTGTATTCATGCTTCCTCTCTTATTGAGTTTTGGGAGAGCCTGGGCAGGCCTCTTGTGAAGACGCCTTTTCTCTAGGTAGCATGGAGCATTGGGCCTATTTTCATTCTTTGGAACCTTTGGCTTGAGTGGAACCATAGAGTTTTTTGTGATTCTATATTAGATAGTGGTCAATTGTGGATGATGATTATCAATAGACTTCAGGAGACTATTTCTGCTAAATGTGATATGTCTAAAAGTATTGATCCTAGGGATGTTGCAATTGTGAGGGATCTGAGCCAGGGTGTTAATAGTAGGGATTGCACTAATGGCATTATGCCCCGTTGTGTCAAGAAATAGGTCTGTCGGGAAGGGAAATGGGTGCCTCCTCTAGATGGGGTCTTGAAGATTAATACTGATGGATTTTCTCATGGAAATCTTGGGCATGCTGGTATTGGGGGTATTGGTATAAGTAAAGATGGGGATGTTGTTTTTTGCTTCTCTATCTACAAAGGGCATTACTCTAATAACCTGATGGAGGCCCTTGCTATTAAGATTGTTGTTGAGTGGGGTTGCTCTCTTGGCTAGAGAAGGATTATCTATGATTCTGAATCTCAGATTGTTGTGGAGATGTTGAACAACTAGAGATTGGATGGTGTTAGTTGGCATTTAACTTTGATGGTCAGACAGATTTTAAGTGTTTGTAGCACTTTGGAATCTATCTCTTTCTGCCACATCCCTATAGAATGCAATAGCATGGCTGACTGCTTGGCGAACTGGGCCTCAGAGAAAAGGGATGGTTGGGATATTAGTGATAGGAATGAATTACCTTCTAATTATTTGGGGATTTTGGAGAGAGTTTTGTTGGAAGATAGAACTATGTAGTGTTGTTTTTTTGTTTGTTGGTGATTCTCCTTTTTACTGAGCTTGTGGCTCTTGCCTTGTATTTCATTTTGGATTGAATAAATTTTTTCCCCTTTAAAAAAAAATGTTTAAATGAGACTAAGGAATATCATATGCACTTACATCATTTGCCTTTTTAATAGAAACAGAGGAAATAACACATTCATTCACATTATTTTCCATTTTTATATAAGGGCTATGCTTTTGTAACTTATATTGATTAATGTAGTGTAGTGTAATGGCTAGCTTAAGAGGTAAACAAGGTGTGTTAATGATTGATTCTTCACATTTTAATCCTTTTAAGAGATTATGAGAAATAAGATATTCATTATTAATATGTTATTTTTGTTTTGATTTATGAAAAAAGGAATACAAATGAGGAGTAGAGGAATTCAATTTTTGAATTAATGTGCTCATTTTCCTCATTGTTGTAATCTTCACTATTGTACTAATCTTATTGATTATATTGAGTATAATGATACTCATAATTATAATCATATTCTTCATTGATATAAGAAACAATAATAAATGTACAAGTGTGATCATTAATCCATTAATTATAATAAACATAAGCTATATAATTGTTACAAAGGAGTAGAACACCATTAGGGGTTTCATATTTAGAATCCATTTTATATTTTCTATCCCAAAATAAAGTGAATACAACAAACACCAAGTTTAATACTGATAAAAAACCAATCATACCAATAAATAAAAGATATCAACATGTGTGATTAGGCAAGGTATGTTTAATCTATAAGCTCTCAGATATACTAATACCAGTCATAAATAGTGAACAAGACCCAAATGGGAACTAACTTCATAGCATCCCATGGTCCCATATCTACACTCCTATGTCTGAGTTATGTTGAGAGTAACTTCCTAGGTCTAACCACTTAATAATGCACTACATAAATAAATGGTTGAAAAACTTTCCATGATTGAACATAAAAACTTAGGCATTTCTTATATACCATGAGGTACATGGAAACCAATATATATATATATATATATATATATATATATATATATATATATATATATATATATATATATATATATATATATATATATATATATATGTATATATATATGTATATATGTATATATATATATATATATATATATATGTATATGTATATATATATATATATATATATATATGTATATATGTATATATATATATATATATATATGTATATATATATATATATATATATATATATATATCTGTATATATATATATATATATATGTATATATATATATACATATGTATATATATATACATATGTATATATATATACATATGTATATATATATATATATACATATGTATATATATATATATACATATGTATATATATATATACATATGTATATATATACATATGTATATATATATATATATATATATATATATGTATATATATATATATATATATATACACATATATGTATATATATATACATATATATGTATATATATATATATATATATATATATATATATAATTCTATAATGGATTGATTATTAGATAAATAACCCTCACACCATGAATTAGGTAAAACTAAAGATCATTTTTTCAATAACAATAGCTCCTATGAGTTTTAAAACTCTCAAAGCACAATTTATAGAAATCAAGAAAAAAATTGAAAGCCCATAAAAGAAAAAAATGTACATGGAATTTAAGAATTCAATATAAAACCCCTGAGTCAAAGAGAAACATTAAGGCAATGCTCAATAAAATCCAATAAAATATGATCATATTTCTCTTTATTTTATGGGAATCATGAATCAATGAAAACTTTAGAACAAAAATAAAAAAAATTAAAGAAATGTTCAAGCCACATTGGGTTCACCAATATTTTTTACCTTATTCTTTATTATGTGAATCTAATAAGCATAAAATTTCAAATAAACCAAATTTCTAAATATTTAAAATTCACTAATAATTTTGATTTCAACTTGTTGAATATGGTAATATGTTACTTTTAGAAAAACACTAAGAGGAATATACTTAGCTCAAATATGGGTTTTTGGTTGATGATAACTGAGGTCTGACAATGGAAATCAGGGTAAAATAGGGTTTTGACTACTCAAAATTAGAACCAAGATCTATATATTATTATGGACAGGTTCACACTCCCTATACAACACATGTTAGCCATGTCCATTGATTATGTACTTATCTACATCAAATTTGATATAACTATAACTATTTTACCACATGTGCTTATGCTGATTGAGACTTTTTATGCACTTCTATATTTGAAATATCATGTAGAGATACTTAGAATTTAAAATTTTAATTCTTACACAAAAACAAAATGTATATCAAGGGAGGTGTTGGGCAAAAGGGATTGAGTTAAAGTGACATTGGTCAATACCCATTGAATTACCAAGTGTTTCACTACATTAATAATACTCTAAAAAGGACTCAAGCTTCAATTTAGTTCTCTTACTAATGTGTATGTGTTAAATTATGAATTTAATTATAGATGTTCCTTCTCCTATTTTACCTTTGGCACAAACATGTAAATGTTGATTTCAATCCTTGTAAACTTTGAATATAGCTTCAAAAATATATAGATAAAAAGTTTAATATTTTTATAGTACTTGATAGTGTGGAGTGATATCCTTAATAATTTAGAGTGGCTTTGTATTTATAAATATTTTGAATTTGAATTAGAAGACTTATAGGAGCATAAAATTTAAACCAAAAAGACTCAACAAAAAAATTAATGACCCAAAACTTTTGTAAGTTACACTTGGACAATTTTTCACTTTATGAAAAGGTCTATGGGCCCAAACCTATCCAAAAATATCAGACTTGTGTATAAATAACTAAAAGGATAACATACTATAATTGGTGATGCAGAGCATATACCCAAGCAATCACTCTTAACCTAGATTCTCACTCCACTTCCTTACACAATGATTCTTAAGGTTCATTATTCATGCTTTGGTTACATATTATTATAGTTCCTATTATGCTATTAATTCTTTTTAACTTTCTTGATATGGGTTTCATTACCCTCTATATCCTTCTATCAACTCTATCTACACTTCTCAAGTCCCACTTTCTTCCTTTACTCAATTCTGATCACTCTAGGCATACTCCGTGTACCATGATGTAACACTTCTTATTAAGTCTCCTTTATTTATCTTTACTAGTTTTAAATGGTCCTAAAAATTCTTATATATTTTTCATTAGGCCTCTTTGTCCTTTCCCTAACTCACAACACCTTTTAATGTTTCTTGACAACTCTCTTCACAACCTTGCCTTTTCTACTATAGTCCTTCTAACCTATTTAGGGGCTTTCTTGCTTTGTACAGAATTATACCTTTACCTATATGAGATATAATACTTGATTCTAATACCCTTTATTTTTTTCTTTATATCCCAAAATTTAAAATCCAAAAATCATTCTTTAAGTCCCTTTTCTAATCTCAAATTGCTCAATGTTTCCTCTCTTTAGGTCTCTTAGGTCTTTTTAAGACCTTGTATGCACATAGTGTCCTCCCAATGTAAGGATAGGTACTCTATCTACTTAAAAACCAAAAAATATATTAAAACACCTCATGACTCAACTTTCCAACAAGTTTCACTAAACACTCAAAACCCTAGGTTGGGGTTTCTAGGAGTCTGCCAAAACCTAAGAGCAAGGTATAATCTAACTATGGATGAAAAAAAATTAAAAATACCAAACTAGGTTTACAACTTTTTTATGTACCTAGGGTAACTATCCGAACCATTTTTAACACACTTTGAATGTAGTGTCTTACTGTTCAAACTCAAAATACCTTTAGCTGAGCATGCAGACTGTGAGGTTTCCAAATCTGTGTTAAAGTTATAAACTCCCACCTCATTATTGAGTTCAAAAAATGTTTTATTAATATTCAATTACATCATATGTTCTTACCAATATGTTCCTAGTAATTTAACTTTATGTTTTGATCCTATCTTCTCAATAGTCTATACACAGTCTCCCATGTCAAAGTTCAATGCAAGAAACAGGGACAGAACTAAAGATATCTTCACTTGTAGTGTTTCTTTGTTATACATAAGTTTTATAGCATAAATTCACACCTAATACATATTTATAAATATATTCCACAACTTACCAACTTCAATACATTAGTATTCTATTAAACACAGTTTGCACTTAAAATGTAGATCTCCAAATAGGGGTCTACCAACATATGATCTTAAACAACAGTTGCTTATAATGATACTCCTAAACAAATTTATTCTTAAAAAAAATTCAATAATAATTAAAATATTAATAAAACTATTATCTAGTACCTTTTTATCATTCCTTTTGCATGTATCAATATATATACAAACAGAATGCACAAGTATAGGGTTTGTGTTCTTTTACCTTGGCAGGGTTATTTCTTATACCTATCTATTAGAAGCCTCTCTCACAAAAATAACATACTTTAGCCATATATCACATTTAAATAAATTATCAAATTCCATTCTTCATCAACAAATCTCATATAGAGTCATCCACATAATCATAGACCTCCAAAAATAGGGTCTATCAACTTTCATTTACCAGCAGAGTTTTCAAAAAACTTATTTCTTCATGCAACACTTTTCACTACATAATCCATTCATATATTATAATGGTAACACTATCTAATCAAAACATAACTGACTCCCCTACAAGGCATAACTGAATCTTGATCCTTTTACTATGTGGAGGTTGGTTACATTGCACATTTTTGCATTTTCTTGCTTTTCACACAATATCACATATCCATATCCATGACATTAGAATTATAGTCAATTTAATAATCTCTTACAATAAATAATCACTTAGACACACTTGAAACATCTTTCCACCTCAATAGGATATATCAAAGTCCTTATACAAGGCTCAACAACTTTTGAATTTTCAAATAGTGTTTTTGGTGAGAAAAAGGAATAATTCAAATTATATGCCTCTTTATACCAAATAGACTCCTCATATGGACTTATTTTAACCTTTATCACCTATAAAACATTTAATAAACCAATTTAAGACAAAATTTGAACAACTTTTGGGTCCATATATGATGCCCCTACATCATACTACCAATCAAGAAGAATCTTTGCCATTGGTGTTCGGTGATCCACTTGGTATATGCTGCTACCTGAATATAGTGGACTTCCTCTTTGAATTTGTTTACTTCTAATTACCTCTCATAGAGGTGACCATACTCTAGGGCCCCATATTTAGGCATCATTTGTTTCATCTCCCTCAATAGCATACTTGCACATAAAACCAACTTGTTAAACAACACATCTATGTTATCAACTTCTTCTTGCATTACATATATATACCACTCTTCCTCTTCTTCAAACTGATCCATCTTCTCCTACACTTAATCCTTACCAACTGATTCAACTATGCATTCCTATTTCTCCTTCAACAACACTCCTTGTGCTACCCATTCCACTTCATGCATCACTTCTTCTTGTTCTTTGCATACCTCATACTCATATAAAACCTTGCTTTGTTGTCGTACTATCTTCTACACATACATGGGCTGCATATTATTTTTCCATCTCTCATATTCTTTAATTATCACTTCTACATGAACACCTTGTGCATGGGCTTACTATATATTTCCCATCTCATCAACATCCTCTTCTTGTTCAATAATCTTTTGTAAACTTTTGTATTCATCTACCACCACTTCTTTGGTTGCTTTCTCCATACATACATTTTCATCACAAACCATCATGTTAGAAACAAAATTTGGAACCTTCATGACTCTCTTATGGGATTCCTCCTTCTTGTACAATTCAACCTCCATTTTCTTCACTTGTTTGGTGTTCATCCCAAACCATCTCCTTTCTATCTCAACTACAATATCTTCCCTTATTTTGTTGTCTCCCATTTCATGGACTTAGTTATCATGATTGCCTTGACTTTCATCTCCCTTAAGCAGTCTCTTAGGTTCTATACCTTCCTTCAATTGAAAATTATTTAATTCCACATTACATTATGGTGTTATCTTAATCATGTCCATCTTTGTGGACTCACAACACTGCATATAAATAATTTCAACACAACTTACCTTCTTTTCTTCCTTTGGTGCTTTGACCAAAACCAAACTCTCCATTGATTGACTCTAATACTTCTTTGTCATCGTTGTCGTCATCATCATCATCATCATCATCATCATCATCATTGTCATCGTTGTCATCATCATGATTCTCTCATCTTTCCTATATTATTCACCTTTTAATGGGATAAGTGTATATGTCTTTCCATCCTACTTAATGGTGTATGTGTTTTCTTGACCGTCATGTATGACATGTTTATCAAACTGACATGGCCTCCCTAAAAACAAATGACACACATCTATAGGCAAAATATCACATAACATTTGATATTTATACCTTCCTATCTGAAACTCAACTCAACTCTATTCACTTACCAGTATTTGGTGTCTTTTGTGAACCCATGAAACCTTGTAGGGTTTTGGATGTGTCATTCTTGTCAAGCCTAACTTCTAAACCATATCTAATGAAACTATATTGTTATTACTACCACCATCAATCACCAAATTACATATCTTGCCTCTTGTCTTGCATCTTCTTTTGAACAAGCTTCTCCTTTAGGCTGGTTCTTTGCCTTGTTTCTGATGTAATAAGACTCTCCTTATGAGTAATGACTCATTATTTTCATGCCTTCTAACCTCATTACCTTCTCTATGTTTTTACTTACTATTTTTCACACTCCTTGGACACTCTACTACTTTATGTCCCTCTCTATGAAAAATCCAACATTACCCCTGAAAGTTCTATCTTGGTCCATGTCTCATTGAACCTTCTTCCCTTCTCATTCTGCCATCTACAAATGGTCTATCCTACCATTCATGGTATTGTCCCATGCCTTTCTACACTACTCCTGCATGCTATTATGGTCTCTCTTAAACCACCACTCTATTCTCTCTCTCTCATCCATCTTTACTTGCAAAGGTGTTACCTTACCTTGCTACCTATTTTCTCTTTATTCTCTTTCTTCTCTTTATTCTCTCCTTCTAAGAGTATCCTCAATATCCTCCATCCTCATTACTAATGGAGCAATTAGCTGGGTTATTATCTTGACCAAATCATCCTCTTCTTTTAATTCTCTCTCCATGGAGCACTATCTTTGATCACCTTTCCTGAAATATACTTCAAAACACATTATTAATCCTTTTAACAATCCAAAAAATCTTTCCCTAAGATCTGATACCAAAATGATGCAAATCATATACCCAAGAAATCACTCTTAACCTGGATTCTCACTCCACTTCCTCACACAATGGTTATTAAGGTTCATTATTCATGCTTTGGTGACACATTCTTCTAGTTCCTATTATTATATTAATGATTTTGACCTTTCTTGATAGGGGTTTCATTACCCTCTATATCCTTCTATCAACTTTGTCCACACTTCTCAAGTCCCACTTTCTTCCTTGTACCATGATGTAACACTTATTATTAAGTCTCCCTTATTGATCTTTACTATTTTCAAATGTTCATAATCATGCTTTATAAGTTTCAATATGCCTCTCTATCCTTTTCCTAACTCATAAACACCTTTCAATGATTCTTGACAACTCTCTTCACAACCCTGCCTTTTCTATTATAGTCCTTCTAGCCCTATTTAGGGGCTTTCATGATTTATACAGAATTGTACCTTCACCTATATGAGATCTAACACTTGATTCTAATAACCTTTATTTTGTTTTTTATATCCCCAAATTTACAATCCAAAAATCATTCTTTAAGTCCCTTTTCTAATCTCAAATTGCTCATTATTTCCTCTCTTTCGGTCTCTTAGGTCTTTTTAAGACCCTATTTGCACACAATGTCTTCCAAATAGATAGATAGGTACTATATCAACTTAAAACCCAAAAAATATATTAAAACACATCATTACTTAACTTTCCATGAAGTTTCACTAAATTTTACCAATGAAAACTCTCTAAACATTCAAAACCCTAGGTTGTGGTTTCTAGGAGTCTATAGAAACTCGAGAGTAGGTATAATCCAACTGTGGATGAAAATAAAGGTTTCAAAAGTCCAAACTAGGTTTACAAGTTCTATATGGACATATGGAAACTTTCCAAACCATTTTTAACATATTTTAAATCCATTGTCTTATTGTTCAATATCAAAATACCTTCAGTTGAGCATGTAGACTGTGAAGTTTCTAGGTCTATGTTAAAGTTATAAACTCCCACCTCATTCTTGAGTTAAAAAAAGTTTCTATAAATATTCAATGACATCATATTCACTTACCAATACATTCCCATTAATTTAACTTGATGCTTTGATCTTGTCTTCTCAATACTCTATACACTGTCTACCATGTCAAAGTTCAACACAAGAAATAGGGATAGAATTAAAGATATCTTCACTTGTAGTGTTTATTTGTTATACATAAGTTTTATAGCATAAATTCACACCCAATCCATATTTATAAATATGTTCAACAACTTACCAACTTAAATACAATAGTAATCTATTAAACATAGTTTACACTTAAAATGTGAATCTCCAAACAAGGGCCTACCAACGTATGATCTTAAACAATAGTTACTTATATTGATACTCCTAAAAAATTGTATTCTCAAAAAAATTTAAAGAATAATTAAAATATAAATAAAATTATTATCAAGTAACTTTTTATCATTCCTTTTGCATGTATCAATCTATCTACAAACAGAATGCACAAGTATAGGGTCTATGTTCTTTTACCTTGGTAGGGTTCTTTCTTATACCTATCTCTTAAAAGCCTCTCTCAAAAAACCAACATAATTTAGCCATAAATCACATTTAAATAAATTATTAAATTCCATTCTTCATCAATAAATCTCATATAGATTCATCCACATAATCACAGAACTCCAAAAATAAGGTCTATTAACTTTCATTTAGTAGCAAAGTTTTCAAAAACTTTCTTTCTTTCTTCATGAAAAAAATTTCACTACATACTCCATTCATCTATTATAATGGGAAATTTTTCTAATCAAAACATAATTGATTCCCATACAAGGCATAACTTAATCTTGATCCTTTTACTACGTGGAGGTTGGTTATGCTACACATTTTTTCATTTTCTTGTTTTTCACATAATATCACATATCCATATCTATGGCATTGGAATTATAGTCAATTTAATAATCTATTACAATACCTAGACACTTAGACACACTTGAAACATATTATCACCTCCATAGGATACATCAAATTCCTTATACAAGGCTCAACAACATTTGAATTTTAAAATAGTGTTTTTGGCAGGAAAAGGAATAATTCAAATTTTATGCCTCTTTAGACCAACTAGACTCCTCCTATGGACTTCTTCTGACCTATATCACCTATAAAACATCTAATAAACCAACTTAAGACAAAATTTGAATAAATTTTGGGTCCATATTGGATGCCTCTGCATCAATTGGGGATCCCCATGAAAAAATTAGAAATATGAACAACAAATAGACAAATGTATAAAATATAGAGAGAAGACCCAAACAAATGTGCCAATTATTTTTTTTTTTGAGCCCTTAAGTTTACTTATGATGGTTTTGAATATAGATGCACTGGGGTTTTGTTGCTTCATTCAAAATTTTCAAGTATGTTGATCTAAGGAAGATAAAATTACATTTCTTTATCCTATTTCATTTTTTATAAATATATTTTGTGATCAATCATGTAATGTTTTTACAAATGTCTAAATACATTTTGAAGGTTTATCTCTACTCATTTATTATTATTTTTGGATATTTGAATTGGTTTTTATCATATGTTTTTTTTTCATTAAATTATGTAGTTTTTTATATGCCTTTATGAATTAATAGTTATATAGTGTTTTGTTTGTTGATCACAAAGGCAAAGTAAAACATTTTTGGTCTAGTATTACGAGACAAGGTGATTACTATACAAGATCATGCTATAGGATTTACTTTTATTCTTTGTAGAGGTATATATAGTGTCTAAAGAGTATTATTTTTAAAATATTATTTTTCTTTTGTCACATCTTGGGGGATTTGTTACTTGAAAAATATTGTTTTTATATTAGTTATATCTCTTGCATCTTTGTGGTTGTGAAAATTTTTAATTTCCTTTATAATTTAGATGGCTAGATAAGTTTGATTGTTAAAGAGGGAAAAACATTACATGTTCTACTCATTATGATATATTATTTTTTAATATAACAAGTTCATAAAGGTAGTCTAAATTCTTAAAGAGGATTCTGAAGGTTTTTTGTTTAATTTTGGTAATACCCAACTTTATCCTTTAGTAATGTTAAGTGTAGCAGTTGATTATTTTTTGTTGTACACTACAAAAACTGAATTTTGTTTGATAAAGATAAATTTTGATGTATCACATTGTTTGAATGGAGTGGATAACATGACAATGATCATTGTTAGGCTATAATGCTAAGGCAAATAATTTAATTGTTTTTAGCATTGAATATTACTCGGATTCATTAATATTTTGAGATTTGTGTGCCCATAAGTGTGATTGTGGTTGTTTCCTATTCATGTAGTTTTGATTTAAACTTCAGAAAGAGTTTTACATGCTTTGACTCATCACAAATGGTGATATTATATTTTATTTAATTATTTTATTTCTTCCCCTTCATGATAATACTTGTTTCTTGCTATTAGGTAATTTTTTTCTATGTCATTTTAAAGGACAATCAAGATTTTGACATAAAGGTAATTCTATGTTCATTTTCTTTGATTGAGGCTCAAGGGTGACATGGAATTTAAAACATATGATGTTTTCAATTTTAAACTCAATTAGATTCTATAATAGGACTAATTCATATTATTGTTAATACTGGAGTGGCTCAGTGGTTGAAATGTATAGACTATGATAGAAGAAGTGTTAAGGATTTTTGCTTGTTATAAAGGTATTTCAAGGCATTATTGAAATAATTTTATGGTTTATTTTATTTTAGGTTTTATTATTTATGAGTTTTTGAAGATCAAAAATCACTATGAAATGTGATTTTTGTGCTTTAATAGGGGTATATTACAAAAGGTTTTCATTTTTATTGCATTCTCACAATAAACATTTGAATATGGAGCATACATAAATTTATTTTGATATTTTTAAAGCTATAAATCCTTATGTTGAAGTGAAAGGTTTCATATTTTTTCATAGAGGTGTTTAATTAGTTTTTATGATAATTTATTTTATAAAATGAACTAACAAAAAATTTAATAAATACATGGTTTAAACTGAGATAAGGCATATCTGTGTAATCAATTTGACACCATTGATCAAGTAATTAAGAGAGCTCCTTTTGAATGGGAATGAATACCTACACACGTGTGATAAACTAAACAAAATAGATTGATAAGGTAGTAGGGTGAGTTACCTGGTAAGATACCAGTTCGAAGAAGGTATAAGCTTCCCTTCATGGATGTCAACCTACCTCTTTTAGAAATTAAGTAAATAATAAAGATAACACAACTTACATATGCTTATTGATAATTTAGATAACATATGATTATGAGAATAAAAGATAATAGATAAATAAAATACAAATGAATTTTAAATATGAGAATACATGTTGAAGATCACAGATTGGATTAGGAATTTTGCCAAAAATTTATAGAATATGGCTTCAATTTTATAAACAACAAAAATTGATAGAGATCATTGAAAATTCTGACATGATTGCTAATGATTTTCATAATCATGCATGATTATATTTATAGAATAACTAATGATTTTAGAATCATTGATGATTATCAAAATCATTGACAATTCTAAAAAAAAGTCCCAATAATGAAAATTGTGAACTAAGGATTCAAGAGGAGGAAAAGGATTCTAAACATAATAGAACTAGTCTAAGGTGTAGATTAATGATAGATAATGCATGGAATAAGATAAATAAATAAAATTAAACTTTTAAAGAAGACAATACTAACCTTGAAATGATTTTTGATGGTGTTGTGGATTGACAGTGTATTCTAACTTATCCAAAGTGATATTAAGGATTTGAAGCTTTGATGTAGATCAATAAGATAGCCTAATATCTATATTACAAGGACTCAATAGCATCATTCATTTGGGTGAGCTTAGGTTGTGTATAAATAATCGTGACCTATCTAATAGAATCAGTGATAATCGTAGTGAATCATTAATGATTATGTCCTTTCTTAAAAAATACATTATAAGGTGGTTCTAACCATGGGATAATTTGGGGAGAAGATTTTATAAGTTGTTTAATGGGATTTTCATCAATGGTAAGTTGTTAGGATGGAGTGATAAATTGTATTATATGGATTTTATTAGATATTTGAAGATTTGGGAGGTTAGAAAGAGGGTAAATGGTAATTAATAAATTAATTACATTAAGTAAATATAAATAAAGTTTTTGGATAATAATCTAATGGGATTCTAACATGTAAAGACACTTTTAGGTCATGTTCATAAAAGTAGTGTCTACATTTGCCCCTTTTTTGATTGTTTGAATAGCAATTAGCCACAAGACAAAAACCTAGAATGTGTTGATACCCCAAGTGTGAATGAGTAGGTATTCCCCCTCAAACTGGGAGCCAACATGATATAAGGAAGTAATGATGGGTTTTTAAAAAATTGGGATGAAAGATAGGGTGGATATGTGATCGATAAAAAGGGAGCCAAAGATGTAGGTGGGTTGTGTGACTAAAAAATGTTACATTATCAAGAGAATAATAATAACACATAGAGTTACCCTTGGGTAGGCATAAAAAAAATTACCCCAATTGTAAACAAGTTGGTGCTTAGAAAAGGCAACCAAGAGAACAAATGATAGGGGCCATTTGAAGCATCTAGTGTGTTAAAACCGAAGTTCTACCTATAGGTGGTTTTTTTCATGGTGAAGTATTTTCTTTGGATCTATAGGGGATAGATTTCCAATAGAATATATGCCTTTGTAGGTTATGGGACCAATGGTGGGTCTCTTCCACGAGCCTAGGGTATTATGTAAAATAGTGTAGTTACAATAACATAACTTATTGAGTCCTAGGACAAAACTATTTATGCATGAATTCTAGTGAGTAGTGAAAATGGTGTAATCAATGCCGATTAATAAGGATCAAAGGTAATCAAAAATTATCGATGATGATTTCATGAATCAATGTTGATTTAAAATATTGACATGGATTATAATGGATACTATAAGTAGTGTGATAGAGTTAAGAAAACTATTCAACCAAGATCTCTCCATGAATCAATTATCATAGCCTTGAAAGCTTAAGCATTACACATAAAGAATAAACCATCTATTATCCACTCTATTTTATATACAATAGTTTACAATAGAGATGTATAAATAGGTAGAATAAAATATAATCTTAACCATCCCATGCATGTGGAACTAACTTCCTCAATATAGGTGGAAGTAAAGCATAAACCCATCATCCTCATGAATGTGGGATAAACATCTCCAAATAAAATAACATCTAAGTAAACTAAAGAGTAGAAAAGTAATATCCTACACTAACACCCCCTTATGTATAGCTTAGCTGGGTATAATAAAGGATGTAGTGTGAAGCCATGTGTCCTTATGGATGTTAATCTATCTTGCGAGAGTATATGTATGTTGAGTTATTGTAACTATCAAGTGAAATTGAGAAAGGTGATAACTATGAGGATCATTGGATATGAACACTACACTCCAAAATACTAGGCAAAATGATGAACCTGAAGAAGTATTGCTTAAACACCCTCCAACGAGATGGTAAAAAGTGAGCACAAAGACTAGTGGGGATGCCCCATTGGTGGGGATACCACACTAGTGTCACTATAAGAATCACCAAGAAGGCCATAGAGATAAGTAACAATCCTCATATGGGTTTTAAAAAATAAATTTCCTAAATAACATACCCATGTATAAAGAAGGATTCTAGAAAACACTAAAAAAAAGTGAAAAATATACATATAACTCTCATAAAGTGGAGAAAAGGGAGAAACCCCATACAAAAAAACTCCACCCAAAAGAGAGAAAAGAAGAAAAGAGAGATCTAATCCCCCTAAATATGATGTTGAAGAAGTCTGCACTCTAAGTACTCAAAATTCATAAAGGAACTCAATATGTACGAGTGGTCTGAATTGACTACTCGATCGCAAAAATAACTAACACTAGGCTTCACTAGAATAGCTTCAATCAAGAAGATTGTCAGTAGTGTCAAAAGTAAAAAATAGTATTGTATGTTCAAGGAATGGTCAACACCTAAGAAGAAGAATCAACACCACACCACACCCTTCAAATTATTGACTAGGTGGAGTGATGCCAAAAAAACTATATGTACACCCTTTATAATGGGTGGAGTGGAGAAAAAAAAGCCCTGTATGAGTGGTCTAAATCCACTACTCAAACACTAAAAAATTTGACATTTTGTGCACCAAAATAGATCCATATGTTGTGGGAGACTATCAACTATCAAAAAAGTGGTGTCAAAAATATAGATAAGGTATCTCAAAGAGGGGGGCTTCGGTGGTGATGGAAGAGACAAGAAACTAAAGGAGTGAAAATGTCCCCATAATAGAGTACACAAATGCATGAAGGTAAGCAAGGTTGAATCATCAAACCCCCTATGGCACTTTATAAATTAGTGTGAGTATAATATATTTCATACACAAAAAATCACTAAATATAAACAAGGAAGACACTGGGATTCACCAGAATAGGTCCAAATAAGGAGACTATCGACCTACCAAAAAAACTATCAAGTATCATGAGAGATTCTCCAAAAAATAAGATCAAAAAAGTGTCTCCATAGAAGAAGGCAAGGTGCTAATAAAGGGGCCTTAATGGAGACATGACACAAACTACAAGTGTGTCAAAGTGACAATATGCAAACTAGAATATAGCATTTCATGGGCTAATAAAAGAGTGTGTAAAATGGCAAAAAAATCCATCATGTATGCAAAAACACACCTAAATGATAAACTACCAAACATGATAACCTATAAAGCACATGCAAAGGGCATCGAACTCAGCCAAAAATGCATATGAGACAGTGTAAAGTGCAAGAGTGGCATAATAAATGAAATGTATGTCAAGAAATATTAATGTGGGCCAAAGATCATGTAAATAGGACATCGATCATAGTCAAAAATGCATCCAAAATTACAATGAGAGAGAAAATCCTCCATGGTTACTGTATAACCCTAACTCAAATTTGGCATTTTACATTTTAATGATATTTTATAAAATTAATGACACCAATAGATTGAGCATAAAAAATCATACACTTTAAAAAAATAGTACTCAATTTTGAGTTACTAATCTAAAGATTAGTTTTTACAAGGTTATCCCACCATAAATGGGTAAAAAATAAAACATTGCACCTAAAAATATTAAATGCTTGGAGAAAATTAAATTATTTCTACTAGATATTAAAAAAATTGTATTTGAAGGAAATTTACAGAAAAATAAATAACAATATTCCACATATATCAATCTTCTATGATGATTTTCACTTTAAAAACAATATCAGATTTTATCCTTGATTGCGTATTAAAAAAATCACAAAAAATAAAATCACAGGGTCAACTTCAGAGCCTCATATATCATTATATATTGATCACAATTTGTATTATGACCACTTTTTGGAAACATCTCAAAGTTCTCTTTCTATTAGTGAAAGAATTTTCTAAATCAGACACTTATGTGAAGAGAAAACTAATCTACAAGATAGTCATGATTTTCTAAAAAAAACTTTTATAATTTATCCAAAAAAATTTATGGCCAGCACAAAAGATCTAAGCAACTCAAATATAAATCATTATGACTAATTAGATCTAAATACAACAGATATAAGCATACTCAAAATCATAAACTCTCCACAATAAATGTGTTTTGAATATGAATTAAAAAATCAGATCTGAAAAGGAACCATACAACTTATCTAAGGAGTAGACAAATTTAAAAAATTAGATCTGAAAAGGAACTGTACAACTTATCTAAGGAGTAGACAAATAATTCAAAAAATGACACTTAGAAAAATGGTAGTTAGAGATTGCTCTGACACCATGATAGAGTTAAAAATACTCTTCAACCAAGATCTCTCCATGAATCCATTATCACAGCCATGAAATCTTCAACATTACACACAATATAATAAACCATCTATTATTGTATACACCCTAAATTTGTCAAGCAAGCACACCTATCATGTCTTTTCACAATCGTTTCATAGGAGACTCTGACTAGAGAATATGAGCCTTGTTCACATTTAGCCATGTCTTTTATTTTACTTATCTTGGTCTTGTTTCATGCTTGAGTCACCTTTTTACTTATTATCAGTCATTCATAGCCTTCTAAACAGTCATTACAGCTCAGCCAAACTCTATTTCCCATGTTAATTCCATCCCCCTAGGTCTCAATCCTATAGGACAAGAGTCTTAGGATTGGACTATAGCACTGGACCCTATGGTGTCCTATTTCCAATGCTCCTATCCAATTGCATTTTGGGTCCCAATGGTCAGGTTTCCTTGTTTAATGAGTCCCAAGCCCTTCTTAGCATCATTTTTATGTCTTGTTTATCTTTCTAATGTCAAAAAAATAGGAATGAAGTTCCAAAATTCAAAACAAAAGAAATCTCCTATATAAATTATTTCATAAGGCATTTTATATCTAGCACTTACTACTTTTGGCACAATACATAATTAAAAATCAATCAATAATATAGCTCAGCATTATGCATCACACATAGACTTGCATGCTTGATCAAGGAAGGGCCTAGGTAAAATTTCATTCTTGCATCTATCATGCATGTTGATTATGCATGCTCCCTAAGGAAGAACTACATTTGATCTGAGACCCTAGCTTGAGGGTTAATGTAGGCAATGATTAGGACAGTAGGGGTTCTAGATTGTGCGATCATACTTATCCTAACCTAGTTCGTCCCCCTTTTGAGTTTAGTATATTTGTTGTTTTGTGTGTGTAGATAAATCCAATGTTTTTGAAGATTAAAATAGCTCTACAAGTAGCTTCATCGACATTCAAGATTCAAAATTTCATAGGTAGGCTCACACAAGGACAGCAGACAAAACCCAAAAAACTCAAATCTTTATGACAAGTTTGGACAATAAGCTGTAGGACCTGAACTATAGAACCGAACCCCAAAGTGTCTTATTTTTTACACTCCTAATCTTTTCAATAAACAAAAGATAGATCTATATTCCTAACATCTTCCCAGTCCTATGCAAGTAGTTTTCAAACTTTGAAATAGTCATCTCAATCTAACTTTTCTAGATAAGTTACTTATCTTCCCTATGTAATTAATTTGATCAAAATATGTATTTTATAATATTAGATTAGATTTTTTCCTTACTCCAGACCCTTTATTTTTTAGGAATTAAACACTAGTTTCTAAAAAATAAAAAAACATTTGGTGAACCTGACTTACATCGAACAAATCTAAAACCCTAGGTACCCTTAGGGTTTTTCCTTCATAGTTTTGTGCAAGAATTCAATTTCAATTTTTTTAATTTTGTATAAATTTTTTTGTATTTAGTTTATTCAAATTTATTTTTATAATTTAAATTATTGCAACAATTTTTAAAATTTCTAAAACCCCAATCCAAAACCCTAGATTTCCAAACTAGGTCCTCAAACCCTAAGATTTATAAACTAGGTCCTGAAACCCCAAGCCTTCCTTACAATTTTTAGATAAAAATTTTTGGAATTTTTACAAATTGTTTGGAATGTCAAAAATATTTTCCAAATCTCTATGTTAGTAGTTATTTTTGCATTTATTTGATTAATAGTAATTTTACATACTCTTTTTGGTGAAAGAAATAAAATGGCCACTAAGACAGTTCTTCCCTCTCATTCCATAGATCAATTTATATATTTTTGTCATAATTATGATAATGAATGGACAAAATTTCAAAATTTCACATTAGCTAAAAATGTGGAAAATGATTTCATTTTTAATGAAGATAATTACTATTATTGTAATGAGGAATATGATGATACATGTGAAAGTGTTAGTGAATAAAAAGTAGATGCATCTTCTTCTCTCAAACCTATCTCTTTTATTCCCTCTTCTAAAGAAAATAATTTTGATAAATGGGAAAGATACTTTTCACCTCATTCTCCTATGCATAATTCAAAAAATGAACAAATTAGTCATGCACTTCCAAGTAAACCTATTATTGGTGATAATTTGCTTTTTATGTGAACATAATCTCTCTCTCTCTCTCTCCTCTCTCTCTCTCTTCTCTCTCTCTCTACTCTCTCCTCTCTCTCTCTCTCTCTCTCTCTCCTCTCTCTCCTCTCTCTCTCTCTCTCTCTCTCTCTCTCTCTCTCTCTCCTCTCTACTTCTATGTTCATATTACAACAATATAAATGCAATAGAATCAAAATTCCAATGCATAGTTCAAATGATCCATCTCATGTTCTTAACTCTTCTTTGTCAAAAGAATGACTAAATGATAACTCTGTTTCTCTTACTTCTCATATTTCAAATGTAAATAATGCATACACTCCTTCCATAGATAGCATAAATGCACATAATATTCCAATTTCAAATGATAATTTATTGCATATTATAAAAGCATTAAATTCTTCTCTTACCCCTTTCCCTAGTGATGATGGAAGTGATAATGAGTATGATAGTGAAAATGAAAATGACTATGAATAAAACTTCGATTATGATAATGCATGGAATAATGATGATTATTATGTACATAGTGAAGAATAATATGCATCTCATGTTTCTAACTCTTCTCTCACTCCCCTCTCAAACATATCATAGTACCAAATGTTGTTTATACTTCTATGTAAGATTTTATTTCAAATAATGCACATGTTAATGATAACATCACATCCTCTACTCAATTGGAATGTGATTCACTAAATAATATAGATACCAATGAACCTCCCAAGTCACCCCATATTACAGTAGTACCTATTTCTCACTCTTCACCCAAAGAGAATGGTAGCCCACATCCCTTTACTAAGGTCCAAGTTACCATTCCTCCAAAGGTTCAAGTGAGTACACCCCCCTTTTTATGATCTAATTGCTAAATGTAGCATTCCCATGGATAAAATAAATGATCAAATTCAATGATTAAATGAACCACTTCAAGATGCTAATATACTTGGATATTATATCTGTGATATATGCAGTTGGTGAATTACAACACCTAGTACATATCCTTACCTTGGAAAATAAGGATTATAACTCTTGGATGGATGCCAATGATTTACATGGTAACCCTATTCCAAAGACATTTTTAAAAGCTTCATTTCCTAATAATTTATAGATACCATCATTACCTTACTTTGATGGAATTGGAGATCTATTTGTATACCTTCAAGCTTTTTGAAAGGCCTTGCCATCTCATGCAAGTCCTTTGATTCTACTAAAGTTATTCTAATAGACATTAGTGGGGAAGGCACAAAATCGGTTCTTTCGTCTACTCCCCATTGGCTCCTTACACACATATGATGACTTAGAGGAGGCATTTCTTAGATATTACATAGAAAACATGGGCCCTCATGTTACATATGATAAACTTGCCACATTACATCAAAATACTTTAGAGCCAGTTAGTGATTATATCTTATGATTCAAGACTCACATGTTTAGATTGATCTACAAACTAGAAAATTTATAGATTCATCATATCTTTATAAAAGGGATTTTCCAACCTTTCCTTGAGCATTTATTATATCAGACAAAGTCCTCTTTTAGGCACATATGCTATACAATTCTAGCCTTAGAAATAAATTGGGATTGATTGAGGCAAATTTAATTGATCAAATTACTCTAGATTTCATAGTAGTACATTCATCTATAACTCCTAGAACATAACATCTACCATGTCCTAAACAAGATAGGAGACCATAACTAGACAATTAACTGGTTAAGAATAGAGAACTAGTTTCTAGATCACAACCTATAATATACACGATAGATAACAACAGCAAGGCACCACTACAATTTGGTTTAGAGTGGGATAGTCCATGTGTCATATTATCAGCACTACTAAATAGGAGGTTAATCACATTGCCTTCTACTCATCGACAAGATCTACATCTCTTACATAGACAGCCAAATCAGCCCTTTTTTAACTATCATCATATCTATGGACATAGAGATAATGATTGTTATAGACTCAAGGATTGCATTATTAGATGTGTTTATAATGGCATCATAGAATTCACACAAGGGACACCAAGATTTCCTCCATCATAAAACCATATACCTCATTCTTCCATGACTAAGTCATCCTAGGACATTCCTTTACAGGAATCATCAGGCACTCATCCTTAGATTAATGTGGGTTCTAGGAAAGAGCCTTAGAAGAGATCTCCTATTCCACCTACTCAAAATATTTGGAAACCATTATAGTGAGAGCAACCTACATATATCAGTGTAGTCTAAGGAGTACATAGTGTAGTTCCATATATATATCCATCGCAGTCATAGGCACCACAATAGAGTAGTATTCTAGAGAGATATTCACTATAACTGAGTTTTTGGATCTTATCTCACATAACAACTTGCTACATTTAAGATTAAATGATAATAGAGTACTACTCATGAGAGATATTCACTATGGCCAAGTTTTTAGGGACCTAATTCACATAACAACCCACTATGATTGAGATTAGATGAGCCCCTATCATAGGTTACACTTCCATATTGATCTATTTCTCAATCATATGCATCACAACAGAGGCCACAAGGTACTATTTCATGCAGCAATCCACTATGATTACTGATAGATGAGCCTTCTTCATATCACATAGTTTTAGTTGCACATCCAGTAAGGTTACATTTAGTAGAGTCTCCATACATAGCTACATTTAGTGCACAATAGATAGTATCAGATAAAATGTATGTCCCTACACAACATGAGTAGTATGGGCACTTGTTTAGTTAGCCATCAGGGTTCAAAAAGTGATACAACATGTAATCATATTGGTTTTAGTTCATAAGCTTCACTTAGTGGGTGATGATAGAGTTAAAGGGCCAGCCTTTGTACTTTTGATCCACTCTTGAGGAAGGGATATGCACAATGTGCTCTCTTACATTCCCTTCTACTAACAACTAACATTCCTACTTTCAGGTAACCATCCCTAGCCAAACTAATTTATCCAAATCTTGATCTTACCGATATCCCATTTTACCAATCTCAAACCAACTCACTTTACCAAATCAATTTACAAATTAAAAAACAAATAAGGTTCTTTGCTAACATATTATTCAAAATCAAAACTAAAATTACACTTAAACAATCAAATTGCATCCCAACAACATTTTACCAAAACATATACAACCTCAACATCAAATATTAAATAAGCTACTTCTAAATCAACCATTTACAATAAATATACTAGTATATTCCAAAATCCATAACATAATACACATGATTCAAAATCAAATGAATACCCATATATATATATATATATATATATATATATATAGATTAAGGGACTAGTCCTACTTTCAGGTAACCATCCCTAGCCAAACTAATTTATCCAAATCTTGATCTTACCGATATCCCATTTTACCAATCTCAAACCAACTCACTTTACCAAATCAATTTACAAATTAAAAAACAAATAAGGTTCTTTGCTGACATATTATTCAAAATCAAAACTAAAATTACACTTAAACAATCAAATTGCATCCCAACAACATTTTACCAAAACATATACAACCTCAACATCAAATATTAAATAAGCTACTTCTAAATCAACCATTTACAATAAATATACTAGTATATTCCAAAATCCATAACATAATACACATGATTCAAAATCAAATGAATACCCATATATATATATATATATATATATATATATATATATATATATATCTCACTCTCCCCACCAGTACTAGTCCCTTAATCTATATATATATACATATACATATATATATATATATATATATATATATATATATATAGATTAAGGGACTAGTACTGGTGGGGAGAGTGAGACTAAGAATGATGCCCATTCATGATTGATTGTACCTTGATATGATGTATATGTTTTGAAAACTTCATTATATATATATAATGAAGTTTTCAAAACATATACATCATATCAAGGTACAATCAATCATGAATGGGCATCATTCTTAGTCTCACTCTCCCCACCAGTACTAGTCCCTTAATCTATATATATATAATGAAGTTTTCAAAACATATACATCATATCAAGGTACAATCAATCATGAATTGGCATCATTCTTAGTCTCACTCTCCCCACCAGTACTAGTCCCTTAATCTATATATATATATATATATATATATATATATATATATATATATATATATATATATATATATATATATATATATATATATATATATATATATATATATGTATATATATATATATATATGTATATATATATATATATATAATGAAGTTTTAAAAACATATACATCATATCAAGGTACAATCAATCATGAATGGGCATCATTCTTAGTCTCACTCTCCCCACTAATACTAGTCTCTTAATCTATATATATATATATATATATATATATATATAATGAAGTTTTCAAAACATATACATCATATCAAGGTACAATCAATCATGAATGGGCATCATTCCCTCATTCTTAGTCTCACTCTCCCCACCAATACTAGTCCTTTAATCCACTATAGCCCTCAATGGCTCCACACCTCCTTGAGATTTTGAATGACTCTTGCAATGACTCTTTCACTCTATTATCCAACCATGCTCCTCATGCAAGTCTGCATACTGCCTCTGAAGGTCTATGTACTCATCTATGATCCTCATGCTAACATGACCATAATTAGGTGGAGGCATCCTATGCCTATCCCATTCAGCTCTCAACTCATCTCTCTCTTACTTCCCTAACATATGCATTTATCACTATAGCAACCCTATTAAATAAATGAGCTTGAATATTGGATGTAACCATCACTCACTCTATCAATCCCTCCTCCATTGCATCATTAGGAACATATCGTGTGAGCTCTCAAAGTGTAGATGCAATGATGGTCTCCCAATAATCATCATCTCCACTCCCCACCCTAGCATGTGCCTCATCCTACACACCTCCCACTCCACATACACATAAATTATGATACTACATTAGCCATATATTTTCAAAATAAAATTAAAAAACACAAATTTGTACATAATTAAAATAAAATTATTGCTTACCTCCCATCATCTAGATTGGTTGAGGCTATTCATACTCTAGAGCATCCCCTCCATCAATAGGGTATAATGGATCCCATTGATTCCTCATCCACCATGTAGTATATGCATATGTACATCCATATCAATAATATCTATAGTCGCATCCCATACATCCAAAGGTAATGGTGTTAGCTTAGCCTCTGTAGGCCTCGCATGAGCTCCTACCCTCACTGGTGCCCATGCACTCCTTACCCACACCCATGTTGTTGGGACACATCTTGTGGTACCCCAAACTATCTAGTCACATATTCATACTAAAAGTACTCGTACACTCCAACCTAATGATCATGTATCTAATAATTGACCCTCACATACCACAACTACACTCCATCCGCGACCCACCTAGGAAATCCTCTGTAAGGCCTTCATATAATGTCACCAACCACCATTATATCTATCCCCCATCTATAATGATTCATCCCAAGGGACCGAATAGCTAATGTACTCATCTAACACTCCCCAAATGGATATAAAGGTGCCCACTTCTCCCTTGGTAATCTTTTCGACTACACAATCATTATGTTCATAAGCCCAACAATGCAATAATGTCACTGAACTCAATCCATCACTAAATGCCTCCTGTGTAAACCTATAAAGATACATAAATAGGTGGGTAAGCATAGTCATACCATATGAGAATATAGTGACATATACATCCATGCTCTACACAATCCTATACATCCTATATTTAATAGACACTCCACTCCCATATATAGTAATAAATGATGCAATAACATGTCTAACCACTTCCATAAGTATGGAACACTAGACTACATAATAGCTGATAATAATACATTAATGTCACTCCCTCTCTGATGTATACCAGAGGGAACACCATCAAAAGACAAGGATGCATGATTAATAGCATCAACACTCATGTCATCCTATAATGTCACATGCCATCCACTAATTGGTAAATGCAAAATGTGATACACATCCTCTAGATTCATAGTAATATCCCCTATAGGAATCTAGAAAGTACATGTATCTGCATTCCACCTCTCACATAAGGTCGTAATTAGATACCTATTCCACTACACTGTGCCTAGGTCACACACATGACCCAACCCTACCCTATCCACGATAGCTCTTTCATCAGTAGACAATGGTAATAGCCTTAATATCTCTATCTCTTGGCCCCTACAGAACTCTCTCATCCATGCCTCACCATTAAAAACATCAAAAATAGTACATGTGTCAATACACAATGCTAAATCACTAGCCAAGCAAAACAACAGCAACTAACAAAATAGCATCTCCAAAAATCTTGCCCACAAGATAACAGTACTGGGTATAGGATAGCAGTACTAGATAAGAGTGTTGCAACCTGGACAAGAGTGTTTCAACTTGGACAGAAGTGTTGGATATTGGATAAGAGTGATGAGAACTAGTGAAACTTTTCCTAGGACACTTTAAAAATCTCAAAACATCAAAAATAGGCTTCAAAATAGACAAAAATCAAGCATTTCAGCTACTTACTAGGGTAACATCACCACCATCCTGAACTTGGGCTACCAACTACTCAAACTAGGTCATGACAAGTGATCATATCCTTGGCCTATCTCTCACTCTAGAGCTCCAAATCTCAACCTAGTCAATACACAAATTAATCAAGAATCAATCCAATTTTCTATATTATCCAACTTTTTTAATAAAAGCAAAATACCATTTTGCTAATGACTTGAACCTTGTAACATCATTTTTCAAATTGGTTTCTTCCATGGAATCATGATAATGATACCTTCGACATAAATCAAATTTTTCTCTCTTACTACTTCATCTACCTACTACATAATGAGTATCTCTATATTTATTTTATACTCAGACACACACCTTGATCATCACCAATCGAAACTTGTTCCACTTTCAACAACTCAATCTAATCAATCAAACAACCTCTCAATTTATTCACAAGTCAACCTTGTTTCTACTTATGCCACTAGTCATCACTTTTGGTTTGACCTCCTCTACCACAAATTTCATCCCTCTCCCCCAAAGGGGGGCATCATTCCTACTATTCCTATTTATACACCTACCCAACATGCCCATCCACTCTCATAAGTAGATACACCATGGTTTGTACACATCCAACAGTCAGATTATCTGATTCAGCTCAAATAAGTCAAAATATACATTGATTCAGATTACATGGGACACTTAGCATTACTCAAGTCATTTACAAGGATATACCTTTAGTTTATAAATACACAAACTATTCAGATATAGTGGTGAAGATCATATGGATCCACAAAGATTTCAGGTTACAAGTACATAGGCTATTCAAATACAATAGTTCAGATTATATGGATTCATAGTGACTTTGATATAGATTTAGACTCAGATACTAGATTTGGGGGCATGTACATTACTACATGTCTCACACATATAGCTTCATACAACATGATAGTTACAAGACTAGATAGTAGATTATAGGCATAGTGCAGAGCACAGTGTTTTGATCTTTAGTTTTACACATGAGGCATGGCATGATAAGTTATATCACATATGGTTTTATAAATTTCCATATAATACAGATGCATCATTCACATACCCTATTTTGGGGCATGGCACAGATTTTCATGTTCTTCATCATCCAAGATTATATAGTTGGAATGTCAAGATATGTCATTCTCTTCTTACACATTGAATAAATTTTTAGATTACACCTAGTTGTATCTAGGTTGGATAGCATGGCCATTTGCAATGGTTGGTCCATTATATTACCCAAACCTAGACTACACAAGTTTGTTTAGGATAGAGGACAGACATTGGTTTTGGGCCTCTAAGCATTTATTAGTTCTAGTTCAGATATTCAAAGTGGGGACATGACATATTTTTCTCTTCACAACATATAAATTCTATACACATATTTTAGATTACATGAGTTTATGTGGGATAGAGGATAGACATTGGTTTTGAGCCTCTGAGCATTTCTCATTTTCAATCAAATTCAACATAGGGGGAAAGCATTACCCTCCTCCATGTTACATGGATTCCACTTTTAGATTTAGTATAGATGGCATCCATTTCAATGATTCTTTCTTTCTCTAAGAACTATTTAGCTCTCCACCCACTTCCCTAGCTAGGAAGTGAGTTGGACCCTTTTGCAGCACATTCATCTCTATTCAGGTAGGTTTAGGTACGCATTTTTTTTTTCTTTTACTCTAGTACTTCATGTCAATACATCACTAGAATAAAAGGGGGGAAAATGTATACACCCTAAATTGGTAAAGTAACCACACATATCATATCTTTTCATAGTCCTTTAATAAGAGAATCTGGCTGGAGAATATAAGCCTTGTTCACATTTAATCATGTCTTTTATTTTACTTATCTTAGTCTTATTTCATGCTTGAGTCACCTTTTTGCTTATTTTTAGTCATTCATAGCCTTCTAAATAGTTATTCCAACTTAGCCAGACTTTATTTCCCATGCTAATTTCAACCCTTATGTCCCAAGCTTATATGATAGGAATGTTGGGATTGGAATATAGCACTAGACCCTAGGCTATCCCATTTCCAATGCTCCTATCCAATTACATTTTGAGTCTAAATGATCAAGTTTCCTCACTTAATGAGTCCTAAGCCCTTCTTAACTTCATCCTTAAGTTTTTTTTGTCTTTCTAATGTCAAAAAAATAGGAATAAAGTTCCCAAATTCAAAATAAAGAGTTTCCTATATAAAGGACTTCACAAGGCATTTTATATCTAGCACTTACTACTTTGACACAATACATAATTAAAAATCAATCAATAGTATAGCTCAGCATTCTACATCACACATAAACTTGCATGCTTATCAAATAAGGGCCTAGGTGAAATTTCATTCTTGCATCTATCGTGCACGTTGATTATGCACATTCCCTAAGAGAGAATTACATGTGATCTGAGACCCTATCTTGAGGGTTAATGTAGGTAGTGATCAGGATAGTAGGGGTTTTATATCATGTAATCATATTGTAGAGTAAAAAATACTCTACGTTTCATTTTGATTTTCAATCACACGCTGTAAAATTTTGTTCTTGCATACTTTGATCTGAGACAGTGAAGTTTTGAAACATAGCGTAAGTGCTAATTTTCCTTTTGATTCATTTTTGTCTAAGTGTCGAAGTCAAGTAGAAGCTGCCAAGTGTCATCATTTGAGGTACCTTTCATATTTTCTATGAGTTGGTCGGGACATGCCACATATCTCATAGTGACTCAGTGGAACGTGCCAAGTGTCAGCATATGTGTTTCATATCAGCACCCACATTTCATCTCTTTTCAGTGAAAGGTTTTAACAAGCTAAGTATCAAGATCAGGCAAAAAGCACCAAGTGGCAATCACAAAAGGTCTCAATTTTGATTTTATAAAAGCAATGGAAGATGCCACATATCCCAATAGAAGAGAGCAAAAGCCACCACATGTCGAGATCTGAATTATCTTCATTTTGCTTCACCGATATAGCAAAGACTGTGGTGGGTCTTAAGTTTTGTTTATGAAGCAAGCAGAAGCCACCAAGTGTCACTATCTATGTAAATATGAAATGAGACCCAATTGTTTTTATGACTGCCACTGCCATATGTCACATTTCGTAGGTTTCTAAAAAGGTAGCTAAAAGAAGCAGAGACCACCACATAACCCCAAATAAGTAAAGCAGAGATTGCCACGTGTCCTTTGATGAAGCAACAAAGATTGCCACCTTTCCTTGTGCCCCTTTTAAAGTTACTTAGGTAATAAATGTTTTGGGTCTAATTTTTGATAAGTTCTTAAGGTTTTGAGGAAGCAGATTATGACAGGTGTCAAAGGCGGAACACTCATAAGCAAAGACACAAAAGGAGTATAAATTACATGAAAAGTGTCGCATGTCTTTAGTAGATGTTGCAAAACATGCCAAGTGTCATCCTCTGATGTCTCCTAAAGTAATAAGAAGGTTTTCAAGGAATTAGCTAAGTGTTATCTTCTGTTTAAGAGAAGGGAGCGTCTTGCAATCTATTTCAGCCAATGAACTGCCAGAAGACAAAGCCTTTCAAAATCTAAGAAATATCTTCTGTTAGACACTTCCAGTTCAGTTAGATTTCAGTTGGGCCGTGAGATTGGGAACAAGCAGACAATTTAGAGTGAATACAATGCTATAAATAAGGGTGCAGAGATCACCAGAGAGGGGATCAGAGACCAGAGATAATTTTTTGAGAGAATTATTATCAAGAGTTTAGACTTTCTAGAGCTGTGACTACAAATATCATTTGCCTTTGTTCTATCTTCTTAAGTTGGAAGGTTTATGTAATTGTGCATGTTTCTATGTCTCTTATGTGACTGAAGAATTAATGAGAAGATTGAATCATGTGCCTTTATTGATATTTTTTGTGTCATTGCAAAAGTAGTCTAGGCTATGTTTTTAAGATTTTTAGACTTTCTAGAGCTATGATTAGGAATGTCATTTGCCTTTGTTCCATTTTCTTGAGTTGGAAAGTTTATATAACTATGCATGTTTATGTGCCTCTTATATGACTAGAAAATTCAAATAAGAAGGTTGAACCTTGTGCCTTTGTTGACATTTTTTGTATCACTACAAAAGTAGTCTATGCTGTGAGCCTCTATTTCTATTATTTACATCTTTTACATTGATCATGCACTTGTTTTCTCTTAAGTGTAATTGAATCTTACATATAGTCTCATTGTGCTCAGGATTAAGGTTGAATTACATTCAGGTGCATCACCATAGTTAGATATTCTTTCTTGCATTTGTGTTTTTGTTAAAATTGCTATCCCTTTTCCCAGTATACACTTGATACAAAGAAGAGACCAGCTTCTTAAAAATTTGGAGGTTGTTTCAAGTCGCAAGTCCCACATCTTGAAACTTCCCATTGTTGGTGTTAGAACAAGCACAATTTTAAACATCAATAGTTTTTGGCACACCTAGTCAGACCAATCTTGAAGTTTCTTTCAAGATCATATGAACCAAAGAGCTACGAGGAGTCATAGCTATGGACTAGTAACTAGATCACAATCTACTATAAATCTAGGTATTCTTTTGCCACCTTTGGTAACTAGCCCAAGAAGAAGAGTCAACCAGTTTATACCAATACCAAGAGCAAATATGGGAGCCCCTATACCTCCAAGAAATTATGCAATTTGGAACACTGGTAGTCCATTGATTCTCCCAATACCACCAGCCACTTGGGACCCTATCTCAGTGAATGCCCTAAAAGCTCTACCCAAATTTAGCGGGCAAGACTTTAAAACACCTGAAGAACATCTGCAGGATGTATCAGATGTCTGTACTATACATGTTGTCATGCAGCAAAATGTGGCCATAAGATTATTAGCAACTTCTTTTAAAGGGAAATCTCTAGAATGGTATCGGTCCATGACCCCAAATACCATCTCTACATGGGATCAGTTCAAAGATCTTTTCTTTGAAAGATTTGAAGAGAAGGGTGATAAGTCTTTATTATTACAGCAATTGATTACCATCCAAAGGGCACCACAAGAAGCCATGACTGACTTCAATTCCATCTTCCAAGTATAATGTAAGTGCCTAGACCAATAAAATCATAATTTCCATATGGGTCACTTTGCATCATAGCTAATAAATGATCATTTTATTCTTCTTGATTATGTTCATTCCATTCACCTAGCTCCTCAACAAAAACCTTTTCTTCTTTATTCATCATAGCATGAGCTGCCTCTAACTTTACAGTTGGTTCATTGGTGATATGATCCTTATATAATGGCTCAGATAATATCTTCATCTTTGAACCATATTTGGTTCTTAAGATGAGGTGAGACCAATCAAGGGACATATATCCTCCTATCTTGGTTGTAAAGTCTCTTGATAAACATAAGCCAAAAATAGGAGGTATATCTATCACTACTACATCTTGATTTATAATTATATTGGGATTTAGAGAAAGAAAAGTCAAAATATACCTCTTTTATTGATCCTTGGGTCTCTCAACATGAATTCCAGATTCTGAATGAGAAGTCACAAGTGTATGCCTTAATCTCTGATGAAGAAGAAATAATTTTTGATTTTCTTCTTACTTTGCAAGATGATGTGGAGGAGTATGGACATTTCCTTGATCATGATTTGAATGATTTATTTGAAATCATTGGGTCAGGTTATACTATTTTTCAGGGAAGCTATGAGCCGAATGCAGATGAACAAAACAACATTGAGACTCAATTACATGTGCAAAATTATTACAAACTTTAAGAATTATCCTTTCAAGAGGTTGGTAATTTTGAAATTATTAAAGAGGATGATCATGCAATAGAACCTGAGTTTAAGGTAGAAGTAGATGAGTCAATAAATGATCTATATCAAAGAGCTTCTGTTGATGAGCAAATAATCATTAATTTCTGGATAAGACATGCTAGTATCAAGAACCGGCATTCGACAAGCTTCCAAGGACAAGAAGAGCTTATGTATGTTGGAAGCATGTTTGATTCAAACTCACTCGAATGTAGGAAAATCAATGTGGCATACATAGAGAGCAAGTCACTAGAGCTATATCTAATTCAACCACTTGTCTGGCAATATAAGTTGGTTTGTCATGAAAGAGACTTTAGAAATTCTTCTTTTGATCCAAGAGGGAGATAAAGATACTTGGTTAATGTATTATAGTTAGGTAGTTTCCCCTTTTCATTGATTTGTTTTCCCATTTTTATTTTCCCACTTTTCTTTTAAATAAGTGTTCTTTGAACATGTAGTCAGCAGTTCAAAATTTCCAAAATTTTCAAAATTCTCCATACATTGAATGTCTCCCAAATCTTTAGAAATCCCCAAGGTACCTTGGCTGCCACTTGCATAACGTGTCTACCTAGCTATCCCATAAATATTGAATAAGATTTGCTAATGATTATCTAAGTTTAATGCCATTTTGAGACTTGATAGGTCAATAAATACCTTTTAGCAAGAGTTAAAGCTTCCAAGTTCTCAAACATTCCTGCATCTACGAGAAAATATCCTGCTACTTGTATTTTTTAGTGCTTAGTAAACTTGCTTCAATGAAAGTTTTTCTATTTTGCAAAAGCTCATACCAGTTATCGCAAAAAAGATACAAAAGATGGAAGGGGCACAATCTTCACAAGAAGGAGCTAGGATGTATGAATCCCTTGATAAGTTTCTTGCAAGTAAGTCATATGCTTCAGCGCCTGCGCAACCATTGAAGACCTATCCACGAACCAGGATTCCTAAAGTTGGTCAAGCAAGTGACCTAGTGAAAATAAAAGATTATGCAGATGGCATCATGGAGCCAATTCTTTAGAGAGCTAGTAGCAAAACTCTTAGAGAAGGGGCACATCAAAGGTGTCTACAGAGGGCCAAAGTAGGGCAATATGAAATATTTTCCATGAGGATATGGACTTCACAACTGGCACAATTCATTGTCCCAACTGTGCATCCATGCCCTAACTTGGTCAAATTATGTGCAGACTTGTTCCATGCACCCTCATGCACCATTCAATGATGTCCATTCATGGTGAAAATCACACTGTAGGCTATCAGGGATATGTTAACCCTGTATCATGATAGTATAGCTACATTTCCCACTATTGCTAAAATGCAAAGAACGTGGGCAAACATCAATACTCAGTTGAGGTTCTTGAGATACAAATTACAAATGGGTGATGATGACACTATGGTGCCTACACTACCTGTAGCAAGAGCCCAATTCATACAAGCTAGCAAAGATGTACTGTCTATGATGGTTTTCATCTTTGGCATGAAAGATGATATGGTAGTTTATACAGAACAAATGGTTATCCTCTTCATGCTGAAGACCGTTGATAAAACTCAGGAGTATAGGCTTGAATTTTTTGAACAAATTACTTTCTCAATGGTGGAACAACTAGCCCATTTCAAATCAAAAGGAGTGTTCAGGTACTCTTCTTATTTGTTTCACCTCATGCTATTTCAGAATTCTGACCTCTTTGCCCAACACATGTATCTTGATATGTATGACCTAAGTTTTTATCTCCAAAGGACCATTCCTATGTTTGCATGGACACATATTTTGTCAAAGACTAGTGACCCATATAAATTCTGGGAATTATTTGTTACCCCTACTTTTTATCACCTTAGCCCTGAACCAGTTATGAACAGATTGTTTCCAAGCATTTCAAACCTTCTGGCCAGTTGTCTAATTCCTTGTGATTTCTATTTTGGATCCCACCATATAATTATAAGAGTCCATGGTTTTTGTGGGGAACCAATATTGCTACCTAAGATTTTGACTCTTAGGTTAGCATTCCTAGAGGTCACTAGCTAGGTATCCATAGTTGACAATGAATATGTCTTTGGGAAGAGGAAAAGAAAAATGTATGACCTCCCATGGATGACAACCAGCATGGTTTTGGAAACCAGAGACGCTGAAGTTGTGTTACTCAAAAAGCTAGCCTTTTTGGGTTTCCTTCTAATAGAAGATAAATGGGTTTATGACCCAAATGGTTTCATAGCTTCCTGGATAAGGACTAACAGAGTTATAACCAAAATTGCACATGAGGGCCACCCTTTTTTGGAAACCAAGAAAAATCCTAGAGAAGATGCTCTTGGATTTTATGTTGAGTTAATAGACTTGCCCCTTCCAAAAAATAGACCCTGGGAAACATTCTATGTTAAGCAGAGGGATTATGATCCTAAAGTCAGAATGACTTCTGGCCTAAGGACATTAAAGAATAAGGATTGGGATGCTGAGAAAATAGAAGCCTATTGGAAATATAGGCAAGAAATTTGTCAAACAACCCATTCTTTTGGGAATGTAGACACAAATGACAGATGGGAAGAACTATGGGATGAGTGCCATCTCTCCCCTGTATCTAGCCTAGAGACAAGTAATTTGCTGACACCAGGTGTAGAGCAAGAAGCTAGGGCTGGGTCAAGCCAAGAGTCACAAGCTTCATAGTAAACTGTAGCTGTAGTAATTGTATCAGTTTAGCCCCAATCTCTCAGTGTCATGGAAAAGAAAAAGAGTGTGGTGCCTTCACCACCACAAGCTTCCCCAGTGGCATCGGTTATAGATATTCCCAGTTCTCCACAAGCATCATAAAAAGGAAAAGAAATGTAGCTAAAAGAAGAGACACCCAAGAAGCGAAAGAGGGTGTAGGTTTAATTTGATTCAGAAGAGGAAATAGACACCCCACAACACCAATTATAGAGTATTGTAATTGCTCCTCAAGTATTATTCCTCCTTCTCCTTCTCAGTCTATTTCTTCTCCTATTGGCATGATGATTTCATCTAGCTAGATGACATGCCCTACCACTTCTGTCATTCCTATTTCTCACTTCACCCTATCTATGTCATCTCAAGCTTTAACATTACCTCATTTCCCCCCCTCTATTCCCAAGAAACATTCCCCTCAAATTGCCCATAGCCAAAGATTGGCTATTCAATATGGTTAACCATAAGGACATCCTTTTGCGGGTGGGCACATTGCCTCTCCTTCTACTTTTTAGACCCAAGCAAATGCTGCTAGGAAGGCAAGGGAAGCCCAAAGAGAGAAAAAGAAGATCAAGAAAAATAAATCATTGGCTACTCATCTACAGTCACAATTTGACCCCATTCAGCAGTAATTGATGGTGACTCATTTGTCACCAAATGTAATCAAGCCAACTGAGCATATGCATCTAGATGACTATATAATGAATGCAGTGGCCATCAATATGTCCCTCTTCAGGCCACAAGACAAAATTGAGTTATTGACCGAATCCAATTCTATAGTTACTGAAGACTACTTGAAGACATCAAGGAGGCTACAGAAGATGGAGGTCAATTTAGCCAAGGAGAAGGCAAACTGTAATAGTTTGACCACAGAGATTATTAAAAAAGATAATGAAATAGAGAATCTAAATAAACAATTGCAAGATATTGTTTCTCTTCAGACTCACCAGGCAGTCCAGGCCCAAAATGATTCCTTAAAGTAGGGCTCACACAGGTAAAGGTTGCGGTGATGACCCTAAGGTGTAAAAAAGTAGCGTTGCAAGGAAAATGCAAGGAATGCCTATTGCAAGTTACCCAATTGCAATAAAAGTTGCTGGATGAATAGAATAATATTGCAGCTATACAAGCCCATTTTTAAGCAGAGCAACAGAGAGTAGCATAATTGACACTAGAGCTGGCCAATAGGCCAAGGAATGTCAGAGTGTTAAGTCTGGTGAAGGAGCTATATGAATCCATGTGGAAGAGATTCTATTTATAGATTATTCAGCTCAGGCCTTCTCTCACCTTCCTGCTAAATGCATATAAATTTTGTAAAAAGGTGGAGAGTTTAGTTGTAAACACTCTAGTTATAGTCTATGGGAGAGTAATGGACTCAGAAACGTTGCTGCAAAAGCTTTATGATGCAACTGATGCAATGTTGTCAGCAGCAGGAATTGAGAATAGAATGGTTGCTGCTAAGTGAGTAAATGAAGTTCTCAGTTGTAATTCTACAGGCATCAGTTGTATAGAGCTTTTAGATGTCATGAATAAAGGAATCAATGAAATGAAATAGCATGTTGATGATCTAGTGCAATTAGGTCTTCCTTCTCTGTTTCTTGATGACAACATCGTGTTGATGGTAGATGAAATTGAACCTTTGTTGTTGGCCAAAAAAAATGATCAGACAATTTTCAAGGATATAAGGGATGATTCATTAGTCCCTGAAGTAGAAGTTGTCTTGGTTCCTATTTCCCAGCTTGAATTCAAATTGAAAACTATGGTTCAAATTTTGTAAAATTTTTCACACAAGGATATTATTAACCTTTATTTAGCCTTCAATGAGTTATAGAATAAGCAAGGGTTATCTGATGATGAGTGGTCTACCTACCAAATAGCATTGTTGAAGCTGTATTTTTGAAATCTTAATCATACGGGAGTTGTTGTTTTCTTTTTGAGCAAGCTCAAAAGTCCTTGGGGTTGCCAATAACTGTAGAGTAAAAAATGCTCTACATTTCTCTCTAATTTTTAGTCACTTGCTATAAAATTTTGTTCCTACATACTTTGATCTGAGATGGCAAAGTTTTGAAATAGAACGTAGGCACTAATTTTCCTTTTGATTCATTTTTGTCTAAGTGTCGAAGTCAAGCAGAAGCTGCCAAGTGTCATCGTATGAGGCACCTTTCATATTTTCTATGAGCTGGTCGAGACGTGCCACATATCTCATAGCAACTCAGCAGAATGTGCCAAGTGTTGGCATCCACATTTCATATCGGCACCCGTGTTTCATCTCTTTTCAATGAAAGGTTTTAACAAGCTAAATATCAGGATCAGGCAGAAAGCACCAAGTGGAAATCATGGAAGATCTCAATTTTGCTTTTTTATAAAAGTGACAGAAGATGCCACGTATCCCAATAGAAGAGAGTGGAAGCCACCACATGTCAAGATCTAAATTATCTTCATTTTGCTTCACCGATATAGCAAAGACTATGGTGGGTCTTAAGTTTTGTTTTTAAAGAAAGCAGAAGCCGCCAGGTGTCACTGTCCATGTAAATATGAAATGAGACCCAATTGTTTCTATGATATGAATACAGTAAAGAAGATACTACCACATGTCAACTTCCACAAGTTTCTAAAAAGGTAGCTAAAAGAAGTGGAGACCACCACGTAACCCTAGATAAGTAAAGTAGAGATTGCCACGTGTCCTTTGATGAAGCAACGGAGATTGCCACCTGTCCTTGTGCCCTTTTTAAAGTTGCTCAGGTAAGAAATGTTGTGGGTCTTATTTCTATTAAGTTGTTAAGGTTTCGAGGAAGCAGATTGTGACAAGTGTCAAAGGTAGAACACTCATAAGTAAAGACACAAAAGAGTATAAATTACATGAAAAGTGCCAAGTGTCTTCAGTAGGTGCTATAGAACACACCAAGTGTCATCCTTTGTTGTCTCCTAAAGTAATAAGAAGGTTTTCAAGGAATTGGCTACATGTTATCTTTAATTTAAGAGAAGGGAGTGTCCTATGATCTATTTCAGCCAATGAACTGCCAGAAGATAAAGTGTTTTAGAATCTAAGAAATATCTTCTATTAGACACTTCTAGTTCGGTTAGATTTTAGTTGGGCCATTAGATTGGGAACAAACAGACAATTTGGAGTGAATTTAAGGCTATAAATAAGGGTGCAGAGATCACCAGAGAGGGGATCAGAGACCAGAGAGAATTTTTTGAGAGAATTATTGTCAAGAGTTTAGACTTTCTAGAGCTATGACTATAAATATCATTTGCCTTTATTTTATCTTCTTAAGTTAGAAGTTTTATGTAAATGTGCATGTTTCTGTACCTCTTATGTGATTGAATAATTAATGAGAAGATTGAATCCTATGCCTTTGTTGATATTTTCTATGTCATTGCAAAAGTAGTCTAGGCTATGTTGTCAAGAGTTTTAGACTTTCTAGAGCTGTGATTAGGAATGTCATTTGCCTTTGTTCCATTTTCTTGAGTTGGAAAGTTTATATAACTGTGCATGTTTTTGTGCCTCTTATGTGACTAGAAAATTCAAATAAGAAGGTTGAACCATTTGCCTTTGTTGACATTTTATGTATCACTACAAAATTAGTCTATTATGTGAGCCTCTATTTCTATTGTTTACATCTTTTACATTGATCATGCACTTGTTTGCTCTTAAGTGTAATTAAATCTTACATATAGTCTCATTGTGCTCAGGATTAAGGTCAAATTACATTCAGGTGCATTGCCATAGTTAGATTTTCTTTCTTGAATTTGTGTTTCTGTTAAAATTCATATCCCTTTTCCTAGTATACACTTGATACAAAGAAGAGACTAGATTCTTAAAAATTTGGAGGTTGTTTCAAGTTGCAAGTCCCACATCTTGAAACTTCCCATTGTTGGTGTTAGAACAAGCACAATTTTAAACATCAACACATACTTCCCCTAACCCAATTTTTCCCCCTTTTACTTTTAATATATTTATTATTTCATGTGTGTAGATAGACCCAAGGTTTTTGAAGATTAAAATAGCTCTACAAGGATCTTCATCAACATTCAAAATTTCACAAGTAGGCTCATACAGGGACAGTGGACAAAACCCAAAAAACTTAGATCTCTATGACCAATTTGGATAATAGTGGTAGGACCTGGACTATAACACCAAAACCTAAAGTGTGCTATTTTTGGCACTCCTATCCTTTCACTGAATGAAAGATAAATCCATATTCCTGACATCTTCCAAGTCCTATGCATCAATTTTTAGGATTTGAAATAGTCATCTTAGTCTAATTTTATAGATAAGTTACTTCTCTTACCTATGTAATTAATTTGATCAAAATTTGTATTTTATCATATTAGACTATATTTTCCCCTTACTCTAGACCCTTTATTGTTTAGGAACTAAACACTAGTTTCCCAAAAATAATAAAACAATTATCCACTCTATTCTATATCAAATAGTTTACAATATAAATGTACAAATAGGTAGAAGATATGAGAATCTTATCCATCTCATGCATGTGGAACTAAATCTCCCAATATAGGTGGAAGTAAAGCATAAACCGATCATCCTCATAAATTTGGGATAAACATCTCCAAAGGAAATAAAACCTAATTAATCTAAAGGGTAAGAAAGTAATATCCTACACCAACATAGTGTGGCCCACATGTCATTGATGTATGCATTGTGTACAATCAAACAAAAAATTTGAGCAAAAAAATTGGATTCTTGTTTGAGTGTTTATGGTGGAGATATGGTGGATTCATACATGGATTCCTAGTTTTTGAAATAGATATGATTAGGATCTCACTTTGTGATGTGATTATATATTGATGGAAAGCTAGATTATGTTATATGTTGTGATTTAATTTTGATGGATAATGTTATGTATATGCTCTTTATATTTTATAATTTGTGTTGATCAAATTTTGGATAGTAATTATGATTGGTTGATTATGATCATTGATAAAAGAGTAAAAGAGGTTCTTAACCCATATATTGACTTAGATCGTAACTAGAAGTAGGCATCTTGTAGTATTACATATGCATCCTTTATCCAGTGTTCATATATATTTCAATAGCCTTTATATCAGTTAAGGTCAAAATCATTTAGTTGAGAAAGACTTTTAGATGAACTTTCACTTGATTTAGGTTTAGGCATAATTTAGAATTATATTCCTTGTCTTGTATATGAGAGCTAAGTCTCTTTGTATTAATGATCTTAATACCCCTTTTTTTAAAATCCATTGATTATGTAGATTGATCGATGTGAGAAGTCTACGAGTTTTGAGAAATATGGTCAATGCGGGAAGCCTTCATGGGATTCTTCTTAATTTTGACTTCAAAGATTTTAAGGGCGTGCTTTTTTATAAAATATTAATCAATTTGGGAAATTTTTTACAATATACATATTTAGATAACCATACTTTAAGGGAGTAGTCTATATTTTTGGATATATTTTTTCACTTTTATGAACAATTATCTTTCAAGGCATCACTCTATGTTTTTTCCCTATTCTTAATTTTTATTTTTATCCCAGCCTGAAAAAAAAATTATCATGGATTAGCTTAGGGTGATCCAAGTTGTTATGTTTTAAAATATAATGTAGTCACACAAGGTGGTTTTTTTATCCCAAATAAGATTTACCCCACCAATGTGAGGGATTGGGGAAATAATGATTTGGGGCTCCTTCCAGGTATAGGTGGAGTATATCCAATTAAAACATGTTATGAATAGAGCTAGGGTGTTCATATTCAAGGATGAGATAGGTATTATGTCAAAACCACATGATTATATATCATTATTGGGTATTTTTAAGGATAATTATATGGTTTTGGGATATGGATTTTATTTAAGGATATGAAAAAAGGGAAAACCTATGTTGATTGTGGCTATTAAAATATTATTAACAATAGAAAGGATGCAGATGCAAAGAATTAAGAGGCTCATTTTCTAGTTTTTCCCTCAAGAGAGGCTAAGTAATATGCCCCAAATCCATATTTATGAGTAATAATATATGGTCTAATCCAATTTAAAACAAATTTCCCTTGTTTACTCCTTTCCATATTTGTAAAATGTTGATTTATGATGAAGATTGATTGATCCCCCCATAGATTAAATGGGTATGGAGATAAGGAGGTTTGAAGGGGATGACCTAGGTTGGGATAATAGATGTGTTATTTATCAAGGTACCCATAATCCTAAGGAGTAGGTAGGGTATTTAGAATCAATAGCTAATATTCCCCTAGTGAGAGTTGTTAAAGTGTGGAGTCAAGGGAATTGCTATTAGGAATGTGGTATGAGGGTATTATTGAATTAGATGATTCCTCACTTGATTATGATGATAGGGTTGAGTCATTCATGTGTATTAATACATCATTGGGTTGATAATTTAAGTTGTACATTTTGAATAGATGGGGATTTATTGGGATGATATGGATTTTGTCTCTCTACTTGTATTCGAGGCATTGATGTAAGGTGGAAGAGATATAATCCATAGCATGAATCTAGGGGTATCTTAGAAATATGTTATAATGGAATTCCCCTTCTACCACATAAAATATCTCAAGGAGGATATGTGAACCTACTTGGATAACAAGGACAATGGTACCTAACATAGGAGCTACTATGTCGTTAAAAGCTCCTAGAACAACTAGGGATTTGGCTATAATGCTTTTTTGTAGCTAGAGTTATTTGAAAGGATGTGATGATATGATGTTTATACTATCCCCATTTTAAATCATGACCCTTTTGATCCTAGTTTGATCAACTCAGGCAGTGATGAATAGAAGCGGATCTTAGTCTTTAAGATGTAGTGGGGATACTTCAAAATCAAGGATGGTAATGGATGAGGATGTTAGCAAAGATCTGATAAAATATGATAGAGGTTAGGGTTCATTCGGTTGTACATGGATGGTCTATAGTGCCTACATCATAGCTTGGCAATGTTGTGGGGAATTTTAGATATGTTTACATAAGGACATCTCCATGAGCAGTTAGTGGACCTATTTTAGAACCAATATCTATATCAATTTTGAGGAATTTTTATTATGACCTATCCTTAAAATGGATATATTTGGTTTCATAATGGATGGCTTAGGTCTCTATAGTTGAGATAGGATCCTTTGAGATGTAAATTTTGACTTTGTTTGGATTTTGGGTTTTGTGACCTTGTGCTTGGACCGTGTGGATATGTGTATTATATCAGTTTATAAAAATGGATAGTCTGTCAAAGTCAACAACTCACTCATATTTGGAGGACTCAAGGGGATGTTAGAAAGGGTTTTTTCATGGCTAAAATTAGGGATATTAATCATTGATTTTGATTTTTTTATTTTTAGTGTAAATTATTTAAGTTATACATCACGTTAGTCTCAGAGATGATTATGGCTTTAGTGTTTTGGTCAAACAAAGGATCAAGTTAAGGTTGTTTAATTAATACATCATCTTTTTCTAGGATATCTTGGATTATATATTTGATAGAATTACATCTCTCGATATCATGCCCTAATATCCTATGTTAGAGACATATCTTATCTCCCCTTTACCAAGCTAGTTATTGGATATGAGGATTGACAAACTTGATGGGTGGTAATGTGATGAGGGAGGTTTGTATAAATTGAACAAGGATGGTGGAATATGATCCTTGTAATGGGTCTTGGTGGAATTTCATCATTTTTGGGGGTGTAAATTTTTTGACCATGCTCAATTTTGTACCTTCATTTTTTATTAATCATATGATTAGTCCTAACAGGAGGTATAGGCATCATAGATAAGCTCCTGGGGTAATAAAAACTTGATGGGTTGATATGGGGTGTTGGTGTTGATAATATGGGAGGAAGCTTATAAAATAGATTTGATCCTTTGATAGGTGGTTTTATAATTGTGATATTTATTTTAGAGGAAGGATGAGGCCCTAATATGGATGGCTTAGTTTGAACCTAGGGCATAGTCATCTTCCCTTTTTGAGCACTGTTGGAAGTCACAAGGATGTTTTTATTATAATCTTCATTTTTAGATGTCGGAGGGAGTTTAATCATTATAGATGGGTGTTGTATGGATTTACCCTTTAGCACACTAAGGCATTTATACCATATGGTTGGATTACCCTCTTTATCTTTCATCATTCATAAGTGGTCTTGAGTGTGTTTTGATGGCACCTCCTCTGGAGGATACCATGTAATGAGATGGGGGGGTGGGGGGGGGGGGGGGGGGGGGGGGTGGGAGGGGATGTTTGAATGGATGATAGGAATAGGTTTAACTAGATTATATTATTCAAATATATCTCCTATGAGGAGATCCATAATTTTTATTACTTCTAAAGATGACTCAAGTGTGCTACTAACTTCTTTAGGTAGAAGTTGATTGTAAATGGTGTTTATTACATGGGCTTCCTGATCTTGGGTTTTTCTAGTGTTTTCTTATAAATAATTGGATGAATATGGATTATTTTATAATGTCTTTCTAAATATATCGATAAATTGGTTTAGAGGAGCATTTGGATTGTCTAATTATAATTCCCCTTGATTAATAAGGATCTAGACCAAGCTATTGAAATATCAACATCTATTGATCTCATGACTAGGTACATGATGGTAGGTGTAAAAGTCATTCTCTTTATACCAATTTGGTTTAGGATGAGAGTTATTAATGAGCCTAATTGGAGGGAGATCAATAACTAATGCTTTCAAAAGTTTATCCAGGATAGAATAATAAGATTTTCCCAAGGGCATGTATTGTCTAGGTGGAAATTATTTTAATTTTTTGTATGATTATGTCTAAGAAGTAGGACCTGATTAGTTTGTTATCGATGGAGGGGATAATTTTAGGACAACAAAATTTGTTGCACCTTTTGGTTTAGAGTTATTGGACCCCTTGGAAAGATCAAGTTAACAACTTTTATTTCATAATTTGTCCTTTCCTTCTTTTAGGGCTCAAATTTCCAACTTACGGGTCATGGCAAAGGTTTCATCAAAGGTCTTGAAAGATTGGACTTAAAGCATGGATGAAATGTGATTTGCACATGACCTAGAGAAAAATTTGATCAAATTTGTCAAAGAGATGGAAAATGATAATTGGTTTATAAGTCCCTACCATTTTATAACAAAATATGCAATTGATTCATCTTTGAATTGTCTAATGGTGTAGAAATCACTTATAGTTATCCTCCTTACAATATTAATTAAAAAATGCTATAGGAAGATTTAGCCTAGCTGGCTAAAAGATAATAAAGAGTGTTTTGGAATGGTAATGTACACCAATCCAAATTTGGTCTATCTAGTGACATAGGGAATGTTCTTAGGAGGAAATCATCATCATGGGCTATAAGGTAGCATGCATGTATAAAGTCCCTAATATGTTGTTGAGTGTCCTCCTTGTTCTAAAATTTTATGAAACTAGGTAGTTCTCATTGTACAGGATAGGCTCTAATTGGGACATTCAAATTGATAGGATCATTACATATTTGCTCGTATGAGAGCATATTCTTTTGCCAAGAGGTATAAGCCTCAAGGTTTTCCATCCTATCTATGAGAATATGCATGAGTCAGGTTGGGTTTTATACTAATGCATACCTCCTAAATTTATCTATTAAAAATTTTGGTGAGGGGGAAGTGAAGTGGGAAATGGTTGTGAAATAGGATAACCAATTAAGGTGGTAATGATTGGTTGAGATGCAGTCACATACTACGGGAATAGAGGGGGTAGGATTTTTTATTGAGAAGGATTAAGATAAGTGGTTTTAAATGGTTGTGATAGAATGAGGTGTTGAGCAGTTGATGGTGGAAAAATTTGTTATTGAATAGGTTGACACAAAGGAATTTGATGTATGGGTTGTGATGGTTGATTTGGGTTTGTGGTCACATTTGTTTGAGTAGGTGAAAGAGAGGTAGGGATTAAGACCACTAAATTTTGGAGCCAAAAATAAGGTGGTTGAATGGGTGTGAGTTGTGGTATGGTAATACTTTAGGTTTAGACAATAGTCATAGAGGGATTAGCAAATACTAGTGGTGGTTTATTACTTATAAATCATGACACGTTAGTATTAGAGGTTGGAATGGAACCCATATTGGGATCAAGAGATACAGGTAGTGGTTGATGAATAACAGAGGACACCAAGGCTGTTGAATGTTCTTTTAATCCTTCTAGTGGCATGCCATAGATGAATTAGGAATATTAGGCACAAGGAGAGATGGGAATACATATAGCTTGTTCACTAAGGTAATGACTAAGGGTGATTAGATCAATATCTAGTATGCTAACAAAGTCAGGGTCTCTTTGTGGATAAAATTAAGGAATACCCTCCCCGATCGATTTGGGAGAGCTAGGAGGACTTAGTTTATTTTCTATAGATGGGGACGATGTATGTAGATTGGTTTTTTTTTTGGATTTTTGTCTAGTTAAAACCATGTTTTCTAAGTAAAAAAATGAAGATAAATGCAAAGTAAGTAAAAAAAAATGTTTTTGTTTTTTTCTCTATCTTTAGTAAAGATAAAGCACACAATTTAATCAAACACTACTAATGTTTTTTTATTATTTTTTTATTTTAAAAAATTATGCCTTAAAATATGATGAAGTTTTTGTCATAACAAAGGACCTAGGAAAAGGTATGCTAAGACTAGTTACAGGTTTGTTTAAGTCTGGTATCCTCAATATACTTGAAGGCACATGAGGCCTAGATCTATGTTGGTGATTTTACTTGGATTAATATTAGGGCCTACCCCCTCACTTCATGATCCTAAAATGATAAGGGTGTATGGTGCTTATTTGATATACCATCAACTAATTATTTTATACTCGGCTAGAACATTGAGTCATCTTTCCCCTTGGTGATGAAGTCCAAGCAGGTCCACCTGGGTAGGAAATTTTTGTTGCTTTTTTTATATTTTTGTGGTTTGGTTATGTGTTAAGGATAAATGTGACTATGATGATAAATTAAGCCTCCTAATTATGTTATGTATTACCTAAGAAAGCAAATTGATGAATGCAATTCCTTTTAGATTCTAAAAGAAAGCAATATTTTTTATTTTCTCTTTTTGATGAGAATAACAATGAATAATTTACTAAAAATGCAAAGTAAAGTAAAAGAAATTAGAATGATAAATCAATAACTATGAGGCCCAAAAGAGTTCCAATGAGCATGCTAGAATGTTTACGTAGTTTGTATGAGAATTTCATTGTTAAAAATAACTAATAAAAAATCAAATAAATATAGGGTTTAAACTGAGATAAGGCGTATCTATGTGATCAATTGCACACCGTTGATCAAACAATTTTGAGAGCTCCTTTTTAGTTGGGAAGGAATACTTACACATCTGAGAAACTAGACAAAATAGATTAATAATGCATCAGGGTGGGTTGCCTGGTAAAATAGCAATTCCAACAAGGTATAAGCTTCCCTTTATGGATGTCAACCCACCTATTTTAGCAATTAAGCTAGTGATAAAGAAAATAAAAATTACATATGCTTATTGATAATTTGGATAATATATGATTATGAAAGTAAAATATAATGGATAAATGAAAGATAAATAAAATACAAATGCATTCTAAATATGATAATACATGTTGAAGATAATAGATAACGTATTGGATCAAGAGTTTTGCTAGAAATATATAGAATATGGCTCATATTTTACAAATAATAGAAATTGACAAAGATCGTTGATGATCAATAGGATCACTGACGATTATAACATAATCACTAATGATTGTTATAATCATGCATGATTATATTTATATAATAACTAATGATTGTAGAATCATTGACGATTATCAAAATCATTAACAATTCTGATAAAAAGTCCCAATAATGAAAATTATGAACTAAGAAAAGGAGGAAAAAGATTATAAACATAATAGAAGTAGTCTAAGGTGTAGATTAAAGATAGATAATACATGGAATAAAATAAATAAACAAAATTATGATTTTAAATAATATAATACTAACATTTAAATTCTTTGATGGTGTTGTGGAATCATGGTGTAATCTAACTTCTCCAAAGTAATATCAATAATTCAAAGTTTTGATGTAGATAAATATGATAGCCTAATGTCTATGTCACAAGGTCTCTTGAGGTTCATTCATCTCACCAACATTATGTTAACCTTCCAGTATCATTTTGGGGATTTTTTGGGTGAGTTTAAGCTGTGTATAAATAATCATGATCAATCTAACAAAATCAACAATGATCATGATGGATTGTTAACAATTATGTCCTTTCTTAGCAAAATGCATTATAAGTTGGTTCTAACCTAGGGATAATTTGGGGAAAAGGTTGTTTAAGTTGTTTAACATGATTTTCATCAAGGGTAAGTTGTTAGGATGGAGAGATAAATTAGATTATATGAACTTTGAAGAATATATAATCTTCAAAGATTATATATTTGAAGATTTGGGAGCTTGGAAAAGGGGTAAATGGTAATTAACAAAGTAATTATGGTGAGGAAATGTAAATAAGTGTGGTTGGTAATGATCGAACGGGATTACAACATGTAAAAACACTTTTAGGTTGCATTCATAAAATTAGTGTCTATAAGAGGATTAAGGTGTGTTTTTAACTTGAGTAATATTCCAAGGCAATTGTGGTGAATGTGTCACTTTGTTAAAATATTTCCATTTATCTAAGGATATTTTGGGTGGTTGAATAACTTGTGAGATGATGTATTGTTTTAATTGTTTATTGGGTTAGTGATCTCTTAATCTCTAAATTTCTTCAATGTTGTCTTAATTGAATAAAATTCTTTGATTTTTAGAGAATCGATTGGTTTTGAATAAAAATGCTTAGTTTGACTATGAAGTTTTACCTTAGATTTTGCATATAAAAGTGGGCATGTGTGTATAAGGTGAAGAGAAAAAAATGACCAATAAACTTATGTAATAAAATCAATGATAATATAATATTAATCTATAATAAAAATGGAACATGTCACACACCTAATACATGATAATTTTATCTAGGAAAACCCTTTCAATAAAAATCTAAGTACAATAACCATTTTCCTTATTGCATTAGCTTAACTATCTAAAAAATAATAATGTACTTCAAAGTTTTTCATTACCCTAATTCATGTTGAGTATTTATGGAAAAATAAATTAGAAACCATCTAAGTGGTATTATAATATAATGGCTACCAAAACCATGGGATAAAATCACCCAAAAACACCCATATAGAGTTATTGCACCCATCACTTAGAGTGTCTGCCTCAAGCTTGAACAATGTCTAGTGTAAAATTCCATTTACAATACCATGGATATATGGACCATCTTAAAACTCCTTATTAAATAATACTCAAACACCCACATCATTCATCTTGATTTTGGAGTTCATAATTATAGATAAACTTGGAATGTACAGAATACCAAGAAGGGAATTTAAACCTTTCATCTTTGAGAATCAACTTCAGTCTTAGTTGACCTATGATATTATATTTATAATTTTATCCTACATATAAATCACCTCTATTTATTTTTTCATATTCATAGAACCATGATTTATGAAGAGTCACATGAAATGAGGCACCTGAGTCAATTAGTTGTGCATCTAAGTATGCATGTGTACTTGAAGATACCAAGAATAGATCCCCCAAGTCTTCACTATATTTATTTATTTTTTGTATAAGGTGCATCATGAAATTGTTATCACTTAGATTTGTACCCTTTGAAGAAATGTCTATTCTCTCCTCATCCAAGTGGCATAATTGAAACACCTCTAGGCTGTGGGTGAGCTTAAGAATGAGGTGAATCTCTAGATAGGGCTAGCTCCCCTGATGTACCACTTTGGATCACTACTACACCTAAAATTTATGAGGGAAAAGGGAGAGAGAAAATTGAAATCAAAATATCCTAAGGGAGGTGATACACTAAATTAGATGATGAATACCAACTAGATACATGTTACACATGAGAACAAGGGACTAACCAAACATACACTTATCCAATCTGCATCTTCTCACATTAGTGTTTCATTATGAAGGTTGTGATGAATGTTTAGGCTAGGAGGACTAAACAAGAGGCCTAATATGGAATTTTTTTAGTAGGATAACTCACTAAACCCGAATACCTCATAAGACACTTCACATGGCCTACAACAAGAAGCTTTCAAACTAAAAATAGGTGAGAAAATGAAACAATAATGCTAAAGAAATAAGAAGTCATCACTTAAGAAAAATAAAAACTTCAAGTAGGCACACTATGAAAATTCATGGGAGAGGTAAAAATCATTAGTATTATTTATCAAATGCTATGAAAATGATAATGTATTCACCATAATCAGGTGGAGCATAAATTGCAATGGCCAAAATGGCTAGTTCTTATAGACCTTGAGAGAGAAAGGATAAGAGAGAATTCCAAAGATCACAATGACACTTTTAAAGATGATAAAATAAGTTAATTTTGCATGAGAAGAGGATGTGAAATAGACCATGCAAGTTCAAAAGATACAAGTGGCTATTCAAGGCATGAAACTCTTGAAAAGTGGCATAAATTCCTTTTATTGGGTCAAAAAATTGCCTCCATTATTCACATTTATTTGAACATCCCAAAACTGATTAGGGATAGGTATGATGATTGGAATGATAGTTAATCCTTTAAAACATGCCTTTCTATGCATTAGTTTTAGCTTTGGTCATCTATAATCTTCCCAAAATGAGCTATCACCATCTGTAGTCAAAATAACTCTTCTTTCACACACTTTGCACACTTGGCCTCAAATTTGGCTTTATTTTCCCATGAAAATACATAAAATGGAGTTTTTTAAATGTTTAAATACCCTCCATGTCCTTATAATTATTAGACACACCTTACAAAGGCTCTCACTTGGATTTTTCACAATTCTCATCCTCATATTCACTATGCCAGTTTTGACTAGCTGATATGAGATCAGATCACTTAGGAATTTGGATGAAGCAATAAATTACCATAGTGAGTTATTAAAAATTTATATCTTCCTCCCAAACTTTATTTCATTTCTTGAAACCTCCTAGAACCTACACAATGTACAAAATAGTCAAGAAAACCATGCTTTATACTCCATCCATATAGTATAATAGGATGGGGAGGATATTGAGAGAGTATTCTACAACCTCCAATCACTTTCATGGTCAAACTAGTTCATTTGGATGCATCTCTAGCCTCATCTTCCCAATCGGGTCTTTTCAAGGGTTTAGCAAGGGTTTTATCCTATTTTACCCTCTTAAGCATTGTTCATAAAAATGTGATGTTGAAGTTGCAAAAAAAATTCACAAGAATGAAGCTTAGGACCCCTATCATATTTTCCCAATTTCTTGAGCTCTCATGCATCAAGACTGTACATTAATGAGCTCTTCAATTTGACCTCTCAGGTTCTTCTCCTCGTTTTACACAAGACTAATGTGAATTTGAGTCCAAAATGGCTTTCCTTATAGTTTATCTATAATGTATAATCTTATAAACATATGGATTACACCCATAAGTATTCCCCAATAGGTTATAATGCATATATAATACTAGAAGTGTGAATGACTCCCCATTTGGATACTAGGCCTAAACCTTGCTTAGCAGGCTTGAGTTGTCTTACGATCCAAAGTGATTTTATCATGATTTACTCTACATAACAATATCTCAAACACATATATTATTCCCCTATAAACATGTCTTGTTCCATTGGAATCCATTCTTGGAGCTGAAGTGGCATTGGTCTCTCATTTGGTCTTTAAGCCTAAACATGCATAATAGGCCTGACTATAACCCTTGATGATTTAGACCTCCCTCTTTAGTTTCTCCCTTATTTAAAAGGTATATCATGTTTTTTTTATGTCATATAACTCATCACACCTCTTATAAAGTTCAACTTAGCTCCTTGGATCACCTTCTATCTCCTTTCTTAAAGACTATAGAATTTGCACCTAAGGGGAGTGCCCTCTGTCTAAGACAAAATAGAGGGAACTTCCCCTATTTCCCCAGAAAAAATGAATGATTGATGGGATTATTAAAGTTATATAGGTTATTTTTATGAATATTTATCCCTTGAACATGTCATTTGACCTTTCAAAAGCTTCAAGTTCCAAGATAGACTTCTTGGAGAAAAGACTATGTGTAGTGTTTAGGGAATGAACTGTGTAATGCATTGTTTAGAGCTATTTATTTGCTTCATATCCTTTATGATAGTTACATGAGACAATTATGATCATTATTAATTCATTTAAATCTCCATTTATCACTTCAACCTTCTTCATGCCTTTATTACACCTTGATAGTATAAATCTGAATATAACCCTGATTGTATTTCCTACCTTGGAAGGGACACCTATAGGTGAAAATGCATGGTTAAGCTTTGGAAACAATGTTTTAAACCTATATATATATTCCATTAGGTTCATTTGGTGTTTTTTTATACTCATTTTTCTATCTCATGCACTAGAAATGCTTAGGCATTACTCCTTTATGCTCACTGCCTGTGTCACAGTCAACTACAGTGGTTATAGGTGCATAGTTTCACTTTAGAAGACACATATAGGTGTTTGTATAATCAAAAATCCATATATTAACCTCTATTTTTGGTCTTCATCTAGGTCCACAATAAATAAAAACCTTCTCAATCCTGCACCTTAGGTTGGTTGTAGGTGGGCAATTCTAGAAACATGCACACCTAGATGTATTTAGGGCCAAAAACATATGGTACCAAATATTTAAAATAAATTTAGGCTATAAATGTTCCATTCACCATCTAAAACCACTCTACCATGAATAAATTCCTATACACCATCACTTATACATCATGTTTGGATTATTTTTTGCCTATAGTCAGCTATAAGTGAGCACTTTATTATGAAGAGATACCTATAGGTGTGAGTTGGAATCAACATCTTGCTCCTCAATTCTTGTTGGCACACCTTTGAGACAAAATTTCCTCTTTAACCATTTGAAATCATTCACTCAATTTTTCATAGTCTAGTTTTACAATTGGGTGGAAAAGGTCTCTTTTGGGTCAAAATCCTATAGGTGGTCACTGCCAATGTTTAGTGCATAAATGGGCAACTTCAGGCCTCCTAAAAACCAATTTCCACTAGTCTTTTACCTTTTAAACTCTAAAAAGTCCTTTTTGAATGTGGAGACTACAAGTTTTGATCACCAAGATGCATTAAAACCTTTGATAACCCTATTATAAGATATCAATAAAATGCCCTAGACCTCTATTTTGTCAATTTAGGGATTATGTTCTTGAACATAGTCATTGAATTCTATAAAGTGATCAACACTATAATTTGCCATATTATCCTTTCAAGTAGGCCTGACATGATTTACTCAAAGAATTATAACTCCAAGGAAGGTCTCAACCCATGCCTCAACACTCCATATGAGCACCCCAGTTTTCTATTAAGCCACTTATAGGTGGTTATTTATTGTGTAGGCAGTATATAATTTTATGAGCCATATGCATATTTGTAGTTTCCAATGTAGTTTGGATCTTTTTTAAAAGTTTAAAAATAATTTACTCGCTATCAAAACCTTAATTATCTTAGACACTTCCTTTTAATATGATTGGTCTCTATGAGAGCACCTGTAGGTTTATGTGAGTTACAAGTAGGCAGTGAGCAGAATTGAAATCATGTGTATAGTGAATGGTCCTATGAACAGGGCTGAGATCTTCACCAATTCTTTAAAATGTATATTATCACTATCAAGGTGTTGAAACAAGTCTCAAAACCTCTATTTTAACATCATAACCACTTAAGATGTCTATAGACGTACATTCATGGCTACTTATCTACATATGTTACATATGACTATAATTCCATGAAGAGTTTCCATAGATAAAGAAATTTAAAGGATAAGGGATCAATATAACATTTATAAAATTTTAATTTTACTATCACAACCCTTTATAACCATTATCAAAACCTAAATATCCTGTAAATGGTGGAAAACTGTATGTTAGCTTTAAAGAGACCAATCTGCAAACTTGAGATGATTTTCTCATCCAAACACTTTAAAACACTAAAAAAAGAATGGATATAATTATTTTAATATTTCCATATCCTTTTTAATCCATTCTAATATATGGATTGTATGGAATCATCCCAACAGGAGCAAAACCTATAGGGTGCATGAAACAGTTAGCAGAAAAACATAGTCACCTTGTAAAGGATGGTTCATAAATCATGGTTAAGCAATATTATAAATATTTTTATGTAAATTTATATATCTAATTTTAATAACACCTCCCAAAATAATTTTACCTGAAACCTCTTCAGTTGTTCGTACCAAGCATAAACCTGTTGACCAGTTCTATGTGTTTAGAAAGGAAAAGAAGGAGCAAAATGGTTTTAGCTCAAAAATGGAACTTATATAGCATTTCAAGAATGTAAATTAACCTAAGGAAGATAAATATATGTTCCATGGCCTTATCCCATGTGTCACCTTCCCTCATGGGTCATACAAGTGCCAAACTCCCCTTTTTCAGTTGATTACTTGATCTTCAGTTAGATAAACTAAAATATTCTGATTGAACTAACATTCCTAATAGGAAATATATCCTCTTGGACATTTTAAAGGAAAATAAGACACCTGGACACCTTGGGAACCATGCCACTTGCATTTATGACCCCTAAAATCCCACTAAATGACCCAAAATGACAAATAAACTTATTAGGCCATGACTAAGGCTAAAAAGTCATTAAATAACATCAAATAGATTATAACATACCCTATTAAAAAGTATTATACCCATAAAACATATTAAAAAAACCAAGTTTTTTACCTATAGGGGTCCAAATTTGACTTTGAAGTCAAATTTGGTCAACAGAAATGACTTACACTTTTTGTATTTCCAATATTTCTTAAAATGCCTTATTTTAACATATTTATAACATTTATTGAGATTTTTTCTTAGATTCTTTGATTTACCTCTATAATATTATTATCGATCCCCTTAATTCTTTTTATTTCTCTCTTCAGAATGACCTCTAACAAACAAGGCATCCTTATTTTGATAATCCTCAATGGATTGTTTTCTCTTTTAAAATAATAACACAGCGTTGAGTACATCCTTAATCTTTAATATATTTTATGTACTACTAATGGCCATAACAATAATATCCCTTAATTTGGGTAAATAACATAATAGAGTAATACACATTTTTCCTTCATCCATTTTAATCTCAATTTAAATCAAATGAATTATCATAGTTTTATATGTATTCAAATGCTTTGTCATGAATTTTTAATCATTCATCCTTAGGTAATACAACTTATTTTGCATAAAATTATGTTCACAAGAGACTTTTTCTGATATAAAATCCCTAACTTGTCACAAAATAACTTAGCAGTTTTTTATATGAAGACATTCAACAACACTAAATCTAAAAGATAGTTTGATTGAATTTTCTCCCTCCAATCCATATTATCCCAATCTTCTACCTTTATACCCAAAAATATATTTCCTAACACAAAAACTCATTGATCTTTATTCACTATAATATTTTCCATCTTGAGTTTTCATAACTCAAAATGTTGGCCATTAATTGTTTTTTGTTTCCTATCCTTGTGCTTCTTGTCATTTTCCTTCACACATATATTCTCACATACACAAATCTCACTCACAAAAAAAATTATCATAGGTTTAAGGTGTCCTATCTCTTTATACAAATTTGGCTCTTTACACAGAGCTAAACCCATGTAGATCATTCCTCATAGCCTTCATCAATGAATCAACAAAACTCTCTAAAGTATCAACTTTTCCCAACAACACCTTTTTTCAACCATGTCTCTAAAATAATGTAACTATACATCAATATGCTTTGACTAAGCATGATAAGTGGAATTTTTTTCCAAACAAAATTTACTTTGGTTGTCACAACCTATCCTCCTTGATTTTGGTATGTAATTAATATTTAAACAAGTCTTCTGTAATAGTACAACTTCCTTATTTATTTGAATGATTACCATGTACTTAAATTATATATTTGATTAAGTAACTTCTTCTTACCTCTTAATCATCCAAATGACTGGTCCACCAAATAAATTAAATACATATCCACTTATATATCTTTGAGAGTCAAAATATCCAACCTCATTAGCATCAACAAAGTTTGCATGTTGATTAATTTATTTTGATCAGGTTTTCCTTGGTAGAAGATTACATATTATAATGTGTCATGAAGATATATGAACATCCTCTTCACAAGATTCCAATGTTCCTTTCCTAGGGTGGACATATGTCTAATTAGAACTCTGATTTCATGGGCAATGTCAGGTCTAGTATGTATAGTCTATATGAGTTTAAACTATGTAGGGTGTAAATCATGAAAATTATACAACACATTTCTAACATCAATAAAGTTAAAAATTGTGGTTTCTTGCTAGGTTTTTATTTTACTTTGGGTTTTATATGGTTATTTTCATTAATATTATGATGGGTGTCTTTGTCAGAGTTTATTTATATATTACTTTGGTTTATGTAAATATTTTTTTAAATGACTAAAAGTCACACGCATTGTAACATTTATTTTGAAAATCTCAAAATTATGTGTTTTAGATTTTAACTCATTGTTAATTATTTATTTTGACTTGTACACTTAACTAATATTATGGAGTTACTACTAATGACATAATTTCAAGTTGTAGTAATAACAAGCAGGGATCAAAGAACCCAAATTTTGAAAAAAAATTCAATGGAGGATCAAAGAGTAATGCACATAATGGTACTTATGATGGTGGTTGACATGATACCCAATAAATATTTATAAATAGCCCATTTAAAGGTTGAATAGGTCTGAGGACATTTTGATAGGGTGAAAAAACTTTCTAAAACATTTACTTAACTTTATATTCTATGGTAAGACTTAGAAGTGTGATTCATGCTATGAGGCCCTAGACTAGGCACATAGGGGACAACCATGTGTTAGGTATAAAATAAATGGTTGTGTAGAGGTAATATGTGAATACATACTTAGAAAAACAAAAAAACACACATTTAATGAAGTAGAAGTCTGACACTTGCATAAATGTAACTTTTATTAAATGAGAAAAGAATATGGAAAGATTACAAAAGTGTACAAAGCTTCAACAACACTAGGAGAGCAGGATCCTATGATCAGAATGGGTAACACTTCCTCTGATTTTCTTGGAATAGAGAGTACTTACATATCATGTATGATAAGGTAGATATGCATAGCACTCTACCTATCATTACAACTATATATGTGGTTACAATGTGTGGCATTAACTACTTGGGCATACCCCCTTTGACCAAATGCATATGTTACATATTTAATATAAGAATATAAGAGTAGTTATAACTATTATTAGTTTAAAAAATGATAGTTTTAAGTCATTTCTCCTCCTTTGTAGAGTGATGGTTGAGTTTCTAGGTATGTGGTAACTAATTACCCAATTGGATGTCTAATAGTTTCCAAGATGAGAAGTGTCACTTGGAAAGTCACATGTTTGGATAAATCTATTACATGGATGCATTAGAGGCCAGAAAAGTAATCACATAAGTCTATGAGTAGGTTAAAGTGAGGTACACAAGGCTTCAAGAGAGATTTACGTAGATTATTTCATAGGACTACAAGAAAGCATGAGTGTTTTACATAGGACTAAAGATAAGCATGAGTGTAGTGTGTAAGACTATGAGAAAACATAAGTGTAATGCATAGGAATATGCACAAGTACAAGTGTAATTCACATGATTTAAGTAATCAAAAGTGTAATGTGAAGGACTATAAGCTAACACAAGTGTAGTGTGTAGGACTGTGAGTAAGCAAAAGTGTATTACATAAGACTACGAGCAAACACAATTATAATTCATATGATTGTGAATAATCATAAGTGTAGTGTGAATGAGTCTAATAAAGCATAAGTTTAGTGTGCAAGACTATGATCAAACACAAGTGTAGTACATAGTACTATGAGAAAGCACAAATAAAATGCACAAGATTGTGATAAAGCACAAGTGTAGTGTTTAGGATTGTGATTAAGCACAAGTGTAGTATGCAAGACTGTGAGCAAGAATAAGAGTAATGCAAAGATTTTGAGCAAGAAAAACTATAATACACAAGACTATGAGTAAGAACAAACATAGTTTCCATGGCTATGAGCAAACACAAGTGTAGTGCACAAGATTATGAGCAATCACAAGTGTAATACATAGGATTGTGAGAAATCATAAGTGTATTGAGCATGACTTCACATAATAATGGTGTATAGGATAAGCACATGGGATTTTCAGTAGTCACGAGTAGCCTAGTGGCTTATATAAATCCAAAGTGATATGTGTGTAGGTTGAGAAAGTGTATGATAGAGGTGTGTACATGGTGAAAAATCTTCGTATGGATCATTCACTACACGAACCTTCAAAATATCACCTAGTAGTACCTTTCGTGTAAAGGAAAATTTTTTTAAGATTAATTATCTCCATTATGTCCTTGTGTAGCTATGAAATATTTCACTTAAATTTGATGAGATTTGTGTTGTTACTCCTGATACCAATCTTTTATTGATGTCTATGAATGCCAAAGGATATGAGTGATCCTTGTACTCTTAATGTTAAGAATTAGGAGTGTATTATACTCATGATGCTTTCTCAAGAGATGTGAATATCCTATGTATACAGTATCATATTGTAGATGAATCATATCCATGTGGGATGGATGATGCATGCTTAGGAACATATAAAACTCATAAATACTATAGTGGTGTCAAAACTAGTAATCTTTGAACTATATTGGTATGATGTCCAATATAAAAATTATGAGATCCAAGAGTGAAGTTGATAAAAATCCATGTGTTTTATCTCTATGAATAATTTTGAGGCTTCCTATGTGGGCATGAGACATGTTTATATAATAAAAGTTAGCTTATTAATGGTGTGGAGCCGTAGAGGTTTTGGTACATAACATAAGGTGCACTATGTAGATATCAATGTATGTCTAGATGTATAACATGAATTTTCATGATCCACTTCATTAGTTATATGGAAATCCTAGTGCTTGTAATACCATTATAGAGAGGAAGATACTTTACCTAACTATCAAGGTCCATCCATTAATTGTGTAGTTTCAGTGAGTATGCAGTTCTTTGCCTAGGAATGTCCAAGAACCAATAAGTGGATTTGGAATGGTTGTTTATTCTATAGTGAGAAAAAATATGAATATCCCAACATTGCTTAGTTGTATAACCATTATGATGACAATGGACATAGCTAACTAGAGAGTGTGATGCATATCTCTAATAAGAGCATCTTCATTGTTGGCACGGTTTAACCCTATGGTGTTATTTACACTAGTAATGTGTAGGATATAATCAACATATTTGTTGTCTCCCAAAAATAACTAGCATTTTTAGGACAACATTTGAATTATTTTGGTCTTACAGACCAAAATTGTATCTTCCATTTTCAAAATTTTGTCTTAGACATTTAGATTCCTCATTTTCAAGGCTTCTCAAAAAATCTATAGACTTTGCTAGTCAAGTTCAATGGATTTTACATGATGATTTCTACAGATTTTGTATCTTCAAATTCTACAGGATTAGTTTAGAGCTTTGGTTCAATTGAAAATCTTCATCGGCAAGTAGCTGAGTACAAGAGGAGACCTGAATCATTAAACCATTAAACCATTGAGCAAATTTGGTTCAAAGGTTCAATGGGTTCAAATTTCAACAAGTTCAATGTCTTTGGTAAGAGTTAAGTGATTCATCAAGGTTCAAAGTTCAATCGCTTTAACAGGTTCATCAGCTTCCAAACATTTGGTCAAATCAAAGTGACTTGAACCATTGAACCATTGAACCAATTGGGTTTAAAGGTTCAATAGGTTCAAAGGTTCAACAATCGGTTCAACCAAAGGAACAGTTTAATCATTCAGTTCAACCAAGCAATTCAATGCTTTATTTCACTCAAATGGTTCATTTCCTTTGTTTCAGTGTCTTTTGGTTTGACCATTTGGTTCATCAGTCAGTTCAAGGCTTTCGCTGAACCGTTGAACCAAATTTTGGTTCAATGGAAAGGTTCAATAGCAGGTTCATTGCTTTTGGTTCAATCATTTGGCTCATAAAATAGTTCATCGATTTTGTTTTAAAAGCGCTTGGCACGCTTCATTGAACTATTGAACTGATTCAACGAATAGGTTCAATCAAATGGTTCAACTGTCAGTTCAAAGGTAAGTACAAATATTTGGTTCAATGCTTAGTTTATCAACCTATTTTATTCATTCAACCATCGGCTTGAACCATTGGCTTGAACCATTTTGGTTCAAAGCCTTAGTTTAACCAATTGGTTTAATGTATTGGTTCAACAGCAAAGTTCATCCAACGGTTCGTCAGCTTTTTGGTTTAAAGGTGCTTGGCACGCTTCATTGAACCTTTGAACTAGTTCAACAAATGGTTCAACATCCAAGTTCAAAGGGGCGGTTCAATGATGAAAAGAACTTTTCCAAAGGACAAGTGCCCTTGCGAAGGACACTTCATCGACCAAAGCACACTTTGGATTTTCAAAAGGCTTGTTCAAAGACTTGTTCAAATATTTGGCAAAATTTTTGCCGGACTTTTTGTCCACAAGAATTTTCCTCGAGGAAAATGTCCATGGGAAACGTTCACAGGGAATAGCTCGAGGAAAAGCCCAGGGGGAATTTGTGAAGGGCTGACAAAGGACCCCGAAGGGCAGGTGCCCTTGCAGGGGACTCTTGGCTATCAATTTAAAGACGCTTGTTGAAGCCAAAGGATCATTTCTCAAGGCCTGAAAGGGCAAGCCCAATTTGGAAAAGTGCCAAGCAGAAAGCCAAAGGAAGACCAAGGGGTGACGCGCTTGAAGACGTCAAATTCAACACAGTCAACTAGCCGTTGGAAACATAGTGACGGGCGCATGAACGTCAAATTGAAGACAACAAAATAACTATTGATCCTTTGAACATACAGAATAGAATACATTCATAGATTTCAAGGCCAAGACTAGCAAAAAGTGAGGAAAGAATAGAATAGCAAGCTGAATCCAAGACCCAATTCAATTAATCAAAAAAGGAGGAACAATGAAGATAAGATCATATCACCAGGCAAACATTGAAAGTTGTAAACTTTCAATTGCACGACTTGTTTATCTACATTGAGAAGATCAAATGGGTAAAAGATCCCAAGATTCCAGCTTGCCTTCCTAACATCTCCCAATGCATCATGATGTATTATTGTTCTCGAGTCCTTTTTGAAGTGGCTATATAAGGGACTTTCTTTCATTGTAAAATCATCTTCTTTTTGATAATCTGAACGAAACTCTACCGAAATTGAGAGGCATTATTGAGACTTTGTGCTCAGTCTATTTATCATATTTTGTTAATGAAAACTAGGGACTTTTTCAGACTTTGTGATGTGATATCTTTTTTGTTTCATTAATCTAATAAGCAAGATTAGTAAATTTGTCAAGAAGGTGTCCTAAAGAATCAACTGTGGAGAGACTTTGTGCCCCCATAGCTGCCTTCAGTGTGTTTGATTTTTCATTGTTGTGTAAAGGAATTTGAGAAGACTTTGAGCTTTCATTTCCCTTCGTATGTCACTCTTGAGTATTTTAGGTGCAGACTTTGTGCTGTGTCTTGATTTACTGGTTACCATACTTCTAGTCATATTCTACTTTTATTTCAAAGAATATTCTTATATTTGGTTCAACAGTTCTTCTGAAAGAAGAGGAGTGTTGTCTGTCATTCTCTTGAGTTTTTCCTTTGTTTTTTTTACATATCTCTGAAGAAAGAGAGATGGATGTATGGTCCAACCCTTGAGTATTATTTTTTATTCATACATATACATAGCATATCCATAGGGAACCTCCCCTTGATGAGAGGAGAGAGCAGTATCCTTCTGATGTGATAAACTTACCCATTAGGATGACTAATCTTCTTGTTTAGGCTGAAAAGACCTATTTTGTTTACTAGTACATTGATAGACAAAATATTCAACCAATAGTAAAACTATTGGTTGAATATTTTGTCTATCAGCATACTGGTAAACAAAATAGGTCTTATCAGCCAAAGCAAGAAGATTAATCACCCTAATGTGAAAGTTTATCACATCAGAAGGAGACCGTTTCCTATGGATATCCTATGTATATGTATGAATAGAAAATAATACTCAAGGGTAGGACCAGACATCCATCTCTCTTTATTTAGAGATGATGTAAACAAAACAAAGGAAAAACTCAAGAGAATGATAGACAGCACTCCTCTTCTTTTAGAAGAACTGTTGAACAAGCCACATAATTTTATGAGAAGCCTTGAAAATGAGGAATCTAAATGTCTAAGACAAAATTTTGAAAATGGAAGATATAATTTTGGTCTGTAAGACCAAAATAATTCAAATGTTGTCCTAAAATAAAAGTTATTTTTGGGAGACAACAGCTGGCTCTAGTTGGGGAACTTCTATCAATTACAAAAGAATCAAAAGGAGTAGAATTTAGAATCTCCAGTGTCTTCAAGTGTACCATTGGGCTTCAGAGTCATGCTTTCTAGAAATGAAAGGCATCAAAAATGAAAACAAACAAAATAAAATAGAAATTAAAACTATATAAATATACATATCTATAGAGGCAATGATCTGATACTTCAAAAATTGAAGTGTTTCAGATGCTACCCATTATGGGGCAGAGAAAAGAGCATGCCATCTTGGTATTTCAACAAAAAGTTGTTTTCACCCATGTGCTGATGAATTATGAATGGGCCTCTCCAAAGGGAGTCAAACTTTCCATGCATCCCTTTTGGCTCTCTTCTTTTGTCCCACAACAGAACTTTATCCCCAATTTGGAAATCATGATTTCTGGCCTTCTGATCAAAAAGTCTCTTTTTAATATTTTGATGAATAGCAATTATGTCCACCACCATGGTTCTTTGTTCTTCCAATTGAGTCAGGCACATGATTCTTTTGTCAAGAGAACTCTCATATGTCTGATCTTCAATGGCCTTCACCAATTTCAAGGCTGGCAACTCTAAAGTGATTGGTATCTCAGCATTAATATCGTAGAGAAGTTGAAAAGGAGACATACCAATTGCCCTTTTTTACGTGATCCTGTCAGCCCACAAAGTGTCCACCAATGCTTTATGCCACGTCCTTTGATTATCATCTGCAAGTTTCTTGATAATAGTTACCAAATTTTTATTGCTAGACTCAGCTTGTCCATTCCCTTGCAGAAAATAATCAGAAGAATGAGAGAGCGTAATTCCATAATTAAAATAGAATATCATGATTTCTTGAGAGGTGAAATAAGTTGTATTATCAGTAACAATTTTGAGTGGAACTCCAAATCTAAAAAATGATATTCTCTTTCAGAAAGTTGCATACAACTTCTGAAGTAGCATGCTTTGTCGGGATTGCTTCTACCCACTTAGTGAAGTAATCAGTCGTTGTAAGGACATAATCATGTACAGCACTTGAAGATGGATTTATTGTCCCAATAAAATCGAATCCCCACTGCTAGAAAGGTTTTTCTATGATTACTGGCTTGAGAGGCAGAGCAGCCAACTTGGGTCTTCCAACAAATTGTTGGCAAAGTTCACATTTCTTTACCCATTTATGTGCATCTTGGAAAAGAGTCAGCCAATAATACCTGGCTCACAGAATTTTGTGAGCAGTCACAAGGGCAGAAAAATGTCCTCCACAAGCTAGATTATGGAAAGATTTCAAGAGCTAGTTCTGTTTTTCTTTGTCTACATAGTGAAAAAAAACTCCATCTATGCTTCTTTTATATAGGTCGTTGTCCCAAAGGACAAAATTGGCAGCTTTCAATCTGATAGTTCTCCTCTCTTTGTAAGACAAATGAGTAGGACATTCTCCATAAGTCAAAAAATAAGCAATATCTGAATATCATTCATTGGTAGTAGAAACAAAAATGACTGTTGGCATATTGTCTACTTCAGCTTCTTCAAGCTGTGTATTTTATGGCTTATTGTCAGCCATTAATTGACAAAGACCTTTACCTCTAACCAGCTTTGTTGGCTTGATATCCAGATCAAATTCTTGGATCTTTGCAATCTAATTATCTCTCTTTGTGCCAAACTCCTGCTGAGTTAATATAGACTTGACTGTACTGTCAGGAACTAAGACAGTAGTATGTGAATTCAAAATATAGAATCAAAAGTGTTTGACTGCTTTTACCAAGGCATAGGTGTGCTTCTCTATATTTGAATACTTCATTTCATGAGTTTTCAGAGGGTAGCTCATAAAAGAGATGGGAGAATCCATACCTTCTTTGTCTTGTTAGACAAGAATCACTAAAAGAGTATGCTCAGATGCATAGATGTATTTAATGAAATCTCTGTGGTAATCTGGGCAGACCAAGGTAGGGGCGTGAGCAATAGCGACCTTGAAATCTTGAAATGATGCTTTGCCTTCTTTGGTCCAGCCAAAGATAGTCTTTCCTTTCATCATGTTTACAATGTGTCTTGTCTTCTCAGCAAATTTGGAAATGAATCTCTGTAAGAAATTCACTTTTTCGAAGAAAGAGTGAACAACATTCCTACTTACAGGCAAATTCAGCTCTTGAATAAACTTGACTCTATTTGATTTAATCTATATGCCTTCTTTGGACACAATGTATCCAAGGAGTTTCCCTTCTGTCACTCCAAAAATAGATTTTTTAGGATTCAAAGAAATACCATTCTACCAGCAGCGCTCCAGCACTTGCTGCCAGTGGTGCATATGATCATATCGGTGCTTTGAAAAGACAGTTAAATCATCAAAATATACAACTATGAATTTGCCAATTTCATCTTTAAAAGCCATATCCATAGCTATTTGGAAGGTAGCGCCAGCATTTATTAATCCAAAAGGCATTTTTTTGTATGCAAATGTACCCCAAGGCATGATGAATGCAGTCTTGTGTTGGTCAGCTTTAGCAACTTCAACTTGGTTATAGCCTGAGAAGCCATCCAACATTGATAACATTTTTGATCCTATTACTGTTTGAAGCACTTGGTCCATGATTGGCAAAGGGTAATTGTTTTTCAGAGATGACTGATTCAGATTCCAAAAATCTACAGAAATACGGATTTCACTATTTTTCTTCCTTATAGGAACTATATTCGCAATCCATGTAGAATGATGGATTGGAAAAATAATTCTAGCATTTAACATTTTTTGAATCTCAGACATAATTATACCTAAAATTTTTGAATTGTATTGTCTAGATTTCTGCTTGTAAGGCATTGAATCAGCCTTGAGAGGAATATGATGACGAATTTCATCAGGACTGTGAGACTTCAAATCTTCGTATGAATATGCCAAGACATCAATGTATTGATAGAGAAAAGAAGTAAATTTGAATTTTTTTTCAGGTGTGCAGCACTTACCAATGTTGACCATTTTTGGATTTTCTTTGTTGGTCAGATTCACTTGGTCAAATCCCTGAGAGAAATTTGAAACTGTCTGTTATTGCTTGATGAATCTATCATGCTTGTCGAACAACTTTTCAAAATAAACCAGGCCTTTAGGAATTTTGTTTCTTTTCAACTGTAAGAACTCTTCATTGACATTTGAACTAGATTCAGAAATTAATTCAAACTTTTAAGATTTGCTGCCTTCAAAATAAAGTTGTTCAAAATTATCTTTTATTTCTAAAAAGGCAATGATCTGATTATCATCATTGAAAATTTGCCAATGACCAGCATTGTCAGGAACACTCGGCCTATAGACCAACTCAATGGTATATTTAGCTTCTTTAAAATCAGAATGAGGAACTAAAAGAGTTCCTGAAATAGCAAGTGCATCAGCTATATCATTGGATTCTCTTTGAATGGAAGAAATGTTGAAAGCAATAAAGCTTTCAATTTGATCCCAAACAAGATTATGGTAATGGCATAGCCTCTCATTCTTGGTCTGATATGAATTTCCCACTTGGTAGACCACTAATTTGGCATCCTCTTTAGCATGAAGAAACTTGACTCCTCTTTCTTGAGCAGTCTTCATGCCTAGCAATAGTGATTCATATTTAGCTGTATTATTTATACTGCTGAATTGTAACTTATATGATGAAGGGAACATATCTCCTTGAGGAGATATCAAAACAATTCTAGCTCCAAAACTAGTAGAGAAGCAACTACCGTCAAATTCTAGAGTCCAAATCCCATCAGACACTGGCTTTTCTTCAGACTTTCCTTCATTAGAGATGGAGGGTCTTTCTTCATGATCTATATATAAAAAGTAATAACCCATACCTACAGATTCAAAGAAGATTTTGGCTTCAAGAGCTGACGTCTTGGTAACTACATACTTTGCTTCCTTTTCAGGAAGTTATCTCTTCATCATGCCTTGGACAGGGATCCTTGCCTCAGATAGATCCATGTTCAGTTCTCCTCCCATGTCCTTACATAAATTCCATCCAAGTAAAATGCCATAAAATGTTGGGACGTCAGCCACTAATATAGTCATTTTAATCCTCTTATCCGAAAAGGCTGTGAATGCAAATTGGGCATCTTTGATTTGCCCCAGCAATGGCACTTGCTTGTTCTCCATAGAGAAACATCTGTCAAATGTCTTGGTCAATGTGAGACCAAGAGACTCAGTGACTTTGGCAGGCATAACATTGTCAGATGCACCTGAGTCTATTATATAATTACTCAGCTTGTGGCCATTGATTAAAAGGGAAACATAAAAGGGTTCTATTTTTCTAGAAATAGTTGGAGGAGTAATAATCAGATTATTTGGAATAGGCGTATTTATTGGGGAATCAAAAGTCACTTTTTTGGCCTTTTGTCCTACAGGGACGGTCTGATTTTTAACATATTGGACTAGCTTATTCAATTGATCTAGATTGGACTACAAGTACTCGAATTCAGACATCTATATTTTTGTCTTTTTAACATGATCAATTATGTCAAATGGCTGAATCGAGCTAGGTACAGAGAAAGGTACTTCAGCTTTCTGAGTTTTAGAAGGGATGAGAGGTGGACTGATTTGTGAATTAGAAGTAGAAGGGGAAGATGTAGCAGATGTATTTACCTTTTGAGTGATTACCATATCTTTTAGTTGAAAGGGCAGAGTTGTCCCACGCTTGGCAATTATGACTGCTGGCTGTGATTGCTCTTCTATCTTTTCTTTATCAACCTGTTAGACTGATTGGTTTTTAGACCTGGTAAACACTACATATGATCCATCTGAAGTTTCTTCTTTACTTCTGAGTTCATCTTGATAATTTAGGAAACCAATATGGGAGTCGCCAGCTGATTCTTTTTTACTATCTTCAATGATATCAGCATCATTTTCTAGATTTAATTCTAGCTGATAAGAAAAATTTTATTTTGTCCCAAGATATCCCATTGCTAAATTAGTTGGAGGAGCTTCTAAGGCAAGTTTTCTTTGTGGAGGAGGAAGGCAATTTTGTCTTACAAAGAGAGGAGAACTATTAGATTGAAAGCTACCAATTTTGTCCTTTGGGACAACGGCCTGTACAAAAGAAGCATAGATAGAGTTTTTCTTCACTGTGTAGACAAAGAACAGCAGACCAAGAGCTGGGTATGTTATTCTTTGTCTACACAGCAAAGAAAAAGTCTATTTATGCTTCGTTTGTATAGGTCATTATCCCAAAGGATAAAATTGGTAGCTTTCAATCTGATAGTTCTCCTCTCTTTGTAAGACAAATGAGCAGGACAGTCTCCATACTATGTTTCCAATACCTAGTCGACTGTGTTGAATTTGATAGCTAGTCTTGATTTGAGTATTTTTTTCTATTCATACATATACATAGCATATCCATAAGGAACTCCCCTTGATGAGAGGAGAGAGCAGTCTCCTTCTGATGTGATAAACTTACACATTAGGACGACTAATCTTCTTGCTTTGGCTGATAAGACTTATTTTGTTTACCAGTACGCTAATAGACAAAATATGCAACTTCTTGAAAGAGAATATCATTTCTAGATTTAGAGTCCCACTCAAAATTGTTACTAATAATGCAGCTTGTTTCACCTCTCAAGAAATCACGCAATTCTATTTTAATTATTGAATTACGCTCTCTCATTCTTCTGATTATTTTCCACAAGGGAATGGACAAGCTGAGTCTAGCAATAAAAATTTGGTAACTATTATCAAGAAACTTGTAGATGATAATCAAAGGACATGGCACAAAGCATTGGTGGATGCTTTGTGGGCTGACAGGATCACGCCAAAAAGGGCAATTGGTATGTCTCCTTTTAGACCTCTCTACGGTATTAATGTTGAGATACCAATCACTTAAGAGTTACCAGCCTTGAAATTGGTGAAGGCCATTGAAGATCAAACATATGAGAGTTCTCTTGATAAAAGAATCATGTGCCTGACTCAGCTAAAAGAACAAAGAACCATGGTGGTGGACAGAATTATTGTTCATCAAAATCTAATAAAGAAAATTTTTGATCAGAAGGCCAAAAATCATGATTTCCAAATTGGGGATAAAGTTCTGTTGTGGGACAAAAGAAGAGAGCCAAAAGGGATGCATGGAAAGTTTGACTCCCTTTAGAGAGGCCCATTCATAATTCATTAGCAGCACATGGGTGAAAATAGCTTTTTGTTGAAATACCAAGATGGCAGGCTCTTATCTCTACCCCATAATGGGCAGTATCTAAAACACTTCAATTTTTGAAGTATCAGATCATTGCCTATGTATATATGTATATTTGTACATTTTTAATTTCTATTTTGTTTTGTTTGTTTTTATTTTTGATGCCTTTCATTTTTAGAAAGCATGACTCTGAAGCCCAATGGTACACTTGAAGACACTGGAGATTCTGAATTCTACTCCTTTCAATTCTTTTGTAATTGACAGAAGTTTCCCAGCTAGAGCTAGCTGTTGTCTCCCAAAAATAACTTTCATTTTTAGGATAACATTTGAATCATTTTGGTCTTACAGACCAAAATTGTATCTTTCATTTTCAAAATTTTGTCTTAGACATTCAAATTCCTCATTTTCAAAGCTTTTCATAAAATCTACAGACTTTTCTAGTCAAGTTCAATGGATGTTACATGATGATTTCTACAGATTTTGTATCTTCAAATTCTACAGGATTAGTTCAGAGCTTTGGTTCAATTGAAAATCTTCATCGGCAAGCAGCTGAGTACAAAAGGAGACTTGAATCATTGAACCATTGAACCATTGAACAAATTTGGTTCAAAGGTTCAATGGGTTCAAAGTTTAACAAGTTCAATGTCTTTGGCAAGAGTTAAGTGCTTCGTCAAGGTTCAAAGTTCAATCGCTTAAATAGGTTCATTGGCTTCCAAACATTTGGTCAAATCAAAGTGACTTGAACCATTGAACCATTGAATCAATGGGGTTCAAAGGTTCAATAGGTTCAAAGGTTCAACAGTCAGTTCAACCAAAGGAGCAGTTCAATCGTTTGGTTTAACCAAGCAGTTCAATGCTTTATTTCACTCAGATGGTTCATTTCCTTTGTTTCAGCATCTTTTGGTTCGACCATTTGGTTCATTAGTCAATTTAAGGCTTTCGTTGAACTGTTGAACCAAATTCTGGTTCAACGTCTTGGTTCAATGGAAAGGTTCAATATCAGGTTCATTGCTTTTGGTTCAATCATTTGGCTCATGGAATAGTTCATCGGTTTTGTTTTAAAAGCGCTTGGCGCGCTTCATTGAACCATTGAACTGGTTCAATAGATAGGTTCAATCAAATGGTTCAACTGTCAGTTCAAAGGCAAGTACAAATATTTAGTTTAATGCTTAGTTTATCGGCCTATTTTATTCATTAAACCATTGGCTTGAACCATTTTGGTTCAAAGCCTTAGTTCAACCAATTGATTCAATGTATTGGTTCAACAACAAAGTTCATCCAATGGTTCATCGGCTTTTTGGTTCAAAGGCGCTTGGCGCACTTCATTGAACCTTTGAACTAGTTCAACAAATGGTTCAACGTCCAAGTTCAAAGGGGCGGTTCAATGATGAAAAGAAAGAGAGATGGATGTCTGAAAAATTGTTGGTTGAATATTTTGTCTATTAGCGTACTGGTAAACAAAATAGGTCTTATCAGCAGACCCAGCAAAGAAAAACTATTGGTTTAATATTTCATTCAGGTGTGCAGCACCTACCAATGTTGATTGAATTTGTGAAGGGCCGACGAAGGACCCCGAAGGGTAGGTGCCCTTGCGGGTGACTCTTGCCTATCAATTTAAAGACACTTCCTGAAGCCAAATTAGATTAATGAAACTAAGCATTGACAAAATATTTAACCAAGAATTTGATCTGAATATCAAGCCAACAAAGTTGGTCAGAGGTAAAGGTCTTTGTTAATTAATGGCTGATAATAAGCCAAAAAATACATAGCTTGAAGAAGCTGAAGTAGACAATATGCCAACAGACCTTTTTGTTTCTACTACCAATGAATGGTATTCAGATATTGCCTATTTTTTGACTTATGGAGAATGTCCTACTCATTTGTCTTACAAAGAGAGGAGAACTATCAGATTGAAAGCTGCCAATTTCATCCTTTGCAACAACGGCCTATACAAAAGAAGCATAGATGGAGTTTTTCTTCGCTGTGTAGACAAAGAACAGCAGACCCAGCTCTTGAAATCTTTCCATAATCTAGCTTGTGGAGGACATTTTTTTGCCTCTGTGACTGCTCACAAAATTCTGTGAGCTAGGTATTATTAGCTGACTCTTTTCCAAGATGCACATAAATGGGTAAGGAAATGTGAACTAGTTAAAAAAAAGGTCTTATCAGCCAAAGCAAGAAGATTAGTCATCCTAATGTGTAAGTTTATCACATCAGAAGGAGACTGCTCTCTCCTCTAATCAAGGGGAGGTTCCCTGTGGATATGTTATGTATATGTATGAACAGAAAATAATACTCAAGGGTAGGACCAGACATCCATCTCTCTTTCTTCAGAGATGATGTAAATAAAACAAAGGAAAAACTCAAGAGAATGACAGACAGCACTCCTCTTCTTTCAGAAGAACTGTTGAACCAGCCACAAGAATATTCTTAGAAATAAAAGTAGAATATGACTAAAAGTATGGTAACTAGCAAATCAAGACATAGCACAAAGTCTGCACCTGAAATACTCAAGAGTGATATACAAAGGGCAATGAAAGCTCAAAGTCCTTTACACAGCAATGAAAAAGCAAACACACTGAAGGCAGCTATGTGGGCACAAAGTCTCTCCACAGTTGATTCTTCAAGACAACTTCTTGACAAATTTACTAATCCTGCTTATTAGATTAATGAAAAAAAAAAGATATCACAGCACAAAGTCTGAAAAATTCCCTTGTTTTCATTAACAGAATATGATAAATAGACTGAGCACAAAGTCTCAATAATGCCTCTCAATTTTGGCAGAGTTTCGTTTAGATTATCAAAAAGAAGACCAGCAAAAAATAGGCATTGACAAAATATTCAACCAAGAATTTGATCTGGACATCAAGCCAACAAAGCTGGTCAAAGGTAAAGGTTCAAATCCTTAGTTCAACCAATTGGTTCAATGTATTGGTTCAACAGCAAAGTTCATCCAATGGTTCATTGACTTTTTGGTTCAAAGGCGCTTGGCGCGCTTCATTGAACCTTTGAACCAGTTCAACAAATGGTTCAACATCCAAGTTCAAAGGGGCAGTTCAATGATGAAAAGAAAGAGAGATGGATGTCTGAAAAATTGTTGATTGAATATTTTGTCTTTCAGCATACTGGTAAACAAAATAGGTCTTATCAGCAGACCCAGCGAAGAAAAATTGTTGGTTGAATATTTCGTTCAGGTGTGCAGCACTTACCAATGTTGATTGAATTTGCGAAGGGCCAACGAAGGACCCCGAAGGGTAGGTGCCCTTGCGGGGGACTCTTGGTTCAGATTATCAAAAAGAAGACCAGCAGAAAATAGGCATTGACAAAATATTCAACCAAGAATTTGATCTAGATATCAAGCCAACAAAGTTGGTTAGAGGTAAAGGTTCAAAGCCTTAGTTTAACCAATTGGTTCAATGTATTGGTTCAACAACAAAGTTCATCCAACGGTTCGTCGGCTTTTTGGTTCAAAGGTGCTTGGCGCGCTTCATTGAACCTTTAAACTAGTTCAACAAATGGTTCAACGTCCAAGTTCAAAGGGGCAGTTCAATGATAAAAAGAAAGAGAGATGGATGTCTGAAAAAATGTTGGTTGAATATTTTGTCTATCAACATACTGGTAAACAAAATAGGTCTTATCAACAGACCCAGCGAAGAAAAATTATTGGTTGAATATTTTGTTCAGGTGTGCAGCACTTACCAATGTTGATTGAATTTGCGAAGGGCCGATGAAGGACCTTGAAATAGTTATTGTCTCCCAAAAATAGCTTGAACCATTGGCTTGAACCATTTTGGTTTAAAGCTTTAGTTTAACCAATTAGTTCAATGTATTGGTTCAACAGCAAAGTTCATCCAATGGTTCGTCGGCTTTTTGGTTCAAAGGCACTTAGCGTGCTTCATTGAACCTTTGAACCAATTCAACAAATGGTTCAACGTCCAAGTTAAAAGGGGCAGTTCAATGATGAAAAGAACTTTTTCGAAGGACAAGTGCCCTTACAGAGGACACTTCATCGACCAAAGCACCCTTCAGATTTTCAAAATATTTGTTCAAATATTTGGCAGAATTTTCCCTGGACTTTTTCTCTGCAGGAATTTTCCCCAGGGAAAATGTCCATGGGAAATGTTCACAGGGAATAGCCCGGGGGGAATTTCTGAAGGGCTGACGAAGGACCCCGAAGGGTAGGTGCACTTGCGGGGGACTCTTGGCTATCAATTTAAAGACACTTCCTGAAGCTAAAGGATCATTTCTCAAGGCCCAAAAAGGGCAAGCCCAATTTGGAAAAGTGCCAAGTAGAAAGCCAAAGGAAGACCAAGGGGTCATGTGCCCAAAGACATCAAATTCAACACAGTTGACTAGCTATTGGAAATATAGTGATGGGCGCGTGAATGTCAAATTGAAGACAACAAAATAACTGTTGATCCCTTGAACATATAGAATAGAATACATTCACAGATTTCAAGGCCAAGACTAGTAAAAAGTGAGGAAAGAATAGAACAGCAAGCTGAATCCAAGACCCAATTCAATTAATCAAAAAAGAAGGAACAATGAAGATAAGATCATATCGCTAGGCAGACATTGAAATTTGTAAACTTTCAATTGCACGACTTGTTTATCTACATTGAGAAGATCAAATGGGTAAAAGATCCCAAGATTTTAGCTTTCCTTCCTAACATTTCCCAACGCATCATGATGTATTACTGTTCCCGAGTCCTTTTTGAAGTGGTTATATAAGGGACTTTCTTTCATTGTAAAATCATCTTCTTTTTAATAATCTGAACGAAACTCTGCCAAAATTGAGAGGCATTATTGAGACTTTGTGCTCAGTCTATTTATCATATTTTTTTAATGAAAACAAGGGACTTTTTCAAACTTTGTGTTGTGATATCTTTTTTGTTTCATTAATCTAATAAGCAAGATTAGTAAATTTGTCAAGGTGTCTTGAAGAATCAACTATGGAGAGACTATGTGCCCCCATAACTGCCTTCAGTGTGTTTGCTTTTTCATTGATGTGTAAATGACTTTGAGAAGACTTTGAGCTTTCATTGCCCTTCGTATATCACTCTTGAGTATTTTAGGTGCAGACTTTGTGTTGTGTATTGATTTGCTGGTTACCATACTTTTAGTCATATTTACTCTTATTTCCAAGAATATTCTTATGGCTGGTTCAAAATTTCTTCTGAAAAAAGAGGAGTGATGTCTTTCATTCTCTTGAGTTTTTCCTTTGTTTTGTTTACATCATCTCTAAAGAAAGAGAGATGGATGTCTGGTCCTATCCTTGAGTATTATTTTCTGTTCATACATATATATAGTATATCCATAGGGAACCTCCCCTTGATGAGAGGAGAGAGCAATCTCCTTCTGATGTGATAAACTTACACATTAGGATGACTAATCTTCTTGCTTTAGTTGATAAGACCTATTTTGTTTACCAGTATGCTGATAGACAAAATATTCAACCAACAGTTTTTGGTGATTTCACTGGGGAAATACCCATTATCCATTTATAGTCTATCCATTCCATTCACCTCTACACCAACAGGAAAAGAACACACAATTTAAAGCCTCAAGCTTTAACTGAAGCAAAGTCATTTTTTTTCCAATTTTGTTTTACAATCTGGCAAATTCAAGGTATACATGAAGCCAAAGGGCTAATGGTGTCGTTGATCCTGTGTTCGAGCTAGTACAGTAAAGTGATTTTGATCTATTTCCTTCACCATCTCGTCTCCAATGAACCAAGAGCTTCCCTCCTACTAAAGCCAGATCTCCATTACTAGACGAAGTATCTACTTATGCTATTGATAAAGTTGTGCCTGTAATTACTCCTTTGAGATTTGTTATCCCTCCTTTTTAGTATCCTATAATGGCAGTTCAAGGCCCCTAGGGTAATGTTTTTGGTCCTCTCAATCTTACTCCTCTTCTACATGAACTTCCACGCAGTTCCAAGAAGAATTTTCCTAAATTCTACGGTGATGGCAAAGTTCATCCTGACGAATACATTATAGCATTCAGTATAGCTTGTGGAGTAATCAGAGTAGAGTTTGAAGATGTAGCAGTCAGGCTTTTTATTGAAACACTATAAGGTCCTACTGTAGATTAGTTTTACCATTTACAAGCTCAATCTGTGACTGATTGGAATACTTTGAAAGCTAAGTTTGGAGCCAGATTCAAACATGTAAAAGATGCACATACACTTCTGGCTAAACTTACACAAATAAAAAAAGAGCCACATGAGCCTATGAGAGACTTCATAGCTAAATTTGATATGTTGAGAAATAGAATTCCTATGATTGCCAGACCTACAGCTAAGAATTTCAAATGCTTTTTCATTAATTCTCAGCTACCTAAAGTTAGTTTTCTCTTGAGACGTGCTAGCCAAATAGATCTCACTGCAGCTCAACTTTTGGCCACTGAAGTAGAAGATGATCTCATCTTAGCAAAGAAAATAAGAAGAGATCCTAATATAAATAGAGCTTCATCATCATCTGAATTTGCATCTACAAGCACCATAGATCCAATGGTGCAAAAATTAGCGAATGAGCTCCTTTCACTCAAAAAGCAAATGGCTCAAGGAATGTCTTTTGCTCTTACATATAGAAGGACATTCTTAAATCAGTCATATCAGGGCAATGTTGCTAGAAACCAAGGACAACAAAATCGCCTTCCTCCTCCACAAGGAAAACTTGCCTTAGAAGCTCCTCCAACTAATTTAGCAATGGGATATCTTGAGATAGAATCAAAATTTTCTTATCAGCCAGAATTAAATCTAGAAAATAATGATGATATCATTGAAGACAATCAAGAAGAATCAGCTGGCGACTCCCATTTTGGTTTCTTCAATTATTAGGATGAACTTGGAAGTAAAAGAGAAACTTTAGATGGATCATATGCAGTGTTTAACAGGTCTAAAAACCAATGAGTCCAGTAGGCTGATAAAGAAAAGATAAAAGAGCAATCATAGCCAGTAGTCACAATTACCAAGTGTAGGATAGCTCTGCCCTTTCAACCAAAAGATTTGGTAATCACTCAAAAGGTAAATACATCTACTACGTCTTCCCCTTCTACTTCTAATTTGCAAATCAGTCCACCTCTCATCCCTTCTAAAACTCAGAAAGCTAAAGTACCTTTCTCTGTACCTAGCTCAATTCAGCCATTTGACATAATTGATCATGTTAAAAAGACAAAAATACAGATGTCTGAATTCGAGTACTTGTAGTCCAATCTAAATCAATTAAATAAGCTAGTCTAATATGTTAAAAATTAGACCATTCTTATAGGACAAAAGGCCAAAAAAGTGATTTTTGATTCCCTAATAAATACGCCTATTCCAAATAATCTGATTATTACTCCTCTAGCTGTTTCTAAAAAAATAGAACCCTTCTATGTTTCTCTATTAATCAATGGCCATAAGCTGAGTAATTATATAATAGACTTAGGCACATCTGATAATGTTATGCCTGCTAAAGTCACTGAGTCTCTTGGTCTCACATTGACCAAGACATTTGGCAGATGTTTCTCCATAGAGAACAAGCAAGTATCGTTGCTGGGGCAAATCAAAGATGCCCAATTTGCATTTACAACCTTTCCAGACAAGAGGATTAAAATAAATGTATTAGAGGCTGACGTCCCAGCATCTTATGGCATTTTACTTGGATGGAATTTTTCTAAGAACATGAGAGGAGAACTGAACATGGATCTATCTGAGGCAAGGATCCCTGTCCAAGGCGTGATGAAGAGATTACTTTTTGAAAAGAAAGCAAAGTATGTAGTTACCAAGACGTCAGCTCCTGAAGCCCAAATCCTCTTTGAATCTGTAAGTATGGGTAATTACTTTTTATATATAGATCATGAAGAAAGACCCTCCATCTCTAATGAGGGAAAGTCTAAAGTAAAGCCAGTGTCTGATGAGATTTAAACTCTATAATTTGACGGTAGTTGCTCCTCTATTGGTTCTGGATTTGAAATTGTTTTGATATCTCCTCAAGGAGATATGTTCCCTTCATCATATAAGTTACAGTTCAGCAATACAAATAATATAGCTGAATATGAATCACTATTGTTGGGCATGAAGGCTGCTCAAGAAAGAGGCGTCAAGTTTCTTCATGCTAAAGGGGGTGCCGAATTAGTGGTCTACCAAGTGAGAAATTCATATCAGACTAAGAATGAGAGACTGCGCCATTATCATAATCTTGTTTGGGATCAAATTGAAAGCTTTGATGCTTTCAACATTTCTTCCATTCCAAGAGAGTCCAATGATAGAGCTGATGCACTTGCTATTTCAGAGACTCTTTTAGTTCCTCATTCTGATTTTAAAGAAGCCAAATATACCATTGAGCTGGTCTATAGGCTGAGTGTTCCTGACAATGCTGGTCATTGGCAAATTTTCAATGATGATAATCAGATCATTGCTTTTTTGGAAAGAAAAGATAATTTTAAACAGCTATATTTTGAAGGCAGCAAATCTTAGAAGTCTGAATTAATTTCTAAATCTATTTCAGATGTCAATGAAGAGTTCTTACAGCTGAAAAGAAACAAAATTCCTAAAGGCCTAGTTTCTCTTGAAAAGTTGTTCAAGAAGCATGATAGATTCGTCAAGCAACAATAGATAGTTTTAAATTTCTCTTAGGGATTTGACCAAGTGAATCTGACCAACAAAAAAATCCAAAAATGGTCAACATTGGTAAGTGCTGCACACCTGAAGAAAAATTCAAATCTACTTCTTTGCTCTATCAATACATTGATGTCTTGGCATATTCATACAAAGATCTGAAGTCTCTCAGTCCTGATGAAATCCATCATCATATTCCTCTCAAGGCTGATTCAATGCCTTACAAGCAGAAATCTAGACAATACAATCCAAAAAATTTAGGTAGAATTATGTCTGAGATTCAAAAAATGTTAAATACTAGAATTATTTTTTCAATCCATCATTCTACATGGATTGCAAATATAGTATCTGTAAGGAAGAAAAATGGTGAAATCCACATTTGTGTAGATTTCTAGAGTCTGAATCAGGCATCTCTAAAAGACAATTACCCTTTGCCAATCATGGACCAAGTGCTTCAAACAGTAATAGCATTTAAAATGTTATCAATGTTGGATGGCTTCTCAGGCTATAACCAAGTTGGAGTTTTTCTTTGCTGTGTAGACAAAGAACAGCAGACCCATCTCTTGAAATATTTCCATAATCTAGCTTGTGGAGGACATTTTTTTGCCCCTGTGACTGCTCACAAAATTATGCGAGCCAGGTATTATTGGCTGACTCTTTTCCAAGATGCACATAAATGGGTAAGTAAATATGAACTTTGCTAGCAATTTGTTGGAAGACCCAAGTTGGTTGCTCTGCCTCTCAAGCCAGTAATCATAGAAGAACCTTTCCAGCAATGGAGACTCGATTTTATTGGGACAATAAATCTATCTTCAAATGCTAGACATGATTATGTCCTTACAGCGACTGATTACTTCACTAAGTGGGTAGAAGCAATCCTGACAAAGCATGCTACTTCAGAAGTTGTATGCAACTTCTTGAAAGAGAATATCATTTCCAAATTTGGAGTCCCACTCAAAATTATTACAGATAATGTAGCTTGTTTCACCTCTCAAGAAATCATGCAATTCTATTTTAATTATGGAATTATGCTATCTCATTCTTCTAATTATTTTATGCAAGGGAATGGACAAGTTGAGTCCAGGAATAAAAATTTGGTAACTATTATCAAGAAACTTGCATATGATAATCAAAGGATGTGGCACAAAGTATTGGTGGACGCTTTATGGGCTGATAGGATCACGCAAAAAAGGGAAATTGATATGTCTCCTTTTCAACTTCTCTACAGTATTAATGTTGAGATACCAATCACTTTAGAGTTACCAGCCTTAAAATTTGTGAAGGCCACTGAAGATTAGACATATGAGAGTTCTCTTGATAAAATAATCATGTGCCTGACTCAGCTAGAAGAACAAAGAACTATGGTGGTGGACAGAATTATTGTTCATCAAAATCTGATAAAGAAACTTTTTGATCAGAAGGCCAGAAATCGTGATTTCCAGATTGGGGATAAAGTTCTATTGTGAGACAAAAGAAGAGAGCCAAAAGGGATGCATGGAAATTTTGACTCCCTTTGGAGAGGCCCATTCATAATTCATCAGCACATGGGTGAAAATAGCTTTTTGTTGAAATACCAAGATGGCACGCTCTTTTCTCTGCCCCATAATGGGCAGCATCTAAAACACTTCAATTTTTTAAGTATCAGATCATTGCCTCTATATATATGTATATTTGTATAGTTTTAATTTCTATTTTCTTTTGTTTATTTTCATTTTTGATGCCTTTCATTTCTAAAAAGCATGACTCCAAAGCCCAATGGTACACTTGAAGACACTGGAGATTCTGAATTCTACTCCTTTCAATTCTTTTGTAATTGACAGAAGTTTCCCAACTAGAGCCAGCTATTGTCTCCTAAAAATAACTTTCATTTTTAGGACAATATTCTTGTGGCTGGTTCAACAGTTCTTCTGAAAGAAGAGGAGTGATGTTTGTCATTCTGTTGAGTTTTTCCTTTGTTTTGTTTACATCATCTCTAAAGAAAGAGAGATGGATGTCTGGTCCTACCCTTGAATATTATTTTCTGTTCATACATATACATAGCATATCCATAGGGAACCTCCCCTTGATGAGAGGAGACAGCAGTCTCCTTCTGATGTGATAAACTTACACATTAGGATGACTAATCTTCTTGCTTTGGCTGATAAGACTTATTTTGTTTACCAGTACGCTGATAGACAAAATATTCAACCAACAGTTTTTGGCAACTCCATTGGGGAAATACCCATTATCAATTTATAGTCTATCCATTCCATTCACCTCTACACCAATAGGAAATGAATGCACAATTTAAAGCCTCAAGCTTTAACTAAAGCAAAGTCAATTCTTTTTCTATTTTGTTTTACAATCTGGCAGATTCAAGGGATACATGAAGCCAAAGGGCTAAAGGTGTCATTGATCTTGTGTTTGAGCTGGTACAACAAAGTGATTTTGATCTATTTTCTTCACCATCTTGTCTCTAACGAACCAAGAGCTTCCCTCCTACTAAAGCCAGATCTCCATTACCAGACGAAGTATCTACTTTTGTTGTTGATAAAGCTATGCCTGTAATTACCTCTTTGAGATTTGTTATCCCTCTTTTTTAGTATCCTATAATGGCAGTTTAAGGCCTTTAGGGTAATGCTTTTGGTCCTCTCAATCTTACTCCTCCTCTACATGAACTTCCACGCAGTTTTAGGAAGAATTTCCCTAAATTTTATGGTGATGGCAAAGTTCATCCTGACGAACACATTACAGCATTTAGTATAGCTTGTGGAGTAATCAGAGTAGAGTTTGAAGATGTAGCAGTCAGGCTTTTTGTTGAAACATGATAAGGTCCTGCTATAGATTGGTTTTACCATTTACAAGTTCAATTTGTGACTGATTGGAATACTTTGAAAGCTAAGTTTGAAGTCAGATTCAAACCTGCAGAAGATGCACATACACTTCTGGCTAAACTTATACAAATGAAAAAAGAGCCACATGAACCTATGAGAGACTTCATAGCTAAATTTGATTAGTTGAGAAATAGAATTTCTATGATTGCCAGACCTACAGCTGAGAATCTCAAATATTTTTTCATTAATTCTCAGCTACCTGAAGTCAATTTCCTCTTGAGACGTGTTGGCCAAATAGATCTAGCTACAGTGCAACTTTTGGCCACTGAAGTAGAAGATGATCTCATCTTAGCAGGGAAAATAAGAAAAAATCTCAATACAAATAGAGCTTCATCATCAACTGAATTTGTATCTATAAGCACCATAGATCCAATGGTGCAAAAATTAGCGAATGAGCACCTTGCACTCAAAAATCAAATGGCTCAAGGAATGTCTTCTACTCCTACATACAGAAGGACATTCCTAAATCAGTCATATCAGGGCAATGTTGCCAGAAACCAAGGACAACAAAATTGCCTTCCTCCTCCACAAGGAAAACTTGACTTAGAAGCTCCTCCAACTAATTCAGCAATGGGATATCTTGAGACATAATCAAAAATTTCTTATCAGCCAAAATTAAATCTAGAAAATGATGTTGATATCATTGAAGATAGTCAAGAAGAATCAACTGGCGACTCCCATACTAGTTTCCTAAATTATCAGGATGAACTCGAAAGCAAAGGAGAAATTTTAGATGGATCATATGCAGTGTTTACCAGGTCTAAAAACCAATCAGTCCAGCAAGCTGATAAAAAAAAGATAGAAGAGCAATCACAGCCAGCATTCACAATTGCCAAGCGTGGGACAGCTCTACCCTTTCAACCAAAAGATCTGGTAATCACTCAAAAGGTAAATACATCAACTGTGTCTTCCCCTTCTACTTCTAATTTGCAAATCAATCCACCTCTCATCCCTTCTCAAACTCAAAAAGCTGAAGTACCTTTCTCTGTACCTAGCTCGATTCAGCCATTTGACATAATTGATCATGTTAAAAAGAAAAAATACAAATGTCTGAATTTGAGTACTTGCAGTCCAATCTGAATCAATTAAATAAGCTAGTCCAATATGTTAAAAATCAGACCGTCTCTGCAGAACAAAAGGCCAAAAAAATGACTTTTGATTCTTCAATAAATATGCCTATTCCAAATAATCTGATTATTACTCCTCCAGCTATTTTTGGAAAAATAGAACCCTTCTATGTTTCCCTATTAATCAATGGCCACAAGCTGAGTAATTGTATAATAGACTCAGGTGCATCTGACAATGTTATGCCTGCCAAAGTTGCTGAGTCTCTTGGTCTCACATTGACCAAGACATTTGGCAGATGTTTCTTCATGGAGAACAAGCAAGTGTCATTGCTGGGGCAAATCAAAGATGCCCAATTTGCATTCGCAGCCTTTCTAAACAAAAAGATTAAAATGACTATATTAGTGGCTGACGTCCCAGCATCTTATGGCATTTTACTTGGATGGAATTTCTATAAAAATGTCGGAGGAGAACTGAACATTGATCTATCTGAGGCAAGGATCCTTGTCCAAGGTGTGATGAAGAGATTACTTTCTGAAAAGGAAGCAAAGTATGTAGTTACCAAGACGTCAGCTCTTAAAGCCCAAATCCTCTTTGAATATGCAGGTATGGGTAATTACATTTTATATACATATCATGAAGAAAGACCCTCCATCTCTGATGAGGGAAAGTTTGAAGTAAACCTAGTGTTTGATGAGATTTGGACTCTAGAATTTGATGGTAGTTGCTCCTCTACAAGTTCTAGAGTTAGAATTATTTTGATATCTTCTCAAAGAGATATGTTCCCTTCATCATATAAGTTACAGTTCAGCAATACAAATAATACAACTGAATATGAATCGATATTGTTGGGCATGAAGGCTGCTCAAGAAAGAGGCATCAAGTTTCTTCATGCTAAAGGGGAAGCCGAATTAGTGGTCTGCCAAGTGAGAAATTCATATCAGACCAAGAATGAAAGGCTACGCCATTACCGTAATCTTGTTTGGGATCAAATTGAAAGCTTTGATGCTTTCAACATTTCTTCCACTCCAAGAGAATCCAATGATAGAGCTGATGCACTTGCTATTTTAGGAACTCTTTTAGTTCCTCATTCTGATTTTAAAGAAGCTAAATATACCATTGAGCTGGTCTATAGGCTGAGTGTCCCTGATAATGCTGGTCATTGACAAATTTTCAATGATGATAATTAAATCATTGCCTTTTTAGAAAGAAAAGATAATTTTGAACAGCTATATTTTGAAGGCAGCAAATCTCAGAAGTCTGAATTAATTTCTGAATCTAGTTCAGATGTCAATAAAGATTTCTTACAACTGAAAGGAAACAAAATTCCTAAAGGCCTGGTTTCTCTTGAAAAGTTGTATGACAAGCATGATAGATTCGTCAAGCAATAGTAGACAATTTCAAATTTTTCTCAGGGATTTGACCAAGTGAATCTGACCAACAAAGAAAATCCAAAAATGGTCAACATTGGTAAGTGCTACACACCTGAAGAAAAATTCAAATTTACTTCTTTGCTCCATCAATACATTGATGTCTTGGCATATTCATATGAATATCTCAAGTCTCTCAATCCTGATGAAATCCGTCATCATATTCCTCTCAAGGCTGATTCAATGCCTTACAAGCAGAAATCCAGATAATACAATCCAAAAAATTTAGGTACAATTATGTCTGAGATTTAGAAAATGCTAAATGCTAGAATTATTTTTTCAATCCATCATTCTACATGGATTGTGAATATAGTTCCTCTAAAAAATAAAAATGGCAAAATCCGCATTTGTGTGATTTCTAGAATCTGAATCAGTCATCTCTGAAAGACAATTACTGTTTGCCAATCATGAACCAAGTGCTTCAAATAGTAATATGATCAGAAATGTTATCAATGTTGGATGGCTTCTCAGGCTATAACCAAGTTGAAGTTGTTGAAGCTGACCAACACAAGACTGCATTCATCACACCTTAGGGTACATTTGCATACAAAAGAATGCCTTTTGGATTAATAAATGTTGGTGCTACCTTCTAGAGAGCTATAAATATGGCTGTTAAAGATGAAATTGGCAAATTCATAGTTGTATATCTTGATGATTTAACTGTCTTTTCAAAGCACTGATCTGATTATATGCACCACTTGCAATAAGTGTTGGAGCGTTGCCGGCAGAATGGTATTTCTTTGAATCCTAAAAATTCTATTTTTGGAGTGAAAGAAGGTAAACTCCTTGGACACATTATGTCCAAAGAAGGCATAAAGATTGACTCAGACAGAGTCAAGTCTATTCAAGAGCTGAATTTGCCTGCAAGTAAGAATTATGTTCACTCTTTCTTCAAAAAAATGAATTTCTTACGGAGATTCATCCTCAAATTTGCTGAGAAGACAAGACACATTATAAACATGATGAAAGGAAAGACTACCTTCAGCTAGACCAAAGAAGGCAAAGTAGCATTTCAAGATATCAAGGTCGTTATTGCTCATGCCCCTACCTTGGTCTGCCCAGATTACCACAGAGATTTGATTATATACAGCTATGCATCTGAGCATACTCTTTCAGCGATTCTTGTCCAACAAGACAAAGAAGGTATGGAATCTTCCATCTCTTTCATGAGCTGCCCTTTGAAAACTCATGAAATGAAGTATTCAAATATAGAGAAGCACGCCTATGCCTTGGTAAAAGTAGTCAAACACTTTTGCTTCTATATTCTGAATTCACATACTACTGCCTTAGTTCTTGACAGTACAGTCAAGTCTATATTAACTCAGCAGGAGTTTGGCACAAAAAGAGGTAATTGGATTGCAAAGATCCAAGAATTTGATCTAGATATCAAGCCAACAAAGCTGGTCAGAGGTAAAGGTCTTTGTCAATTAATGGCTGACAATAAGCCAAAAAATACACAGCTTGAAGAAGCTGAAGTAGACAATATGCCAACAGTTTTTTTTGTTTCTACTACCAATGAATGGTATTCAGATATTGCCTATTTTTTGACTTATGGAGAATGTCCTGCTCATTTGTGTTACAAAGAGAGGAGAACTATCAGATTGAAAGCTACCAATTTTGTCCTTTGGGACAACGGCCTGTACAAAATAAGCATAGATAGAGTTTTTCTTCGCTATGTAGACAAAGAACAGCAGACCCAGCTCTTGAAATCTTTCCATAATCTAGCTTGTGGATGACATTTTTTTGCCTCTGTGACTGCTCACAAAATTTTGTGAGCCAAGTATTATTGGCTGACTCTTTTCCAAGATGCACATAAATGGGTAAGGAAATATGAACTTTGCCAGAAATTTATTGGAAGACCTAAGTTGGCTGCTCTGCCTCTCAAGCCAGTAATCATAGAAGAACCTTTCCAGCAGTGGGGACTCGATTTTATTGGGACAATAAATCCATCTTCAAGTGTTGGACATGATTATGTCCTTACAGCGACTGATTACTTCACTAAGTGGGTAGAAGCAATCCTGACAAAGCATGCTACTTAAGAAGTTGTATACAACTTCCTGAAAGATAATATCATTTCCAAATTTTGAGTCCCACTCAAAATTGTCACTGATAATGCAGCTTGTTTCACCTCTCAAGAAATCATGCAATTATGTTTTAATTATGGATTTACGCTCTCTCATTCTTCTGATTATTTTCCACAAGGGAATGGACAAGCTGAGTCCAGCAATAAAAATTTGGTAACTATTATCAAGAAACTTGCAGATGATAATCAAAGGACGTGGCACAAATCATTGGTGGATGCTTTGTGGGCTGACAGGATCACACAAAAAAGGGCAATTGGTATGTCTCCTTTTCAAATTTTCTACGGTATTAATGTTGAGATACCAATCACTTTAGAGTTGCCAGCCTTGAAATTGGTGAAGGCCATTGAAGATTAGACATATGAGAGTTCTCTTGACAAAAGAATCATGTGCCTGACTCAGCTGGAAGAACAAAGAACCATGGTGGTGGACAGAATTGTTGTTTATCAAAATTTGATAAAGAAACTTTTTGATCAGAAGGCCAGAAATCATTATTTCCAAATTGGGGATAAAGTTCTGTTGTGGGACAAAATAAGAGAGCCAAAAGGGATGCATGGAAAGTTTGACTCCCTTTGGAGAGGCCCATTCATAATTTATCAGCACATGGGTGAAAACAACTTTTTATTAAAATACCAAGATGGCATGCTCTTTTTTCTACCCCATAATGGGCAGCATCTGAAACACTTTAATTTTCAAAGTATCAGATCATTGCCTCTGTATATGTGTATATTTGTATAGTTTTAATTTCTATTTTGTTTTGTTTGTTTTCATTTTTGATGCCTTTCATTTCTAGAAAGCATTACTCTGAAGCCCAATGGTACACTTGAAGACACTGGAGATTCTAAATTCTACTCCTTTCAATTCTTTTGTAATTGACAGAAGTTCCCCAACTAGAACCAGTTGTTGTCTCCCAAAAATAAATTTCATTTTTAGGAGAACATTTGAATTATTTTGGTCTTACAAACCAAAATTGTATCTTCCATTTTCAAATTTTTTTCTTAGACATTCAGATTCCTCATTTTCAAGGCTTCTCACGAAATCTATAGACTTTGCTAGTCAAGTTCAATGGATTTTACATGATGATTTCTACATATTTTGTATCTTCAGATTCTACATGATTAGTTCATTGCTTTGGTTCAATTGAAAATCTTCATCGGCAAGCAGCTGAGTACAAAAGGAGACCTGAATCATTGAACCGTTGAACCATTGAACAAATTTGGTTTAAAGGTTCAACGGGTTCAAAGTTCAACAAGTTTAATGTCTTTGGCAAGAGTTAAGTGCTTCATCAAGGTTCAAAGTTCAATTGCTTCAACAGGTTCATCGGCTTCCAAACATTTGGTCAAATCAAAGTAACTTGAACCGTTGAACCATTGAACCAATTGGGTTCAAAGGTTCAACAGGTTCAAAGGTTCAACAGTCAGTTCAACCAAAGGAACAGTTCAATCGTTCGATTCAAGCAAGCAGTTCAATGCTTTATTTCACTTAGATGGTTCATTTCCTTTGTTTCAGCATCTTTTGGTTTGACCATTTGGTTCGTCAATTAGTTTAAGGCTTTTGTTGAACTGTTGAACCAAATTTTGGTTCAACATCTTGGTTTAATGAAAAGGTTTAACAACAGGTTCATTGCTTTTGGTTCAATCATTTGGCTCATGGAATAGTTCATCGGTTTTGTTTTAAAAGCACTTGGCTCGCTTCATTGAACCGTTGAACTAGTTCAACAGACAGGTTCAATCAAATGGTTCAACTTTCGGTTCAAAGGCAAGTAAAAATATTTGGTTCAATGCTTAGTTTATCGGCCTATTTTATTCGTTGAACCATCAACTTGAACCATTTTGGTTCAAAGCCTTAGTTCAATGTATTGGTTCAACAGCAAAGTTCATCCAATGGTTCATCGACTTTTTGGTTCAAAGGCGCTTGGCGCACTTCATTGAACCTTTGAACCAGTTCAAAAAATGGTTCAATGTCCAAGTTCAAAGGGGCAGTTCAATGATGAAAAGAACTTTTCCGAAGGACAAGTGCCCTTGCAGAGGACACTTCATCGACCAAAGCACCCTTCAGATTTTCAAAAGGCTTGTTCAAAGACTTGTTCAAATATTTGGCAGAATTTTCCCCAGAGCTTTTGTCCACGGGAATTTTCCCTGGGGAAAATGTCTGCGGGAAACGTTCACAGGGAATAGCCCGAGGAAAAGCCCGGGGGGAATTTGTGAAGGGCCAACGAAGGACCCCGAAGGGTAGGTGCCCTTGCGGGGGACTCTTGGCAATCAATTTAAAGACACTTCTTGAAGCCAAAGGATCATTTCTCAAGGCCCGAAAGGTCAAGCCCAATTTGGAAAAGCACCAAGTAGAAAGCCAAAGGAAGACCAAGGGGTGATGCGCCTGAAGACGTTAAATTCAACACAGTCAACTAGCCGTTGGAAACATAGTGACGGGTGAGCAAACGTCAAATTGAAGACAACAAAATAACTATTGATCCTTTGAACATACAGAATAGAATACATTCACAGATTTTAAGGCCAAGACCAGTAGAAATTGAGGAAAGAACAAAATAGCAAGCTGAATCCAAGACCCGATTCAATTAATAAAAAAAGGAAGAACAATGAAGATAAGATCAGATTGTCAGGCAGACATTGAAAGTTGTAAACTTTCAATTGCACAACTTGGTTATCTACATTGAGAAGATCAAATGGGTAAAAGATCCCAAGATTCTAGCTTGCCTTCCTAACATTTCCCAACACATCATGATGTATTACTGTTCCTGAGTCCTTTTTGAAGTGGCTATATAAGGGACTTTCTTTCATTGTAAAATCATCTTCTTTTTTATAATCTGAATGAAACTCTGCCGAAATTGAGAGGCATTATTGAGACTTTGTGCTCAGTCTGTTTATCATATTTTGTTAATGAAAACAAGGGACTTTTTTAGACTTTGTGTTGTGATATCTTTTTTGTTTCATTAATCTAATAAGCAGGATTAGTAAATTTGTCAAGAAGGTGTCCTGAAGAATCAACTATGGAGAGACTTTGTGCCCCCATAGTTGCCTTCAGTGTGTTTGCTTTTTCATTGCTGTGTAAAGGAATTTGAGAAGACTTTGAGCTTTCATTGCCCTTCGTATATCACTCTTGAGTATTTCAGGTGCAGACTTTGTGCTATGTCTTGATTTGCTGGTTACCATACTTTTATTCATATTCTACTTTTATTTTCAGGAATATTCTTGTGGCTGGTTCAACAGTTCTTCTGAAAGAAGAGGAGTGATGTCTGTCATTCTCTTGAGTTTTTTCTTTGTTTTGTTTACATCATCTCTGAAGAAAGAGAGATGGATGTCTGGTCCTACCCTTGAGTATTATTTTTGTTAATACATATACATAGCATATCCATAGGGAACCTCCCCTTGATGAGAGGAGACAGCAGTCTCCTTCTGATGTGATAAACTTACACATTAGGATGACTAATCTTCTTGCTTTGGCTGATAAGACCTATTTTGTTTACCAGTACGCTGATAGACAAAATATTCAACCAACAATATTCACCTTGGTTGGTGAAATTACTATTATGTATGGTTATTCTACTTGTAATTTTATGTGTGCACTTAATATTTCTTTCGTGAAAAGTATGGTTGAGAGGCTAGTAATTTTTATTAAGTGTGGCATCATTTTTGAGTTGTGTTGTCTTCTATGTTATCATGGCATAGATTTACATTTATTGTCTTGCATATGTTAAAATAGTGAATTTTCGATGGATCATGGATAATATGATCACTAGACACCTTCAGCTTACTTGTGGAGATGTCAAGATGAAGAACTCGGTGCACAATTGGAAACACTAGGACTTTATTTTAAAGAGCATGATGTAAAGGCATCATTAGGATGTGACTATGCTAAGAAGTGCATGAATACTTATAAAAATGTGTTTTAATTGGCATATCTGAGACCCATGTTGTGTTGTCATATCTCCATCCGAAGGGATTTGATGATTCCTTGTCCCTTCTTCCCTAGGCCTTGGCCTTCATATCCCATTTGCTTCAGTAGTTTGTAACTAATTCCCTTGTTATGATTCTTGAAACTCCAAAAAAAATCTAACAAATTAGATGTAAATGAATGATAGGGGATCATAAGGTTCTCTTCTTTCATTGTCTCTACATCACATGTCATGATTGGGCATGGGGGTGCACTGATTATTTAAGGATCAGATGCTTGCAACTTTGTACACTTAGCTTCAAGGTGAACAATTTATTTCTCCCTGGCAGAGAGGTCCCTTTATATATTATGCATGAAAATGAGATATTTATCCTTAACTTGAACAAAGTTATGGTAAACAAGCTCAAAAATATTAACATTTTTCATCATGAGATATGTTGGCTGCTCCATGATAATGTTGGAGACTTTCTCTTTGGACTGGAGATCATCTTGCAACTATTGATTCTTGTGTTAGAGATGTTGGATCTCTTTGAGAAAGTGTGTGTTCTCTTCCAAATATTTTTAAATATATTCTTCCATCTGGGAGTTAGGCACCTTCCTACTCACTTTTCCCATGATAATAATAGATAAGAGAAGGGAGCACAAATTTAAATACCACTTATAAATTATATGAAGGGTGTTTTTACTCTGATACCAATTATTTTGATGTAGGAGCATCACCAAAACACATATATATGTTATATTCAAGTATCTTAGAGGTCCTAGGTAGTATTAAAAAATAATAAAAGGCCTTGTTTAGACCTTAGAAGTCAGTCCCGGATCAATAAGGTCACTTTTTGGCTTTCCTGCCAAAAGTGACAATTCAAATTCTTGAATTTTTAAAGCAAGATTAAAGCCTTTAGGCTTAATATAAATTTTTAATGTCAATAGTGTAGGTAATTTAAGGTCTATATAGATGATTTTAATTATTTTAATATAAAATTCCACGTAAATCTCCTCCAGACTCAGTCAAAAGACTTATAACATGGAAGAAGTGCTAAATAAAGTAAAGTTTGCCTAAGTCTTGGTCATTGATAAGATTATGTTGATCTTCAACCATCTGATTGAAACTTTAGATACTTAAAACTACTTGATACACTTCAAACCACTTATGAAGGATCCTAAGAAGGTAACTAAATATGTATAAAGTTGATATTGTAGGTCTAGCTAGGGGTTGTTGTCAGTTTGCCAGTATTGTGTGTGAAGGTTTGTGTAAATAATACATTTTCTAGATGATTCAAAGTAGTATGTTGTTTAAATTCCTTGTAAAAATGTGTTAATGTATTTAATTAATGAATATCTAGTAATTATTGAGTGAATTGACCATTTGTTCTATGTTGAACCCTTTGAATTCTATGTATTAAAGAATTTTGTGTTTGCAACTCATATATAGAATCTTAATTTCACATCCAATTCAATGCATGAGTTAGAGTTGAGTCTTAAAATAGTTTTAGAGTGTTATTAATAGACCTATACAGGTTTTAGAATCAAGATATTGTCCTCTAGTTTTATAAACAATCATTAAATAGCTCTTGGCCTGCATAATTTAAGGTTGAACCTGCAATCAAAGTTTTATCATTAAAACATCTCTAAATCCTAAAATATTATGTCGAATGGTCCAAAATTTCATGATTAGTTTGGGAAATGATCATATGATTCAATCCAAGTGTCATTATATTGATATAATGTCTTAATTTTTAGATACAAAGGGCTATTTTTATGTATGCATATAGATGCTTACTTTTGAGAAACTTGAGATAAGAGATGAGATGAATTTTTCTTTATTTTGAGTTATATAAACTAGGTTAAATCTTGAAACATGTTTGTATATCCAAATCACACCAAACACTATGTATTTTTAAATGTAGAAAGAGTTATATTGAGAATTGACCTATTGGAGGGTGAATTAAGTCCATAAGCCTAAAAGACTAAAATAGAGATTTAGGGTTTTCTATGTGAAATCCGTTGAGTGAGAATCCAAAACCTTATATAAGCATTGAATCATATTTGAATCACCTAAATACACCTTTCTGAGGTGTTGAGAAGATATAGATAGGTTTATTTTAGAATTTTACCTACAACAACTCAGTTAGGCCTAGTGGCCTACAAGAGAGTCTAAGATACTTTATAGATAATTTTAGGAAAATTATGTCTGAGATTGGTTTTATTTATCTAAAAAAGTGTAATATTGGTCAATCAATATATAAGATACTCTTTATTGTCATTTAGGTTAAAAATACCCTAAAAGTATATTTTAATATTCATATACAAGGTAGACCTTCAAGAAGGAATTAAGCTACTTGAGACTGATTTTGGTCTAGTTTGCCATCAATTATGATATAAGATTATAATAAATATTTATATGAGTGATACCATTATATTTATGATTTTTTAATATAAAAGAGTAAATAGATTCTTTTTTAAAAGCTACATTCAAAATTCAAGTAGTAACCCAAAGTGAAAATTGTGATCTCTTGAGAAAAGGTTTTCATTAGTTAGATTGATTTATTGAAGAAACATTTGTTGTTTGTCATCAATTATGGTATCAGAGAAAAGAGATTATCACAATCAGAGGATCTTAATATTGATCAAGGTATATGAATAATCAATTTGATAGAATGGCAGCAAGGGAAAGAGTTGGACAAAAGAGACCACCTACCCAACCTATCTTGCTTGAAGAGATTAGGAACCTGAATACAAGATTATAGGCCATGGAATTGGCATAGAGAATAGGTGTAGATGTTGGTGATTTTAGTGATAGGGAAGATGAAGGACCTCATAAGGAAGAGATAGTTTCATATATATATAAGGATAGCCAATACAAAAAAGGCTTGTTAGATCCATCATGGGAGTAATCTTTAAGCCTAAATTAGAAGTGCCAATTTATTTGGTAGCTTGAATGCATAGGACCTAATTGATTGGATAAGTAATATGAATAATTACTTTGACTATGATAACGTGGATGAAGATAAGAGAGTCAATTTTATAGTGACAAGGCTCAAAGGACATGCGTCCTTATGGTGGGATGGCATCTAGGAAAAAAGGAGGAGAAAAAGAAAGTCAAAAATTAGAAGTTGGGACTAGATGATTGCAAAATTAAAAGGTAAGTTCATTCCTAAATACTATCAAACTATTCTCTTTATAAAATTATAAAACTTAAAAATATATATATATATGTCTGTAAAATTTTATACTGAGAAATTTTATAGATTGATCATAAGAGCAAGTCATGTAGAGGAAGACTTATAGAAAGTTGTCAGGTATGTGAAAATTTTGAATTTTATTATATAAGATTAAATTGATTTGCTTGCTCTTAGGTCATTTTATATGGCATACCAATATTCATTGAAATCATAAGATAAGATAACAATGAGGCATTCTCAACATGCAAGATGAAGAAGTAGACCTCTTAGAGGTAGAGGAGAACATGAAAGTAGAAATCTATTGCAATAAGATGAAAGTAATCCACATAGGCAAGAAACTCTTGCAAGAAGAAGCTATTATTTTAGAGGTAAGAGGCCATTTGATAGAGGTAGAGGTAGAATTAGTGGTTTCATTGGTATATGCTTTAAATGTGGGAAGTTTAGACATAGATTATATGAGTGTCCTAATCATCCATTTACTAGTCAAAGAAGTGTTTATGTTGCTAAAAGCAATCAAAAGGAGGATTCTACATCAACTATTTATGAAGAGGATTTTAATAAGATATACTAAGGAGATTAAGGATCCACCTCAAAGAAAGAGACTTTTCAAAACTACTTACAAGACAAATGGAAAATGTTTCAAGGTCATCATTGGCAGTGGCAGTATAGACAATCTTGTGTCTACTGAGATGGTAAATAAGTTGAATTTGTAAAAGTTAAGTCACCCTACCCCATATATATATATATATATATATGGATACAAATAAATCATCAAATTATTTTAAGTTAGCAATGTAAGGTACAATTATAAATAGGAAGTTATCAAGATGAATTCTTGTGTTATGTAATGACTATGGATGTGTGCCACATTATCCTAGGTAGACCCTGGAAGTATGACAAGAAGGCCATGCATGATGGGAAAGGGACACATATAATTTTGATAAAGATAGGGTAAAACATACACTCTTACCATTGAAATATGAACATGTAGTTGATAGAGATCATTATAAGGTGTTGATTATAGGTGAAAAGGAGCTTTTACAACATTTCAAGGAGGATGAGGTAAGCATTGAGTCAATTGACTAGTCAAAGATAACCCCTATAGTTAATGAAGAACCTAATTTGCTTTCAAAAACTCATATTTTGTTGATAGAACAAATGGATAAGTTGTTTAATGGATTGTTTAATGACTTGTCTTTGATAAGAAGTATTGAATATCTTGAAAGGTTTATTGATAAGGTTAGTTGCTTGAAAGAAATTACCCTAAAGGGAAATAGGATCAGTAAACTGTCAAATGGATAGAAGATTTAAGGAAGAAGAGTTATCATGAGAGATAACAATGGAAATTTTGATGATAATGAAATAAATCAATGTATTAGGTAAGGTGTGGATAAAATCAATCTTAGTGAGAAGGAAGTGAACAGGGAACAAGAGGTTTTAAAGAGGAAAGAATAGCAAGAAGAAATCTAATTGCAAGTTGATTCCATGGAGAATGAATCAATCCTTAAAATTAAAGAAGACAAATAACTTAAAAGTTTCAATAAAATAGATGTTTTTCTTAACTTTTTTTCTTCTTGTGCAGGTATGATGAGGGAGAGTGAATAAATTTTGAATAAGTTGAGCTTGGAGATACATAGAATAAGGCAAATCTTCAAAGAATAAACCTTGAAGATGACAAACATGGGATGAATAGACAATGGAATACCATTGAAGAAGAATATAGTACATCAATAGGTATACAATCATATAATAGTTCATGGGATCCTGGAGGACTTAAATTATCAAAGATGAAAAAGGATTTTCAAGGAAAAAGATAAAACACAAAGCCATTTGTAGTCAAGAATATTAGTAAAGGCATAATGAAGATTTATTTTAGTACTTGGGTGGATTGATATAGGAGCATCACCAAAACATGTATATATGTTATATTCAATGATATTAGAGAAATAAAATTCCTTGTTCAAACCTTAGAAGTCAGTCCTAGATCAATATGGTCACTTTTTGGCTTTCTCGCCAAAAGTGACAATTCAAATTTTTGAATTTCTAAAGCAAGCTTGAAGCCTTTAGGCTTAATGTAAAGGTTTAATGTTAATATTTTAGGGCCTTTAGGGTATAGATAGATGATTTTAATGATTTTAATATAAAATTTTGTGTAAATATCCTTCAAACTCAATCAAAAGACTTATAATGTGGAAGGAGTGCTAAATAACGCAAAGTTTGCCTAATTCTTGGTCGTTTAGAAAATCATGTTGATATTCAACCATATGAATGAAAATTTAGAAACCTCCAACTACTTGATATAATTATAACCAATTTTTAATGAGCCTAAGAAGGCAAGTAAATATGTATAAAGTTGATATTATGGGTCTAGATAGGGGTTATTTTTAGTCTATCAGTATTATGTGTGAAGGTCTATGTAAATAATACCTTTTATAGATGATTCAAATGAGTATGTTGTTTCCATTCATTTTTTAAAATGTGTTAATTTATTTAATGAATAGATATCTATTAATTATTGAGTGATTTGATCATTTGTTCTATGTTGAACCCTTTAAATTTTATGTTTTGAAGAATTTTGTGTCTACAACTCATATGCATAATCTTTATTTCACGTCCAATTTAATGCATGAGTTTGAGTTGAGTCTTCAAATAGTTTGAAAGTCTTATCAATGCTTCTCTACATGTGTTATAATAAAAACATTTTCCTCTAGTTGTATAAACAATCATTAAAGATCTCTTGACCTGCAAAATTTTTGGGTGAACCCACAGTGAAAGTTTTATCATTAAAACATCTCTAAATCCTAAAATATTGTGTCAAATGGTCTGAAATTTCATGAGTAATTGGGGAGAGGATCCTATTATTCAATACAAGTGTCATTTGATTGATGGAATTTCTAAATTTTTATATACAAAGGACTATTTTTCTGTATACATGTAGATGTTTACTTTTGAGAAACTTGAGACAAGAGATGAGATGAGTTTTGATTTATTTTGAGTTCCATAAACTAGAGTAAAGCTTGAAACATGTTTCTTTAGCCAAATCACACCAAATACCATGAATTTTGAACTATAGAAAGAGTTATATTGAGAATTGACCTATTAGAGGGTGAATTAAGTTCAAAAGCCTAGAAGACTAAAATAGAGCTTTAGGGTTTTATGTGTGAAATACTTTGAGTGAGAAGCCAAAACCTTATATGATCATTAAATCATATTTGAATCACATAAATACACATGTCTAAGGTGTTGAGAATATATAGATAGGTCTATTTTAGAATTTGACCTACAACAGCTCAGTTAGGCCTAGTGGCCTACAAGAGAGTCTGAGATACTTTATAAATAATTTTAGGAAAATCAATATCTAAGATTGGTTTTCTTTATCTAAGCGAGTGTAATCTTGGTCAATCAATCTATTAGAGACTCTATAATGTCATTTAGGTGAAAAACACCCTAAAAATATATTTGAATATTCCTATACAAGGTAGACCTTCAAGAAGGAATTGAGCTACTTGAGATTGATTTTGGTCTAGTTTGCCATCAATTGTGATAAAAGAGAATAATAAATATTTCTATGAATTATATCATTGTCTTTGTGAGTTGTTGAGCCAAAAGAGTAAATAGTTTCTTGTTTAAAGGCTACATTCAAAATTCAAGTAGTAACCCAAAGTGAAAATTGTGATCTCTTGAGAAAAGGTTTTCATTAGTCAGATTGAGTTCTTGAAGAAACATTTATTGTTTGTCGTCATTGCACTACGAGGTCTAGGACTAAGTCTGTGGGAGACAAATGTGAATTATAGATAACATGTATGATTATGTAGAGGGAATATGTTCAAAAATAATTAGACAAATCAAACTATTACATCTTTTCCTATCCTTAACAAACAACATCGATTTTAAACAGACAATTGAATATTATTAGTTATATTTTTGGTTTGTGTAGAATAAACAAATGTGTTTTGTTGTGTTTTTGTACTTGGATTACTAATTTTTTCTATTTTGAATCTCTATTTTCAGAGCATTTATTTAACATAAAATATATGATTGTAATCTAATTTTATACATCTTAGAATGGTAATAGAGTGGTATTTATATCATTTAATGTTAGTAGTTTTTCAACTTTATTGATACAAATCGACTAACTACATTCTCTTGTTTAAAATGGATGCATGACATAGGAAGAGCATCATAGGGGAGAGGGCAACAGATCATGACTACTAAAAGTACATAGAACCTATTGAGAACCATCATACACGCAAACAGACACACCCTAAGTTATTTGCTTTGAATGTTTATATTTCATTTCAGTTTTGTATTAGGTGTCTTTGACTGCATGCATTATTATTGAATGATGTTTGATTTCGCACGATACTGATTCATATTGTGTGTCACAATGATTGTTGGTGATTGACCGCTTTGATTAAATTTATGACTTGCCTTTACTTGTGTCCAAACTACCTACTTTTGTCTTCAAGATTTGTGGGCAGTTTGTCAATCCCTATCTTTAATTATGTGCATGAAGATCGTCCTTAAACTCCCATATGTTGAATGAAATGAGCTGAGTAAACTTTGACTACACCATTATTAGAAAACTTCGAGAGTCAAGTCTTATTACTAAATTATCTAGTCTATTTTGTGTATAGTTGACAAGGGAAATATTGTTGATGAATAAACCCTTCCTGAAGTGAAATTTAATCAGTTGAGTGTGCGTTTACTATTTCTCAAGACTACAGTTAAAAATCAAATGGTTAAAAACTTAATAGAACAGAAATTGATGTTGTTTGATATAACATACGACTGTAGAAGTATAAATGATGGTTGAGTTCGTAGGAAATATATCCAAACAAAACTTTTCATTGGTAACATTCATTTATAATAAAATATGTATTTAACCTGCAGTATTTGTTATGTAAATGGCTATCTATGAGCTGAATGATAGTAAATTTGTGTTTAACAAGATTTATGGTTTTAAGTTGTGATGTTTTGGTATGTATGCGTCAAAGTAAAATATATAACCAGGTTAAAAGGATTTATTGAATCTTTATGAGTAGGTAACGGATTTGGTTATGAGAATTTTTAATTTTTTTTTTTTTTTTTTTTTATGTAAATGTTATCATAATATCCTTGGTGTATGGTTGGAGGAAAAGTATTAAATGATTATATGCTCTCTATATTAGAATTCAAACCCATTCTGATAAATATTCATGGCTACTAATTTAATTTGATGATATTTTTCATGGAATCTCTATTTCACTTTTGACATTATTGTATTTAATTGGTTCACACAGCAATAGATATTGGCATGCATATACATTCATTATTTGGATGTTGTGCTTTAGCAGTAGTTGTATTTATCAAATGTAGATGATTTGGTATACTGTGGTATTCTCTTATTGTATTGCTGCACCTTTATTACTAAAATGATGTATTATTGTACCTTAAATGCTGGAATAATGTACGGTTGTGTAATCTTACAGTTTCTTCACCATTGGGAATTTTTTATGGGTTAATATGATAAATGTAAATATGATTCCTTTAGTGAATTTTTCTATGAAAATTACAATTATTGTGTTTAGTTGCTTTTGATATGTTAACAACAAAATTACATATGTGAAATGTTGTAGAAGCTATTGTTAAGGTGTGGAGCTAAAAGCTTCAACTATTTGCAGACACAAGAGAGGATGCTGAAGAACCAGAGGAACCGGCGTCGGTAGTATAACCGACGTCGGTCACAAACAGTGGAGAAGGAGACCGGCGACGGCAGACAGTCGGCCGACGTTGGCAGCACCAGACAAGCAGGGACCGGCGTCGGTCCCCTGTGTATTTTCGAAACTGCGGTTGACGAACAGTTAGTTAAGTGAAGCGAGTGTTTGCATGTCAAGCGACTAATTATAGTCACGAGCTGCGTGTCTAATTATTGTAACTAGATTTCTATTTTTGTAAGCATGGGATCCTATTTAAAGACCCATAAGGCATGTATTGTAATTATTCTAAGGCAAGTAAAAGCATTGAAGCTAGCAAGGTCAAGGAGATCAGCTGAAGCATTCAAAGAGGGATAGCAACTCAGGCTTTAGAGTTGTTGTGTTGAGCAAGAGAGAGAGGGAAGAAGGTCTTGAGGTGTGGCAAGCCTTTGAGGTGGAGGAGGAAGTGGCATCTTCCTTATTGTATTTTCTTCTAGTAGTATTTAATACAAGAGTGTGTATTGTCTCTCAAATTCTTTGTTGTCTCAAGTTTCTAGCTACTTTATCATTCTGGTTTAATTCCGTGTTTAATTGCTTATACGAGAAGTAATCATATGTGCTCTAATTGTTAGAGCTAGATCCCCTGACAAGTGGTATCAGAGCTACGGTTTGCAGGAAACAGGGTATTGTTTTTTATTACAGGTCATTCACAGGGTTTTCTGATTGAGTGGGAGTTCAGCAATGGCAGAAGAAAGCAGGCTATGAATGGAGAAGTTTAACGGCAAGAATTATCAACATTGGAGGATGCAGATTGAGGACTATCTGTATCAGAAGAATTTGTACTTACCGTTGGGTGGGGTTGCATGCAAGCCCACAGATATGAAGGATGAAGAATGGAACGTTATTGATCGGAAGGCTCTCGGTTCCATAAGGTTGAGTCTTGCATCATCTGTGATTTCTAGCTTATCACAGTGCAAGACAACGGAAGAGTTGATAAAGTCCTTGGCGAATTTATACGAAAAGCCCTCAGCTTCTAATAAGGTATATCTTATGAAGCAGCTATTTACTTTGCAAATGCAGGAAGGTGGATCGGTACATACTCATCTCAGTGATTTCCATGGTTTGGTAAACCAACTAGCTTCAGTCAATATTGTTTTTGATGATGAGGTAAAGGCTCTCTTGATTTTATGTTCTTTGCCTGAAAGTTGGGACGGTATGGTTATGGCAGTAAGTAATTCTGCATCTGCTTCTAAAAACTTAAAAGTTGATGATGTTGTGAGTGTGATCTTGAATGAAGAAATACGCAGGAGAAGCACAGGTGAATCATCAGGGAATGTTCTAAGTGCAGAAAGCAGGGAAAGGCAAAGGGAAAAGGTTGAGCAAGGGAAATCAAGGTCGAGAAGGAGATCCGAGTTCAAAGGTATTACCTGCTGGTTTTGTGGAAAGAAAAGACATACGAAGGAGTGTTGGTCGAGAGATAAAGAGAATCAACATGCAGGTATTGAAGAAGCAAAGGATGCAAATATTGTGATGCAGGACGCTCTCATACTTTCTTTGGATAGTCAGGTAGGATCATGGATTTTAGATTCTGGTTCATCTTTTCATGCATCCCCAAACAAAGATTTATTCTATGAGTATGAACAGGGAGATTTTGGAGTGCTCTATTTAGGGGATGGTACGCCTTGTCAGATAATTAGCAAAAGGAAAGTGCAGTTGAGATTGCATATTGACAACACATGGGTGTTGAAAGAGGTCATGCATGTTCCAATTCTGAAGCAGAGTCTGATTTTTGTAGGAAGGTTGGGAGATGAGGGATGCACAATAACCCTCACAGCGGATTCTTGGAAGGTTACCAAGGAAGCACTTGTTCTAGCTGTTGGGGATCAACCAACAATAGATTACACTTGTGAAAGCAATAAACGCGGAAATAAATCAGATAGACAAGTAACTAGAATGATAAACAGCAAGAACAAGAGATACAAGAAACCACCCTGAAAACTTGTATTAACAAACTCTTTACAAAAGGAATACAATTGAAGAAACTTCTTTCTTCCACACCTCTCCTAGATGTATAGATCTCTCACTAGATCTCTATTCCTCAAGAGCTCTCTCTCTCAAGAATAATCAACTCCAACAAACCTGGATTGATTCAATTCTGTACTGTTCTTCACATACAATGAATTACTACAATAATCCACTACAACTACAATAAGCTAGGAAGATCTAATTCTACATATAGAATTAGGAGACTTGAGCATGCACTTCCAACAAACAGTTAAGCCACTTGAACAAGGGCTCTAAAAATAGTATTGCTAATAATAGAGATGCGAGCTTGAGACTACAACTCAAACTCATCATGCAAACACTCGCTTCTGTCCTCGGAAATCGCTTTCTGGACGCACAGGTAACCGACGTCGATTCCTGCTGCTTGCCTGTGACCACCGTCGGCCGACCCTCTGTCGACGTCGGTGCCTCTGCAACTGCACCTAATCGACGTCGGTCGCTCCTGACCGACGCCAGTGCCTGTGTAGACCCGAACCTGTCAAAGTATGCTCTTTGGTGAAGCTTTTAGCTCCACACCCTAACAATCTCCCACTTGGAGATAAACAGCTGCACCAGTACCTGTACAGCAACATCTTCTAGCTCCTCCATCTTCAGCTCAATCATGAAGACCGACAGAAGTTGAATGAAGATTCAACTTCTCCTTTGTAACCAGCTTGGTTAACATATCAGCAGGATTCCTATCTGTATGGATCTTCTCCAGCTTCAACTCACCATCTTCCAATACCTGTCGTATGAAGTGATACCTTAGCTGTATGTGCTTTGTTCTTGAATGAAAGGCTGAATTCTTAGCCAAATGGATTGCACTCTGACTGTCATTGTACAATCTGCAACTCTCATGCTCCTTACCAAGCTCATCCATGAACCGTCTCATCCATATCATCTCCTTGCTAGCCTCTGTGGCTGCAATATACTCTGCTTCTGTAGTTGAGAAGGCAACAACCTTCTGCAACTTAGATATCCAGCTAACCGTTGTTCCACCTACAGTGAAAATATAACCTATAGTGCTCCTCCTGCCATCCAAATCACCTACCATATCTGAATCTACATAACCATGTAGAGAAGTATATGAACCTCCATAGCACAAGTGCCTACTGCTGGTTCCTCTCAGATATCTAAGGATCCACTGAACTGCTTTCCAATGTTCCTTTCCTGGATTGGCCATATACTTACTTACCACTCCCACTGCTTGGGAAATATCTGGTCTAGTACACACCATTGCATACATCAAACTTCCTACTGCGGAAGAATATGAAACCTTACTCATGTACTCTACCTCATCATATGAATTAGGACATTGTTCTTTACTCAACTTAAAATGTCCAGCCAGATGTGTGCTTACCGGTTTAGCATCCTGCATATTGAACCGTTTCAACACCTTGTCCACATAATCTTCTTGAGACAATATCAACCTGTGATTTTTTCTGTCTCTCTTAATGCTCATGCCAAGGATTTTCTTTGCTGCTCCCAAATTCTTCATAGCAAACGTTTGAGCTAATTTCACCTTAAGCTCAGAGATATCCTGCATGTGTGATCTTGCAACCAGCATATCATCTACATACAACAATAAGATAATATATCTACCGTTATCAAATCTTTTGAAATACACACAATGGTCAGATTGACATCTACTGTAGCCATGCTCAGTCATAAACCTGTCAAATTTTAAATACCATTGCCTAGGAGCTTGCTTGAGGCCATACAAGTTTTTCTTCAATCTGCACACAAACTTCTCCTTACCTTTGACCTCAAATCCTTCTGGCTGTTCCATATAAATTTTCTCATCCAAGTCTCCATGAAGAAACGTTGTCTTAACATCTAGCTGCTCAAGATGCAAATCCTCGAAAGCAACCAAAGATAATACAACCCTTATAGAAGTCATCTTAACAACAGGAAAAAAAATCTCACCAAAATCAATACCTGGTTTTTGTGCAAATCCTTTTACCACCAATTTGGCCTTGTATCTCATCTGTCTATTCTCACCTTCTTTCAACCTATAGGTCCATCTGTTCTTGAGTGTTCTCTTACCAGCTGGCAATTCAACCAAATCCCATGTTTGGTTCTCTCTTAAGGACTCCAACTCCTCAACCATGCCACGCTCCCACTGACTCTTGGACTCCACCTGTATTGCTTCTTCAAAACTCTTTGGTTCTCCACCATCAGTTAGCAATAAATAAAATAAAGAAGGAGAATATCTAATTGGAGGCTTACTCACCCTTTCTGACCTCCTGATGGGTGTCTAAAACTCGTTCACAACACGCTGTCCACCCAAATTCTCTGACAGTGACCGACCTCGGTCACCTCCAGACCTGTTACTGGCCGACGTCAGTTCTGCCTGACCGACCTCGGTGTCTGTCCTGCCGACGTCGGCCTCTGTACGGCCGACACCGGTTTCTGTACTGTCGACGCTGGTTCTTATCCTGTCGACGTCGGTCTCTGTGTTTTCCTACAAGTGATTGTTTCTTTTTCCCGCGAGCTCATCTTGGACTTTCACCTCGTCCAATTCACCATTGCTCTGCTCAGATTAATTCAGCTTCCTTAGCTGATCACAATACATCACCCTTTCGTTGAAAATAACATCACGGCTCCTGATTACCTTGTTAGTTTCTAGATTCCATAATCTGTAACCAAAATCATCTGAGCCATAGCCAATAAACGTGCACCTCATAGACTTAGCATCAAGCTTCTTTCTATTTTCTTTATCTATGTGCACAAAGGCTTCACAACCAAAAACTTTGAGATATGAGAGATCAACCTTTTTACCTGTCCATGCCTCTTCTGGAATACCACCATTCAGAGCTGTAGAGGGTCCTCTATTAATCAGGTATACTGCAGTGTCAATAGCTTGTGCCCAAAACTGTAAGGGCAAACCAGCATGCAATCTCATACATCTTGCACGCTCTATTATTGTCCTGTTCATCCTTTCAGCAATTCCATTCTACTGAGGTGTCCTTGGAACCGTCCTTTGCTTACGGATTCCATGCATATAACAATAATCTCTGAACTTGTAACTGTAGAACTCACCGCCATTATCAGATCTCAAGCACTTCAATCTTTTACCTGTTTCATTCTCAACCATAGCTTTCTAGATCTTAAAAGTCTCAAATACATCAGATTTTCTTCTAATACAATAGATCCATACCTTCCTTGTAGCATCATCTATGAAAGATACATAGTATTGTGATCCTCCAATGGAAGCAACCTGAGCCGGTCCCCACACGTCTGTGTGAACAAGCTCCAACTTATACCTCTTCTTAGTAGACCCAGTCTTGAGAAAACTAACCCTTTTCTGTTTTCCAAATACACAGTGCTCACAAAACTCTAGATCTATGCCTTTTAAATCTGAAAGCATACCTTTGGATTTAAGAATTGACATCCCCTTCTCACTCATGTGGCCAAGCCTTGAGTGCCACAATTTAGCATCCACATCTGAAGTAGATAATACAGAAGGAGATTTGTTAGTAACACAATTACACAAATAGAGAGTACCTTCTCTCTTACCTCTGGCTATAACAAGTGCACCTTTGGTCACCTTCCAAGATTCTGATGTGAGAGTTACTATACAACCCTCATCCCCTAACTTTCTTGCAGAAATCAAATTTCTCTTTAAGCTAGGAACATGCATCACATCTCTCAACACCCATGTGTTGTTATTCTGCATCTTCAACTGCACTTTACCTTTGCCAATTATTTTACAGGGCTCATCATCCCCTAGATACACTATTCTAAAGTCTCTATGGATATAGTCACTGAAATATTCTCTGTTAGGGGTAGCATGAAAAGATGCACCAGAATCTAATACCCAAGATTCTATATTATTATGCAGAGAGAAAATTAAAGCATCTTGTGCAATACCTGCAACCTTGGCTTCTTCCTTTCCTTCGTGTTGATTGTCCTCCTTAGGCTTTGACCAACAATCTCTGCTTATGTGCCCCATCTTTCCACAATTCTAGCATTGTGGCCTTCTGCCATTTCTGGATTTAGATCTGCCTTTCCCCTTAGACTTGGATCTTGATCTGCCTTTCTTGCTCTTCTCTTTCTGCCTTCCCCTGCTCTCAAAACTTAAAGCATTCCCAGATGTCTCTTCTATGTTTTTTTTGCGAATTTCTTCATTCAAGATAACACTAACAACATCCTCTACTTTCAAAATATCAGATGTAGAAGCAGTATTACTTACTGTCATTACTAAGCCATGCCAGCTTTCAGGCAAAGAACATAATATTAAAAGAGTTTTTATTTCATCATCAAACACTATATTGACTGAACTTAATTGATTCACAATTTCATTGAAATCATTCAGATGAGTAGAAACAGATCCACCTTCTTGCATATGCAAATTAAATAACTGCTTCATAAGATATACCTTATTAGAAGCTGAGGGTTTTTCATACAAATTTGCTAACGTAGTCATCAACTCTACCGTAGACTTTGCCTGTGATAAATTAGATATCACAGTGGATGCTAGACTCAGTCTTATAGACTCCAGAGCCTTTCTGTCAAGAACTTCCCATTCTTCATCCTCTATGTCTTTGGGCTTCTTTGCAACCCCACCTAACGGTAAGTAGAGATCTTTCTGATACAGATAATCCTCTATCTGCATTCTCTAATGTTGGTAATTTTTGCCATTGAACTTTTCCATTCTCAGTTTACTTTCATCTGCCATTGCTTTTTCCACTCAAACAGAAATCCCTGTGAGAACCTGTAATCAATACACACTACACAGATCTGAACCACCTGTTAGTGAACCTGAGCTCTGATACCACTTGTTGGGGATCAACCAACAATAGATTACACTTGTGAAAGCAATAAACACAGAAATAAATCAAATAGACAAGTAACTAGAATGATAAACAGCAAGAACAAGAGATACAAGAAACCACCCTGAGAACTTGTATTAACAAACTCTTTACAAAAGAAATACAATTGAAGAAACTTCTTTCTTCCACACCTCTCCTAGATGTATAGATCTCTCACTAGATCTCTATTCCTCAAGAGCTCTCTCTCTCAAGAACAATCAACTCCAACAAACCTGGATTGATTCAATTATGTACTATTCTTCACATACAATGAATTACTATAATAATCCACTGCAACTACAATAAGCTAGGAAGATCTAATTCTACATATAGAATTAGGAGACTTGAGTATGCACTTTCAACAAACAGTTAAGCCACTTGAACAAGGGCTCTAAAAATAGTATTGCTAATAATAGAGATGCGAGCTTGAGACTACAACTCAAACTCATCATGCAAACACTCACTTCTGTCCTCGAAAATCACTTTCTGGACGCACAGGTAACCGACGTCGGTTCCTGCTGCTTGCCTGTGACAACCGCCGGCCGACCCTCTGCCGACGTCGGTGCCTCTGCAACTGCACCTGACCGACGTCGGTCGCTCCTGACCGACGCTGGTGCCTGTGTAGACCCGAACCTGTCAAAGTATGCTCCTTGGTGAAGCTTTTAGCTCCACACCCTAACACTAGTAAGAGGTAAGAAAGTAGATACTCTTTATCTGTCTACTTGTATTACTGATTCTACTTCTGGTGTAGATTCGAAGATGTGGCCCAATAGGCTTGGTCACATGAATAGGAAGGAAATGAAAGTTCTTGATTCAAAAGGTATGTGTTCAAATTCGGAAAGCATAGATAGAGTTCATTGCAGAAAAAGGAAATCCGATGTTTTTGACAGGAACAAAGAAGCCTTGTTGTTTATGGAGGAGATGAAGGACAGAGATCAGTCACAAGGGCTAAATAAATCTGAGCAGGGCAGCATGGACAGAGGTTTGATCCAAGAAGAGCTCACGGATGAAAATTTCATCACTTACAGGAACACACAGACACCGATGTCGGTCGCTTGGCACCGACATCAGTCATCCAGATACCGACATCGGTCATGTGCAGACCAGCAGGGTTGGTAGGTCGGGCAGGAGAAGTCCGACGTCAGTCATAAGGACCGACGTCGGCAGGAGGGACACCGGCGTCGGTGAGGGAAACGACGTCGACAGTCAGGGTCAGTGCAGGGAACCGACATCGGTCGGGAGCAGACTGGGAGATGGCTGAGATCGGTCACTAGAACGGATGTTGGGTGGATCTATAAGTCTCAAACACCCATGTGGAGGTCAGGAAAGGTATGTGAACCTCATATTCATTGTTCACCTTCTTTATATTGCTTACTGATAGTCATGAAGTAGGAAGATGGAAGAAGCAATGCAGGTAGAATCCAGAAACAGTGGGAGCTTGGCATGGATGAGGAGTGTGAGTCCTTGAAGAACCAAACAGGAATTTGTTGGTAGTGTTGTCAGCTGGAAAAAAGCACTGGATAGAGGGATGGATTTCCATTTTAGAGAAGAGAGTGGATGGACACATGAGACAGAAGGCTATGGTATATGGTCTTGATTAGGCTGCAGAACAATGGAGGTTTGACCATTGTATTTTATCTTTACCAGGTTGGATAATATTAGCTACATTATCTTGTTACTGTATTGTGTTACTTGTTGCAGGGTTTCATATATAGGGAGTTTTATGAGCTAAGGGTAGAGTTGGTTCAGAAGTATGTCATAGAGAATTTGGGAGCAGCAAAATTCTTGTGGCATAAGATACAGGTATTGCATCACAGGTTTGCGTGGTGGTTGGTCTTCAAGAGTGACTTTGAAGAGGGATACAGAGCCTAAAGAACAAAATAGATGGTGTACAGGTACAGGTACAAGTTGCAGCTATTTATCTCCAAGTGGGAGATTGTTAAGGTGTGGAGCTAAAAGCTTCAACTATTTGCAGACACAAGAGAGGATGCTGAAGAACCAGAGGAATCGGCGTCGGTAGTATAACCGACGTCGGTCACAGACAGTGGAGAAGGAGACCGGCGACGGCAAACAGTCGGCCGACGTCGGCAGCACCAGACAAGCAGGGACCGGCGTCGGTCGCCTGTGTATTTTCGGAACTACTATTGATGAACAGTCAGTTAAGTGAAGTGAGTGTTTGCATGTCAAGCGACTAATTATAGTCACGAGCTGTGTGTCTAATTATTGTAACTAGAGTTCTATTTTTGTAAGCATGGGATCCTATTTAAAGACCCATAAGGCATGTATTGTAATTATTCTAAGGCAAGTAAAAGCATTGAAGCTAGCAAGGTCAAGGAGATCAGCTGAAGCATTCAAGGAGGGATAGCAAATCAGGCTTTAGAGTTGTTGTGTTGAGCAAGAGAGAGAGGAAAGAAGGTCTTGAGGTGTGGCAAGCCTTTGAGGTGGAGGAGGAAGTGGCATCTTCCTTATTGTATTTTCTTCTAGTAGTATTTAATACAAGAGTGTGTATTGTCTCTCAAATTCTTTGTTGTCTCAAGTTTCTAGCTACTTTATCATTCTGGTTTAATTTCGTGTTTAATTGCTTATATGAGAAGTAATCATATGTGCTCTAATTGTTAGAGCTAGATCCCCTGACAGCTATAAGATTACATTGTTGGTACATTAAGAGAATAATTAATAGTTAATTAATATTAGTTAATTTTTTAAAAAATAATGTTTCTTTTAAATTGAAATCTATAGGTTTTAACACAAGCATCACACATTTAATGAAGCAGAAGTTTGATACTTGCATAAATACAACTTCTATTAAATAAGAAAAGAATAGGAAAAGAGTACAAAGGTGTACAAATATTCAACAAGGATAGGAGAGTAGGCTTTTGTGATTTGAAGAGGTAATGTTTCATCTAATTTTCTTAGATCGGAGAGTGCTTATAAATCATGTATGATAGGGTCGATACATAGAGCATTCTACCTATTGTTATAATTGTATATGCAGTTACAATGTGTGGCATCAACTCCTCAAGCTTGTCCCCTTTGGCTAGATGCATATGTTACATATTTAACATAAGAATACAATAGCAATTACAACTATTGTTAGGTTCTAGGATGAGAAGCACCACTTGGCAAGTCAAGTATTTGGAGCAAGTTGTTACGTGGATGTATTGGAGGCCAGCAAGTGTAATTGCATGAGTCTCTGAATAGGTGCTAGTGAGGTGTGCAAGACTGCAAACAAGCTTGGCATAGAAGAGTGTGTAGCACTACAAGCAAGCACGAGTGTTTTACATGTGAATTCAGGTAAGCACAATTTTAGTGTGTATTACTATGATCAATCACAATTATAGTGTGCAGGTTTATGAGAAATCACAAGTGTAATGTGCATGACTATGAGAAATCAAAAGTGTGATGCACAAGATTATGAGAAAGCACAAGTGTAGTGCTTAAGACTATAAACAAGCATAAGTGTAGTGTGTAGGAATGTGAGCAAACACAAGTGTAATGAATAGGATTATGAGCAAGCACAAGTGTAGTGTGCAAGACTATGAGTAATCACAAGTGAAGTGAAAAAGATTTTGAGCAAGCACAAGTGTAGTGTGTAAAACAAAGATCAAGCACAAGTGTAGTGTGTAATATTATAAGAAAGAATAAGTATAGTGTCTAGGATTATGATCAAGCACAAGTGTAATGCATAGGATTCTAACAAAACATAAGCGTAATGTGCAAGACTATGAGCAAGCACAAGTGTAGTATGCAACACTATGAGCAAGCACAAGTGTAATGTATAGGATTGTGAGTAATGACAAGTGTAGTGCATAGGATTGTGATCAATCATAAGTGTAGTACATAGGACTATGAGCAAGCACAAGTGTAGTGTGCAAGACTATGAGCAAGCACAAGTGTAATACATAGGATTACATGTAATCTTGGTGTAGAGGAAAAATGCATGGGAATGCGAGTAGGCTCATGGCTTATACAATTCCAAAGTGAGATGTGTGTAAGATGAGCAAGTGTAAAAATGAGGTGTGTATACAACACAAAATTTATGCACAGATCAAGGAGGAACTCATATTTTCTTGTATTACAATGCTAGGGAACCTAAACTTTGGAATATTTTTGAGATGGCTATTTTTGGTTCATTTAATAAACCTTTTTGAGGTTTAAATCCTCATAACACCCCAACTTAGAGTGATTAATCCATTCCATAAGACGTATTAGATTCTCATGATGTCTCTTTTGGTAATGAGGTTCTCATTGGTAATGGAAATATGGTAATTCCCTCTATACTTGGTTGCCCACATAGTCATATTATCTTAATTCCTAGTTCCTCCAATGTAGAAAGGTTGTGTCCCTTTAGTTGGAAACATGTTTGACGCTCTTCAACCCCACATTGTATCATACAGGTAAAGAATGAAGTAAAGGTTGAGGTGGTGGATGATGGGAATGTAGTTTAGGAAGAACTTAAAAGGAACCTGTACATGAGTTTGTGGAGTGTTAGATAGACTTGGACATCCCATTGATTTATTTGACTATTGAGGACAAAGGAAAGGAAGTTATGCAACTAGATGTAAAGGGCATCATTAAATTTTCATCTTCTTTATTTGATACTTTAATATTTGACTAATGTCACTTGAATGGATAGTTAATAATGCTTAATTTTTCATATTGTTGACTTTATCTTGATATTTGGGCTAAAGTTTGAGTAGTTATAGTGGTTTTGGGGTTTTTATAATATATTGCTACATAGATGATTTGATTTTTCTCAAACTTTTGGCAAAGCTAACCTTTTGGTACTAGGATTTATTTTTATATAGGCATGGAAGTTTGCATTATTTGATGTTTCTTAGCATTAATCATATAGGTGTGCTAGATTTGGTACTTATTGTTTGGTTTATGTTGTCTTCTTTTGATTTTTTAATGGTTTTTTATTATTTTTTAGTACTTTTCTAGTTTCCTAAATATGAGATAGACTTTATAGAAGCTTGATGGCAAGTATGACAATGATCTAATGAAAGTTTGACTCAAATAAGTGAATAAAGGTTTTAGTTTATGTGTTATGATGTTAATGGTAGATGTATGTTTTAGAACCTTAATTTCATTATAGTTTTATCCAAATATTAGCAGTTTGTTATGGAAAGGTTCATTTTATGGTTATGATTTAGTCATATTTTGGTGTCTATCAAGTTGATGCTCACTCCTTTCCTTTCATTAACTTGAATCTTCATTGTCATGCTCAAAATGATATTTTAAATGTTTATCAAACTATTTAGTTCTTTGAGTATTGGAAATGGTCATGTTATTATTTGAAATATGGAGTTATTATATATTATATTTGCAGTGGTTAGATATTCGATTATTTTCAATTGCATATATGAAATAATGAGTCAGTTCTTGTGAAAACTTATTTTCAATGGTAGTTTGACTATCATATATTTGTAAATATGGTTTTTCTCATGGTCTTTCAATGATTAGATATTTGTGACCATTTTAGTTGTTGAAAAAATGTTAGGCATATATTAGCTAAAAATGATTCATTGTAATGATAGGTTGTTCATTGCTAAAATGAAGTGGTTAATCAATGATTTAGTGGTAATTTTTTTGTTTTGAGTGGCAGACATAATTTAGTTTAATGACATGTTACTTAATATTTTATTTTTTTCATGTATTTGTTTAACTTTTTAATAAAATATGTGTTAAATGTTAAGGGTGTAAAATAACCTATACACAAAGATGAGTAAAACTATTTTAGAGAATGCTAGTTAATTAAAAACTCATATAAATGAATATTATGAATGAAAATACTAAGATGTGTTAAATATAGACAATACCAAATTTGAAATATGTTCTATTGATTACATTTTCAAGGAAAAAGTATACTTAGCTAGATGTATAATGCGTAGACGGATATAAGTTATACACATGCATAAGTGTGCAAGATCATGATTCTGAGATAGTCATTAGATTTTGAAAATGATATTTTTGGAGTTACAAACACTACCATCATCCTTGGGACACTATCGTCAATGCTACTATCCATTTTTTTATGTTATTATCTAGTACATAATATAAACTAGATTGCAATATGACCAAATTTATTATTCTAGGTTTTTTGTCACCTTTATACTAATATATTCAAATATGGAACACATGTTGTATATGTCTGTCTATGGATCAAATTATAGCTCTTCACCCTTCTTCACCCTTGGGATGTGTTTACAAAAATGGGTTAGTGGGCTCACTATATTAAGCTAACCTCAAAGGCCCCTCTGTTAATGGGCATTGTCTACATATACAATACTCTAAGGAGGGCCTCAGACTTATGTAGTTATCCTCTATATGTGGTATTATATGTGAATAATGATATAATATACTATATGTAGATTCATGCAATGATCTAGCTTGTAACTTGAAAAATACCACTCATGAACTACTCTTTTGATGATTTAAACTTTTTTATATTAATGCTCCTATGACTGATATGAAACTAGGGACGAATAGGTTAGTATAACTCAATTGTGCAATTGATTGAATGACTGAATAGGTTCTTGCTTAGTATTTGCTAGATGATTAATGAGAAAGCTTAAACTTGTATTTATACCACACTTTTTGAAAATATCTCATGTTGGATTTCATAAGATAAATAGGTTGACTTATAGGTTTTGAGTAATTTTTAATTTAGATAATTTTTGCAGACTAGAGACTAGATAAGGATATGAACTCTAGCATCGACATTAGTGTCCCTATATGGTTGGTAATGTCCAAAAGGCTAGAAAATAAGTATAGATTTATAACTAATAGTAAAAGATATATATCAAGTTTTGAACTTTTTGTAGTGTACAAGTGGTTTAGGTCATAATAATGATAAGGCTTAGACTATAAGATAAGCATTTAGGCACAGTGAGATGATGAATGTGAGTCTTTCGACAGTTGTAAGATCTAGAACTAAAAATTAAATCCCTTATTGGTGTTCATCAAATATACAAGACTGAGGTGCTATAAATATTCAATTTTAGTATCTACATTCGCCCCTTTAATCGAGTAATGCATAAGGATGAAATTATTAGATTAAAGGAAATAAATGTGCACCTAGGTGTGTACAACACACATCTTGCCTTTGCTTGATCCCACTTTAAGTGTTTTGTTATTGTATGCCCTATAACCAAGATTATGTTATATTATAGATTAGTGCATATAATTTGAAATAATTGAAATACTTAAAAGGAAATAAAGGAAGGAGTACACCTATGTGTCGATGTAACCATGTTGTACCTTTGTACTTTATTTGATAAATATGTTTCTTTGTGAAGCATTAGAGTTAAAAAAGGTTCATAATTGAATCTTGGATATTTGAAATGGGATATTGGAAGTTATTATGGCTCTAATCTAGTGTAAGGATGAGTTATGACATGACCATTGAGACCACTGAATCTCCATCACACAATGCAAGTGTGAATATATAATATGGTGAGGGTAAGTGATTTAATAAACTCTTCTAATAAATCTAGTGAGGTTGGATGATTTAATCAATTCAACCTATAATATAGTGAGGTAATGATTAAATTGATTCAACCTATAAATAGAACCAATTATTGCTTTTTTTTTGTGATGGTGATATGGAGATATAATTGGTAAATTTATAATTTTTGGTGCACTTGCATGGCATATGCACCTCTAATATGTCTCAAACTGAAATATATGTCATAAATTTGAAAAAAAAAATCAAATCTTTTGAAAAATCAGTGCAATGTATAGGATTCTGACCTAAGTGTATATTTGAATCATGTAATTATACTAGAGATAGTGCATGTGTGGAGATCATGTCTTTGTGACATGCCCCCACTTAAATCTGAAGATACTGAGAACTAAGTAAGTGTATAGGTCATGTGTCTATAACATGCCCTCACTAAAATATAAAAACTATATAAATATCTAGGTCATGCCTTTATGACATGCTCCCACTAATATGCCCCTCTTTTGAGGTGAGGTAAATATAATCTGAAAGTTATCTTAACTCAAAATGAATATAATAACCATGTTATGTGTATGAATCATGTAGCATATAGAATTAACATATATATATATATATATATATATATATATATATATATATATATATATATATATGAAGCACGTTGTGACTACATCAATCTCTAAGATGCATGATATAGATCATGGCAACATCTAGAAATTAATAGTACAAGCTCAGAAAACAATCAAGCACACACACAAGAGCACTCAATATAATGAAAAATAATGGTCAAAAGAGACCTCATACAAGGGGCATATTTAAATGTCTCAAAATTAAAAATAAATGACAGATTCAAATGTCTAATCAACATAGAATAACATATTCAAATGTCCAAACAATATACAATGGTACAGGGGCCAACATGCAAGGAAAATATTCAAATGTTCCATAAGTAAGATAATATAAATTAATTAAATACACTCAAAGAAGTGATGATGTGATTAAATTAAGTGTAAGCAATCAACATAAGCATATCATACTCATCCCTGCATATATGTGTTAGTAAACAATGTCATGTAACATAGCATATCAAGTCTACTATGAAAGATATGAGCATGGATATAGACATGTGTAAGTGTTAGTATATATGCTCCATGCTAATCCAAAAATGATCATAAAAAATATGTAACATGTATCAATCATGATCAACAAAGTAGATGCTTCTGACATACTATATGATGCAGGTAGAGGAGAGGTCCAACATGTGTATGTGGTAAGCATGTATCACACTCAAAAATATGTGAAACATGTATGTGTATGTAAATAAAATGATATGTTATCTACTAACATGAAGCAAATAACATAGGTGCAAAGGAGTTAGTAAACATGGGAATACTAAATTTTTTTGTATTTTTTAATTATTTGAATGTTTTTTGTATTTTCTTGAATATTTGATTTTTTTGAATATTTTAATTTTTGAATGGGTAAGCACATAATTTATAGACATGTTAAGAATCACAACTCTATAACTAAATAATAACATATAATTGTAGCTCACAACTCATAATAATTGAATAATTACATATATTATATTACACACACATAATACAACATTCCTTTAGGGGAAGGAAACACTCCCTATCATGGGCCTTTTCAAGGGGCCTACCTCCTTGAGCCAGCTCAATTCAAATATGATTTCTATATATTCTAACATGACCCTATGTGCCTTATTTATACTAATTCTCACTCTATCCAATCATGGTCACTGAACCCCACTATATATTATTATAATGGCCATTATCCCCTACTATGTAGTGTTGACTAGTCCCAAACCCCCACTAGGTACTTATTATTATATTACCTATATGACTAAGAGGATGTGTGCAACATGTTGGCATATATCCATCCATCAATACACATCCTAGTATTATCCCTAGATAGGTCTATTACATTCCATCCCTCTTAACATGGTTTGCCTTCAAAACATGATAATAACATGTTCCACCCTTGAAACATGATAATAAATATATATCAAAAAAATTTGATGACCAAATGGAGGCTTGTCCATGTACATTTTTCTATTTCCAATTCTTCTTCATGTGTGAAATGTGATCATGGTGACCCCTACCCTTGAAGGATAATGGTGATCAGTGGCAATCATCATCGTAAAGTTAGAATAAAGGTGCACATAATAGTTTTACTGTTTAGCCAACCGAGGGTCAAGGAAGTTATTAGTGGTGCCTAAAGTAATGGTGAGGGGATGTTTCTTGAAAACCCCATTTACACACATTGTTTGTGGAGTGGTTACCTCTACCAAGGTATGCATATAAATTTTTGGGTATGAATGTAAGGGCTTTGAATATTTGGTTCCTTACTCAAATACATCCAAATGGGAATTTGTGGCCTCCTCCCCTTCTTTTGTATCATGTGGTGAATTAACATCAAGTAGAGACATTTTTTTGGTGCATTTAGTGTTGGAATGCTGGAAGGAAGATGGTGTGGAGGGTGTCCCATTGGAATTGCTATGTTGCAAGTTGATGATATATTTTGCGATCTTAGCTAAGCCCAAGTCTTCCATCATGTTTTGAGGTTGGAACATTTGAACATATGCTCAAATCTCCTCCTCGAGCCCACTGTTGAAGTAATTTTTTGAAGAAATCTCCAAATAGGCCTTCAATATGAGTGGCTAGTTTGGAAAATTTTGTTTAATATTCTCATATTATGTTAGTTTGATGAAACTTAGTCAAAACACCCGTGAAATTATCATAAGTATTATTTCTAGAGAAAATTTGAAGTCTCATGATCAATAAATTATCAAATCCAAAGCTCTAAAATTCTTAAGATACTTCAAAATAATATGTTCTGCAATGACACTAAAACGTTTAAACTTTAGACTAATAAGCAATCTAAAATATGAACTATAAATAACACCAAGATTATATATAAATAACTTATTGACTAAAATTATTGATGACAAACCTAAAAATAAGTGTTGAGATGGTACAAACTAAGTGTTGTATGCCGAGGTAGCTCGTGAAGGATCCAATATGACCAAGGTATTGTAGTCATTACCAATCTGAACATCGTGGTCATAATGTAAGATAAAGTCCATTTAACTCGTGGAGGAGCTTATGGTAGGGTGTTGACGAGGTCGAGGCGAATTTTACAGTGTAACCTTGTGAATCCAAATGCAAATATGTCGATGCAAATGGTGGATAAATATCCTTTGAAGCAGAGTTGAGGTGTTATGGAGGGGCTGCTCGGGCAATGACTATGTTGAGGAGAGCTTAGCTTGCGGATCGAATGTAGGGTGTGGAGAGATCTTAGCATGAGGAGAAGAGTGAATAATGTTAGTGTTAACAATAGAGAAGGAGCCGAGTAGAGTGGAATAACTTGCCGAGGTTAGATTCAGGTCGAGTCAATAAAATATCTACCACATCAAAAAATAGATGTTGTAGCCATGCGGAGGAGGGTCTGCCATGGAACAGGGAAGAAGATGAGTTCAAGGTAGGTGCGATTCGGTAAGGATGCAGGATGACGAACCGTTGATTCAAACACTGGAGAGATAATTCAAGTTGAGGTGAAGGCTGAGTTGTCTAGCGTGGATCATGATTAGTGGAACACGGCTGAGCTATATCTCATTACTATCGAAGCTGAGTCTCAGAAGAAATGTCAAGTATTAACTTTTAGGTGTTTTAAATGCAGAGTTATCTCCCTCAACCAATGATCTACAAAACATATTCAATGCAATATTTTGTTTGCTTGTACAAAACCTTAAAACCTTCATGCAAATATGATTATATGTATGCCTTGGTAATGGTGTGAAATGCTCTAGAATAACACCATAAAATCCTAGAACTAAAAGTGAGTCAATGCACAAGAAAGGCAAAATATTTTTCTAACCACAAATTTTACTACAATAAAAAAATGGTTTTTAAAAGGGATTTAATCCCATATATTAAGAACCTCACAACTCTATAACTAAATAATAATATATAACTACAATTCACAATAACTTAATAATTGTATATAACCTGGATATATATTATATTACACACACACATAATACAACATTTTTTTTAAGAAGGAAGCAATGCCTATTGTAAGCCTCTTTGAGAGGGCCACCTCCTTGAACAAGTTCAATTCAAATATGATTTTTAAATATTCTAACACTAGTTTATGCACCTTATTTATACCAATTCTCACTCTAGCCAATCATGGTCACTGACCCCCCTATGCATTATTATAATGGCCACTAACCACCATTATGTAGTGTTGAGTTGCTCCCAACCCCCACTAGATACTTAAAATTATATTACCTGTTAAAGTATATATTTCATGTATTTCTCATGTTTGCTAGTGTATTATCTAGTTATTTCATCTTTTTGTGAATTTGTTTTATATGAAGATTTATCCCACATTAGTTAGTTAGGTTAGTTCTGTGTTTTATCTTGCCTACTTATGCAAGGGCTTTCATTTGTACTAGCATCTCTTATTTTTGAATAACAATTGACTTGCATTGTTTTGTAATCACTTGTCTGTAACGTCATTGTGTGATGTTTTTGGTGTTATCAATTTTGAATCTTGAGTTGGAATGCTTGTTCACCATTCCTAACATGGTACCAAAGTTTTAAGGTGTTTCACCCATCTTCATTGCTGCATTTTACTTCAACAAAATTCTTTGTCATTGCTTTTTCTCTTATCGCATATTCTCAACCTTTTTTCATCTTATGGATCTGAGACTTTTATTGAAGCTTTGAAAAAAGTATATAGTTTTTATTCTTGGAGAGAAGGCAAAGAGGAAGCATTGGAGAGAAGTGTGCATGGAGATCTACTTGTGACACCATTCTTTGGATACTTTTTGAAGCTTTTGTTGATTTTGAAGCTTTGATGTTAGAATCTCACCTTGGTGCTTCTTTTCTTGTCTCAGATCTGTAGAAATCTTGGCACTTGTCTATGGAGGAATAACAAATCTTTTGAAACCTTGCTTTTGTGTTGGATCTGTAGTCATAAGCTTATCTAAGAATCTAAAGGTGAAGTTTTTTATCTGCGTTTAGGACTAACGTAGGCGTTGGATTTTGTTTTTTGTTTTTTTATTTACTAAAAAGTGTTGGCTTTGAGGAAGCACAAAGGTGTATGAGGTGGCGTGGGCTGCTTTGGGGTACATTAGATTTTTTTTTTTTTTTTTTTGTCAAATCTGAGGCATCTTGATTTATCCATTATTTTGGAGTGAAATTGCAGCATGTTATTTGAGATCTAGCTTGCATTAGAAGCAAGAGGTAGAGCACAAGAGTTGGATCTACACTGAAGTTGTCATTGGAATTTGAGAAAATCTCTTTTTTTTCTCTTTTTCAGATCTACTGTTCTTGCTTTGTGACAAATCTGAGGTATTTTCTACATCAAACCCACATTTCTTTTTTCCATCTCTGAGGTGTTTAGAGGAGAAGATCTGCTTGAAAGTGGTGAGAGAGAGGCATTGGATGTTTGAGCTAGGTGTTGAACTATTTAGAAAGAAGTGTTTTAATCTGGTAGGTGTCCTTTTTTGTTGTGTTGGATTTCATTGAGAAGGTGTTTTGGCTGAGAAGGGGTTTTGGTTGATAGCATTGAATTGAATAGTTTTTGTGTGAAAACAAAAGGCATTAGACTGAGTAAAGCATGTCATCTTTGACTGAGGCACCATTTTCCAAAGTTGTATTGATTTTTTTCCTTGAAGTTGAGTGTTGTAACATCAAATTTGTCATTTTCCAGGACTTATTTAAGCATAAAATGCATGCTCTACCCATACAATAGTAATCCATCTCTTTTTCCTCTCAAACACAACTAATAATTAATTATTTTCTTTATTATGATGTATTTTTTTCTTAAATAGAAAGCACAGTTCACTTGCACAAGCACCGAGGTAACCAAACAAATCTTTTTTCACTTTGATTGGCATTCCTAAGTCTTTGGTTCAATTTTGATTCTAATGAGTAGTTGGATGACTATATTCTTTTTTGATTTTATCATAAAAATCTATTTGTAGTGTCTTTTTTTACCTATTTTATGATAAATCGTAACACATATATTTTTTGAACCGTAACACATATTTGAATTCATTTTTTTTTAAAGCACATGGTTTTCAATTCTTTATCTATTGGTGTCATTTATTTATAAAAATGCACTATTTTTATAAAGTGTCAAATTGAGAGGTCCTTAATATAATCTTTTGTGGGGTTGTCTCGGTGCTAATTTTATGCACCGTCTGGTGATTTGTTAGCATGGCTTCTACTTCTGATATTGACTATTGTGAGACTTTGACTCACATAATTATCATACATAGATACCTCAAATGAAAACAATCATAAAGTGTAAATGATTATGGTCTCTAATGAACAAAACTCAACCACAATTTACACAAAAAATTGAAAATTTTTAGCACTAATGTAAGTTTGAAGAGTGTATGGGTTTGATTGGGGGTTATGTGAGTGGCATATTTTTGTTTCATTTGGATGGGTGTAATTATCCATTCAACATATGGGCTAATCTAAAGGATTTGTTTGAGAAAGTAGATCACTTATGAGACATGCAGCTTGAAGTGGAGCTTACTTCACTCAATTCAGATGACTTTGCGTCTATAGTAGACTACCTCACTAAGTTTAAGTATTTGTTTACATAGTTGAATGGGATTAGATAAGATAATAAGGATGAAGAGTATGTATACTTAATTTTTTCTAAGTTAGGTGGCCCATTCTAAATTTTTGCTTCTACATTTTTCTCTAGTATGGATGCCTTAGGTGTCACATTCAAAATGTCAAATCTAGAGTTTTTTTGTGAAAACCCTATTAAAGAGGAATCCAAATTGTCTCATCTTGAGTCTTCCACCTCTCAAAAAATATTAGTTGAATCACATCTTAAAAACAAGGGAAAAATTAAGAGTAAGAAGAACACTCATCCATCTCAAAATGTACCCAAGCCCAAAACTAACACATCTAAACCCAAATCATCTTTCAAATCAAAGAATAAGTCTAACCTATCTTTCTGCTATTAGAGGGGATTGGTCATGAAGAGTCTAGGTGTTTCAAGAGAATTCAAACCTTAAAAGATATCATTAGGAAACACAAGATTTCTATCTCCACTCTTCCATCTCATGAGCATGGAAAATCACTTAATGTTGTTAGGAGATCACAGTTACCTATTTAGATAGTTGGGTTCTAGATTATAATGCTTCACACCATATGACTTCTTCCTTGAAGTCATTTATATCTCTCAGTCTGATTTTTTCTTCCAACATTGAGGTTGGATATTCTCCCTTTATTTCTGTTAAGGGGAAGGGTGATATATAACTAGATGGTGGATGCATCAACGATGCATTATATGTTCTAGACATCACCACTAATCTACTTTCAATTTATTAAATTTTTTAATCTGGTCAGAGCAAGATAACGACTTTCACATCATAGAGTGTCAAAGTTAGATCTTTGTTACAACCACACACACTTATTACACAGGGTGTTATTGATCATAGTTCTCGACTCTACTATTTGAGGTTTTTTATTATACTCCTCCTATAGGGATGTGTTTAGTTCCTCATATAGATTCTAAGAGTCAGCTTTGGCATGAGAAATTTGGACACCTAAACTATAGATATTTGAAGCAGTTGAGCATCACAGTATGATAGAGAGTCTTCCTATAGTTTCATGTCTTGATGGAGTTTACCCTAGTTGTGCATTGAAAAAAAAACATCAAGATATATTTCCTGAAGGTATGTCTATGAGAGCTTCTTCACCACTTGAGTTTATGCACAGTGATTTGATGGTCTATCCTACTTTTAACGAAGCTAAGTATGCACTTACTTTTATTGATATTTTCTTGAGGTGTACTTGGGTTTATTTCCTCAAGTACAAGAGTGATGTTTTTTCTCACTTTAAAGTCTTTAAAGATTTGGAAGAAAAACAATCTTTGAGTTGCATCAAAAATATTCATACAAATAATGGAGGGGAGTACTTCAGTCGAGATTTCTTTGATTTTTTGGCAACCCATGGTATTATTCACCAAAATTTTATTTCTCATACTTCACAGCATAATGGCTTAGCAGAATGGAAGAACCAAACTCTAAAAGAGATGGCTAACTACATGATGTATTCATGGGATTTATCTCCTATCTATTAGGCAGAGGAAGTTTATTGTGTGAACTATATTTAGAGATACACACCACATCGAGCACTTAAGTATATGACTCTGGAGGAGGCTTGGTCTGGAACCACTCTGATGTCTCATTTTTTTGAGTCTTTGGGAGCTTTACTTGGATGTTTGTACCAAATAAGAAAAGGAAAGTATTGGATAAGAAGATCAAATATTTGATTTTTATAGGATATTGTGAGGATATGAGAATTTATCATCTTTTAGATCTTGATACTTATGTTCATTTTTCAACACATGTATAGTTTAATGATAATTTCACATCTCATGAATTTTCATCTTATTATATGCCTTATTCTTCTTCTTTCAATGATTCACCTTCTCTCAAGTATTCATTCTTTGAAGATCCAGTTCAGGAGTTTCCTAAGGATGTTATAGAGGATGACGATCATATTCACACTAAAGTTGCCATTATGCCTAGGTGGGCTTGTACTATAGTTTCTAAGGTAGCACCTTTTATAAAGGATATTCCACCTACTTGACATTATCATGCACATTCTATGGGTATTAGACTTTTATGTCAGACACTCTCTGGGGATCCATAGTATTTTTCAAAAGCTCATGGGATACATGAGTAGGATGATATGATGATAGATGAGTACTCTTCATTGATGAAGAATCACACTTGGGATTTGGTCACTCTTCCTAAGGGAAGAAATTTATTTAGGTGTAAGTGGATTTACCATACCACGTGTGTAACTAATAGGTCCATTGACAAGTATAATGCACATTTTATTATAAATGGGTTCTTGCGGGTCAAATTTATTAACTAATTTTAGACTTTTATGCCCATTGCCAAGATGAATTTTATTTGCCTTGTACTTTCTCTTGTTGCATCACAGGGTTGGCTAGTATATCAAATGGACGTTAAGAGTCCTTACATGGAACCTTGCATTAGTAAATCTATATGGAATAGCTTACTGAGTTTTTTTATGATTCTTCTCTTGTTTGTCAACTTAGGAAGTCTCTGTACAGTTTCAAACAAGCCCCTCAGGGTTAGTATGAGAATATGATTCATTTATTCTCTCTATTGGCTTTGTTCACTACCAATCCAATCTCACAGTGTATATTCAGTGTGTTGGGGATATAAATGTTATATTGGTCTTGTATGTTGATGATCTACTTCTCGCAAAAATCTCCTCATCTCAGATTCAAACTATTCAGCAGGCACTTTCAATATAATTTGATATGACATATCTTGGCCTTCTACATTTCTTCTTTGGTTTATAGATTTTACAATTAGATATAGGGATTTATTTGAGCCATAAAAAGTACACACTTGATCTTCTTTGATGTTTTGAAATGGTTTATTACAAGCCAAGTCCTTCTCCTTTTCAGTCTAGAGTGACTGTCATTGCCTCTTATACTACTCCACTTTGTGATCCTATATTGAATAAGCAGATGGTCGGGAGTCTTATGTATTTGAACCATACTCACCCCAACATTTTATTTGCAATTAGACTTATATTTAAGTTTGCACATGACCTTCATGGAAATCATTGGCAAGATTCCAAAAGTATTTTATGATATCTGCAAGGCACTACTCATTTTGGATTACATTAACCAAGGGGTTCTACTCAATTGGTTGGATATAGTAATTCAAATTGGGTAGGTTCTCTTGATGATAGGCATTCTACTTCTGGATACATATTTTATCTTGGTTTTTTATCTATTTTTTGGTTGTGCAAGAAATAATAAGCTATTGAAATTTTATCTACAAACGTTGAGTACAGGGTATTAATTATAATGAGTTGGTAGATTCTTTAGCTTCATCAGTTATTGATAGAATTTGGCTTCACACAAGATTTACTCACTGTACTTTGGTATGACAACCAGAGTACAATTCACACATATCATAACCTAATTGAGCATCAATAGACCAAATACATTGAGTTACATATGCACTTCATTTATCAGCACATTCAGGATGGAGTTCTTAGCTTGGATTACATTCTAACTCAGTAGTAGGTTGTAGATATCTCCATGAAACCTTTTACAGCATCTTTTTTTCCTTGAGTTTTGTGGCATATTTAGGGTTTCATAAATTCTTCTTCGATGTGTTTGTGAGGACATCTTCCTTCTTCATTTCATGGATACATATTATACATAAGTACCTTATCAGGCTTAGTTGTTAAGACTCATACTGTGAATATGCCACTATTTGTTTTTTGGTTATTGTTAGCCCCTTGCTTCACTTGAGGGGGAGTTAGAGTATGCATTTCATGTATTTTTTATATTTTTTAGTGTATTAGCTAGCTATTTCATCTTTTCGTGAGTTTGTCCTATGTGAATATTTATTTCACATTGGTTAGTTAGGCTAATTCTATATTTTGCTTTATCTACTTATACAAGAGATTTCCTTTCTACTATCATCTCTTATTTTTGAATAATAATTGACTTGCATTATTTTTCAATTACTTATTTATAGTTTCATTGTGTGATATTTTTGGTGTTATCACTTCTGAATCTTGGGTTAGAATGTTTGTTCACCATTGCTAACATTACCTATATGACTAAGAAGATGTGTGCCATATATAGGCATCTCCATCCATCAATACACGACCTAATATTATCCTTATAAAGATATATTATAGGACAAATAAAAAGTGTTATTAGAAGCCAATGAGCTCATCAAGGGGATGCCTCTATGAAGGCCATATATCATGTGTGTTATATTCATATGTTGTATAATCAATATCATCGAAATCATACTAATATTTTATATTATTAAGATCATAATCATCAATGTAATCATTATCATAAGAGATATCTAACTTAGGTTGTTATTGAATATATGATATATCATTTTGAGCATCTATGTATGTAAAATCCATTGCACCATAGATTAGAGTTTCCTTCTTGAAAGTTTATATTTCTTGAGTATGTTCATAATTGTGAAAATGTTACATCTCATTATGAACTAGAGAAGAGTAATGTATCTTTGTTTGAACACTAGAAAAATATGTAATTTGTGCTTTGACTTCTAGATTTTCTTTTTGAACTTTTTTTTTTTGCATTTGCAACTATTTTTGCTTTGATTTATCCTTTGGAACACATACTTTTTATTTTTGCATTTATGTTTTAGGAGAGGTAGTCATAATGCAAGTGGGTTATTTGATTGTTTTATTTATTACAAGATCACCATTATCAATTATACATTGTATTTTATGATTCAAAGCCAAAAAAAATATGTATGATGCCCATGTATTTTATGATATGCAAAATAGTATTTTTCTCTTTATAGACTGTATAGGGGGTAATTTGATCATTTTGTTGTGAAGCATTTCTCTTAGAATTTCACTTGGATTCTTATTAGCCTTTTGTTCACTTTTTGAATAACATATTTTAGATGAATTATGTTTTATATTCTCATTTTGATATGAAACCTTTTGGGCACAGCATTCTTAGATGAAGATGCAAACACATGATTAACTTTAGATTATTTTAGATTATGTAGGTATGTAATCTAATTTTCTAATAATATAATTTTTGAACTAAAGATATTTTTCAACTCTTCTATTAACTTTCTCATAAGGATGATTTGATCTTTAGGGATTCACAAGTACAAACCCTATGTGCTTTGGATTGAATATACATACACACACCATATATGGGGGATGTGGGAGGTCAAAGGGCTTGATGAATTTTATATCGGTTACCTTATTTTAGCACCATATGAATGGCTAGCTTACCCCTTGAAGTAGTGATAGCATGGATCTAATTAAAGGGATGTGTGCTATCACCTTCCTTAGGGTTAAAAGGAGAAATAAGAGGTTCCATTTTATCCATTTTAAATGTTCCAAAGACTAGGATGAGAATAGGAAAGAAGAGACATACAAATGCTAGTAAATATTCTAACATGATAGGAAAAATCAAAACCAAATAATTAATGTAATCTAAAACCTTAGAAGATTGAAAACCCTAGAGCAAGCTATGATTTGTATGAAAAGATATAGTGGTCAAGTTCACCAAATGTTTAACCCTTTATGAAAATATTGTGTTAAGGGTTATAAGGGGTAGAATAACATATACACAAGGATGAATAAAATGATTCTAAAAGAGGCTATTTAATTAAAAATTTTGATAAATGAATATTTTAAATTAAAATAATGAGATGTGCTAAATATAAAAATTACCAAATTTGAAAGATGTTTTATTGATTTCAATGCCAAGGAGAAATGATATTTCATTGGATTTATAATGTGCAATTAGATTTGAGTTGTACATAGGTAGAAGTGTGCAGGATCAAGATTCTAAGATGATTGTTAGATTTTAGAAATGATGTTTATGGACTCATGAACACTATTGTCAATCTTGAGACATTACCATCGATACTATTTTACATTATGTGACACTACTATCTAGTATGGAAAATGTGTTGGATTGTGATGCGACCAACTTCATTATTCTATGTTTTTTATTATTTGTCTCTTGATGTATTCACATTTAGAATGTAACACCTCTCGCATACATCTATCACCCTTCATCAATTTTATCTCTTTGTTAAAGCTCGATGCCTTGTTAACTCTACCTTTCTTGAATTTATTGATAATAATTATCCATTCAACCATGCCTTTCAAATGTTAAATTAATTCTTAGTAAGAGGAAGAAATATTATAAAATAGAAATAATTTCACTTCTAACTATGAATTTTTGAAATAGATTATTATTATAAATTACCTCATATTAATATAACATTTATATAGTGATAAGGATTACATAATGTTTTAGTCAATAAAAAGGATGATGTCATAACATGTATTTAAGCTATGCCTCAATCACTCTCTGAATTACAATGTGATTTTACTTATATATTGATTTTTTTGCATTGGTTGTATTGACAAGACTTGCATTCTTTGGCCATAAAATAAATAACATATTTTTGTTGTAGAAGAACAAGGGCGTATAGCGCCAAGTCCTTTAGGAAAAGGTTGTTTTGGGTAAAGTTGCTCTTCAAATTTGTAGACATTGTTTTATAGAATTTCAATATTTCAATTTAGTTGATTTCCACAAATGTCTACTACAATTTTGATCAGACATAGGGTATCTAAATTTAGAAATTTTAACTATTGGTTCCAAAGCATGTCAAATAAAAAAGGAGAATTTAATCAACATAATGAAAAGAAGATATCAGTTAGATATTGTTTCCAAAGCATGTTCGATGGATAGTTTGTGAATCAGTCTGAAATTTTGCTTCAAAGAACTTGTATTTCAAATTTTTTAAACATCATTTCACAGAATTTTGAGATTTCAATTTGGTTAATTTCAATAAATATCTATTGTGCTTCTGATCAAATGTTGTATCTAAAACTTAACATCTTGTTTATTGTTTCCAAATTATGTCCAATGCTAGACAGTTAAAGAAAAATACTCTCTTACTCAGAGAGAGTAATGATAATGAAAATAATTATTATCATTTGAAGAAAGCCACCTTTTTTTTAAAAAAAATTGATGCTGAAGTGCAGTTCACTCAATTCTATTTTTAGACTATTAGTGTAAATTTAGTTTGCATGAATAGTTTTTGTGGAGCTAAATTTAGACAGTTAATTAATTTTTAGTTAATATATTTTTAGAAAAAATAAAGCCTTAGAAAGGCTAGAGTTAGTTTTAGTTGATATTACATGCAATTTATTATTTAGATAAATTTAAAATATTTTATTTAATAATTACAAAAGCATGTTCACATGCAATTCTATTAATACATTGTAATTGATCTTTATTTTCAAGGAGAAGGAGAATGATTCCAATTATTTGAAGAAGACATATTTTTTATTTTTGCAATTCCTATAATTTTGTATTATGAATATTGCATATATTTGGATGTGATTTAATTTTATTTAAAATTCTACATATGGTATCAGAGCTAGGTTTTTTTTTGGGTTAAAGATTTAGTAGTTAGAATTTTGCCAAAAAATTATCATGTCAAATTCTAACTCCTTGCCCATTCTAGAATTTGATGGAAATGAGTATAATTATTGGTGTATCAAAATGATGAATTTTTTTATAGGAAAAGATTTGTGGGAGATTATTGAATCGTGTTATGCAGAGCCAGCTGATTGGAATGGCCTCATAATAAATGATAAAACAGCTAAGAAGGAGGCTAAGAAGAAGAATAATCAAGCCTTATTTCATATTCAAATAGCTATAGATAAGAGCCTATTTCCATGAATTGCAGGAGCAAAGACAATAGAGGATGTTTGGAAGACTCTAAAAAAATCCTACCAAGGTAGTGATCAAGTCAAATTTGTCAAGTTACAGACATCGAAGAGAGAATTCAAGAATTTGAAAATGCAAGAAGCTAAAAGTGTGAGTACCTATTGTGTCAGAGTAAAAGATGTGGTCAATAAGATGGCTACACTTAGTGAAATTGTGAACAATGAGGTTGTGATCAAAAAGGTGTTGAGGACTCTCACACCAAAGTGGAACCATGTTGTCATAATCATAGAAGAAAGAAAGAATTTGTCTACCCTTCAATTTGATCATCTAGTTGGATCTTTGATGTCTCATGAAGAAAGATTGAGAGATTCATTTGGGGAAAGTGATGAGAAATCTTTTTCCTCCAAATTACAAATCACAAAGAATGAAGATGTCAATAGTATCATCAAAATTAATCAAGGCCAAGGTAGAAGCCAAAATCAGAATTACTCAAGAGGAAATAGAGGCAGAGGTGATTTCTGAGGAAGAGGTGGTTTCAGAGGAAGAGGTAGAGGCTCATTTGATAAAATAAATATCCAGTGTTATCATTGTAATAGGTATGGCCACTTTAATTATGAGAGTAGATTAAAAGAAGGTAATAATGATAAAAGTGTTCATTATGCTCAAGAAGGTGATGAGAATCCTCTAGACAATTTATTTTTATCTTATGACAAAGCTTAAAATGTTTCTAAAGATGTTTGGTATTTAGATTCGGGATGTTCTAACCACATGTCAGGGAATGAAAAACTTTTTTCTATAATGGATGAAAGTTTTAAATCCAAGATCAAGCTTGGTGATGACAAATCATTGGAGGTTGTTGCAAAAGGAGCTATGGAAGTCCATACAAAAGAAGGTATGAAGAGTGTTAAAGACATTTATTACACTCCAAAGTTAAAGCATAATCTGTTGAGTGTTGGACAATTATGTGAGAAGAATTATAAAGTTGTATTTGAAAATCAACAATGTATAATTTATGATAAGAATCAAGGAAATAGGGTGGTAACAGTTGTGCCTATGACAAAGAATAGGATGGTCCCATTGAAGTTTAGCGAACATAACAAAAACTTTGTCAATATGGCATGTGAGGATACAAGTTGGTTTCGGCATCTCAGGTATGGGCATTTAAATTTTTATAGTTTGAAAATTCTAACATCAAAAGCATTATTTTCTGGTTTGCCTAAGGTTGAAGAACACAAGGAAGTTTGTGAAGGATGTGCTAAAGGAAGAAATGCAAGAGAGAAATTTCCAAAAGGCAATGCATGGAGGGATCATTATCCACTCCAGTTAGTTTATTCAGACATTTGTGGTCCTATATAGACAAAGATTTGGGTAATTCATCATATTTCATTACTTTTATTGATGATTACTCACGACAATGTTGGGTTTATTTTTTGAAGACCAAAGGTGAAGCTCTTGAGACATTCAAGAGGTTTAGAGCCCTTGTAGAAAATGACAAAGGGTGAAAAATCAAATGCTTAAGGACTGATCATGGAGGAGAATTTTGTTCAAAAGCCTTTCAAGGTTATTTTGATATGCATGGCATCAGAAGACAACTCACCACTGCATACACACCTCAACAAAATGGTGTAGTTGAAAGGAAGAATCGTACAGTGGTGGAGATGGCATGAAGAATGCTACAAATAAAGGGATTAAGCAATTCTTTTTGGGGAGATGCAATTGCTACAGTAGTATATATTCTCAATTGGAGTCCCACTAGTGCACTTGACAGGATGACTCCATATGAAGCCTGGTATGAGAAAAAGTCAAATATTAATTATTTCAAAGTTTTTGGTTGCTTAGCCTATGTTCGTGTTCCTAATCAAAAGAGTTAAGAGTTAGATCCCAAAAGTGAGTCATGTATTTTTATTGGATATAGTGAGGAAAGTAAGGCTTACATGTTATATAATCCTTTTACTAATATGCTTATTGTGTCAAGATATTTGATTTTTGATGAAGGAGGAGTTTATGGTCATCAAAAAGGACATATGGAGAAGTCAAAATCTATTTTAAATGAAGTTATTATGGATGATATTGATCATGGGCAGCCCACTAATATTTTTGTTCCAAGTGCTACAAATCCACCAAGTAACCCCTCATCTAGTTGTTCAATTCCAAGTGTAAGTCTAGATTCAAGTCCTAGTTCTACAAGGAAGGTAAGAAGATTGAGTGACATTCATCAAAGGAGTTCAAATCAAGCACATGAATAAAATCTAAGAGGTGAGACATTGAATTTTGCTTTACCTACCAAGGCTAATTTTGAACCATCATGTTTTGAAGATGCATATACTAATGAAGTTTGGATGTAAGCAATGCAAGAAGAGATGGATTCTATTCACAGGAATGACACTTGGAAGCTTACAAAGCTTCCACATGACAAAAAAAATATTGGCACCAAATGGGTCTACAAAACTAAGTGTAACAGTGATGGAAGTGTTGAAAGGCATAAGGCGAGATTAGTTGCTAAAGGCTTCATACAAAAATATGAAATTGATTATGAAGAGACATTTGCACCAGTAGCAAGACAAGAGACCATTAGAATGCTGATTTCATTAGTAGCTCAAAAGAATTGGAGCATCCATCATATGGATGTGAAAAGTGCCTTCTTGAATGGGTACTTAGAATAAGAAGTATATGTGGAATAGCCACAAGGTTTTGAAGTGAAAAGAAAATAAAATCATGTCTACAAGTTAAAGAAGACTTTGTATGGCCTCAAACAAGCTCCAAGAGCATGGTATGCTAGGATTGATGGATATTTTCAAGAGAATGGCTTTCAAAGAAGTAAGAGTGAACCTACCCTTTACTACAAACAAGAAGGTAATGATATTCTAATTGTAAGTTTGTATGTTGATGACTTATTGTATATGGGTAGCAGTTCTATGATGAAGGATGAATTCAAAGTTTCCATGATGAATGAATTTGAGATGAAAGATTTAGGCCTCATGAAATATTTTTTAGGAATGGAGGTTTATCAAAGGGAGAATAAAATTTTTATTTGTCAAACAAAGTATGCTAAAGATATGTTAAAGAAATTTGATATGGTTGATTGTAAACTAGTCTCCACTCTAGTCTCTCATGGAGTTGTGTTGTGTAGAGATGATGGTGCTGAAAGAGTTGATGAGACAACCTATAGAAGTATTGTTGGAAGCTTAATGTTTATAACTCATACAAGACCTGATATTGCTTATTCAATTTCACTTGTTTCAAGGTACATGGTAGAGCCATCAGAAATACATATGAAGGCAGCCAAAAGAATTTTGAGGTATGTGAAAGGCACTCTAGATTTTGGTATTCATTACTACACTTATAAAAGGTTGGTTTTAGTGATTCTAATTGGGGAGGTAGTTTGGATGACTGAAAGTCAACATCTAGAAATCGTTTTTATTTTGGTTTTGGTTTGATTACTTGGAGCTCAAAGAAGCAAAGTATAGTTGCCCTTTCTTCTACAGAAGCAGAGTATGTTGTAGTCACTTCAGCAGAAACACAAGCATTATGGCTTAGAAAACTTCTTGAAGAAATTGGAGAGATTTAAGCTCAGCCCACGGTTATTTTTTGTGATAACATTAGTGCTATTAAATTGGCCAAAAATTCAGTCCATCACAGTAGGACAAAACATTTTGATTTAAAACATCATTTTATCCAAAATTTAGTGCAGAAGAAGGTAGTAGAATTACGATACATCAACACTAAAGAATAGTTAGCAGATATCTTCACTAAGGCAATTGTAAAGGATCAATTTTTGAAACTCAAAGATCAAATTTTGAACCCTCTCAGCATCAAGGGGGAGTATGTTGAAAAGTGATGTTGAAGTGTAGTTCACTCAGTTCTATTTTTAGACTATTAGTGTAAATTTAGTTTGCATGAACAATTTTTGTGGAGCTAAATTTAGACAGTTAGTTAATTTTTAGTTAATATATTTTAGAAAAAATAAAGCCTTAGAAAGGCTAGAGTTAGTTTTAGTTGATATTACATGTAAATTATTATTTAGATGAATTTAAAAAAAATTATTTAATAATTAGAAAAGCATGTTCACATGCAATTCTATTAATACATTGTAATTGATCTTTATTTTCAAGGAGAAGGAGAATGATTCCAATAATTTGAAGAAGAAGTATTTTTTATTTTTGCAATTCTTCTTTCTTTTGTATTATGAATATTGCATTATTTCGCTATGATTTAATTTTATTTAAAATTCTACATTTTTACTAGGTTGAAATGAAGATGAAAATAAACTAGACTCCAAAAAAAGACACTTTATTTGACCATATTATAATGAAAATGAAATTAAGATTACAGTGAAAATGAAAATAAACTAGACAATTAAAAAAATACATTTTCTTTTATCAGATTGTAATGAAAATGCAGACAATCACTTGACATTTTTCCAAAAAAAAATCTATTACCGGATTGCAATGAAATATGAGATGGTCACTAAACATTCACAAAGACACTTTCTTTTACTAGATTGCAATGAAAGATAGTCTTTAGGCGTTTAAAATAAGAACACACTCATTCAACAGACTACAATGAATATGATATACTTGCAGAGAATTGAAAGAATAATACTTTCTGAATAGCACTTTCTTTTACCAGACTACAAGAATCCATAACATTGAAAGAGTTGGGAGTCTTTTTTTGCCAGGCCAATAAAAAATGGAGTCGTGAAGCTTAAATAGTGAATTCTTCCATATTTTCTGACAGTTTTTTTGGGCTTTGTATAAAAATACTCTTAAACAAAACATTTTCGAAAAAAAATTATGCTCCCGAACAAAAAGTTTAAGAAAAATATGATGGAATTGTCCCCATGCCACAACCACCAAAGAAAGCTAAAGCTACAATATCAGTGCAAATCTCTCCACAAATAAAATTGCATAAAACATTTAAACCTGAGTAATATTATTTAAAAAAATAAAAAATACGTACAAATAAATTTGTCGATACTAAACACTTTTGAAAGCTATCGAATCATTCTCATTCAAAGCCATTGCAATAGGCATAACTATGCCATCATTAAAATTATGGTAAAGTTTCAAAAGTGCTGGGAAGTTATAGCAAAAAAATCCATCGCCATTGAACAGGTGGAGATAACTGCCACTTACAAAAGAAATAAAAAATAAAAGGGTATAGAAAATGGATTGGTATTAATGTGATCTTTACGTATGTACTGTTATACCCCAAAAAAAAAAAAAATAAAAATAAAAAAAAAAATAAAATAAAATAAAATAAAATAAAATAAATAAATAAATAAATTTACTCACATAGCTTTTTATGCCTTTTTTTATTTTCAAATGAAAATGATAAGTTAAATGAAAAAGATTACTTATATTGAGAAAATCAAGCTCTAAAGGAGATCTAATGTAAGACCTAAAGTTTTAAAAAAATTCAGGGAAAGCACCCCTGAAACTAAGGCACTGCATGTAAGGCGTGATGTTAGGGAATATGCAATGAGTCATTGAAACACTATTTGCATGAAATCAAGAAATGTAAATAATGCAAAATACTAGAAGATAACTAAATATTAATAGTTATAGCTGTGCTAGAACTAGTTATTAACTGATGTAAGGAAAGTAAATGCGCTATAAGTGAAAGAGAAGCGTTTAAAATGAAGAGAAAATAAATAAGGTGAGATAAATAATGAGTTATGCTTAAAAATGCAAAACCATTGCACTTCTAAACAAAGAATGCACCAAGCCATCTTGGCATATTAAATGCACCAAAGGGAAAGGAAAAAAAAAAGAAGAATGCAAAATACCAAGTGAAAGAATTGAATGGAAATAAAGTCAAAATGCAGAAAAAAAATGGGAAGGCTTCAAATTTAAATAGAAAACAAAATAAACTTTTTTGAACAAAAACATTAAAAACGATACTTTGAGTCTCTCATTTATTGTAACTAGTGCTCCGAGAGCAAACATCTATAGAGACTCATTTGAAGCCATATCAATATGAAAATCCTTTTTTCAATTTTAGGTTTGTCTCTCACATAATGAATGATGCAGAGAGTAATTGAGGGCATTTTGTATAGAACAGATGTGCGATGAAATAAAATTGACAACAGTACTCTGTATTGCAGGAAATGTGTTGGAGCAAATAGATCAGCTTTCCAGCAATAGAGATCAATGTATACAGTTGTTAAGAACCTTAAAATCTAGTATTTACAATAGCCATCTCCATTAATTTTCTATCGTGTTGTGTTGTTTACATTGAATGATTGCAAGTAAATATTTTTTGGGATATGCAATCAATATCATTGCATTGATAATCCCCAAGAGTTTTTAAATGTCCGTGCAGCAATCCATCATCCAAATTAATATCATAGGATGGATACACTACCCCAAAAATAGTTGCATTAAAATTCATGAGGCCTGCTAATAACAAGGAAATATTTTTGCCAATCACCTTTTCATAAATAATAATATTTAATTTAGTATTTAAAAAATATACATCTTACCTTTTCAAAAGTCACATATATTTCCAAACACAAAAAATGAAATATTATGATTGATCAAAATAGCAAGTAATAATCATTGGTTAAAGATAATTGAAGGCTAAAGAATACCCTTCGGGACTAATAACAAAAGATTAGTGATGTTATAAGTAGGCAAAGATCATCCTTGATATTTTTTAATCTATGAGATCCTTGATTTCCACGTACATGTACAAATATTTTATTCTTAGTTGCTTCAGTCGGTATGAAGTCAGAATCTCACTTGCTCTATGGTTTGATATCAATGTTATTACATGTTAATAGGTTATTTGCATTTGACATGTACTGATTAATTCATCCTTTTTCTTAAATTTGGTTTTCTTAAATTTGGTCATCAAGTTGAACTTACAAATTTTATTCTCAATATTTTGTAAGTATATTTCTTTGTGATTTTTTGCTAATTCTATTGTCAAATTAGAATTACATTAATTCTTATCTTAATGACTTGGATTTTCAACCTCTATCAGTGATGACATCTCATAGAAAATATTGTCCTCAAGTTTTAGTAGAGAACTACATCTAACCTTGATTCTGAGGAACAGATATATAGGTTTCATGTTGAGGTGGGACATCGAGTCTAGGTCCTTAGACTAGATTAAAGTTTCATGGTTGTGTAGCGAGCATATGATCATTTGTATTATTCTTTCCTTTGGCATGTGAGTTGTGTTGATGTTTTATGTGTATTGTGCCATGAAAATGGCTAGACAATGGATGTTATTTGTGGTGATAGTTATAATCATTGTCGTTGTGCTTTGTGCACGCCTTTGTAGATAGCAAACATTCATCATCATAAGTTTTTATGTTGTATGTTGTTTTTTCCATTCTTAATAAAAAAAATTGTGTTTTTGCATATGTAATTTTGTTATGCAAATTTTTAGTCATGACATGGAACACAGGTTGTATATGTTCACTTATGGATCAAACCCTATTTCATCACCCTTCTTCATTCTTAGGATGTATTTGCCAAAATATGTTAGTGGTATCATGATGTCAAGTTGACCTAAAAGACCTCTCTATCAATGAGCATTCTCTCATAGCCAATACTACAAAGAAGACCTCAAACTTATGTAGTTCTCTCCTATGTGTGGGAGTGTATGTAAAAAATAGTGTAATATGTTATATGAATATACATGCAATGATCTAACTTGTAACTTGACAAATACCATTCATAAGCTACTTTTTATATATTTAGACTTTTTGTATGACTGCTCCTATGGTTGATATGAAAACAAAGAGGAATAAGGGAACAAACTTAGCTATGCAATTGATTGAGTGAACTTGAATAGGTGCTTTCTTGGTATTTTTTCGATGGTTAATGAGAAGGCTTAGACTTGTATTTATACTACACTCTTTTAGAAATATCTCATGATATGGTTTAATACAAAAAAAAGGCCAACTCATAGGTTTCAAATAATTTTTAATTTGGATACTTTTTGAGGACTAGACACTAGCATTGATGTTAGAGTCTCTTTATGGCCAATAATGCCCAAAAAACTAAAAAAGATGTATGGATTTATAACTGACCGTGAAGGATATATATCAAGTTTTGAGGTTTTTTGTAGTGTATAAATGATATAAGTCATTAGAATGATAGAATTTAAACTATATAATAAATATTTAAACATAGAAAAATGACAAATATAAATCTTTAAATAATGAAAAAAGTTCATAAATAAAAAATAAAACCTTAATTAATATTTGTTAAATATACAAAATTGAAATATTATAAATATTCAATTTTAATATCTACAAAACTTTAAAATAATTATAATATTAATATATATATTTAAATTTGACAATATTATTTAACATCAATAAAGGCATTTTAGAAGAGCATTATAGAAATGCATTAGTTAATTTTTGCCACCATAAGAAAAGACAAAGAACTCTTCTTTTTTCTTAAAGTATTTTTGCCACAATAGGGAATACTTTTGGGTCCCCACCTATTGAATATTCACTTTATGAGTTATTAAAATCATTATTCCCTTACCTATATATTACTTATAAAAATGACTTAAATAATAAATTATTTATCTTATATTTTATAAAGTTAGTTAAATTGTATTTTAAAATCTATAAGTTATAATATTGATTATTATATTATAACTAACTTAAATAGTCTTAAATATTATAAAAGACTTAAAACATCCGTTAAAAAGTGTAAGTGTATAAGGTATACATACCTTTAATATGTTTTCAAATTTAATCAATTAATTATTTATTTTTTTGGTAGTACACTTTTTTTTCAATTAAAAATTGTTTTGTAAGAACATTGATGATCTATTTTTTTAGGGTGAAGTATTTTTATTTAAAACATATTTATGTATTTAGATTTCATTTAAAGTTAGTTTGATGATGTTTTAGAATTGATTATTTGATAATTATAAGATATTATTTATAATTATAAGATATTATTTATAATTATATATTTATTTATAATCGTTTCACTTTATTTTCAATTAATAAATAGTTTATTTGGTTACATGTATGACAGATTATGGTCTTTAGATATTATTATACAGTTACAAATTAATGATTTAAAATCTTTTTTAAATTTATTGAAACATATATACTTCTCAATCTAATATTTCTTTTGTTATCATTTGGTCATTTGGCCATATCACACAATGTGTATTTTATGTATTTAGTTTTAGTTCAATTTCTTTTTTATGCTTATTTTTGTTATTAAATTAGATTTTTATTCAAAACATTTTTTGAGAATATTTAATTGATAGTATCTCTCATTCTAAATTTTAATATAAATTCGATAAATAATTGACAATAGATTTGTACTGCTTGATGTTATGTTCTTTAATAATATCAACAATTCATAAAATGGTAATATAGTAGATTAAATATAATGACTTATTTTTTGACTCGTGTTTATATATAACTTTATTTAATAATTATTTTCAATTGCTAGTTGATAACATTTTAGATTAAATGTCTCAAATACACATAATCTGTTAGGCTTTTATCTTCAAAAACACCTTCAGTTATTTAAGAGATAAACTTCCTTTTCATGTTTGAATTAGTTTTAGGTCCTACTACATTTAAACTGATTAGATTCCAATTTTAACTTTCACGGAAGATGAATGAATTGATTCATTAACCAAAACATTTCTCAACATTTATCAATTTAACAACTTCATTATAGAAAATTTTAAATCATTTTTTAATAAGTGATTTCCTCTCAAAATACAAAATGGCCTAGATGAAAATGATATTGTTGATTTTGATGAGACTATTTCAATATGTCTTGAGTATGAGAAATAATTTTAAAAAAATTGGCTTCAAAATACAAAGCATTAAATGAAATATTTGTTGATAAAGTTCAAATCCTTAAGTCAATGTAAGACTCAGCAAGTGAGTTAGTTACCATTGAATTGAAATTGAATGACCGATCTTTTAATAGAATGATTAATGCAAGTTCAAACTAAAAATGAGTATAAGGATATGTATTTATGAATTAAATCATGACTTTGATTTATATGTCTATAATTATTAAATTCATAAAAAAATTCAATGAAAAAGAAATGTCTATTTTTTTTTTTTTTAGAGTTATAAATTTATGTAGTTTTAAGAATCTATTTAATAAAACTAAGATTATGTATATTTCTCTCACTCAAATTGAATCATGTTTACTTTAATTATAATTTATGTAAAGTAATGAATTTTTTATTACAATGAATAAATACAATAATATATTTATGAAAGTACAAAATTCAAATCTACTCAATTGATTAGAAGTAGCAATAACAAGACAAAGTAATAAAAAAATTAGGTTATGCAAAGTAAGTACAAAGGGATATAGAATTATCACACTTGATTATTATTTTGATATTTTGTATGTATAGAATTAAAAAGATGATTATGTAGATTGGTTATACATCGTCCGAAACTTTGATTTGACATATGTACCCTCATGGGTAGTTTTGCACTCAAGTTCAATTTGGAAAGATATACATAAAACAATTCCATGCACTTGATTCTGACTATGTTCCTCCAAAACTAACATGTGCAAGGTCACAAAAAAAATTGTCACTAATTTTCCTCCTAATTTATGATCTTCTTGTACTTGTGCTTTCCTAATTTTATGGATAAAATGTGATTGTTGAATTCTCCTTTTTGACCTTGCTTTGACATTCAAATAAAAAATGGGTTATGAAGCTGGGAAACCACTAAAGTAACATTATAAACTAAAAATCCCACAAAATAGAATCAAACCATCATGTATTTTTGTGAAAGTGTAAATAGAATAGCTCAAACAAGGGTTTTGAATCTCCTCTTCACTAGGATTCATGATGCAACTATATACAAGTTAAAACTTTCATTTGGCATGAGGAGATAAATGTAGACTAAGATATAGAACTCCATCTCAATTGTATAATATTTTACTGAATGAATCTCAACTTGAAGTAAGAGGAATGAAATAGATAAATTTTTGCCTCTACTCTATGTCTAAACCTTCATATTTTGTAGTGTTTGATGTTCCCATTTTCCATTTTTATGATTTAGGATGACTTGTATATATAAGGTACTCTAATACAATATGGGGCACACTAACTAACTTCAAAAATGAGAAGAAGTGATGTTAAAGGTGAAATATCATTGGAAATGGGCAAAAAGACCGATAAAAGTTAAGGGGATAGACCCACATAAGGCACGGATTTGAAAAAAATAAAATATGCAGAACTAACTTGGGATAAAGTAATGCTCAAATATCATTGATAATCATAACAATATATTAGTTTTAGTCTAAGTATGCCAATAGATATATTTTGATAAGTTTTAAGGTGTTACTTTAGGGCTCAAGAGTTAAATAGATGTCAATGTAGGGTTGAGTAAGTCTTAAAAATAAATAAATATATAAAAATATGGAAAATATGGTACATTGGGGATAAGACATTGGCAATAAGGATATTGTACTAAAGTTAAGTGTCTACGGAATGAATAATTATACTTATCCTAAGCAAGATTCATCCAATATTGTAAAAAAGATAGATCAAGATAATAATCAACCTTCTTATTCCAAAAGATGAACTAGTAACTGAGACAAATTTATTAACCAAATTAAACTAAATTTATATTCTAATAATGGAGATCAATATTCACAAAATATTTCACCACAACATAATTATCACCCTTATAAACTAAGAAGTTATACAAGATAAAACACTCCTCTTTCTTTGTATAACATTGTTTCTAATTTATTGAGCCAAAGTAGTAGTTTGTCGGTTTGGGATGCATTAAGGCTACCTAGTAAATGTGAAAATTTTGAATCATCTTTGAAAAATGTCATTAATTTGAGTTTTATAGTAGGATTGAAAGAAGAATAGGTAAGAAAATAAATTCTTCATATTCTCATGCAAGTTATGAATTGTTATGCATTCTCATGCAAGCTATGAATAGTTATGCAGGTCATATAACCCATTTTTATATGGCTATTTAAATTTCAAATAATATTCATAATTGTATTCTTGACATAGGGGATTAAAAAAAATCCCAAGTCTATTGTTGACCAACTAAAAATTCTTTATGAAAAAAACAATAGGAATATGACTCATTTTGAATCCAAATATTGACCATAGTAAGTATAAGGACATTATCATTAAGCGTGCATAGGATTAGTAGTCACCTCCATGGGTGACTATCAAATTTAACATGTCTTAACCAACTATGCCATGATTTTAGGGTGAAAATGATGTAAGTATATATTGATAATAGGCTGAATCAGTTTCATAACAATGCATATTCAATTCCAAACACCATTCCATAAAGCATACATAAGAGATCAATACATAAGCAAGCAATCACACAACTACATCACAAGATAACACAAGATATTATGTGGGAAACCCTCTTGGGGGATAAAACCCACTAAACCATGCACATGGAATAATTTTATATAATGACAAGATTCAATATTTATTGAAGCACCCACTTCATAATGAGCACCAACTCCTACCTAGTTGAGCACCCACCCACCTAGTCTTCTACAAGCTCCAACTTATAAGGAGGCTCCAACCTCCTAGGCAACCAAGCACCAACTCAGCTACCTTGAATCTCCAATCATATTGAACACTTATTTTTGACTCTTAAATTGATTATTACCTCTTTTATTTTCACTATTTCCTCTTCACTCTCACTCAAATAGCCTCTAGGGCTTTCTCACTCAATATGTCTCTTCTAGGCTCATTAGGTCAAATGACATGTGTGTCCACCTGCACCAAATTGATCATATATTCATGAGTAATTTTATTCACCCTATGATGGTACTCAATTACCTACCTCTACTCCTTTATTGAGATATTTCCTTTGCTTAAGTCCACACACTCACAACTAGTCCAAATAGGCCAATTAGGCCTTGCTTTTATATCATATACATCATCAAACCCATCTTGGTCGGCCAAGATACTTATAAAATTTGAATCACACTTAAAATAGGTTCATAAATATGTTACATATGATAATCAAACACTCCATAGGTCGGTTATAACCCATAGAGGCTAAAACTCAATTAGGCCTAATAGAGACCTAATGGAATTGCCCCTTCTTCAAAGCACACGTTACTCTTAAACTCTTTGGCCCATATTTAGCTTCCAAAAATGCTTTAAAAACTTCACATATCACTTTAATATATCCCTCCTAAGCTTTCATTTTTTCCTTACTACTTTTAACTCCATTTCACAACTTGAACCTATCGATTAGGTCTTATTGCCTATTAGGCATTCACACACAGAAAAGTCTATCTCTAAGAACTGAAGCATAAAATCACTTTTCTCCAAAAACCATATAAAAAAACACATTAATATATCATTCATGACTTCATCAACCTCTCCATGTCCATTGGACTCCTTCACTCAGTCTCCAATCATCCAAAATCATCTCTGTAATAGGCTTACTTAGTTCTGGTTAAACACAGACAAAGTACAACCAAGCATCTTGACTCTCCAAACTTGAATATGAAAAAAATAGGACTCATAATTCCTTATAATTAATATTTTATACTTATACAACATCTCCATACTCATTTTATCCTTTAAATCTGCCAAGAACACTTCCAACTCACTTCTGCAAAGTGATCACTTAGAAACTGCTTGTAGCACAAAAACACAGTTATGAACAAGTTCATGTTTATCACTTTAAATGGAACTTTTATGACTTCTCTTGCACAGACATGGTTCATGTGTGTGTGTGTGTGTGTGTGTGTGTGTGTGTGTGTGTGTGTGTGTGTGTGTGTGTATGTATATGTATATGTATATATATATATATATACATACATACATATATATATATATACACATACATACATACATACATATATATATATATATATATGTATATACATATATACATATATATATATGTATATACATATATATATATATATATATGTATATACATATATACATATGTATATATGTATATACATATATACATATATATATATATACATATATATATATATATATATATGTATATATATATATATATATATATGTATATGTATATACATATATATATATATATGTATATACATATATATATATATATGTATATACATATATATATATGTATATACATATATACATATATGTGTGTGTGTGTATGTATATACATATATATATATATATATATATATATATATATATATATATATATGTATATGTATATATATATATATATATATATATATATATATATATATATATATATATATATATATATATATATATATATGTGTGTGTGTGTGTGTGTGTGTGTGTGTGTATATGTGTATATATGAATATATATATATATATATATATATATATATATGTATGTATGTATGTATATATTTATATATATATATATATATATATGTATATGTATATATATATATATATATGTATATATATATATATATATATATATATATATATATGTATGTATATATATCATTTTTCATCAATTATATCTCTTTTCTTGGCATCAATCATTAGTCTAATAGACCAATCCCTTAAACCACTCTCACACTGTGCATACAAGTCTAATAAGCCAATTTGGCTTTCTCATCTCAACACTTCAAAGTGAATCTCAACATATCAACAAACTTGTATAGTTAATTTATGTCCTAAACCACAAAAAAATATTCATTTTATTCAATTACTCTTGTAATAGTGTCTCAAACCTTTCACTTCTCTCACCACACCTAAAGTAGTCACTCTGGGCTCAAAACATAGTCATAGTGAACATGATTAGACTATCTATAGAATAACTTTATTGAAAATAAAATACATTTAAAATTTACTTTAATACCCTTATCACATCTTAAAACACTAATACATGTATGTCTAATATCAAATGTGAAACATATGGATCAACTTCTAGAACACACACCTTCACAGTTCATCTTACTCAGACAAGTCACTTTGTGATCACCTTCTAGCCTATGTATGAGAATCATAAACACTTACCATCCAAGAGGATATGAGTAATATATATTAAACAAATACCCCAAACCATTTTATCCATCCCTAGTCATTTGAAACTCTTCCCTGATCACTTTTTCACTCAACTTGGTTAATTCTCATTGTTTTCACTATCTACAGTCTGACAATAAGACATTTTGTTTTACCAAAATGATTAACATAGAGACTATTTCTATCCAAACTAAATTCATTTAAATCAAGAATAATTCCTTTCCTTCAACCTCTATCAACTTTCATGTGTTGACTCAGTCAACCCTACCTGTAGTACCAAATTCTTTAGAAAGAAGCACTTTTTGTATCTTCTAGTCACTACCCTAACACACCATTGCCACATAGAGGTACCTAGAGGAGTCATATACAACATCCAATCATAAAAATTGATCAAATAATCCATTATGGTCCAAAACCATTCACATCTTTCTAATCACTCCATTATGAGGGTTTGCATGCACAAAAACCTCCTTACCTTCTTAACATTTGTTCATAAAGATGAGGGATTGGTTTCTCTACAAAATGCTTCTAGGAGATTCTTAAGACCCTTCCCCAACTAATCCAAAAGGCTTAAGTCACCATGAAAACTCTTTACATGCCAATGAGCATCTCAACTTCCTTCTCGGACTTAGAAACCTACATTATGCATGCATAGGAGACCTTCCAATGTGATATATTATTTTTTCTTTCTCCTTAAGACCTGAAACTTGGTCCACACTTTTGAATCACCTAGTCAAACCTCATTCAATGCTTACATGTGATCTACCATCTTGACAACTCAACTTGACACTTCGTTTGAACCTCACTAGGTGTCTTGACATACTAGGCCTTCAACTGCAAGTCACCTTAGGTCTAGAGTATGACCTTCTCACCACTATATATGCTCTCAATACCTCATCCACAATTCAAATACACTTATGCCATGTTTCTCAAGTTGCCATCCATGTTCACACAGGGCACATGTTTCTTGCCTCAATAAGCTACCAAGCTTGTTCCTTACACTAGAATAGACATTCCATGCTTAAATCCTTCTTGTCACTTCAAGATATCATCCTTCATCAATGGCATTACCACTTTATCATTACCTTTGACATCAATGACAACATTTTTGCCAATAATCTCCCCTTTTGTCATTGATGGCAACCTATTTTTCTCCTTCTCCCCCTTTGCCATTAATGACAAAGTGGAGTAAACAACAACTGAGCTCCCCCTATCATCATGCATGCATTCAAATATACTTTAGGTGCTTAATATACTAACCTACTTTTCATGCACATGGATGAACAATTGTTCCTCCTTTGACACACACATCTTGATCATCTTCTTCATGTACCAAACCTATACCTTCTTTTTATTTTACTGGATAGATTTTCTTTAGATTCTCACTCACTCTTGCTTACCTAATCCTTGGACATGTTTACTTACAGAGCTCACAAGCTCCCTTTGCTCATGCATGAAGATTCAATACATTTTCAAAATTATGACTTGGTTTTATCAAGTCATCATATCAACATTTTTGACTTGTCTCTTGAGATTACATCTATAGTATACTTCTCCATCATGGCTGAAACATCTCACATATGCTTCCCCTCACATCATGCATAACTCTTCAAGCCTCTCAAACTATGTAAGTTAGCTCCCCCTAACTCCATGCTCCATCTAGAAAAAGTCATCTTTGACAAGTCTCCTCAATGAACCAACACTAAGACTTAATGGCCCATACTTCCCTCACTAAGGTAAAAAACCATGTCAAATACTTCATTGCCAACCTCCATAAGCCTCCTCCATGTTTTAGACAACTTACAATCATTTGTTATCATTATGAAAGAACCATTATCCCTTATGTTACCAATAGGTATCATTGACACCTAATCAACATAAATCCACTCCTTCTCACTTACATCTGTCCTCTTAGATCAATTAGACCACATCAAGTAGGCTTGAACAACTTCACAACATGGTAAAATAACTCCTCATAGCATCAACAAGCATTCAATGATCCTTAGATCATTCTCCCTTTCTGAAACATCTCATCTATAAGGCACAGACTCAAAGAAAATTTTTGAAACAACATTTTTAGGACTTTGTTACTCACCTTCAGGGAATACATAACATGATCACAAGTAATACATGATCCTAAGATCATCCTTCTTCTCACTGAGCATCTCATATTTATGGCAAAGAACAATAACCCAACCTACATACAACGTTCTTAATATTATATCTACACACAGTCAAGATTCTGAATGAGAAACTCAGAGCTTTAATCATCTTCAGACCACTATTATCTTCATGGCATACACAATTTGACATCTTCACTCTTAGAACACCATAGACAAAAACTTTATACCATAATGGCATTGGTCTTGAAGACCAGTCTTTAGCTCACAAACCTTTGTCTTGAACTTGTCATCTTGGACACTACCTTGCACTCAAACATGCATCATAAGCATGATGACAGCTGAAGGACACATTGCATAATATCCACCTAATGATCATAGAGCTCCATATGTCATAACAGATTTATTAGTATCATGAACATTCCTATTAGGGTCTATAGACACCAAACCCTCATATCATTGTCTTTCAATAATTAGGCATGTTTTTCATATCAAAGACCAAAATGATCTTGCACAAAACATCATCAGGAGATACATTACCTTGAGAATATATTGAATCACCTTGATCAATATTCTTGAGTGCCTAAGGTCACCATTCAACTTAGAAAGTCACACTAGTCTGCCATTCAAAGGATGTTGAGATACAGTCAACTTTCATGGTTCTTTTCTTGCACAAATGCACATTTTCAGATCTCTCAATGAATTAAACCTTGTCATATACTTTGTTTCCATTATCTATAAGTCTTCTCCATGCATAGGTATCCACAAAACATTTACTTTTACTCAGAAATCTCCATTAGCTCTCATAGCTCTCATTATCTCTATAAGCTCTATTAACTCTATAACAATTAGAAATCTCGCTTTTGCATTAGTGAATCTGAGTATTTACCGAGAGGTAAATAGTAATTTTGATATTTACCAAAAGGTAAATAGTAATTAGTTAGTGTGTAATTGTATGGTTAATACATTAAGATTATATTAGTTAGATTAAATTATTATTAAGATATATTAGGTTATAACAATATATCATAGATAGATTTATTTATTTATAGGATTTCAAGTGTGGGAGAAAGTAGGGGAGAAGTTATAGGAATAGTGATTAATGAGAATAGTGAATGCTCAATTTTACAGTGCATAAGTTAAGACTGCATATAAGCTCTTTGAATCCACAATAGTGATATCAGAGCAGGAATAATAATGGTATGTTGATTTGTAAAGGGGTAGATTCACTATGAGTTACGCATTGCCCCTGTAGATGAAAAATAAATCATTCTATGTTTAGTTTAATTAGTTTATCTTTGTATTTAGCGTGTCAAAACTTGTAAATGGCATTCAGCTCATGATCTGGTCTAAGGCACAAATTGCTATCTTGAGACATATAACAGTGTTGACAAACATAGCCATTGGTGAGAAGGAGCGAACAAGCTCGACATGGTTGATCAGGCCAGCCTAGAGCAGACAAGATTCACAGTAGAATATTGCATTATTGCACATAGAATATTGAGTGAATCTTTAGCATGGAAATGTAAAATAAATCTGTTGTGTCACCCTGATCGGATTCATCGTACACCTGCCATTTTTACACAATTATTTCATTTAATTCAGCACCCATGTGTAACGTACCAGTTGTGTATATCCACTCTCCTCAAAATTACATCCGTTGAAGTCTGCATCCCATCAGAATATACACGATGAGTCATATATGATTCTAACATTAGGTGACGGCATCACCTACTACCTGTTACCTATCCACAGCAAGTTCACAGTCTAACGCTTTACATCAATGTGCATTGTGAATCATATTAATATTACCAATGTGCAGTGTATGGTCTTCGCTCGCTGTAAGTCATTTGTTTTTTGGTCGAGTTTTTAAATTTGTTTCTTTACAAAGTTGTAGTGTTGAGTTTTATACAAATCTCATAAGGTTTTATTAGTGTATTATTTGTGAAGCCTTGGTTTTTAAATAGGGGTTTAATTTATACAAAACTTTACGGAGTCATAATATTTGTTTGGTTTAATTATTTTTAAAAGTATATCAATTGCGTCATATTTTATGTTGAGTCAAATATCTTTTGTAGATAATAGTTTCTTAAATAAGAGGCAAGTTATTTCTATTCAATCAAGTGCCTTTTTTGAGTCATTTGTCAAATTCAAAAATGAATGTCAGTTTTTAAAGTGGTCGATGGTATTTATGTGTCTATCTAAATTCAAACTTTATTTTATAGGTTATAACATTAAAATTGATATCGTCAATATCGATATCCAAAGTGTCATAAATGTTTTTGAAATGGTCATATATGTGTCAAAAATTCTTTAAATTTTCAAAAATGAGTTAAGAGTTATTTTGTACATTAAGTCATTTTGTCAAAATTCCCATGTCATATAGAGTCAAAAATTGTAAAAAAAAAAAATTGCCTTATAAATGTGTTATCGCTTGTACGCGACGTCTGCATTATGGGGTGGATTTTCTTGGAAAATTCATCTACCTGAGCTTCATCAAGATATTCACTGAGTGAGTAGATTCATATACTAGAGGCTGGAGGATACACGGAGGAAGGAGGTCTTTTATTGACATCTCATCAGTCACCAACGATTAGGTTGCACCAATGATGTGGTGACATTTGGTGTGTTATTTTTAGTTTTTTAGTGTGATGTGTTTTTTTTAATTTTTGTTGTGTTTGAAATAAGAACAGAAGAATAATGCCTATTCAATATATGTAATTTGTGTGAAATTTCAAACATGATTCCCTAATGTGAAAACATTTTAAAAGGATAAAATCACCAATTTAAGTCAGTTCATGGATCATGAAAAGGTTTGTGGTAGAGATCCAGAAAACCACAAGAGGTGAATAGTGTTTTGACAACAATTAAGAGAGCAACTACTACAGTGATCCCATGGTTGTCTTAATTCTTCATGGAGATGACCCTCAGTGACACATTCATTATAGTCACGTAAATTAAATGTAGGATGTGTTCCTTCACATATAATGGTCATGTGCAGTAAGATTACGTCAATAGTATGCAGACTTATGTGTATGTGGTGGCATACAGTTATGTTCATGCCAATTCTTGGAGGTAGATGGTGTTCCTATTCATGTCCAGGTTTGTGGTAAACCTATAAAACTATGGGAGGAGTGATGCTCTCTTTATATCAAGGTTATGATCCAAATAGGGCATGCTACAATGGGTGAGCATACTGTAGATAAGAGTGTGAATATTTTTCCACCATGTAAAAACTATGAGGGGGAATGTTAGGAAATCTAGTTTTTACATTACTGAATCTAAGTATTTATCAAGAGGTAAATAGTAATTTTAATATTTACCAAAAGGTAAAGAGTAATTTTAATATTTACCGAAAGATAAATAGTAATTAGTTAGTGTGTAACCTTATGGTTAATACGGTAAGATTATATTAGTTAGATTATATTATTGTTAAGATATATTATTAATAGGTTATAACAATATATCATAGATAGGTTTGCTTATTTATATGATTTGGGGGGTGGGAGAAATTAGGAGAGAATTTATAGTAATAAAATTACTATATATTTTTATTATGTCTCGAATGTTGATTAATGAGAATAGTGAATGCAAAATATTTTATGTTGAAGAATTTGTGTGTGTGTTCGACTCAATTTCACAGTGCATAAGTTAAGATTGCATATAATCTCTTTGAATCCACAACATGAATAAATCATTCATGAATTCATAAACCTCTCCACGTACATTAGACTCCTTCACTCAGGCTCCATTCATCCAAAATCACCTTTGTAATAGGCTCACTTAGTTTTGGTTAAACACAATCAAAGTATAGTCAAGCATCTTGACTCTCCAAAATTGAATATGAACACAACAGGACTTATAATGCCTTATCATGAATATTTGATATTTATACAACATCTCCATACTCATTTTATCTTTTAACTCTACCAAGAACACTTCCAACTCACTTTTGAAAAGTGATCACTCGGAAAATGCCTATAACACAAAAACATAATTATGAACAAATTCATATTTATCACTTGAGATAGCACTTTTATGACTTTTCCTGAACATCCATAGTTCCTCTATGATCTCTATATCATTCTTCATCAATTATATCTCTTGTCTTGGCATCAATCATTGGTCTAATAGACCAATCCCTTAGACCACTCTCACACTATGCATACACAGTCTGATAAGCCAAATTGGATTTCTCATCTCAACACTTCAAAGTGACTCTCAACCTATCAAAAAACTTTTATAGTTCATTTAGGTCCTAAACCATAACAAAATATTCATTTGGTTTAATGACTCTTGTAATATATTCTCAAACCTTTCACTTCTCTCACCATACCTGGAATAGTCACTCTGGGCTCAAAACACGGTCATAGTGAACATGATTTATACCATTTGTAGAATCACTTTATTGAACCTCCAATACATTTAAAATATCTTCGAATACCCTTTTCACATATTCAAACACTAAAACATAGATGTCTAATAGAAAATATGAAACATATGGATCAACTTTTGGAACACACACCTTCATAGTTCATCTTACTTAGACAAGTCACTTTATGATCACCTTCTATCCTGTGTATGAACATGATCAATACTTACCATCCAAGGTGTATGAGGTATAGGGCTTAAAAAAATACCCCAAACCATTTTATCCATCCCTAGTCACCTAAAACTCTTCCCTAAGCACTTTTTCACTCTACCTAGTTATTTCTCACTGTTTTCATTGTTTGTAGTCTAGCAATAGGAAATTTTGTTTAACCAAAATACTTGACATAGAGACTATTTATATCCAAACTAACTTCATGGACATCAATAATAAATTTTGTCCTTCAACCTCCATTAACTTGCATGTGTTGACTCGGTCAACCCTACCTATAGTACCAAATTCTTCAAAAAGAAGCATTTTTCTATATCTTCTACTCACTACCGTGATACACCATTGCCACCGATAGGTACCTGGAGCAGTCCTCTACAACATATAATAATAATAATTGATCAATTAATCCATTATGAGCCAAAACCATTCACATCTTTCCAATCACTCCACTATGAGGGTTTGCAAGCACAAAAACCTCCTTACCTTCTTAATGTTTGTTCATAAAGCTGAGGGCTTGGTTTCTCTACAAAATTCTTCTATAATCTTATTAGGAACCTTCCCCAACTACTAAAAATAGCTAAAGTCACCATGCAAACTCTACATGTGCCAATGATCATCTCAACTTCCTTCTCAGGCTTGGAAACCTACATTCTACATGTATAGGAGACCTTTCAATGTGATATCTTGATTTCTCATTCTCCTTAGGACCTAAAAATTTGTCCACACCTCAAATAACCTAGTCATTCAATGCTTACATGTGCTCTACCATCTTGACAACTCACTTTGACACTTCATTTGAACCTCACTAGGTATCTTGACATATTAGGCCTTCAATTGCAAGTTACCTTAGGTCTGGAGTATGACCTTCTCACCACTGTATATGTTCTTAATACCTCATCCACATCTCAAATTCACTTATGCCATGCTTCTCAAATTGCCATCCATGTTCACACAGGGCACATGCTTCTTGCCTCAACAAGTTACCAAGCTTGTTCCTTCTTGCACCAGAATAGACATTCCATGCTCAAAGCCTTCTTCTCACTTCATTATATCATCCTTAATTAATGACATTATCACTTTGTCATTACCTTTGGCATCAATGACAACACTTTTTCTAGCAAAAAATGTCTATGTCGATAAAAACTTTTGTAAGAAATGATCTCATTGTGGTTCCTTAAGGCAGGGAACTAGCTTTCATTTATTGTGTTATTCTCATAGAACCAACCCTCACAACAACCATCTCTTTTGTTGATAGAGAAGTCAATATTTAGTATTTTAACCTTATTTGAATATGATTAGGATCATATTAAATTAACACCAAAATAAATCCTTTGGTTTATGTCCTTTGGCATAAAAAATTCCCAACATGTAATCACTTTGATCATAGCAATTATGGTGACTATCTATAGTTGAAGGGTAATAAAATGCTACCTAATCTAATTAGCTTAGTACCCATGTTTTCGCTTCAATATAATCTAAAATTATCAAGGATAAAAAAAACTTTCTTGGAGGTAAATAGGAGAAACCATCCCTATAAACTTAGGAACAGAAGAAATTCCCAAGTATGTCTACATGGGAATTAATTGCACCAAAAAGGAGAAGAAACTCTTCATAAAACTATTTCAGGAGTTTGTTGACATTTTTTCATTGTCACACAAAGATTTAAATGGATGCAATAGTAATAGTATTCGACATGAGATTCCTATAAAACATGATATTAAACCTGACTGGCAAAAGCCTCGCAAAGTGATCCCTTTGTTGAAAGACACCATCAACAATGAAATCGAGGAATTACTAGTTGGTGGTTTCATTTATCCCGTTGTATATTATGATTGGTTAGCTATCTAGTGTCTATTAGAAATAAAAATGAGAATTTCCATTTATATGTTGACTTTCATAACTTAAACAGAGCAAGTGTTAAAGGTGATTTTCTTTTGTATACCATTGATCAAATATTATAATAGGTCACCAATTCAAAAATGACGTCTTTACTTGACAGTTTTTCAGGGTATAATATTTTTTTATAAACTTAAAGACAAACCTAAGACCACCTTCACCACTATGAGAGGTACCTTTGCTTTTAATAGAATGTAATTGGCTTGATGAACATGGGTGCCTTTCAGTGTGTGCACTGTATGTTGTTTTTTGACAAGATGATCAATATCATCATCTAAGTTTACTTGGATGATTTGACTACCCATTCAAGAAATGCAAGAAGCACCTTGATCACTTGCATTAAATTTTCTTTCGTTGTATAAATTTAGTATATCTTTAAACTCAAAAAATGATTATTATTGAACTAACATAAGAAAGATTGTTGGGATATATAATTTATAAAGATGGAATTTTTTATTGATCCAAATAAGATCAAAGAAATAAAATAATTAATGCCTCCCAAACATGAATTTAGTTTATATTCTTTATTTGGTAAGATAAACATTTCCCACAATTTTATTTCTTATTTTGATGACAAATTATTGCCTTTGCAGATTTTATTTGAGAAAAATCATAAACTTATTTGAGATGGTATTTTTAATTTGGGTTTTGAAAATTTTAAAAAGACTATATATTATGTGCCTATTTTATAAAAACAGGTTTTATACAAACCTTTTATTTTTTATATCAATGCTTCTGAAAAATTTATAGTTGTTCTTATAGTTCAATAAGATTATAAAAAAGAATAAATTCTTATCAGATATGTCAGTCATTTTTTTTAAGATACCAAAACTATCTTCTCAGATATGTCAGTCATGTCCTTAAAGATACTAAAACTTATAGTTGATTAAAAAAATCGTTTTAACCTGATTGTTGGTTCTAATGTTTCTCTTTTCGCTTATCTTTTCAGACAACCCATTCTTGATGTTAGGTTAGCCAAATAGATTTTCAGAATTCAAAAGTTTGAAACATACAAAACTAGCAAAGGGAATGAACTTGCAAAAAACTTGTCTTAAAATGCTTCATCAGATATAAATGTAGTGATCCTTGCTACTGACAATAACTTAAATGTTAAACTTTACTTTCAGACTATAAAGTGGCACGAGATTTCTGACAATTTCAAGATAGGCTTATAAATGCATCAAAGATATTATTTACTATTTTAGGATGAATGCTACCATCATCTAATCTTATATTTTAATAATCAAACCTGTCCAGATTTTTCAGATAAAAAGAAAATAAGGGATTTGAGATTGTAAACCCTCGTGTTTGTAGTGCTATAATCTTTTTATTTTTCAGAAATCAATATGGTATTCAGCATATATATATCTAACCCATGATGAGATTTAACATGTTTTGAGAAGTTTTCGTTTTAAAAATGAACAACAACAACGGATTTTAGAAAAGCTCGAGTTGGAGCACGCTGCTAGGACGACTGTGGGAGTTTTTTTAAAGGCATCAAAGGAAGGTATTTATATGTGCTTTTAAATTTATGAATGACGTCCTTAATTTATTTGAATTGGAATGGTAATATTTTGAAAACAGAATTTTTTCCTTCATGTTGCTTCAGACTTTTATTTATCCTACTCCTTGCTTGTGGTCCTATGTAAAAATCTAGAAATGCCTATATTTTTAGAAAGTTATAGTGCTTTTGGAGCCATCTATTTCTGACCTGTGACTTAATAATTTAGTTTGTCAAGAGGTGAGCTCCTTTTTGTGTGTCCTTGCTAGGCACAAAACTAATCTATGTGCATATTAGTCTGTGTCCTTGCTAGGCATGAAACTAATCTATGTGCATATTAGTTTGTATCCTTGCTAGGCACGAAACTAATCTATGTGTATATTAGTCTGTGTCCTTGCTAGGCACGAAACTAATCTATGTGCATATTAGTCTCTAACCTACGTCAGCTAACCTGATGGACACAACATTCTAAACTTATTCTCCAATCAATTAAAAATTGATCCTTGATATGTCTTATGAAATTGCCCTTGAGTCAATGTTTTAATGTTGCACAATGATAATATGGATTTGTTTGTGTTTGGACTAGTTTAGTCCTCTTTATTTCTATATTTTGTATATTTATTATATCGATAGTGTTCTTATAATGGTATCTAGGGGGTAATTTTATGTAATGGCATGGGTGTATTAACATTTAATTATTTTAGAATCAATATTATAAAAAAAATTAATATCTACTTTTAATTCATTTATTTATTTATTTGGCTCGTAATTATTTAATCATAATGATGATGTAATTTTATTTATTTTAAAATAAAATAATTTAATTATATATTCACCATGGAATATATGGTGGGTGAATTCTATTTTTTGTTGTAGTAATTTGATTTACTTTGAGGTATTCACAATTCAATACAATATAGGTACCTCTCGTTGGTTATACTAATAGCGATTGGGCAGGGAGTATAGATGATAGGAAAAGCACATCAGGTTATGTGTTTCACATAGATTCAAGAGCCATTTCTTGGGCATCCAAGAAGCAACTCATAGTTTCTCTTTCCACAGTAGACGTTGAATACATTGCAGCAAATGCAGCAACATGTCAAGCTATTTGGCTAAGGAGAGTCTTAGCAAATTTGAAGAAGAAACAAACAGATGGCACAATCATATTTTGTGATAACATGTTTTCAATAGCATTGACAAAGAATCCAGTGTTTCATGGACGAAGCAAGCACATACATATTCATTATCACTTCATAAGAGAATTGGTTGAAGATGATGAATTCAAATTGGCATTCTGTAGATCTAAAGATCAGTTAGCAAACGTCTTCATGAAAGCACTAGCGAAGGAGACCTTCAAACATTTGAAACAAAATTTAGGAGTAATAGATGGAATGTTTAGTAGAATAAATTAAGGGGGAGAGTTGGAAGTCATAATTTTTCCATATCTATATTTAGTAATTCTATTAATTGTATCTTATTTAAAAATTCTTAAATTAATAAATTGGTTTATCATAGTTTGTAAAAGACCTCTTTAAATTGAGTCTCAATATAAGAATTTATCAATCAAGCAATAAGAATGCAGTAGCATTTTGGTGTATGATCTCTTATTTACCCCTTCAAAACTTTTGTAAGAAAAGATCTCATTGTGGTTCCTTATGGTCGGGAACCAGCTTTCATCTAAAGAGAATATTGTTGTGTTCTTCCCATAGAACCAACGCCTACAACAACTATCTATTTTGTTGATAGAGAAGTTAATATTTATGATATTTTAACCTTAGATGAATATGATTACATGCATACTAAATTAACACCAAAAGAAATCCTTTGGTTTATGTTCTTTGGCATAGAAAATTCCCAACATGGTAGTAATGTGGGTATTTTCTTCATCTATCCTTTAGGTAAGATGCCTATCAATTATCTTTCAATATCACAAATAAAACTGTAGAATTTAAAGCTCTTTTTCTTAGTTCCATTAAAGTTGTTGACCTCAGAATCAAACATTTGAAAGTATTTAGAGATTCTAAACTTGTTATAAATTAAGTTAAAAATAAATACAAAATAAATTATTTGAGATACATATGTACACTCAAAAGGTATGGGCTCTCATAAATAATTTTGAAACCTTCAATTTGACCCATATTTATAGACAATTTAATGTAAATGTTGATGGAATAGTTATATATGCTTCTAATTTGGTTTCTTGCAGTTTGAAACTTGTACTTTGATTGAAAACTTCATAATATGATTCATGACAATCAAAATAATTGTTAAGTTTTCAAGTGTGATGAACACCTTTATTATTTCTTGCAATGTATTCACTTTGATCAGGGTAATAAAATGCTACCTAATCTAATCATCTTAGTACCCATGTTTTCACTTTAATATAGTTTAAAATTATCAAAGATAAAAAAACCTTTTTAGAGGTGAAAAGGAGAAACCATCCATATAAACTTAGGAACAAAAGAAATTCCCAAGTATGTCTACATAAGAATTAATTCATTAAAAAGGAGAAGAAACTCTTCATAAAATTATTTCAATAGTTTGTTGACATTTTTTCATGGTCACACAAAGATTTAAATCGATACAATACTAATATTATTCAACATGAGATTCCTATAAAGCATGATATTAAATTTGACTCATAGAAGCCTCATAAAGTGATCCCTTTATTGAAAAACAGCATCAATAATGAAACCAATGAATTATAGTTGGTGGTGTCATTTATCATGTTATATATTATGATTGGTTAGTTATCTAGTGTTTATTAGAAATAAAAATGGAAATATCCATTTATATGTTGACTTTCATAATTTAAATAGATCAAGTATTAAAGATGATTTTCTTTTGCCTACCATTGATCAAGTATTACAATAGGTCACCAATTCAAAAATGATGTCTTTACTTGATGATTTTTCAAGGTATAATATTTTTTTATAAACTTGAAGACAAACATAAGACCACCTTCACCACTGTGAGAAGGAGGCTATTAATGAGCCATCATGAAGATAAATAAGGTTAAATCCTTTATTTGAGGTCAAATGTGGTATATAGCTTATTTTGGAGAAACTAAGATATTTTTGAAGAGTTTAAGGTTTGTTTTGTTTTGTCTTGTATTGCTTATTACAATATTGTAATATAACTCTTTGAAAGAATATCAAATGTGAGGGACTAATATCATGTATAAAGGTGAAAGGGTTCGTTTATGCCATTTAACACTTGTTTAATATCATATAATATGTACCTTACCCATACATATTGGCTAAGATGTTACCAAACCCCTTTTCCAACATTGGAATACATTTAAAATATGGTCTTAATCATCATTTCTAACATTCAAACAAAGCATAATGAAGAATGGGTATGGAAAATAAGGTGAAAATTCTCTTGATACATTACACCAGAACCATACAAGCTAAGAGAGAATCCATCAACACCTAGTTCAGTAGCTACAGCAGGGTTTTTTGGAAGAATATGTAAAAATTTTGAAGAAAGAGGGTCTGTGGAGGTCTCATTTCAAGAGTTTTTAAGTTGAATATAGTCTTGTCAGCGTCTCCATGAATTCCTCTATCTTTCCCAATCTCATACCATGATTAATAAGAAGTTTCTGGTCTAGGAAAAATAGAAAAGCTCTCAACTCCTTCATTAAGCCCTTGGCAAACTTATGAGAGTCAATTTCAAACGTTCAGTATGTGGTGGAGAGAGAGAATTGGAACAAGAGATCTTAGGAAAATGAGGGTACCTAAGTGACCTTATAAATTGTATCATTGGTTCAAATATTGAAGACCTCTCCTTTATGAAAAATCACTGAGAGTGTTTATAGCTTCTTAAACCTCTCCAAAACCCTAACCTCACAATTTTCTCTTGTTTGAGTGCATTTATGAATCCATTGATGCAAATTAAAAGTTTTAAAATCTCTTAAGGTGCCTAAGTAACCCTCATACACCTTCTTCAATCAAATTTTCAATGTAAATAATTGTGAAATGTGTAGGTACATGTTGCAGAGTTTTAAGAATGCAAGTGTTGCAGTTAAAAAAGGTGTTTTAGGAGATGTATGTGTTTGGCTAAATGCATACAATGATTGGAATGTTTATATGGTATCATCCTTATCCCAATTCAAAAATAATAAGGTCTTTCTACTTCATATAACTCAAAAAAACTTTAAAATATAGATTTATAGTCATGGAAAAATGAGAAAATGCAAGGTGGGACACCATTAAAAAGGCTATAACTTTAGCTTTAGAGCTCCAAAACTCATGAAATTCAAATCAAAGGTTGGGAGAAACATTGAAAAAAAAATCAAGTGTTTTTAGATCCGTATAGTTCATGAGAAGAAAGAAAAAGCTAAACTACATGTCTGTACTATAAATAAAATCAAGGTTTTCTTGAGAGTTTTCTCATGGATGAAATGTGAGTTAGGGGTTTCATACCTTTTGGAGGCCACCCAAGATTATTATAGGGTGTATACATCTTTTCTATACTTGAATCAATCATCGTCCATCTCAAAAAGAGATAAAATGAGCCCAAGTCACTTCAAAACACCTCTATGTCACCTACAAGGCAGCAAATAGGCACTTTTGAAAGAATTTTTGTTTGAGAGTTTGATGAGGTATTTTTTGAGTTTTTTAAACTCCCACATGTCTACCTCATTTATATCTCTCCAACGAGCCCAAGAATAGAGTTAGGTGAGGTCTAAAACTCATTTTGGACCCCAAAAGCCAAATCAGGGCTTTTTGAGGCATAAAAAGGCCAAATTGAGCAACTTTTGGAGTTACAAGTGGAGTTTTTTTTTTTACTCATGTCATGTAAGACTTAATATATGACTCCAAGTTCGTGTACCACTCTGGGAATATTCATTTTCATTGGGATGGTCTTTTCAGTTACGACCATACTTTTCTGAATAAGTCTTTCTTATTTGTACCAATAAGGCATATGCCATTTGTCTAATTTAGGATTTCTTTGTGTTCAATAAAATTTTGCACTCAGTGCATGCCCTTTTATTGGTTTTATATTGAACATTTACATTTTTATACTTGTTTTCTCATAGAGTACCATGAAGCACTATTAGTGTGGGTAGGGGTGTTACATGTATGAAGTGTCATGATATGGTCTATAGGGATACACACGGAAGCAAAGGTGTGTAACTGAAAGTGTATAAGGACAAAAGGGGGCATAGGTTGTGGTGCATAAATATAAGCTAGCTAAGGTAAAGAATGATTCCCACCTTTGATATGAACATTCAAATTTCTTTCCAATTATCATGCACTTTGAGAAAAGCACATGAAGAGACGTTATTAATACAAGGAGATAGTGGTAAAGGCAAATGTGTCAACATCACATCGTGGCAATAACATTGGTCACATTAATTGTATGAGGTGATGTTTGAAGCAGGATAGTAAATTCAAGTTACCCCCTTGAGCTTATAAAAAGAAAAGCGATTTAGTTCACTTTTTATTATTGTTTTGATTGTGAACTTACAGAGCTGAAGGAGTAAACTTAAGCTTTTGTAAAATGAATTTTAATGCATCCACTCAAGTGCAAAGTGATAAATTATAGTTATTTCTTGATCTTAAAGTATGTTTTAGCTGAGATGAATAGATAGATCTAGGTAAATTTTTTAGACAGACATGATTTATAGAGTTATAAGCTGTAGAGGTCGACATCCACCATTAATGAGTGTTGAAGCAGGAGAGGCAAGCTAATTACAAAAACAATCACGTATTCATTTGGTACCATTGGATTGCCACACCTCAACCTTTAGGATCCACAAAGTGTGATGTGGCCTAAGAAAAAAGATCAATGAAGTGAATCATTACCTACAATTCTAGAGGAATAAAATTTGAGTGTTGGTGGGTAGATGGTGTTAGTCAAAGAAGAAACACCAAAAAAACTAGGCCTACATGGAGAGACAAAGGGACAGAGATGGCACACCAAGAAAATAAAAAAGATACCATGCCTTCACCACCACCTATGATGATTGAGGAAATGTATTACCCTAAGATGGTACTATGTGTTGAGAACTAGGTGTCCAACATGTCGACCTGCATTATCTTTTCTTATAACCATCGATAGCTCAGGAATGAGGTAAAGTTGTAGAATGAATACCGAGTTGAGTGTTAGAATACCATAATCATGTTGGTCTACAACTTGAAAATTTTAAATGCCCTGGATACTTCTAACCTATTCCAACTCTTCAATCTTCCTTACCTTTAAAATCTAGTAGAAGCTGTGAAGTTTTTAATCTCATGGGTGCATGAGTATTACATTTACTTTGTTAGGCACTGGATGTGAATCACAATGAAAATAATTAGTAAAGTATTAGGGTTAAAATGCTCAGGTTCAGACCTTGATTTTGAGCTGGAGGACCAAGATTAAATACAAAAGATAGCCATGGTGCTTGACTACCAAAAACAATACCATTCTATGCACATCAAAAGTCTTTAGAATCCTTCCCTCCGAGTGGCCACATGTATCATAATGATAAATTTTGGAGCTGAAAATAGATGGAAGGAGTGGACATGGCCCACCTGTATGTTGCACACCAAGTCACCGATGGGTTAAAATCAAAGAAAATTTTAATGGCTATTTATATCCAATTGGCTATAAGTAGATTTTTTTATTTTGAATTGGATAATTCTATGAAAATATACATAGGTCAAATCACCAAAAATTTATATAATTTTATAGTCTGGGACAGATTCACCTTATATATTATACTCAATCCTATTTTGGGACATAGATTCACCAAAGTTACTATACATGTATGGGTTTGATTCACCAGAAAATTATACAAGACATGTATAGGTTAGTCTTGAATCGTGAGGTGTATATATATATATATATATATATATATATATATATATATATATTGTTTGTATGTATGTATGTATGTATATATACATGTATATAAGGACCACCTAGGACACAATAAGCTTAATTTAATAGTTATATTTGTTATGTGAAAATGTTTTGAATATTCTTTGGCACCACATGTTCTTCCTTCTATATAGTTTTAATAATTAAAAAACTTAATAATAAATAATTTTCACACCTAATGTTTATTTTATTTCTAGCATTGAATCTGGTGCAAGTGGAATTAAAGTGATGAGAATTGAGATTTAGATCTTGCCACATTTTTTAGTGAATTGGTGTCAGCATATTGAAGTGCCAAAAGTAAAATTTAATGTTGGTCCAATGCATCACCCTTGGGATTAATGGAAGTTATTCAAATACATATGTGAAGTTGGTTTCCTTGTGATTGCAATTGCAAGGTATGAATTTATATTTATTTATTTTGAAGACTGAGAATAGTTGTTTGCATGCATAGTTGTCTATCTTAAAATGAATAAATATAACTATAATTTTCTTCAAAATCATTTTTTAAAATATTTTTATTGATGGTTTATCATTTTTTTTAGTCATTGATGCAAACTATTGGTGGAAGTGAAGCTATAGCAATCGAAATATTGGGACAAGAAGTTAGAAATGAAGGTGCAAATAATTTTTAAGCTACTTTCCTTGTGAATGCAATTGCAAGGTATGAATTTGTGTTTTTTTGTTCTGAAGATTGAGAGCAGTTGTTTGCATGCCCATCATCTATCTTGAAATGAATAAATATAATGCTAAGTTCCCTGAAAAGTTTTTTTTTTAAATATTTTTTTTGATAGTTTTTCAATTTTTGTAGTTATTGATGCAAAATCTATTGGCAAAATCAAAGCTCTAGCAGTCAAAATATTGTGATGAGGTGCAATTTTAAGTTGGTTTCCTTGTGATTGCAACTACAAGGTATGGATTTGTGTTTATTTTATTTTGAAGACTGAGAGTAGTTATTTTCATGCACAATCGTCTATCTTGAAATGATTAAATGTAATGATAAGTTCATTGAAAAGCATTTATTTAAATATATTTGCTCAAAACACTATGCATTTTGGTTTTCTTAGAAATTTTGTGTATATCTGCAAATCTTTTCCTTAAATTCAAAATCTGTGAAATGGGTATTTCTAGGTTAATCAAAATATGGTTAAAATGATCATGAGGATTTGTTGCATTTCTTTGTTTTGTTCTTTGTGCTTTGTTTAAAATAAGAATCTTGCATGCCATTATTTTTCATAGGAAATCAGTTTCTTGTTTGTTTAAAAGGAGTATTTCTTAGAGGAAATCATTTTTTTGTTTGTTTAAAAGAAGTATGTGATAAATACCAACCAAGTAATATAATAAATTGAGTATAGCAAAAATTGTGACAAAAAATCAAAGTATAAAGTATAAAGTATAAACCAACTATAGATCCATAAGGAAAAACAACTATGAAAAGAGAGGATGAGATAACTAAAAAAAATTGAGTACATATGGTAAGATCATGTGCAGTACTTAGTATAAATTGAGTATAGACCTTAGTAAGTCTCTCAAAAGACTAATCTAAGATTGACCGTTAAATTATGATATTTGACATTGAATTATGAGTATGTTTGTTTTTTTAGTTGCTCTTAGTTATAATAGTGATTATATTTTTCTTTTCATTATTCTATTTTCATTGATAAAATTCTTTTATAAAATTAGAAATATTTCCTTTAAGAGATCTCCTCTTTTATAGGATTTACTCTACTGGATAGATTAGATTATATTATTTGAAATCTAATTCACATATACATATATTTGATAATTGAGATATTTAATTAGTGCATCATTCATTATTATTCCCAAAATTTATAAAAATCCGTATGCACATCTTAGAAACATTTGTTGCTTTCTAGAATCATTGTTATTCTACAACCATAAAAATAAAGATCCAAAGTACATCAAAATAGTCACTAAGAAATTGTAGCATGTCCTTATAAATTTATGTTGGCCCCTATTTCCATGTTTTGAATTTGTAAATGAGTTGTGGTTTGGTTCAATTTTTAATTTATAAATTTATAGATTGTGTAGATTTAGATTCTGTCTATGATATCATTTTCAAATTGATATTTTGGTAGTTCATTTTTTAGAATTTTCTAAATAAATGTGTTGGTATCATTGCTTATTTATAGGTGCTAAATTTTAAACTACCAATACAAAAGTCACTCAAGAAGTGGAATAGTGGTTTCATCCTTGAAGGGAGTACTTTGCATTGGTGATTCATAAAGTTAGCATTGAAAGGTTTTTGATTTGTAAAATGTCTACTATTAGTTTGAGTACTAGGAAATTAACAGGGGGTTCATCAAAGTGAAATACCTTATTATCATATTTTGATAAACATCAATAAGAATTGCCTTTAAAAAGAAATACTAGTTTAGAAAATCAACTACAACCAAACATTATTTCTCATGATCAAAATCATGTTCAATGGGGTTTTGATCACTTTCAATCAACAGATGCAAGTAACAATGCCAATGATCATGACATAGCTTGTTTAAGACAATCTAGTTCTAAAAGTGTTGATGATTCAACATCATAAGTAGTTCATGAAATTCGTCACAACTCTGAAAAAAAGAAGTTAAGCAAATTAGAAATTTCAAGGAGTTTTCAAGATGAATGGGTTTTGAAATATCCTTTCATTGAACCTATTTGAGTGAAGACACTAATGAGCCACCAAAAGAGTGTAGATGTAAGTTATGTAGCTAGAAATTAGGGAGGGATAAACACTTGCAGAAACTAGATACCATAGATAAGCATGTGGGGAAAGTGTACGAAAAAAAATTTATAAATGGAGAGGAGAAATCAATGATATGATGGAGAACAAAAGAAGAGTCTCTTCATGTTAGGTATACAAGTGAATACAATGAATACCTATTAAAATCGCAAAAGCTTCATGCAAGTGGAAGAAACATTACAACTTTGTTCAAAAAAATGATGGGAATCAGCCAAATGTTAAATATTATATAACATTATATTTTTTTCACATTTTAAACAAAGGTCGACTAATGACTAATTATCCAGGATATAAGGACATGTTATAACTTATTATCATCCCAAACTTTTTAAATACTTTTTAAATGTTTGTAGTTCTATGTTATTTCCTATTGATGAAGTACAGCAATGTGTTTTGCAATTTATGTTGATTGGATATTTGGGCTCATGTTCATTATTGGTTATCATTCTAAGCATAGATCTAGATTATAAACCCTTTCTACATTATTTTAGGATATATTGTTGAATAACTTGTTAAGGCACCCTAGGTTTATGGAATTGATAGGGAAAAGCATTTGAAAGCTTAGTTTTAGTGTATGTTCTAATCTTTCAGGGATCATTTGGCATTTGTTTTATCTTGTATGTGAGTTTTCCCTACATCTTTGTAATAAGTGATGTCATGAATGTTGTAAGATCCCATACTGATTGAAAACTACCAGCATACCACCATGCCCTTCCTCTTTATAATTAACAAATTATCCTACCTTGTCCTACCCTAAAAATGATACAATCCTTATTGTGTATCATAAGTGTCATTTGCCTATAAATGCATAAGATCTTCTTCATATAACATGTATTTGCATCTTGTGTTTTAAAACTTAGCATTACAATCTTTCATTCAATCTTGAAATTGATAATCCTTTAGGATGAAGGTTGTAAGCACTTTTATATCTATCTTCAGTAGCTTGTATGTGACTTAGAGCATTTGTGCATTCCTTATGAAAACCTTCCCAAGTGGAGTGTTCAAGTTTGGTTGTGCCCTAGTCATATTTGTTGTTATTTTGTGCCAAAAATCCCCATAGAGGTTGAATTGCATAATCTATCCATGTGAGTAAGCTAACCCATAGTTTTTCTCACCTTGGTTCAGGCAAATCCAAAAGTGATAGGGCACTAACGATACCCTTTATAGGTGCCTCTTAGTCATTTTCTAAATTTGGTCCATTATGGATGCCAAACCTTTTCCTGACTACAATGATATACTAGCGGGTTTTTCATCTTTATTTTCCATTTCCTTCAAGTGTGCAAGGTCGAGTGTATGAGGTGTACAATTGGGAACCAAAACTTTATTGGCACCATTGCCAAGGACACTTCTTGTGACCCATGTTGTCAGGGACTCTTGCAAACAGTTGGTTGTAAATTTTAGGTTTGAAAAATGTTCTTTTCCACTATTTTCTACAAGTAATCTTAGTTGCATTTTTAGACCTATTTATTCATATTATCCTATGTGTTTGAAATCTGGGATTTATGAGCATGTTTGTTATCTTGGTCATCAATGTCACAACACTTCTCTAGGGACATGCTAAGAATTTAGAGATTTGATAATTAACATCCACTAAATTTGTTGCAAAGAGATGTGAATTTGTCATGTTTTGAGGTGGTTTCCCCTTTTTGAACATGAGTCTAAAAATTTCATTTTCTTTGCTTCCATACATCATTACTAATTTTAGCAAGATATGGTTTTAATATGTATCACTACAAGTTTGCAAATGGTTATATTCTAGAAGTTTGCTTCTAGTGGTGACTCCAAAACATCATCTAGTTTCCAAGAAATATCAATGCCCACTTCAAATATATTCAGCTTTGAGAGTTATTTTGCTTATAAAGCTAAGGGACTCAGGTCATACTCTAAATGTGACTCATCTAAACAACTTGTCTCACCCTCAAATGTTCATCAAAAAGGAAAGAGACAAATATGGAGGCTTGTTGAAGGATAATGTGCAGCTACAAAGGATTGTTTGGGTTGTCAAGATTTTAGTAATCCTAAACTTTTGCTGAAATTCTTGTTATTCAATATTGTCATAATTCTTCTAGTGATTCAGAATCATATAGTCCCATTTTTCATCTAGCTCCTTCTCAGCCAACTGAATCCCCTCTTAAGTTTGATCCCTTAAGTCCACCTCATTCACCCCATCACATCCCTTTGCCATTTTTTTGTGAACCTCCCATTAAACCGATCATGAGGCATAGGGACCAACATGAGAATGAGTGTCCTCATTATGCATTCCTATATTAAAACCTATTAATTTTGATGGCATGGAAGGTTATCATAATGACATCCCAAATAAAGTAAGGAACCGCCTTCCATAGTTTCAAGGGAAAAATGTAGTGAGTGGTGATCAGCACTTGAGGTATTTTCACAATATCATTGAAAAATATGAGGTTGAGCATGAGTATGTGTGCATTAATTTGTTTATGCACATGTTGGAATAAGTTGCTCGTGAATGGTTCAATTTTCTTCCCCGTAGATGCATTGATTCATTGGAAAAGATGAAGAATGTTTTTATAATTCAATATGGTGATAGAATTGATCTGAGGTTTATTTTGGTTAAGTTTTAAAACATAAAAAAGAACCCCAATGAGTGCATACAAGAACATGGCTCAAGAAAGTTATGATGAAGCTGCCCAATAACATAAAGCCTAGTGATATAGCGTGCTTGATAAAATATTATGATGCCTTTGATAAGAAGGCTATGTATTACCTAAGGGATAAGGCTCCCACAAACTTAAGGTTGGCATTCAATATGGCCATCCAAATTGAGAATAACATAAAGGCTATGGGAAATCCCATGAATAAGTAGGTTAATGTAAATTTGGTCAATCTAGAAAAATGTAATCCATAAAGACAACCAACTTTGAAGAGAATGTGAAGACTTTGGCCTCCGCTATCAAAGAGATGTCCTACCAGCTAGTTCGAGCTGAGAAAGGGATCCCTCATGGGTCTACAATTTAGGAAAGGGATCTGAATTTAAATCAAGCACCAAGAAGGCTTGCATGTGTGATAGAAATTAGAATAGAGGGGTGGGAATGAAAGTGCTTGATCCATTGCATGCCAAAGTAAATACAATGAATTATGATTTTGACATTAATCGGTATGATAAATGCTTCCTTCCGCATCCTCCATGTGATACTACGGAACCAAGTGATGAAGATGTGGATGATCCTGAGTTTGTGTCTGATGATGATGATGATATTTTGATGTTCAATTATCAAGACTCCTAATGTAAATTTTTTACCTCCACAAAAATGATGTGTGTTACTACTACAGATCAGTTATGGAGTGTAGTTAATAAGTTATGTGTCCTAACATATGAATTTTATTGTGATGATAATATAATGCAAGCATATGAATCACCGAATCATGATGAAATTAAAGATATAAAGTGTGTTATAACTGAGGTGTCGCACATGAATGTGGAGTTGGGTAGCTTCATTTGGAATATGGATGTTGTTCAACAACTAGATATTCTTGATGTTGGGTTTGACAACAAAGGTTTTGTTTGGAGAATGATATTCAATGAATATGGGGTTATGTTTTATAGATTAAAAAAATTAGACTTCTTTCATGCAGTACTTCAAGTGCATGAATGACATTATTGATCTTGAAGCAGTCTTGCTTGGTACTTACCTAGTTGCAGATGAGAAATAAGCTTATTTACAATTGCTAAAAAGGTACCAATATCTTTTGGTTTGGTCATCCTATCATAGCCTAGTAGCAAACCTTTTAGGCAAGTGTAAAGATTGGTTTAATTCATCTTGGTCACCAAGCTACTAGAAAAGTTCAAGAAATTAAGGGATGTCAAAATTCTAGATCCATCAGCTAATGGCACACACTTAAAATATTTCCTCAACTGAGTCTACAACTATATACATAATTGTATAGTGTATAGTCCTTTTGTTTTGTTGCTTTGTTTCCCCTTTACTTTGGGCCTTGCTTGTACAGTCTCCTTTCATGTTTTTATTATGTGTTCATTTTCAGATCCTCCTGATCTATTTTTGTCGAGCTACCTTGTTTTGTTGAGCCTTCATGAGTGTTGTTAATAAATGGCTAAGTGTTGACTTTGTGACCTAATGGATTGGCACCTAGTCTTACATTATGGGGTTTTTTGCACACCCATAGGGGATGTACATCCCCAGGCAAGAGATAGTGTTAGTGCCCAAAATTGCACTAAAATAATTGAGCCCTTATCAAGTAAGATTGCATGATTTGTTATCCCACTTCCTATTTTTAAGTGTTCATCAGAGGTCAGATGTCCTATTAATTTGATCTTTACTAGCCTTAGTCTATCAAAATTTGAGTTGAATTCATGTCTGAGCATTTTAAGGTCTTTTGTCCTAGTTACCCTAGCTTAGACCCTCTAATTAAAAATCAAATTTGGCAAAAGCAAATTTAAGCGGGAACATTTTAAATATGCCAAAGACTTAATTTTATTTTTTATATTAAGGCTTGGTTGTGTTTATTAACATGACCAAACTTTAGTCTAAAAATTCATAATGTTTAGTCCCTTTTATATCCCATAGCCCTTGGTCCATTTTATTTATCAGCATGGTCTGAATAATGCTTGGTCCCTTTGTTATATGCTTAGCATAAAATTCCTAGGGCTTCCTTTGTATTTATAAATGCCCAAAAACCTTAGGCTAAGTGTTTGTGCTAAGTTTTTTATCTCCCGAGCTCTAACTTAAAATTTTTAAGGTTAAATTTGAGCCAATCACATCTAAACTAATAGATCATTAGTGCTTAAAATTGATGTCTGAACGCCCATCATTTGACGGTCATGAAGATATCATTGACGGTCATGAGAACATTAAAATTAAGCTCAGCAATTATCCATGGGGGATTAGATTTGATGGTCACATGAACATCATTGACATTCATGTGGACATAAAATGATGGGCATGAAGATGTCAAATTTAAGATCAGTAAATATCCATTAAGGATAAAATTTTGCAATCATGCAGACATCAAATGATGGGTGCATGGATGTCAAATTTAAGTCATTATCCATTGGGGCTTAAATTTAATAGTCATATGAACATCATTTACAATCACATAGACGTCAAATGATAAGCGTGAAAATGTCAAATTTAAGCCATAGTAGATAGCTAATGGGGTTTGATCCTTCATATTTGGATCAGTGGTCAGCATTCCATCATACTTCAAGATCAATAGCATGAGTGAGAGCTAACTTGTCAAAGTACTTAGGCCAATGAAGAATCACCTCATGGTAGAAGGGTGATAGCATGGCAAAGATTGACTATGTAGAGAACATAAAGCCTATGGATTCTCCAAGTGGCATGATCTTAGGCGTCTTAATGGAGATCTAATGGCTTGAAATAAAATCTAATGTTAAATGGACACTAAAAGCCTATAGAGATACCAAGTGGCATGCTCACATTGATCATGCAAATAAGGATCTGATAGTGCTAATCTTGGGTAGATTGTTTAACGTTCTAGACCCAATGACATGTTGACACATGTCCTAGGGGCAATGGTCACATTTCAAGTTAATGAATAGAGTGACATGTGATACCACATAGGCATACACATCATATTCAAGGATCATGTGCAAGGCAGTTTGCAGAGCTTTCACCATTGGTAGAAAGGTGACTAAGAAAAATTGCAAATGAGGCATGGTAGCTTTATGAGAAAAATGAGGATTTGAAAGCACTTGCAACATGATTATGCTACTGCTATATTTTTGACATGCTAATATAAAGGGGTTTATGTTCATGTAATTGATGATTTTGTGCAAATCTTGGATAAAGCCTACATAAGAGAGGAAATTTTTTAAGATGGAAAAGTCAATGCTCAATGCATTACAATTAAATATTGATTTATTACCCCCTTATGTGCTCATTTGAAGATTTCCCTAAGGGAACTTACCAGGGAAATTATAAGTGCCAAAAGCAACCTATAAATTTGCAAATTACAAATTTGTGAGAGGGGCCAAGCTTTGTTCAAATAGGTCAAGGGTTGAAAATAATGCATCTATGCATTAAAAAGGAGATAATGCAAAGGAAATCCTAAAAGGGGGCAAAGGTGCAAAATGCAAAATTTGAAAAGAGAAGTTGGAGCCAAAAAGGGTAAAAGGGTCAAATGAACCTAGGTATTGTATTTTCTTTGTTTTGCTCATCCAAGCTCCTCTAATGAGAGAAATATTACAAGTTTTCAAGATCAAGGTGGGCCACTCTAAGGAAGGTTAGTTAAGTGGCCACAGATATAAAACATTCCCAAGCCAACATTGTAAGAGTAGGTTATTTCATGGCATGCATGAGGGGGAGGGCAGTTGTTCAAAAGTTTCCAGCTATGTAAGTAAGTGATCAAGGGGATCCTCAGATAGTTACACTTAAAGACAAAGTTTGTTTGGCCTCCATCATAAATATCCTCCTTCCAACTCATGTGAAAGGCATTTCCATCTAAGAAATCAAAATATTTACTTCAATTCTTCATCATTTCTTGTAGAGGCAGTTTTAATAATGATTTTCCTTACAGTTACATGATTCTAGGTGTGGCAAAGGATTTGTTCCAACTAGGAGCATCTTGGTAGGACTTTGGAAATTTCAAGTTACAATCTTAACTCTCAAATTTAAAATTGGTAAAAAATGTATAAATAGAGGGATTTTCCTTTATTTAAGGGTTGTTCATTATCTTGGTTATTATTGGTCTTTGTTTTTCTAAGTCTAGGTTCTACAAAAAAATTTAGGGATCAACTGTTGTTTGTAGATCTTGTCTCTCTTACTAAGGTGATTACAATTGTACAACCATTAGAAAGCTTTGAGAGCATGTTTATGTCTCCTTTGTCAAAAGAAAAAACTCACCATGCTTTCCCCTTGGTGGCATTTTGAAAACTGATGTATGTAAGGTTTCTTTTCAAGTTAATGAAAATGTTTGTAATTCTGTGTTATTTCCTATTGATGAAGTATAGCAATGTGTTTTGAAATTTATGTTGATTGGATATTTGAGCTCATGTTCATTATTTGTTATCATTCTAAGCATAGATCTAGATTATAAACCCTTTCTACATTATTTTGGGATATATTATTGAATAACTTGTTAGGGCACCCTAGGTTTATGGAGTTGATAGGGAAAAGCATTTGAAAGCTTAGTTTCAATTTATGTTCTAATCTTTCGGGGATCATTTGAAATTTGCTTTATCTTGTATGTGATTTTTCCCTACATCTTTGTAATAAGTGATGTCATGAATGTTGTAAGATCCCATACTAATTGAAAACTACCATCATACCACCATGCCCTTCCTCTTTATAATTAACAAATTATCCTACCCTGTCCTACCCTAAAAATGATACAATCCTTATTGTGTATCATAAGTGTCATTTGCCTAAAAATGCATAAGATCTTGTTCATATAACATGTATTTACATCTTGTGTTTTAAAGCTTAGCATTGCAATATTTCATTCAACCCTGATATTGATAATCCTTTAGGATGAAGGTTGTAAGCACTTTTATATCTATCTTCAGTAGCTTGTATGTGACTTAGAGCATTTGTGCATTCCTTATGACAACCTTCCCAAGTGGAGTGTGCAAGTTTGGTTGTTCCCTAGTCATATTTATTGTTATTTTGTGCCAAAAATCCCCGTGGAGGTTGAATTGAATAATTTATCCATGTGAGAAAGCTACCCCATAATTCCTCTCACTTTGGTTTAAGCAGATCCAGAAGTGGCAGGGAACTAACCATACCCTTTGTAGGTGCCTCTCAGTCATTTTCTACGTTTGGTCCATTCTGAATGCCAAACCGTTCCTCATATGTAATGACATACTAGTGGGTTTTTCATATTTGTTTGCCATTATTTTCAAGTATGCAAGGCCAAGTGTATGAGGTGTATAACTAGGAACTAATAGAGTATATGCATAATATCAGTCATTGATGGGAATAATGGAGGAACATCACTACACAATAGATAAAGATCTAGATAGTTTGTTTTGGTTAACTAATATAAATACATTATTGACCTTATGTGGCCTTTTACCCATGTTGAATGAAATGAATTTAATGATGAATAAATATCAAGAAAGAACAATGTACATTCATGAATATTCTACGCTAGAAAAATTAATATGTCTTGCCCTTGATAATTTGTATTTAATACAAGATTCATTTAAAGGGGAAAAGTTCACAAACTATATCTTCATGAAAAATATTGAACATAGTGGTAATTATTTACATTTTAATGAAGCTAAATATTTATGTGTAGAATTTGGAGAATGTAAAATACCCCTACACACTTTTGACATAGTTGGTTGATCTTATAAACTCAAATAAGTTCATGTTACAAGAGATCAATTCCTTGAAGTTGTATCCTCTATAAGGTCCACCTTGAAGGAAATTGTAAAATGTCTATCTTTAGCAATTAGAGACTATTTTCCTTGAGATGAGCTACTTGAATCCATGCCTATGGTGTACCCTCAATATTGGAAAAATGCTAACTCATCAGATTTTCAAAATAAAATCAAAATCTTGGCCCAACACTTCTGTAAGAGTGTAGAATTGAATGGTGAACAAATTGAAGACATTTTAGATTTTTCAAAGCTAAGTGAGCAATATGTTCAATTTGCCACAAAAATGATGGAATAAGTTAAAGTTGGGGATAATATTTTCAAAGATGTCTCAATTACTAGATTATGGAATACTTTAAGTTTGAGTGAAATATTATGTGATGGTATCTCAGAATATTTGAATCTTACTAATTTATACCAAACAATGATTTTGGGCTTAGTGGAAAACAAGATAATTTTTAGTGCATTGTCATTTTTAAATTCAAAGTTAATAAACAAGCTTAACAAGAATTTAGAGACTTTATGAGGCTATATACAACTAGATACAATGTCTTTGATTTTCTATTTGATAAAGTTCTAGTAATTTGGTAGTCTACATTTGAAAGTAGATAATTAACTAATAATTCTTCAAACACACTACACTCAGATATTTTTGCAATACTAGATCTGAGTCCAACAACTTTTGAAGAGAATGCACATAACAATTATCAAGAACAAAATGAACAAAATTGGCATGTTGAAATTTGAAATTTAGGCATTTGAAATCTGAGGTTGATTGAGGAAGGATAACAGATTTCTGATCCCAAAAAAATTTCTATGGATTCATGTATCTAGATTGCATTTTGATAATTAATATTAGTTGTCTTTAATTTTGATTGAAAAGTGTGAATACTTGATTAGAAAAATGTGTATTTTTATGTTATCTTTGATTAAGATAACATGTCTATAATAGTTGTAAACTCTATTATAGAGATGCATAAGTATATTGTGGTGTTCCCTTATTATTTTATAATGAGTCGGTGTATTTTTGTGTTTTTTTTAGTTAATAAAACATGTCTATAACAATTATAAACTCTATTATAGAGATGCATAAGTATATCATGGCATTCTCTTGTTATTTTATACTAAGCATGTGTATTTTTGTGTTCTATATGATTAAGAGAACATGTTTATAACAGTTGTAAATTCTATTATATAGATGCATAAGTATATTTTAGCGTTTTCTTGTTATTTTATACCAAGTAGATGTATTTTTTGTGTTATGTTTGATTAAGAGAACATGTCTATAATAGTTGTAAACTCTATTATAGATATGCATAAGTATATTATGGTGTTCCCTTGTTATTTTATACCAAGTAGGTATATTTTTGTGTTATGTTTGATTAAGAGAATATGTCTATAATAGTTATAAACTTTATTATAGAGATACATAATTATATTATGGTGTTCCCTTGTTATTTTATACCAATAAAGTGTATTTTTAATTTTCTATTTGATTAAGAGAACATGTCTATAATAGTTGCAAACTCTATTATAGATATGCATAAGTATATTATGGCATTCCCTTGTTATTTTATATCAAGTGAGTGTATTTTTGTGTTCAGTTTGATTAAGAGAACATGTCTATAACAGTTGTAAACTCTATCATAGAGATGCATAAGTAAATTGTGGTTTTCCCTTGTTATTTTATACCAAGTAGGTGTATTTTTGTGTTCTATTTTATTAAGAGAACATGTCTATAATAATTGGAAACTCTATTATAGAGATGCATAAGTATATTATGGTGTTCTCATTTTATTGTATACGAAGCAAGTGTATTATTGTGTTATGTTTGATTAAGAGAACATTCTATAATAGTTGTAAACTCTATTATAGAGATGCATAAGTATATTGTGGCATTCCCTTGTTATTTTATATCAATAAATAGTATTTTTATGTTTTGTTTGATTAGAATAACATGTCTATAATATTTGTAAACTCTGTTATAGAGATGCATAAGTATATTGTGTCATTCCCTTGTTATTTTATACCAAGCAGGTTTATTTTTTGTGTTTTATTTGATTAAGAGAACATGTCTATAATAGTTGAAAATTTTATTATAGAGATATATAACTATATTGTGATGTTCCTTTGTTATTTTATACCAAACTTATTTGATGTATCTATAGTGTAATGAATTGTATCTATATTGGACCAACAACCTCACTTCCACTAATAGCTTGCATAAATAACTAGAAAAATCGATAAAACCATCACATATGTATTTGAACAACTTCCATTAATCCCAAGGGTGACATGTTGGACCAACATTAACTTTTGCCTTGGCCCTTCAATATGATGGTACCAATTCACTAAAAAATGAGGTAAGATCTTAACCTTAATCCCTATAGATTTAATTCTACCTACACAGCATTCAATGCTAAAAATAAAATATACATTAGGTGTGAGAATTTGGGATGTAAAGTCATTTATGTCATTAACGTCTTTTAAAATTACCTAGTTTTTTAAGCTTTGAAGTCTTGAAGACATAGCAATTTTAACTTATGAGTTTATACTTATAGTTTTAGTTAGTTATTATTAAGTTTTTTAGTCATTAAAACCATATAGAAGGAAAAGCATGTTTATTTTACTCAGTTTTATAAATGTGTTAAGGACCACTTATGACTTAGGACATAATATGTTTAACGTAATAATTATATTTTGATTGGCATAATTTTTTAATTAAAATAAAAATATATTTGAAAGGCCATTATTGATTATGGATATGGTTAATACATTTGAAATATGGTGTTTAGAGCAACTATCTTTAAAGAAATACTTTACAAGGAACTTATCATTATATTTATTCATTTCAAGATAGATGACTATGCATGTAAATAACTATTCTTAGTCTTCAGAAAAAAAACACAAATCTATACCTTGTAGTTACAATCACAATGAAACCAACTAAAAGAGTTGTATCCAGGATCACTGGATCAATGAATGCACATGATGGAGTGATTTCACAAGTCGATCGAGTGCATATCACAATAAAGTTGATAGTGAATGAAATCAAGCATAGAAGAATATTATAAAAATAATAAGAGAAAATAAAGTACTCTATATCATGATGAATGAAGAATATAAAGAGAGAGAGGTATATATATAGGTTAGAGAGGGAAAAATATCACACATTCTAATGAATGTAGTACTAATCTTCCCAAGTAACCTAAATCACCTCTAAAGCCCTAAGTAAGCTGATACAACCATGTAGGAAAAATACAGATGAAAAAATAGCCTACACCAACACCCCCCAATAAGCATAGCTTAGGTGGATGATGATAAAAAATATGGGTCCTAAAAATGAGGCTTGATAAGGTACCATGCACAAAGTAATGTCTCATAAAATAGAGAAAAGGAGAAAACCTATAGGAAAAACTCCCCTCAAAGAGAGAAAAATGAAGAAGAAGAGATTAAAAGACTCCCCAAATGATGATGTTAAAGCAATTATTACTATAAGTACAGTTCACAAGATGATGAAGGTCGATGATGAGATCTTTTGCCTAAAGACTCTATAATCTCCATCTGCATCAAACAATGTTTCTTCCCTTTGGCAAAGGAATAACTTGATGTGTATACTAAAAGTATACCTATTCCATAATAGAATATGAATCAGTATAAATATCTCTAAATATGGTCCAAATTGTATATATGGCATGGGTCTAGCAAGAATGTGTGTAGAATCTGAAAGTAATACCACTAAAGTGAACTAGTCAAAAAAATGGCATAAAACATTCACTGAAAGAATGTCCATGTGAAGAGTGCAACATGACTCACCAACTAAATAAATAAAGTCCACAATATAAGATGACTTATGGATGCTCACAATTGGTATACTCATACCGTAAATAGTGGATTCCTCCAAATTGCAAGGCTATGAAGGTTATGGAAGAGCAATAATTAGCATAGGAACGGAAGTAGAATCTATAATAGGACAAATGAGGTCTGGAAAAATCTCATCTTGTAGTGAGGGATTGATAGAGGAAATATCACTTTCTACCATGGATATATTATCTTAGGAAATAAAATTTGAAGGGGAGAGTAAAAAAGTCTCAAAAGAGATAGTAGGAAGCAGAGGAGGAGGTGTGACACAAATCTCAACAAGATCTCTGAAAAGACTCCATATTATGCTTCAAATAGTGCATGGACACTCTATATATTCCACATGGTAATGAAGAACCATAGAAATATGTAGTAACAAAGTGGTAAAAACCTTGTCATAAGTATTATTCCTCTTATTGAACTAAACAAGATCAGTGAGTGCAAGAATTTATACATATAGAAATAGAATACAATTCTTGCATGTGAACAAGTGTTATATATAATCATGACAAGAAGCATAATTGTCTTTCCCAAGAAGGATCAATGGATATGAAACAACTCTCCTCATCTAGATTAATAGTGCATGCTCTATAAATGGACTTTAGACTATGCCAAAAATGAGTCTAGTCAAATGAGAGCAATTTGTGCACAAGTGACAATGCATGCTCAAATGGATGTTAGGCTTTCCTAACAATGCATCTAGGGATACAAGAGTAATCTATGAAATCATTCAATAAATGGGCATATGTAATAGTTAATAAAAACTAAATGTACACAAGAGAGAATTTAGGGCCCATAACAAACCCCCAAGATAATCAATAGATAACCCCCCCTTAAAATTTGGCACTTTATAAAATAGAGTGTTTTACAAGGCAAATTGTTCCAATTCTTGGGAAATAAAAAAATAAAAACTTTTACAAAAGATGGTACTCAATTTTAAAAAAACTATTTTTAATATATTAACAATACAATTTTATGTAAATAGGTCTATTGACTAAAGACTTATACTTGAAACATAAAAAAGTACCCTTAGGCTAGATAAAATATGCCTTCCAACCACTCATTGGAACCGACATAAAACCACGGTCTTACTCAAGCCAACTAAAAATAAAATTAGTCTATGATTCAAAGGTTAATTTATAAAAGGTCCCAAATCAGATTGAATCCTACACCATTATGAAGATCCTGTCAAGAGCTTTCTGATGGTATGTGAAACTTTGAAAATAGAGCTAGTATGCTCCTTGTGTAATTGGTCAAAATTCTAATCAAAACCAATCAAAAAGTGGTAAAATATAATAAAACTAAAAAATTGGACATCATGTAATATTACAAATCTAGTTCCATGATGTGGAGCTTGTTGTAAGCTTTCCATCACATTTGACGATTCAAAAAATGGAGTCTGTATGCGAAAGTTATGACCATCCAAAGTTATGGTCAAAATGATGACATGACAATAAAGTAACGTGGCAATATGATTCAACCCAAATATTTAATATTTGGGGATAAACATATTCCATCATATGTTGGGGAATAATTATCACCCCCTATTTTTAAAATGTGATGGATAATTTAAAATCCCATAAAAATTGGGTATGGGATAATTATGAAAGTTATTAAAATAAGATTGAGTATAATCATCCCAATCAAAAAAAGTGGACCCATAACAAATATATAAAAGGGTAAAAGGTTCAATTTAATTCATTCAAAAAAAGTTTCAAAGCTCTCATCAGAGCCAAAGAGCTAAAGATCAAAGAGTTGAAGGGTAAAGAGTCAAAGAGCCGAGAGCCAAGAGCTAGAGCCAATGGCATCAAATTATTTATTTACAGATCAAGAATCCCTACTAGGGATAAGGTGATGTATAAATAAATTTTGCATCAATAATCAATCAGTTCTGCATTTGAGCAAGACCTAGAGACGTAGCCTAGATTGGGTGAACTCCATTAACAATTATGTTGTTTGTGTTTAGGTTGTTTTAAATTCCATTCTTTCCACATATTTGATTCAATTATTCAAATGTGGATGCAAGTTTTAATCAAACACAACACTTAACGAAAATCAATTAAATGCCTAATGATCATTTGAAGATGTAATTGGAAGGAATGAATACATAGATATTCCTAATCATTTTTAATCCAATTTTTAAACACTTTAAATTAGTTTTTGATCATTTATTTAAAGCCATTATTTAGTATCCATTATAAACTGAAAGTGATCTTGAAGGGTTAGAAAAGGTTTTACGGATCAATTTTGGTATCAGAGTAGTTAGAATGCAGGGATTAGATTTTGATTGTGTAAAAGTTTAATTTTAGTTTCAGTAGGTTTCATTTAGTTTGTGCAGACATTTAGACTTGTTTAATCTTCAATTGCAATGTGTAGTTTTTGGAGATACAAGTTATTTGTAGGAGCAAGAAACCATGAGCAAAGCTCTGAAGAGAGAAAGACTAGAGGAGCTTGAAAGTTTCAACCATTAGATTCAGATGGAAAACTCTAAGTTGAGAAGGATGTTGAAGTCCTTAGAAGATGAAAAGCAAGAGCTACAAGATAAAGTGTTATCTCATGGGGAGTTTCTCTTAGGAATCATCCAAGAGTTGCAACTTGAGTTGCAAGCCAAGGATAAGTTATTGGCACAGTCACAAAATGGTAAAGAAATGGAGGAGAAAGCAAAGTCTATGAGACCATCCTCTACCACAAATGGACAAACCCAAACAAAGGTTTGTACTATAATTAATTCACCATGTTATTCTTTTTCTTCCCATCAATCTTCTTCTTTTGGGGAATTTGAGAAGCATACTCATGATATTGGCTCTAAGTTGTTAATCAAGATGAGTTTTGATGGAAAGGTCCTTGGCATCAATGGACAAGGAATTATCAATCCCATATAGGTTGAGGAAAGACCTCAATATGTAGGTTTGGGATTTGTTAATGGTAATGGAGAAATTGGAGAATGCTCCAAAACAGCTAAAGCAAGAGAAGCTTCAAGAGATGAGCCCAAGCCACTACCGATTCAACCCATTCAAAGAGATGAAGAAGTTTATAAGCTAAAATCCAAAAAGGAATAACCCTTCAATTATGGAAAATACATCCAAAATAAATTCAAGGCATCTCCATTGATAGATGAACATCTCAACAGAGAAGGAAAAATAATTTCTCCTCATCATGCTTGTAAACAAGATAGCCCTAAAAGGTATGGCAAGCATAAATATTCTAATGTCTTTTTTTATTATGAGAATAATGGTCTTGGTACATATAATTTGTGGTATAAATATCCATATACGTTATATGGATTAATTAACCATTGTATGGCCATGTGTTGGAAGAGAAAATCCTTAGAAAGAAAGGTTATGTCCCTTAAGAAGGAGACAAGTTGTAAATACCACTCTCCAAGCCAAAATATGGAGAATGGAAAGAGGGCTTTGTTGTCCAAGAAAATGGACAAGAATTATTGTACTCATTGTAATATGAGTGGTCATTGGGTTGACAAATGCTGGAAGCTTCATCCATAACTTCATTTAGATACTCACAAGAAGAAAGTTGTGCATGCACCCATGAAGAAAGAGGTAGCACATGAAAGAGTTGGTAAAGTACCAATAGTCCAAGAGGTAACCCTAAAATAATCTCACCTATCCAAAGAAGATTCCATCAATAAGGAGCATCCTAAAGTGGAGCATCTATTAAATTGGATCAGTAAGAAATGGATAGAATTTTTGCAAAGCTAAGTCTTATTTAGCATGCTTAAAGTCACCTTCAAAGCACTTTATTTAGTTTCCATTGTTAAATAAGCATGAAATGATATAACATCATTTGTTTGAGCAAGTGTGGAGGTACATAACTCCTTTAGAGTAAAAAATGGATTAGCAATCCAAATGAGAAGTATATTGCGAACAACCCATTGTTAGCAATTGTATCATTTATTATTTTATGTTCTCACATTTAGATTGGCATATTTGTTCTTACCTTTTCTTGTAGCATTTGGAAAGATGATAAAGAGGCTCCATTGAGAGTGAACATTGAAAAAAATCTCTAAATCAGATTTGGGGTATAATAATAATGGAAAGACATGTTACACATAGCTAAAGAGTTTCTTTTGAAAGGAAGATAAGTAGGCATGAATCAACATGTGAAGTGTTTCCAAGGTAATTAGCACTAAATTATACATTATTGTTTTGGATCAAGTTTGATATCCATTTTCATTAAAATACATGTTTTCAATATATGTGTTATCATAGTGTGCACATTTGTAAAAGGCCCTAAAAAGGGCACTGTTTGTAACATATATGTTGTATTGTAAGACCCCATGAAGGGCAATTTGTAAAAGTGATGATATGATATCGCTTATTATATGTAACATAGTTTTATGTCCTTGTGAAAATTTTGAAACAAATACGGAGAATACGGATTACATTTTCATAATGGGAAAGCATTACCTTAGCAGAGCAATGTCGTGCAACATAAAATATCACTAGGCTTATCTGTGTAGAGGCTCTTGAGAAGCCATGCAACAAAAGAATTTATTGCATTCTAAATCCTAGTTTTGTGTAGAGGCTATTGATGGCCATGCAAAATTAGAGGATTTATAGAAGGTGTGATCAATTGATTATTCCAAGCATTTTGGGCATAGTTATGGAACCTGAGTAGACTGATAAAGACCCATCATATTTTTTTAGAAATGACTAGCATTTCAAAGAATCAAGTTGGGTTACAGCTTTTAGTAGAGTGAAAACCCTCTTAGTAGGGAGGATTGATCCAGAGGTCAATTTATAAAAGGTCCTAGATCAGATTGAATCCTACACCATTACAAATATCTTGTCAAGAGATTTTTGATGGTATGTGGAACTTCAAAAATGGAGCTCATATGCTCCTATAGTTAGTCAAAGTTCTAGTCAAAGCTAATCAATAGGTGGTAAAATATGGTCAAAATAAAAAAATGATCATCATATATTATTTCAAATATATTTCCATGATGTAGATCTTGTTGTAAGCTTTTTATCATATTTTATGGTTCAAAAAATGGAGTCTGTATGCGAAAGTTATGACTAGTCAAAGTTATGGTCAAAATGATGACATGGAAATAAAGTGATGTGGCCATATGATTTGACCCAAGTATTTAATATTTAGGGATAAACATATTCCATCATATATTGGGGAATAATTATCATCCCATATTTTTTAAATGTGATAGATAATTTAAAATCCCATAAAAATTGGGTATGGGATTATTATGAAAGTTATTAAAATAAGATTGAGGATAATCATCTCAATTGGAAAAAGTGGACCCATAACAAGTATATAAAGGGTTCAGAGGTTCATTTCAATTCATTCAAAAAAAAATTCAAATATCTCATCAAAGCTGAAGAGCCAAAGACCCAAGAGCTGAGAGCTGAGAGCCAGAGCTAGTTACTAGAGCTAGAGCCAATGGCATCAAAACATTTATTTATATATTGAGAACCCCTACTAGGAATAAGGTGATGTATAAATAAATTTTGTATCAATAATCAATCAGTTCTATCTTTGAGCAAGATCTGAAGAGGTAGCCCAAATCGGGTGAAATTCATTAATAATTCTAGTGTTTATGTTTCAGTTGTTTTACATTCCATTCTTTCCAAATATTTGATTCAATTGTTCAAATATGGATGCAAGTTTTAATCAAACACAACACTTAACAGAAATCAATTAAATGGCTAATGATCATTTGAAGGTGTAATTGGAAGGAATGAATATGTAGATATTCATATTCAGTTTTAGTTCAATTTTTAAATGCTTTAAATCAGTTGTTGATCATTTATTTAAATCCATTATTCAGTATCCATTACAAATCAAAAGTGAACTTGAAGGGTTTGAAAAGGGTTTACATATCATTATGCCCATACACTCTTACATGCACTTTAATGAAAAGGGCATACTTTGAAAGTGTTTAATTAAAAAATAAAAAGCTATTTCAAATAAAATTAAAATATGCTTTAGTTTTTAATCTTTAAGGGTATTATTAGATTTGAATTTTGGCAATGGAAACACAAGGCTATACGATGCCACCATAAAGGAGATTATACCAGCAAGAGATATCTAATCATGCTAAAGAGAAGTCAGGTGCAGCTAGCTTTTTGATGAGGGAAAAATGGCACTGGAGGAAATGAAGAAGGAGATGTAGAGGGACAAAAATAGTGAATAAAGAATCAATGACAAGAGTTGATCTTTGGTATCCAAGTATAATTAATTATGAGTGAAAGAAAACCAATGACCAATAGATCCAATGTAACATCCAATGCCAAAGCTAATAATGCCAATGTTCTACCAAAGTTTGATCAGGTCTATGCAAGTCTACAAACAAAAAACCCAATGTAGTAGAACTAGATAAAAAAAGATGCAACTCTTAGCAAATGACAACGGTCTATCAAAGTGTGATGCCAAAGCTGGATTCAACAATTTGGCAAAGTGTGATGTCAAAGCTAGATTCAATAGTTTGGTAAAGTGTGATGTTAAAGCTAATAGGGATTATAGATCTAGGAATATTTTCTCTTCCATAGATTAGATCCAATTGGAAATTTCAATGCCAATCTTCAAAATCTTCCTCAAAGGAAAGAAACTTATGATATCCTCCAACCACTTCCAATGCTCCTCTAATCTCTTCACTTTACTACACCACCACTCTCTGCTGTAATATGATGCCTACATAACAACAAAACAAGCAGGTCCAATGCATCACCTTTAGCTCTTACAACACCTCTTCTTAGATCTTAAATTTGAAATGTCATTGCTGTAAAAAAATGACACCAAGCTGGATCTACACAGCAGAATACAAGATGCCACAAATAGATCTCTTAATGCCAAATAAATTCTTTAGATCAAAGGCAACGCCAAAAAATACATATTTGATTTCTCCTTCTCCAATACCAAACTCAACATTCAGATCTTATGAATGAATTTGAAACTCTTGTCCAAACTGAAATGCCTTTGGAGAAAGAACAATGCCAAGTTGAAAAAACTCAATACTTCAAATAGAAATTACAAATCTGAATGAAATGCATCAAAATTATAAAATGACACCAGGATCAAAATTGTAACACCACAATAGATCTAAGATGAGAGAAAGGAATAGAGAGAATCTAAAGGGCCAATAGACAGGCTGTAATAACCCTCAAACGCTATGTTTTAGAACTGAGTCAATGAAATTTGCATGCAAACACATGAGAGACCAAGCCAAGAACATATCCCACCTCTAAAAATAGTAGTATCTTTGGATTTTGCAGAAAAAGACCCCTACAATTTTTTTTAGATTTTTTTTCAAAAAACAACCTCAAATTTTCATAAACCCACTAAAAATTAGCTCATAAATATGTAAATAAACTCTAAATTTCAATGAAAGCTTAACAATAATAAAAACCAAACAATCGAATACAAGATTAGCGCTCTGATACCATAAAAGAGTTGTAGCCCTAAACCCTAAACAAATAAGAAACTAATTTTCTCTGAGAAATAATGGCATGCAAGATACTTATTTTAAACAATGCACAAAGAACAAAATGAATTATATGATGTGGTTGGTTTTTACTACATACTTATTTTAAACAAACAAGAAACTTATTTCCTTTGAGAAATAATGGCATAGAATATCCTTCTTTTAAATAAAATGAATAAACCTAACAGAGCCTCATGATCATTGCAACCATAATTCTAACTAACCCAAAAATATCCATTTCAAAAATTTTGTGAACATATCAACATGCAACAAGTAAAAATCAATACAATGCATAAATATAATGATGAGTTCTTTGAAAATAATTTCTTTAAATATATTTTATTTCCATCCTCGTTTTTCATATTTGTCTTTCCCTATGGCCCCATAGTCAGTTTATACTCTATACTTTGATTTTTTGTAACTTTTTTTGTTATACTCAATTTATTATTTTATTTGGTTGGTCTTTACGACATACTTATTTTAAATAAATAAGAAATTAATTAATTCTAATAAATAATGATGTGCAAGCTACTTATTTTAAATAATACATAAAGAACAAACTAAATAAATGCAACAGATCCTCATGATCATATTGTATTTTGTTTTAAACATTAAAATTAATAATTATATTCTAGTTGGCATGGTTTGTTAATTAAAATTAAAAAAATATTTGAAAGGCCAATATGGATATGGTTAAGACATTTTGGTAGACCTTATTATATAATTTTTAATTTTAAAACAATGAAAATGTTTTGAATATCTTTTTCAGTTATGTTATCCTCACTTTTCATAGTTGTCTTGCCATATGGCCTCATAGTTGGTTTATATTCTATAATCTAATTTTGTGTCACTATTTTACTATACTCAATTTATTATATTATCTGATTGGTCTTTACCACATACTTATTATAAATAAATAAGAAATTGATTTCTTTTAAGAAATAATGACATGCAAGATACTTATTTTAAATAATGCACAAAGAACAAATTGAATAAACACAAGAGAGCCTCGTGATCATATTGTGTTTTATTTTTAAATATAATTATATTCTAGTTGATATGGTTTATTAATTAAAATAAAAAATATTTGAAAGGCCAATATTAAGATATTTTGACAAAGTGAGCAATAGTTGTAAGAGGAGGCCAAGGAGTCTAAGTAGCCAACAATAAAGTACAATACAAGTAAGAAATACAAGCCTTACATGTCGTGAGAATCATGAAATGAGTGATAATTGCAAGAGGAAACCAAGGAGGAGTATAAGTATCCAATAATGAAGTACAATCTAAGTAAGAAATAGAATTTGTACAAATATACAAATATTTTCATATTTTTAATGAATTTTGCCTATCTTTTAAGGGATCTAAACTGTTTCCATGTTATTTTCCCTATGAATGTGTTTGGGAAAAGGGGTTTAACTTAGTTTTTTTCTAATATTTCTTGATTTAAATATGACACTTGATTCACCAGCTATTGCTAAGTTTTTTTAAAGAGTTAATAGAAATCGCCAATCAATTTATATTAGCATGGTGATTTTGCCAAAGATTCTCCAATGGAATTATACCTAAAATCTGAGATTCACTAGGATTTTATAGTAAGGTTTTAGAGGTCCCTTATTAAAATTATCCCTAGTGAAATACAACTGATTTTTATACTTTGATAATAAAATCATAGAGGATGCAAAGAAAACCCATTAGGTGCCCAACTATAGGTTTACATGTGACACATTTATGTTATTAATGTTGTTTGATGAATTTGGTGTACCCAACTAAACCACTAAAGAATTGAAATGGGCATACCCACTTGAGTGTAAATCCATCACAAAGTAGTATAAGGCATTCACTTTCCCTTGCTTGATCACTCCATCCTATAATATCAAGATGAAATCATGGTATGATGAGATGAAGGAAGCCTTTGGGAATGAGTGGCACATTCCAAAGGATTTGCTTACATAGGTTGGCAACCAAGCCAAGTTTTTTGTAAAGCAACACTACTCCCCTCGCATGCATCAGGATGGCCCCTTTTGTATAAATTTATTCTTGGTTTAAGCTACCTTACGCTTTCATGGTGTGATACTTCATGAATGTCATAAATTGGATATATGATGCGTAGTTTGTGATGCTTATTACTAAACAAATTAATTCAAAGACTCACACTCTCCACTAGATGTATGGATACCCTAGGAAGATAGCTTATATAGAAAGGGTTGAGTTATATAGAACTAAAACAAAGGTGAATCAAACATTAGTTGGCTATTTTGTTCATACCTTTTTTTATATGTTGAATCCCAAGAAAAAATCTTCAGAGAGTGTGGAACACGAGAGAGAAAAACTTCCTTTAACACCACCACAAGAAAAGAAATAAAAGCACCCAGGGCCTAATGCCACTACAATCTCTTAGTCAGAACCTTTGAAAAGGCAAAAGACTACCTAGGCACCACCAAAGAGGGATCCACCAACCAATCAACTTGAAGGCCTAGAGCTAACCACACAAATTGTTCCCTTAGAATAGGAGATGGAGATGCCTAAGGATAGAGATGTGGAAGAGCTAGGATAAATACTAGAAGGAACCTTAGAAGGAGTTGAAATTAAAAAAGAAGATAATGACTCTAAGAAAACACCTTCCCTAATGTGATGGAAGAGACCACCCTTGAGAAAACATAGATGGAGATTGAATATCCACTTGGTGAAGAGAGGGATGGTTCTGAAGTATAATTAAGACTGAGTAGCCTTGACATCGGGACTACTTCCCAAGAGTAAGACATGAAGGTTAAGATACTTGAGAGAGATCCCTTGAATTAGAAAGAGCTAATTGATGACTTCATTGTTAGCAAAGGTAAGCCCGATGCCACCACCAACCTATGTTTCTAGTACTAGAAAGGCATCCCTAACAAGTTGTTATATCTATATTCTCATCTTGATCATGAGGATGTATTTGACCAAACCTAGGGTGATATGTCATTCTTAATCAACATGTACAATGAATAACACCACTTTGAGATACCCTCAGATAGTCTAGTACTAGATCCTTAAGCAGTGGCACTACCTGTTATAAATCAAACTTGCACCCTTGTGAAGGTAGTTTCAAGCCTTCACAGTCTATTAAAACATGGAAATAATCCTAGGCTATGGATGATGTAATCAGTGGATTGAATCTCTAGATTCTAAGGGCTAGCTCCATTTGGTGTATCAATTAAGATCTTTGCTCTGCGCTACAAACTACTGAGAAAAGAGAGAAAAACTTTAATGGAAATCCTATCTAATGATGGTGATACACCTATATTTTTGATTGATGCACTCAATTTGATCTCTTAATAACACTAATTTAGATAAGAAAAGGGTTGAACTTTCAACTCCAATTGACTAATATGCATAAGTATTTCATGAAAAGGTTTTATCTAGTGATTTGAGCTTGAGGGAAATGATAGAATAGGCCTAATCTAAGGCACTAACCAGCCACTTATATCCATTATAAACTCAGCCAAGAGACATCAAACATAGAACATGACCTACATAAATTGATCAACTATACTGCTAGGTAAGAATCAAGACTTGACAAGGAAGATAAATTCTATCACTTATGCAAATCACTAACATGAATACACTATACCAGCATTCTAGAAAATAAAATAGTCCTTCTATTAATCTAAAAAAAGGTTACAAACTCAATCTTTGGCAAAATTTGATCTTGTCAAAAGAGTGATCTAATTCAGGGCTGAAAAGCCAACTTATATAGAAAAGCATACAATAGCCAAGAGATTGGTGCTGAAAATAGAAGAAGAGGTCAACTCAGTCTAACTTGTGTTATTTTAGCCTTCAAATAAAATATATTTTTGTCTTATGCCTTGCATGAAATCTCTTTGGCATTTGAAAAGGATGGTGGGCCTATTTTGGGTTAATTTGTTCGATACATGGAAAGTTATGCCAATCTCCAAATAAATAACTCTGCTTGAACTGCTTGAAACAAGAGAACAATCTCCTTTGCATGAAATCAATGCTAATGCTGAACTTAGAATTCCAATTGAACTAATGGAACATTGAAAACCTTCGACCAGATAAATAAGAACACATGAATGAAATTAATGTTGGTGTTTGAAGGGATGAGGTGGACCCAAGTTTCACAAGTCAAACTCTTACATGGAAAGCCACACCAAAATCTTTACAGGAATCTACCTGTTGATTGATCTTAAAGCTGAGTTGGAACAAGAGGAGTCCTTTACATGGAAATCATGATTGGATGTGGTACTTGATAACTAGTCAACTCTAAATTAAGAACAGTCAACTCCACTTGCATGAAAAAACTCTTTTGAATATTGAGGAAGATGCATGACGTCCTTTCTCGGATCCTTGACATTTATTCCTCTTGTTCTCAACTCTTCATTTTTGTATGTGTTCCTTTGTCCATTTTATAATTCTTTTAGGATTTTGATTGGTCCTTTTGCCCTATGCAATTTTCCTTTGTTCATTTCTTCTGTCTATTCCTTCAGACTTATTTCTTGTCACTCATCTGTTTCAACTTTTCATTCCCATAGATTATCTCATTTTGTTCATTTACTTCTTGGTTTCTTTTCCCTTTGCCTTGGATTTCCTCCTCAATTTCCTTTGTTTGGGTTTTGTAATGGACTTTTCCAAAGGGATTCTAACCCTTCAGATTTTCCACTTGTCACTTCCTTGAAATAATGGACCCTTCATCTTTTGATAAATGCCCTTCAAGATTTTTGAAATATCCTTTCGAGATTTTTGTAAAGACCTTCTCTGAAGGGCTAATAACCCTTTAGATTTTTGTTTTGAACTTTCTTGAAGGGCAGATACCCTTTGGGATTTTTGCAAAGGACTTTTCTTTCAGACAATTGTTTGGGCTCTTCATCCTTCCTGATTAGTCGATCCACTTGGAAAGTTTTCCAAAGGAATTTTTTCGGACAATTTATCTGAAGGAATTCCTTCACAATTTTTGAAAAGTCCTTCATTTTTGTGTCTTTTTCTCTTGAGCTTATCCTTCTGAGTCATTTTTGCCCATTTCCTTCAGACAAAAAGTCCAAAGGAAACCATGTGTCTTTCTTTTCTTCAAATAAATCTTACCATAAGAATTCTTTCATACAATTTGTCTAAAAGAATTCTTTCAAACTTTTTACCACGGCCCTTCTTTTCCTTTAGATAAAAATTTTGAAGGAATGGTTGTGTCTTTACTTTCCTTGTTACCCTTTGGCTTTCCAAACTACCCTTCGAGATTCAACAAAATAACCCTTCAATTTTGATAATGGACTTTTTTGAAGGGAAGGTGCCCTTCAAGTTTTCTATAATGGACCTCATGGCCTTTCTATCTACCCTTCAAATTTTTTGAAATGGTACACTTTTCCACAAAATTGACCCTTCATAATTTTGTGAATGGTCATTCGGCCTTTTGGGAGTGACTTTGTTGAAGGGCACATACCCTTTGAAATTCCTTGAAATCAACCTTCCTAAAGGGACTCTACCCTTTAAGATTCTTGAAAACGAACTTTCCTGAAGGGCACATACCCTTCAGGATCCTTATAATTGTTGGGGATCAACCAACAATGTTGATTACTATATGAAAGAAATTAAATACGAAATTAAACTAGAATGATAAGTAACTAGAATCAAAAATAGCAAAGAATAAGAGATACAAGAAACCACCCTAAAAACTTGTATTAAACTCTTTACAGAAGAAATTACAATTGAAGAAACTTTTTTCTTCCACACCTCTCTCAGATGTACAGATCTCTTTCTAGATCTCTTTCCCTCAAGAGTTCTCTCTCTCAATTACAATCAATTCCAACAACCTGGATTGATACACATATATAATATTGTACTGTTCAAATCAATAAGCTAAGAAGATCTAATCTTATATATAATAATTAGGAAACATGAGCATATAATTACAGCCATTAGATGCACCTCCTAATCAAGGACTCTAAACAGTCTTACTAAAGATAGAGATGCGGACTTAAGACTATCACTTAATCCTACCCTGCAAACATTTTGTTCTGTCCACAGAAATAGCATTTTGGACACACAGGTGACCGACGTCGGTCCCTGCCTGTCTGCACCTGACTGACGTCAGCCGAACATAACCGACGCCGGCATCTCCCAGTCGACTCCTGACCGATGCTGGTGACTATGTAACACCAGCAACCTGCAAAATACTCATTTGGTGAAGCTTTTAGCTCCACACCTTAACAATCTCCCACTTGGAGATAAACAGTTGCACCAGTACCTGTACAGCAACATCTTCTAGCTCCTCCATCTTCAAACTCAATCATGAAGACCTACAAAAGTTGAATGAAGATTCAACTTCTCCTTTGTTATTGGCTTGGTTAACATATCAGCAGGGTTCTTATCTGTATGGATCTTCTCCAGCTTCAACTCACCATCCTCCAATACCTATCTAATGAAGTGGTACCTAAGTTGTATATGCTTTGTTCTTGAATGAAAGGCTGAATTCTAAGCCAAATGAATTGCACTCTGACTATCACTGTATAATCTGCAACTCTCTTACTCCTTTCCAAGCTCTTCCATGAACTGTGTCATCCATATCATCTCTTTGCTAGCCTCTGTGACTGCAATATATTTTGCTTTTGTAGTTGACAAGGCAACAACCTTTTGCAACTTTGATATCCAACTAACCGCCGTTCCACCAATAGTGAAAACATATCATGTGGTGCTTCTTCTTCCATCCAAATCACCTGCCATATCTAAATCTAGATAACCATGTAGAGAAGTATTTGAACCTCCATAGCATAAATGCCTACTGCTGGTCCCTCTCAAATATCTAAGGATCCACTGAACTGCTTTTCAGTGCTCCTTCCTTGGATTGGCCATATACTTACTTACAACTCCCACTGCTTGGGCAATATCAGGTCTAGTACATACCATTGCATACATTAAGCTCCCTACTACAGAAGCATATGGAACTCTACTCATGTACTCTACCTCATCATGTGAATTAGGACATTGTTCTTTACTCAATTTAAAATGTCTAGCCAAAGGTGTGCTTACCGGTTTTGCATCTTGCATATTGAACCGTTTCAACACCTTGTTCACATAATCCTCTTGAGACAAAATCAACCTATGATTTTTCCTGTCTCTCTTAATGCTCATGCCAAGGATTTTCTTTGCTGCTCCCAAATCCTTCATGGCAAATGTGTGAGCTAATTTCACCTTAAGCTCAGAGATATCATGCATGTGTGATCCTGTAACCAGCATATCATCTACATACAACAACAGAATAATATATCTACCATTATCCAATCTCTTAAAATACACACAATGGTCAGATTGACACCTACTGTAGCCATGCTCAGTCATAAACCTATCAAATCTCAGATACCATTGTTTAGGAGCTTGCTTGAGGCCATACAAGCTTTTCTTCAATTTGCACACTAACTTCTTACCTTTGACCTCAAATCCTTCCGGCTGATCTATATATATTTTTTCATCTAAATCTCCATGAAAAAATGATGTCTTAACATCAATCTGCTCAAGATGCAAATCCTCAATAGCAACTAAAGACAATACAGTCCGTATAGAAGTCATTTTAACAATAGGAGAAAAAATCTCACCAAAATCAATACCTAGTTTTTGTGCAAATCCTTTCACTACCAACTTGGCCTTATATCTCATCTGTTCATTCTCACCTTCCTTCAATTTGTAGATCCATCTGTTCTTCAGTGTCTTCTTTCCTGCTGGCAACTCAACCAAATCCCATTTTTGGTTCTCTTTCAAGGAATCAATTTCCTTATTCATGCCTAGCTCCCACTGATTCTTGGATTCCACCTGTATTGCTTCATCAAAACTCTCTGGTTTGCCACTATCAGTAAGCAATAAATAGAATAATGAAGGGGAATATCGAATTGGAGGTTTACTTACCCTTTCTAACCTCTTGATGGGCGTCTGAGACTCATTCACAACACGCTGTCTGCCCAAATTCTCTGACAGTGACCGACCTCGATCACTTTCAGGCCTGTAACTGGCTGACGTCGATTCCACTTGATCGACGTCGATTCTTGTAGTGTCGACGTCAATTCTTGCCTGACCGACATCGGTCTCTGTGTTTCCCTATCTGTGATTAATTTTTCCCACAAGCTCATTTTGGATCGTCACCTCATTCAATTCTCCATTGCTCTGCTCAAATTGATTCAGCTTTTTGAGCTGATCACTATACATCACTTTTTCATTGAAAATAACATCACGGCTCCTAATTATCTTGTTAGTTCTTAGATTCAAAAACTTGAATCCGAAATCGTCAGAGCCATAGCCAATAAATGTGCACCTCATAGACTTAGCATCCAACTTCTTTCTATTTTCCTTATCAACATGCACAAAGGCTTCACAACCAAAAACTTTGAGAAATGAGAGATCTACCTTTTTACCTGTCCATGCCTCTTCTAGAATTCCACCATCCAGAGCTATAGAGGGTCCTCTATTAATTAGGTACACTGCAGTATCCACAGCTTCTGCCCAAAACTCTAAGGGCAAACTAGCATGCAATCTCATACACCTTGCATGCTCCATTATTGTTTTGTTCATCCTTTCAGCAACTCCATTTTGTTGAGGTGTCCTTGGAACCATCCTTTGCCTACGTATTCCATGCATATAACAATACCAGTTGAACTTATAGCTGGAGAACTCACCACCATTGTTAGATCTCAGGCACTTCAATATCCTACCTGTTTCATTCTCAACCATAGCTTTTCAAATCTTAACAGTGTCAAAAACATCAAATTTCTTCTTAATACAATAGACCCATACCTTTCTTGTAGCATCATCTATGAAAGAAACATAGTATTGTGATCCTCCAATAGAAGCAACTTGAGCTGGCCCCCACACGTCTGTGTGAACAAACTCTAATTTGTGCTTCTTCTTTGTTGACCCAGTCTTGAGAAAACTCACCCTCTTCTATTTTCCAAAAATACAGTGCTCACAAAAATCCATATCTATGCTTTTCAAATCTGAAAGCTTACCTTTTGACTTAAGAATTGTCATTCCCTTCTCACTCATGTGGCCGAGCCTAGAGTGCCACAACTTTGCATCCACATCTGAAGTAGATAATACAGAAGGAGAATTATCAGTAATACAATTACATAAATAGAGAGTACCTACTCTCTTACCTCTGGCCAATACAAGTGCACCCTTGGTCACCTTCCAAGATTCAGCTGTGAGAGTTACTGTACAACCCTCATCTCCTAACTTTCCTGCAGAAATCAAATTCCCCTTCAAGCTGGGAACATGCATGACATCTCTCAACACCCATGTGTTGTCATTCTGTATTTTCAGCTGCACTTTTCCTTTGCCAACAATTTTACAAGGCTCATCATCCCCTAAATAAACTATTCCAAAATCTCCATGGACATAGTCACTAAAATATTCTCTATTAGGGGTGGCATGAAAAGATGCACTAGAATCTAAAACCCAAGATTCCTGTATTATTATGCAAAGAGAATATAAGAGCATCTTGTGCAATACCTGCAATTTTTGCTTCTTCCTTACCTTCATGTTGATTGTCTTCTTTAGGTTTTGACCAGCAATCTTTGCTTATGTACCCTATCTTTCCACAATTCCAGCATTATGGCTTCCTGCCATTTTTGGATTTGGATCTACCTCTCATCTTTGACTTAGACCTTGATCTCCCTTTATTGCCCTTCTCTTTTTGCCTTCCCCTACTCTCAAAACTTAAAGCGTTCCCTGATGTTTCCTCTGTGCTTTTCCTGTGAATTTCTTCATTCAAGATTACACTAACAACATCCTCTACTTTTAAAATATTTGAAGCAGATGCAGTATTACTAACTGCCATTACCAAGCTATGCCAATTTTTAGGCAAAGAACATAATATTAAAAGAGCCTTAATTTCATTATCAAACACTATTTTGACTGAATTTAATTGATTTACAATTCCATGAAAATCATTTAGATGATTAGATACAGATCCACCTTCTTGCATTTGCAAATTAAATAATTGCTTCATAAGATATACCTTATTTGAAGCTGAGGGTTTTTCATATAAATCTGCTAAAGTAGCCATCAACTCTACCATTGTCTTTTCCTGTCATAAATTAGATATCACTGTAGATGCCAAACTCAATCTTATAGATCTAAGAGCCTTTCTATCAAGAACTTCCCATTCTTCATCATCCATGTCTTTGGGCTTCTTTGAAACCCCACCTAATGGTAAGTATAGATCTTTCTGATACAGATAATCCTCTATCTGCATTCTCCAATGTTGATAATTCTTTCCATTAAACTTCTCCATTCTCAGTTTACTTTCTTCTACCATTGCTTCTCCCACTCAAATAGAAATCCCTGTGAGTAACCTGTAATCAATACATACTAACTAGATTTGAACCACCTGTTAGTCAACCTGAGCTCTGATACCACTTGTTGGGGAGTAACCAACAATGTTGATTACTATATGAAAGCAATTAAATACGGAATTAAACCAGAATGATAAGTAACTAGAATCAGAAATAGAAAAGAACAAAAGATACAAGAAACCACCCTGAAAACTTGTATTAAACTCTTTATAGAAGGAATTACAATTGAAGAAACTTCTTTTCTTCCACATCTCTCTCAGATGGACAGATCTCTTTCCCTCAAGAGTTCTCTCTCTCTCTCAATTACAATCAATTCCAACAACCTGGATTGATACACATATACAATCTTGTACTGTTCAAATCAATAAGCTAAGAAGATCTAATCCTATATATAATAATTAGGAAACATGAGCATACAATTACAGCCATTAGATGCACCTCCTAATCAAGGGCTCTAAACAGTCTTACTAAAGATAGAGATGCGGACTTAAGACTATCACTTAATCTTATCATGCAAACATTTTGTTCTGTCCACAAAAATAACATTTTGGATGCACAGGTGACCGACGTCGGTCCCTGCCTATCTGCACCTGACTGACGTCGGCTGAACATAACTGACGCCGGCATCTCTCAGTCGACTCCTGACCAACGTCGGTCGTTCCTGACCGACGTCGGTGACTGTGTAACACCAGCAACCTACAAAATACTCATTTGGTGAAGCTTTTAGCTCCACACCTTAACAGTAATGTCCCTTTGGCATTTTCCAAGTGACTTTCAGGTTTTTGTAAAAGAACTTTTCCGAAGGGATTCTACCCTTTGGGTGTTTGTAAATGTCCATTTCTTTTAGAAAAAAAGTTCAAAGGAATTAAATCTGTAGGCTTTTTATCTTTATCTCTTTTATTTAGACTTTCTTTCGAGGCCTTTATCTTCCCAAAATAAATCCTTCAAAACTTTGTTAAGTGCCTTTGCCCCTTTAAATGCCTCCTCTTGAAATGAAAAGACCCTTAAGACTTTTACAAATGCCCTTCGAAATAATGAAATAGGCCCTTCACATTTTTTGAACAAATGACCTTACTTTTGAGGATGTCCTTCAAGATTTTTGTTTTGACGATTCTCTTGAAAGAAAGAGACCATGTAGACTTGAACAATTTCTTTGGATTATTCAAGGCCCAAAACTGATTAACAAGATAAACTACAAAGTTTTGAATGGTAGAGGTTACAAATTTGACCTGTAGGGTCAAAATTGTCAACATTTTGGCAACTCAGCTAGGAAGCATGCCTGCTATGATTGATAACCTGGCCATATACATGAGTTTTAAATTCACAAAGAAATGATAGATCTGATCGATGACTACAAACTCTCTTTTGGTATGAGATAACCTTCATCCTCCAAAATAGAAGCGAAATACAAAGTAGGGAAAACTAACTAAAAAACAAATTTGCAAACAAGCACTTATTTGGAACAAAATAGAATTAAACTATTGTGTTTGAATAACACTTGGAAGAAAGCAAAACAAACTATGTACAAGGAGCTTTGCTCTTCAATAGCAATGTTTCAGATATATCCCATTGACTGGGATTGAAAGCTCCTCGCCATCCATCTTTACAAGTTGTAAGGCATTATGAAATTTGTAGCTAGAGATTATGTATGGGCCACTCCAAAAAGAATCAAACTTTGTGTCCCTTCCTAGTTTAGCTTGATCCTCATCCCACTTGAGGACCAAATATCCTTCTTTGAAACTTCATGAAGAAGTTTCTTTGTCAAAAGATCTCTTCACTTGTGCTTGATGAATCTCCATGGATAGCATGGACTGATTTCTTATCTCTTCTAGCTCCATAATCTCAACATACCTAATTTTCATAGGCTCATTCTCTAACAACTCAATTTGATGCATTAGTTCCAAAGCAGGAAATTCAAGAGAAATGGGTAACCTTGCTTCCTTACTATATACCATCTTGTATGGAGAGTTGGTTATTGATATTTTATAGGTGATCCTATCAGCCCATAAAGCTGACTTCAACTTGAGATGTCATGACCTCTAATTGTCTTTAATAGTCCTTCTTATGATCCTCAATAGGTTCTTATTCATAGATTTAGCAAGGCTATTGCCTTGTGGATAATAGTTTGATGAAGTGTTGAGGTAAATTCCATGTTGGACAGCCCATTGAATGATCCTAGATCCCATAAAAGCTATTACATTATCAAAATAATAGTTGAAGGAACTCCAAATATAGTAAGAAAACCTTCATAGAAATCAAGAACATTGGTTTCATTTGCTTCTTTCAATGCTACTATTTATGTCCAATATGTGAAGTAATCTATAGCAGTGAGAATCAATTTATGACCTAAACTTGAAGGAGAATTTATGAGACCAATAAAGTCTAATTCCCATTGGAAAAAGGGCTGATCCACTGCAATTAGTTGACAAGGTAAGGTTGTAAGTTTCACTTTTCCTACAAACATAGTACATTGTTTGCACTTTCTAACACATGCATGGCAATCACCAAATATACTAGGCCAATAATACCCACCTCTCATGATTTTAAGGGGTGTATTTTTTTCAAAAAAATGTCCTCCACCATGTCCATAATGGAATTATTCAAGCAACATGATCTGGGCAACAATTCAAGTGACAATTCGGGTGATGGTTCTACCCCAATTGATGACAGAACTTCTAGGAGCCATAACTTTTGCATGCTAGCTCCAATTGACTCCTCGTTTGAACCATTGGAAATTTAAGAATGAGGATAATGTGGTGAAATGGCATAGATATTTTATTTGTGGTTTTTTACTTCTAAAAACCCAATAAAAGTGCTTCAAATTTAAATTTTAGTAGTGAAGTCTAAAAATAATAAGTTTCTAAAAATAGTAATTCTTTGAAATCTATATTATTTTAAATCATGGAAATTGAACCACTTAATCTCCCCTGAGATTGGTGACCTTCCACATGCTCCTCCTACTTTAAAAATATGTATAAATAAATATGTAACCCAAAATAGAAATCAGACATCTCTTCCTAGAGATAAGCATATAGTTATATTGCAATCTTGAGTAAAAAATATCTCTTCTCAAAGAATTCATTATTACTATGTTATTTTCATGTTCTTGAAATATCTGTCAATCAAAACTTCTAATTTTTGGATCAGTGGTATCAGATCGATTTGTCTTGACAGTGTATGATCTTAAGGATGAGGTCAGGCTATAAAAAGTTTGGGTGGAAAACAACAGAGCTTCTAAATTATCCACCTATTCAATACAAACAACTTCAAAAGGTAGATGACACTGAGACATCTGATCCCTTTAAGGAAATAGTGAATGAATCCCTCTAATGGCAACAAGCATAGATGCTATAATAATTCACCCAAATTCTCCAACAACTCTTGATGGGAAATTTTGGTGCCTCGTCTGCACTTCCTAGATCCTCATCCATGAAATATCTTTTTAGTGCCCCAACACCCTTCAAGGTTTAGGTGAATTTTTATATCCATACATTTGAAGGAAAAATCAATGTTGATATAGTATAAAACTAGTTGGATCAATTGTCTTCCTAATTTTCTATAAATAAATTCATCGATGGAGAAAATATCACTTTTGCTCTTTTGAAAGCATCATTGCCCATGAAAAATTGGTGGGAAGTGTACAAAAAGAGGTTCAATAGAGATGGCATTAGCTTTGAGTGGAACCTACCTATGATAATTTTTTGGAATCAGTAAAGGAAGAATACTACACCATTGGACCATATGATTATATGTATATATAGTGGAAATAACTTTGTTAAGGTAAGGACTAATTTATTCAAGATTACATTGGTATTTTTTATTCTATATCTACAAGATTGGGCATCCAAGAAAGTGAGAAGCATAAGACTCTCAAATATCATGGTGGACTAAAATGGTACATACGAGGGGAAATAGAACTCTTAAATTTGAAAACCCTCAGTGAGGCATACAAGTTCACAATGAAGATTGAGCAGAAGCATGGAAGAAAGAATATGAAGAGTCAGCCTTTAAAATGGAAAAGTGACAAGGAAGGTCAAACATGAGGCCAAAATTGTAAGCAAAAAGAATTTCAAGATAAGAATACCCAAAAGGGGAAGACTAGAAAATGGTGTGATTACCACAAAACTAGAACTCACTCCAAAGAAGAATGTCGAGCCATCAAGTCACTGCTTTTTGAGTCACCAAGGAATGACTTGCAGGCTCACACAGAAAAATTCAACATCTATAATATGGTCCCTACACCATCACTATAAAAGTTGGAGAAAATGCTTTTGAGTTGAACATACTAGCCTACCTTGGTCTGCATCCAATATTCAATGTAGAGCTCTTCAAACCATATCATCCACCTATGTTAGACACTTTAGTCATAGTAGAATAAATAGACATTGATGAGCCTGATCTATAGAGTTTTGCTCTAGTGGAGGAGGATCAGATTGTGGATAGCTAGATAAAGACAATAAGAGGGTGCTCTATTCTACTTTATCAATGGTCAAAAGGGGCCAGCTTAGCCACCAAGGTGAGTGGCTCATAGAGAATCAAATTAAGACATAACTACCACACCTAATGAGGAATATTGATGAAATAGGGACCATTACTTTTCAAGAAGGAAGGAATGATCTCAGCAACAATTCAGGTGACAATTCGGGTAATGGTTTTACCCCAAGTGATGATGAAACTTCTGGGAGCCATAACTTTTGCACTGTAGCTCCAATTGACTCCCTGTTTGAACTGTTGGAAAGATAAAAATTAGAAGAACATAGTGAGATGGCGTAGATATTTTCTCAATAGTTTTTAACCCTCAAAAATTCACTAAAGTGCCCCAAATTTTACTTTTAATAGTGTAGTCTAAAAATAATAAGTTTTTAAAAATAGTAATTCCTTGAATTTTGTATTGTTTTAAATCATGGAAGTCAAATCACTTAATCTCTCTCAATATTAGTGACCTTACACATCCTCCTCTTGATTTCAAAATGTGTATAAATGAAGATGTAACTAAAAATATAAATCAGACATCTCTTCCTAGAGATAAGTATATAGTTGTATTACAATCTTGAGTAACAAAACATCTCTTCTCAGAGAATTCATTATTACTATGTTATTTTCATGTTCTTGAAATATATGTCAATTAAAACTTTTAAGTTTTGGATCAGTGGTATCAAATCGGTATGTCTTGAGAGTGTATGATCTTAAGGATGAGGTCAGGCTATAAGAAGTTTGGGTGGAAAACAACAGAGCTTCTAAACTATCCACCTATTTGCTCCAAATGACTTCAAATGGTGGATGACACTAAGACATCTGATCCCTTCAAATAAATAGTGAATGAATATATATAATGATAACAATCATAGATGTTGCAACAATTCACCTAAATTATCCAACAACTCTTGATGGGAAATTATGGTGACTCATCTGCACTTCTTGGCTTCTCATTCGTGGAACATCCTTTCAGTGCCCCAACACCCTTCAAGGTTTAGGTTAATTTTGATATCCCTACATTTGAAGGGAAAATTAATGTTAATATAGTATAAAAAAAATTAGATCAATTATCTTCTTACTTTTCTGTAAATAAATTCATCGATGGAGAAAAAATCACTTTTTTTATTTTGAAAGCATCATTGCCCATGAAAAATTAGTGGGAAGTGTACAAAAAGACGTTCAATATAGATGACATTGGCCTTGAGGTGGAACCTACCTAGGATGATTTCATGGAAGTGGTAAAGGAATAATACTATCCCATTGGAGCATATGATGATCTGTACATATAGTGGCAACAACCTCACCAAGGTAAGGACCAATATATTGAAGATTATACTAATATTTTTCATTCTCTATCTACAAGATCAGGCTTCCAAGAAAGTGAGAAACATAAGACTCTTAAATATCATGGTGGACTATAATGTTACATATGAAGGGAAATGGAACTCTTCAATTTGGAAACCCTCGGTGAGGCATACAAGTTCGTAGTGAAGATTGAGCAGAAGTATGAAAGAAAGAATACAAAGAGATAGCCTTCAAAATGGAAAAGTGACAAAAAAGGTCAAACATAAGGCCAAAATTGGAAGAAAAAAGAGTTTCAAGATAAGAAACCCCAGAAGGGGAAGACTAGAAAATGGTGCGATTATCATAAAATTGGAACTCACTTTAAAGAAGAATGTCAAGCCACTAAGTCACTACTTTTTGAGTAACTAAGGAACGACTTGCAAGCCCACATAAAAAAATTTGGCCTCTAAAATATGGTCCCTACACCATCACCATAAAATTTGGATAAAATGCTTTTGAGTTGAACCTACCAGCCTACCTTGGTTTGCATCCAATATTCAACATGGAGCTCTTCAAACCATATCATCCACCTCTGTTGGATAAATCAATCATAGCAAAACAACTAGACATTGATGAGCTTGATCTAAAAAGTTTTTCTCTAATAGAGGAGGATCAGATTATGGACACCTAGATGAAGACAACAAGAGGGCGCTCTATCCTGATTTATTGGGTAATCAAAAGGGGCCACTTAGCCACCAAGATGAGTGGCTCAAAGAGAATAAAATTAAGACACAACTGCCACACTTGATGAGGAATATTGATATAATAGGGACCATTTCTTCTCAAGGAGGGAGAACTGATCTAGGTAATAATTTAGGTGATAATTTAGGTGATGGTTCTACTCTAATCGATGATGGAACTTCTATGAGCCATAACTATTGCATCGTAGCTCCAATTGACTCCCCGTTTGAACTATTGAAAAGATGAGAATGAGGAGAACATGGTGAGATGACACAAATCTCTACTTAGTGGTTTTTTACTCCCAAAAACCTAATGGAATTTTTTCAAATCTCAATTTTAGTAGTGCAGTCTAAAAATAGTAAGTTTCCAAAAATAGTAATTCCTTGAATTCTACATTATTTTAAATTGTGGAAGTCAAACCACTTCATCTCCCTTGAGATTGATGACCTTTCACATCCTCCTCCTGATTTCAAATTGTGTATAAATGAAAATGTAACTTGAAATGGAAATCAGACATCTCTTCCTACAGATAAGCATATAGTTGTATTGTAATATTGAGTAATAAAACATCTCTTCTCAAAGAATTCATTATTACTGTATTATTTTTATGTTCTTAAAATATCTATCAATAAAAATTTCTAAGTTTTGGATCAGTGGTATCAGATCAATTTTTCTTGAGTGTATGATCTTAAGGATGAGGTCAGGCTATAAAAAGCTTGGGTGGAAAATAATAGAGCTTCCAAACTATCCATATATTCACTCCAAATTACTTTAAATGGCAGATGACATCGAAACATCTAATGCCTTTAAGGAAATGGTAAATGAAACCCTCTAATGGTAACAATCATAGATGCTGTAATAATTTTCCTAAATTCTCCAATAACTCTCGATGGAAAAATCAAGTGCCTCACCTGCACTTCCTGGCTCCTCATCTATGGAATGTCTTTTTAGTGTCCCAACACCCTTCAAGGTTCAGGTCAATTTTGATATCCCTACATTTGAAGGCAAAATCAATGTTGATGCAGTATAAAATTGGTTGGATCAATTGTCTTCCTAATTTTTTGTAAATAAATTCACCGATGGAGAAAAGATCACTTTTGCTCTTTTGAAAGCATCAATGCCCATGAAAAATTGGTGGGAAGTGTTTAAAATAGGTTCGGTATAAATGACATTGGCCTTGAGGTGGAACCTATCTAGGATGATTTCATGGAAGTGGTAAAGGAAGAAAACTATCCCATTAGAGCATATGATGATCTGTACATACAGTGGCAACAACTTCACCAAGGTAAGGACCAATCTATTTAAGATTACAATGATATTTTTCATTCTCTATCTGCAAGATTGGGCATCCAAGAAAGTGAGAAACATAAGACTCTCAAATATCATGGCGGACTACAATGGTACATATGGGGGAAATGGAACTCTTCAATTTGAAAACCCTTGATGAGGCATACAAGTTTATAGTGAAGATTGAGCAAAAGCATGGAAGAAAGAATACAAAGAGTCAACCTTCAAAATATAAAAATGACAAGGAAGGTCGAACATGAGGCTAAATTTGGAAGCAAAAGGAGTTTCAAGATAGGAAACACCAGAAGGGGAAGACTGAAAAATAGTGTGATTACCACAAAACTAAAAATCATTCCAAAAAAGAATATCGAGCCATCAAGTCACTGCTTTTTGAGTCACCAAGGAATGACTTGCAATCCCACATAGAAAAATTCAGCCTCTAATATATGGTCCCTACACCATCACCAAAAAAGTTAGAAAAAATACTTTTGAGTTGAACCTACCAGCCTACCTTGGTATGCATCTAATATTCAATGTGGAGTTCCTCAAACCATATCATCCACCTTTGTTGGACACTTCAGTCATAGTAGAATAAATAGACATTGATGAACTTGATCCATAGATTTTTACTCCAATAGAGGAGGATCATATTGTGGACAATTGGTTGAAGACAACAAGAGGGTGCTCTATTCTGCTTTATCGGGAGGTCAAAAGGGGTCAGCTTAGCCACCAATGTGAGTGGATCACAGAGAATCAAATTAAGACACAATTGCCACACATGATGAGGAATATTGGTGCAATGGGGACTATTACTTCTCAAGGAGGGAGGAATGATCTGGGAAATAATTCAAGAGACAATTTAGGCAATGGTTCTACCCCAATTGATGATGGAACTTCAGGGATCTATAACTTTTACACCATAGCTCTAATTGACTCCCCATTTGAATCATTGAAAATCTAAGAGTGAGGAGAACATGGAGAGATGGCATAGAGCTTTACTCAGTGGTTTTTAACTCTAGAAAATCTAATGGAAGTGCCTCAAATTTCAATTTTAGTAGTATAGTCTAAAAATAGTAGGTTTCTAAAAATAGTAATTCCTCCAATTTTGTATTGTTTTAAATCATGGAAGTCAAACCACTTAATCTCCCTCGAGATTGGTGACCTTCTACATATTTCTCTTGCTTTCAAAATATGTATAAATGAAGATTTAACCCAAAATAGAAATCAGACATCTCTTCCAAAAAGATAAACATATAGTTGTACTACAATCTTGAGTAATAAAACATCTCTTCTCATAGAATTCATTATTATTGTATTATTTTCATGCTCTTGAAATTTCTATCAATTAAAACTTTTGAGTTTTAGATCAGTGGTATCAGAGTGGTTTATCTTGAGAGTGTATGATCCTGAGGATGAGGTCAGGCTACAACAAGTTTGGATAAAAATAATAGAGCTTCTAAACTATCCACCTATTTTCTCCAAATGACTTCAAATGGTGGATGACATCGAGACATCTGATCCCTTTAAGAAAATGATGAATGAAGCCCTCCAACAAAAACAATCACATATGTTGCAATAATTCACTCAAATTCTCCAACAACTCTTAATGAGAAATTTTGGTGCCTCATCTGCCTTCTTAGCTACTCATCCATGGAACATCTTTTCAGTTCCCCAACACCCTTCAAGGTTCAGGTTAATTTTAATATCCCTATATTTGAAGGCAAAATCAATGCTGATAAAGTAAAAAATTGGTTGGATCAATTGTCTTCCTTCTTTTCTATAAAATAAATTCACCGATGGAGAAAATATCACTTTTTCTCTTTTGAAAGCATCATTGCCCATGAAAAATTGGTGGAAAGTGTACAAAAAGAGGTTCAGTATAGATGACATTGACCTTGAGGTGGAACCTATCTGGGATGATTTCATAGAAGTGGTAAAGGAAGAATACTATCCCATTGGACCATATGATGAGTTGTACATAAAGTGGTAACAACTTCTCCAAGGTAAGGACCAATCTATTTAAGATTACACTAATATTTTTCATTTTCTGTCTGCAAGATTGGGCATCCAAGAAAGTGAGAAACATAAGACTCAAATATAGTGGTGGACTACAATGGTACATACGAGGGGAAATGGAACATTTAAATTTGGAAACCCTCGATGAGGCATACAAGTTCATAGTGAAGATTGAACAAAAGCATGGAAGAAAGAATACAAAGAGTCAGCGTTCAAAATAGAAAAGTGACAAGGAAGGTCAAACACGAGGCCAAAATTGGAAGTAAAATGAGTTTTAAGATAAGAAACCTCAGAAGGGGAAGACTGGAAAATGGTGTGATTACCACAAAACTGGAACACACTCCAAAGAAGAATGTTGAGCCTTCAAGTCACTGCTTTATAAGTCACCAAGGAATGACTTACAGGCCCACACAAAAAAAATTGGCCTCTACGATATGGTCCCTACACCATCACCAGAAAAGTTGGAGAAAATTCTTTTGAGTTGAACCTACCAGCCTACCTTGGTCTACATCTAATATTCAACGTGGAGCTCCTCAAATGATATCATCCACCTCTGTTAGACACTTCACTCATAGTATAACAATTAGACATTGATGAGCTTGATCTGTAGGATTTTCCTCCAATGGAGGAGGATCAAATTGTAGAAACCTGGATGAAGACAATAAGAGGGCATTCTATTTCATTTTATCGAGTGGTCAAAAGGGGCCAGCTTAGCCACCAAGGTGAGTGGCTCATAGAGAATCAAATTAAGACACAACTACCACACCTGATGAGGAATATTGACATAATGAGGACCATTGCTTCTCAAGGAGGGAGGAATGATTTGGGAAATAATTCATGTGACAATTTAGATGATGGTTCTACCTTAATTGATAATAGAACTTCTAGGAGCCATAACTTTTGCACTGTAGCTCCAGTTGACTCCCTATTTAAACCATTGGAAAGCTAAGAATGAGGAGAACATGATGAAATAGCATAAATCTCTACTTAGTGGTTTTTGACCCCCAAAAACCAAATATAAGTGCCCAAAATTTCAATTTTAGTAGTGCAATCTAAAAATAGTAAGTTTCTAAAAATAATAATTCCTTAATTTTTGTATTATTTTAAATCATGGAAGTCAAACCACTTAATCTCTCTTGATATTGGTGACCTTCCACATCCCTCCTACTTTCAAAATGTGTATAAATGAAGATGTAACCTGAAATAGAAATTAGACATCTCTTCTCAGAGATAAGCATATAGTTGTATTGCAATCTTGAGTAATAAAACATCTCTTCTTAGATAATTCATTATTACTATGTTATTTTTTTTTATTGAAATATCTGTCAATCAAAACTTCTAAGTTTTTAATCAGTGGTATCAGAGCAGTTTATCTTGAGAGTGTATGATCTTGAGGATGAGGTCAGACTACAAGAAGCTTGGGTGGAAAACAATAGAGCTTCCAAACTATCCACATATTCACTCTAAATGACTTCAAATGGCAGATGACACTGAGACATCTGATCCCTTTAAGGAAATGGTGAATGAAGCCCTCTAATGGCAATAAGCACAGATGCTACAACAATTTACCTAAATTCTCTAATAACTCTCGATAAGAAATTCTAGTGCCTCATCTACACTACCTAACTCCTCATCCATGGAATGTCATTTCAGTGCCCAACACCCTTCAAGGTTCAGGTTAATTTTGATATCCCTACATTTGAAGGCAAAATCAATACTGATGTAGTAGAAAATTGGTTACATTAATTGTCTTCCTAATTTTCTATAAATAAATTTATTGATGGAGAAAAGATCACTTTTGTTCTTTTGAAAGCATCATTCCCTATGAAAAATTGGTGGGAAGTGTACAAAAAGAGGTTCAATATAGATGACATTGGCCTTGAGGTGGAACCTACCTGAGTTGATTTTGTAGAAGCAATAAAGGAAGAATACTATCTCATTGGAGCAGATGATGATCTGTACATATAGTGCCAATAACTTTACCAAGGTAAAGACCAATTTATTTAAGATTACACTGATATTTTTCATTCTCTGTCTGCAAGATTGGGTATTCAAGAAAGTGAGAAACATAAGACTCTCAAATATCATGGTAGACTACAATGTTATATATGGGGGGAAATGGAACTCTTTAATTTGGAAACTCTCAGTGAGGCATACAATTTCATAGTGAAGATTGAGTAGAAGCATGGAAAAAAATATGAAAATTCAGCCTTCAAAATGGAAAAGTGACAAGGAAGGTCAAACACGAGGCCAAAATTAGAAGCAAAAGGAGTTTAAAGATAAGAAACCCCAGAAGGGGAAGACTAGAAAATGGTGTGATTACAACAAAACTAGAACTCACTCCAATGAAGAATGTCGAGCCATCAAGTCACTACTTTTTGAGTCACCAAAAAATGAATTGCAAGCCCACACAAAAAAATTTAGCCTATGTGATATGGTCCCTACACCATCACTAAAAAAGTTGAAGAAAATGCTTTTGAGTTGAACCTACTAGCCTACCTTGGTCTGCATCTAATAATCAACGTAGAGCTCCTCAAACCATATCATCCACCTCTATTAGACACTTCAGTCATAGAAAAACAACTAGACATTGATGAGCTTGATGCATAGAGTTTTGTTCTAGTGGAAGAGGATTAGATTGTGGACACCTGGATGAAGACAACAAGAGGGCACTCCATTCCACTTTATCAGGTGGTCAAAAGGGGCCAACTTAGCCACCAAGGTGAGTGGCACACAGATAATCAAATTAAGACACAACTACCACACTTGATGAGGAATATTGACACAATGGGGACCATTGCTTCTTAAGGAGGGAGGAATGATCTGGACAACAATTCGGGTGATGGTTCTATCCCATATAATGATAGAACTTTTGAGAGCCATAACTTTTGCACCATAGCTCTAATAGACTCCTCGTTTGAACCATTGGAAATATAAAAATGAGGAGAACATGGTGAGATGGCACAAATATTTGCTCAATAATTTTTGACCCTCTAAAACCCAATGTAAGTGCTCCAAATAACAATTATTGTAATGCAGTCTAAAACTAGTAAGTTTGTAAAAATAGTAATTTCTCAAATTATGTATTATTTTAAATCATGGAAGTCGAACCACTTAATATCCCTCATAATTGGTGACCTTCCACATCCTCCTCCTGCTTTCAAAATGTGTATAAAGGAAGATGTAACTTGCAATAGAAATTAGACATCTCTTCCTAGAGATAAGCATATAGTTGTATCGCAATCTTGAGTAATAAAACATCTTTTCTCAAAGAATTCATTGTTACTATGTTATTTTTGTGTTCTTGAAATATCTATCAATCAAAACTTTTAAGTTTTAGATCAGTGGTATCAGATCAGTTTGTCTTGAGAGTGTATGATCATGAGGATGAGGTTAGGCTACAAGAAGCTTGGGTGGAAAATAATAGAGCTTCCAAACTATCCACCTATTCGCTCCAAATGACTTCAAATGGTAGAAGACACTCAGACATCTGATCCCTTCAATAAAATGGTGAATGAAGCCCTCCAATAGCAATAATTATAGATACTACAATAATTTTCTCAAATTCTCCAATAACTCTCAATGGGAAATTCTGGTGTCTCATTTGCACTTCTTGGCTCCTCATCTATGGAACTTCCTTTCAGTGCCCCAACACCCTTCAAGGTTCAGGTGAATTTTTATATCCCTACATTTGAAAGCAAGATCAATGCTAATGTAGTAAAAAATTGGTTGGATCAATTATGTTCTTACTTATCTATAAATAAATTCACTGATGGAGAAAAGATCACTTTTGCTCTTTTGAAAGCATCATTGCCTGTGAAAAATTGGTGGGAAGTGTACAAAAAGAGTTTCAGTACAGATGACATTAGCCTTGATGTGGAACCTATCTGGGATGATTTTTTAGAAGTGGTAAAGGAAGAATACTATCCCATTGGAGCATATAATAATATGTATGTACAATGGTAACAACTTCACCAAGGTAAGGACCAGTCTATTTAAGATTACACTAATATTTTTCATTCTTTGTCTGCAAGATTAGGTATCCAAGAAAGTGTGAAACATAAGACTCTCAAATATCGTGGTGGACTACAATGGTACATATGAGGGAAAATAGAACTCTTCAATTTGGAAACCCTTGGTGAGGCATACAAGTTTGTAATGAAGATTGAGCAGAAGCATAAAAGAAAAAATATGAAGAGTCAGCCTTAAAAATAGAAAAGTGACAAGGAAGGTCAGGGAAGTAAAGGGAGTTTCAAGATAAGAAACCTTAGAAGGGGAAGACTGGAAAATGGTGTGATTACCATAAAACTAGAACTCACTCCAAAGAAGAATGTCAAACCATCAAGTCACTATTTTTTGAGTCACCAAGGAACAACTTGCAAGCCCACATATAAAAATTTAGCCTTTATGATATGGTCCCTACACCATCACCAAAAAATTTGGAGAAAATACTTTTGAGTTGAACCTACCAGCCCACCTTGGTCTGCATCCAATATTCAACATAGAGCTCTTCAAACCATATCATCCACCTCTATTGGACACTTCAGTCGTAGCAAAACAACTAGACATTGATGAGCTTGATCCATAGAGTTTTGCTCTAGTGGAGGAAGATCAGATTGTAGACACCTAGATGAAGACAATAAAAGGGCGCTCTATTCCACTTTATCGGGTGGTCAAAAGGGGTCAGCTTAGCCACCAAGGTGAGTGGCTCATAGAGAATCAAATTAAGACACAACTACCACATTTGATAAAGAATATTGATGCAATGAGGACCATTGATTTTTAAGGAGGGAGGAATGATCTGGGCAATAATTCAGGTAACAATTTGGGTGATGTTTCTACCCTAATTAATGATAGAACTTCTGGGAGCCATAACTTTTGCATTGTAGCTCTAATTAACTCCTTATTGAACTGTTGGAAACCTAAAAATGAGAACACGTTGAGATGACACATATCTTTGCTCAATGGGTTTTGACCCTCAAAAATCTAATTAAAATTCCCCAAATTTTAATTTTAGTAGTGTAGTCTAAAAATAATAAGTTTTTAAAAATAGTAATTCCTTGAATTCTATATTATTTTAAATCATGGAAGTCAAAATACTTAATCTCCCTCGAGATTGGTGACCTTCCACATCCTCCTCTTACTTTCAAAATGTGTATAAATGAAAATTTAACCCAAAATATAAATTAGACATCTCTTTACAGAGATAAACATATAGTTGTATTGCAATCTTGAGTAATAAAACATCTCTTCATAGAGAATTCATGGTTACTATGTTATTTTCATGTTCTTAAAATATATGTCAATCAAAAAATTTAAGTTTTAGATCACTGGTATTAGAGCAGTTTGTCTTGAGAGTGTATGATCCTAAGGATGAGGTCAAGCTACAAGAAGTTTGGGTGGAAAATAATAGAGCTTCCAAACTATCCACCTATTCGCTCCAAATGACTTCAAATGGTGGACAACACTAAGACATCCGATCCCTTTAAAGAAATGGTGAATGAAGCCTTCCAATGACAACAAGCATAGATGCTAAAACAATTCACCCAAATTCTTCAATAACTCTTAATGGGAAATTTTGGCACCTCATTTGCACTTCCTAGATCCTCATCCATGGAACATCCTTTCAGTGCCCCAACACCCTTCAAGGTTCAGGTGAATTTTGACATCCCTATATTTGAAGGCAAAATCAATGCTAATGCAGTAAAAAATTGGTTGGATCAATTGTCGTCCTACCTTTTTATAAATAAATTCACCGATAGAGAAAAGATCACTTTTGCTCTTTTGAAAGCATCATTGGCCATGAAAAATTGGTGGGAAGTGTACAAAAAAAGGTTCAGTAAAGATGACATTGGCCTTGATATGGAACCTACCTGGGATGATTTCATGGAAGCAGTAAAGGAAGAATATTATCCCATTGGAGCATATGATGATTTGTATATATAGTGGCAACAACTTCACCAAGGTAAGGACTAATCTGTTCAAAATTACACTGATATTTTTCATTCTCTGTCTACAAGATTGGGCATCCAAGAAAGTGAGAAACATAAGACTCTCAAATATCATGGTGGATTACAATAGTACATATAGGGGTAAATAGAACTCTTCAATTTGGAAACCCTTGAAGAGGCATACAAGTTCGTAGTGAAGATTGAGTAGAAGTATGGAAGAAATAATACAAAGAGTCAACCTTCAAAATGGAAAAGTGACAAGGAAGGTCAAATACGAGGCCAAAATTAGAAGCAAATGGAGTTTTAAGATAAGAAACCACAAAAGGGGAAGACTAGAAAATGGTGTGAATACCATAAAACTGGAACTCACTCCAAAGAAGAATGTCAAGCAATCAAGTCACTACTTTCTGAGTACCAAGGAATGAATTTCAGGCCCACACAAAAAAATTTAGCCTCTCTGATATGGTCCCTACACCATCAACATAAAATTTGGAGAAAATGCTTTTGAGTTGAACCTATCAGCCTACCTTGGTCTACATCTAATATTCAAAATGGAGCTCTTCAAACCATATCATCCACCTTTGTTAGACACTTCAGTCATAGCAGAATAACTAAACATTGATGAGCTTGAACCGTAGAGTTTTGATGCACTGGAGGAGGATTAGATTGTGGACGCTTGTATGAAGACAACAAGAGGGCACTTTATTCTACTTTATCGAGTGGTCAAAATGGGCCAGCTTAGCCACCAAAGTGAGTGGCTCATAGAGAATCAAATTAAGACAAAACTAGCACACCTGATGAGGAATATTGATACAATGGCGATCATTATTTCTCAAGGAGGGAGGAATGATCTAGGCAACAATTCAGGTGATAATTTGAGCGATGGTTCTACCTCAATTGATGATTTAACTTTCAATAGCCATAACTTTTGCACCGTAGCTCCAATTGACTCCTCGTTTGAGCCATTGGAAAGCTAAAAATGAGGAGAACGTGGTGAGATGGCATAGATATTTTTTCAATGGTTTTTTACCTCTAAAAATCTAATGAAAGTGCAATCTAAAAATAGTATGTTTTTAAAAATGATAATTCCTCAAATTTTATGTTGTTTTAAATCATGAAAGTTGAACCACTTAATCTCCCTTGATATTGGTGACCTTACACATCTTCCTCCTACTTTCAAAATGTGTATAAATAAAGATGTAACCCGAAATAAAAATTAGACATCTCTTCCTTGAGATGAGCATATAGTTGTATTGCAATCTTGAGTAATAAAACATCTCTTCTCAGAGAATTCATTGTTATTGTGTTATTTTTGTGTTCTTGAAATATCTATCAATCAAAAATTTTGATTTTTGGATCACAACATTTGAGTTTGACTTGGTTTTATACATCATAGTTATATGCCATTGATATCTTTCTTAAACAACACACCATCATGAAGGAAAAAAAATTGACTACAACCTAAAATATGTTCTTTTTGAAGCACTTAGATGAGAGGGATAAATACCATGTTGGATATAGCTTACCAAGTCATGAAACCATCAAGAAGGTGAGGTATGAATAGCTACAATCTCTTCAACATTTGACACCAAAACAACCTCATTAGTCTCTTACAAGCTAATCAGCTTTGTGACCTTAATTTCCACATCATACTATATTACCTTGGTTATCCAACCATCACTCTTCTCATTTATATCCTTGTTCAAGAGAAACTCTTTGATTCTTGGATGGGAAACCATTAGATGTATCTTATTATTAGACAAGTGTCTAAATTTTTTAAGAGATCTTATAACTAAAAGGACATGTTTTTCAACAAAAGAATATCTTATTTCATACTCTTCCAAGCCTTGGGTGAAGAAGGCTATTGGCTACTCTAAAGCCTCATGATTTTTTTGTATAAAAATACATGAAATGGTGTCCATGTTATCATATGTATACAAAATAAAATCCTTTGTGAAATATGGATTTATAATCATAGGAGCACTAGTTATGGCCATCTTAATATCTTTAAAATTGTTTACTCCTTCTTTGGACCAGTTGAAGCCCTGATCCTTTTTAAACATGGTTGTAAGTGGCTTTGCTAAAATGGCAAAATCTGAAATATATCTCCTTATAAAGTTGATTTTCCCAAAGAAGCTTTGCATAGCCTTTTTGTGTTTAGGCAAGGAAAGTGAAAGAATGGAGTCAATCTTTTCAGAATCTATGCTTAAACCATGCTTTGAAATAACATGTCCAAGAAGTTTACCTTCATGAATGAAAAAAACACACTTTCTGGGATTTAGAGATACCCCAAATTGCCTACACCTTTTGAACACTTGCTTGAGATGAACCATGTGATTGTCTGCATTCTTTGAAAACAATATTGTATCATCCAAATAAATAAGTACAAACCTATTAATAAGTCCTTGGAATTTTATACCCATGTCTTTATGAAAGGTTACTTCAGCAATAGACAAATCGAATGGCATCTTTCTGTATGCAAATGTCCCCCACTTAGTTTTGATAGCTATCTTAAATTGGTCTTCTTCCTTGACCAAAATCTTATTGTAGCCAATATATCCATCTAATAAAGAAAACCTCTCTAAACCTGCAATAAGCTATAAAATTTGTTCCATTGATGGCAATGGATAGTGATCTTTAAGTGAAGCCCTATTCATATTGTGGAAATCAACACACAAATGAATCTCACCATTCTTATTATGTACTGGAATGAGATTGGCCACCCAAGTTGAGTGCTTGATTGAAAATATAATAGCTAATTCTATCAGTTTGTGAAGCTTAGCTCTCATCAAAGGCTCAAGCTTAAAATTGATGTGCCTTTATCTTTGTCTTACTAGTTTAGTCTCCTCCTCTAACTGAATGGTGTGTTGAGTCAAACTTGGATCAAATCCTTTGAGATCACTATACTTCCATGCAAATATATCAGAAAAACTTGTGCATAACTTAATGAAAGCCTAATTTTATGAAAGATCGCATACCTTACCCAACTTCAAAATTTTACCAGCTACAATCTCTACATTGGCATAGTGCTCTTCTTTTGTTGACAAGGATGAATTCTCCTTCCTTAGCTCATCATCACCACTAAAAATGTTCTCAATTGAGACCAATCCCTTGGGTAACTTATTCATTTTTAGTTGCACAATCTAATCACCATACTATTGCAAGTGCTTTACTTGGTTTTTTGAAGAAAACTCAGCCTCTTCTTGGAAGAATCTCATAATTTGATTGTCATCTTCAAACACTTGCTAATTCTCATGATTACCTGGAATATAATGCCTTACAACCACTTTTCTATGTGACTAAATTTTATAACTTTTTATATCAGTTGGGATACTAAATTGTGACCCAATGATAGCCAACCTGTCAGCATGTTTATTCTCACCTATCAGTACTGCCTAAATGTTGAAAGCTTGGAAATATTCAATTAAGTCCCATATTTTATGCTTGTAAGACTTAAGCAAAAAAAAATTGCATACATTTAAACCTTTTCTTGGTGAACTATAAGTTCACTATCACCAAAAACTTGTAAAGTATTGAATTTCATCTTCCTAGCCCATTACAAATAGTGAACTAGTACTTCATACTCAGCAACATTATTTGAACAACCAAACTAAAATTTAATAGAAGAGAAATACCTTTGCTTTGTTGGAGAACCCAACATCTTATTAGCTCTGATACCATGTTTATTCCTTGATCCATCAAATTACAATTACCATAAACCTTCATTAGACTCATCTTCTTTGACCATGGCTAGAATTAGTGCATCATTCTCATGAAGACAATACACACTAAGTCCTTCTTCAATCAGCTTGTAGAGATCATGCTCATGCAAGGTAGAATCCCACTCATCAAGGAAAAAATATGGAAATCCATCTAAAGGTGATTCACTTTCTACTTCACTAGCTTCTAATATTTCATTTGAGATGATACAGTTAGTGTTCATAACACTTGGCATATATGGTTCCATATGAAAACGTGCAATAGGTTCAAAATGAATTGTTACCTTGGTACCATACCAGGTTTTAAACATTAACTAAATCCAATCAGATGATAAATATCCCCCAATCTTTGAAGTAAAGTCCCTTGAAAGGCACATAGCAAAGAGAGGAAAATCCATCACAACAACATCCTACTCAATAGTAACATTAGGACAAGCATGTAATGTTAATTTTAGAACTTTGATGATGCCTACCATATTTTTTGGTGACCCATCCAATTTCAATACTCCTTTAGTGTTTGGCTCATAAATAAGTCTAAGCTTGTTTGTAATCTATTTAGGCATGATTGCACTACTAGCTCTACTATTCACCATATAATTATGAACCAAAGTATCACCTACTATCAAAGAAAGGTAAAAATGAAGAGTTTTATTTTATTTTACCTTAGTTTTTTTCACCTTTACCATCTTATTTACTTGTTGTACCTATTGCTTTGGTGGCTGATTTGAATTAGTCAAGATAACACCTTCTTTCTCAACCAATTTTGGAGATAATTCAAGAGATGAAAGCTCTTGAATGAGATTATCTTTTTGTCCTAGAATGGAAAGAGAATCCCACATACTAATATTGATATTATATTTCTTCATTTGATCCACTATACTGAAATGAGATTCACTAACCTTTGGTTGTACCTTTTAAAGTACTGGCTATTCACAACTAGAGGTAGTTTATGAACCTTACCAACCTCTATGTTCTAATTTTTTTGTGTTGTAGGGATAGTAAGTTTCTCTTTTTTACTCTTATAAACAACCTTATGAGTACTTGAATCATTTGTTACCTCTTGAGCCTCTTCAATGGCTCTTCTTTTAACTATAGTTACAGTTGCAACTTGACCACTTGAATTGTTAGTTTCAACACCTTGAGTAAAATCGACATGATCATCTACTTGCCAATTTACATTAATGGCATTAGGCTACCCTTGAACTTGATGAGTCTCTCCTTGTGATTCCAAACCTGTATCTTAGTCCTGACCTCCTTGAAAAGAAAACTCTTCGTGTGTCATTTGAGGCATAGTGATGTCTTGTGATACCAAGGCTTGGTTTTGATCATCATTCATATTTGACGGTTGCCAACCTGAATCCTACATCAAGTTGTTTTGAGGTGGGGTGGGAATAATATCCTTTGAATTGGAAGGAACATTAGGATCAAGGGTGGCATATGGCTTAGCTGGATTTATGGCTCCTTGTGTTTAATAAGGTGGTCTATTTTCTCTATAACCCTTATAAAGAGGCCTTTGATCTTTGAAGGGCTGATAGGTGTTTTGATTTTGTTGTTGATAAGGCCTATTAGATTGAAATTATTTCCTCTTAAGTAACACTATTCCATTCCCAAAGGATTATAGCAAACTTTTTAACTCTCTTATCTCACTAGCTTAGCTAGTAGGGGCTGCAATTTGAGCTGGAGGTGGTGGAATAGGAGCTAAAGATGGAACTTGAGGAATTTGAAGGGCTGGTATGGAATTTACTTCTAGAAATATAGGCATTGGAGGTCTTGGAAAAAGCTTACCAGCGTGTATCAAACTTTTTCTGCCCTTATTGCAACCTCATAAGCATCTACCAAAGTAGTACCACCCATTGACTATATCATCATATTAATATCAGAGTTAAGGGATTTAAACAATACAAAAATGCATATTCAAGAGATGGCCTAATCAACATAGGTATCCTAGTCCATGTCTTTTGGAATCTGAGGTTAAAATCATACATGAACTCATGAGGAGCTCTATTTATGGTAGTTAATTGCTCAACTAAAGATATGTGATCAGATTTATCCTCAAATTGCTTGACTAAGGCTGCACCTAATTCATCCCAGGAGGAAATGGAGTTTAGTGGAAGGTTTATATACCATTTCAATGCTTTTCCTTTGAGGAAGGTAGCAAACAATCTAATAGCAACATTATTCTCAACAACATTATGGACTAAACAAAGATTAGCCACATCTTGGATATGCTCAATAGGGGTTGTTTGATTTTCTCATGAGAAGAATGGAATACTCTTGAGGGAAAACACTATAATATCCTCAAACTAGGCTAAATTAAGTGGGCTAACTCTATTGAATGAATCAAACACTTGATTTTTGATGGCCATTTGGATAGTGGGGTTTGTAGTGGTTAGAACAATAGGATGACCAAGAGGCAAATACTATTTTTGACGATATGGTTTTACCCTCCTAAACCTTAATCTCTTATAAGATATAAATTCAAAAGGAATACCTTTACTTGTTGACCTTGTGGTAACCTTTGGCATGAAAGAGTTGCCTGAATGATGCTATGAACTTTGCAACTTGAGGAATCTTTAGCTTGTGATGAAGATAGATATTCTCTTCTACTGCAAATGTTTCTCTTTAGCTCCAAACTTTCTTCAGATATACAAATAATTCTTTGTGGTCCCACCAGGCGTGCCAAAAATTGTTGTCAATCAGACTTACACTCTTGTTAAGGTAGTTTCAGGCCTTCACAGTCTGCTAAAACATGGAAACAATCTTAGGCTGTGGGTGACCTAATCAGTGGATTAAATCTTTAGATATTAGTGGCTAACTCCTTTTGGTGTATCAATTAGAATATTTTCTCTACACTACAAACTGTTGGGAAAAAAGAGAGAAACTTGAATGGAAATTATATCTAATGATGGTGATACACCTATATTTTTTATTGATCCACTCAATTTGAGCTCTTAAGAACACTGATTTAGACAAGAAAAGGGCCAAACTTTCAACTCCAATTGACCAATATGCATAATTATTTCACGAAAAGGCTTTATTTGGTGATCCAAGCTTGAGGGAAATGAAAGAATAGTCATGATCTAAGGCACTAACCAGCCTCTTATATCCACTGTAAACTTAGCCAAGAGACATCAAACACAGAACATAACCTGTATAAAATGATCAACTATGATGCTAGGTAAGAATCAAGGCTTGATAAGGAATAGAAATTCTATCACTTATGCAAATTACTGACATGAATACACTATACCAACATTCTAGAAAATAAAATAGTCCTTATATTAATCTAAAAAAGGTTACAAAATCAGTCTTTGATATAATTTGATCTTGCCAAAAGAAGGATCTAATTCAAGTCTAAAAAGCCAACTTATATAAAAAAGTATACAATAGCCAAGAGATTGAAACTAAAAATAGAAGAAGAGGTCAACTCAGTCCAACTTGTGTTATTTCAACCTTCAAATAAAATCTATTTTTGTCTTATACCTTACATGAAAGCTCTTTGGTGTTTGTAAAATATGGTGGGCCTATTATGGGTTAATCTATTCCATAGATGGAAAGCTACGCCAATCTCCAAATAAAGAACTCTGCTTGAACTAATTGAAACAAGAGAATAATCTCCTTTGCATGAAATCAATGCTAATGCTGAACTTAGAATTCCATTTGAACTGTTAGAACATTGAAAACCTTTAACTAAATAAATAAGTGCACATGCATGAAATTAATGACATGTTGGCATTTGAAGGGATGAGGTGGACCCAAGTTTGATAAGTCAAACTCTTGCATAGAAATCCATACCACAATATTCAAAGGAACTTGCTTGTTGATTGATCTTGAAGCTGAGTTGGAACAAGAGGAGTCCTCCTTTGTGTGGAAAGCATAGTAGATGTGGCACTTGATAACCAATCAACTCTGAATTAAGAATAGTCAACTCCAAAATAAGAACAGTCAACCCCACTTGCATGAAAAAGCTCTTTTAAATATTGAGGAACATGCATGAATTCCCTTCTCAAGTCCTTAACATTTATTGGCCTCTTGTTCTTGGATTTTCATTTATGTGTGTATTATTTTATCCATTTTATACTTCTTTCAAGATTTTCATTAGTTCTTTTTCCCTATGTAGTTTTCCTTTGTTCATTTCTTCTGTGTTTTCCTTTGGACTTATTTCTTACGACTTATCTGTTTCAACTTTTTCTTCCCATGGATTATCTCTTTTTTTTCATTTCCTTCTTGGTTTTTTTCCCCTTTGCCTTGGATTTCCTCCTTGGTTTCCTTTATTCAAGTTTTTTTAAAGGACTTTTCTGAAGGGATTCTAACCCTTCGGATTTTCTGCTTGTCAGTTCCCCAAAAGAATGGACCCTTCATCTTTTGATAAATGCCCTTCAAGATTTTTAAAATGTCCTTTCAAGATTTTTGTAAAGACCTTTTCTGAAGGGCTAATAACCCTTCATATTTTTGTTTTGAACTTTCCCTAAGGGAATACCCTTTGAGATATTTGCAAAGGACTTTTCTTTTGGACAATTGTTTGGGCTCTTCACCCTTCCTGATTGGTCTATCCACTTGGAAGGCCTTCTGAAGGAATTATTTCAAACAATTTGTCTAAAGGAATTCCTTCAGACTTTTTAAAAAGTCCTTAATTTTTGTGTCTTTTTTTTGAGCTTATCCTTCTGAGTCATTTCTATTCATTTCCTTTGGATAAAAAGTCTGAAGGAAACCATGTGTCTTTCTTTTCTTCGGATAAATCTTCTTAAAAGAATTCTTTCAGACTTCTTGCCACTGCCTTTCTTTTCCTTTGGACAAAAATTCATAAGGAATGGTTGGCTCTTTCCTTTCCTTGTTACCCTTTGGCTTTCAAAACTATCCTTTGGGCTTTTGCAAAATAACCTTTGATTTTGACAATGGACTTTCTCGAAGGGAAGGTGACCTTTGGGTTTTCTATAATGGACCTCGCAGCCTTTTCGAACTGCCCTTCGACAAAAATGTATTTGTCCATCTGCCCTTCAGACTTTTTGAAATCTTCCACAGAATTGACCCTTCGTATTTTTACGAATGGTCCTTCGGCCTTTTGGGAGTGACTTTCCCAAAGGGCACACACCCTTCAAAATTCCTTGAAATGAACCTTCTCGAGGGGACTCTACCCTTCAAGATTCCAATAAATGAACTTTCCTGAAGGGTACATACCCCTTGGGATTATTTTAATGTCCCTTCAACATTTTCCAAGTGACCTTCAGATTTTTGTAAAAGAACTTTTCTGAAGGGATTCTACCCTTGAGGTGTTTTTAAATGTCCATTTCCTTCAGACAAAAAGTCTCAAGGAATTAAATCTTTGAGAATTTTGTCTTTATCTCTTTTCTTCAGAATTTATTTTGAGGCCTTTATCTTCCTGAAGGAAATCCTTCAAAATTTTGTTAAGTACCTTTGCCCCTTGAAATGCCTCCTCCCGAAAGGAAAAGACCCTTCAAACTTTTGCAAATACCCTTCGGAAGAATGAAATAGACCCTTCACTTTTTTTGAACAAATGACCTTGATTTTGAGGATGCCCTTTGGGATTTCTTTTTAGACAATTCTCCCAAAAGAAGGAGATCATGTAGACTTGAATAATTCCTTTTCATTATTCAGGACCCAAAATTGATTCATAAGATGAACTGTAAAGTTTTGAATGGTAGAGGTTACAATTTTGACCTATAGGGTCAAAATTGTCAACACTACCCACTACTCTTTGGGTAGATCCCCATTAGCTTACCTCTATATAAACTAGTGTGTCACTCTTGAAACTAGCATCTAAGATTGCAAGGTAGAATGTCCTTATAGAGTCTAATACCCGACAAGTTGAGTATAAATATAACAAAGTGGTGGCACTATATGATAAAGAGATCACCACCAGAACCAAACTAAAATAAGATCTAGCCAAGCTGAAGTGCCAATTAGGGGTAAAAACAACTGCCAAGATAAAAACATTAAATATTTATAAATCAATTATAATCTAAGACCCAGCACTTGTAGATAGAGTCCCTCTATCTAGTGAGGTGATAGACAAACTGGAGACTCTCATGAACCTCCTTTTGAAATGGTAAAATGAGCAGCCTATCCCTAGAGATGAGAAAGTATGGGTAACAAAGTAGTTTATCAAAGTTGTGGAGGTGTGCAAGTGAGTGTTGCATAGAGATGTTATTCCCATTTTAGATGGGGTTTTTAAAAAGCTAGCGTGGCCCAAAATTTTGTTAGAAGCTCAACTTCAAGTGGAAAAACTTAGGTGATAGTAATTGGCTAATACAACCTTGTTAATAAAAAACCACTCGGAGCATGCAAAAGCATTTAAGGATGTAAAGGCCATGGAAGAAATAATAAACATGCATCAACAAGAAATAAACTCTAACTTTGTGGCACTCTGAGGATAGGTTGTAGCCTAGGTCAACATGTTTTAGGGCATTTATAAGGATGATTCCACATCCCTTTAATGTTTGGTTAATAAAGCAAGTGAGTGTCCTAACCAACCTGAGGAGAAAAGAAGATGAAAGAAACATTGAAGAAATAACGATGAAGCTACTCAGCACCTTGTTTCATTGGGAAGGTGTCAAGAAGTAGATTGATTAGGTTGACTCTTAGTTTTTGGGAGAATCTAAAATCGGTGATTAGTCTGAGATGGATTAATAGCATAGGGTGGGGTGATGTTGGACCTCAAATTTTGGCCATGTCTTTTGGTAAAGATGTACGACATGAAAGATTCATAGGCATTAAAGACCATTGCACAAGATTTCATAGCACAAGAAGACCCAGTTAGAGAATATGCATAATAAACATAAAACCCAAGAATGAAGGTCTTGGAACACTAGAAAAAGACTTAGGGAGCATGTAAGAAGTAAGAGACGATTAGGGAGTGATTCTCAAGGACAAGATAGAATAAGTCACGCATGAATATAGCACTAGCCTGTGAGAAGATAGGCACTCGATGATGAGGATCTAGCACCAAAGTGGGAATATAGGGGCACAAAGGCCTGGGTCCTTTAGAAATAATGTAATTGGCTACCATGATTCTTAGTCCATTGAAGATCATTGTAAAGTCACTAAGAGTGTAACTATAATTTTAACTACTTGGTTAGGAAAAACCAAGTATAAATACCCTTGATTAGAGCTTTTTAATGTTGTTGAAGGTTGTTGATTATTGTTGATTGATGTGACCGAGGATACCTTTATGATATTGTTATGGTATTCTAGTAAATAGTTGAGTTATATGATTGAGTTGCACCATGAATTTATTATGTAACTTGTGAACCTATTATGATTATGATGAATGGAATTTGTGTTACCTGAATGTTCTCATGTGGATTATGGAAGTAATGGTGTTAGTCATTTTTAATATGTGATTATTTATTTAACTAGATTTAGGACCACAACACAATGTATTTATTTTTCTAGTTAATCATTGAGTAAAGTGGATGTTCGAACGTCAATATATGTTAGTACACCATCATGCGATAAAACCATCACACCACAATGTTTTGGGTAAGTGTTCAAGAAATCTAAGTCTTGCATGAAATGCCATCACACCATAATGTTGTGTTTTAAAGCACTTTAGCATGTGCCTAAGTAAATTTAGGCCTAGATAGAGAACTAACCCAACATTTTGGTTCCATTGCTGAGACCCATAACATTCATTTGCATTATGGTGGAAAATGCTCGAGCGATTGTCTCTTGAAAACATTAAATGATGGATTACCAATGTCAAAGATAACTTTGCAGTACCATTTCTTGAACTAGGAGTTTCCACATGTGCATGGGTTGAACAAAATCTATACGATTCCTTATATGATACTTTCTTTGTGGAAATACATGTTCATTTACATGTTTGGATCATAGCCTATGCTCAAGACCGATTGAGAAATCATGGATGGAAGATAACTTAGACATTAGAGCATCAGACGGATTTAGCACACTTGAGAGCATCGTGGATGTGAGCTTTTGATGTTTGGTGGTGAGGAATGTTAAATAGTTACATCTTGGAGTATGCCATATCAACTTATTCTTGTCCAAAAGAAGCTCAATTCCAGTTTATATGGGAACTGTGTGATCGATATCTCAATCAATTCCCTCTGGAGGTGAAGAAGTTATTTTTTGACTCTAGACTTGAGATTTTTCCCATGGAAGGCTAAACTCTTCCTTGCATGAGCAGCACAATTGGTGGGGGAATGCAGGGGTACTTGTGAAGAATTATTGGTTTGGTATGGTATTTAGTCAATGGGAGTTGTGTAAGCACAAATATGATGAAGCTTGATGAAGGATTATAGGTGGAAGCGATATAAGAAGGGGATGAGAGGACTCAGGAAGTGCTATAAAGATCTATAGGGAAGCAGAATATCATGAGGACTCCCCAATTTTTAGATCGTAACCGACGTCAACTCTTCTATATGCAGGAGAACCAACCCAGGACGTGGAGACTAAATAACCTGCATTAAACTGACCCAGCTCCCCAACCATAGTGTGGGCTCATGATTTTGAGTTAGATGAACTAATTATACACAACTGGGATATAGATATAATAGAGTTAGATACTAAACCTATAAGTGAAACCTTAATCAAACAAGTTTTAGACAATAGTGTATTAACTCTTTATTTTCCTTTGCAAAGTAATTCCATGGCCCAACTTGGCATGCCTAGTGGACCTAGCATAAGTAGTGGGAAAACTAATGGCACAAATATAATGACTCAAGCTACCTCAGTACCCAATGTATCAGGTGTTTCTATTGCTACTAGAGGCATGAGAGGTGGACTAGGTGGTGGTTTGACTGATAGATTAGGAGGCATAGGAGGAAGTGGTGGACTTCCTACCAAGGAATAAGAGGGCTCAAAAGTTCTCAACATCCACCATTGCAATAACCTCAACCACCCACCATGTACTACAAAATGACACTCTATTTACTATAATATCGAGGCATGGATAATGTTGTCGAACATGTTCACAAGTGTGAACTTATCTAGAGAGCGCACAACATAACTTCCTCTAATTCGAAAGCCACCCAATTTACCACCACCCTATTAGAATGAGCACATAAGTTGTATCAAAAATATGATCCTCAATAGGCTGTAGTTGATTATGATCATCTTAAGGAAACATTCTTCTAAGAATTCAACATTCCAGAGTTCGATTAATATAGCATTGTTACACTAAAAGATATCAAATAAGAACTAATTGAGAGCATGCACGAGTATGATGCACAGTTTAAGACACTTGTTTCCAAGATCTTATTTGAGATCAATGATGTTGAACACACTCAGTGGTTCATGGGAGATTTGTTGCTCCCTTTTAGATGAACATTGTCTCAAAGAAATTTTACCAACCTATGCAAGGCCTTGGAGCTGCCCTTCATGCTAAAGTTATTGGTAGTATTGATATGGAAATTAGTCCTTTTATGGAGGCTCAAATCATTGTAATGGCATCTCAAATTGAAAATATGACTACACACATCACTCATGACACTCGTAACAATTTATGGTGTGTTGATTATGAGTCTAAAGGCCATAATAGAAATAATTATCCCCATAAGAAAATTTGTGTCGTACTGAAGTAGTCATAATAAATCTAAAAGGAAGAGAATAATGTTTGAACTTGTCCTTTTTTATAATGTGCCACTCAATCAAAGGTGTCCACTTATTGTTAAGATTTGTGATGCATATACTCATGATATCAATGACTATTGTCTCATTAGTGACATTCATGAGGCACGTGCATGTGGTACATGTCAGGCCTCTATTTCAAATAACCAAGATAATGGTGGCTATCATGGGTGAGATTGAGATCGAGGATGTGGAGGTGGATGTTTTCCACCATGAACTTGTTATAAGTGTGGTTCCCCTGAGCACTACCAGCGTGATTGCTCAGTCTATCCTACATGTGTTATTTATAAAAATGAGCACCATTTGGAGTGTCCTAACTTGTACACAACCATTACAAAGGAAATAAATGATAAGGGTTTCGATATGATACGTATTGATAAACCACACTAAAGATTATGCCCTATCATTCCAATGGGACTTAAAGTTAATATTACAATGTGCAATGGTGGACAATCCCAATCTACATGCACTCCACCTATTAAGAAGGTACAATGCAAAGAACCTCATGCTACTAGGTATCTCGATGCTCAACAGCAAAAAAGGTGCTCCAAGATACTATGAACTTGGTAAGGGAATCGCAAGGGGAGATCCAATTTCTTACGGATCATGATGCTGCTCAATGCGTAGATTTACAAAAAGCCACAAACCATCATGATATGGCATGGAATGACTTGTAAGAGCTTTGTAAGTGGCTATTGGATGAGGATATTGTACCATTATTATGTAACTAGATAAATCATCACACACTAAGGCCAACTAAAGATCATCGATTAAACCATGCTCAATGGCAAGATACTCACATCCCCCTAGCCCATAAGAGGACAAAGAGATATTGGTGAACACCACCATTGATGGATGGGTAATCTAGAACATCTTAGTCGACACCAGCACAGAAGTAAATGTTCTCACAAAGGATGCCTGGTGGAAGATGGCTAGCCCAACTTTGCAACCTTCACCCCATGTTTTATTCATGTCTAATAAGACTCACACTTTGCCGATCAATGTCTTTAAAGATGCCACCGTGGATACCCTCGATGTAATCTATAATGGAATTATTGATTTATTGTTATGTACTCAAGGATATCGATTATTGATAAAAATGTATTTACATGTTGTGGTTCAATTAATTGGTGTTATCCTATTTATATGCTTGTCATACAATTAATGGAATTAATTGTCATTAAGATAGATGGATGTTATGCAATTATGTGGAATAATTGTCATTTATCATTATTTTACTACTGCATATCATGTTCCTTTGATATCATGACCTAGATAACTACCTTTTGTTTACTTGTTTGTGACAGAGGTGAAACCCCCTCGATGTGAGGGAGAGTATCATCGAAGAGAAGGAATTGGATTAATATTGAGTAGTGGAGAGAGAATCATATAGATTGTTTGGCATTCATTCTAGATCCACTCTAGACATATGCTCACTGGTCTTGTCACAAGTAGTGACCATCTAATTTGGATGATTCTTTGGTTTACTTATCATTGCTTTATCTTCTAGATTAGATTATTATTGTGCATGCATTAATTAGGGATTCTTAGAATTCATAACAGAATACATGATATTGTGTTTACCTATTATTGAATATAATAAACGTATGCTTGAAATGTTTTGCTTTCAAGTTTACAATCTAAGTGATTTTGGGTATATATTTTTGGTAGACATGCCTTGTTGACATGCTTCATTGCATTTTGTGATTATAAAATCCATTCGTTATAAGCCATTGGGTTTGCAACCCAATGGACCTATATGGGCCACTATAGTTAAACACAAAGACCATTTAGGCCTCATGTGATTGTTTGACCATGTTGTCAATCAAAATTGATAAGGTTGAGTTATTCGAGTTGTCCTTGTGATTCAACACCACTTAAGTAGGTAACAATGCTCAAGTGGTACATGTTTAAAATGTGCGCAGATCCATTATCAAGGAGAATGTTTTTTTAAATAAAAGCGTTTGAAGAGAAAGAGGAGATAAAACATAAAGTATGAGAGCTAAATTGTCGAGATATCTATATAATCATAGATTTTGTTGCGGTTATTAATATTTTAGTGAAACAAGCTCTCCATCAAGGACCCATCCATTTCATAGCTCTTCAATAATCATCTTAAACCAAACCATATGATTAAAATGTCTAATATTGATTATATCAAATTATAACGCATATAATATGAATTGTAAATTATAAATTATAAATTATAAAATTATTTATTAGAAAATATGAATAGTAAATTGTTGGTTGTACATTGTAAAATGCAAATTATATACTATAATGATCTTAAATGGAAATGTGTGGTCAAAGCTCTTAATTAGGATTGTGGAAGGTAGATGTTAACGTCATCCAAGAAGCCGCCATTGAGCCTGGTTATTGCTTGGCATTAATACACTGAGATCTTCTAAAATAATTTCCCAGCGTACTCATTACCATCCACAATGAGCAAAGTAATAAGAAATAGTGGAGTCTGGTATAATATTTTTAACCACATGGATTGGGCCCTAGAATTTAAGGAGACGCAAAGACTTATTTACAAATGAAGGAAACGCCAACCATCTAGGCCGAATTTTGACTCGAGATTGAATGCTCAGAGACAGGTTGAATGATTCAATCTATCGTCAGTAATAAATAGTTGATAAATCTGATTCAGAAAAGGTGTGCTTTTGTTTATATATTTCAGTTTCAGTATTAAACAATGAGGTCGGTTGACCTTTAAAGTTGTTGATTTACATGGGAATGAGAGAGAAAGACGCATAAAAAGTAATGATAATGCCATAAGAATTGGTCAATAATTGCTAATAGGCTTAATCTGTGTTAGCCATAGGTGTTTCTTATGGTGTACTTGATTGACGATACATCTAGTTAGTAATAAACTGCAGTGGATATGATGAAAAGTGCACTATAGCCATAAGACAATCATGCTCGGATAATTTTTGTATGGTGGTCATTCATTAATATAATTAAATCATATAATAAAAATAAAATAATTCCTAGCTCAACTTATAATAGTGGAGGGTCACTACAAGACCATAATGCCATGTATTATATCAATGTCTTGTGGACCATATCTTGTATGTGGTTATTATCTTGATAATATTTATTAGTTTCAAATACGATTTTGAGAGGTTTTCTATTTATGTTAGTATACCTATTTGTTTTGTAAAACATACTGTTGACTTGTGACAAGATTGTGTGTGTGTATATGTATGTATATGTGTATGTATGTGTGTGTATATATATATCAAATTTTGGATCTTATTTTACTTTGGATGCTCAATTAGTTTATGTCCATCTAGAGGTACTTTGAAAATTCTATTGGTAAAATGGTGATACTTGCAAAGTTTATCATTACGCTTGCCTTGGTTGTTATGCTAAACCTTGTGGAAGCTTTTAAAGTGGTTGTAAATTTTGAAATCTTATTTCGATGTATGATCAATCCTTGCACTAGTAACTTGTGATAACACATTTGTAAGTGGTATGGGACACTTACGAATGATGTTATCACTTGTATACTATACATGGATTAAAGAACACCCTTTCACTTAAATTCACCTCTTCAAACCTGAGCTAAAAAATCTTAATATTTGGTCATGAACAACCTAATGCATTTGGGTGAAATAATAATAAGTATTGCGCATCATTAAACATATAGGGGATTACAACCCCTTGTTCGGTATTAAACTGGCATAAGGAATATTTAGATATTAACCAACTGTTAAATCATGTTTTTGATTGATGAAGCCTTATTAAAATCGAATATTTATTTTGAATGTTGAAACTCATAAGGAACTTGGATACTAGTTGGGAAGACAACAATATTGGATTATTTAAAATTCATGAATCCTCTCTTTGGCAATTAATATTTAGATTTGGAAAAAAAAAAAATTAATATATTGATGATAATTTTATCTTGAGGAAAAAGAGATTCTTCCTTTGAGATTAAAAGCATAGCATGACACTTAGAAAACTATGTGCTAGGATCTCAAAGACCAATATTAATATAATTGTGGATGTTAATCAATTATTTCATTTTGAACACATATTGAAAGATAAACTCTCTTACAATTGAAACCGTATGGGTAAATAATCACAATTCCCATCTTGTGAAATAAATTCCTAGATTATGAATTCTAAGTTTATATGAAACCTTATAGATGTTAAATTCATTGCTAGTAGTCAAAAATTCTTGGGATATTGAAACACATTTGGGAATATGACACCTTGTGGTAAAAATTAGTGATGTACTTTTGATTTTAAATCCTTAATCTGGATCACACCTCAGTTTAGTATTATGCTTCATTTATATTTATTTAAAATCCCTTATCTAAAATTAACATGTAGGTCCTAATAGGACTGGTAAAAGCTTAAAATTATATCATCTTTATGCACATGAAATGGAATTATCAGATAGCTTCAAAAACATGTAGAGAATATCGAGACGGGATAATTTTAAAGATAGAATTTAGATATTTTGGTAGAAATTCTAAAACAACTTTGTACATAAGAATTAGAGATTTTACTAGGTCATTAAAGACTACCCACTAACTATGTTACCAGATATGCCTTAGTATTAGAGATGGGATGCATTTATGAATTCACCTCCTATATGGTCATATGCATATATCTCAGTACACATTCAGAATTATATACCATTCTATACTACATTATTGCAAGGAGATATATGCTAACTTATTCTATCCACATGGTTTCTCTCTTGTGCTATCGGTTGGAGAAAAATCCCTCCAATGATTCCCTACCTATTATCTTCCTATATATTTTTTTATCAACCCTTATGATCTTTAGAGCTCATGTGGAATTAGTTATGAATATTTATTCATATATGGTTATTTTTAACATACAACTAAACTTATTGAATATTGTATTGTTACTTGGAAAGATGAAATCATGTATTAGTAAGGATGTTGTACACATTTCAATATGTTACTCAATTATGATTATCAGAATAATTCTAGTTTGTATATTACCTTGGAGTATAACTATTAAACTAATAAAAGATGAAAGATGACTTGTCTTACTTAGTACAAACTTAGACATTGTTGCATTTCTACTTGTAAATGATAATCAATTTTATATTTAGCCACTTATTGTCAAGGTTTGCTTTGATTCTATAAATTAATGTAAATTCGAATCACAAGGTCATCATTGATACACTATACTTGTATATTTCATGAGGGAAGTGATATAGAAAAGTGCAAAAATGTACCTTGATTCTAGTATTAAGTGTAAAACTTGACTCGATGTGAAACACGCAATTGAGTTTGTAGTGGTGGAAACTAAAAGAATGATGCACTTTTAAAGTGATTTCATGAAAGGATTATTGATTATTATTATTTTACATGGTAGTACCGTGAAAACATTTATGTGGATGGTATCATGAAGTAGCATTGAAATGACTTGCTCTTGAGTTAGATTTCATCTACTATTGAGGTTTGAAAAACTTGTTGAGTGTTTTTTTACTTTCATTAGTGAACATAAGGAAGGGATTAGTTAAGTCATCTTGAAGAAGGATAAATTGAAGTTACTCAAAAATAAATAAATAACAAAACAAAATCCAGCATAGTTTTTCCAATATCTGACCAAAACATTATTACGTAATTAAAGGGGATGTCTTGATATAAAAGAAGCATGCCCCTTTTCAATATGTATTAATAGCCTAGCCTAATATTAAGGACTTTGGAGAAAGTCCTAACATTAACATTTGTGGATCATATTTTTTCATGTTTGGTTGAACAATTGTTCTTCTAGTGGAGAAAGGTCATAACTAAAAATAGAATTATCATTGTGCGTATTCATTCTTTATTGATAAATGACACACATAAATATCTTGTTTAATTAAAATACTACTATAATTATTTTTGGGCTATGTTGTTTTGAAGATCAATAAATTCTAAAGATTCATACATTGTCTACTCAAGGGTTGTCTTTCCAACCTATCATCTCCTAGTTTTCTTAAAACTCCTTTTCCATGTCATGCAAGCCAAACAATTCATCCCTACTATTGAAAGCATAAAATTGAGATAGTGCTTTACAACTTAATTAAAAATGTTACCTGATGGTGATACACTTGGGATTTTACAATTATTGTTTATAGTCTCAAATTGCATATAAATATAGAACATAAGGTTTCCAGTGTTATTACAAAAACTTCACTCCTCCTTTTCAAAAATATTTGTCTTGTTTCTCACACTACATTAATTTAATCTTTTCATTATTTTTTAGGTAAAAAAAATTATACTTGTTTTCATCTCGATGTCCCTTATATATATAGATGGAGATCAAGGTCATTTATGCATGCACTTGACCCCACCTTGCCCTAAAATAGAGGTGGGAGGTAGGTAAGGTCCCCTTATATAATCTAAATCTATATATGGGGTGCCAATTAAGTTATATATAATGCCAACTATATATTGTGCCAATTAAACAATGTATTTATTGTTTTAATTATTTTAACTTGATGTTATTTTTTTCTTTCTCAAGTCAATACATGCTGACAAGTGTGATAGATAGTTTGAGTTTCATCTTTTTTGTTTATGGTTTCAGGGGCCATATTTTGCTTTCTGACTCTTTCAGAGTGATTAGATGATAAAAATACATAAGTAACATCTTATAAATTTAAATCTTGGGTAAAACTAAAACACTTTAGTGAGGTTAATAATTTGGTCTTTATGTCAAAATATTTTAAGGTGATTTGAACTTAGAAATCAAAGCAACAATCTAAGTTATAACCAATGTTAGGTGGAAGGAGCATATTCACATTGTAAAGACCTTGTCATGAGATAAAAATTGTATTCAATATGTATCATTTTAACATCTTGGGAAATTTATATGAATGATTTTCAATGGGTTTTAATTCCCTTGCAAGATATTTATGTAGTATTTTCACTTGGCATAACACTCATGTTTAAGGACCTTAACATAAGTTGTTATAACTTTCATAGTATTTAAAATTCTTTTGAAATGTTTTGGGATGCATATAGAATGTCTAAATGTATTATGGCTTCACATAAGCTTGAGATATATGATTATATTATTTAGATAAGGTACTAATCTTTGCTAGCAAGGATAATACATTGACATGCATTTGAATTTCATTGTGGAATGGCTTGGAATTTGGTTATGGTTTGAATGTGATAACTACTTAAAAAATTTAACGTGTGCAAAAATGGCAGAACCATTTTATCTTCTCACCACTTCTTAAGCCATTAATGAGCTCCATAGTATTCTTGGAGAAGCTATCTCTATATCTATATCCAACATTTATGGCCCTTAATAATCCCTACTGTTGGTTGAATATTTTGTCGATCAACATACTGATAAACAAAATAGGTCTGATCAGCCAAAGTAGGAAGATTAGTCATCCAAATGTGTAGTTTTACCACATCAAAAAGACAATGATCTTTCCTCTCATCAAAGGGAGGTTCCCTGTAGGTATGTTATATATATATATATATATATATATATATATATATATATATATATATATATATATATATATATATATATATATATATATTTAAGCAAAAAATAATACTCATGGGTAGGACAAACCATCCAGCTCTCTTTCTTCAGAGATGATGTGCGCATATCAAAGGAAAAACTCAGGGGAAATGACAGACAGTACTTCTTTTCTTTCAGAAGTACTATTTAGCAAACCACAAGAATACTCCTAGCAGTAACAACAAAATGTAGCAAAGGATGTGATAACCAGCAAATCGAGATGCAGCACAAAGTCTTCACCTGGATTGCTCAAGAGTAAGATACGAAGGACAATGAGGGCACAAAGTCGCCTCAAGGTCCTTTACACAGAAATGAAAAGAACACACACTAAAGGCAATTATGGGGAACAAAGTCTCTCCACAATTGACTCTTCAGGACACCTTATTGACTGTTGTCACTAATTCTACTTGTTGAATTAAAGGAACAGAAGATATATTGAAGAAAAAGACATAAGAACAATTTCCTCAATAACAAAGATATTACAGCACAAAGTCTAAAAAACCACTTGCTTTCTCATTCCAGTAACAAAATATGATCGGCAATCTGAGCTCAAAGTCTCTGTAATGCCTTACAATTTGGGTAGAGTTTCATTCTAAATGTCAAAAAAGAGATCCTTCTTACAATAGAAGAAAGTCCCTTATATAGCCTCTTCAAGAAGGACTTGGGAACAATCAATACATCATTTTGCATTGGAATCTGTTAAGAAGACACGTTGGAACTTAGGGGTGCTTTACCCATTTGATTTTATCAATGCAAGGAAATAAGTCACGCTTATTGAAAGTTTGCAACTTTCAATGTCCACCTGGTAATCTGATCTTATCTTCATTGTTCCTCCTTGTCTGGTTAATTGAATCGGGTCTTGGATTTAGTTTACTGTTCTTGTTCCTTCTCTGCTTTCTTCTGGTCTTGGCTTTGAAATCTGTGAATGTATTCTGAACTGTATGTCTATATGTTTAAAGGATCAATGGCTAATTCACTGTGTTGAATTTGACATTTTCGGGCGCGTCATTCCTTTGTCTTCTTTTGGCTTTTCTGTTTGGAACTTTTCTAGATTGAACTTGTCTTTTTGGGCCTTAAGAAATGACCTATTTTGAGTCGAGAAGAGCCTCTCGCAAGGGTATCTACCCTTCAGGCAGTCTTTGAATGGCCTTCAGGCTTCTTTGGGAAACTCTTTGAACTTTGGCGATGAACCAACTGTTGAATCATTCCATTGAACCAAATGTTTGAACCATTCCGTTGAACCAAGACTTTGAACCATGTGTTTGAACTAACCGTCAAACCAAGGCTTTGAACCTTTTCGTTGAACCAAATTTTGGTTCAACGGTTCAAACAAAGCTTTGAAACGACTGATGAACTGTTTGATTGAACCAAAGAATGAATCAAAGCGCTGAAGCTGAGTGGATGAACCAAATGTTGAAACAAAGCATTGAACCACTTGATTGAACCTACCTTTGAACCATTTGACATTGAACCAAACATTGAACCTGTTGCTGATGCTTGTCGATGGAAATAACTCTTTGAACTAAGGCGATGAACCAATTCTGAAAATGACTAATTGTTAGAAACCGATTCTTTTGATTGAACCCACCTACAGAAGTCGTGAAGCCTGTTGAACTTGAAGAAATGAGCCTGTTTGCAGTCTGTAGATTTATGAAAAGCTTGAAAAATGAGGAATTTGAATGCCCAAGACAAAATTTGGAAAGGGAAGAGATAATTTTTAGTCTGTAGGACCAAAATAATTCAAATGTTGTCCCAAAAATAGCTGATATTTTTGGGGGACAACACCTAGTATTCTTGGAGAAGCTATCTCTTAGCTATATTAACCCACCTTTGGACTACATTTGTCATGATCTCTTTGGGATGGTGAAGCTCTACCATTTCTTCTCTGTGAAGGCATTAATCATTTTCTTGTTTTTTTAGTGTATTTAGTGATTTTATAGTAGTTTACAAGGTGTTTTACTAAATTGGTCGATAAGTGATGAATAACCCTAGGCCACTTAATAAAAATAATGGCACAAATGTGATTAATAAAATATAGTAAACTACAGTAATCAGACCTCCCTAAGTGCTGAAATCAAGAAGTGAAATCGAATGATTGATAAATTGGAAAATATATGGATAAAGGGAGATACGTACCTTAATCTAACATAATTTATGGAAGTGGCTTATGATGTTCAAAAATAAGATTTAGGACCATGCAAAATGAATGAATATGGTCAGTCTAGTTGATTGTGGAAACTTGATATAACTACAGTTATGTGATTCCTATATGTTTGAAGCTTTTTAGGATCCTTTAATAGTAGTATATGTTTACTAAATTGCCATTTCTTGGTATATTTATTTTGGGGAATCATTTGAATCACTTCTTCTTTGATATAACCCTAATTCATCTTAATATTATAAAAATATAGCAAATGTGAAAATTTGGTGGCCGAATCCCCTTTGCAGGTTGTAACTACATATTTCACCTGCTCATAATCAAGGCTCATAAAATTATATGCATGTGAGTGAACCAACCCAAGTGAGATAAAGGACTTTGCCTTCCCTCCATAGATAATCATTGATAATTCTATATGTTCATAAAGCAACCTTCATTTTGTATAATTATGCAATTATAAAACTTCAAGAGGTGATGAGGGAAAAAAATTACTAATGTATAGGCTCCTTGATAAGTGTGTGATAGATATACTCAATGTGCACATCGATGACTTTATAGATATGAGATTCTCAGATGAATTACTTGATATGAAATGGCTTACGATATGTGTGTATATATATGTTAGGTTGTGGAGCTAAAAGCTTCACCCAGATGCAAACATGGAGGTTGTTGAGTGTCACAGTCGCCGACGTCGGTAGGCCAACCGACATCGATCAATGGTGGATAGATAACAACTGACATCAATCAGGATTCAGCCGATGTCAGTCACCTCCAGACAAATAGGGATCGATGTCGATCGCTTGTGCAGTTCCAGAACTATTTGTTGCACAAACAGTTAGTTTTTTGAACTGGTTGTTTGCATGTAAAGACTAATTTTAGTCTTGAGTCGCTTATCTAATTATTGTTTGCATGGAATCTATATAATAGACCCATGTGGTTGTATTATAAAGTTTAGAACCAGAAGAGTTCTTTCGATGGTGGAATCACAAGGGTTCTTCCATGGTGTGTAAGATCAGGTTGATTTGCAGGTTGTTGCAAGATCAGGGAGAAGATCTACATGGGTAAGTAAGGTTGGTTGATCTACAGGTGTGTGTGTGTGTGCAAGGTCAAAGGATATTTGTGGGGTATCATGATCAAAGGAGATCTGCAACACAATAGGGAGCAAGATCAGGTGAGGTCTACTTGGAGTACGTTGCATACTTGTGTACTGGCAATATTGTTACTAACTAGTTGAGGTGAATAGCAACTCTATGTTTGAGTTATTTGTTGTGACCTGTATTGAGAGAAGAGAACTCTTGAGGGTTATTGTAATTTCCTTCTGGAATGAATTGAATACAAGTGTGTGTTACCTCTCATATTCTGTGCTATTTTTGATTTCTAGTTACTCTTTACTTCTGGTTAAATTCTGTGTTTAGTTGCTAATACAAAGGTAATCAAGTGTGCTCTTAATTCTGACAAGTTGTGTCAGAGCTTTGTGAACCCAGTTCCTATCAATTGGTATCAGAGCAAGGTTGGAGGTTCTCAGAGTAAGGTTCACTAACACCTTGGTCACAGAGTGTGTTAAGTGTTTGTTTGATTACAGGTCACTCTCAGGGGTTTCTGATTGAGTGGGAGTATAGCAATGGCAGAAGAAGGTAAGCTGAGAATGGATAAATTCAGTCACAGGTGTAGCACCATAGGGTGTGTGGTGGTTGGTCTTCAAGATTGATCTTGAAGAGGGATACAATTCAGGATACAGATTAGACAATGTACTGGTACAGGTACATGTGCAGCTATTTATCTCCAAGTGGGAGATTGTTAGGTTGTGGAGCTAAAAGCTTCACCAAGATGCAAACATGGAGGTTGCTGAGTGTCACAGTCACCGACGTCGGCAGGCCAACTGACGTCGGTCAGTGGTGGATAGATAGCAACTGACATCAGTCAGGAGTCGACCGACATTGGTCACCTCCAGATGGATAGGGACCGACGTCGGTCACCTGTGTGGTTCCAGAACTGTTTGTTGCACGAACAGTTAGTTTGTTGAACTAGTTGTTTGCATGTAAAGACTAATTTTAGTCTTGAGCCGCTTGTCTAATTATTTTTTGCATGGGATCTATATAATAGACCCATGGGGCTGTATTGTAAAGTGTAGAACCAGAAGAGTTCTTTCGATGGTGGAATCACAAGGGTTCTTTCATGGTGTGTAAGATCAGGTTGATCTACAGGTTGTTGCAAGATCAGGGAGAAGATCTACATGGGTAAGTAAGGTCGGTTGATCTGCAGGTGTGTGTGTGTGTGCAAGGTCAAAGGAGATCTGCGGGGTAGCATGATCAAAGGAGATCTGCAACACAATAGGGAGCAAGATCAGGTGAGATCTACTTGGAGTATGTTGCATACTTGTGTACAGGCAGTATTGTTACTGACTGGTTGAGATGAACAGCAACTCTGTGTTTGAGTTGTTTGTTGTGACCGCAATTAGGAGAGAGAACTCTTGAAGAGATTTACTATTTATGCCCTAGAGGTGTGGGAGCCCTAGAGGTGTGGAAGAAGATTGTGGCATCTTCTTTGTTGTATTTCTCTCTGGAAGAGTATTAATACAATTGGGTATTGTCTCTCATATTCTGTGTTATTTCTAAATTTCTTGTTACTTGTTACTTCTGGTAAAATTCCGTGTTTAGTTGCTTATACAAAGGTAATCAACTGTGCTCTTTGAGAGCAGGGGGTCTTGACAATATAGGCTCATATGAATTCAAATTTGGACACATTTGCATAAAGGTTGACCATGGAAAAGAGAGAGAGGGAATTAACAATCAAGGCACAAGAAATCATCACAAGGCACAAAGGACCCCAAAAAATTAGGTAAATAAAATCATATGTCTAATTATGGTAGGTGACCATAATCGTATGGCCAATTATTGTCATGTAGAAAAAGACCCATAAATAGAAATCAAGATGGATTGGGGATGACTAAATAGATTCTAATGCAAATAACTAACCGATCTAAGGTATTTATGAGGAAATGTAGAATATAAAAGGATATGAAGGGTCAAATTTGATGGAAAGTGTACTCAAAAGAGAAAAATGTATTTAAATGAATTAAGTGAACGTAAACATGAAAAAATCATAGTGACAACATGGCTTGTACCAAAATTAGGTGCCTATGTAATGCCCCACTTGATGTATATGTGTGTACAAATAAAATTAAAAAAATTGATCCTTGAACATTACCTAATATGGATGGAATATGAAATCTATATGTCTTGAAAATTAATAACCCACCTTCAATGTCAATAACTTGAATTTAATTACGAGCAAACATGAATGCATGCAAGTAGTTCAATGTCTTGGTGAATTAGTACATATTTAAAAAAATGAAATATGTGTAACTAGGAAAATGAGCATAGGAATGAATAACCTAGTGGTATGTGAACCATGATATCACTCTTCAAAATCCAGTACTAAAACTTAAACTAGAATTGAAAACTAGGAATAATTGACCCATGGTGAAAAACTCTACTTCTTGATCAGAGTAGACATTGACTACTCTTTATCTCTCATGGTCTAACATTGTTTGGTTAATTCAATGAGTATGCTTAACATACTCAATTAGTGATAGAATAATCTAGATATGTAGCCCCATTTTGAGGTCAAAATACCAAATAAATGATTAAACATACCATATGTAACATAGGAAATAAGCTTAGTTAATTTAATCATTGAAAGAACGTATATAATACATGCATGTAACTATAGAAATATATCATCATGTGAGGCTCAATAAAAATGTGTAACCCATATGAGGGTGTAATAGGAGAAAGGAGCGGCAAGTGATATGCCCCAATAATAACCCATAAAAAGGGGCAAATAATATGCCCCAATGTGAACAAGATATAGAAATATTAGACTCAATATAATGATCACTATGTGAGTAGGTATATGAAGGACATGGGACCTCTTGATATAATCAATTTAGGATAAATAGACATATTTTTGCATCTGCCCCTAATGGCAAGATATATGAGATAATCACAATAAGGAAAGGGACAAGTGATGTGTCTTGATATAGACACAAAAAGGGATAAGTGATATGGCACAATGTAATAATATATATCCATAGGAGGGAGAGATATATCAATGGAGGAAACATACAATATTACGCCCCAATAGATACATGATGTGTACAATGGAAATGTAGGAAACAATCATAGTATATTGTAAGTAATAGCGTGCATGATATGGATCATGACACCAATATATGATATCACGTAGTATAGGATATGCAATCAATTTTAGACACATAAATCTGGTCACAATTACTTGACAATGCTAATTCTTGACACATCCTAAACCACATGAATTTTGCCCAAAAACATGAATCTTATTCAACATTCCTCTATTCTATTTATTTATATATGAGCTTGACCCTTTATTTGTCATTACTACTACATAGAACTTTCAAATTCAAATGCTCAAGCTACTTAAAATTACCTTCAAACTATCCCCAAGTTAGGTCAGGTGTCCTTGATATTTAGATACAAGACTACCCTAGGCAAATAGGAGCATTGGCATGCTCATGTCCACTTAGGTCAATCGTGTCCCATGTAAAATAATGGCTAGTTTCTAAAAGTCAAATCAATATTTTAGGTATTCCCACATGTTTCATAAGGTGGCTAAATGAAATTATCAAAAGGTTCACCTATAAATACACATCAAAGGGCATTCATTATCCCTACTTTTTATTCATTGATTTCAAGCTTACACATTATTACAAATTTATAAAATATGCCCTATTCTTTCCAAATTCAAGATCCTTCACAAAGAACATCCATAAGCCAAGTCAAGAGCATTCCAAAGTAAGTCAAGAGCTATCATTTGAAAGTATCAAATCTATTTTTATAACTACATACATATAGTCAAGGATCATAATTACACATTCACTTAAGGTGGGAGAACTACGTGGGCTCAAGATTTCCCTCCTTTAAGTATTACATATGTAGGCAACAATCAATCATCAAGGGGGTGATTGAGATCAGCTTATCCCATTACACTCCCCTCTTTTTAACAAATTTTCAAGCTACTAGAGTTCACTTGGGGTTTTAAATATAAGAGAAACAACATATCAAATTTTACATGGTACAATCTAAATTATGATATCTAAAATTACTCAAAAGACATAGGTGTAGAAGGTGTGGTAATCATTTTTTCATCATAATCAATTAAGACAAGCTCATAATCAATGTACTTGAATAACCTACATTATTGTCCAATTATAGCAATTTTATATAGAGATATCTTCCAAATTTGTCTTTGCTCTATCATTTTGGAAATCCTATTTTCTCTATATATTCTTATCAATCAACTAGGACAAGTTCATAGTCAATGGACATGAGTGCCCTATGTTGCCATCCACTTATAATGGTCTGGTCCAAAAGCAGATTTTTATTATTTTCTAATCTTGAGCATGCACAGTCACCTTTTATACTATTTTTCACTATTATGCATCTAAAATAGTCAATCAAAAATTTATGTTTGAGCTAAGTATGTTTTTCCTAGTGTTTTCTAAAAATAGCAGTTTTTCATATTTAACATTTGTTAAAATTAGAATTGTTGATTATTGTACATCTTTAACATTCTGATATGCTCTAGTTTAACACCTATATAATTACAATACATTTATTATCTTATCAAAAATGGGATAAAACATAATGGTGAACCTGAGAGTTTTTTTGACCCCTTGTGATTTGTTTTCAAATTTCATTTTCTTTTTTGATTTATTTTTATTTGCTTTCTTAGAAATTATGTTTTGACAATCTAAAAACTCATAAGAACTATCATTCTAAGTGAATCAATATTCAATTTTACCTAAGCCATGGTGTGAGGGATATCACCTAAATAATTAAACCATTAGACATGACATACAGAATATAGTTTCCATGTACCTCACAATATATCAAAAATGCCTAGGGTTTTTTTTCAGCCTTAAGAAACCTTGACTATTTTTTTTTAGAGTGCCTAGTAAGTGGTTAGCCCTATGAATTTACTCTCAATGTACCATAGAGATGGGATAGTTTGGTTATGGTAATAGTTTAATCCTTCGTAGTTAGTGTCATTTTGGGCCATGTTCGTTATTTACAACTACAATCAATATATGTGAGAGCTTCCAAAGCAAGCATACCCTATCTAGTTACACCCATTTTTACTTTTTATGAAAACTTTTGCATGTCACTCAATAAGTTTACCTCCTCTATTCCTATTAGGTGTAGTTCTAGATTATGTGGAACTCATATAGAGCATAATCATTTCCTTTGGTATCTTTTAAAATTGATAATATAGACACTTTTAAATAATATGATAAAGTAATCCTTAAAAATTATGTACACATTGAAGATGATGTTAGGGATGAACATAATAATTTGGATAATCAAATTATGTAATATAATCATGAAAGCTTTGATATAATTCAGTTCATTTGAACTCAATAGTGTTGATCCTAAATAGGTCAAAGATTTGTTAAATTTCCATCAAGGACTTCGACAATGTCCCCAACAAGTGAATAAGGTTATCTAATTAGTCCTAGCATCTAAGACTACATATCAAGAAAATATTGTATCATTTCAATCATTAACAAAATGTGCCTTTCAAAGTTGTTAATCCTCTAATTTCAAGTGTGTCAATTTCCATTATTATTTATATTCCTATATCAACACCTATAATTACATAAATGTCACCATCCCTAGATATGTGGACATCAATTTGTTTACAATATATTCAAAAGCCTGTTCCTATACAAGCATTTTACATACCTCCCTTGATTGTTACACAAGGTGCTTTACCAATCTCACCTAATGTACACTCTTTTGAGCAAATTATTTTTAGTCATATAAGCTAAAGTGCTACAATTAGAGCAAGGTGTATCTAAATCAAGTCACTTAATGGATTCTCATGCTCCATTTCATAATCCTTTGGCACTTGAAATAGCCTCTTACCCATTACCAATAGGACTTTTATCTCCCAAACTACCACTTTATGAGTGTTAAGGATATCATGAGCAACATCTTTGATCATTCCATGCAGCATGTTTATACTATGTTTACAATGATAAATTACTCACCAAGCTCCTTATAAGAAGCTTAAATTACTATGCTTAACAATGGTTCTATGATCTCCCACTTAAATCAATTAAATCATTAAACCCTTTGAAAAATTAATTCTGAGCACACTTTTCTTTAGCATTAGATAAAATCTATCTTATGCACAAATTGTTAAACTCAATCAAGGGTCAAATAAACCAATCAACGAATATGTTCTTCAATATAATACCATGTTATCTAAGATGAAAAAAATTGTGATAGGTAATCAATTACAATATATCTCACCCAAATCTTATTGGTACCACTCCATGAATGGATCATGTTTGATAATTTCAAATATTTTGATGAACTATGCCATACAATCAAAGAAAGAGAAGCTAATGTCATATCATTAAACAAGTTAAAATATGCACCAAATGCTTCATCTACTAAAAATATCAATTTTCAAAGCAATACCAACTACAAGGCCAAATCTAATGAAAGCAATAATGAAGTCAAAAATACCAGTTAATGTAATATCACAACCAACAAACAAGCTTTAATTGATAGCTCCATGAAGGAGGAAATTTACAAGGTTACCACAACCTCATCATATCCTATTATAAAAATTACTTGATTGTAATCTCATATATCGACCTCCACCATTTGAGTTTTATTTGAATAAGCCTCAACCTAAGGGCTTTAACAACAATGCGTATTATGACTACCAAATATTTATTGGGCATTCTACAAATAATGTTTCAAGCTAAGGCATAAGATACAAGATCTTATCAATGATAATACTATTGAGCTAAGCACACCCATAAAGGAAATTAGACCACAACATAATGACAACATAAATCTAAAAATATTTAATCATCATTTTCCAAATCAAGGTACAATAAAAACTAATAAAATCTAGAGGTACATCACATATAAAATGTGCATCCTAATAATACATATGGGCATCCAATAGATGGAATTATAGGTACATTTACAAGCACATACACACAATGTTCGGTAATCATATTTGATGATAGTGAAATCAATGATGATGATTTAGATAGACATGTAAATTTTATTCGAGCTTATATCAACAAACAACATATACACATCATTGTGATTGATAATGGGTCAACAAATTATGCATGTAAAATGACACTCCTTTGCAGTCTTGAATACATAGAGTAATATTTACAAGATATATCAAGAGTATTCAGAGCATTTTATGGTCATACACAAGATACTTTAGGACATATAATGCTAATTTTCCAATTTTGTTTAACAATAGTGAAAACTCCATTTTTGTTCTTACCAAGTACATGAGTATTTAACATGTTATTATGATGCCCTTAGATATAAAATATTTGCATAATACCACCTACAGTGCATAAATGCCTCAATTATATACATTTTAATCAAGTGGTTAAAGTTCAAGGCATTTAGTGAGTCCCCTTTACAATAAGAGGTAACTCATCCTCCTCCCCCACCACCACAATAATTGGTTGTGGCACCTACTCAAGAGCACATTCAAAATAAAGTTATGGCACCCATTCAAGATCATAATATAGAATCAATTTTTTTATCCATATTAAATTTCTCTATATAATTAGTATAAAATAAAGGAGTATACCTTCCTAATAAACAAGCTTCATATCAAAGAGTCACTCGTGGTTCAAAGAAATATTAATCTTCTACAATGTATCCTAAGGTAGTACCTCAAACAATTTAGCAAGTTCCACAATGAACATAGGAAAATGAGACCTTTTCCTATTGTACAATAGACTCCATAAAATCTTGTACCTTCACAAGTTATAGACTACAAAAGAGTCTACAAGTATTGATCACGATAGTTATGTTATAACACTTTATGCCTTGTTAGATTCAAAAACATTGACATATAGCACTTTTCACCCACCTGCAAAAATTCACCCTCCAAATCTATGATCTAAGAACATATTGTGGTCCTCCTATTGATGGGATCATAAGTTCGTTTTCCTTTTTAAAATATTCCAAAAATACAAAAAAAATCATTTATTGGAAAATTACAAAACATTCAAAAAAAATTGGGACCTAGGTATGACATAAATTGTTTGTTTACTTCTTTACTCATGTTATTTATCACATGTTTTAGTAGATAACATATCATTTTCTATATACACATACATTACATGAGGTATGTGATTGCAATGCAGGGCACATTACACATGGAATCTTAGATGCAGTGGTCATGCTTATGTTGGGGGCATCTAATTCTATGGGTTACATTATAATAGGTTATACCTTTATATGATCTTTATAACATGATGAACTACATATCTAGCAAGTGTCTTATTATCACTCATATTTTACATTGTGCTACATGAATATAGTACCTTACTATAATATGACATTAGTACATATGGATGAAAAAGACTAGTTTTCACATGTTGTATGTTCCTTCAATGTTGTTTACTTTCTTTCATGATAAGCTAGACATTATTTTCTTATCATGTGTGGCCCTTGGCCATTGTCTATAAATCGCTTGAAAATTATATGAAATCCTGCTTGGTATGTGTGACATTTGAACATGTCCATATATTGTGGCCCTTGGCCTTATGTTTATGCAACATTTGAAAATATCTCTTATTTTTGGTATTCTTATGTCCTTTATGTGCAACCCTTAGCCTTGCTTGTGGAAAAATATCCATATGTATTATATGCAACACATGGATTTCGTGTGTGACATTGAAAATTGTGTTTATTATGTTTTTTTAGCTTGATTTTTGGTGACATGATACATATCATACATGTTTACTATGTAATATACCTCAAAGATAGTTACTTTACTATGTGATTCATTGTTAAGTCTATCTAGATAAGACAATTGTATACATCACAATCAATATGTTACATGCATGCTTCAATGACATTTGCATTTCTATGATGACATACTCTCCACATGGTGATATAACACTACAATATTATATCTTTATCACATGATACACTTAACTCTTCTCTTGAAATGAGCAATTTCTAGGCTACATCCTTCATCTCAAAAGGGTGGCATCAAAGTGGTCTTGTTTTAGAGATCCAAGCCTCCATAAATAATAAAATATCAGATTTGGGACAAAATATATGATTAAATAACAAGTTTTTAAAGATTCAAAATAATGCAAAATTATATTATATAACAGATTACATGTTTTTGAATATTCAAAGGGATTCATAAATCAAACACATTATAGATATTAGCATATTGATATAGATTTTGGAGGCATATGACATGCATATACACTCACTTTTCAAAGAATCAAAACACATAATCATCCACACTTGAATGTATGTAATAGTAACAAGATCAAAATTACATGTTGGAAATATAGTTACAATTGAGCATATAGGTGCATAATATTCTATATCATTGCCATAGATTTAGGAGGACATGATAGTTAATCATGTTCATGTTTATTCAAAGATCAAAGTTACATTCTCCAATTAACTTTATGGGGTATCCAATTATTAAAGGATTTGGGGTGTGAAAAAATGATTGTTGAGGGTGATTTTATGAACATTGTCAATTTTCCTAAGAAAATGAATAAGGCTAGTTGTATTATAAGTCACATTATTTAGGAATGCTTGAGTTTGGGTAATTTGTTCTAGCTAATTATATTCCAAGATATATATAGGGAAGGTAACTGTTTGGAGGATTATTTTGCTAATAGGGGTGTTTTGTATCCCTTTTGTAAGATTTTATCTAAAAAATATTTATTCCTAATGAAGTTAAAGTTATTGTGGATAGATAAAATTTTACCAATATTCACTAATGTTTCTATTCTATGTTCATTTCAAAGGATTGGTGTAAGGTGTATGATAGCATCTATGGTAAACATTTTGTTGATATGATTGGTATCAATCATAACTTGTGTGAGGAATTTAATGCACTATATTGTGTTAATTAATTTTTACTACCAGAAAATGTGTATGGGGGATCTTCAAAAATCATATTGATAAGTATTGTTTTAAGCATTTTAAAAGGTATTTATTGTTGGTTTTAATCCAGGTAAGTTCTAGCCTATTGTTTAGCAGAATGGGTGGAGGTTTGCATCATGTCAAGCCATCGTTATTTGGGAAAATCAATTAGAATTTGGAGGTATGGGAGATTATCTAAATATGTGGCTTAGCAACATTCATGGAAAACATAGATAGCTATGACTAGTACTTGTCTATGAAATTTGTAGATAGTTGGAATGAATGAAAGGTTGAAATCAATAACGTGACTATGGAAATATCTAAGGGGTTAATTGCTCAAGTTACAAGGCTTCAGTTTGAGGATGAAAATTATGTTAAATCTAGTCAAATTCTATGAGTGAAAGTTAGGAACTTACTAAATATCAAGAGGATTTCTTAGGGAAGATTTTCCTCAACCCTATGATGAAGTGGTAGAATAAATTATGAGGTATGTGATACTATAATGAGTCATAGTAGTTCATTTTTACCATTTTCCTATCTTAAAATATTTTAGACATCAAATACTTTTAAGTATTCTATTCTACATATTACATTCATTATAAAGCTCTATTATGGATGTTAAGAAAGGGAATCAACAATACCCTTTGCATCTAGCTATCATATTTTTGATCTATAAGTTTTTTGATGGGATTAATCCTTCTACTTTAACCCCTTCTCCTAATATTAAATCTAGTAAGTTAGATCTAGTCTCCAAAAGAGTTTTTAGGAGCACAACAAGGAAAAAACAAAGAAAGGGCTAGTAAAGAGGTCAGAGTAGAAACCCTATTGACCTTAACAAGGAGGATCATGTTACTACAGATATCAAAAAAGAGGTTTAAGGATGGAAAAAAATGAATGATTTTGAGGTGTTAAATGAGCATATTTTTAAAAGTAATGTCAAATACGGTGTTTTGGTTGTGCAAGAGAATAGATTGAACGAGGTTCTGGAAGGTTTACAATAGCTTAAGGAGATGTGTGTGGAAAATGTGGAAGTTATCAAAAAGCAAGAGGAATTACTAAAAAAGAGAAAATGGAAAATGATCTTGATGTTATTATTATGTCCCTTAAGAGCCAGAATAAACTGGAACAATTGGGAGATGAAATTGAGTTACATAAAGCTTTTAAGCACTGGTTTATGAGGGATCATGCTAGGTTAAAGGAAATGGTTAATAACATGAGTAAGAATGATGGCATTTATTGTATGAGGGTTGAGTTAATAGAAATTAGTGCACATATGGAAATAATTAGTGAAAATATTATAAGGATTGAGTGTGAAAATGAAGAACTCAAAGGTAATATAAGAATGATAATATACTTTAGTATTACTTCTATGTAAAATTATCTTTAAAACATGGAAGGTTTAAGATTGGTAGCTAAAAGAAAGTATGAAGGTATGGAGCATAGTAGAATGGATAAGAAGAAGAAGGGAATGGCAGAAGAGACTCAGGATCTACAAATGCTTCATATCATGGATTCAATGATAACTAACATGAAGAAAAATTGGAATGATGTTATGGAAGGGTGAAAGTGCCCAAGTTGTTAGTGTTGTTGAAATGTTATTTTGTTGATGTGTTTTGGCTATCTTTTATATGTAAGTTATATTAGTGTTCTTTTTGGTTTATAAATATGATTTTCTATTTAATTATAATCTTTAGACCTTGCCAATTTACTATTTGTAATGGAGTGGTCCCTCTTTAACAACCCACTTTTACCATAAATAAAAACATTATAGGCACATGAATTTGAAATAACATGAAAATTAGGATAGCACTCTTTTGAATTAAAATAAAATTTTAACTTAATTGATCCCATACATGTTGTAGATGCATTAGTTTGATCAAGTGTTGATGCTTATTCACAAGAGATGTAAAAAATGGCATAGAACAAAAATTGATTTCTTGATATTCCTTAACCTTGACATTTGTAAATTATTTGCCATCTATGTGTGCAGTGATAGTGAAAGGGTCTTGATATGAGGAAAGGCTTAGAATTGTCCCCTTTGTGACCAAATTTGAAACTATATCTTTTGTAGGTATTTCATGCTTTTGACTTTCTTTTTTTACAAATCCTCTTTTAAGAATGCTTTTTTGTTTATATTGACTTTGATTTTACAACTTCTCTTGTAGTAATTTTACTTTTTTGTTGTAGCCTAAGCTTTTCAAATTTTTACCTTTGTAATTTCTCTTTTGCATCTTGTGCCTTTTGTTCTCTTTCTTTCTCTAACTTAGCTTGTTGAAGCTTTTATTTTTATAATTATGCCTTTTGAACCTTTTTTTTCTTTAAATTGTCCTCCGATGTCCATTTTCTTACTAATTCTAATTTTGTCACTTGTGCTTTGGGATATGTTCTCAAAAGGTGAATGGGTTGCTTAAATGATGTATCAATGACAAGATCACCACTATCAATTATATTTTGTATTTTATTTTTTGAAGCCAAAGAAAAATTTGTATGATGCCCATGCATTTGATGATATGCACAATAGTATTTTGATCTCCTCAGAGGATGTAGAAGAGGTAGTTTGATCAACTTATTTCAAATCATTACCCTTAGAATCTCACTTTAACTCTTATTATCCATTTGCATATTTTTTGAATCACTTATTGTAGATGTATTATATTGTAGTTTCTGATTTTAATATGAAATCTTGCTAGGTACAATATTGGTAGATGGAGATGCACATACATGTTCAATACTAGCACATTCTAGATTCTTTGCACATGTAATCCATGTTCCAATAATGTGATCTTTGATCATTTTTACAATGTTTCTCTTAACTTGCCCATAGTGATGATTTGATCCTTTAAATCCTCATAAACATAAACCCTAGGTGCTTTAGATTGAACATGCATACATACACCTTGAGAGGAGATGTGGGAGGTCGAGTGGTTTGAGTAAGGATAGGTTGATTAACTTCATTTGTAATTATAGTAAGGGTTAAATTACCTATTGGTATAGTGATATCATATACCTAGTTAGAAGGAAAGTAATTATCACAACCTTGAGGGTTAGGAGGAAGAGGAAGAGATTCTTTTCTATCCATAGAATATGACACTAAAACCTAGAAAATTAGTGTTATAATAGAATATATCATATCTAAAAATCCTAAAATAATAAATGGAAACACGAAAAATAAGGATTCAAACCCTGAAAACATTTATGGTTAGGGTTTGTCAACATTCTACTAAGAGATGGGTTCACCAATATGTTTTATCAACTTTGGGATAATATAAAACCCTAATGACAATGCCACTACGTAAAATTAGAGGGAATAATATAGCAATATCAACCACTCACTAATTTGAAATTATGTAATTCTATAAACTTACTAAAAATAACAAAATTACAATAGATAACAAAGACTTAGCCAGAAAATAATGCTTTCAGATGAATAAGAGGATAAAACTTGTTGTGTAGGGAGGTTTGATGACTGGAATTAGGAATTATGAACTAGATTAGGACTTGGAAAATAGAGTTAGGAATGGGACACTATAATGGTGGCACTCTTGTCTAATTTTGGGTGATCTTGTCCACTTATAGTGAGGGAATTAGGGTTTTTGGGTTCTTTGTCTTCATTTGTAGACCCTGCATCTGGTGTGAGAGCTTGCGATCACTTGCAAAGACCACTTTGTGATTGATTTTCCTTCAAAAATCCTAGCGCTTTGATGTGTGAATACTAGCAAAAATCAATGGAGAAAAGGGTTCAATGGTTGAATTTGGGTAAGACTTCAACAACCCATGTTCTAAGTTTTGCCTACATACCAATACTCTGAAGATGGATCAAGCTTCATGTAGTTATTCTATGATATTATGGTGTGTAAATAACTGGTGTAATAAGCTACATATTGGTGAAATATTGATATGATTACTTAACCATGAGTTATGACTTATAAAATGTAATCAAACTTAAGCTCTAGGCTACTAGGGTTGTATGCAATCAAAATTGAGAGAAATATATGTTTTAACCTTAATGTACAATTATGATTTTGGAATTATGAAGATTACTATAATTTATTTATTTAAGGGAATTATGAAGATTACCAAAATAAAAACTTACAAAATATTAAATTTCCCATTTGACAATATTTTCAATACATTTAAACTTTAGGTTTGGATATTTCTTACCTTTTTTAGCTTTCAATTTCTAGTGAGAGAAATTTTAATTATGTTAGAGATGTTATACTGTGAAGCAACATGCAGATATACATTTTAGATTCATCTCTAGATATTTTGTGGAATATTCTATAGCAAATATTTATTGTTTTTGTGGTGAGGGTGTAGGATAAGCTTGTGAAACAAAGCAACATTGATGAAAAGGACGAGGATGCTAATTTAAAGACTGAGGTAGGGGTCTCATGTTAGGGGTTAGCTAATTATTTTTAAGGGGGTACTCCAAAGAAATTCTAGGAGTCTATTTCCATATTAGTGGTCCCATGAATTTTTAAGTTTTGTGCAATACATGCTACTAAAAAAATTAGGACCATTTTACTTCTAAAAAAATATTTGAAAAAAAAATTGATTAGCTACAAATGTATAGTTGGAACCAAAAAAATGGGAATAACCATCCAAATCTTCATCCCCCTATAGTATCCCACCCCTCAAAAACTTATTCCTAAACAATAGTTGCTCCTTATTTTAGGATGCATATATTTTTTAAGTAGTTTTTAAACTTGTAGTAATACATGGGACAACTCTACCCAAAATTATAGAGGCAGTAGCCCCTAACATAGGACCCTTTGTAATAGACTATTACTTTCATTTTTTGTATAATTAACTTTCCATAGAAACCAAGTGGTTGTCACAAAAGCCACAATGATGGGACCTAGGTAAATCACTTCTCGCATTAATTGTGAACAATAAATGGCCATGAATGCCACATAGGCATAAATATCAAGAAAATCAATCTATTGTGCATGGTCAGTGTCATCAATGAGGATTGAACCTATGAGGATTCATATTGAGGATCAAGTCATTCCTTTCACATCCATGTTGAAAAATACTATGGCAATTTCAAAATAATGGTAAAACAAAGTCTTGACACACATGATACCATTCCATAAAAGCATGAATTCTATTGTCAAAGTGGATTACACAAATAAACAAACAATATACAATGCTTTAAAAAAGAGATTTCTTGAAAAAATTATGATAAATAATTAAATACATAATTTTAATATCATATTATGTTAAGAAGTGTTGGCATTGATGTCAAGGTTGATGTCATTGATCTCAAGGTCGATGTCATTGGTGTCAAGGTGCATCTATTGAAGGTGCATGGTGAGTGGTCGTTGAGGTATGTGCATGATATGACAAGGTGAGATTGTTGAGCATTGTCTTTTCTATTGGTTGATGGCAAGGTTCAGGGCAGCTTGAAGTTATCAGTGTTGTCATTAAAGGATGTTATCATGAAAGAGAATTTATATGCAATAGATAATTTGAAGGCAACTAATGTCTTATGGTTGCATGAAGGCATAGGTCAAGGTGTCAAAGGTGTTCAGGGGTATGGAAGAGATGTCAAGTCATATGATGCTAGGTCATATGGTTTTAAGTCTGTATGAGGTTGTGGAAGCTTGGTATCATTAGAAAGAGAATGGTGTAGTGATATGAGTAATGTGTAATGTCTTAAAACTCCTTGGTTTATGTTTTTTTGAGGTCATGACATGAAAGGAATAGGTCAAGGCATCAAGTGCTTAAGTAGTCTAAGCCTACTCATGCCATGAAGAGACCTTGTGATAAGGTTTGAGCATGGTGGCTTGGTGAGATTAGTTCATACAAGCATGATTGGTTATATGAGTTTGATTTAGCATGTATGTGAGGAAGTAGAGCACTCATGAGAGTCTCAGGGTGAGCATACAAGGGTAGAACCTTAAAACCAAATCTACACTTGGACCACTCCTAGACCCTACCTAGCCTAATGAGGTATTTTAATCATATAAAATTCAAAATTGGATGACTTAGGCATGGCTAATAGCACCCAACCTATACATCCTCTTTCTTCCTCACTCAACCCTTCTCGACTAGACTTTCACTGATTCCTAGTCACTCATAGCTTCTCGAACTTAGCTTTTTGAGACCCAAGTAGCACTCTCAGACCCAGATCCATCCCCTCAAGTCTCATCCTCCTAGGATAATAGTGCCCAACTTGGACAAGATCACCAAAATTTAAGGGTGTCTTATTTCTAGTGATATTGTCCAAGTTCACTTTAGCCTCAATTGATCAGATTTTCTCAATTCCTTATCTTTTCCCTTATCAGCCTAATATAAGCTCATCTAACCCATGATCATTAGTTCCCCTATAAAATGCCATTCAATGTCCATTTAGAATGGTTGGAACTCATTCATAAAAAAAAATCAAGAATAAAATCAAGTACACTCAAGCACTCTTCCCTATTCTTTGTATACAGCCTTCCAAAACCAATTCAAGCCTATTCAAGCACTCATACCAGTCCCAAGTCATCCAAAGTCCATTCCAATTTCACACTATAGTTGCATATATCACACAAACTACACCAAGCACTTCAAATGGGACAACTACATTAGCTTTATCCCTCTTCGGAGTATTGGTATGTAGGCAGCATGCCCACATACGAGGTGTGAAGTGCATCCAGCATATCCTTTACACACTAACCCCTTCTCTCTTTCCCAAGTTTGTTATTCAAGTTCAAGTACCAGGAGCTCCTAAGGATTTTGAAGATTAAATCAGATACACAATCAACTCTACACAAAAATAAGCTTCGATATTTCACTGCCAAGGTGTTACAAGCCTGTTGAACAAAACCCAAAAAAGCTAGACCACCAAGACAATAGCATCCAAAGTGGAAAACAGCATCACAAGTAGAAAATAGCTTTGAAAAGTGGACTGCATCACCAAGTATTAGGTTATCATGTGTTTAGCACTCCTATCCAATCTATAAATAGAGTTTTGGGTCCTATTTATGATAGTTTGTCATCCCTACAAAGCAATTTCTAGATCCTGAATCATCTGTTTTGACCAAGAATATGCTAAGTTTGATTTTTTTACACTTCTTACTATTTTTGGAAAAGTTAAAATACATATCTATTTACACAAATTAGTAGGCTAATTAAGACACATTAATTACTGATTTAAATTTACTCAGACCTTTATTTGCTTAGAAATTAAACACCTAATTCCCAAAAAGAATAAAACATTTGGTAACTTCGACTTACTTCAAATTTTTGTACCAAAACCCTAGGGCTAATTATTTATATTTTTTTGTAATATTTTCTTGATTTTTTCTAAAATTAAAAATTATAAAACTACAAATTAATTGAAATATTTTCAATAAAATCAACCAAAACCCTAGTTTGCACATATTAGGTCCTATTTTCATAGAAACACTCTTAACCCACTAGGAAAAATATATTGCTAATTTTAGAAACATTTTCAGATTTTTCCTAAATTTTTCAAGCTAAATTCTACATATTCATAACAAATTTTAAAAATTATTATACTAATTTTGAAAATATTTCTTTTCAAACCCTGGTTGCATCAACTAGTTTCCAATTATTTTTCAAGCATATGCCAATCATTTCTTGCATTTTCAGTTGAATAACTAAATCAAAAAATTAATTTCAAATTCAAAAATTCTTAGTATTTTTCAAAATTATTTTTAAAAATCCCTAGTTACATATACTAGCTCCTATTGGCTTTTTGAGGTATCACCTTACATCCATAGTCAAATTGTAAAAATATTGCTCATTCATTTACAAACTTTTCTTACATTTCTTGAAAATAACAAGGAAACCATAATCGGCCCTTTCATGTACATGAATGATGAACTTTATCATATGTGAGCACAAAGTTTCATCCTTTGCATTTCATGCTTATGTATCATTATATGGGATGATATTACAAAATTCATTGCCAAACATGCACAAGATTCCAAAATTCTTTTTGCATATTCTTTTTCACTCATATGGAGCAATTACCAACTACATTTGGCTAAATGCATTTGAAATTTCTTGTTACATATAAAAATTTTATATGCCTTTATGCAAAAATTCATGTTTTCTATCACTTGCTCTCTATCTCTTATGTGGAAAAAATTTCGAGTTTATCATGCTAAACATATTAGAAATGTCATGATTCATATCAAATTTTTAAATGCATTAATGCATAATTCCATGCTCTATATCCCTTGTTTGTTATTTATCATGTGGAATGTTCTTTATAAACATATTGCTATACATGGTTTCTACTTAGATGTATATAATTATTTGGCTACTTTTAACTATCTCCTTATCACTACTAGACACAAGCCAACACCAGTGGTTATATCTATCTCTCCTCTCTTCAAACTTGGTCCATCTAGATTTTATCCCACAACTACACCAACTCTATGCCTATAGTAGACTATGTGGTACATGTTATAAACCCAAGTTTATGAAGATAGGCAGATTGATTACACCCATGGTTATAGCTTTGTCACTCAGGTTAGCACCCCTTCCGACCTAGTTTCAACTCCTCCACCTATTACAATTCTTCCTCTAATCCAAACTCAGACATAGTTGAGACCTTCATTGCCAGCATAGAGAATTCATACATCTCTATAGAGGCCTCTTTTAAAGCAACCACAACTTCAAGATTCTAGACAACTTTTAGTTACAGTATTCACACCCAAAGCAGTTGCATTGAGATCTCATGCATCTACACATAGACCACATGTTCAGAGAGCTTCTCTTACCACCAAATGGGTCCCTAAGAACCCTATAATATCATCTACTTCTTAGAGTTACAAGAGAAGCCCACCATTGGTTTCCACTACAGATATTTTAGAGCATCCACATCATACACAACTTTCAAAGCCATAATCTCAGTATTTCTTGCATGTTTCACGATCATGCACGATCCTTCTTCTTGATACATGACAATATGATAGGGAGTCTCCCATGAGACTCACTGGTTAGTATTATTTCTTCATAGTATTACTTTTGCATAACTTTCCTTTTCCTTAATTATACATAGTTCAAATATTTTCAAATATATATAAACAATATAACACTTCAAAATACTAAAACATTCAAAAATTTTCAAAAATGGCAAAAATATTTTGTTTGTATGCATCATCCATGCTTTACATCACTACTATCATGCTAGGACTTACATTTGCTATTTCATGCTATTATATGTCAATTTTATACATTACCATGCTTCACTTGATCTTCTTTGAGTGTGTGTAGTGACATCTAGCTATTTGATTGCTTCATTCTACCCATAGAAGGGGCATTCCTACTTCTACATTCGAGACATACATTGTTATATATATATCCATTGGGGGTATCTTCTACATGACTACACCATCTAGGTTATGTCATTTTTATACCACACACTCTAAGTTATCATGCCGATGTATATTACTTTAAAGCTTACACTGAATACTATATCGATATTTCACTAGTATCTAGCACTTGTGTATCTATTAGCATATACTTAGTCTTGTACTATACATGTTTTGCATACTCTCACTTTTGCTTTGATTAGTTAGATGTGTTTGTATCTTTACAGTTATTACATGCTTACTCTGCTTGCTTAGCATAGCTTGTGTGATTGCATTTCCCATTCCAACTTGTCTCCTGCTTGTGCCTTAGGACATTTTCCAGTGTCCTTTGCTTCTATTTATGTGTGTGCCTTAGGAAATTTGTAGATGTTGTTTTTTTGTACTCCTCTAATTTCTTGTGGCCTGTGTGCCAACTTTGCTTATTCAACTTGTATGTGTATGTGGTATTTGAACATGCCTTCCATGCTTGTTTCTAGTTTGAGTGACATGTGCCCATGTCCCTTGTTTACATGGCCCCTTGGCCCATCTAGTATGCTTCTTGCTTGTCAAATGTGTACAATGCCTTGATCTATATCATGTATTTTCTTTGCTTTCTTGGATGCCATGATGGACATCATGCTCCATCCCTCTAGCTAACAACTAACATTTCCAGTTCTAGTTCAATACTTTGTGCATGCTTTCACATTGTTATATCTATCTAGGAATACCCTTGTTGATCTAACAATATCTATCAATACAAACATTGTTATATCTTGAAACATATTGTCAAACATCTAATGTTATATCATATGTATATTTAGATTAACACACTTGCAAGACTCTTTTCTTCTAAGGGAAGTCATTATAGGTTTATCATTCCTACCCTCAGAAGAGGGGGTATCAAATAGCGGCTTTGTCACAGAGATAAAACCTCCTAGAAATTAAAATAGTAGCATTTAGAATAGTCAAAACACTTTTCTTGGATATAGGGGGTTATCATGCACGGCATGATGGTTCTCAGTTTCAGTTTAGATTGGGCAGTTGGCATAACTTCCAGATCATAATCCATGTTCTAAATATCAATGATTGGGGGAAATGTGTGTGAAACATTGATCTTCTTTCATTTCTAATTTTAATTTATTCTAGGAATTCTCTGTAGTTGTATGCCTTACTCCATCTGTAGGTGGTTGGTATCACATTCAAGTTAAACTTTCATATAAGTTTAGCTTTTTGAGTACCCAAGTTTCTGAGTTGGCTTTTATATAAGCCTAATGCATCAATTTCAGAGTGGCTTTCATACAATCCTAATATCCATCTTTTGAAATGGCCTAGAGTGGCCTAGTTTTCAGCACACATTCAGCTATCCATGCATACTGTCAGATTTTGAGCACATTCATGGGCTCCATAAGCCATCTCATATGACATCTATTATATACCAGTATCACTTCATAGCTTCACTTCATAGAGCAATGATGGATTCAAAGGTCCAACCTTTATATTCTTGAGCCACCTGTTTAATGGGATTGGACACATAGTCTAAACATCGATTAGCACACGCATGATTTGTTAACTTCACTTAGTTGGTGATGATGAAGCCAAAGAGCCAAACTTTATATTATTGAGCCACATTCTAGGTAATTGAGCACTCAACTCCATTCATGATATTACTCTTGATTCAACACATACTCAACATAATCCATCATAATAGGTTTTATATTTGTTCGTGTACTTGATGAGGTGTATTCTTTCCTCTCTCTTCCTTTACTCAATTTTTGTACATTCTAATTTTAGATATAACATATCTAGTAAGACCTGATCTACTTCATATTTTTATTTATAGATTCACACATCACAACGTGCTCTCTCTATGCACATCTAGCATCATATAACTTCATGAGCTTTTCCTGTACAGGTAAGTTTAGGTATGATTTCTATTTTTCCTTTATCCTAGAATTTTGCTTTCTTGCATCACTAGAATAAAGGTGGGGGGGGGGGGGGGGGGGGGGGGGGGCAATGCAATCATATAAAATGAAAAATTGGATGATTTAGGTATGGTTAATAGCACCACCCCTATAGGTCCTCTTTCTTCCTCACTCAACCCTTCTCGACTAGACTTTCACTGATTCCAATTCACTCGTAACTTTTTGGACTTAGTTTTTTAGACCCAAGTAGCACTCTCAAACCCAGATCCATCCCCCTAGGTCTCATCCTCCTAAGATAATATCACTCAAATTGGATAGGAGGATTGGAATTCAAGGGTATCTTATTTTTGACGTTATTGTCCAAGTTCACTTTAGCATCAAATGGTCAAATTTTCTTGATTCCTTATCTTTTCCCCTGTTAGCCTAATATAAGCTCATCTAACCCATGATCATTAGTTTTCTTATAAAAGGTCATTCAATGTCCATTTAGAAGGGTTGGCACTCATTCATAGGAGAGAAGTAAGAATACAATCAAGTACACTCAAGCAATCTTCCCTATTCTTTGCATACAACCTTCTAAAACCAATTTAATCATATTCAATCACTCATACCAGTCCCTAGTCATCTAAAGTACATTCTAGTTTCACATAATAGTTATATACATCACACAAATTGCACCAAGCACTTTAAATGGGATAACTACATTAGCTTGATCCCTCTTCAAAGTATTGGTATGTAAGTAGCATGCCCACACATGGGGTGTGAAGTGAATCCAACGTATCCTTTACACACTAACCTCTTCTCTCTTTCCCAAGTTTGTTATTTAAGTTCAAGTACCAAGAGCTCCTAAGGGTTTTGAAGATTAAATCAGACACATAATGAGCTCCACACAGAATCAGGGTTTGATATTTCACTGCCAGGGTGTTACAGGCCTACTGAACAAAACCTATAAAAGCTAGACCACTTAGAGAATAGTTTCAAAAGTGGACAATAGCATCGGAAGTAGACAATAGCTTCAAAAAATGGACTATAGTGCCAAGTATTAGGGTTTTTTAAGTTTGTCACTCCTATCCAATCCAAAAATATAGTTTTGAGTCCCATTTTTGATAGTCTGCCATCCCTGCACAACAATTTTTAGATCTTGAATCATTTGTTTCAACCCAGAATAAGCTAAGTTTGATTTCTTTACACTTATTACTATTTTTGAAAAAGGTAAAATAAATATCTATTTATACAAATCATTAGGATAATTAAGACACATTAATTACTAATTTATATTTATTCATACCTTTATTTTCTTAGGAATTAAACACCTAATTCCCAAAAAGAATAAAACATTGCATACAAGGGTAGAACCTTAAAACCAAGTCTACACCTAGACCACTCTTAGACCCTACCTAGCCTAATGAGGAATCATGATCTATTGTCAAGGAATGTGAAGGATGTATGAAACTATTTAAGAATGAGAGAGGTTTTTTGAGTATGTGATTGAGGTGGAGAGTGCATGAAAAGAGGCATGAAGTTTAGTTTTAAAGCCTAATATGGTTTGCAGGTCAAGGTCTAGAGAGAAAAGAGAGAGAATGTGGCCTAATGAAGAGTCATGATCATATTTCAAGGTTTTTGAGATCATGTAAGCATTTTTAGATGTGAATTATGTTGTTTCAATTTTGTTCATGTAGTTTGAGGTCATAGTGTGAAGGACAAGGCATGAAAATGTGTTTAGAGGTCTCTCAAGTGCTCAGAATGAAGGGTTATCAACCTGAGAAAGATTTTATTGTGCTCATTAGCTTGTCAAACATTTAGAAGGGAACTTAAGTAGTTCATGGTTGATGATAAAAGGTCCAAGATTAAAACAATAGGCATTAGTTTTTGGATTGAGGGGTTATGCTTTATGAATGATCATTAAGAGTGGAAACTAGTTTAAACCCTCTTAGAACCCTAATAAAGACCAGATGTTGAAGATGTTGCTCAAAAGTGCTTAAGATTGATTAAATTAATTATGTAATATATTGTATATTATATTTGGCTCTCCCATATACCTCCAATGGTATTGGTTAGAGAGAGGAGAGAGAAAATGTTGTGTTACAGGCTTCTTATTGAAGAAGTTGTAAAAATCAAAATGTGCATTGGACATAATAAGCAAATGGATGGAAGAAGAAGGCAAAGACTTATGTTTCATGTAAGTGAAGGTTTTTGGATATATTATATCCCTCAAGTGTTCTAAACTGATCATCCAAGTTAGCCAGTCACTAACAGGCCAAAAGGTGCAAATAGTGAAAAACCCAAACAACAGTGAGAAGATGAATTGGAATGTGTTTTCATGATAGAATAATGAAACCAAGTGGAGATGTTGTTTGATAACATCATGTATTATTAATTATTGGTAAATATATTTTAATTCATGTATAGTGGTGAAAATGATGAAGCCAAAATGGCTTGTCCGACTCAGTGAGATCTATGTGTAATGAGGTCAACAAATTGGTCTGTAAGACCAATAGTTGTCACTACACCATATGATGTTTATATGTTAAGATGGTTTGGAGATGTCATAAGATCAATATAATTCATTTTAAGTATTTTAAATTATTCATATAGGTGTTTAAGTTCAATGTTTCATGACTATGTTTTTGAGTCTTGGTAGTTCTGAGTAAGCACATTGCAGTGATGAGTTTGAGGCTTTATGCCCTAAGTTGAAGTGTATAATGTATATGATGATATTATTGAGGTATTTTAGGTTTGTTATAAGTGATTTATTATCATGGTTATGTGTATAAATGATGTGGTATCTTCATTTGTTCAAGACAAAATTTTATGTGTGTTCAAAGGCCTAATGTGAACAGTAGTAATGAAGTGTTTCAAGTGGTGATTGGACCTAAAATATGTCATAGTGATCAGAGGATGTTAGCCAAGGAATATTTGATTAATATATGATATTTTAATATTATGTGTGGATTTTTAAGGTGTTATAAGGGATCAAATGGTAATGTTTTACCAGACAAACCTAATGCAATTAGGTCTCCATGAGACCTAAAAGTGAAATGAGGTCTAATTGAGTCATCATAGACCAAAAGGGTCTCAAAGGAAATTTTAATCTTGTTTATGATATGTCCTAACACCTATTCTATGATTTACCTAAGAGGTTAAGGGTTTTTGGATGACTAAGTGGTATATGAACAAGGAATGGTATATATACAAGGCAGTTTTATGCCTATTTGTGAAAGCAGAGTGTATGCAAATGAAATATCACATTATTTAGTAGAAGGAGGTCTTGTAGACCATTAGAGGAGTGTAAAGGATCTGTTATTAATATTTGATATTGTGTTTTTATGTGAATATCAAGGTTATATGACCTAATCAGTCTTAAAGAGACCTAGTTGAGCGAAGAGGCCTAGAAGGCGATTTGAGAGGGAAAAGAGTGTGAAGAGATAAAAAGGTGGTCATCATCTATTGTTTAATAAACAAGGTGTTCTGAAGCTGATCAAAACAATCAGGTGGCTGAGTTGGTTCTGAGTCATCTAAGGGGTTGGTGCCTCCTTGAAAGTAGGTGTTTGCTAAAGCCTAGTTAAGTGGGTGCTTGGCTAGTTGGGGTTGGTGCTCCTTATGGATTTGGTGCTTCACTAAATTTGATTTTTGTATTATAGGACTATATTCCATTTTTATAGATCAATGGCTTTTCTTCCCCTTAAGGGTTTCTCATATATGTGATGTGTTCTTATGTTTTATGCTTATATGGATAGTTGTTTATGCTTACTAGATCTATATGTTTATTTGAATGGTTTGTGATTGCTTAAGTGTAAATTAAATGAAAGGTTTTGAATATTAATTCACCTTCCCCCCTCTTATTCATTATGCTTCTAATAATTGGTATCATATCTAGTCCTTTAAAGCAGGACTAATAGCCGAAAGGAGATCTCAGAAGCAAGGATGGCTAGTAGTCAAGTTCAAGGAGGTTTCTCTACCAATAAGGCTTCATTTTTTAATGGGAATAATTAGTCAGTTATGTATGGATATGTTTCACCTCCTACACCACCAACTGATACAATAATCAAGAAGGAAAGTGAGAGCAATTCCAAGGCTATGAATGTCATTCTATGTGGCCTATCAAGGGTAGAGTTTTTGAAGGTGATACATTATGATTTAACCAAGGTGTTATGGGACAAGTTGAAGACTATCTATGAAGGAAACACTAAGGTGAACATGGCTAAATTACAAACCATAGAAGATAGTTTGAGGTCTGAATATGAAGGAAGATAAGAGCATTGCATCCTACCTATTAAGGGTTGATGCAGTTGTCAATATCATCAGAGGTCTCAAAGAAGAAGTGAAAGAGTCTACAATTATAAAAAATGTATTGAGATCCCTAACTTTTAAATTTTATTCAAAGGTGTTTGGAGTAGAATAAATGTAATATCTAGACACACTTCAGATGGATGGGCTTCATGGCATCTTGACTGCCTATGAGATGAGAACAAGTGAAGGAAGACCTTGTAAAAAAGAAGCAACATTAAAAGTTGAGAAGAAGTCAAAATCTAAGAAGGTCAAGGATGAGGTATGTTTAGATATTGATGATGATGAATTGATATCCATGTTTTCTTGGAAATTGAAGATTGGGTCTGGTAAGTATAAGAGTAAGCTACCTTTCAAATGTTTCAACTATGTTAAGATTGGTCACTTTGCATCTAAGTTTCCTAACAAGGATAAGACTGAGCATGATTAAGAACATGATTAACATCATGGTGATGATAAGAATGTCTATAAGCTTGACAAAATCAAGAAAGATTCCAAGAAGTATGAAGGCAAGAAAGGGTCATTCAAGAACAAGATAATTTTTTATACCAAAGAAGATAATAACTCATATGATGTGACATAAGTACATTTGATAATGATGATGATAGCAATGAGCATGATAATAATGAAACCTTATTCATGGATATAGAAATAGACAATGAGGGTTGCTCAAAAGGAAAAGGCCTAATGGATGATGAAGAATCAAATGAAGAAGAGGTTGAAGTGAACTTTGAGGCAAAATTAATGAGTGCTCTAGAGGAGTTGAATTTTCAAATAAGGAAGAATCAGAAACTAATATCATTAGTTAAGGAATATGAAGATCAGATTGGTTTATTTGAAGAGAGACTGAGTAACACCTCCAAAGAGCGTGATGAGATCATCAATCAGGCTAAAACTTAGATGGAGATAGTTACTTTTAGACTAAAGGCTAAGGAATAAGAATGCACTAGGTATGAATCAGAAGTGGAGTCCTTAAAGTCAAAATTGGATCAAACAACTAGTAAGATGAAGACCTATGAGAAGTTTGAACAGAGCACTGAGGCTCTAGATGACATTTTGAGTAGTTAAAAGTTTGCCAATGATAAGGCAAGACTTCGTTTCAAAGTAGATCAAAAGGAGAATAAGGAGAATGTTAATATAAATAAGAAGGTCAACCTTAAGAACAATATGAAGACAAATTTTGTTAAACATCATAATATTATAAGGTATGCATATTCATTCAATGGTTACTATTTTTATTATAGTCAGTTTGGTCACAAAGCAAGAGAGTGTAGAAAACCCTCCAATAATGAATACTCATGGGACTATGGAAGGAGTCATAGTCCATATCAGTCAATATGTATGAGTGATGTCGTTTACTATAACTATTTTAACATTGGTCATATTTCAAGATTTTGTCATCATGAATCATCAAGATAGAACAAGAAGATTCAAGATTCTAGAGTTCAAGAAAGAAAATAAATCAAGGTATCGAAGCCAAAGACAGTCAAGATTAGTCTTGATCAATATACAAGCCAAAGTGGACTATTTACTATGGTATATCATAGACTAGATATTGAAGAGTATCAATAGTGTTCATTATCAACTCAAATTTTTGACCACATGGATGATGAAGAGGCCAAACAAAGAGGCTAATCAAGCCTAAAAGGATCCTAAAAGATCATCAGTCTTGTGTAGACATGGAGATCTAGGAATCTCATGAGTTTGTGTGATTATAGTGCCCTATGGTAAGGGGTGACTCCATTAGGCTTCATAGAGACACTCATCAATTAGTGGAAGCTTAGTACCTATCATGAAAACATGTTGAAGAATTTTGATAGAGCTGGAAGTGTTGTTAGTAGATGAGAGATGTTTGAAGGAAGATGAGGATGGTCTGAGAGTCTTAATGACACATGTGGTGAACTGAAGCTATAAAGATAAAGGGGGAGTTAATAATTCTTTTGTTCATGTCAAGAATATGGGGGGCTAGTGTGAGATAAAGGGTTTGAGTCATATCAGTCATGTCAAGGACAAGTGAGTGGTCTTCATTTGAAGGAGGTATGCATAGAGTAAGGGATAACATGTTCCTATAATTCTTCATATTCTATGTGTTGATCTTTTGTTTCAAGAAGGTGTGTTTCTAGATGTTATTGTAGAAGGATTTTTGGGTACAATATGGATTTAGTTATGTAAATTCAAACTCAAATATCAAACTACTTAGTTATGGTCTAGAGCCATTAAGACCTAAATGTGGTCAGATGAATAAAATATTCAATCCTACACTTAAATCCTAAAGCTAAATGCTCAAAACCATGATTAAACGGAATAAAAAGACAAAGGGATGAGATTTATTACCTTAGACTCAGCTTTTGGACAATATGTTGGCTTGATTATGGGTGTTGGATGAAGGATTATAATTGAACATGGATTTGATATGAATTAGGCTTCCATGGAGGGATGAGTTGGTTTAAATAGAAAGAGGAGGGAAAGATCAATGGTAGAGATTCAAATTTGGTTTTAGGAGATCTCGGGTGGAGGATTAAAATAAATTTAAAATTCCTTAGAAGCCTTTAAATTTAGAGGCTTATAGAGATGAGGAGTAGGAATAAAGAAGGTTCTAGATTTGGAGGGTTTTAGAATCCTTCTTAGGTCTAATTATGATTAGATGGGGTATTAAATAGGGGCTAGGTGGGGATTAGGAACTAGGGGTGTAGGAGAGCCTAGTAATAAGCTTAGTAGGTGGGTAGGTGGGCCATGGGAATTTAAAATTCTTAAATAATGAATAAGTGGGGATTAGGATAGGATAATAGGGATTAATAATGAAGTGGGATAGAATAAGGTTAGTATATGAAGAATGATTGAAGGGGGGATTATTAGACAAATGACTAGGAAGTGGATAAATTAGCAGGATAAATTAGATTAAGTGAAATTAGTGTCGACTAATAGGAATATTAGTGACAATAATCAAAGCAAGTGGATTTAAGTGCATACAATTGAAAGTGTGATCATGTTTATCTAAGAAAAAATCTAGTTCTATGATAATGAATACGAGAGGGCGATGTATCCTTTTGAGGGTATGATCAGTTTCTGAGAGTCATTGCCATCTAGTGTCTATGAGGAGAAGCATTAGCTCAGAGGGAGCTTTGTAGCTCTATGTTGTGAAGTGTCAAGACGGTGAGGTAGAAGTCATAATAATAATGGTTTATTGAGGTAAAATGGTAGTTTTTGAAAGGCCCTTTGTCATTAATGTCAAAAAAAGAGAAAGACTAAAATGGGGGAGATGAGAATGATCAGGTTATAGTGTGTTTTCCATTAATGATAAAGGGAGAGTTCGTTGAGAAGTGTTGTTATTGATGTCAAGGTTGATGTCATTCATGTCAAGGTGAATCTATTCAAGGTGCATGGTGATTGGTCATTGAGGTATGTGCATGATATGACAAGGTGAGATTGTTGAGCATTATCTTTTCTATTGGTTGATATCAAGGTTGATGTCAAGGTTCAGGTCAACTTGAAGTTGTCAATATTGTCATTGAAGGATGTTGTCATGAAATATAATTTGAAGTAAAAAGATAATTTTAAGGCAACTAATGTCTTATGGTTGCATTAAGGCATAGGTCAAGGTGTCAAAGGTGTTCAGGTGCATGGAAGTGATGTCAAGTCATATGATGCTTGGTCACATGGTTTTAAGTTTGTATGAGTTTGTGGAACATTATTGTCATCATAAAGGGAATGGTGAAGTGATATGAGTAAGTTTTAATGTATAATATCTTATTAATTTATGTTTTGTTGAGGTCATGACATGGAAGGAATAGGTCAAGGCATCAAGTGCTTAAGTAGTCTAAGCCTAGTCATGGCATCAAGAGACCTTATGAGAAGGTTTGAGTATTTTGGATTGGTGAGATGAGTGCACACAAGAATTAATTATTTTATTAGGTTTATTTATCATGTATGTGAGGCATTATAACACTCATAAGATTCTTAGGGTGAGCTTACAGGGGTAGGACCTTCAAACCAAGTCTGGACCTAGACCTTGCCTAGCCTAATGAGGTATCACAATCTATTATCAAGGTATGTGAAGGATGTATGGAGGTGTTTAATCATGATATAGGTTTTTTGAGTATGTGATTTAGGTGGAGATTACATGGAAAGAGGCATGAAGGTCAGTTTTAAGGCCTAATGGGGTTTGCAAGTCAAGGTCTAGAGAGTAAAGTGAGAACATGTGACCTAATGAGGGGTCATGATCAGATTTCAAGGTGTTTGATCTCATGTAAGAATTTTCAAAGGTGAATTATTATTTTTCAAGTTTTTTCATGTATTTTAAGGTCATAGTGTGAAGGACAAGGCATGAAAAGTTGTTTGGAGGTCTCTCAAGTGCTGAGAATGAAGGATTCTCAACCTGAGAAGGGTTTTCTTATGCTCATTAGCTCATCAAAACTTTTAATGGGAAACTAATAAGTTCAATTAATATGGGGAAGGTTACTATCTAAAAATTATAGGCATTATTTTTTATATTTAGGGGTTATGCTTTATGAATGATCGTTAAGAATGGAAACTGGTTTAAACCCTCTTAGAACCCTAATAAAGACTCGATGTTGAGGATGTTGCTAAAAAGTGATCAAGATGGATTAAATTGATTAGGTGAGATATTTTATCTTATATTTAACTCTCCAAAGTACCTCTAGGTGGTATTAGTTAGAGAGAGGAGAGAGAAAATTTTGTGTTATAAACTTATTTTTGAAGAAGTTACTGTAAAAATCAAAAATTGCATTGGACATAGTAAGCAAATGGATGGAGGAAGAAGGTAGAGACTCATATTTCATGTCCATGAAGGTTTATATATATTTTTGATACATCAATTTTTCTAAACTGGTCATCCAACTTAGCCAATCACTAACAGGCCAAATGGTGCAAACAGTGAAAAACCCAAGCAACAGTGAGAAGATGAATTGGAATGTGTTTTCATGATAGAATAATGAAACCAAGTGCATGGATATATTATTTTATATTTTCATGAATTATTAATAATTTTTAAATATATTGGAATTTAGGTATAGTGGTGAAAATTAAGAAGCCAAAATGGCTTTTCTTACTCTGTGAGGTATGTGTGTAGTGAGGTCAATAAATTGGTCTATAAGACCAATCGTTGCCCCTAGAACATATGATGTTTATATTTGAATATGGTTTGGATATGTAATAGGATCATGCTAATGCATTGGAAGTCTTTGAAATTAGTCATACAAGTGTTGAAGTTCAATGTTTCATGAATGTGCTTTTGACAGTCTTGGCAGTTTTGAGTAAGCAAGTTACAATGATGAGATTGAGGCTCTATGCCCTAAGTTGAAGCGTCTAATGTATATGATGATATTTTTGAGGTTTTTAAGGTTTTTTATGAGTGATTTATTGTCATGTTTATGTGGATAAATTATTTTTTATCTTTAGTTGTTCAATATAGACTTTTATGTGTGTTCAAAGGCCTAATGTGAACAGTACTAATGGAGTGTTTCAAAAGGTGGTTGGACATAAAAGGTGTCATGGTGCTTAGAGTATGTTGGATAAGGACTATTTTATTTTTATATGATATTTTTCTACCATTTTTGGAGTTTCAAGGTGTTCTAAGGGATCAAATGGTAATGTGTTACTAGATAGACCTAATGCAATTAGGTCTCCATGAGACCTAAAAGTGAAATGAGGTCTAATCAAGTCATGACAGACCAAAAGGGATTCAAATGTCATTTGAATCTTGTTTATGAGATTTTATAAGACCTATTATATGTCTGACCTAAGAGATTAATTATGTTTGGTTGACTAAGTGGTATATGAACAAAGAATGGTATATATATATAAGGCAGTTTTAGGCTTATTTGTGAAAGTGGAGTGTATGCGAATGAAATAACACATTATTGAGAAAGAGGTATTGTAGACCATCATAGGAGTGTATAGGATCTTTAATGAAAATATGATAGTGTGTTTTCATATGAATATAAAGTTTATATGACCTAATTAGTCTTGAACAGGCCTAGTTGAGTGAAGAGGCCTAGAAGGCAGTTTGAGAGGGTGAAGAGTGTGAAGAGTTGAAAAAGTGGTCATCATATGTTGGTTGAGAAATAATATTTTATTATGATGATCAATGGAATCAAGTGGATAACTTGGTGCTAAGTCATCTAGGGGGTTGGTGCCTCCTTACAAGTAGGTGCTTGTTAAAGCCTAGTCAAGTGGGCATTTGGCTAGTTGGGGTTGGTGCTCCACGTAGATTCTGTGCTTCAATAAATTTGGTTTTGTCTTATAGGACTATAGTCCATTTGTAGATATCAATGGGTTTTCTTCCCCTTGAAGGTTTCCCCCATACGTGATGTGTTCTTGAGTTTCATGCTTATGTGGATAGTTGCTTATGCTTTATAGATCTATATGTTTGTTTGAATGGTTCATGATTACTTAACTGTAAATTAAATGAAAGGTTTTGAAGACTGAGTCTATGAATGAGGTCTACAGTATATGAAAAGAGGTATGAAGGTTAATTTTAAGGCCTAATGTGGTTTGCACGTCAAGGTCTAGAGAGCAAAAAGAGACAGTGTGGCCTAATGAGGGGTCATGATGAGATTTCAATGTATTTGAGATAGATTTCAATGTGTTTGAGCTCATGTAAGCATTTTTAGAGGTTAATTATATTTTTTCAAATTTGTTCATGTAGTTTGAGGTCTTACTGTGAAGGACAAGGCATGAAAAGTTGTTTGGAGGTCTCTCGAGTGCCCAAAATGAAGGGTTCTCAACCTGAGAAGGATTTTATTATGTTCATTAGCTCATCAAACCTTTACATGAGAACCTAAGTAGTTCATGGTAGATGGGGAAGGGTCCTAGCTCAAAATTATAGGCATTAATTTTTGGATTGAGGGGTTATGCTTTATGAATGATCGTTAAGAGTGGAAATTGGTTTAAACCCTCTTAAAACCCTAATAAATACCTGATGTTGAAGATGTTTCTCAAAAGTGCTCAGGATGGATTGAATTGCTCAGTTAAGATATTGGATCTTGTAGTGGACTCTCCTAGGTACCTCTAGGTGGTATTGGTTAGAGAGAAAATATTATGTTACAAGTTTATTTTTGAAGAAGTTACTATAAAAATAAAAAATTTCATTTGACATAGTAAGAAAATGGATGGAAGAAGAAGGTATAGACTGATGATTCATGTCCATGAAGGTTTATATATAGGTTATATCCCTCGATTTTGATAAACAAATCATCCAAGTTAGCTAGTCTCTAACATGCAAATGGTACAAACAGTGAAAAACCTAGGTAGCAATGAGAAGATAAATTGGACTATGTTTTCATGATATAATTATGAAACCAAGTGCATGGAGATGTTTTTTGATGTTATCATGTCATATTAATGCTTTTTAGAGATCTTGGAAATCAAGTATAGTGGTGAAAATGATGAAGCCAAAATGGCTTATCTTACTCAGTGAGGTAAACAAATTGGTCTATAAGACCAATAGTTGCCACTAGACCATATGTTGTTTATATTTGAAGATGGTCTATAGATTTCAGAGGGTCATGTTCATGTATTATATGTATTTTAAAGTGGTCATATAGGTGTTGAAGGTTAATGTTTCATGACTGTGTTTTTGACAGTCTTGGCAGTTCTGAGTAAGCAAGTTGCAGTGATGGGTTTGAGGCTTTATGCCCTAATTTGAAGTGTCTAATGTATATGATGATATTTTTGAGGTATTTTAGGTTATTTATAAGTTATTTATTATCATTTTTTTGTGGATAAATGATGTGTTATCTTCATTTGTTCAAGACAGACTTTTGTATGTGTTCAAAGGCCTAATGTGAATAGTACTAAAGGAGTGTTTCAAGTGGTAGTTGGACCTAAAAGGTGTCATGGTGCTCAGAGGATGTTGGATAAGTATTATTTGATTTTTATATTATATTTTCCTACCACGTGTGGATTTTGAAGGTGTTTCGAGGGATCAAATGGTAAAGTCTTACTAGATAGACCTAATGCAATTAGGTCTCCATGAGACATTAAAAGTCAAATGAGGTCTAATTGAGTCATGACAGACCAAAAAGGACTCAAAATTCATTTTAATCTTGTTTATGATATGTCATAAGAGATATTATATGGCCAACCTAAGATTTTAAGGGTGTTTGGCTAACTAAGTGGTATGTGAACAAGGAATGGTATATATACAAGGCAATTTTAGGCCTATTTGTGAAACCAGAGTGTATGTGAATGAAATATCACATTATTGAGTAGAAGGAGGTATTTTAGACCATTATGGAAGTTTAAAGGATATCTAATGAACATATAAGAGTGTGTTTTCATATGAATATCAAGTTTATATGACCTAATTAGTCTTGAAGAGACCTAGTTAAGTGCAGAGGCCAAGAAGGTAGTTTAAGAGGGGGAAGAGTGTGAAGAGATGAAAAGGTGATCATCACCTATTGGTTGAGAAACAAGGTTTTTTGAAGGTGATCAATGAAATTATGTGACTAAGCTAGTGCTGAATAATCTAGGGGTTGGTGCCTTCTTGAAAGTAGGTGCTCGGTAAAGCCTAGTCAAGTGGGTGATTGGTTAATCGGGGTTAGTACTCCATGTGGAGTTGGTACTTCACTAAATTTGGTTTTATTTTCTTATAGGACTATATTCCATTTTCATATATAAGTGTATTTTATCCCCTTGAGGGTTTCCCACATATGTGATGTGTTCTTGTGTTTCATGCTTATGTGGATAGTTGCTTATGATTGCTAGATCTATATGTTTGTTTGAATGGTACATGATTGCTTAAGTGTAAATTGAATGAAAGGTTTTTAAGACTGATTCAAACCCCCCCTCCACCTAGTCATTTTTATTCCAACATATTATAGTGTCATCACAAAAATAGATTCTCTCCAGACATCTCTTTCTATAAATAATTATAGACTATAAAAGCCATAAATCTCAAGATTTAATTCTTCAAAATGAATAAAATAAACAAACTCTTGTTCAATCGCTCATTAAATAGATGTTTAAGAAATAAATTAATAACTTTCACATCAAAATCATGTCATTGAACACATGTAATGAAGGATTGTATGTGTGTGAAAATATATGAGGGTTTAAGCCACACATATGTACATAACCTCGTAATTGATATATAAATATTTGTTTTTTTAAGAAAAGTTTACAAAAAGTTCCAATAAGATCAATTATAGAAATTGTGAATCATGAATCTAGAAGAGAAATAAGAAAATGACAAATTAAAGAACTTTCAATTTTAAAATTTTAATTTTACTCAGCAAAGCCATATCTAACAAGGGCTATGGTGTAGTCGAAGTACCTGTCTTTTTGCATATGAGTGAAATGAAAATGTTATGTCTTTAAAAAATTTAAAAAATTGAATTGTTGTCAATGTGAAGTGGTGTACATGGTTTTTAATATTTTTAAACAACAATGGACAACAAAGTAAACTTGGGTATATAAAAATGGCTTGGTTTATTCATTGGAGAATTTGAAGAATACAAGGTTTATCAGCTCAATAAATAATGGACATGAAAATGCATGTAATCAACAACACCTCTACCTGTAGACACTAAATCTAAATTATATATTACCTCAATCTTGTACACTTGGCAAATACTTATCATGGTTTTACCCTTCAATACAAAGACCTTCCCACTATCAAAAGGCTCTCATTCAATATCTCTTTGTGCTAAATTACTTATCTTTTAGTCCAACCATTATTATTATGATGACCAGGCCTTCTATACTATGAAAAATACTATAAACCTAATCATTATCATTCTCTACAAGTTTTAGACATGTACCTATTTTTTAGCTTCCTGAATACTTGTGCCCCTTCAAGACGCCTACGTTGATGCTAGTTTCCATTTTCAAACTAATGTCCAGTGCCTATAAGTCATCCAATTTGTAAATGAAATGTATCCTAAAGGTCAATCTAAGTGATTTAGTGAAAAATATTTTCAAAAGGGATTAGTATATATATAAGATTAACCCTCATTCATTCTTCACCTAGAAAAGGCCTAACAGTTCACAAGGAAACTTACCAAAATCACTCAATCAAGCATTCAAGTGAGAAAATATGCATTATTCATCCATATTTCTATATAAAGAATAAGAGTAGTATCCATATAGATTTGAAGTATTTAAGGATCATCCCATGATCCTTATTTAACAAGTTACAAGTTAGGTCACTCTATGTACTTATTTATCACACATTACATATTTATGCACACACAAGCCAACATTTTGAGATAACTACATAAGTTTAAATCCATCTTCAAATTATTGGATATGTAAGCAACACTCATTGACAAAGGGGTCCTTGGGCCAGATTAATACCATGTGCCCACTAACCCATTTTTTCCATAGTCATCCCAAGGATGAGGAAGTTAGGGTTTTGATCATTTGACAAAGAGTGATAACTTGTGTGTGTAATCTAAACACACCAAAATAAAGGTTATAGAGAAGTATAAGGATCTAAGTGGTCATATATATATGTGATGTCAGATCCAGATGGTTATGTTGAAACTGGTGTATGAGTAAGATGATGGTGTCCACTATTCCATACTGGACACCATCATCTTACTCATACACCAGTTTCAACATAACCATCTGGATCTGACATAACTATCCAAGGTCACAAAATGCAAAATTATAGAATCTGATAACTATTTTAAAATCCTAATCTAGTCCGCTTCCAACCTATTTCAGCCTAGATATGCATGTGCATAGTAAACTAAGTACTCTTGTTTTCAATTTATTATAATATCAATCAATATTTGTACTTTCTATTTTTGGCATATCTTAATATTATAAATTCACAATATTATTTATCTAAATTTATAAATTAATTGGCCTGCTATAGATCTATTTATCACCCTTGTGCATATTCATTTCTATTTTCTTAACCCTAAATGATCTCATACATCTAAAATTTAGGGTTAAACATTTGGTGAACGCGACCTTTGATCTCAAACCCTAAAATTGACCTAGGGTCTCTGATCTAAAAACTGAAAATGCAAGTGTGGCAAATTCGAATAACTCACCTTTGCATTTAAAAGATCTTTATATTTTTTGACTTTTTCTTTAATTTTTAGAAAAATAAATTATAACCAAAATTTAAAATGAGGATCATAATTATAAAATAGTAGATAAAAATCAGAAGAAATCACCAGCAAAATGATAACGGAGTTTGGCTTCAATAGCCTACGTCTCTGGGTTCGTTCGAAGTGAGGACTATTTTCATTAATTTGTGCATCAAAATGGCTTACAAATTAAATTCAAGTCTTCAATTCACCTTCCCTGGTCTCTGCTTACCTGTATAATTATCTCTCGGACTTGAAAATAAAGGCCCAAGGCCGTACAAAGCAATAATTAATCTCTGACCTTCTTAATTCTTTACACACAGTCGGCTGTCTAATACCCTTCAAGTGGAAATTCACCCCTCTTATATCACTTCCAAGCCCGTGGCTCAAGCGTTCAAGGGCTTATCCTTTTGGATGAGAGGTCCTGGGTTTAAGGCGTCAGCCTCCTTCTTAGGCACCTTATTCTTATCTTTTATCCCACATTTGGGAGTTTGAAACTATTTTTAACCTTTTTAAGGCTTGGCGGCCCCCATAATGAATGCCAACATCCATTTTTAGATGGAGACTTAGGTGCTTAGGGTTATCATGATGCCTATCTTAGGCCTACATTGGAAAGTGTGTCACCACTTGATCTTGGCGTGGAAACACGTGGGCTGAGCATGACATTGAGTGGGCTTGGCATGTCATGGTGTGACATGGTGTGGCAAGTTGGCTGGTTTCTCTCCAATGTGGCCGAGGCATTTACCAAACATTAATTGAAAATAAATATTATAAAGCATTGTTAATTTGTCTATGGACTGGGCAATGCACAATTTTCTATGGACTGTGCAAATGCAAAATTTCTACAGACTTTGCAAAAGTGCAAATTCTACAGACTTTGCAAATGTGCAAAGTCTACAGAGTTTTCAATGTGCAAATACAAAGACAAAATCACCCAAAATTTTTAGACACCCATTGATTGCTACGTGTCACCTTCCACTTGGCGTGTCCATAGTGCCACGTCACTTTTCAACACCTATAAATTCCCTATCACAAGAATACTTCAACAAGCTTTTTCTTGAGCATCCAGACTCCGTTTTGCGTTCCAAAAGAAGCGTCGAAAATCTCTTGATGAACTCTTCGATGTGTAAATGGTTCAACCAAAATTTGAAGACTTTTAAAAATGGAATGGTACATAGATCCACCCGGATCACTCCTCCCCACTGGGAACTTTTGGACCTCTAAAAGTTGAAATTAATTGGTAATGAGGTGAGGGTATTTCTCCCTCACCCTTCCGGCTTCCATCAATTTGGCCTTGTTTGGGTGTATCCCTTTTAGACCAACATGAATATATTCAACATCACCTCTTCGTGAAGTCTACACATTCCTGTCAAGAATAGTATCTTCTGGCAATTTTGTTAGATATTCAGGAGCAAAATCATCAACAGAAGGAATGGATACACTTTCATCATGATCAATTATCATTGGAGGCTCATACAATTTCATATTTTCCACATTTACAACTGAATAAATCTGCATGTAAGATGGTAAATCTAATCGGAAAGCATTTGTACCAATTTTTTTTGTAATCTGAAAAGGACCATACCGGATTGGTTTCAACTTTTTACCTTCACCTGTCAGTCTTTCCTTGCTGATGTGAAGCCATACCATATCACCTACAATAAATTGGTGATCAACACAATGTTTGTCATGTCTGGATTTATACTTGGCTTGACTTTTCTCCAATTGAGTACGAACAGTCTGATGTATGAGCTATATTTCTTCAATGAACTTCTTAGCTTGAATGGCTTCTTTTGGTTCACCAACAGTTGTATCCTGTCCATAGCAAATATCTAGAGGAGATTTAGGCAAGTATCCATAACAAACTTCAAATGGAGATTTCATAGTAGAAGAATGAAGTGCCCAGTTATATGCATGTTGTATCTAACACAGTTGTTCATCCCATAACTTTGGATGTTTATTACTATATCCCCTAATCAAATGTACCATAGTTCAGTTCACAACCTCTGTTTGCCCATCGGTTTGTGGATGAAATGCAGTGCTCTTTCTTAATTTAGTGTCCATTAGTCCCCACAAAGTTGACCAAAACTCCCCAATAAATCGAGAATCCTGATTAGAAATGATTGAAGTAGGCAAACCAAAATGAACCCATACATGTTTAAAGAATAAGTGTGCAGTACCTTCCCCAGTAATTTGCTTAGTGCAAGGAATCAAAACACACATCTTGCTAAATCTATCCACAACCACATATAAATAGTCATGTTTTCTTTGTGTCATAGGCAAACCCCCCACAAAATCCATGGAGATACTTTCCCATGGGCGAGTAAGAACAGGCAGAGGAGTGTAAAGTCCTAGTTTCCTATTACTAGGTTTGCTAATGGCACAAAGAGTACATCCCTTAATATATTTGGCAACAGTTTCCTACCTACGAGGCCTGTAACAATACATTTTCAAATGTGCAACCGTTTTAGCAACTCCAAAATGACCAAAAATAAGAGAAGTATGTGATTCTCTAATCATGTGCACCCTCTCATTTTGAGGTATACAAAGTTTACCCAAATGATACAAAAGATCATTGTGTACATGATAGTCCAATTCTTCTACTTGTCTACTACTCATCAAGTCTTTATAGACCTCCTGAAAATCAAGATCATTAACATATTTTTCTTTATAACTCTCATGAGACAAAGAACCATGTTGTAAAAGAATAGATGCAACAACCATAGGAGGCCTAGATAGCATATCTGCAACCTTATTATGAATACCTTTTTTATACTTAAACACAAGATGAAATTGTTGTAAGAAACCCATCCAACGAAAATGTCTAGACTGTTGTAGCTTAGTTTGTGATAGGAGATACTGTAAGGGTTGATGATCTGTATGTATTATTATTTCTTTGCCCATTAAGTAATGTTTTCATTTTTTAACACTTTGAACCAAGGCATACAATTCCTTATCATAAGTGGGATATTTTCTTACTGCACTTGTGAAAGTTTCAGAATGATAGCAAATTGGTTTCTTACCTTGCATTAAAATGGCTCCCATAGCATACTCACTTGCATCCATCTCGATCTCAAATGGTTGTTGTATATCAGGAAGTGCCAAGACTGGAGCAGTACTTATCTTTTCTTTCAAAGTGTTGAAGGCTTTTTGATGTTTGCCTCCCCACTAAAAGACCTGTTTCACACTTGTCAAAGAATGCAAAGGTGATGCAATATATGAAAATTGAGCAATAAACTTTCTCCAAAATTGTACTGCACCAAGAAAACTTCTAACCTCAGTTGTATTAGTGGGTGTAGGCCAGTTAACAATAACTACCACTTTTGCAGGATCTATTTTCAATTCACCATGTCCTACAATGTAACCCAAGTATATCAAAGAGGTCTTGCCAAATTCACATTTTGAAAATTTTAAATAAAGTTTTTCCCTTCGTAATGCATCCATGACTTTCTTAATGTGGATCACATGCCATTCCCAGACTTGCTGAAAATCAATATATCATATAATTAGACTATAACAAAATCATCAAGGAACTATCTTAAAACATCATTCATCAATCTCATGAATGTGGCCGGGGTATTACACAACCCGAAAGGCATAACAAGCCATTCAAACAATCCCTGTTTTGTTTTGAAGGTGGTTTTCCAAACATCACCTTCACTAATTCTTACTTGATATCCACTTCTCAAATCTAACTTAGTGAAATAAATAGCATGTTTTAATTGATCCAATAAATCATCTATACGAGGAAGAGGGTAACGATTCTTAATAATAATTTTGTTTAAGGCACAAAAATCAACACACATTCGCCAAGCGCCATCTTTCTTTGGCACCAAAATAATGGGTGAACCAATAGGAGATGAACTTGGACGAATAATACCTCTATCTAATAAATCCATTACCTATTTTTTGATTTCCTCATTTTCCACCACTGATAACCTGTACATACCAATGTTAGGGAGAGGAGAATCCTGCAATAGCTGAATTTCATGTTGAACTCCCCTTTTAGGGGGCAAACCCTTAGGATCCTAAAATACATCATCATAAGTAGAAATGATTTCAACCAATTCATTCTTGTGTTTAGGATCACAATTTTCTAAGGCCTGAGAATATTCTTTTTCCTTAGACTTAATCAACATGAGACAAAAAGTCTTGCTTGAGTTAACTAGTCTTTTCATTTGTCTTGATGTAACCAAGGAAAGACTTATTTTAATGTGATGTGCTCTGACTATATATTCAACGTCATCCTTAACAAGCAAGTACTTATTCTCCTCTCTATAAAAGATTGATTTTCTATCATAAAGATATGGGCTTCCCAAGACAATCCCACATATGTCCAATGGGACAACATCCAACTCAACCTCATCTACGAACTTGGATGTGATGGCAAACCTCAGTCTACGGGTCTGTGAGACTTGTAGCTTCGCATTGTCACACACCCAACCTAGTGGACAAGGCTTCGGATGGGGATTGGTTTGTAAGCCTAACTTCTTAACCTCTTCAAAAATTAAATTTGCTTGTGAACCACTATCAAATAGAGTGTCAATCTTAGTATGTTTTGAAAATACTCTAATGTAGAACAATTCATTTATTTTCTTATCAACATGCACAAAATTCTGTTTAGAAGAAGATGCATCATTTGATGACTTAGTGCTAGAAACTGAAAGAGAATAATCATTATGCAATCCCATAGCTGTGATCTTAGTTTCATCACCTGAATCTGAACCTAAGTCCTGAACCATAGCATTAGTCTTCTTTTCTTTCTTTTGAAACCTTTTAGGCCTTAATTCAGGGTGTAGTTTCCAACACTTAGACTCATCATGATTTTTCTTGCAATGATTACAAAATGGTTTTCCTTCTTCTTTTTTAATAGTAAAAGTGGATTTCTATTTACCCTTTCCTGTTGAACTTTCCCCTTTGGATTGTTTAACATTAGATTGCTTAATTTTAACTTTAGGAATAGATTATTTTGATTATTTTCCTTCTAGCCTCTAAATGAATGGCTTGTACACATACTGCATCTAAATTAGTGGGATTGAACATAAGAATCATATGTCTTAAGTAACTATGTAGCCCACCTATATATTTTGGCAGTGTTTCTTGTGTGTAAAGAGGAACATTCAAAAGTAAAGATTTTTTCCTAAATTCCTGTGTATAATCTTGAACATTTTGGCCTTTTCCTTGTCTGAAACTTTGCCAATCCATCATGGCTTGTTGCATATATCCTAAAGGATAAAATTTATTTTTGAGTTCTTCAACAAATTCATTCCAAGTAGAAATCGAGTTACCTTTTTGAAGCTCGATTTCCTTCAACTTGCTCTCCCACCAGATGAGAGTTGTGCCTCCCATACGAAGAGTAGCCAAATGAATTTTTGATTCATCGCCTGCAATCTTTTGGACCCTGCAATAAACTTCTATCTGCTTGACCCAATTATCTAATTTTTTGACATTAACTTCACCATTAAACATTGGTAATTCAAACTTAATATCCAATTTAAGTGAAGGGAGAGATTCCACAATTTTTTTACCGTCATCTGATGAAGAAGGTTTTTCGATTTCCTTACCTTTCGATTCTTTTGAATCACCTTTCTCATTCTCAAATTTCTTTTTCTTGTCACGGTATAATTCCTCAACCATGCTTCTCATCTCCATGAAAGCTCGACGAAAAGCTTGTTCAGATTCCATCTCTTCTTCGGCCATCCTTGAAGCACGCCTTGAGCCAATCTCTAGATTACACTCAATGAGTTCTCCTTCACCCTTTTGGGATTTAGACCTTGTCAACATACACTAGCAATCACTGTTAAATAACAACCGTTCTGATACCAAAAATATGATCTGAAAACTAAAAATGCAAGTGTGGCAAATTCGAATAACTCACTTTTGCATTTAAAAGATCTTTATATTTTATGAATTTTTCTTTAATTTTTAAATATAGAAATTATAACCAGAATTAAAAATGAGGATCAGAATTATAAAATAGTAGATAAAAATCAGAAGAAATCACCAACAAATTGATAATGGAGTTCGGCTTCAATAGCCTACATCTCCGGGTCCGTTCAAAGTGAGGACCATTTCCATTAATTTGTGCATCAAAATGGCTTACAAATTAAATTCAAGTCTTCAATTCACCTTCCCTGGTCTCTGCTTGCCTATATAATTATCTCTCAGACCTAAAAATAAAGGCCCAAGGCTGTACAAAGCAATAATTAATCTCTGACCTTCTTCATTCTTTACACACAGTCAGCTGTCTAATACCCTTCAAGTGGAAATTTGCCCCTCTTATATCACTTCCAAGCCCGTGGCTCAAGCGGTCAAGGGCTTATCCTTTTGGATGAGAGGTCTTGGGTTCAAGGCATCAACCTCCTTCTTGGGCACCTTATTCTTATCTTTTATCCCACATTTGGGAGTTCGAAACTGTTCTTAACCTTTTTAAGGCTTGGCGGCCCCCATAATGAATGCCAATGTCCCTTTTTAGAGGGAGACTTAGGCACTTAGGGTTATCATGATGCCTATCTTAGGCCTGCACTAGAAAGTGTGTCACCACTTGATCTTGGCATGGGAACACGTGGGTTGAGCATGACATTGAGTGGGCTTGGCGTGTCATGGTGTGACATAGTGTGGCAAGTTGGCTGGTTTCTCTCCCATGTGGTCGAGGCATTTACCAAACATTAATTGTAAATAAATATTACAAAGCGTTGTTAATTTGTCTACGGACTGGGCAATGCACAATTTTCTATGGACTGTGCAAATGCCCAATTTCTATGGACTTTGCAAATGTGCAAATTCTATGGCCTTTGCAAATGTGCAAATTCTATAGACTTTTCCATGTGCAAATACAAAGATAAAATCACCCAAAATTTTTAGACACCCATTGATTGCCACGTGTCACCTTCCATTTGGTGTGTCCACAGTGCCATGTCACTTTTTGACACCTATAAATTCCCTGTCACAAGAATACTTTAGCAAGCTTTTTCTCGAGCATTCAGACTCCGTTTTGCATTTCGAAAGAAGCATCAGAAATCTCTTGACGAACTCTTCAATTTGCAAATGGTTTGACCAAAATTTGAAGACTTTCAAAAATGGAATGGTACGTGGATCCACCTGGATCAGTCTCCTAATTTATTGTGCCTAATTTTGGTGATTTTTGAATTCAAAATACTCAAATTTTAAAAATCAAATTTCCCTTCTTATACTTATGCTCAATATGGATGCATCTATAGGATATTTTTGCCTCTAATTTCAAATTGTAGTTGTAATTTGTTGTTATGATTACTTTATCAAATCTATCATGCAATGTAATAAATGAATTTATCAATATAATGAGAGTGTTTTAAAATTAAATCAATATTTAATCTCTCTTTATAACTCCTTTTTTTAATACAATAGAACAATTATCATGCAGCCAATGTGCATGCTCTCAATCATTTTTTCCATTTATCTCCTATTCAAGTGATAGCTACCATCTCCCACCCATTATTCTCCCATAACTTATATTGGATTATGCAGTCCATGTTGTCACTACATGAAAAGTTAAATGTGTAAAACCTAATCCACCACATGTTAATATATAGTAGGTGCCTCCTAAACCTTAATTTGTGATAAAATCTAAGGGCTATGACCTTATTGACCAATTGAGCAACACACATGCTACTATCTCAATCCTTTAACTTTGAAATCAATCTACTATCTATAAAGTTATCATATATGAATCATCATGTGATACTCAAGCTCCAAGTGACATCAAACCAACTTACTTTATAGATATTATTCAAGATCTCAAAAAAAATGCAAAACTCGTCACTTTTGATCTATTTGATTTATCATCCAAGGACACTATTGACCAATATTTGCCTTTGTTTATATAAGTGAGTAAGCATAAAATAGGAATCAAAAGGGTGCTCATTAATAATGGATCAAGGCTAAACATTTGTAATACAAATTTCTTAACCACCATAGGCATCAATAGAAATCTTATTCAAAAATTAGTTATGCATATCAAAGGGTTTGATAATTTGCATAACCCTCCAGTTGGAAAAATCCCATTGGATGTGACATTAGGGACAAAAATGGTTCCAACCACATTCCAAGTAATGTCCTAATCCTTACATTATAACTTGATTTTGGGTAGACCATGGATACATACAATGGAAGTCATACCATCCACATTGCATCGATGTGTCAAATTCATACATGAGGGTACCTTATTGACAATGCATGTCAATGATTAACCTTTCAAATTTTACAAAATGATACATCTCGATATAGAAGGCATTTCTAAAGTGGTGCCACCTAAATAATGTGCTCTCCATGAGAATATACAAACCTTTGAAATAGGTGAGTCAAGCACAATGGCTAATTTACCTCTAGATATAAACAAGGCATTAACCCCTGAGGTGCACATGGATGTGCATAAAGAGCAAGAGACATTACCAAAGAAACTGATAATACCAAAATTAAAATTAAATAAAATAGAGCTTCCTTTAGTAGTCAACACGGAAATGTTTCATATTACTATGACAATGATGATGATTTATCCCATAGTAAAAGAGACGATAAATTACAAAAACAAAATTTTGATCCACTTGAGCTTCACACCTACAAGTCCTGAGGCATATCAGCTAAATACATTTTCAGAGGATGCAAAATCTAATCAAAATAAGGATAGAAAAAATAGAAGATGAGCATTTAAATGCTTGTTATTTCATAAACCCTTCCTAATTATAAACATTGAGTCAAGCTTACAAAGTATAAATGCAATACATCATGTAAATAATGTGGAGGTCTCTCATAAGAATCCAAAACAAATGTTACAGATCATAACAAACCATGACACTCCAGATACAATACTTTCTATGTTGTTTGAACATAGGGTGATGTCTTTACCTTTTAATAGACATAGATTAGGCAAAATATTTATTCTTAAGGAGGGATTCCCATATTGCAACTATCATCAGATCATTGGTCATAATACAAATCAATGTGAGGAACTATAAATCCAAATTGAAAAATATAAGAGTGAGGGTCACATATAAATTATGCTCAAGAAGCGAAAAAACATAATACTTCTAAAGATTCACAAGAAAACCATCCCTCAAAACAACCAAGGCACAAAGATCTAACTATAAATGTTAATATTGATGGGGTCTATTGTCAACATCTCAAGTTTGATAGGAACAATTGGAATATAATTTGTAGCACCACATTTATTCAACAATTGGGACATAATAAAACTAAATTAGCATACTCTTCGTTGATGCCATAATATCATGGGTACATCATCTACCAATTGCATGTGGACCATAGGTGGTCCCCATTATCATATGGATATTGGATCGGGACCCACATTTGACATTAAAATTTGGACAACATTGGTTCACTTATTAAAATGCAACATTGCATACTAAAAATATATGTATCACCTTTACTATTAGGGATAGGGAGATTTGCCTACACCATGATGGATATGGTCATCCTCCCCCACCGACGCCTTTCGAAAAATAATCACACAAAAAAATTGAAGAGGTGATAATGTGTCACTATAAACAAATGTTGAAAAATATCTCAATTGATCCTACACCTTATGATGATTAAAACTTCTTAGATTAGTCCTTTCAAATATTCTAAAAATTTAAAAAAAAAAAAAAAAAAACATTAAAAAATCCAAAAATATTCAGCATTTTCATATCTTATTAGCTCCTTGGCATCTATGTTGTTGGTTCCATATTGGTAAATAGCATATCATTTCTTTATATATACACGTATATGTTTCACACATATTTTGAGTATGATACATGCATATCAAGGAACATGATAAATGCACATATGGATGTTAGGCCTTCCCTCTACTCACTTCATCAATATGTTGGGGGCATCTGCTTCTTTGATCATAATACACCCAGGTTACATTATTATATGATCATTTTAATTATCATTTGTTGAGCTTATATACTTACACATGCCTTTGTTCATGCTTGTATCTTTTGCAATGCACTTGATATGCTATATACTTAACATTTTTTTTAACACATATAACCAAGAACTAGTATGATATTCTTATGTTAGTTACTTTTGATTCCATACTTTCTTTGTTAGCATTTTTTTGAGTGTGTTCCTTGCTTTCTATTGTATTTCATTGTATTACTTTTTTGACCATTTGAATATGATCCATTGCTTGTGATCCCCATGCCTTTATAACCTATTTTGACATTTGAATATGGCATAGTTTATTATATGTGAACATTCAAACATGCCATTCTATGCTTTGTGGACATTTGACTAAGTTGTGTCCATTGGATTGTGTGGCATTTGAACATGCCCCTTATATGAGGTCTCCTTGGACCATTACCTTTTGTCTTGATTTTAAGTGCTATTGTGTGTGTACTTGATTACTTGTTGAGCTTGTATTGTCATTATCTATACATTGTCATGATTCACATCATGCATCTTAGGACTTGATGTGATCGCATACTATGTACCTCATTGCTATATCAACCTAGACATGTTACTCATATATGTTACATTATCCATACACAACTTATACAATTATCTTATCCTTTTGAGGTAACTACGAATTTTTACTTCACCTCACCTCAAAAGTGGGGCATGCTAGTAGGGGCATGTCATTAAAGCATGGCTTCCACATTTTCATAGTTTCAAATTATAGTGGGGGCATGTTATGGAAGCATGTTCTCTACACTTACGCAATTCTTAGATTCTCTAGATTCAATTGGGGCATGTCATGGGAACATGTCTTCCACACTTGTAAAATATCAATTTATCCAAATTTCATAGTTATACAATTCAGATACATATTTGTGGTAGAATTCTATACATCGATACCATTGTTATACCCAAGTTTCAGCTTGAGACATATTAAGATGAATATGCCATGCAAAGATCATCTTAAATTGTAAAATTAAACCAGCTTTCAGATTTCAAATATTACTATGGACTATTATCATACCTAAGATGGACTTCTACAAACTTTATTAAGCCAATCTACTACAGTAGTTGATTCACCTTTTGGTAAGTTGAGGTGATCAAATCACTTAATCTTACCAAGTTTATAAGTTAGACTCGATTAAATCATCTAGCTTCACCAAATATACAATGTTATTTAATTGGATCACTCACACTCACTAGGTTATGAGTATAATTGGGTTACACGATTGAGATATGCTTAATGGTCATATGGCAACTCATCTTTTCACCAATGTTGGGGGCATGTTGTCCTCAAATATCTATATATATATATATGCACTTCCATGTCCCTATATTATCATAATCTTAGCTCCAAGGCTTCATAATAAAACATTTATTCAAATCAAATTGCCAAAAGGCAATATGGTTGCATTGATACACAGGGGTACTCCTAACCTTGCTCTCTTTACTTTCAAGTATTATAAGTTCTTTTGATTCCAGATTATATGCACTAAATATATAATGTAAAATTCTCATAGTTGTAGGTCAGTCACCAACAAAGCACTCAATTTGGACTTAAGCAAAGGTAAGGTGTGTTATACACATCCATGTACACATTTCTTTATTTTAAACTAGAAATGTCATTAATAGATTAAAGGAGGAGGGAAATCTAGACACTAAATCTAAATTATATAGCACCTCATTCTTGTATACTTAGTGAATACCTATCAAGTTCGTACCCTTCAATACTAAATCCTTATGATTGTCAAAAAGCTTGTGTTCACTATCTCTTTGTGTCAAATTGCTTATATCTTTGTCCAACCACTACTATTCTAACAAACATGCCTTTTATACTATGCAAAATGCTATAAACCTTATCACTATCATTCTTTATAAGTTTTGGAGTTGTACTTATTTTACGTATTCCCAAACACTTGCATCCCATCTAAATGCCTACATCGATGCTAGTGTCCCTTTTCAAACTAAGTATCGAGTGCCCAAAAGTCATCCAATTTGTAAATAAAACATATTCTAAAGGTTGGCCTAAGTGCTTTAGTGCAATATATTTGCAAAAGGGATTGGTATATATAGAAGATCAACCCTCATTCATTCCTCACCTATAAAATACCCAACAACTCAAAAGGAAACTTACCAAAATCACTCGATCAAGCATTCAAGAGGGCAAATTTGCCCTATTCATCCTTATTTGCAGATCTGAAGTAATGAAGGAGAATCCCATGAACCATATTTTTAAAGTTACAAGCTAGGTCATTGTATGCACTTGTTCATCACACATTGCATCCTTATGCACACAAAAACCAATACTTTAGGGAGAAGTACATAAGTATAAGGCCCTCTTTAAAGTATGGCTATGTAGGCAAAGATCATTGATAGAGGGGTCCTTGGGTAGCTCGACATCATATGCCCACTAACCCATTTTTCCCACAGTCACCCCAAGGGTGAGGAAGCCAGGGTTTTAATCATTTGACAAAAAACAACAATCTATGCACATGATCTGAACACACCAGAAGAAAGGTGACATAAAACCCAAAAGGCTTTAGGTGGTTGCATCCACATCTAATCACAATTCTGTATTGGACACATGTATCCAACTTAGATGCCAAAATCAACACAATTATTTGGTCTGATACAAGTGTTTGAGGCTATGTAATACAAAATTCTAGATTGTCCCATAATCCTAATCCAATCCATTTCCAAGTTGTTTCAACCGAGATCTACATGTGCACAATAAACTAGGTAAGTTCTCTTGTTTTAAATTTATCACAATATCAATCAATAATTATTCTTTCTATTTTTTGCATATCTCAGTATTATAAATTCATAATATTGTTTATCTGAGTTTGCAAATTAATTGCTCTGCTATAGATCTGTTTATCCCTCTTGTGCTCGTTCATTTGTATATTCTTAACCCTAGATGATTTCATACATCTAAAATGTAGGTCTAAACACTACCATTTTTCCTTCTTATTTCCTTAATTTATTGTTATTTTTGGTAATAATTATGTAATTTATTTGACAGGTTGATTATATTCAATCATCTTTTTCTAACATGATTAACGGTATGTAAAACTAAAATTTTCACTTTAAAAACATTTATATTTAAACCAGTAAATATATATTAAATATATTTATCCAAAATATGTCTAAAGATAATAGTTTGAAACCAAAATATTAGTTTTTTATTTTTTACTATTATTTTAATCAAATTTTATAAGTTCAAAAAAAATTATAATTTAAACGTAATTAAGAAGTGAGCATTGAATGCTTTCACTCTAAATTAGGTTCTCAACTTACCTAAACCCTCTTCAATTATTAAAACAATAATTTAAAAAAATATATCTAATAACTTTTATTAATTTTTAAAAAAAAATGTTTAGTTCAACTAAAAAAAGCCATTCATAAGAGCAATCGCGGACACAACAAATGAGAAGATTGTGAAGTTTTATCCATCTATTGTGAATCCCAAGTCCCTGAACAAATACGATTAGAGGAGGATAATACGTTGTTGAAATGGGGTTCAAGCGACATTTGGGGAAGGCCACGGTCATATTGATAGGGTGTGGTTGCAGGGCGTTGGGTGTAAAAATAACATGTTATTGTGAAGAGGAGAACACAAAGTGCCTTCTACGAATTTGCTAGCAATATTTTGGAGGTCTGTTCTCTAAGTATAAATCACAACAGAGAACAAGTTTTTCCACTAAAAAATTATTGATATATGGTAAATCTTTGATAGGTTTACATATAAATGTATATAGATTTCTACTAATGGGGCTGTGTGGTTGAACAATCATAGGCTTTTGTGTGTTCCAACTTACACTAACGTTTGTTTGTGAGAGTGTACAAATGTATTTGTGTTTATGAGCTCACAAATAAGCTTTGAAGCACAAAATTAAATGAAGTGTCCTCATACCAACTCATTTCTCTTGTACAACCAATTCCCAAAAATATATATATTGTATCTTGTTTACTTTATGTGTTGATGAAATCTAATTCCTATAAGGTTTATGATATTAGCTTGAAGTTGATTTATGTGATACTATCAAAGACTTGTTTTTGTGAGTCTAAATTTTTCAATGAATTTATGTTGTCAAAGTCACTATTTAGATCCATTCACATTCACAATTTGGATCAAATATGGTTGTTGGGCTAGTTAAGGTTGTAAGTCTAAAACAACTATCTGGAGTAAAAATTTAAACAAAGTGAAATTGTCAAGTGATAAAACCTTGGTTATATCCTATTGATACTTTTATTCGTTTTTTATCATGTTTATTTTCTAAATGGTTTAATAGGCTCTTGTTCTTCATCGAGGCTAGAGGTTTTGACCGCATCATTCCAACTATAAGGCATATTTTCTTTGCTTGAACTCTTGATTTTCAAGGTTTTTTGGGGGGATAATGATACAATCTACAAAGAATCAACCATTACAATATATTTTTAATAATTATGAACAAAAATACCCACATGGCTCACCAGTTCAGTCAGCAGACATTGTTCACCTTATGCAACCAAACCTAGTTGTTGTATACAACGAAAATAGTCTTTTATTACCCTTGACAGGGATACGCAGTCAAAAATAACAAATATATATTATTATTCATCATATGTAGCTAAAAGAATAGTGGAATTTGCAACCTTAGGTTTTTTTTTAAACTTGTGATTGAATGATGCAATTTTCTCTATATATATTTATTACAAATTGCATATTTCCACTGGAAATATCTAAATAAGCCAATAAAATGCAGATAATAGTTATTATAAAAAATCATTATTTTCTTTGCATACATTAGGGAATTGGATTAATTTTTGGATTGTATTGGTTGGTCACCGATATCTAAGCAAATTAATTTTCTTAGGCGAAAACAATAGTATCTAATACAAACATGTACTAAAAATCATGAATGCCTAATGTGAAAGGATACAAATATATATAAAATATATTTGTAATGCATATATTATTATTATATTTTTTATAAAATTATATATAGTATTATACCCTTTTTATATTTTATAATATATAAATATTATATATTTAGTTATATATTATTTATTAAATATAATATTACTAATAATATGTCATATTATTATAATATTATATATTTATAAAATATATTATGATATTTTATAAATATAATTATAATACTATATTAATTATATATATTTATATATAATATAGTTATATTAACCATAATATTTTTGTAGATCGATCATTAAGGGTTGACAAGTCCCTTACTGGTTTATTTATTAGTAAATGAATACAACAATTACAAGGATCACAAGAGGCTCATAACCAACAAAAAGAACAAGGTTGAAAAAGGCCAATACACCAAAAAGGCAAAAAAATCAACACTAAAACCCAAGCCCAAAGGCCAAAAACACCAATAATTACACTAGAAAGAACCAAGCCAGGCCAAGACAAGCAACCAAAACCACCAAAATAAAGGAGCAATCAAAATGACTAAGTGGAATCCAAGTCAACAACTATGAAAATGCCACCTTGAGAGCCACCACTACCACCGTAAGAAGAGTCGCCACCTTCAACTAGATTTGTCACAATAACCACATGTGAAGTGTTACCATGAGCCAAAATCAAAACACCTATTTCAACCAGTGGAGACCCCACCAATTTGTCCACAAGCATGTTGCACATAATGACTCCTCCCAAACCTGATGCTCGGTGAACCGCATCCAATCACTCACTCATGAGTCTTGACCCAACTTAAAATAGAGACTGCCATACCCATCTAGGGGAGAAGATTGTAGCCCGACTCACCACCTAATAAATAAATTTCATTGTTATCACCTCGAGCTTTGAGTGCCTCTCTTACAGTAAGGCATTCAAAGATAGAATGGGAGATTTGATAATGGGTAGAGGAAGAGGTGGGAGAGACCTACCAAATTGGGTGAGAATATTCTTTAAAATAGAGTTGAGTTGTTCCACATACTTTAGCAAAGATACCAACTTGCCCTCCAACTCCATAAACATCGATAGAGAAACAAACCCATCCACATCCCTACTAGAGAAAGGCATGGAAACATGAGGCCTACCTTTAAAAGTGTTAGTAGCCTCAGACAAACTAACTCTAAACATTAGGGCCACAAAAAATTCAACCAGTTCCACCACCTATTGTTTATCCTCCACTAGCATCAATAGATTCTTAGCAAAAATAGACATCTATATTTCCCTTGACACTGCAATGTGAGCTGATATAGGTATCACCCATAATCATTTTAATTGATTGTAGCACTTGACCCATGGTCACCCAAAAAAAATTCTTCATCTTACCAACAGACATGTCCCTAACAAAGGCCATCTCCTGCTTCTTGCCCTGAATGAACACCATTGGTGCCACTACAACCAAAGCCATCGTAGGCTCCATAATAGAAGACCAACAAACCCAAAAATTTGGAGAGTAAAGAGGCATTGAGTGCAAAAACCAACCCATGCCAAATGCAAATTCTGAAGCAAATTGTAGACACTTAATATAATATACACCATTTACTTGTTTTCATTTATTTGATTTACTCATCTGAAGTATATGCTTCAATTTATAGTTAGCTTTTCATTTATGCATTTTGTTTAATTGTCTAACGATTTGCATCTTATGTTAGTTTGAATATTGAATGCATATTACATAAACAATCAAAGCACACCATAATAAATTGCACACATGCCATAATTAGTTGGCATGGTGTCAATAAAAACACCAGCACAAATAGAATGCCCTATTTCCTTAGGATGGTGAGGTGAAAAATAAAAAAGGCCATTAGCTTAAGTCCACTAGAGGTGCAAAAAAAATATTTGTCCAAGCACCGGCCTCATTATCTGACTCGAGCTCCTCAACTTGTGAGATGCCCTAGATGGCTAGAAAATCCATGGTCACATCAACCTCCCTATAACAATGACACACTTCCCACGTCGAAAAAGACTCCAATATATGCCAAATTTGCTACAAAATGCTCCTGAGTGACCATAACTTGGCCCTCTATTATGAATATCATGGATCATGATCATCAAATCACCTTCTAGAATTAACATGTCCATCCCACATTGTAAAGTTAGTTTAACCCCTAAAACAAGCACCTGCACCTCAGCGTCATTGTTAGTGCCATCAACAAACTTAAGAGAAGCCACTCTAATCAAGGAACCACAATAGTCCTTGATAATACAACCTACTCATGAGCTCTCTTATTACCACGAGAAGCACAATCAAAATTCAACTTAAACCATCCAAGAGGAGGGGGAACCATTTCGCATGCTCCTTCCTCCTAGAAATGGATGAAGAAACCACTGACCCATTAATGATGATATTAACCATAATATTATAATATAATGATACTATAAATTATTTTTTATAACATATTATGATTATGAATATATATTAGAATATTACTATCTATATTTATTATTATAATAAAAATGTAATGTATAAATAATGATGAGAGAAGAAATAGGTGCAATGAATACAACAACTGGCGAAAACCAACAAATTTCCTCCTTAGGAGCCTCATTTGAAGGAATTATGAGAGTGATCGATCATAGCAATGGTTGCAACTCTGGTGAGGCAGTCGATGTGAAGACTATGTTCCTTCCAAAATAAGGAGGTGGTGTCATTCTTCTGACCTCTTAGCATATTCTGACCATGCAACTATTAGTCAACAACCTCAAAGAGAGAATAGGGCATCTTAAATAATGTGCATTAATTTGAAAATTCATTAGATATTGGCCTAGTGTTGTGATTTTATAGAAATGGCTTATAAAAAATTGAAAAGTAAGTTATGTTTCCTAGGTTAGTCTTCTTCCTCAAGGTTTTTTCCAAGTAGTATTTAATGATAAAAAAATAGATCTTGTTTGTACTTAGTCCTTTATGTAAACTAATTCCCCATGCCCAATTGTATGTAAACATGCTTGTAAGCGCTTATGTAAGATACTTCACGTTTAAAACTTCAATTCAAGTACAAAAAATAGTGTGGGGATGATATAGACACATTCATGTTGATCATTCATGGATTTCTTAGTTCTCAAACTTTATGGTTTTATCCAAAGGAAGGAACTTCCCCTATTTGTAGGGTGGTGGTTACAAAATTAACCCTCCATAGAGTGATGAAGTTGTAACTATTGGCATTTTTAGGTGGAGGATGCATAACTACTCCGGTAATTATGTAACCGCCCAGCTGCAAACTATAGTAGTTCTATCACCTTTGACAATGCGGGGAAGGGGAATGGTTGCAAACTCTTCTACTCCTCATAGTGGATTGTTCTAAATTATTTGTGAGCTATATGGTTGAGAAGGCCTATACAGGAGTATTGAAAAAGCAAAGAACAAATCAAAGAGGCAGTGAGTTGTTTGGAAATTGCATTCACGTCGACACTTTTGAGTTTGAGTCTTGGTTTTAGTTTCTCATTGTTGTTAACTATTGTAGTTGGTTCAAGTTTATGGGAGTTTTGAGAGGAGTCTTGTAAGTGTAGAGCATGATTTGTGTATGATTTTGTATAGAATTATATTATGTATTTTTTCCATACAGGTCATTGGTAGTACCTTGTATATAGTTTCTAGAAAATATTGGAAAGAGGAGTGTGTTTACTCACCTACTGGAGTTTTTCCCACATTGGATTTAACTAAGGCAATCCTTGTGTCATATGTGTTTTACTTATCTCTCTTGCTCTTTGTTTATGTTATGTAGACTACTCATTTAATTCCCAAACATGTATTCAATTATGTTTTCATATCACAATCTTGGAATCAATTGTTTAGTGAGCTAAGTTTATAGTATCCATGTTGATGAAGTTGAGAGTGGAATCTCTACCTAGCTTACAAATCAAATTGGTATCAGACTTGGTTTCATTTTAAATCATGTGTTGTGTGTTGAGTGCATTACAAAGTTTATGCATGTCACTAGAGTTAGTAGTGATAGTGGTCAAGGTGTCCTAGTTCTCTTTGAAGCAGATATTTCCACAAGGAAGTGAAAGCAAGGCATAAGAAGTATGGCCCATGCTGATGATGAATATGCCCAAATAGCATAAGAGTAATATTTCAAGCTTGAAGAAGGAATAGCAAGCATCTCTCTTTTTATGAGCAAGATGGATCGGTTGGAGTCCATCATGAGACTTCTTATGGAGAAGCTTAGTGTTTCCATGGAGACATTGAAAGGAAACAAGGAGGATGCTCCAGAGAATCATGATAAACATGAAGAGTAGCCCCGTGTGAACCCAACTCCATCTCCATTCAAGGCTAAGGCAAAGTTTACAATTTAATCTTATGATGGAGGTATATTTTAGTTGGCATCAAACTGATGAAATCCAACATGTTTATTTTTCAAGGTTAAAGTTATCTAATCATGTTTTAACTTGTTTTGAGAGATATGTCCATTCTTTAGTTGTTAATAGGTTTGATCCTATTTCTAAGTGGGATGATTTTAAGATGTTAATCAATAAACAATTCTTATCCTATTTGTTACGAGGAAGAGAGGTTCATGTAATGGAAATATCTTAAGCAATAACAAGGTCAAAGTGTGCAAGAGTACACCAATGAGTTTTGTAAGAAGGTTGTCTAAATGGGAAAAGATATAGGGGATCATGATCTTTTGATGAAGTATCTAGGTGGACTCCATAGTCATTTGAGGATGCCCATCCTCTCGACCAAGTCTGCGAATGCAGATGAGGCTTGTTTTCAAGCTCACTACTTAGATATGGACAAGAAGAAGTCTCCATCTACCTCTCAAAATAAATCCAAGCAACAAAATAACTCCAAGCAAAATGGGAAAGGTAATCAAAATGTTACTTCCATTTTTAAAAAGGATACTAAAGTACATTGTAGTGAATGTAATTTGGATACTCATTATGAGGATAAGTGTTGGAAGCTCCATCCAAAATTGCATCCGTTTAAGAACAAGAAAAAGAAAAAGACCATGTCTTCGCTTCAAGGTGAGAATATTGGTTGTAGCTTAGAGGTGGATGTACTTTGTGTTGTACTTAATCAATAGAGAGGTATGTTTGAGTAGTAGTAGTGCTCGAAAGAGTGAACTTACCAAACTTTTCCATATTAAAATCTAGATGAATAAAACAAAAGTGGATGCTCTTTTTGATACTTGTCACGAGCAAATTTGATAAGTAAAGAGATGGTAGACAAAGCGAGGTTTGAAACTTAAAAACATCAAAGACAATATTCATTGGGTTGGGTAAAGAAAGGTGAAAGCATCAAGGTGACTAAACAATGCAAGGTTAAGTTTGTTATTAATGATAATTTCATTGATGAAGTTATGGTGGATGGTGTTCCTCTTGATGTGTGTGGTGTAGTGTTTGATAGCCCATACTAGTATATTTAAGATGCCATGTTCACGAGAAGAGTCAACCAATACCACTTGTTGAAGGATGGTAAGAGCTACATCATTTCAACCCATGAAGGAAATTCAAAGATATCCTTGATAAGTGCCTCTGAAGCTAACAAGCTTATTGGTGTTAATGAGAAATTTGCTTTGCTTCTTTTAAGATATACTCAAGATAAAGAGGTTGTGGCAAATAGAAAATATTTTAGCATGTTTACTAAAAAAATCATAAGCATATGGGAGAGAGTACAATAATTCAAGGAAGTTTGATAGGAGCCTACATGGTTACCTTAGGCTAGGTCCATTACGCATGAAATTCATTTGTTGTTCGATAGTCTGCTTCCAAATCTCAAATTAAATAGCTAGTCCTTGAAGGATGCCAATGATGTAAAACAACAATTACGGTCTTTAATTAATCAAGGTGTAATTCATTATAGTACTTCTCCATGTGGTTCTCCTATTCTTTTAGTATCTAAGAAAGATGGCACATGGAGAATGTGTGTTGATTTTAAATCACTTAATAAGACAACCATCAATAATGTGTACCATGTTCCACATATTGGTGACCTTCTTGATGCACTAATCTTGAATTGAAATTTGGGTATCACCAAATACATATTAAGGAGGAGGACATTTGGAAAATAACATTCAAAACAAGACAAGGGTTGTATGACTAGTTGGTTCTACTTTTCAAGCTGTGCGACACTCCAACTACCTTCATCTAGTTGATGAATGAGCTAATGAGGCCTTTTATTGATTACTTTGTATTATATATTTGGATGATATTCTTGTTTTCAATAGAACTTTTTATGAGCATGTTGAGAATCTTAAACAAGTTTTACAAGTTTTGAAGGAGAACAAGTTAGTGTTGAATAAGAATAAATGTGAGTTTACCCAACAATCACTAGTCTTCTTGAGGCATGTGGGAGATAGGGAGTTGATGATTGATCCAAAGAAGGTATAGGCCATCATGAATTGTTCAAGGCCATCTAATTTGACTAAGACATGAAGCTTTATAGGTGCAGTCCAATATTTGAGGAAGTTTATCAAGAACTTCTCTTCCATAGTCATACCTTTGCACACCATTACAATGGAAGCAAGAAGATGTATTTGAGTTATTCAAAAATGATATTAGCCATGCTCCAATTTTAGATTTGCCTAACTTTTAAATATCTTTTGAAGTATAAATGAATGCTAGTCACTATGCTATGGGGTTGTTTTGCTTCAAGGAGGTAAGTTGGTATGCTACCATTGTAAGTTATTCCATGGTGCAATCTTGAATTATTGTACATATGAAAAATAATTGTATTCTCTTATTCAAGTGGTTAGAAAATGGAAGCACTATATAATGGGTAATGAGACTATTATCCATATGGATAACCAACCTCTTCAACATTTGCAATCTTAAACTAAATTTAAACAAGCTAGACACTATAATTGGATGAGTTTCTTGTAACAGTTTCATTTGATTATCAAATATAAGAAAGGTGTGACTAGCAAACTAGCTGACATGTTGTCAATACCTCCTTTACTTACAACCATGGGCACCATAACTCTTATTTAAACTTTTTTTAATGAATCTTGTGTAGATGGATATGATCATGAAGCAAATTGTGGGGACCTATTTCTTCAAGAAAATAAGTCCCAAGGTACAGGGTTTGATCCTAAGGAGGATTACTATCTTCAAGATGGATAACTCTATAAGTTGGGTGAGCTTTGTGTGCATAAGGAGGAAAGAATACATCTATTGAGAGAGGCACATACTTCAAAAGTTACATGTCATTTTGGTGTTACATATATTGTTGCTCATTTTTAGAGGTGTGTTTATTGGCCTGATATGTAAGTTGATTTTTCCAAGTTCATAAGAGGCTATGTTTTGTGTAGTACAAGTAAGCCTAGTAGTATAAAGTTGGGTTTATATATGCCATTATTAGTTCCTTATAGGCCATGGGAAAGCATTTCCATGGATTTTGTAGGTGAGTTGCCTATGTCAAGGAAGGGGAATGACTATCTCTTTGTAGTTGTGGACCGATTTAGTAAGATGTGTATTCTTGTTCCTTGTAAGAAGACCCTCAAAAGAAGTGATGCAACTGAGTTGATTTTTTATAATGTGTGGTTTCACTTTGGTTTGCCTTGTTCTATTATTTTGGATCAAGACTCAATGTTTCTTAGGAAGTTTTGGTCTACATCATGGGAGAAGATGGATACTAGCCAAAATGATCTACTACTTTTTGTCCATAAACCAATGGGCAGACTAAGGTTGTGAATAGAACATTGGTGCAATTATTGAGAGGGTACAATAGTAAGTATCCTAAGACATGGGATGAAAATTTGGTGTATATTTGACATTCTTATAATATGTTTGTACATTATTTTACTAGTTAATCTACTTTTGAAACTTGTTTTGGATACTCACCTCCATGTGCATTTGATGTTGTTTTGAGATAATCAAACAAAGGCAATGAGAAATTGGATCCTGAGATCCAAAAGGATGAGAAATTTTAACTTATTCACCTCTAAGTGCAACAAAGGTTGAAGGCATTTCAAGATAAGTTCAAAGTGAGACATGAACAACACATGACTGAGCATAGTTTCCTTGCTAGTGACAAGGTATGGTTGTAATAAAGTGGAAAAAGGCACCAAGATATGTCTAAGAAACTTAAGCCACTAAGGTATGGTCCATTTGATATTCTTGACCAAGTGGATAAGAATGATTTTAGACTTGATTTGCCTCTTTAAATAAATATATATTTAGTTGTCAATGTTGAGAACTTATGTCTTTTATAACCTTATGTGCTAGACAATGAAGATGAAGGCTTGTTGTTACCTTCCATTGAATACCTCACCCCTGATAGTAAATTGGAACTAGATGAAGATGTTGTTTTGTAGAAGAAGGAGAAAGCAATGTGAAGAGGAGTGAAATAATCTTGGCTAGTCAGGTTAAAAGGGTAGCTATCGAAAAAGGCCAAACGATATTCTGGAGAAGATGTGGGGAAGAAATTTCTTCGCTTACAAAAGTCCTAAATATTTTAGGGACTTAAAAGCCTCAAATTAGGGAGGTATGATCCAAAAAATGGATCTTGTTTGTACTTAGTCATTTGTGAAAACAAATTCCACTATGCCCAATTGTATGTAAACATGCTTTTAAGCACTTATGTAAGACGCTTCATGTTCAATACTTTAGTTCAAGTATGTAAAACAATGTGGGGATGATTCTAACACTTTCGCATTAATCAGGGAAGGATTTCTTGATTCTCAAACTTCATGGTTTTATCCAAAGGATGAAACCACCCCTATTTGTAAGACAATGATTACAAACCACCTTAATAGTTACACAACCACTGACATTTATAGGAAACAATTGTGTAACCACCCTAGTGGTTGCCCTGCCTGCAAACCATGGTAGTTTCATCGCCTTTGACAATGTAGGGAAGGGGAACAGTTGTAAACACTTCCTCTCCTCGTGGTAATTCATTCTAACTTCTTTGTGATTTAGATGGTTGAGAGGGCCTATAAAAGAGTATTGACAAAACAAATATCACATCAAAGAAGCAGTGAGTTCTGTAAAAATTGGATTCACATCGACAATTCAAGTTTGAGTATTGGTTTCAATTTACTCATTGTTGTTAGATGTTATAGTTGGTTTAGGTGTATGGGAGTTCTGAGAAGAGTCTTGTAAGTGCAAAACATGATTTGTGTATGAGTTTGGATAGAATTTTACTATGTATTTTATCCATACAGGCCATTGACATTACCTTGTATATAGTTTACATAACATAATGAAAAGGGGAGTGTGTTTGCTCACCCCCTAGAGTTTTTTCCACATTGTTTTTTTTTAAGATAATCCATGTGCAATATGTGTTTTGCATCTCTCTCTCACTATTTGTTTCTATTATGTAGATTACTCATTTCATTCCCAAGCATGTTTTTTATTTTGTTTGCATATCACAGTCTTGTAATCAATTTCTTAGCAAGCTAAGTTTGTAGTATCCATGTTGATGAAGCTAAGAGTAGAATATCCACCCAGCTTATGGATCATTTGATAATGCGAAGTGTAGGGAAGATGTCTTCATATCGGCCCTTGGTTCCTAGGGTGAGTCAGTTTGCTTATGAAACCCTAAGGAGAAGGCCTTAACCCTAAATATGTGGATTTAAACAAAGTCCCCCATTTGGATGTAGCTTTATGGTTTTCCTTTCGAGTAAAAAGAAGAAATATTTAAATAAGTTGGAGATCAATTGGGGGGATATATCTACACTGCAAAATCCACAGATGTTGGACTATTAGTAGTTTGTACTCGAATCTATATCAACATGGATATTTCCAATCCATTTCCCCTAGCAATTCAATATAATCTATAACTAGGGAATGGCTTCAAGACTTGGATTTTGAAAACGTTCCTTTTAGACGTAGAAATTGCCATTCTTATGGTAATTTTGTTAGAAACTATCCAAACCAAGCACCAAATGAGGATAAAGGAGACAATGGCTTCATTGAACAAAATAAAAAGAATAGGGGAAAAAAGGCAAAAAAGGAAGCCACTGGAGGTAAAGGAAACAAATACAGCGTAAATTGTCAATAAAATTGATATTCTTTAAGGAAAAAAGGATAAAGCTAAAACTTCAGAATGAACTAGGCTCATTGGTGCCTCCTAGGTCAAAAAAATTGCTATTGAACAACCTAACATTCAAGGCCTTGATCAAAATTTAGATGGGTTGCAGTCTTATGAACATCCACTCTGCTTAGAAGCTCAGCTAAGGGTTTTAGAAGAAAGGGAAATGATTGGATCAGATGATGATCATGAGTAAGATGAGCAACCCATTGAAGGCTTCGAAGGATTTTCCCAATCTCAAATTAAGTATTTTCTCAACAATTCAAGTATGACCAAGCTTGAAATATCTAACGTTACTATAAAATATATTCAAAGTGGAAAAATAAGATGAGAAGACCTCGTCACTCCAATTTCATAAACTTAGAAACTCATATTAAAATTGGAAAAGGAATTCAAAAACAAATTTCAAAAATGCTTTCTAAACCCCAAGGAACATTCCTCAAATAATATTAGGATTGAAATGTTTGTGAAGGGGATGAAAGGGGAAAAAAGGAGAAGGATCTTAGTATGTAGTCAAATCCACTAAGAAATAAAGCTGAGCACTTGAGTGGATAAGCCTCTTAGCCACAATAGCATTGGGATTAAACCCCCTCAATGTTAATTATTTCTTAGACTTTATAGGGGCTTAATGCCTCACACAAGTAGAGGCTATTGAAACTATTTATTCATTCCAAAAACCCTAACTTGATCCTTATTCAAGAAACAAAAATGGATGCTTCTCTTTGTTTTGATTGTATTAAAGGCATCTGGAGAAATTGTAAATTTGTAATAAAAGACTCGCTTGGTTCCTCTAGAGGGATTTCTATAATTTGGGACCCATTCATGGTTTTAGGTACTCTTCTTGATGATTGTGTTAACTGGCAAAGAGTCATATTTGATATTATTGGGTTTAATCAAAGCTTGATCTATACAAATGTCTATAGACAAAATACTAGTTTTAGAAGGAGACTTTGTTGGTTATCCTAAAAAAAACTCAAAATATTATACCCTAATTACAATTAGATTCTTGGATGATATATCAACATGGCCATCTCTCCCTTAGAAAAATCTAGAGGCTCTGGTACTCTCTCACCTTCTGCTTCTAATTTGGCCCAATTTATTGAAGACATCTCTAATTTTGATGTTAAACCCAAATCAAGTTCTTATACTTGGTCGAATCGTATAATTGGTGATGCCTGCATTGTTGAAAGGCTTGATAGATTCCTCTTAATTACTGACTGGATATAGTAAGACTATTTATTTGAATCAAATATTTTACTTGAAGCTAGCTCTGATCATTGGCCCATTAGTTTAACCATCTCAGAGGCATTTCAAGACTCCACATTTCAAGTCCTCCAAATTTGAACTAATGTGGACCAAAGAGCATGCCTTTTTTGATAAAATCAAAGATTGGTGGGGTTTTTTGATCACTGGGACAAGCATGAACAAACTAGTTCAAAATCTGAAAATGGTCAAATCTCAGCATAAAGTCTATAACAAAAATGTTTTTGGTAAGATTTTTTATTAAAATTTGAATATACAGAATGATATTTCAAATTTAGAAAAGAGTATACTTCTAAATGGAATGATAAATGATCTTAATGTAGAGGAAAATAAAGTCATGGGTGATTGGAATAGATTATTTATTCAAGAAGAAATGCACTAGAAATAACAATCTAGAGTTAGATGGTTAAAAGGAGACATGAACATAAGGTTTTTTCACAAGACTATTATTATGAGGAGGAACTATAAAAGAATTTCCAAAATTGTCACACCTGAAGGAGAAACTCACATTGACTATGGTAAAATTGAAGAGGAAGTTGGATGTTTCTTCAAAGGTCTTCTTTATGAATCAAGAGTTGAAATGTCACATGTTAGGGATGAATCTTTAGCCAAATCCCTTCCCTTATTTTAGTGATTGATAATCTTTCCCTTTATTGCTCAATCTCTAATGAATAAGTCAAATTAGTTGTTTTTTCCTTCAAATCATATAAAACTCCTGGCCTAGATGGTTTCTTTGTAGGTTTTTATCAAACATACTGGGATATTGTTGGAAAATATGTCATTGTTACAGTTCAAGAATCTGGAAGTTCTAAGAAGGTTCTAAAATAGATGAATTCCACTTTCATAATGTTCATACCTAAAAAAGAATATGCTAACTACTTTGATTCTTATAGGCCAATTTCACTTTGCAATGTTAGTTACAAAATCATTGCTAAGGTCATGCCCAACATATTGAAATAGCTTTTGCCCAAAATAATTTCCATGGAACAAGGGGGCTTTGTGCCTAGAAGACAAATTATTGATGGCATTGTCATCATTCATGAGCTAGTTCACCCAGTTTCTTCCTAGAATCAAATTAACACGCTAATAAAGCTTGACATGAACAAAACTTTCAACATAGTTAATTGGGATTTCATTCTCAGCATTTTATAGAATTTTGGCTTTGATCATCTTTGGAGGGATTGGATTTTTAATTGTACCAACACCCCAAAATTATCAATCTTAATTAACTACGAGCTTGTTGGTTTTTTCAGAGGTTCTAGAGGTCTTCGCCAAGGTGATCCTCTTCCCTTATTTGTTTGTAATTGTTGCAGAAGCTTTGAGTAGATGGCTCTCCCATCTTAAAAGCTCAAATGTTTTGAACAGTGTCATAGTGGCTTCTAATGCACCCAAAAACACCCACCTTCAATTTGCTGATGACACTAGACTTGTTGGAATTACCTCCATTGAGGAAGCTCACACTTTCAAAAATGATTTAGATTGATATGAGCAAGCTTTTGGTCAGTAGGTCAACAAAGAAAAGTCCAAGATTTTATTTTTTAAGACAAACAAGTATGCTCAAACTACCATCTATATAATTCTTGAAATTAATTCAGATTTTCTCCCCTTTTCTTACTTAGGCATTCCTCTTTTTACTAGGAGAAACACCTCTGAGTTATGGAAACTGATGATTGATTAGACTCTCTGAAAAGTGGAAGGTTGGAAAGGAAAATGGTTTTCCTTAGCTAGTAGGATTCAATTTATCAAATCTTGCTTGCAAATTATGCCCATATACATGATGCCAATTTTACCTATCCCCTCAAAAATTGGAAAGTGCCTAGGATCCATCCAAACTAGATTTCTTCGGGGTGGAATGAAGTTAGAAAACTTCCTGTAGTTAAATGGGACAAAATTGGTCTTCCTTGCGAATGGGGAGGCCTTGGTTTTTGGATAAAAAGAAATATGAATCTTGCTTCAGGGGCTAAGTTGTTTCAGAGACTTTACTTTGAAAAACACTCTCTCTGGAGCATCATTCTCAGACAAAAATAACTGGACAATATGCATCTTGAAAGAATTTTTACAGTCCACTATCATAAGCATGGATATCATGCTTGGAATTTGTTGGTTAAAACTCTTTCCATTATTAAAACTCTGTTAAGACAATGTATGAAAATGAAATAAGACCAACTTTTGCATAGATTTTTTGGATTACTTCATCCCTTTTAACTAGTATAGACAATCTTCGTGGTGTGTTTGTCTAGTGCAGGAGCATATTAGAGTTTATGTCAAAGATTACTTCAATCTGGACAAAGATGGTTGGTTGGATTTTCAAGTTCCAAGACATCTTACAAATGAAAAGTTGTCCCTATAAACTATTATTCGTTTGTTTCATTTTTCAAATTAGGAAGATAAGTAAATTTGGATTAGGGTTCCCCAAGTGGCAAGTATAAGTGAAAGATGGATACAAAATTTCAATGGCCATGAACAGCTAAGATTTTGATGATTTTCCAACTCCTTGTATTTGGTTCAAATATAGCCTTCCTAAAGCAAATGCTTTTCTACGGACAACTTGTTGGGATTAGATCCATTCATATTTCAATCTCAGAAAGAGAGGCTTCCAGGGTCCTTCTTGGTGTGTTCTTTGCTACAAGAATGAAGAAGACTCTGATCATTTGCTCAGTCACTGTCAATTCTCTATGAAAATTTAAAACTCACCCCTCAAAAGATTTAATCTTAGTTTTTTTTCTTGGAAACAATAAGATATTTAATGTCAATATGGATTTTAAGGCTCAAATCTCCCTCACTTCAACAGATTTAGATTTCTCTTCCAGTGTTTGTTTGTTGGAACCTTTCGTTGGAAACAAATAGGAGAATATTTAAGAATGAATCAAAAGATGAATTCTTCATCCTTGCCTCCATTTTGAACATTCTTAGAGAGCTTCTTGCCTCTTGGCCTCTGCTCATTCACTGGCAATTCTCTATGAAAATTTAGAACTCCCTCCTCAAAAGATTTAATCTTAGTTTTATATTCCTAAACAGTCTAAGATTTAATCTCATGTTGGTTTTAAAGCTCAAATCTCCCTTGCTTCAATAGATTTGGAATTCTCTCTTAGCTCTTGTTTGCTGAAACCACTCCCTAGAAGGAAATGGGAGAATATTTAAGAACGAATCAAAACATAAATTCTTCATCCTTGCCTTCGTTTTGAAGATTCTCAGAGAGCTTCTTACCACTTGGCCTCCAAAAAGTGGTAAAATTATTCCTGAAAAATAAAATTTCCTCCTTAATTGGAAAGATACCCTTTTCCAATGTCCTTGATAATAGGATTGGTAGAATTTATAGCGGACAAACTCCAATTTGTTAGAACTTTGACAGGGCAACAAAGGGTAATTCAAGTTGGATTGGGGTTGGAGGCATTTTCAAGGACTCCAAAGGATATTTTCTTCTCAATGTTAGTGAAGCTTTGGGTCGACGCACAAACAATCATGCTAAAGCCAAGGCCCTTTGGAGGAGTCTTTCTTTGCAAAATAATTGGACTAATATGGGTATTGAGGGTGATTCTCAACAAATTGTGGAAGCTATGAAGACATGAAACATTAACAATTGGAACCTTTCCAACATTATAGAGGATTGCATGAAATTTTGGGAAAGCTTTAATCATTTTACTCTTTTTCATTCCTGTCGGGAAGGTAACCAGGTAGCTGACCACTTCACAAACCTCAGTGTCAACCTAAATTTCCAAGATCATTCTTTGGATCTTATTTGATTGCCAAATTTGGATAGTAAGGCCAAGAACCTAGTTGTTAAAGACTTCTCTCATTTTTCATTTAATGACATCACTCATGACTAAGAATGGTAATTTTGATTGATTTTTTCCCGCAGTACTAGGCATCCTCTCTGACGGTTCAAGGTCATCATGACTTGGTGTGGCAAAAGACTTGTGTGGGGTCCTTTCTTATCTCCACCTCCCTCTTATCTTTGTCATTCTTGACAAATGGTGGCTAGTGAAGTGGAATTCAAAGATCTTGTGCACAACTGTTGTTATGGAAGACTCCTCAACAAATTAAGGGCCCTCTAAGTGACCCAGACAAAGCAAGGGCAAAGACATGATAATAAACATAGTCAGGGAAATGAATTCTGAGTTGGTGAACAAATACTCTCTGAATGATGTTCATCACTTCTTCTTGGGTCCAACAAATGACCTCAAATTGAAGTATTTGTTGAATTCAAGCATTTTATTGGACAAGAGTACTAGGATCACAACCAAGAACGCGCTAAATTTTTGGCAATCTACGCTCATTGAGGGTGTCAAAGATGAGAAATTGCTCAAGTGGATGGCCACCAACCTTCTTCATACTTAGTGTTTGGCAAGGCTTGGTGGAGGTGTCTCAGTGGATTTGGTTATTCAAAGTATGGAGGATCCAAGGCAATCCACCTTGGGCTAGATACTCTCAAAGTGACACAATTGATTGGGGTTTGGATTGCCCTGTTTGGTGCCAATAACATGCTAGTGGTTCATGAGGACGTTGAGTAGTTTGGTATTGAGATTGTCATCAGGGTGGACCAATTATGGGAACTTTTGAAAGCCATTGCTATTGATAACATCTCTCAGCATTGAATGTTGAATGCTATTTGTGCAAAATTAGGCATCCCTGTCATGGGCAATGATGATTCCAAGCTCGTTGAATTCCTAGGAGCTCTGAGTATTGAAGATGAAGCTCGCAAAAATGATCCTACTCTAGTGGTTTCTAGCTCATTTGAGGAGGATTAGTTTCATTTATGTTAATGGTCGCCGAGCTCTTTCTATAATAACGAAAGATAATAGTATTTTGGTTGTAATTCAACTTAATGATAGTGATCATCATTTATATACTCTTGATTTTATCATAGATTTTAGTTATCATATCAATAAAGAAATTAGTATTTTTTTAATCTATCAAAACCAAAAAAACATAATATATATAATTATATATAAATATTATAATAATAATAATAATATTTTTATTATATTACATATATAATAGAAAATATATATTATTATAAATAAAAGTTATATATATCATTAATTATTATTAATAATATATAACCATCCTTATAATGTATGATGACACCCTGGCACACCCTGCCATTGCCATTCATTATCATCACTCACTTCACCTTAAAAATTTTCACAATATATTTAATTTGGCGCCAAAAAAATTGCAGTTATAAGCGAAACAAAATTCCTGTTGGTTGGCATGTCGTTATTTTCCCTGTGATAGCTGAATATATTCGGATCTTTTCCACACGTTCTGGGTCTGGCACTGCAATTTCCAGGTGATTTCTTAATTTTAGTTTGGTTCCAAAATTTTCAACGGTTTGTTAAATTTTATAAAAAAATTTCGAATTGTAGCAAATCTGGCGGCTTGAATTCGACTTTCACTGTTGGAACGAGTGCTCAATACCCCCACTAGCCTGTAACCTGGGGAACATGTTACGAAGGTTGTGGTAGGGTATTGAAACATGCCTAAAATATACCTTAAAGGTTGTCTTAGGTCACAGACATTTCAGACAACAATTTAGTGTATGAAACCTCTTTTGTTGAAGTCCGCAATGAAATTCTTCCTTGGCAGGCTCGAGAATGCCTAAAATTTTGGTTAAATTTGTTACTGTGTGACCCAGGTTCAATCCCCCATTGTAATTAAGGTGCTGTACAGTTCAGCCCTCACAGTGCAGTAAGGCATGTCAAGATTTAATCCTCACACCGGTGTAAGATGCCTCACAGTTTCACCCTCACACCGGGTTAAGATACCTCACAGTTTCACCCTCACACTGGGGTAAGGCACCTGGAGCTTCAACCTCACATTGCGGCAAGGCATCCCACAGTTTCACTCTTGAACTACAGTTAAGCACCCCACATTTTCACTTGCAGACTGCAGTAAAGAAACCCTATAGTTTTACCCTTGCACCTCAGTAAGACACTCCACAGTTTTACCCTCGCACCGTTGTAAGGCACCTCACGGATTCACCCTCATACCTCGGTAAAGCACCCCCAATTTCACTCCTATGCTGCAATAAGGCGTCCTGCATATTTATTATCATCCCTAAAGGAGGTGGTCCACAGTGCCAGCATCATTTGTTGGTTTCAAAAGCTTAATGGGCCCTATACAAACGGAGAATGTGATCATTAGCCTAATAGCCTGGGTATAAACAGAAGATAAGGCCAAAATATAGTCTTAAATACAGAGCAAATGGAAGCCATATGTACCGTAACACTTGTTGAGCTATTTTAATTTTAAAATGTTCTCTTAAAATACTGTAGATCAAACTCCAAGGCATGGCCCTGTGCAGTAAAGCTTATTGATGGTGAAGGCTTTAATGCAGTGTCAGCAAAAAGTCTAAATAATCGTGACTTTTTCAGTCAATTGCGATTTTTCATATTTATGTTTTCGAATAGATTGCTCATATTTTCCCAAAGTTTGCAATTTTGATTTTTTCCTGATCAGAATTTTCAGGACCCTTCAATTTTCAGGATCCTTTTGGACATGTAAGCAATGCGCTAGCCTCTAACTTTGAAGCCTTAGTTCACTTTCCAAAGACTTTGTCATCTGCTATGTAATTGCTCTTTTCTCTATTAAGTTGCATTGTCTGCTTGCAAAAAGCTTGTTCACATTGCTCGTCTATATGTTTTACAAAATGGGAAACAATTTTTTTCTGACCTGGTTATAACTGCCGGGGACAGCCCTATCCTTCTATCATCCATTAACACTTTAACTTTGAAGTGTGATCACTTCATCATGCAACTTGATTTTTTGTTTTTCAAGTCTACAACGATGGTAGTGCTGCAGCTGAGTGGAATGTCACGTCAATTCTGGAGAGAAATGTTGATAATATGCATGTGATGATTTTTTTTCTTTGACAGGCTCTTACTGTTTGCAGGTACCCAAGCCTGTACCTCTCCAAGAGGCGTCGTTCCTTTTCAAAATTATCCAAACCCTTATATAGATTTGAAATATATATCCCTTTGCCAAGCTAAAGAATATCAGTGACTCTTTCCCAGAATTTGTCATTCTAGAACATATTGTCACAAATTTCTTATAGAGGAAGTCGTGGCTTCTTTTTACTTGATCTGCTCTTTTTAATTCTTTCAGAAATCTACCTATTCCTGCACTTACTTTCCTGAATTGAGTAGAGTCGGCGGATGGGAATAAAAATCATTTGATTATAATTTATGAATGATGAAACTAATTGTCTCTATGTTTGTATCTCCAAGTTCACAAGGATAATTGCATTTTCTTGCTATCTCTAAGTTGTGTAGAAAGGAACTTGGAGAAATCTCCAACGTTTTAATGCTAAAAATGAAGACGCTATCATAATAAATTCTGTAAATACAGATATTGTGAGGTCGTCCACCGTTGAAGTCATGCCCCTGACCAAGATTGCCTAAACAGAATCTACAGATTTCTCCTTCAGAAAAATTGCATTCAGTGGAAAAAATTGATCATAGATCACCTGCAGCCACTGTTGGCAGGCATGGGACCCACTTCTGGGCTTCTATACAAATATTGAAAGGAAAACTTCAAAACTCACAAAACAGCAGAGCTATTATAAACACCGGACTGCAACTTATTTCTTTCACCTATATAGCAGAACAGTTTCCCAGAGTTATCATACCACTATATTAGCTAAAAGTACCACTACAATTCATGCCAAAACAGATAATGTTTTACATGAAAATACCAGATATTGAAAAAGCATAGAAAATTAGGAAACAGCTAGGTTCCCCATACACCTGGTTCCACATTGCCTTAATTAAGGGTTCTGAGGCCAAGGTGCTTGGTGGAGTGGAACTGTTTTACAACGGTTTCCACATTCACTTTGGTGCCTCTCCTTACCAGTTCAAGGACTGCCTTCTGCAAATCAGGAACATCCTCAAACAACCGACGATCTAGATACTGGAAACCACCCTGCACACTGAAGCTGATGAGTGGATGTCGATAATTACAACATTCTACAGAATTTGAACTCCCTCACCTGTTGCCTTAAGACTTGGAAACTGAGATTTTGATTAGGAGAGGATATTACTGCCATTGCCATGAGTGCCTGAGCTCATAATGAAATGTTGAAGATCCTGCACTTTTTTTTCCATAAGCAGCAGGATTGTGTTGTGGTCAAAGTGAATATCCTTGTTGGAATCAAGCAGCACCCAAGGAAACCTTCTCAGTAGCAATATGAATCTCAGAAACTGTAGAGATTCGAGAAGAGGGCATTGCATCCTCTATTGTTGTTCCCTAGCTCCGCTGGATCTGTCCACTGAAGGTCCTCACAATACAGGTCCTCATCATGATCCTACTTCTTTAACATACTTTCCTTTCTTCTTCCGCTCACTCCCCAAGAGTAGCAATGCGGTTTAGCTGAAACGTGAGTGGAGTTTGTTTTTTGAAGTGGGATTGACAAGTTTCCCGACTTCCAACTTTTCTTGGCTTGAGAGCCAGTATTATTTTCATGTGCTGCCCCTTTTGCCATGACTGCAAGAGCTATGTATTCACTAACAACAACAAAACAGGAAACAACACTGCCAGACAGAGAGGAGGAGAGAAAAACTGTTTTTAATATACACAAACTGCTCGAGTTCGGATAAGGACAGCTGTGCATGAGGCTGAAATTCAAATCTACTATATTGTTCTATGGTTAACCAATTGCTAGACTTTTCACAGTATACTGCAGTTTGAAGAACATTCATTAGTTTAATGGTGACATTACAATCCATGATATTCAAACAGATAGTCCCAGATATGAAAAGACTATTCAGAGCCGACACCATAAACTTCAAGTCATGAGAAACTGAAATGAACATCCTGGACAATAAGACCGATGAATAGGTGTCTTTCTTGATTAATTTCACACTCACTAAGATAATTTTCATGATGCTATGAATTGACAAATAATTTATGGGCATAAAACGAAATCCATATCTAACCTATCCTTCCCTTTTCCAATATGAATTAGTTCTTTGGGACTAAGACCATGACTATTGTCATTCTTATTTCTAGAGATTAAACTTCCAAAATATAGGATGGTTGCAACCTTAGCTAACCTTAGCTTCAGGTCTTTCAAGGTAGGGGGATATCCATTCCATGAATAAAGTCTGTTAAGTTTCCATCATTAAGTTCTTTATTTGCATGGTTTCCTATTAGATACAGCTTGCAGCACCTTCCTCCACATTCTTATACATCCAAGTGAGTACCTCTTCTTATGCTTAAGCATCACAGCGAAATAATCTCCATGGTATTTTAACTGCACAGTGGATTTCAAAAGGATGATTTGAATATTGGCAGTCTTCACTATTGTTTTGCTCCCAAAGTGTGATTAAGGGCAAAATCTACCAAGTCCAACCTCTCTTGTTTTATCCAAGAGGTAGATCTTATTATAATATGGTTTTATTCCATGGCTAGATTTTTTTATCGTAATTCTATTCTCCCTCGATAATATGGATTCATTCTTTATTTTATATAAACCAATATTACATTGAAAAAAAGAAACAAAGAAATTATATTAATATCCGTGAATGGCCAAAAGCAGGTCAATGGGACTTGAGAATACATCCAGTTACAATAGAAAGGGCTAGGATAAAATGACCCTTGGATCAAAAACTAACTAAAATATAAAGAACTAAAGCACTGAAAAAAAATAAGCAGGGCTAAACCTGAAGGAGTAAAGCCCTAATCCATATGGTTAAAGTACAAGTACAAATAGCCATGCGGGGGGAAGCAAGACCCCCCAAAGAGCACGGGCTGGTGAAAGTTGGAAGGATTGGATGCTAGTCCCATCATGCATCTTTGTCAAGGTCCGGTCTAGAGGAATCATGTATGTCATCATTTATCACTGTGAAAGGGCCAATGCATGATCTTAGAATGCTCGTCGGGGAGTGTCCAAGGATGATGGGGCAAGGTTGGGTAATCCTAGGAGGAAGCGTAACACTCCCCCTAGAACTTATCCTAACATCCAAGGTTGAAGAAACTCCAGTGGCAGCAAAGAAACTCAAGAAGGAACAAATCTATGACATCGAGACGGAATGTATTTGGGCACCCTAATACTAGTAGTGTGCAAATATGATTGTTGCCTCATTGAGCTACCCCTTTGTTTGGGAAGGAGTGGTATCCAAAGGGTGCTTAGTACCACTGACCTCTATGATGGGCTAAAAGAAAGAGGTGATTAGCTTGGGAGCTCTAGGGCCCCCTTGTAGGGTCTCGTGTCGAAGGGTGACAACCTTTCGAAGAAAAAAGGCCAAGAATTGTTGGCCCAAGTGTTGAAAAAAGTGGATAGAGAGTTGCCAGAGTCTCTATAAAGACAACGGTATCTCCCAAAAATCTCATGATAAATGGGGCACCTTAAAATGAAATGCTCCTCACTCTCCACCTCATGGAGGGGTAAAAAATGACATATTCGGTCATGATGATCAATCTCAACCTACAACTGGTGGGAGCACACCCTCAACTGGTCGAGGGGAAATCTCAAGCCGTGTACCAGTGACACTGGAGATATTCAGGGTGGCAAATGACACCATCCACCACTTGCAAGAAATGCTCAACATAAAAGGCAAGCTTGGGGTTGAGCAACTGAGGAGGAGAGGTCCAAGTGACGTGAATGATTGGGTAATCACTCCTGCTTGTCTTATTTAATTCACATAGGGAACGCATTGTCAAGCCTAAACTATTGATAGGCCTAGAAGCCACATTCGAGAGGTGTATGTTCCACCAATATTCATTTGAGACTTTGATCCGTGCGACTTCGAGGAGGTGCACGAAGGACAAACGACAACTATTTAAACTGGATGGATTTGTTCAAATAGAATTGTAGAATTATATAACATGCTATGGAATCTAAACAAGATGCGGAACAACCATTATACATTCAATGCAAAGAGATTAGCAGAATAATGTTACTTTTATTCAGTGGAAAAAATAGGGTATAGGTACATATGTGTAAACTATATAGTAAGATTGAGAACGAGGATTCCCATGATCAAAATGGGGGAGATATTTCCTAAATGATTTGTCTAGATTGTGATGATCAAAAAGGATGAGAATGAGGATTCACGTGATCAAAGAGGGGGAAGACACTTCCTAACTGATTTGCCTAGACTAGAATGTGATACAATGATCGACAACTGTTATATATTCAAGGTGTGCTAACATGTGAGATAAATGACCACGTCCATTTATTTTGTTGCCCTTAGGTCGAATGGATGCTTATATACAACATTACAAGAGCGTAGTATAACAAACGATGATTACAAAAGAGGAAGGTTACAAGAATGGTACATCTTCTATCCGAGGGATGGTTGGACTTTTGGTAGGCATGGTGGTTGGGCTCGCAAGTGTGTGACATGTTGACAGGTACTTTGACATGGCACAAGCTCTTGAAGCACCACTTGGCATAGGTGACATGGCGCAAAGTGTCCACGTGGCCATTGAGTCATGTGCATAATCTAATTGTTGTGCGGTATGTATCTTGGTGTTGTGCAAGCATGCAAGGGTGTTGTAGAGGTTACACAGGGGGCGCGCACTGCTGTGGTCATGCACAGGCTATGCGGGACACACGAGCATGCATGACAATGTGTAGTAGTGTGCACAATATTTCCTTAGTGTTTTGCCTCATCTCGCGATGTTCCAATCAAGCTGGTCAATACCTAGGAAAGTTGCCATTGATTTAATAGGAATATTATTCCTTATAGAGAACTTGTTCCATGCTATCTTCACCTTCAAAAATTAGGAAATCATATTATGGATTATTACTTCTCTCTATTTATGGTTGGTGCAAAGGGTGGTGTGAAGATCAACCTGTAGTATTCCTTGGTGTCATGTGCTACCTCGGGTTGTGCCAATCGAGTGAAGTGTTTCTCAATGAAAGCTGATTCTGATGCTGCCTATCTAGGATAAGCCTTTCAAATGGTGCACACCAACTTGGAGTGGTGCAGTACTTTGCATGTGTGTAGAACGCACTGAGTGCACAGAGGATGTGTTGTGTGGAACACATGGTTGTGCTGAACAATGTTGAGATTGATCATAAAAAAACTGGCATGGGGCGTTGCCTTGCGAAAGAGCGCGTTGCCTCTCAACCTCACCACGGCTAGCCCTTGACACTTATGTGCTTCGTACCTATCGGGTGAAGTGCACAATGCGGTCTTTTGAGCTATGTGGTATGTTCCTTGGTGTTGCATGGAATGTGCATGATGCTGGGAGCTGCATGGAGGTGCTAGAAGTGCGACATTGCACTTATACATGTCTATTGATCTGGGGAATGCCTATCTAATCATGCGAATGTGGCACAAAATACTTTGCAAGTGACCACAAACCAATAAAAGTACCGAAACAAGAAAGTAGTCTTGAGGGATCCCTCATGTGCTCGAATCAAACCTGCACTTAGCCTTGTCTTGGTCGGTTTGCATTATCATATCAACATTAATGTGGAAAGCATGCCCACTAGGGCTTGAACTCGAGTCATCATTAGGGCAATCACTTCACCTTACCATTAAAACATGCCCCATGTACCAACGGATTAGGAGTGCTATCAACACCATGTTGATTAAGTTAAATTATTCTTGTCAAAGCAATACAACTCTTCAAAGGACTTTTTTTTTTTCTTTTGTTTGTTGATAAGCCAACTCTAGTACTTTCATCTTTGTATTTCAAATTTGAAAATATACTTAATTGGCTTTGAAACGTCATCCTTTTGAAGCTCGGGCATCTTGTAAAATTTGGAGACTTTTATTTGAGCCTTTAAAAAGACATGTCTGACATTTGATTTTTTTAAAAAATCTCCTATAGTCTTATAGAAATTTTGAGCAATTTTATTTCTGACATTGACTATTGAAATTTAAACATTTTAAATAGAAGGGTGTCATCTAAAAACTGGACTTGGCTAATGTTTTCGAATGTTAGAGGTGATGTTGAAGCCTTAAATACAAGTCTTTGTTCTTTCTAAAACCCCCTTTTGGCTTTGTGATGAGATGCATATATCAATAGAAAATAGGGGGCCTTGTTGAAGACTGCTTGATCTATTGAAGAATAGTTTTAACTCTAGCTAAAATTAAGTTTTCGGAGAATCTTGATTGAAGGCTTTTTTCACCTTATGAAAAGCTTCGGCCGTGTTCAGCTTCAATTGATAGTGTTAATTATTTTCAACTTATGATGACCATATTGCTTCTTAGGCAAGTACAAGAATTCTAAAATTTGTTTGTACCACGAGATAGATAAAGATAAATATATTAATGTCCAACTAATGACCACAAAGGTAGGTCAAAGGGATTGCAGATTGTAGAAGTGTGTCAGGAATAAGTGGGAAACCAAAAAGGTCTCCAAAAAAAAGAAAAACAATGCTGAAAGAAATAGTACAAATCATGGCAAAGAGCAATCACGCTCAAATCCAAAGAACCAAAGAGCCAAAAAGCCATGACCAACCACGCTTAGATCCAAAGAAGGGAGCAGAAAGAATGAGCAATCCTTGAGAATCTCTAAACATTAGGTGGGCAAGAATGAACCCTGAGAAAGAAGAACCAAGAGGGAGTCCATCAAGAGTTCGATCCAACTCTCTTAGCATCCAAGGCTGATGAGACGAAGCTCCAAATAGAAGTATGACCCGAAGAAGGGGAGGTAGGATGTCTGGTCTGTTCTCCAATAATTTGCCTAGAAGGAAAAGTCCTTTGCGAAGATCTGGTTGATCTAGTCTGTCTCTTGATGCCAAGGCTGAAATGGATATGTTGATTGGATCGAGAGAAAATGCATTATTTCCAAATAATAGACTGAAAGGGAACTTGTTTTAGCTTGTTGGACATTGTCTTTGGAATCAATTGATTGTAGGTATTTTTGTTGTTTTAAAAAATAGGAGGGATTTGTATTTTATAATTACATAATACATGAAATTGGCATCGAGACCATGTTTAGAGTCTTTAAGTTCTTGATACTGTTAATCAGATCCTTACACATGTAAGTAATAGTCAAAAATTCGCAATAGTCGAATGAACTCTACTGATTCATATATAACCACAAGAACACTCCTTAGACTCACACAAGAAGCCCAAATGCCTCTATGTCTCTTGAAATTCCTAGGTGGGCAAAACCGCCGCCATATGCAGGGAAATTGTTGTGGTGGTTGTGAAACTGCCACTTAAGGTTGCTAAATGACCCCCTACATAAACCAACAATTTTAAAACTATAAAATGTTCTCTAACTTTCAGAGGCCTAACTTTTGCATACAAACTCAAAATCACATGTTTTTTAAAAATTACATAACTATTCGAGAATAATCCAAATATGTACTTTAAATGCACTTTTGATGCCAACCATATGTTGATCAATCCCTTACAATAGAAACTAGCTCTTTTCTAGGTCTTGGTGTGTTGCGAATAACTCTATTTGATAGTTAATTGTCTTACGGACCGAGTTGGATGGTTTTCTTGATCCAATTTTCTGATCATACACCCCATCCCCCATCCCCCTCGAATTTGAAGGCATTTGGTCCCACAAAAGCTATATAAAAGTAAGATGAGGATTTACCTTCTATTTCTCAAGCGGGATACCAATTTTATCGTCCTTTTGGAATGTACCTTGTTCCTCTCTTGGACAGTGACTGCCCAACTTTGTAACCTGCAAACCCAAGTTGATAAAGAGTCCATGACTCCTTCCAATCTTTGCCAACTGACCTTCTTGCACTCTTTGGTATCTTGGTTTTCCTTGTGCCTATTTCTCTTAACCTCTTTCTTGCGATACACATGCTTGTAGGCTAGGGTGAACCTCTCCATGAAGAGATGCTTATACAACATTCTCCTTGCTGCTCACAATTATTTTAACAAGTGAAGAAACATATTACATTATGTAGGTGGTTATACATCAAATCACTACGGTTACAAATTGCCCTTATCTTGGGTTTTACAAGTCAACAATGTAACATGCATGGATTGAAGCATATAATTTACAAAGTTGTCCATGTTTTGCAACTGAAAGTTTGCTTCAAAACAAATGCAACATGCATTGAACGAAACATATTCAATGAAGGAACATGGATGTCAAAACACATCCATCACAACTAACAGTCTTCTTGTGGAGTGCTACTCACCATGGATGCACTTCTCATCCTTCATGGAAGAATCCTGGGCTCATGAGCATGCAATAAGATGCCCAACAACATGTCATACCAACTACTGTTATATCAAAACCTATTTTGGAGAACCTAATGCAACCTTAATCCATGTGCATACAACAATTCAAAAACATGCTACAAACTTGTTACAACTGTTTAAGGTTATCATTTGCATACCAAAACCAATATAGGCATGCTATAATAGTTTTGATTTATGAAAATCAGTCTATACCTCCATGCTACAATCATGTGAGTTCTCAAATGCATGCTACAACTAGACATGCTAAACATGATGTAATTCTGAATTTGCATGGAGAGGAAAAAAAGCTCTACATGCTGTCACCTTTGTGATACCTTGGCCTTCAATCTGTGCTTGGATCTTTCTCAACATAGAGTGCCTCTTCTACCCATCTTGCCATATGTTACAAGAAATTAGTAAGGAAAACATGGCTACTGGCAAATCAACATGAACATGAGAATGTTGGAAATGATACAACCTCTTTGATGCAATGGGCTGCTCCTACATGTGCTTCTCAAACTGATTGTATGGTTGCTCCATATCCACCCTTAATGAGTGACATTTCTCCATATTTTCTCATGCAAATGAGGTTATCTTGCTTTTTTCAACAATGGAACATAACAAGCAATTTGGGGGTGCTTACATATGCATGCTAACCAACATCTTAGCTATGCAAATACTCTGTCCATGAAACCAATAATAAAGACTTATCATTACCCACTTGCAATGGTGATGAGGAATCCTCTATGGGTTGCTCCCTCTTGATGGTTTCTATCTTGGATAGCTTTTTAATTAGATGCAAATCAAAATTTGAGTTTTGCAACTATCCTTCTAATGACCAATCTCTTACCATTCTTACCTCTTGATAGTGGTGATGGATGCTCCTCTAGGGGCTGCTCCTACTTGATGGATTCTTCTTTAGATAGGTGGGCTTCTTCTTTTGCTACCTCTTGTCATGGAGGTGCTTGAACAGTTTCTTCATTTGTCATCTCTTGCTTTGTAGGTGCTTGAACAACTTCTTTCTTACTTGTAGATGCCTCTTCCTTCTTGGAATGCTCCTTGAAAATTTTTGGGTGAAATTGTGGATGAAGTTTCCAACATTTTGCATGCCAATGACCACTTATGTTGCAATGATTCTTGACCATTCTCTTGGACAACATGCCCTTCTTGCCCTTCTCCACATTCTGATTTGGAGAGTGGTCTTTACAACTTGCATCCTCCTCCTTGAAGGACACAAGGTTCTTTTGGATGGATTTCTTCTTCCAACACATGGCTACACAATGTTTATTTATTCCATAGAAAGAACATGGATATGTATACCTACAATTTTGTGCTACATGGTCACTTTTCTTACATTTGAAGCAAACAATGGAAAAATTGTTCTTTCCATACCTTATTTGGATGCCCTTTGTGCATGCATGATGAAGCGGTAATGTGTTACCTCCTCCTTTGGGATGTTCACCTCTCTTTCGAGATGCCTTGCATTTTTCTTTCATGCTCTTTCCATCATTGAAAGGCTGTACCATTCCTAGTTCCAGCTTCCATTCACTCATATGGTCATGGAGTGACAATGTGCTGTCTCCCTCTTCATGGAGCTGTTGTTCTCTTCTTGGAGACTCTTCTTTGGCTCTTTGAGATGGCACAATGCTACCTTCCTCTTCATTAGATCCCTGTCCATTCTTTAGAGAATCAAACTCCTCATTAGATTTGACAACATAAATGATTGCATTACCTTGCATGGCTGTTTTTGTAGAGCTAGTGACTTGGGCTCTTTGCTTTTTAAAGTTTTCCTTGATTCATCTATTTTGGAGCATTCTCCAATTCTTTATTTGCCACTAACATATCTCAAACTTGCATATTGAGGCATTTCCTCAAGCTTTATGGGATCAGTCATTCCTTGGCCATTGATGACAAGGCCCTTTCCATCATAACCCATCTTGGTTAGCAACTTAGAGCCAAATCCCTTAGTATGGTTCTCAAATTTATCAAAGGAAGCATTTAGATCTTAATGGAAAGAAAGATAATATGATGAAGTGTTTACTTTTTGTTGACCATTTTTGGTCATGCAGACCAAAATCGGTCTCCCATTTCTTCTCCTTCCATTTCCACGCTCAGACATGAAGGATAATGCAAAAGTATACTTTTGCAACTCGTTTTTTCTCTTGGCATGCAAAAGGCTTAACTTCAAGCGTTTGCAAGAACAGATAGGGTTGGAAGGAGTGATTATACAGGAGTTTGCAAAAGGTGCTAGCTTCATGAGAGTTCCCAAAGTTGAGTGTAAGTTTCGTGTCTCAAAGTCTAAGGAGCTCCATGATGTGATCTCGAGTTTGACAGAGCAAATAAATTGTTTCGGAGGACTTTTATTGGCAAAATAGACCAAGTTCAGAGGGCAGAAAACGCTTGAAAGGGTCAGAGTTTTCCTTCAGAAAAAGGACTAAGGGAAAAAAAATCCAAGGGAATTAAAGGGATGAATTCTTTTGGACAAAAAGTTCGAAGGAATTCCTTCGGACTTTTGTCTGAAGGAATTCGCCCGAAGAAGCCCGACCGAAGGGAAAGCCGACAGAAAACAAGCGAAAAAACATGAAGATTTCCTTCGGACATTTTGTCCGAAGGATTTGAGGACCAAGAAGCTCAAAGGACCCCGAAGCCCGACTGAAGGGAAAGCCGACAGAAAACGAGTGAAAAAACATGAAGATTCCTTCGGACAAAATGTTCGAAGGAATTCCTTCGGACATTTTGTCCGAAGGATTTCGAGGACCAAGAAGCCCGAAGGACCCCGAAGGGCAAGTGCCCTTGCGGGGGACTCTCAGTGACCGCAAAAGGGACCTTTATCAAGGCTCGAAGCGACACCTTCCCTTCGGGAGGTTTCAAAGACAAAGGCCTGGACAAAGGAAAAGGCCGAAGGAACAAAAAACCAAAGAAATTGCCAAAGGGGATGACGGGCCCGAAGACGTCAAAATTGAGCATAACAAACTAGCCGTTGGAGGTTCAAACGCCCAGTGACGGGCGTGTAGGCGTCAAAATTAAAGCGGTGAAATAGCCGTTGATTTTGAAAAGCTTAAGGACAGGCTGCAAGTGAACTCAGTGACTCGTCGAGAAGATAGCCCCGAGTGCTCACAAGGCCAGGAAAAGACAAAGCCAAGAAGGGACAAAAAATAGCAAGGAAAGACGGAACAAAACAGAGAATCTAGAACACGGCCACGCACACATACGACAACATATGGAATGTTCCAAAAGACGCACCCAGCTAAGCACAGATATGGACAAAACAACCCAGGTGGCGAAAGGTGTCCGCACAAAGAGTTATTCCAGTGGTTGACATAGTCTCTGCCAAGTGGTCATTAAGGAGCGCGAACAGTGAAGACGCGGCCTGTTTTTTTCACTCTTTGCATTGATGAACAGACAAACCACGTGAATATCTTGAAGGAGCGGTCTTGTTTGCAGAAAAAGAGGCGTGACCCGTGCTTTCACATTAATGTTTGAATGCCAAAGTCAAGATTGACAGCGAACACAACATTCTCTTTCAACGGTTTTCTCTTCTCGATGCTCTCAACGCACATGGGCCACTTGTAAAAAAGGGCATCAAAGTCTTTTCCAAGGGGGTGCCATTTGCTTCCTCTCTCTCTATATATTGTAATCTCTCATTTGAGAAGAGATATCTCTCAACTTGTAAGGCGGAGCTCTGTCGAAATTTACTTTGAATAAAAAAGAAGCATTTTTGTCTCCATTTGAGCTTACACTTTTGCATGTCTATGGCTTTGTCTTGTGTTAAGTCATTTTCCTTCATGCTTTCACAGAATGATTCCAACATGTCTAGTGTATTGTGAGTTTTTTTGCAAGTTAGCTAGAAGTGTCCACAACAGAGTATAAACGCATGTGAACACGCTGCCATAGTGTGTCTTAGAACACCTCTGGTAGTTCTTCCTCCTTGTATCTCCAGAGGACCCGTAGCTCACTAATGCAAAAGAATTTCTCATATCAAATGAAGTGTATATCAGCTTGTTCTTGGTGGAAAGTGTATGTTCAAACTAAGTAGATCAACCATTTTTGGTGCATCACCATTTAGTTTAGGTTCTGTTTTTCAGTAATCCTTCTCTCTTTTCAACCCCTGCCATTATATATATGTATTAGCAATATTTCTGGAATAAATTAAAGATGCATCAGAGGGAGCTAGCCCTTATCTAGAGACTCTCCCCTCAGTTTTGCCAGACCCACAGGCAAGAGAGGAGTTTTCATTGTGCCGCGTGGAAGAGAGAAGCCCAGCCTTCTTTCAAGGGTGCAATCCACAGCGTCAACACTTTGCATACTTCAATCATGGTTTGTGCATCTTTGATAGAGGACGGTCTTCTTTGCATGGTAGACTCTTCTCTCTCTTTCACTTCTTCACCATCATCTTGTAACTTTGCCAACATCTCTTCTTTGGTTTGCAACTCATGTTGCAATTCTTCAATGATACCGATAATAAATTCTACATGGCTCATCAATCTAACTTGCAGCATATAATTTTCATTTTCCAAGCATTGTCATATCTTTCTTAATTCAAAGTTTTCCTCTTGAATTTGTCAGTTAGTATCTTCAAGCTTTTGAAGTCTCTCTCTCTTCAAAGCTTTACCCATAGTTGAACTTTTGCAACCAAGAAAAATGCACTTTCTTGTCAATAAACAAATATGGAAGAATATATAGCACAATGTGGAAAAGTGTTAGCAAACCCTTTCAAGACAAAAAGAAAACCTGCTTTAATACCAATTTGATTCGTAAACTAGGTGGATATTCCACACTACGCTTCATTAACACGAATCCTTTTCAAACAAGGGGTTGTCCTCAAGTTCTATGCCATAAAACAACACCCAAAATGTTGTTTTGAAATGTATCCCAGATCTTATGTTTGTCATCTACAACATACAAAAGAATATGCAACTTATCACATGCAATCCCCACATGCTACGTCCATTTCATACATTCTTTCACTCTCTAAACATGCTACTATTCCATACATGACTGAAATTGAAATGTTTGTATAGAAGTGCAAGACCAATGTGAAGTTCTTTAACCTTTATGAACAAGTACTATGCTTGTGATAGATGAATTTTGAGCTCTGTTAAGTGTTTGTGATAATAGACTATTTGCAAGGAACTGAGACATGCAATTAAAGGAAACAAATACATGAAAAAAAGAGATAATATAAGACATACCTTGGACAAACTCGATGTGAGAAAACTTTAGCAAGAGTGAAGTTATGCTTTCTCATCTTTATTGTGTTTTGTAGTTTACAAGCTTTTACCTTCTTAAGCTTACAAGAACACCAACCTCAAAAGTATCCTACACTCGTAATGCCCTTTGCATTGTTCAGTGGAAGACTTGCCTCTTCAATAAGAGAGACTATTGAACTCAACTATCTCAGCTGTGTAGTCTTCAATTCAATCAAATACATAGAATAATGCTTTTAGGGCAGGTTTATAGAATTTTGGAATTTCATTGAAACCTTAACATGAAAGTACATAATTCTAAAAATGATCCATAAAACATGATAGGAAAAATATAATCCACATAAAAACCCTTCAAAAAATAAAGAAATTCAATTTATTTCATGGTAGAATCCTCACATCATCAAATTTGATTTTTTCAATAAATTCCAAGCTTGTAAATTAAATAATTTACAACTGATTATACAAATGCAAATTCAACAATTATCAACCAACCGGATGAAGCCAAAGTGGAACAACCTTCGAATCTTACCTCCTAGGGTGATGTCAGCCATCCCAAGGTTGGTAAAACACGTGAATGACTCCTCTAGGCAGGTCGCCCACCTCCAATTGCCTCCTAGCTATTGTGTCCACCTCCAATTGATGCCCTAGCTGCTGCGTCAACCTTAAATGGATATTTTAGCTGCTGCATCAACCTCAAATGGATGCCCTTGCTGCCACACCATGTATAAATCAGACCCTTGTGCCTTATCCAACAATCTTTCACACCTATGTGACCCCTGAATGAAGCCACCATGCAAAAATTGGGGGTTTCTGTCCCTAAGATTTGATTACCGAAGAGGCTTTTCGTCTTCAATGACTGAAGTAGAAGCAAATTGCTCAACTTATAAAATATAAAAAAATAGATAAATGATAGATTCTCCAAATGAACCCCTCCCTTTTCTTTTATGCCTTTTCCACTCCAACTTCAAACTTACATTATTTTAATATTAAAACAAAAGTTGCCAACAATAAGTTACTTTTGGCTAACCTAGTTATATTATTATTTTTACTTTAAGTATTTAAAAATACTTTTTATTTTAATAAGAATAATATTATTAAGTTGTTCAAAAGATTAGAAATGATCGGGCCCAACTTAAATGATATTTTTAATTATTTTAATTTAGAAAAGAGGACATCACAGTCCACCCTTTCCAAAATTGCTTGCCCTCAAGCAATTGCAACCTCGTAGAGTCTGGACGTTGTACCTATCAAATGAGATAGCCTGTTAAAGAACATAGTGTCATATATCTTCAATGGATACTGAATACAATTCATCCTCAAGATGATCCTCCAAAATTTGTTGATTTCTAAAGGCACCCACAAACTCCCATAAGACCAAAAGCTGCCATATGTTCTCCCCATTGTGCAGTTGTTGTCGCACTTGGCTCCTCCCACACAATGAAGGATCTGGAATACCAAACCCGAGTCTCAATGGATCCTTCCATGATTTGGCGAGCTCCCAATATATGGTGAAAATCAGACTGTGGATAGGCTAGGGGCAAGTTACAACAACCACAAATCACTTGGAATTCCGTCCAAATTAGAACTAGGATGGTTGGAATGATTGTCTTCCATAATAGGACCCCTCCACTAACATTACCATGCAAGGAAACCCTCTCAAATTGCATAAATGTACAGCTGTTCATGATTGAAAATATTAAGACCATCAATATAGAAATGATGTAACAATTATAAGTATGACAAACCCATGCAACATTCAGTAATGTGATCGATATAGAAGCAGTAAATAGCCATACAAGGACTGAAAGCTTTCCATTAGTCGTCACCAATTGGAAAACACTCTTTCCCATGACTGGAAACCCTTGTGAAATCATTTGTGTGAGTGCCCATGTAGCGATGTGATGGCCGATAGCACTGATGACAACAACATTAGTGCTGCAAATTAGGCCCATACATGTCTTGGGTATGCTTCCACTGTCATATGATGATATCATCTCATCATCGTTTCCATTTTTGTCACCATGTGCTTCTAATATTTGGACAAGCAACTCCTCCATCCCATCAACACCATCTGCAATCCCATGCTCTTCATCATTAGCTTGCGCTGATAACAAACTCAGTTGCTCTATCTCATTCTTGTCTTCTTTCTCTTTCATACTCGCTACCTCCCTTCTAGGCTGATTATACTTTCCTCACTCATGCCATGTGCAAATAACCTTGTATTTTCCTTGTCCACCTGAGAACCTTGCTTACTGTAGACATTCAATTCCCAACACCATTTGTGTTGAAATTGTCAATCTTACTCGAATTGCACTCAAATGCACATTTTAGGTCAAAATCCATAAAACGCGCTAAATGGTTAGAACTTATCATTTACAAGTGCCAATTTAGGTCAAAGTATCCCTAAATAAGGCAATGCAATTTATGGGTCAGCTAACTTTGATCAATTCATTTCGAGTCAAAATGACGATTTCACTTTTTGTGCTCTGGATCTCTCTTTTATTCTAAATTCATTGGTAAACGTCACGTACCTTTGTTATTTTGTGTTGGAAACATTCTAAATGGAAATACAGTTTCGATGCATTTAACGTCACTTTCTAATTCTTCTCGAGTCAAATTACAACTCAGTAATATGACTTTCTGACCATTTTGATTAATTGAGGACCAATTTTCAAATAATTGCACAAATGTTGATTTTGTTTAAGACTAATTAATCCAAATCAAGAGCTTAAGTGAATTTTCTATGAGAGTTGTTGAATATTCCTTTTTGAAAATTGATTCCTATTAACTACATCATCAGGTGACCTCATTTCTTGGGAAGCCATCCTTAGGTCATATATGCCACAAATATCAAGATTATGGGTCACCCATGCCTAGTTAATGCCTCCATGCCTCTTCAATGCCCCTTTTTCCAAGGTCGTGATGAAGATAATTATGAGTTTAATTCCAAATATTAGGATTATCCATGGCCACACATCTCAATCTTGAGATGGAGAGTCATGGTTGATTCTGACCAATCTCAAAAATCTATAAATAGAGAGGCCATGGACATGAATTTTAAGCTTGAATATTGCAAAGTTATAATGTTAAATTGTTTCCACAATCCTTTGCATTTGATCATTGATTTTGTTTGCAAGCTTCATTGATAGGCTAGTGTAGTGATTTGGAATCATGAGGCTAGGTTTTATGGAGCGTTCTTGAGACATTGGAGGAGTTTGCCACCATTGTTGACAAAAACAAGGATGCTTGATCAAGGGAAAACATGCTTTTGAGCCACATCGGTATGGTGAATCCATTTGGGAAGGTAATATAAGGTTGCTTTCTTTCATTTGTTTCTTGCTATCCTTTGTAATCTCCATAAGAATAGATAGGCTTAGTTAGTTAGTTCTTTATGCATTTTTCATTATTTATGGACTTATGCTTGACTAACTTGTTTTGTAATCCTCTCTACACTTACCTTGACTCATACGAGTCTCTTCACCAATACCTATATAGGCTAGTCCCACACGTGCAACATAACTTGCATTCTTCAATCTTCTTGGTAGAAATATGTCCACTGTCTTCGTCTCTATGCTTCTTGAGTGACATTCTTCATATCTACTTGCCCAAGTGTTCCTTGGATCCACCTTCCTAAACAATTCCTGAACTTTGTCTTCTATTGTTTCACTTTGTATGCACTTTTCAAGATGGGAATTTGATACATATACTTCTCTATCCACAGGTGTCCCATAGAGAAGGTTTTCTTCTTGCTTGTCTCTTTCCCTTGCTCTTGTGAGAGTCTTCTCTTTCGCCTCCAGCTGCTGCAATTGAACTTTTTTTTGCATGCCTTTTTGGGAACATCCTTGTACAATCACTTTCCCACTCTCTCTTGTCTCCATGATGACTTGAAGACTATTCTCTACTGTTGTTATATCCTTATCAACTATCTCTTCAACTACAGCTGCCATACTATCATCTTGTTTCACTTTTTCACTTCGCTTCTCATACCTATGAGCATGCTGGATTGAACCATACTCATGCCTTTTATTTTCTTTCTTCTCAAATTTTGGACCTGCACATAAAACACACACATTAGGGAAATCAAGAGCCTCCAACATCACTCCTTCAACCACTTCATCATACCTCATAGACATGTTGCTCAATTTTTTTCCATTGCTTGCATTTTTCTCATATCTTCCATGCATATGATGGACTTTGAAAGGTCCATTCATGTTGCCCCAAACATGGCTATAGCATTGCATATTCTTCCTCAGAATCAGACTTGTAGTGGCTAGAAACCAATTTACCCTATTTGCACATGCCTCAACTTTGATGGTAGGCTGAAAATTCTTCCACCATGTGATTGAAAATACTTCAATAGCAGTGACCAATTGAAAATCACTCAACTTTATGCATGGAGCCATTGGTATGGCTGCCAATAGAATGTTGGGCAAGTTGTAAATGTGGATAACAATAGGTCTACAATCTAGAATGGTGAAGCCATTTTGTAGACTCTTATCCTCCTTGACTTCTCTTTCACTCATCCAAGGGTGGCAAATCTGTATGTAGCTTGACTCTAACAAAACCATGCTATGTTGAGTTATAAGACATTGATCAACAACCAAATAAAATCTATTGTGTTTACTGTAGACATCCAATTCTTATCACTATTGTGCTAAAATTACAAATCCGAACGACATTTTGCAACAACACACAATTTGGACCAAAATCACTGAAATGTTTTAATTTGTCCGTACACGTCACGTGCAGGTGTCGATTTGTGCTCATGTATCCTTGAATGGGGCAATGCATTTTATACAATCATTATCTTCTTCCAAATCACTTCGTGTCAAGTTTGCAACCAAGCAAATTGTCGTTCTGAACCATTTAAACACTCTAATTCATTTGCACACGTCATGTGCAAGTGCCAATTTGTGCCTATGTATTCCTGACTAATGGGGCAATGCATCATTCACAATTATTATCTTCCTTTGATTCAACTCCAGTCAAATTATAAAGAAACAAATTGACATTTTCGACCATTTTGATTAAACATGCGACCAATTTCCAAGAGTTGCAAAATACTAAGTAAAGTCATTAAGCAAATCAAATCAAATTAAGAGCTTAAGTGGAAAGTCCATGCAAAGTTATTGTATTGAGCTTGCTCAAAGGAGGTTTCCCCCTCGAAGTGGCTTGCAATCAATATAATCATTTCAGTGCTTCTGCTAATTTTATAAATATGTTATTTCGTGCATTTTTATCAATTTGTTGCAGGAGGATCCTCTTAGAGTGTTTTGCATATAACTGATTGTCGGCTAGAAGTTGCAGGGTCTAGTCCAAGTGCAGTATATGGTCTTCCCGTGTTTTATTGTATGCCATAATGTCATCGAAGAAAACCAAGATAAATTTGTGAAGCCATGGCCAATTTTTTTGGTTCATCAGACTTTGGAATGTTGATGGAGCATTTGTGAGGCCAAATGGCCTCACCAAGAACTCATATTGGTTGTTGTGAGTTCAAAATGTTGTCTTAGGGATATCCTCTTACCATTATTCAATTTGATAGTAGCCAGACCGCAAATCTAACTTGGAGAAGTAGGATCCATGTAATTCATCTGGTAATTTGTCAATCACCGGGATGGATAATTTATCCTTGATTGTGAGTTTGTTTAGCTGACAAAAATCCATGTATAACCTCCAAGACCTGGCTTTCTTCCGAACGAGGAGCACTAGGGAGGAATATGGGTTGACACTTGGCCGAATGATCCGTGTAAGCAATTCTTGGACCATCTTCTCAATCTTAGTTTTCTGCATGTAGGGGTATTGATATGGCTGAGTGTTTGGTGGCTGAATACCTAGTATGACTTGTATTGTGTGGTCATGTGAGCATTGTGGAGGTAATCCTTTAGGTTCTACAAACACTTGAGAGTACTTATGGAGCATCAATTGCAAGTTCATAGGTTTCATTGACGTCCTTGTCTCTGTCATGTGAACTACTCAAAGTTGAGCCACCACCCCTGAAGAAACTTGTTTTACTAGCTTAGCCATGCAGTGAGAATTAACAAGTTGAGTGGGTCCTACTAGCATTCCTCTTAGAGTGTATTATTGCCGCATGATTGTGAATTGCATCCATAATTCAGGGAAGTCCCGTTGGATGGGTCTCAATGAGAGAAGCCATTAAGCTTCCAAGATGATGTCACAACTGCCCAATGATAGGGCAAACATGTCAGATTTGAGATTGTAATCACCCATGGAAACTTACACATTCTGACATTTTCCTTTGCAAGCTAACGTTCCTACGTTAGCTACAATCATGTCAAAATTGTTGCATGGATACACAATAATTTGCTTGTTTGGCCACCCCAGGATCAAGTTATAAGTGCTTCTAGAGTCAATGAGGATATTTAGGCGATGCTCCTTGAAGTACCCCAATACCTTCATAGTTTGAAGAGTTGTGATCCTTGTTAAAGCATGCACAAAAATTTAGGACAAGGGTCCTCGTTTGGACCGTTCTCTTCTATTTGTTCCTCATCTGAGCCTTCGTCAGAGTCATCCATTATGTTACGCATGGAAGGTGCCTCAACATCTAGGAGATATATTTTTTGTTTAACACATTTATGGCTTGAGCCATATTTGTCATCACAATTGTAACACAGTCTTTTTGCTCTGTGAGCAACCATCTCCTCATGCATAAGGGGATTTGATTGGAGGTGCTCGAGTGCCCTAATTTGGCATTGGTCGAAACAGCTAAGGGTTTCTTGTTGTTGGTGGCTTATAGGAACAATGTTGGGCTGCACATTTTTTCTCAACTCATTGAGACAAACCCACCACTTCCATCAAGGTAGCGGGTTTGAACATCTTGACTTTGACACAAATGTCTTCCTTCAATCTGCTGATGAAGCAACTTTTGAAAGAATCCTCATTTAGGCTTTTTGTTTGATTGGCCAGTTTCTCAAACTGGGTTTGGTAATCATAGACAAAGTGAGTTTGCTGATATGCACTAGGGGCAAATCGAGTTAGTAGGTGTGTACTAAACTCATTCTATGTGAGTATTACATGTGCCCTTTCTAAACACTAATACATTGAATAGCTTCATTTTCCAAGTTGAACGAAGCTATCGAAAGTTTTTGATCTGTGGGAGTTTGATGGATAGAAAAATATTGATCGACAGGTTATACAACCAACTGGCAGGGTCATCTCCAACGAATTTATGAAAATCTCGTCGAGGTGTACGGTGTAGTAACCCAGAGTGTGGTGGGTGGTTGTGAGAGGGTTTCCCACTATTAGAATTGTTCACATTGACTTGGATTATGTTATTATACTTGGCATTCAGTCTAGTCAATTTGTTGTCCAAGTCATCAATTAGATCTAGCTTGTCTAGTTTGGATAATTTTTGGAGCATGGTGGATTGTGCTGTTTGCCTCGTCTTGATTTCATCATCGAACTTGTCCAAGGAAAGATCCTAAGAGTGTCCGCCTAGCATTTTGGCTGCTTAGGATTTTTTTTTAATTATATTAATTCATTCTTTCTTTTATTTTGCTTTTTTGGGGAATTTTACGAAAATGATCAACATGAAGAGAAAATCAATTTGGGATACTAAGCGAAAAACATATCCAAACTGTTTCTTATTTTTTCCTATTATTTTATTTTGGGATTCTGTTCTATCAAATAGCCATCATTGAAGTCTTAAATCTATTCATTGTATTGATACACCCTTAGATTTGCTCATTGTACTGATTTTTCCTGAATTGGAACTGTGGGAATTTGATCGGGATTAAAGTAGGGGATAAGTCGGCTAGGGTGTGTCTGCATTGTAGGCACTCCAATATACTTATTCCATTCGTAAATAGTGAGCTGGCCCAATCTTTTAAAACTTTAACCATAGAGGATTTAACCATTCTCGTAGCTGCACTATTTCGTCTCTGAAGTACGAAGATAATTACTTCCCATTGCTAACTGCTTACCATTGCACCATAGATTCAGATGGTTGATGGCTTCCTATGGCGAAAAAAACTTTAGGTGCTTTCAATATATCAAAGGTATGTGGAAGCTCAAATTTGTAAACAATGTTGTTTGAGGCCTGGGTATTGGCGAAAAACTTATCACCTCACTTCACATGTCAAGACGTGCTTAGCTAAAAACGATGAATTTCTATAATATTTTAAGACCCCGGTACATGGTTTCTAACCTAGATGACTACTATAGAAAATAAGAAAAAAATGCAGTGCCAAACACATAGTACCCCACTACTTTTGCCACTTTTTGTTCACCAAGATCTCGTGAGAACTAGGTGAGAGCATATGGTGGGTAGTTGCAGTAAGCCACTAAAATCTTAATGCGGCTGCAGAAACGGCCCTGGAAAGAGCATTGATACCATTTGTTATGACCTTACTTGATTAAATTAACAAAAAATAATAACAATGTATGGAAAAGAACGAATTACTCAATGAACTCACAAATAATTACAAACTTTGCCTATATTTAAATATCGTGGGCCTCTTTGAGGGGGAAACCTCCTTAAGAGTAAAGTTCAGATTACAAAATTATTGATGATGCTTTTCCTTCATTACAACATCAATATATAGGCATTACAACTCTAACCTTAATATCATATATACCCTAACCTTACTACTCAAGGGTCGGCCTTACATACAAAATAAGTAGCTAAGTTGATTAGGCCATATATAGAATTGGACACCTGAGTTAATTAAGTAAGACTATTATAATGCAAAAAGGATAATAGATGGTTAGGATATCAGGTTCCTAACATTGAAATTCTTTGTTTCCATCTTAATTTTCTGAACTAAATTGTTTATTTCCCATTCATTATTGTCCCATTTTTACCGTTTCAATAACGAGCATTGAGTCCCCTTCCACTTGAAGTTTTTGCCATCCCTTTCCTTAGCCAGTCTTATTTCTTTGAAGATATCCATTGACTATGCCTTATTAATTGTATCTAGTCCCAAATGGATTGGAATATTTTTAGAGGTTTCTGTCATCATCTTTAAAGATCACTTCGCCTCCTACTCCTAGACTTCCTTTCACATCGCCATCAAAATTGCGCTTAAACTAATCTCTAGGAAGTTTCTTGTACATATCCTTAGATTTTTCAGCCTATTCCCACCAAACCTAAGTCAACGCATTCAAATTCGTGGAGGATAAAATTTGTGAAAATTTCGTTGCTAAAAAACCAACAATAAATTTGTGATTAAATTCGATTGAGAGAAATAGATGCAACTAATATATTCTAAATCTATATAATTAAAAAATATATATTTAAAAAAATCTTTAAATAACAAATTTAAAACTATTATATATATATATATATATATGATATAACTATAAATATATTATATTATATTATAAACTATAGAAGTAACTATTAATATATTATATTATATTAACATATTACTATTCTATTCTATAATATAATATAATATCATATTATATTAATATTTCATAAACTATAAACTATAAATATAAATATATTATATGCTCGTTGGATGTGGATATTAAATGGGTATGTTGTGAATATCTTAATAACTCTCAAAATATTAATGCTAGATAATAATGAGGCTCACCCGCATCATTTTACAAGCTAATATGGGAAAATTTAATGTAGATGACACCAATTTTTTTATGGTGGGTATTGAGTTGGGTGGAAGTGTGACTGACAGATAAGGGCTATTTCTTGAACAACTTTTAAATCAATTACAAGTTAGCAGTTAGCAGCTTCCTACGACTTGACACAACCACATGCACACACAACGACCCAACGGTGATCTTATATAAACCCTAAACCACGATTTATTTAATACAATTTTTTATTCGCGTGAATTAAATCATGATTTTCAACGATTTTTTAGCAACAACGTGAAGTTCAACTAATTTCGAATTTCTAACAAAAAATTTGGCGAATGCGATGATTGAGCACCAAACCCATTATCATGTATAAAGTTGTTTCTTTTAAATGCTATAGTATTTCGTTAAAATTAAAATGCTGATATTTTTTTGTAGAGCATGTGTTTAATTAATATTTTTAAATGTGAGAGTGTGATTTCAATGTTTTTTCTAGGTTATTGATTTGACCTCCTCCCCCCACCCAATGCCGGTTTGGTATGTTCTTGGTGCAGGTCTGGGCATGATTCCCTTATGGGTTTGCTCCGGGCATACGGTTCGTTTACAATTAGGGCTAACCCACAAGGTTTTGCCCTTCTTTTATTTTATTTTTTCACATTTTTCTTTGATTGAAAAGTGCACTTTTATTGATAGAAAAACTACAATACAATGCTAGTTGTACAAAAAAGACGGGTGGAGAAGTCACACCCCAAAAGCCAAAAGCCAGCAAGAGAAAGAATAAGAAAAAACACAATTAGACTTAAGTAATGGAAAAAAAACACACACTTATAGACCCTAAAAGTTGCCAAAAATTCAAAAAAATAACATAAAACACTTGCTCTCATTATACCAAAGGCAAACCACAAAACACACTTACCTCTCATTGTATATCGACCACTCATTGCTCATTTAGGGTTGAAACTTCATCAAACAAAATTCCTAATTCTTTGTTTTCATATTCCTATGCTAGTACAAGTGCCTATTCGTTGTATAAGTGATTGAAGAGCTTGAAAGGAAGAGAATTCTTCGATTGAAGGTAAGGTTTTAACTTCTAATGTAATTTTTTATTTTCAATCTTCACACACTATTGTGTTTTAATTTTATTGTTTTTTGGTCATTTATTTAACAAGTTTTCAAGTACATGTAAGCTATGTCCAAAGGTATGTAAGCTATGACAATTGACATCTTTAGCATTATCAATTTATTGGAAGCGTTTTTATGATTATTTTGTTTATTTTATAAATACTACGTGGTTAATTGTGTTTATTAGGCTAAAATACTTTTATTAGTTTTGCCCTGGTAGGATATAGAAGTTTCATTTTTGCAATACCTTGACTTTTTTCAGCCAATTAAATGGCTTTAAACATATATTACGAAAAAAATGCAAAGTTTTTATAAAGTTTGAAACCTAAATAATGGCATATTCTTGGAGGTGTTATTGGGGAATATTCCACCTTATTTATTACCAAATTCAAATGTATTTAATTTGACAACTGGGTACCTACAATCCCCACTACAAAGCACCAAACCTCTTCAGAAGCCATTGAATGCTTTCTCCAATTTACAAAATGTTAATTCAAGAAAGAACCGTATTTTGGATTTGCTGTTCTATAGTTCACATTTGAGTGTGCTCTCGATCAATTGAGAAATGACACGCGTAACTAATATTATATAGAGTACGATTCGCTAGATTTTATGTTTATTTTTTTTAATTTGCTTGGTGGAAATTCACTGCACGAGGTTGTGCACTACAGACAGATTTGTTGGCATGGCAGATTTTTCTTTTGAATTGACAGGGCAGATGGATTGCCAATAAGTATCTAGAGCATGGGTTTTTTTGTTGAATTTACCAACAGAATATCCACATTCCACACCTCTCCTATGCAGTCTTCTGCATATCTTAAATTTTTGTAGACTTGTATTACCAAAAAAATGCGATTCCAGTGGGAAAGTTAATCTGGTCTTTCCATCATTCACGTTGGTTTTACATTTGCTGGAGGCTATCTTTCTCAAAATAAACTTATCAACTTGTGCCAAATGCGGAGTTTGGTGTATGCTGGTAAAGGTTTATACCACATGATAGAATGAGACATTTTCTCATGGAATAGGATGATCGCAGCTTACAGAAGATACGAATTTTCTCACGAGGCACTAACACTCTTCCACCAAATGCAACACATAGGTATCCAACTCGATGAGTTTACTTTTGCCAACATCATTGTAGTGTGTGCCAAATCTGTAGCTTTGGAACAGGGTATGGACATACATCAAAGAATAATCAAGAGCGGATTTTCATTGAATGTTGTCGTTGCAAATGCCCTAATAGACAAGTATGTGAAATGTGGAAGCATATAGAAAGCACCCAAATTGTTTGACAAAATGCCGCAATGAGATATGGTCTCAAATTGGATTTCTTGATATTTCTCTGACTTTGTTAATACACGAAAATCAAGTATACCAAGAGGAATTTGTGGTCGTTGTCTTCCAGTGATGCCTTTTGCTTTTTTTAATGACAAGTACCTACTTATTTTTCTCATACCCATACCTTTTTCTCATACCCATACCTAATAATTGCTTCTGCTATCGGTTTTGGTTTCTACCGGAATAACCCCTAATAGGAAAGCTTTAAAGGGAAAGTCATCCCAATGGTGGTGTTGTTTTATCCAATACTCAAATAGCTGTATTAGAATTCGCAGCTATCGCTGCGTGTTTGAATATTTTGTCATGTGTTTCTTGTACTAAATCCTTTGGCTTATTCCTTTGAAATGTTTGATCTAGCATTCACTACATTAAGGTGTTTGCAAATATATTCTTGTTTCCAGCTCTGTTTGCTGTTATAAAGATGATTTTATTTGTGGTATTGAAACTTTACAATTATGTAAATGCTCTTTATTCGCTGGAAATCTTAGTCACAGGGCACTTTGTTGTGCCAAGTTTTGGCAATGTTTTTAGTGTTTTTTCCTTGTCATTATTTGATATTTTTTCAAATTTAATTTTCTCATTTTTATAGTTGTCTCTACACAAATTGTATATTGTCGTCTTGCTTGCATGTATTTTTTGTAATTTATTTTTGGTAAATTTTCCATATGGGCTAACCTTCGGTTTACTTACCATGACTATGGGGCATCACTTCTATCAAATTGACACAAAACTTGCTTGCGGCTTTATCCATTGGGGTACACCACACTCGGTGAGTTGGATGTGGTATATCACCCAATTTCAACACTTTATTATGTCTAGTGAAGATTTGAACTTGGGACTCCGCTTTGGAAGCCCCACACTCATACTATTTGAGCTCGTCCCATTTGACATCTTGTATGCATGTTAAGTTGTTATTTGAAGATATTCTTTTTCAATTTGTCTAGGTTCTTCCTCTAGGTTTGTTAGGTTATTATTCCTTATGCTGATACTTGTAGGGATTTGATCATTTTTGTGCCCTGATATTCCAGTTTGGACTGAATTATTTCTTTCATGCTCTTTTTCTCCCTTGAAATGAAATCAATATATCTTTAATTCTTGTTTTCTTTTCAATTATTAAATATATACCTAAAATTTTATAACATTGTTATAAAACTTCAAAAATTGTGTCTCTATACTCATTTGTATACCATACATATATGTATAATTTATTCTTTGGTATTTTAAATTGAGATCCAAAGTAGAAATCAAAATTTGAGCTATAGAGAGTTTGACTAATCATTATAAACATTATCACAAGATCACTAAGAGTCATACAATCTTACTTTCAAGCAACATGTTCGTATAGGTTAATTTTGTCATTGACCCAATGACCTTTTACGAAAGAGGCTAGTGATCGCAAGTGATACGCGGAATGATGATAATCGATTGCTGATCCAAAAGTGAAAAACAAAATATAGAAAAAAATGCAAACTCATACTCTTCCTAGTTGTTCACCCTAGACAAGGCATTTGGGTCAACTATCCTATGTGTTGTTTACTAGTTCACATCTGTTTCTCCCTCTAATAATTAGATTCCACATCTATTCTCTTCTTTTTGATGATGCTCTCCTTCCAATTCGAGGGAAGTTTATCCTATAACCACCTCACAATAATACAAGAGCAATTAACAAAAATAAGATGTCAAATCAACATGGTATAATATTAAATTGCTTAAATTAAGGCAAATACCCATGAAAACATATAATTTCAACAATACATCAAATGAAGTAAATCACACATCAACCTAACAAATATTAGTCCATCACTTTTTTTAGCACAATAACAATATAAAACACAGTCAAATTTACATAGTTAAATGCATATGGTTGACCAAATCCCACAACCCACCCATGCCGCTCTTACCGTCCCATTGCTACATCCCAAGCATAATAAAGTTGGTTGTTTATTATGTACGGATCTAAAACAATTTTTATTTGTTGATTGATATTTAATTTATTAAATAGTGAGCATTTCATAAGTCATAGGCAGTGAGCTTACATTGCAAATTTACAAGCAAACTCTTTTCTCTATTTACTAACTCAATTTTAAACAATTTACAATACAAGGGCAGGACTAGGGCTATGCAGCCCTTGTTTTTTTCTATTTACCGTGCACAAAACGAACTGGTTATTTAGGTTTTTTTAATGTCGAAATATTAGTTATAAATTATTTTTGCTATATCTTTTTGAATGAAACATTTTTCAACAGTTATAGTATGTTTCTAATCCATTAACAATTGTATTTGTTCATTTGGGTGTTTTTAGGTGATTTATGAAAATTGCTAAATACAGCAATGGCAGGCCAATCTCATCCTCAGCTGTCACTTTTCTCTGCAGGAGAGGCAAGTTCTCCCCTTCCCATATAGAAATCTCATTTTTTGCCTCAAAAAACATTTTTACTTGTTATAGGGTCTTTACAAGCACAATTTAAACAGAGAAAACCTAACAGTGTTTAGTGTTGCTAAGCGCAGGTCGAATTTCTAGCAGAGGATGAGATGACAAATATTATTCCTAATGTTCGGATGGATGCTTTAAATATGATTTGTGTATCTACATTGCCCATTTGACCTAATTACTTAAGAACCACTGTGAATATTAGTTTATATCATCCTTCTTTTATTTTTGTATATTACGCTTATTGCCTTCTACCAAATTAGTTCTGTCTTATATAATTAGACTTTTTGCTATAGGAGAAGCTTAAGTTTTAACCAAATGCTTATCCAGGGAGATTTTGGTCCTTTTCGTCCACAAATACCTGTGAAAGTCCCACTATGGTTGGCCGTTGCACTTAAGAAACGTGGCAAATGTAGAATACAACCACCAGATTGGATGTCTGTTGGTAAGTTTAGCCAACCTTTTCTTTTGTTAGGGAAAAGATACACTTGATTTTTTTTTTTGGTTTTTGATTTGCTTGGTAAATGAATGGTTACGGCCATCCCCTGGGTGCCAGATTTATTGGGGAGCCAACTTTGTGCCTTGAACCTGTGAACCAGCTTAAATAGGCCCTTTTGCCTACTGCTGAGCCACAGTCCTCAGGAAAAGATGTACTTGACTAATGTACAGCACAAATGCAAAATTCAGTCCTGTTTCTACTTCCCCACAAATACATTATTTTGTTAATTGTAGGCCAAAAAACAACTGCAATGATTTGTTCATAAACTTATAGCCTACTTGGCTTTTCATGACGTATGCAAAGTGATGTTTCTGCACTAACCTGCATTTTCAATATGGAACCCTGACTGGAGGTTAAACTATTTATGTTTTATATAGTAATTAAAAACAGCATGAGAGGATGGCAGAATAATGTTTGGCATTGTGACACCTTGCATGCTATTCCTGTAACATTTTTCTTTGGCAAAGATAGCATTGTAAGTGGCGATCAACCGTTGATTTGCACAGTAAATATAGATGGGTGATTCTTGAAGTAGGAATTCTAGGTGTATTAAATCCCATAATAATTTGGACCACCATAAGATCAAATGCTAGGCTTTGTACTTGTTTAACACAGTATACAAATACCTTGGTGTCTAGAAACGAGTATCAACTTCTGTGGGATAGAAAATCTCTTTGAACCGCTTGATGGTAATTTTCAGACTATGTGAGATATGGGGCTTGAGGGTTATACAGGATCAATTACTTAATGTTGAAATGCACGAAGGCTGTAGAGACAGGCCTAACAACTTAGGAGGAAGGGAAGTTCACTATGATAGATGTATTCCTTGATCAACTCTGATTCTTACTTTATGCATGCTAACTTTAGGGGTGCCTAAAAGGAAATCTTGGAAGGGGATTTAATAGATAGTAAATACCCAATCACTCTAAAATAAGCAACAAGCTTTTTTTAGAAAAAGTTCAAGGGCTGTTATATTATAAAAGGGAGAAAATACATCTGATACCAAGCCCTATGCAAAAGCAAAAGTGGGTTGGTGACTTTGCTTATTACAAGAAATTATGACAATGCAACCCTCCTGCATTTCTTCAAACAACCTAGTTGCAACCATCACTGAAAGCAACTAAAGTAGGGCTATTTACAAAACTAACCAGTAAAACTATATGACCTAGAGACTCATACACATTTGCCATTACATATTCACAGTTTTGACATCTATTCTTGACACTTTTTAACAATGGATAGGTAAAGATGTGCAAAATTGGGATGGGGTAGAGTTTGACAAGATGAGCTCATCTCCCTTAAAAAGGACTTTTGGGCAATTAGGGCCCTTCAAATGGGAGTTTTTGCTTTGGATCTATGGCATTTCCCTCGAGCATTGGTTCTGCAGTGTGCCAGTTTGAAGGTGCAGTCTGTCTTGCAGTTGGTTTATACATTGGTACCCTCCACTCAGTAGCCTGGGCTTGTATGGTGCTGCAGATACCTGCCTTTTTGCTGGAGAGTATTCGTCCAAGTTCTCCTGCATGACCTCAGTTATCATTCTCTTGATAGGGTCATACATCAAAAGTTTTTCAATTGTTTGAAATTTGTGTTGTGGATAGTCATTGTTCTTCATCAGTTGCTGAATGTAATCATTTTTTTTGACAATGTAGGAATTCATTTGAATAATACATTCCCCCAAGAGGGGAATCTGGGAATCATAGTTCCCAATATTATCCCCCGATTGCTTGATGCACCCTCCAAGCTATAGATGGATCTTACCAAAGCAATGTGAACTCTAGTAAAATCAGGTAAAGAGGGAGAGGAGCAGATAGCTCCCTGTGGGTCATTTTGTCCTACTTATTGAGTTCACATAGGGTGGTTCTATCTCTATAACCATGACTACTACCAGACTCCTTATTGCCTATCTCATAAAGGATTGGATGCAGATTTACAAGGGGCAGTGCAATATAACACGAGTATCAATTCTTATAGTTGCAAGAGGGATACTGTTATGAGTGTGCATTATGGGAATTTGCAAGTCAGCAACAGAATAACCCTTGTAGGTTGTTTGGGATAAGAGGGAGGTAAACTACGCCTTGCCAATGGGAGTGAGTTAGGGCTTGTATGATGGAACACTTGTGATGAGAAACATCCACACCTAAGGGTCAGTGAGAATTAAAGCGACTTGAGCAGCAATATTCTCTCCACATGGTCTCGGCTGAGCACCTCCTTCATAAACTTCATCATTTAAATGAGTAGGTTTCTGATCATTCCTCATATCTGAATTGGCTCTAGAAGGAGACTCTTGAGGATTAAAGGCCCACTATTTGTAGCAAAGACTTTCTCCTTTGATATACTTTTAATGGCTTGATTTCCTCAAACAAAAAATTGCATTTGGAATCCTGTATACTCCTGTTTATAGATTTTGCCATTAGTTTGGGACACGCATTTGAGTGTCATTGGAGGCCAAATTTTGCTATTTATGTCTTTTTTTGGACAATCAGACTTTCCATCTAATTAGGCAGTGACAAGTGGCAGTGCCATCAGCAGGACAGTTTAGGTGGTGCGCAATCAATGAGGAGGAATTTGCACAGTCAACAGATCTGGGAATGACGTGCGACATGCACGGGTGATTTCTTGCTAAAATTGAAATGTGAAATTTGTGTGTTTTTTAATTCAAATTTTGCATGCTTTGGGGGATTTGTACTTGAAATTCAAATGATCATTACCTTGTCATCATTGTTACCAAATCCGCCCGGATCCGGATTTTTTGGCCAGCTCGGATGAGTTCATCCGGTCGGCCTTGTTTTTTTTCAAATTTTTTTTTTAAGGCTTTCTGCACCAAAAAACGCCCAAAAACCATAAATATGATATAATATTAAAATTTTATATTATTTTTTTAATATTTTTCATTGTATTTGTCAATTTTACATATTCATAAAACTATGCTCACATATATATTTGTATATATTCCAGATCAGATTTTTCCCAACTTTTTCAAGAATTCCAGATTTCGGGTTTTTTTGCCCGTTCGAACGGATCAGGATTTCCAAACTTGGTAACTATGCTTGTCATACAAATTTCGTTTGACCTTGCTTTTGAACCATTGTAACATTGTTCAAGTTCTTCGTAGTGGTTTTCTACATTTCAAGCTTCTATAGTGGTCTTAGCAGTGGTGAAGATGGAAAAGGAAAGAAGAAAGAAAGAAATTATATTAATGTCCACAAATGTCCAAAAGTAGGTCAATGGGACTTGAGAATACATCCAATTACTATAGAAAATGCTAGGGTAAAAAGGCCCGAGGATCAAGGACTAACTAATAAAAAGAACTAAAACACCAAAAATAAACAATGGGGTAAAACCCAAGGCAGTAAAGCTCCAACCCATGTGGTTAAGGTACGAATACAATCATTTGGGGGGAGCAAGACCCCCTAAAGAGCATGGGTTGATGAAAGTTGGATTCTTGGTGTCCTAGTGTTGTTTGGACCCAATTTTTATGCATGGGAGCCATCCATTGAGATTGCTTTGAGGACCATAGGTTTGTGGCAGATGGTGTGTGGGGATTAAAAAGTCCCTTTTTAAAGAGAAGTGAGATGAATTTTATAGTCGAGAGGATGGTGTGTGGAGATGATTATTGTAGACATACATCTCTCCTTGAGATGATTCTCTTTGAGATGTTCGTATCGAGGCATTTTATGCACTCGTGATTTTGCATTTATTCTTTAGGGTTCCTCAATCAATGAGTGTGGCTTGATCGGGGATGATGTGTGGGCAATCCACACTTTAGGCTTATGGATGGATGTAAGTGATATTATTCTAATACATGTTTTGATATTATATCATGGATGATACTCTTCTTGGAGTACTTGGTTTTTAGTTGTTCTTGTGGAGAATTGAGGATAATTGGCTCTTTGTGTGCGAGCATTAGTGGAGTTGTTTCTAAGACATTGATGCTATCCCAACTTTAATATAGTGATGGGATATATTTGCCAACTTTTGATTCTATGTATCAAGGAGATATTGTGGGAGTTATCTTGTCTAGATGGTGAGCAAGTGCCATCGTCTTTTAGGAGTTGTTGTGGGAACTATTTTCTAATTCTATGCATGGAGGAGGTATTGCAGGTGCTATCTTCTCCAAATTGTCTGCAAGTGCCATCATTGTATAGGAGCTATTTCTTGAGCCACTTATGTTTCTTTCATTAGGAGACTTTGCTTAGCAGCCCTCTTCAAGGACGTATTATGGGGATATCTTCTCTGGGTGAAGTTGTGGGCTCAAAGGAGTTGGTGCTGGAGTGACTTCAATTCTTTCATTAGGAGACGTGCAGGTCCAATATTTTTCAACAAAGATGTTGTAGGAGCCATCTTTTTCAAGTGATGTTGTGGGAGTCATCTTCCTCAAGTGATGTTGTGGGAGTCATTGTCCTTGCGTTATGGGAGCCATCATCCTCCTTTAAGGGTTGTTTCGGGTGATAGTTTCTCAGGAGACTTGTGGCTGTGGTCTTTTTCAACAGAGATGTTGTGGTATCCATCTTCCTTCAGTCATGTTATGAGAGTCATCATCCTTTTCAAGCCTATTCCGTGAGCCAGCTTTAGGGGGATGGCATCTTCAACCAAGTTAGGATTCAAAGGGGATTTTAGTGCATATTTGTATGTTACGTGATCCCACCTTGTCGGGTTGCTTGATCATCGGTTGTGGGTGGTTCTTGAGATACTCTTAGGCTTGTTGTATTATCCCCATGAGGCACTAACGTGTTGTGTTCCTCCAGCTGTATCATAGTGAACTTAATTAGGTACAAGTTTGTAGGATCCATAATTTAGACCCTACCATATGATGTGGTACATTTATGTAGGCATGTCTTTATATAATAAGAGGCTAACATGTTATAACTATCTAAGATTTGGAGTTATATATATATATATATATATATTGTTGTTGTTTTATAGTAAAGTGCACAATGTGATGTTAAAGTAACAAAAGTACGCTAAACCAATGCAAACATGCGCACAAGACCAATTTGATATAAATGTATCACTGTAACATTAAAATCAGATTTGAAATGTGTAATAACAAGGTATTGAAATGCTTGGGATTGACAAAGAGTTCATAGTGCGGTACCTTGGTTTTGACTTACCTGTGCATTGTTGGAGGTTGAAAATGACCTAAAATAAATCTATTTCTGAAGTAATTTCAGAATTTGTTCATCTGCCTGAGCTGATCAAAAGCCTCTCTCAGTTACTCAAAATTCATTGCGGATTTTCTGTAATTGCTTCTCCTTTGCCCACACCATAATTGACATCAAAAGCGGGGTCAGCTTTATTTCCGAAACAATTTATGTTAGAAATATTAATCCCAAGTCTAAAACTCATCCTAAGTCTAAGACCCATCTATTTATTGATGAGTGGTTGGAGGTGGTTACTCTTGAATTGGTTTGGGTAGTTGTACCCATAGTCACCGCATTCAAATTTGTGTTTGAATTCGTTGAGGAAAAAATTCGGAACTAAAAAATTTGAAATAAAATTCGGCTGATAGAAATATACTTATTTTTTAAAATATAGCAACCCATCATTAAAAAAAGGTCACATTTCATAGAAATAAACATGTCAAAATACTATCAAGTTTCCACCAAGTATCTCATTAAAGTTATTAATGTTTTGTTCAAAATGATTTAATGATAATTTGCTTTCCTAAATTCCACATTGTCTCAAAACAAAAGCATACAAGGAAAATCAGACTCAGGGTTTTCATGTCATTTTCAAATAGAACATAACTTGTTCAAAATTTATCCTACATTGATTGAAATAAACAAACTATGAAAAGTATGTTGGATACTGAATATTGCATTTAATCACGAATTTGAATGAATTTGAACGAATTTCAAAGATTTTCTTGTCATTTGGCGAATTTCGAACTTCTATGATTAAATTCGGTGAATGCAGTTACTATGGTTGTACCCATAGTTCAAAATCTCGTTCTCGGCAAGGCAAAATTTGGATCGGGACTCGGATCTCGACATTTCTCAAGAACTTTATCACTACTTTAAAAACACAAATTCATAAAATAAATTTAAATTAAATGTAAAACATTGTTAAATTACCTGAGAAATGAATGTAGAGAATTCCATAAGTATATTTTCTATTAATTTTTGACAAAAAAAGAGTACAATACTACAAAGTTACAAACTATAAACTACAAAGTTACAAATTGCAATGATCATAGAGTAATGACATATGAAATATACATATTACATTTCATCTCTAGCACATAGAATAAGTTTGTTGTGGTTGCCTTATGGAAGTGGAAGGTAAAAATTTCTCTTCAATGCCAACATCGTCAGCAAATGTATCATTTGGATCCTCACCAAACCCACCTGATGCCTTCGCTGCCCCTTCTTCTGCCTCCCTCTCCAAATTTGCAATCTCCTCCGCTGTAAACATGGGTTCTGGTTCTGCATCATCAATGATCCAATCGGCATATGGATCAATCTCATCCAAGTCAATAGCATCATATTTATCTTGCCTCTCCACTTGTCTCATGCGAAGACGAATATTTATTGCACAAAGATAAGGTCATTGAGATGTGTCGTCAACCTATTGTGCTTATTTGTGCGATCAATTTCAAACATGTTCCAATTACATTCACACCCAAAAGAGCTACACGATTGACAAAAATTACAGATGACTTGCCTTTGAAGATTTGGTGTTTTTGCATCATAATCTTCCCACCACACATCTACAAACGAGATTTATAATTTTGTAAGTCAACTAGGCTTGAATAAATGAAAGAAGTCTACTACTAATATCTATATAATACAAGTAACGATACTAGAAAGGAAAAAACAAATGACTCAATTTGTTTTTCCTTGTTTGAGAGATGTTTCTTCTTTTAATGCAAAGAGTCAAAAAAAGAGTCTCCTCGTTGCATTCTTGTAAATCTATAGCTCCTCAATAACTACATCTCTAGTCTCGTAATCAGGGATCATCCTCTCTATGCATGTATTGAGACCATCCATAACCTCCTCATTGGCCTTAAATGAATAAGAATAGAAAAATTTAGGATTCAAGTAGTAGGTCGTTTTGCATGAATATGTCGGTGGAGTGTCTTGTTCCATTTACGATCAATTATGCACTGTATGGGTTCATATTTTCTTTGATTTTGCCCACAATATTTGGCTATGGATTCCTTGGCCATGTCCATGGCTTCATAGAAATAACCCTTGATTTTCTCTCTCCATCCACTAACTGAAAAACTCAAACCAAAGTCTCTGACACTTAAAACAAAATAATACACATTTAAAATGAAAATTAAGATTTTTTTATAATAAATAAATGATAAATAAAAAAATAATTAAGTTTAAGGTTACCTTAATGATTTACTCTATGTATTTCACAAAGAAATCATCAAAAATGGTCTTCACAACTCTTTGCCCTTTGACCTTCCTAGCATAGGAAGAATCCAACCACCGATCACTTACCACAATCTGTTTAAGGGATGTTAATGAGGCCGCAATGCTCTGCAATGTGAGAAAGTTTGTGACAAATTGTGTGACTCTAGATTACACAAGCTCTTTTCTATTGGTGTGCTCTCTCATCAATTGTAACACCCAAGTGTGATTGTAGATGAATTTGGTGATATTTCTTGCTTCATCAACCACACTCCTCACCCATGAGATCTTTCCTATGTCCTCGAACAAGAGATCAATGCAATGGGCTGCATAAAAAGTCCAAAAGAAGTGTAGGGTGCCTCTTCTCAAGAAATCTGCCTGTTGCTGCATATGCGGTGGCATTGTCTATCACAATTTGAATAACATTATGCACACCTACTTGCATCACTACCTCATCCAACATGTCACACAAAGTGTTTGTAGTTTTTATTTAATGGGAGACATCAATTGACTTCAAGAAGATCAATTGCCCACTTGAAGCCACTAGAAATTTAATCAGTGTATAGTTTTTCCCATTTGTCCACCCATCAGATAAAATGGTGCACCATTTTTTCTGCCATATTTTTTTTGGTCTTTTGTAAGGGCTTGCATATGTTTCACAAAATCCTCCAACAACGGGCCACTCAAGTCATGAGGAGTAGGAGCCTTGAACCTCTTCCCGACAATGGTCAATGCAGTGGCCAAATTCTCCCATTATGGACTTTTTGACACATTTAAAGGAATGTTGTAGTACCAAAAATTTGTTGCAGTTATCCTTCATTTTGCAATTTTCGGTTCCAAGCGGTACCTTCCAACGAAGGTTGTGACTCAAGGCTACGAGGAACAAAAAAAGTAGGCGAACTATCTTTAGTGGATGATCCTCCCTCGTTCTCGACCTTGACTTCCTAGAGTTGGGGCAATAGAAGAGCCTATCGCTACCCTCCTATTCATTAGGACTGCAAGTGCATCAACTTTCCTTTTTTTCCCTTTTTTTTCTGCATAAGCTGCAAGGCATGCAACCATCTCTCGATGAGCCTCAGGTGTTGCTTGATTGCACACTATCACATTGTTCTGTGAAAGTTGTGCAATGTGGTTTTTCAGGGGAGAAACACCTCTACTCATCTTCATCCCGCAATAGTTACATATTACACAATTGCCCTCCACCTATCAGAATGCTTCCAACTAGGGTCATTGGACTTGGGCTTTACTACGGACTGTTGAACCGGATGTCGATGCCGATGCCATTCTTAAACAACAAACTTAAACTCTATATTAAAAAAAATGTTTTAGAATTTAAATATAACTGTTAGTGTAATCAAAGGAAGTAGAAGTGGAATCTAGATATCAAGTTTCTATGATCATGATTCAAATTTCATATAACAAACTAGAAAGATAATGAAAATTGAAAAAAAAAAAACTGTTTCTAACTCTTTGCTATATGTTGTATGTTGCAGGTTCTAACTGCACTATCACACTGCGGTAATCAATTCACTGCTCTCAGTTGTGGATAATTGTGGAAGCCTTGGTAGTTGGCAAATTGGCACAAAGTTGAAACTCAAAGTTAAAATAAACCTCTTGCTATGTGCAGGAACTACAAACATTCATTGAAGGCAATGGGAATTCATGATACAAAATTGCATTTTTAGACTCTGCAAAGCTCAGAAGAAATCTTGAAAACACACCAAATGCTCATTAATTAGATTCCATCCTCCTGCAGTCCATAGTTCTAAATCTCAGTGATATCTCAAGCCCCTGAATTGCTGAAGCTTGATATACAAATGTCAAATACGTAGTCTCAAATATAATTGTTGAATCTTTGGGTTTAATGGGCAGTGGGCACTGAATTTGGGGAGATGCTTGCAAAAGTAGAACAATGCTGTGTGTAAAGTTGTAAACCTTGATTCAGTATTCACGAATCACTATAGGCAATTTGGCACGACTGTGTAACCCTACTAGGAAAAACGCTTAACACAATCAACCTTGTTGGGAAACCACTTACCGATATTGTAATAAAAGCCTACAATGATTTGCATTCTATTGTTTAATTTGTTGCTACGATTCCATGAATATAAAACAGTAAACCGTGTATTGATAAACTTAGAAATCCATGTATTGGGAAACTCGAAAACTGTGTTAAAGTAGTGTTAAAATTGTGTAATAAATGCATTGAAATTCTATTTTTGTTTTTGGCGAGACGACAACCATTTCTCGGTATTTTTGCCGAGTAATCGCCGTTATTACTCGACGAAAATTGTCAATAAATTGTCATTTCTTGTCTTGTGATAAACCCTCATGTTTGTTGTCCTATAATCATCTTGCGAGATATACCAAGATATCGCTGAGATTTTGAACTATGGTTGTACCTATATTGTACTATATATATATTTAAGAGAATTAATAATATTTTCTGATCTCATTATTATTGCACACATTTATTTGTTTTCAAACCTATGCGGTAACCATCAATGGTATTAGGGTCATGTGAAGGAGATAAGAGGCTTATGAAGAAGATGGTGGTTAGTGTTTATGAGCGACTTGGTCAGAAGAGGAAGAAGAAAGGAGGAGAACCTAGAAAAATATTGTGATCAGAGTATCTCAAATGCTAGTGTGAGTGAGAAGTGCATGTTCATGCGTGATGGCACTATGTAGACCTGGGTGTGGCATTTCCTTTGTGCAACATAGTATCTCTAATTCATCTACCGGATTCAAAGATGTTTAACATCTTGCATTGATGGAGAGAGGATGAGTCCATCTTAGTTGTTGGTCCATGCGAAGAAAACTGAAATCATTACTAAACAAAGAGATAATTATTTGTTGAATTTTCCCCGTACAAGGCATGAACGGATTGATAGAATTAAAACAACATTTGGAATTATAGAAGCATTTTTGTTCATTTGAGAGGAGAAATCTTTCATGTTTGTAATGCAAATGCCAATATCAGATTGTAGCTATTAGTTCCAAAGAAGAGGTGATAAGATGCCTACATTAGAGGTGTGAAGAATCCCAGCTACAAAGGCATAAACCTGACTAGAGAGGACTTAACTTTTTATTTTATGCACAGCTGGTATAAAATCAGAGAAAATTGTGATCACAAAGAAAGTATAGAAAAGAACATGAAGATAAGTGAAGCCCATCAACTAGAGTTACAAACATTATGAGGCCATAAATTATAGACGAGCAATAAGAATGCCAATGCAGAATAAAAGATGTCGCAGATTTGAGGAGATAAATTTATTATTTTGAATCTATCTCAAGCTAGACTATCATTGACCCGGAGTGTTTGGAACCTTGATCTATTGATGTGGTTGAGTAAAAACTTTAATGGCACAATTGGACTATCATTGCCATAGCCTATGTAAATGCTAGGTGTGATTTTATGATTGGGTTTGGTCATTTTGGCCCACATACCAAGCTTCTGCTTGGATGCAGTGCAGTGTCCTGAAGATCAAAGAATGGAGCAAGAGCTGAACAAGTTTTGGATTGAATGAGTGGACCTAAGAGATCATGCAACTTGCAAAACTTTTGAAACACTTCAAGTTCAATTGAAGTGTAATTTGTCAATTTTTGAAGACAGGACTAGAGTTGCAGAGACCCCATTGGGCGTCAAAAGTGCTTGGAACGAGTACGAAAATGCATGGGATCCATTTGGTTCTTCATTGTGTTCATTGAGACACTTGGGTCTAGTGGCAGAGATTATGAGTAGGCACTTTGCTGACATCGTCATTGCCACGTGTGAACGAGTTAGGGAGAAATGATCATATGGTTGTGATCACATTAGTCCCAAGAACATATGCACCAAGTTTCAGGTCATCCACTGAAGCGCATCAAAAGATAGGAAGACTCGAAGTTGGCCTCTCAGAGAAAATCTGCTAAGTTTCCCCACAACCATTTTTAAAGAAGCTCAAATGGAGTCGAGTGAGTAGTTTGATGGTGCTATACCTCGCACGTGTGGCAGTTGCAAGAGAAAACGATCATATGGGTTTTGTTTGGCTTGGTCTCTAGTCGCTACGCACTAATTTTCAGGTCATCCGCCGAAGAGCGACAAAAGTTATGCATGTTCAAAGTTGGCTCCTTAGACAGAATTCGCCAAGTTTCCATACTTAAGCCATTTTTGAACAGATCGTCACCAGGACGTCACGCAGGAGCAAATGGACCAGCCAACTTGTGCATTTAATATCTTCACTCAAAAGCCTCGCGCGACCAGCGGATCACGCGCAATTGTAGTTCTACATGTCAGGATCATCCTCAGAAAGTTTCAAGTCTGTGCGAGCTTTCTGGCTCAAGTTATAAGCTTCTAAAGATGGACTTGCAACATAAGACGTTCGCGCTAACGTCAACTTTAAGCCACTACAAAAATCCATTGGAGTCTAAATTTGATGGTCTGTGGGACGTCAAATACGTTCGCGGGGATTGCAAAAGACGTTCGCGCTAACATCAAGTTTAAGCTCGAGCAAAACAAATCCTATTGAGCTTAAATTTGATGGTCGCACAAATGTCATTTGACGGGAGCGAGGACGTCAATTTTAAGATCATGAAGTAGCTGTTGGCTTTCAAACAATGGGGTTTAGTTGATCTAACGGTCCATGTTGCATCGTACATCTTGATCCAACGGTGCAAGCAAAGGTCAAAGGGTCAGATAGCTCGAGAGATCGACATGTGGCGTAAGTGTGTGAGGCTACTGATTGACAACGGATCTTGAGAATCAACGCGCATTTGACATGTGGTGTAAGCACAAAGGCTATAGATTGATAGCGGATCTTGAATGCGAATGCAGAGCTGCCACGTGGCATCGGCTTGAACATAGTTGACAAGTCAAATGTAGATCAACAATGAGCGGGCATTCATGCAACTTGAGATCGATGGTGCGAGAGATCAATGGGTCAACAAGCCAAGTCGGATTGTCGACAACGAATAAGCAAAAGGCAAGCCAAGGGAGCTTCCAGTGAAGGTCGATGAGCCAATTTTCGACCCGAGCTGGCGGAAATACATAGAACCAAGGTTAATGACGATCCAGGAAGAACCAAAATGGACCTTGCAAGGTCGAGGGTCACCTTTAGGACTCCATGAAAGATTAAAAGGGACATGTAGATTTGATATAGAGCAAAGGTTGACAAGCAAAAGTTTCGAGATTATATTAAAAGGCAATATAAGTTAGTTTTGTCTATGGTGGACCCAGTTCTAGGTTTCAAAACAAGGCCATGCAGGTAGACACGTCAAGATTCGTTGCCAAGGATGTGATTATGACCCTTTCCTCCACTCTCTCACAACAAACGAACTAGTAAAGAGCAATCAATACCGGAATGGGAGCATAATAGATGGATCCAACTGTTGTAACTGCATCGATGCCAACACTCAACTTGAAAATGACTTGATCCCACCATTGTAACTGAAAGAACATCATTGTAGGTAGAAGTGGGAGAGGGAATGAGTGACTGTTGCAACCGTTTGTTGAGGCGGCCATGACCAATTGAACAAGGTGGCTGTAATTGCTGTGGAGAGTGGAGTTATGCTCAATTATGACCCCTTTCAGTGCCAAAAAGCTTCCACTCGCTCATTTCATTCTTTTATATATTCAAGATTTTAAGCCTTGATTTAGATCTCTCAGGTTGGTACAAGTAGACTTTGCCAAAATTGTATTCTACACCTCTTGGAGTAATGAGAAAGATGTTTTACAGTGTTTGTCAATCTATGCTTAGTACGCTGTGTTTGCTTGATATGTAAAGTGGTCGAATCTTCCCTTTGCAAGTTCGAGCTTAACCTGAATACTAACAATCTTCTTTGCAGGTCATATAGTGTGTCATAGAGTTGATATCTCAAGAATAGGATGGAATGTTGTCTATGAGTGTCTTCAACCAGACCTTATCTTCGTTGCCCTCCAGTCTTAGTACATGAAACTGACCTCTATGTGAAATATTGTTGCTTAGAAATCACAAAAAACATTGTATTAGTTTTGATGATGGGCCATTAGTGTGCTAAGGGTTCAAGTGTATGAGTGGATACAACAAATTCATGGTGCATCACCACATATTAGAATAGGTCTCATTTTATGCAACTTCTTTACTCTTTTCATCCCAACTTACTTAGGTTTTAGAAAGTGAGATCCAACTTATCCTATCTGAGGAGCTAGCCTCGTTAAAAACCCTAGAGGTCTGACCCAAATACAGATAACCCACAACCTAGAGTCATTCCCATGTTGGACCAAGTTTGGGAGTAGGAATTGAACATTTTTGCTTTCAGCTAAGGGTGCAACCTGAGTTCTCAACAGTTCTGGCACGCTCGGTGGGACCCTTCTCTTTGGCATAGCCAAAATCAGGGGTTGAGAAGTATTCGCAACAAACAAGGACATCCATCATCATTAGAGGCTAAAGATTCTACAAGTTGCAGAGCTCATAGCATCTTCCAAACAACACCTTTTATGCCGAAGGTCACTAGAAGGTCAGTTAGTAAGGGAATTTTCTTGGAATTTGTTGAGCTACCTCCTTATTCATATAAAAGAGCAAAATCCAATAGGATAGGCCCTTATCCCCAAAAGCAATATTCGTCCCTTGGCCACCCTATTGTTTTAAGCAGTACAATACCCACCATGTAGATGGCACAACCTAGATTGCAACTTTTCGTATCCTTTAATGGTGGTAGCCCTCTTAACCTTCAACAATATGATGACATCCCTGCTGCCTCCTTGAAGAGTCTACCATACTTTACAGAAGAAAATTCCACCACCCTTGTAGAGCACATTGCTGATATTGCAAATCTTTGTTCAGTGCACCATATTACGTAGGAAAATGTAGCCATGAGGCTATTGGCCACATCCTTGAAAGGCAAAGCCCTGCAATGGTATAGAGGTTTAGCTCTTGCCTCAATCTATAATTGGGACGAGTTTGGTGAATGCCTATGTCAGCATTTTGAAGATAAAAGTGACCATGTGTCACTTGTTAAGCAACTCACCTCAATCAAGAGGGCACCTCAAGAATCCATGGTTGATTTCAATTATAAATTCCAGAAGACTTGGGATAGGATCCCCATCATCATTAAGCCCACACCCAATTATGCCTTCCTTTACTATTTGAGAGCATTGAGTTCAGATATTGCAGTCATGATCCAATCTATGGGTGGGACAACCTTGCCAGGGGTTTATGAAATATATATAAGGGCAGAAAACTGTTTGATACAAGCAGGGAAGCTTATGCCTAGACCTCTAATGCCACTTTTCCCTGACCTTCAGCCAACCCCACCTGCTATTGCTCCATTACTCACCCCAAACAACCAAGCCCAACCTGTTGATGGTCAAGAGGATAAGTTTGCAAGGATTGAAAGCTTGTTGAAGGCTCAAAACAACAAGCTAGTGGCCCTTGAGAGACAACAACAAACTTCATATAAGCCGTACCAAGGCCCCTTCCAAACCCAATATCCTAATCAACTTGACAATAGGCTCCCTTATTCACCAAATCAATAGCCCAAGGCCAAATTACTCAAGGGAGATCTCATAATAACTACAACCCCACATCTGCCAGTAGCTCAAGAGCCTTGGTCCCCACACAAAACAATCTTGCACAAGGTCAATGGTAGTCAGCAGGACAGTCCAATGAGATGGTAATGGCCACTATTGGAGACATGTATCAAGACCCTGGTTGGTAGCATGCTCCATTCCAAGGTCATGATATGATGCCTCCTCCACCACAAGCCCCCCAAACGAGTCAAGACAACATGCCTGCAATGTCATTATTAGAAGCTCAAAGCCAACAACAAGGGAGCATGGGTAAAGCACCGGTGATACCACATGCATGAATTTTCAAGAAAGGGAACATGTGTTTGAGCATGTAGCAACTAATATGAGACAAACTTCACAAAGCACAAATGAACCAATTGCAACTCAGACAAGGGCTAAAAAGAGGATGTTGGAGGATAACTTGGGGCAATCTAAGATTTCGTCATCATCTCCACAGACTAGTTAGCAACCTACTTCTTCAGATGTAGCTGCTAAAGCTCCTGCAAATCAACAAGTGCCCAACCTCATGGACAATAGCAGAAGTCCCCCTTTGCTCCTCATGTTACTCAAATGCCAAGTGATGCTTCTACTTCCAAGGTGCAGTCCAAAGGTACTAATTTTCCCTTTAATATTGTGAATTATTTGAATAAGGCTAATGTAACTATGTCCATGTATGATGCTTTGTCTATCCCGAGGCAAAAGGAGATTCTCCAACAAGAGCTCTCCAAACTTTCTCATGTGGAAAAGATAGCCGATAAAGTGAACACTTGTTTTCATCAATAATAGTCAGCGTAACCAAGTCCCTAGCCAAGTTCCCAATCAAATTCCAAGCAAAAGTCAATTTCAAAATGTCGTTCATCCTTCTAAGGTTGTCAGGCCCCCCCATTTTATCTGTTAGTCATTATAGGGGATTGTTTAGTACACAATTGCATGATAGATTCAGGGGCTTCAACTTCATTGATGCCTAAAGCCATAACAGATAAGCTTGGGCTCAAATATGTGCCTAATGAAAAAGGTGTTCTCCAATTGGATGGCTTCCCCACTAAGATAGTAGGCATCTTGAAAGATCTTCAGATTACATTAACAACCTGTTCAAATTGTATCATTAATCAAGATGTAATGGTGGTAGACCTACCTCCATATTTTGCCCTATGCTTGTCTAGGGACTTTACTGCAAAGATTGGAGGATATTTGTCATCTAATTGGTCCTAGATGGCTTTTAGAACCAGATATGGAACCAAAGTTACTATAAGATTTGAGCCTATCTTTAGGTTCCACCTAGAACCCTATATGCCTAATCTTGCAAATACCAATCGTACCATATTTGAAGAAGATGAGAATGGTAATGAAGAAGAACCCCATGATCATCTTGAAGGCATCTCAGATCTGTACTTAGATGAATGGGCAACTGACAGTCATGGTTTTGATCCATATAACAGTATTGAAGAGGCAGGCTTAGGAGTGTACTGCATGCATGAAGAAGGTGTTGCTATACCTTGTTTTTGATCCAAAGAAATGCATTTTTTTAGTGCATGAAGTAAGACTTCTTGGGCATGTGGTGTCCAAAGCTGGTCTTTCCATTGACTTTGAGAGAATAGAGGCAATCCTTGCTCTATCATTGCCTAAACATAAGAAAGGATTGCAGAGCTTCTTGGGCAAGATCAATTTCATTAGGAGGTTCATTCCAGGGTTTGCAGATATGATCAAGCCTCTCACTCATATGTTGAGAAAAGACAAAGAGTTCACATGGACAAGAGAAGGTAAGAGAAGCTTTGAGGCCATCAAGGAGGCCATATCTCATGCCCCCACACTTCTAAATCCATGTTTCAATAAGGAATTCTATTTGTATGCCTTCTCTACATTAGATGCAATTTCAGCTATGCTCATGTAGCAAAATGATGAAGGTTTGGAGCAACCTATTGCTTTCTTTAGTCAAGCTTTGGAAGGGTATGAGGAAAGATATAGCTTTGTTGAAAAACATGTACTTGTAAGAAGTTTGAAGAAATTCAGACATTTGGTTTCAAACAATAAGATTATACTAATGGTAGCTCATACAAGTGTGAAGGATTTTATCCTCAACAGAGACTTAAACAAAAAGAGAGTTGGATGGGTCACTAAGTGCAAGGAGTATGACATTGAAGTCAAGGTCACAAAGCTGGTCCGAGGTAAAGGATTATGTGAACATCTTGCAGAAGATGTGAGAGAAGAAAAGGAGACAATTTTGGTAATTTAGGACACTCAGCATGGACCTGAAAATACTCCTACAAGCTGGACATAGGATATTGTTAGATTTCTTCAAACAAGAGAGTGTCCAATGGGTTTGAATGCATCACAAAGAAGACACTTCAGGCTACAATCAGTGCCATACATTCTGATTGATAGTGTTGTTCAAAAAAGACATTGGAGGTATGCTTTTAAGATGCGTTGAAACTAGCCAATTTGATAAGCTTCTCAAGCAATTTTATGATGGTCCAGTTGGTGGGCACTTTGCTGCCAAGACCAAAGTCTCCAAAATCATTAGATTTGGGTACTTTTGGCGCACTCTGTTTAGAGATGCATACTCTTGGGTAAGGAAATGCAAAAAATGTGCAATGTTTGTTGGCAATAGAGATTAGCTGCCCTCCCCTTGCAGCCAATACAAGTAGAGCAACATTTCATGCAATGGGGCTTGGATTTCATAGGGATGATACACCCCCCTTAAAGCAAAGGGCACAAGTGGATCATTACAGCTACAAACTACTTTACAAGATGGGTTGAAGCAATTGTCCTCAAGGAGGCCAATGAAGTTTCTGTTTTGGACTTTTATGATAGTCTTGTAACTAGATTTGGTGTGCCTTCTACAATCTTCTCTGACAATGCATTGGATTTCAGTAGCAACAAGGTGTGTGAGTGGGCCCTTTCACATGGGATTTATCTAAAAACATCTTCCAACTATTACCCACAGGGAAACGGACTAGCAGAGTACACAAACAAGACCCTGTTGAAGATCATCAAGAGGGCTATGGAGGATAGCCAAAAGGAGTGGCATACCAAATTGAGGATTGGGCAAAGGTAATATCCCCAAGAAGGAGATCACTGAATTCAAGGAGAAGCACTGCCATTTCACACGAAGAAATTGTTGCCAAGGAGCAGTGCTGCCATTTAATACATCAGTCATTAAACGGATATGAATGGAAATGTCAAACATAATTGTTGTCGGAAGTGTCAAACGGAATTGTTGCTGGAAGTGAACGGAAATGTCAACATAAATGTTAATGGAATTGTCGATGGAAATGTCAACGGTCACATCTTTTGATGAAAAGGTGCCTCTTGGATGGGACGCCTCCTTTTGAGAAGTTTTTAAAGGCTATATAAGGGAGAAGAGATGTGGAATTATTAGAAGCATCCAATTATGAATTCAATCATCTAACTTGTATAAGCATCATGCTATACAACCACTCTCAAGGACGAAAACCTTTATGATTATAACAACCCAAGGACGAAACCGTTTGTGGACTTATATTTTATTTAATTTATTATTTTAAATGCAATATTTGTATTTATAAAAAAAGTAGGTTTTTCGAGAAATCCAAATTAATGTAAAATATTTCAATTTGGAATATTACAGCAGATAGACTGACACCCAAGAAAGCTACTAGACACTCCCCATATCTTCTTGTTTATGGGAAAGAAGCCAAGCTCCCTATAACTCTTGAACTTCCTGCATTAGAACTTGCACATCAACTTGAGCTCTTTGAAGATGATACCATGCAGGTGAGGCTGAATGAACTGAGGCAGCTGGAAGAAACAAGAGACACTGCTATGGATACCATGTGGTCCAATCAACACCAAGTGAAGAAGTCTTCTGACAAGAGAGCTTCCTCAAGGAGTTCCAGCAAGGTGATATAGTCCTCAAATGGGATGAGGACTGTGCAAAACCAGGAAAACACTCCAAATTTGATAGCCTTTGGAGTGGACCCTATGTGATCACAAGTTGCAAAGAGAGCAATGCCTTTGAGCTTGCCAGATTGAATGGAGAGAGCCTTCCCATCCCTGTCAATGGGAGGTATGTCAAGTTTTGCTACTAGTTTTATATCTTGCCCCTTTTACATAGGTAGATAGGTCTGTTTTTCCTCCAAGTGCTTTTGCACATTGTCCTGTTTGTTGTTTAGGTTGTTGTGTGGTCTATTTCGTCGCTTTCTTGTTTTTGTGGTGTCCCATTTTTCCAAAAGTTTTCCAGGAAAAAAGTAGTCTTTTTACAAGCATGCTTTATTCATTCAGCCATCATAAACAAGCTTGATTAATGTCTAGGTTCCATGACCCGTAGGCTGGTCAAGCCAACTTAGTCGCTAGAAATGTTGGCCATTTTGGCCCCAATACCAGGGTTTTGTCTGGGTGCAGTGCAGTGTCTTGAAGATCAAAGAATGGAGCAAGAGCTGAACAAGTTCCGGATGGAATGAGTGGACCTAAGAGATCATGTAGCTTACAAAACTTTTGAAACACTTCACGTTCAATTAGTGTAATTTTGTCAATTTTTGAAGATAGGACTAGAGTTGCAAAGACCCCATTGGGCATCAAAAGTGCTTGGAACGAGTATGGAAATGCATGGGATCCATTTGGTTCTTCATTGTGTTCATTGAAACACTTGGGTCTAGTGGCATAAATTATGAGTAGGCACTTTGCTGATGTTGTCATTGCCACGTGTGAACGAGTTAGGGAGAAATGATCATATGGTTGTGATCACATTAGTCCCAAGAACATATGCGCCAAGTTTCAGGTCATTCGCTGAAGCGCATCAAAAGATATGAAGACTCAAAGTTGGCCTCTTAGACAAAATCCACTAAGTTTCCACACTCGGCCATTTTCGAAGAAGCTTAAATGGAGTCGAGTGAGCAGTTTGATGGTGCTATACCTCGCATGTGTGGCAGTTGCAAGAGAAAACGATCATATGGGTTTGTTTAGCTTGGTACTTAGTCGCTACACACTAATTTTCAGGTCATCTGCCGAAGAGCGACAAAAGTTATGCATGTTCAAAATTGGCTCCTCAGACAAAATTCGCTAAGTTTCCATACTTAGCCATTTTTGACTAGACCGTCACCATGACTTCACGCAGGAGCAAATGGACCAGCCAACTTGTGCATTTAATATCTTCACTTAGAAGCCTCGCGCGACCAACGGATCACGTGCAATTGTAGTTCTACATGCCAGGATCATCCTCAAAAAGTTTCAAGTCTGTGCGAGCTTTCTGGCTCAAGTTATAAGCTTCTAAATATGGACTTGCGACATAAGACGTTTTCGCTAATGTCAACTTTAAGCCACTGCAAAAATCCATTGGAGTCTAAATTCGATAGTTTGCGGGATGTCAAATACGTCCACGTGGACGCCAAATGACGTTCACGCTAATGTAAAGTTTAAGCTCGAGCAAAACAAATCCTATTGAGCTTTTGACAATCACGCGAACATCAATGACGATTGGGCAAATGTCATTTGATGGGAGCGAGGACGTCAATTTTAAGATCATGAAGTAGCCGTTGGTTTTCAAATAGTGGTTTTTAGTTGATCTAACGGTCCACGTTGCATTGTACATCTTGATCCAACGGTGCGAGCAAAGGTCAAAGGGTCAGATAGCTCGAGAGATTGACACATGGTGTAAGCACGTGAGGCTGCAGACTGACAACGGATCTTGAGAATCAATGCACGTTTGACACGTGATGTAAGCGCGAAGGTTGCAGACTGACAGCAGATCCTGAATGCGAATGCAAAGGTGCCACATGGCACTAGCTTGGACATAGTTGACAAGTCAAAGGCAGATCAACGATCAATGGGCATTCGTGCAACTTGAGATCGACGGTGCGAGAGGAGATCAATGGGTCAACAAGCCAAGTTGGATTGTCAACAACCAATAAGCAAAAGGCAAGCCAAGGGAGCTTCCGGCGAAGGTTGATGAGCCAATTTTTGACTCGAGCTAGTGGAAATACATAGAACCAAGCTTAATGATGATCCAGGAAGAACTAGAATGAACCTTGCAGGGTCGAGGGTCACCTTTAGGACTCCATGAAGGATTAAAAGGGTCTTGTAGACCTAATATAGAGCAAAGGTTGACAAGCATAAGTGTCAAGATTATATGAAAAGGCAATATAAGTTGGTTTTGTCTATGGTGGACCCAGTTCCAGGTTTCAAAACAAGGCCACACAGGCAGACACATCAAGATTTGTTGCCAAGGACGTGATTATGACCCTTTCCTCCACTCTCTCATGACAAACAAACCAGTAAGGAGCAATCAGTACCAGAATGGGAGCATAACAGATGGATCCAGCTGTTGTAACTGCATTGACGCCGGCACTCAACTTGAAAATGACTTGATCCCACCATTGTAACTGAAAAGAGCATCATTGTAGGAAGAATTGGGAGAGGGAATGAGTGACTATTGCAATCGTTTGTTGAGGTGGCCATGACCAATTGAGCAAGGCGGTTTTAACTGTTGTGGAGAGTGGAGTTATGCTCAATTATGACCCCTTTCAGTGCCAAAAAGCTTCCTCTCTCTCATTCCATTCCTCTATATATTCAGGGTTTTAAGTCTTGATTTGGATCCCTTAGGCTAGTACAAGTAGACTCTGCCAAAATTGTATTCTACACCTCTTGCAGTAATGCGAAAGATGTTTTACAGTGTTTGTCAATCTATGCTTTGTATGATGTGCTTGCTTGATATGTAAAGTGATTGAATCTTCCCTTTGCAAGTCCGAGTTCAACCTGAATACTAACAATCTCCTTTGCAGGTCATATAGTGTGTCATAGAGTTGATATCTCAAGAATAGGATGGAATGTTGTCTATAAGTGTCTTCAACCAGACCTTATCTTTGTTGTCCTCCAGTCTTAGTACATCAAATTGACCTCTATGTGGAATACCGTTGCTTAGAAATCACAACAAGCATTGTATTAGTTTTGTTCATGGTCCATTAGTGCGCTAAGGGTTCAAGCTTATGAGTGGATACAACAAATTCATGGTGCATCACCACATGTTAGAATAGGTCTCATTTTATGCAACTTTACTCTTTTCATCCCAACTTGCTTAGGTTTTAGAAAGTGAGATCCAAGTTATCCTATTTGACGAGCTAGCCTCGTTAAAAACCCTAGAGGTCTGACCCAAATACAAGTAACCCACAACCTAGAGTCATTCCCATGTTGGACCAGGGTTGGGAGTAGGACTTGAACATTTATGCTTTCAACAAAGGGTGCAACCTGAGTCCTCAATAACTGGGAATGAAGTTTTCAGTGAAGCGTTGAAAGAGGAACACCATTGGCTGATTTAATGATTGCTGAAGTGGGCCCTAAAAATTAATAAACTTGCTAGAGAGTTTATTAGTGGAGAAGATTGCTGCTAGAAAACTTCGCTCTAGTATGCAATTGTTTGTTTTTTATATGAAAAGGCTCTCTTATATTTTTTTGGTCAGAGGCAATCCATAAATTGGTTGTGGAAACATTTGTGGCCTTGTACCTTTAGTTTGATTCATAGAGCAAGTGGGAAACACGATTTTGTAGAACCTTGAGGTCATCGGTTCAAATCTTCTTACAGTCATGCTTTAGTTTAAAAGACAATTACCATTTGTAACTTCATGTATACGCTTGAAGATGAGTTGGTAGACATTGCTTTATCAAAACATCCATTATGAGCCTTCAGGTCGTGAGTTCAAGTCTTAGAAATGCGAAAATGCTGGTTTCCATATGCTAATCAACTCTAATTTTGTGTCAAAAACTAGAAAATCAGTACCTCCATGTGCATTTGGCATCTTATCTTTTGTATTCGGTAATGTTTTGTTGTAAACTTGACCTTTTTGGAAACTAGACTCTGCCAAGATTCCAAAAAGTACAAACACGAAGAGGTACATGCTATTAACCTAGTATATTTTGATCCCTGTAAGCAAATTTGCCAAATTTGCATGTGTCCAATTAGTGAATTCTTGTAAAACGATGTTGCAAATATTTGCTTTCTGCACCATATTACGGCCCTTGATGTGGCCTTCAAATTACTTGCAACATCTTTTAAGTGAATGCCCTAGATTGGTTCAGAGGGTTGGCATCAACATCAATTTATATTGGGATGATCTTGGTAATTTGTTGTATGATCAGTTCAAGGAAAGGGAAGATAATCTATCTCTATTAGAGCATCTTATTACAATCAAGAACTCAGATCAATTTAAATTGTAAATGTAAGTCCACACCAAGACACCAAACCGGGGTGCTTGGCAAGAGAGCCCCCATGGAGCACATATCAGTCTCAAAAAAGACATGGGAAAGAATATCAATAGAGATTCATTCTTTACCAGCAATGGCATTCTTGTATTATTTAAGGACCTTCAATTCTGATATAGCTATGTGTTGTCGACCTGGAGCTGCGCCCTGAATCGAATATGTGCATGAAATGGCTAGTCCTCTATCTGGTTGAAATAATGGGATTTTCTCACGAGGGTGGGTGCCTCAACAATGAGAAGAACCTCCAGAGAAGGCTGGTTTCTGTAAGATGTATCAATGAGGATCTCTATTCTATGCTGCGGGCTACCATGGAAAAGGGAGAAGGAAACTTTAAGGGGAAATCCTACCTAATAAAGGTGATACACCTAAAGATTGATCCACTCAACTTGTAACCTAGAACATTGAACAAACAAGGGAAAAGGAAGACCTTTGATTTCAATCAATCACTTATGCATAAATATTTCGTGAAGAGGTTCGATCCACCAAAACATGAGGGAAAACGATGGAGAGAGGTCTGATACAAGACACTTTGCAGCCACCTAACATCCACTTACAGCTTCAACAAAAGACATAAAAAACACTGAACATGACCTGCATAATACAATAAGCTAGCAACTAGGTACAAATCGGAATTTGGGAAGGGAGAGAAATCTACCACATATGCAAATTTCTGAATGAATATACACTATGCCAACACTTGAAATCTGAAAGTACAGTCCTATTGATTGAAGAGGTTACACAACTCATCAATGGCAGAGTTTGGTCTAGCCAAGAGAGGGATCCTTTTTTCTCTAAGGCTGAAAAGCCATTTTATAGAGAATTACAAAAGCCAAAGATTGGCGTTGAAAAATTGAAGAGAAGGATTAACTTAGATTAACTCAAGGTTGACTTGGCCTTTCAATAAAATATGTTTTCTTTTGTCTTTGCATGAAGCTTCTTGTGCTTGAGGAAGTGAACTTGTCTTTGTTTTGTTGAATTACCCACCTCTCTTTGCATGGAAATCCAATGCCAATGTCAATTTTAGAACTCTACGTGCGCTGCTTGATGCTGAGTTGGAACGTTTGAAACGCTGAGTTGGCCGTTTGATAAGCTGAGTTGGACGAAGAGATCATTCTCCTTTGCATGGGAAACTCCTGGTAGATGTGGCGTTTAACAATTAGTCAACTCTAAATCTAGAACAGTCAACTCGACGTTCGAATTTGGAACTCCGGTTGACGCTGAGTTGGACCCTCGGATGCATGAGTTGATCCGGAGATGAGCAGGACTTCGACAACTAGTCAATTGAAGCTTTGACTGGTCGATCGAAAATAGCCCTTGCTCGCATGTATTTTATCCTATTTTGCTCTGCCTGTTCATGTCTATTTCTGGTGGGATTCTATACTTGGATGTATTTTGCCTATAGTAGTCTATATTTCCTTGGATATTTTGTTTTTAACTTCCCCTCGCTTAATCTGAGGTGAACTTCCCGTGGTTTAATTCTTTCAAAATTCTGGGTTTACCTTTGTTTTTTTCTTTCTTGCGAATTTTATGTCCTTCGGACTTTTCTGTTGACTTTATGTTCATCCCCTTTCGGAAAAAATGGCCGAGTCTTGTTTTTTGTGGACTTTCCTTTGGCCTTGCATTTGCCTCTTTGCCTCGGACTTTATTTTCCGAATTAATCATTCGGACAAAAAGTCCGAAGGAATTCCTTTGGACTTTTGTCCAAAGGTTTCCTTTGTTTTGCTTCCCTTTTATGCTGGGTTTTATTCCACGGGCTTCTTCTCTTTTGGCGGCTCCTCTCCGAATTTCTTCGGACTTTGCTTCGAACAAAAAGCCCGAAGATATTCCTTTGTCTTTATCTTCACTTGTTTCACACTTTTTCCCACAGATTTGTCTTCCTTGTAATCTCTCCGAATTTCTTTGGACTTTTTGTCTGAAGGAATTGCTTCGGACAAAAAGCCCGAAGGAATTAATCTTTTGTCCTTTGAACTCCGCTGAGAATGCCCTTCGGACTTTGCACAAAGGTCTAGGCACCGACCAAGTGCCCTCTGCAAGGGCTCGTGGCTCTCCCTCTGTGCCATTCAGAAAAATTGCAGTGGCCCTGTCGCCGACCAAGTGCCCTCCGCAAGGGCTTTTGTCCTTCGTCTGTGCCTTTGTCGGAAAAATTGTAGGGCACTCGGGTTTTTTAGCAGGGGCCTCGAATTTGACGTGTACCTTCCCGAAGGGTAGGTGCCCTTCGGGATTGTTGAAAATGACCCTTCCAAAGGGTACCTTGCCCTTCGGATTTCTTGTTTTGCCCTCTTCTGCCTTCCAAAGACACCCTTTGCTGAGATGCCCTTCGGATTTCATTGGACTTTTTTCCAAAGGAATTCCTTCGGACAAAAAGTCCAAAGGAATTATTACTAGGCTTTTCCTTGCTTTTTGGGTGGACTTCTGCTTGGCTGCGGGTGTTCCCTTTTGTAGATTCTCCGAAGTATTCCTTTGGACAAAAAGTCCGAAGGAATTGAAACTTGTAATTTCCTGCGGACTTATGTCCTTAGCACTTCTCCGAAGCTATGTGACATTCTGCCTTCCAAATGAACCATTCCTTCGGACAAAAGTCCGAAGGAATTCCCGTTGTAGCAAAGGCCCTCACAAAAGAAAAACAACGTATTCTTCCCAATAAATTCTTTCTTTCTTTGGATGGAGATGTGAATTTTCCGAATGGCAAGAGACAATCTATCCTGTGGAAGAATTGTCAACACTATGATGATTCAAACAATGGGAGGAAGGCCCTCCCTGGAGCTAATGATATTGCTATTTTAGTAGAAAATTGTCTCATACAAGCAGGGAAACTTTCTCCTAGGCCTGCAATCCCTTTATTTCATGAGATATAGGACCCCTCTCAAGTTTCCCCATATTACCACGAACCAACCATAAATCCAACCCTTCACCTCAAGCTACATCCTTTGGTCCTAGCGATATGAATGAAACAAAGAGCCTCTTAAGAGGATTCTCCAATGAGTGGATGGATTTTAACAGGCTTGCTGGTCAAAATGTCCCAAGACCCAGCATGGTAATAATCAGGGTCATCAGCCCAATAGATTGTAACAACCTCAGCAGGTCCGTCAAATAGAAGCATGTGAGCCTTCTTATAATAATTTTGACTTGTGTTCCCCAGAGCCAAACATATCTTAACATTTAACGACTTCATCAAATTGTAGCAAAGCAGTCCTCTCTTACTTGTTCTGCTCCTCACAAAGGAAAAGAATGGGCAGAATACTTTGTTTTCTATCAAAGTGAATCAAGGGAATTTATTGATAGTGATGTTAGTGTGTTCTGAAGATACAACTGTCGGCCATGCACACCCAGCTCATGGAGAATCTTCGGCATCAAGTATTTCTTGTAATCCTCCTGATCTCTGATTCGTTTCACAGGTTTTTTGAAGCATTTTATGAAGAGGGTAGGAGGGAAATGACTTCTAATGTTCAGGAGAGTAAAATTTTTATAGAAGATATTGCTAGCCCTAGTTTGGATATATTCTTACACAAAAAGTAGAGCCATGCTCTAAAATAAAGGAAGAAGAATTTATGTCTCTTGGAGAAGCAAGGACCTGTTTGTAAATGAAAAAGAAGGGGATAATTTTGTAGAACAGATCTTTGGCCCTGGATTAGGAACTTTTTCTGAAGAAATAATGTAAGAGCTGCGCTCTCTATTGAGTAGAGATGAAGATGAACTAATATGCCTATTTTCCAAAGAGGAAGAGTTTGCAGAAGTGGTAGCTTGTTTTGAACAACCTTGTCTTGAAAGTATTTCCCATGAGGCCTCCAATATGCAGAAGTGATGAAGAACTCTCAGCCCCTTTTGAAGAAACTACATACAATAATACTCACGATTATGAGGATTTTCCTCTTGAAATTGAGCTTGAAGAGAAGTTTCTAGATTATATGCAGCTTGTTGCCCTGCAAGGTTTACCTAGGAGGCTAGTGAATTGGATATTGATGAATTATCTGATGCAGAAGAATTCTTTGAGGCACATGGGAATATTCTACGGAATGTATCCACAATAGATGAACCTCTATTTTCTCTTGACGATCTTAATTGGAAAAATATTTTAGAAGAACCATTTGAGCTTGACATGGCAGACCTGTCTTATTTTTCAAAATCCGATTGCAGTAGATTGGATGAGAGTGACGATGTTTTACAAGAAGAGATAATTCTGATGGATGGCTTTGCAGAACATACAGTATCAGATGACATCAATAAAGGGATATTTTCTCAATTTGGAAAATGATGAGCATAGAAATGCACAAACTACATATAATCCAAAGGAATCCATTTTGTTGGATAAATATCTGATTGCTTTCAGCACATGTCAAGCTCTTGGGAGTTATGGAAACTACTGTGCAATTCAAGTCAAATTTTGAGAGTTCTCCAATAATTGTTGGTGAGCAGCAATGGAAGAAAGTTACATTCCATAATGAAGAATAACCAACTATATTCAAATTGAAGTATAAGAAAGAGCTTCAGCTCTTTTGTTCTTTTTCATGCATTGCATATGGCTAGTTGTTGGTGTCTTCAAATTAGTGTTATGGAGTATCTTGTGTAGAAATAACAACTAGTTTTCAATACTTGTGAATGGATTTGATCGAGTTGGTTGCTGCCCGTGACAGTTTTCTTAAATTCTTGCAAATAAGATGTTATGCATTAGGGAGGTGGCCCGAATGGTGTGTGCACATTGTTTTCTATTACCTTTGCAATTTTCATAATGTGCATTGCTCAGGGAGGGTGCCTCCAAATTTCTCACAGGTGGAAGGCTCCAAAGAGAGTAAATTTACTGGGCTTGGCTCTTTAATTTTATGTCTTAAACAGACTTTAAAGAGCGCATTTGTCGTTCAATTCACAATGATTTAGTGCCTGCAGATTGTTGGATGATTCCCCACTGTTGATTTGATTATTGTCTGCTGGCTGTTGACTAAAGCTTCGTATGACACTCAGACCCCTCAAGTTCAGTGAATTGCATTTTTAAAAAGGATTGAATTAAATGAAAACCAAGAGGTGTCAGTCCTGATGACAGTCTTGAATAACTTCCCAATGTCGGATCACTTTTTGTTAGGGACTACGAACCATTGGATAAAGTCAAAAGCAGATGTTGTGGAAATCAAGAATTGTGTCACTTCTTATAGACTGTCAAGCTGTACCCTCAAGCCCCAGCCTCATTTATCTAAATCCGTTTATGGCATCGAGAAAGTGATTGAAAACTTATCCCAATTTTGCTAGTGCGAGTCACCTTTTGTAGACCTCGAGATGATGTGTCATTCTTGACAGATAGCATGACATTTTCAATGGTTGAGAATTGGTTTCATTTTTCAAAGGCAATCCAAAATCTACCCCTTCTGATCAGACAGGGACGCTTCTATTTATGGATGCTACGATGAGCCTTTAGATTACATTGAACTCACTGAAAATGGAAGGAGGCTTTGAAGAGTGGAAGGGTGTGTTTTGACCTTATTCCCTGGCCTGGAGAGAGGATCATGGTCCTTGATCATCAACGTTGATGGAATAGGAGGAAGGTCTGGCCATTTTGAGGCATGAAAGAGCCTTGAGCGTCGACCAAGAGTGTTCCAATTTGGTTGGCTCTTCTCAACTATGCCCCTGAGGCTCCCCTAGTGTCTGCAAAGGGTGGCGGGAGTTCTGATGCATTCCTTACATTTGAGCTAGTATTATCCCAAACATAGGAGAATGGTGATGCGTCAAATGTGCAGCAAGGATAATATTCCCTGGAAAGATGCACATCTAAGTGGCTTAGCCATTGACACTACATGAGAGGTAGCACACCGAGTGTGCTTCAGGCACGGCGTTGTCAGGTAGGGGGAGGATCACAATGCTTGTCAGATTAGCCATCGGGGGCAGAGGCCCTCCCTTCACTGAATTTTTAATCTTAGCAACCTTTAGTGACCATGTTGGGCGGGTAAGCACTGTTTTTGATTCTGTTGTCCAATGAATAAGGCACTTCTAGATTCTATAATTATTTCAAGCAAGAATCCCCTAAGAGCCGTCAGAAATGTAGTGCTCAAAAGCACTCATGTGTAAAGAGTGGCTTTATTTTTATGATTTTCTTAAGGAATTACTTGATATGTTCAAGTGAAGCTCGCATGCTTAATGGTGGTCTTTGCCTTGAGGGATAAATCACCACAGCTTTGAGTGTTCGCCTATTGTCAATTTCATGATGCCCAAATCCTAAGGCCAGCGGATCATCCAAGATAAAGTAACGAAGGGATTATGCCAAACGCCTTTCACACCATCCAATCTAGCATCCCCTTCAAAATGAATGTAGATCAGAAGTTTGAAGATTTACTAGTGTCTGACAACTTCCAAATGTTACCTGTGCCATCGATGCACTTTGATCGAATGACATCAGTCTAAAAAGGAAACCTTTGTGGCATGATTAATATAATAAAGTGACAACCTTTAATAAAGCATTGTGGTGGGGCCAAGCAATGCAAAAGCATTTAAATGAAAGGCATATGTCATACAGCCTTCCACATTGTCCGATCAAATGCCACCTTGCAGAATGGATGAGGATTGGAGGTTTGGGGACTGACACGTCCCAAACGTTCCCATTGTTGTTGATCTATTTACATTGACGATGCAGAGACAGGGGTAATATATTTCTAACATTATAAGGTGACAACCTTGATGTGAGCATTTAGTGGGCCTAGGCTCCTTAAAGGGAAATAAAAGAGGATCTTGGCTGTTCCCGTGGACAGTGGTTGGAGCTTCAAGGATTTGTTAGAGCCTCTGTCACTTGGGTTTCCCCTCATCATTGATCTCTTCAAATCAAACCTGATCTGACAGTTGGTGGCCTCTGTTAGGCTATAAATAAATGGCGGCTGCTATTGGACGAAGTAGGCACGTGGCAGCCAATCATTGATTGAAGAATTTGGTAGAGGATTCCCCCATGATATAGTTGCAGCCTCTGCGTGAATGGGATAAAAAAGAATCTGAGCACAAGGATATGCATCATCTCCATGGAGAAGATTATGAATCGTTGATTCAAGAAGATGCAAATCATTTGGCATGAGGAGATTACTTTCCCTCACAGTCCAACATTTGTTCCATGCGGTAAAGCTGTATGGTGGAGATTTGTGCATGTGGCATGCTTGTATTCCACCATCATGAATTTTGATTGTATGTAGTGACTATGTACTGAGCTTTAAGCTCTATAGGAAGTGCCTTCTTTTGCCCTCAGAACTTTTAGGCTTTCCTAAGAGTTGCCTTTGTGAATCCTGGCATTAGCTTTTACTTCTATGTTTTAATGCTAGTTTATTATCAGAATTAAATGCAACTTTAAAGCATTTAATAAAGATTTTGTGGCTATTTTCTTGCCCTTGGTCTGGACTTATTTTGGATGATTAACTCTCTGCACAGATAAAAATTCTTTACCTTTTGCATCTGGTCATGTGAGGATTAATGTTAAGAGTTAGCTGCGTAATTATTTTGTGTGTCTCCTTTCCTTTGGACAAGCTTTAGATCAAACTATCTTGGCACATCATCCTCTTTCATCTATGCATTTAGAATAGTTTCCTTCACTCTTTTCTTAATCAAGTAATTAGTTAGTGTTAGGATAGGGTAGCTGGCCTTCTCTGGAGATTGTCTTATCTTAAAAACTACAAAGACTTTTGAGTTGTGACACTTAGATTGTGGGTGCATTATTGATTATCTAACAGTCGGGGAATTTAAGGCATCAACAGGCAACAAGTTATTTACATGTGAAATATTTGTTGGCATCATGCAACTGAATAGCTGAATAAATGTCACTTGGTCTGAGTATAGGATTCTTGTTTCAACAGGGATAATAACACAATCTCTAAACTCTGACCAATCAAGATGATTTTATATGGATATTGCTTTTTGGATTCTAAATAGTTAATTCATTCTAAACATACCAATCGGCCCCCTTGCAATGTTTGAACTTTAACATGCCATTCCAAACATACATTTTTGGATTTTCAGTAAACACACAACTTTTGCTAACATGCATGGCCCAATAAATTGGCATGAGCATAACTGTTATACGACAGAATTCCTATGTACAATGGTAGTATGAATGCATTGTTTTGCACGATGTTGAAGAATCAGAAAACAGCTGGAGTTAAGCAAATTGGGATTTTATGATATTTTCTGACAAACTGACAGCTTTTATGCTTCTATTGTAAATCTTGTTTGGGTGTTTAAATATTGGAGCAACTTGCTAATTTAATGCTTATATAGAGAGGCTGACACAAGTTCTAGATTCTGAGCGTGAAGCCCCCAGAGAATTCGAACCATTGCCATTCCATTATGTGGAGATATCTAGGCTGCTTTTTGACTAGTACGTATTTTTAGCAATATCCGTTATGCAATTTTTTAATTCCCGAGCGTCGTTTTAATTCAAGAAATTATGTGAAGGCATAAGTGTGTTAAATTTTTATTGTTTATGTCCTCGTTTCCTCAATAATTTATTTTCTGTTTGCTTCCAGCGCACGTGATGACATACCAGATATCTACCTGGTAAGTTCTTTGGGCTTATTTTGTCACTTTCTTTAACAATATAGATTCTGCTGATGGATCACAGAGTGTAATCCAAAACGTTGATGAAAAACTTCTACACACAAAACCTGCCCTCATTATCTTCATGAACTGTGAAAATATTATGCCTATAATATAGATTTTTCTCAGTTACAATTTTCAAATGGAGTTTTCAATGCAAATGTTTGCAATCGCTACATGATTGCAGGTCAGGTCTTTAATAGAGGATATTAGGGATGTAAGATTTCACAAGGTTGAGACTGGCTTAGAGTTAATTAATTCAAGAAATCACGGAATGAAGGTAATGCATTCTATTCCTATGGGCTTGAAATATCCCAAAAAAGAAAAACAAAGGAAATTCTTTCCACTTCGTTTCACCTTAACTTAAACATTGGCAGTTAAAAAACCTTTCTGCAATGGAGGTAAATCTTGTTCGCCCATTCATGGTTAGAGCTTTTCAAGCTTTCGATAAACATGATTCTGGAGATCAGCAAGTCTTAGATGGAAACAGCCAACCGACATCTACAGACCGTGGTAAACGAGTAAGTATACTTGTGTTTTTTTGCATATATATGAGGGAGGAAGCGAGCAAAGGAAGGAGAGAAAATCAAATATATAAGGTGGACAGACAATATTTATTTTGGGGTTTGAGGTTCTTGTTTTGAGATTTAGAATTAACATTCAGCCGATTCTAATTTTAAACGAATAGTGATTTTTTTTGGGTTAATTTTTGTTATGGATCGTACAGCGAATTCTTCGACCTCGCTAGAAAATCCGGGAGTTGGTGCTGACCCTAGATTCTCTCAGATAGACAGTCCAAGAATGACGACAGTTTGGTTGCTCTTACATCATGTGTTATTCTAAAATCTTATGATTAAAACCAATAATACACATTTTCAGCAGGCAAATACACGGTATTATCTCTGTTTTTAAAAAAAAAATCACATCGTATATTGTGAAATCTAACAGTTCGTTAGCCTATCTCTGTATATTATCACCATATTAGATGACTGTCTTTTGACCACTTTTTTTTTTTTTGGTTGGAATATTAATTGGTTATCTTTATCTTATTTTATTGGGCTATTTTTGAGAATTTGTGTGTTGGTGGATGGTATGATAATTGTGACTTACTATCATTTGTACCAATTGAATTACAATTCTTTCAATTTTAATATTTTATTTAACTTTGCAGGTTCAACTTATTTCAGAGAAGGCCATTTTTAAGAGCCATTTTACATTATGATATGGAAGATATTAAAAAATGTCCCCAAGAAATATTTGGCTTGAACTTACTACATCGAAAAATGATGCTTAGCATATTTGTTTCCTATGTGTCACTCTAACATATAGTGGCAAAATGGAATTACGAATGATGTAGACTTTCTTTTATGAAGTTTGGGCCAGCGGTATCTCAAGGTTAAAGTGGAGGCAATTTGAGAGAATTTATAAACGTTTAATTACAAGTACCTTCAAGATTAAAGTGCCAGTTTTGTACGAGATAATCTTAGCAGAAATAGGTACTTTTCCAATAGACGTTGTAGTTATGATGTCTTTTAGGATACATAAAGAAAGTGGAAGGCATGGAGGAGGATAGGTGGCCAAGTGTAGTAATAAAAGAAGAGTTGAACAAGCGAAAGAGGACGTGGATGAAACAAAACAAAATATGGATGGATAAGTGGGATATTAACATACATGAGTGCTCAACGACCAATCAAGAGATAAAGAGCTATGTGAATGAAAATTTTAAAATAAGCACGTGGACACAACAAATAGGGGAAAAAAATAATACTATATGACCAAGTTCAATCTCGTTTATGAGCATGACCAAAAAACTTACATAGGGGCAAAAGCTAGGTAGAGAATGAAAATGCTCATAGCCCAATTGAGAATTGGGTCACATGAACTCTGATGTGAGATAGGTAGGTGGAAGATCCCAAACAAAAAATGGAAAGAGAGAATATATCATGTGTGTACATCAAGTATGGTTGAGATGAAATGACATAATCTCATGGAATGATTTGCATATGACGACATCTGAACTAAATACTTAGCCAGTTTGCAAGGAGTATCTATGTTCATTATATTCGAAGTTGAGAACATTGATAGAAATGGGGAATCTCTAATCAAGATCTACAATAAGAGAATGTACCTTCAAAAGTAGAACAATTGCAGAGGTGTGATTTAGTGTCCAACAACTCAAATCAATGTCTTCACTTTTTTGGTTATACTTTTTGGTTTAGGGTCCCATAAACTATTTTTGGTCTCGTAGACATTATTAAAATCTCTATCTATCTATCTACTCTAAATAACTCATTGTGTTATTTTTCTTTAGATTATATTTTTGGTTTTATTTCTAAGTTTTTTAAGAGTTCATTCCATTGGTTTATCATTTTATAAACTTTTGATGAATTAACTTCCACAAGAGGACATTCATTACCCATTTTATGGTTTTTGATAGATAATAATAAGGGAATAGAAGATTTGATTAATAGATCAAACTAAGAAAGACGAAAGAAGCCTACAACAAATCAGAGAAAGATGGGTAGAAAGCCAAAAAACCAAGTAGTCACAAAGCCAACAAGTTAGTTACAAGAGAGGATCAAAGAACTAAAGCCTAGAAACTTCACATCTTGGAGCCGTCTTGGAGTGCAAGAGGGATGCACCACCAAAGAACCACTCTCGAGAAGTAAGGTAATGCCATCCCCAGAAACCATACTCACCAAACACCAGAGTGTCCTTCAAGAACTAAACGAAGAACACTACGTATAAAACTTCGGCGACAAAAACCATGGCTTCTCCAAGTTTCTCAAACAAACACAATCCAAAGAGTCAAAATAGGGAGGCAGCCTTGAGACAACAAAAGACACTCCAAAAATTAGACCATTGATTCCCATGATGACATCTTGAACAAATGAGAAGTTAGCGGAACAAGTCTTTTCTAATTAATTCTCTACATTCTTCCCAAGGGGGATCTTTTATAATGCCAATTTTCATTAGGAGGAAGATGAAGAGCTACAAAGTTGGCCAAGAAATCTGTTGGAGATTTAGTTTCACGATAGTTTTGGGAGAAAGAAATATCCTCAAAAAAAGGGATGACATGGAGGATATCTTGAATGATTGAATTGCACTACCATTGATCAGATCTTCTCGATTTAACAATGTCGTCAATCAAGAGAAAATCACCTTCCACAAATAATTTCCCCAAACTATAAACAATTGCAATTCTCAAACCTTCGAGAAGAGTTGGAGCTTTAGTCAAATTGTTTGAAGACCATGGAATGTTGAAGGCAAAACATGAAAGAACTTGTTTCAAATTATCAAATTATCTCTGAAGATGTCTCCACCTTCAGAAAAACCTAGGTTACCTTTGGATGCTTTGTCAAAATTTAGCTTGACATAATTGTTACTCAGAGGCTTACAAGGGGCCAAAAACCTTTTGTTGATTTGAGGAAGCAAGATGAAATTGTTTTTTAGTTAATTCCATCTTAAGAGAATATGATGCTCCTCTTTAGTGATTTGATATTTAGGAGGCGACACTTTAGCCTTAAAAAGTTCTTGAATGAGTGTCTCAATTTTAAGATGAATTTTTCAGAGAGGGACACATTCTTAAAGATTATTATTATTTTCTTTCCATGAGCTCCAAATGATTAGAGACGGGGCCATAGCCCAAATATTGCTAACTTGATCCCCTCATGTGTAGTTAATCAAAAGTCTTTGAATAGAACCAACTGCAACCCAAAGTCTATTCATTTTCTTAAAGAACCAAGACTAATTTCTCCAGAGAAAAGTGCAATAAAGGAGGATGTGGTTTGGGGTTTCATAATTATCTTTACAGAAGACGCAACAGGAGGGCCTCTAGAAACCTATCCTTTTTTGTCTAACTCAGAAAAGAAATTTATTCTTCATGATAAACCACAAATTAATGTTAGCTTTAGGAAGTCCCTGAGGGATCCATACTTTTTCCACAGGTCATAAATGTGTATTAATATAAAACAATAACTTACTGTAGCTTTGTTTCACAGAAAAGTTGTTGGAAGGATCTCTAGTCCATTGTAAGCCATCAAGCTTCACTAAGCTATTGATATGTTGAGAGTTCAAAAAGAAATAGAAAGAAGTAAGAAGATCAAAGGAATGGTTAGCTATAGAAAGACTTGGATTCTTCCATCTGCTGTAAGGGCCTTAGACACACTGGGTTTCAACCTAATAATTAAAAAATAGTGGTCTCCAAATGTTTGAAAAGTATTTTTCTAAAATGCTGAAGGAATGATGATTGTAGAGAGGGCCCACACTAGCCCATGTATCATTCCAGAAGTAAACAAATTTGCCATTTTTAATATCTCAGCATAGGGAGTTTGAGATAAGGTCTCTACATTTTCCAAGTTCGTTTCGGATGTGAGACCCATACATCCAATACTCTATGGTAAAAATAACACTCAAAACATCTACATTATCAAGATACCCATTTTATGGTTTCTTAAGTTATTTTATAAGTAAGTTGTTGAAGGCTTTTAAGTGGAATCTAACTACATTATTAATTTTTGTATGTTCAAGTCATCTCAAGATGACCTCCATGAGTAGGTAAGGGAACCCACCTAGCACACACGTACTGTAAATTTTTGATAATAGTTAGGGTACTTAACTCACAAACATTGTAAGCATGTGTTAGTAGGGGAGGAATTGGTGGATATAATTTAGGTGGCAATTTGGGACAATCTTTTAGGCATGATAGCTAAAAAATAGTATATCATCTTGTTGGGGTCATATTTCCTACCGTGTTTATCATAATTTGAAAACATAATATTCGTTGGAAAGCTTATTAAATGTGTAATGCATTATTTTTTCATATTTAAATTATTATTTATTAATTAAAGTATTTTCATTATATTTGTTATTTATAATATTATAATGCAATCCACTTGGTTCATAAAGAGCCCACCAAAGATCAATTCTTGTTGATTGCAAACACCTGACACCATAAGGGATGAGGTCATGTTCGATCCCAAAATGAATTTGACAGAATGGAACCTCTCATTCCTTGGTGCTAAACCAAAAACTTGGTTAATCAAAAAATAATAATACAAACCAAATATAATAAAACAAGATCTTATTAATCACTCAAACAAATACACCATTCAAATAATAATTTTCTTTCAGTAATAAGAGTTCAAATACATATTTGAGGCAAGTTCTTGGAAAAGTTTTTTAGAATATCTACCAATACAAGAAATTCAAATATGACATTTGCTAGTATGAAGGTTATTCAAATAATAATTCTCTTTCAGTAATAAGAGTTCAAATACATATTTGAGGCAAGTTCTTGGAAAAGTTTTTTAGAATATCTACCAATAGAAGAAATTCAAATATAACATTTGCTAGTATGAAAGTTGAAAAATCGATGTCATTTTTAAGGTTCCAAAACACACACATGTAACACTGGTAAAAACACTCATAAATGTACTTTGTATCCCCTATTGAACACATTGTGTCTTTTTTCACCCACTCTCCCACTACACCTCCAATCCTTCTACAAATGCTTTGGTATTGAGAGATTTCAGTCTTTTGGTTTTCTCCATATAATCTTCCATATGCCTTTTTCAAGAGTTCCTTTCATTATTTACAATACTCAAAGGTCGGTATAACCTACACACGTTTCCATAACTTATTTAATTTACATTATTACATTTCAATAATATTTACCCACATACATATAAACATTCGACTTATTGACTTTTAACCCTTTTTATATTTAATTTTATGTGACTTTCATATATATTTTAATATTATCATCCCATGAATAATTAGTCAAATAACAAAATGAACTAATTTTGTCATAAATAAATGCCTTCGATAATGTTGATATCCGATTAAAGTTTTGAAGGCCCAAAAATGTTTTGAAGGGCCTCATAAATGTAAATTAAAAAATGTATAAAAATACTTAAAAATAATAAAATTGTAATTTTATATTTTTATGAGTTTCAGGGTATTATGCAACCTCTCGACTACTTTAGGGAACACTTGTCACTTTACTTTTTGGATTCCAAGTCGAATTGCTTCATTTTTCTTTTTTAGATATTCATTTATTGCTAAAAATAAATATAAAGAAATTGGCATTTGAATGTAAAATTCAAAGTATTTTAGTTGCGCATCTCTTCTTAGATATTGCTACTCATTAGAGCTTCACATCTCTTCTCATAGATTAATACACTTCCTTTTGGATTTAATAAAACTTCAATAACATAGCAATATATTTCTATTTATTGCATCCATTTCTTTGATATGGTTCATTAATCTTATAAATCATTAAGTTTTTACAAATCAGTGTCTCCATTGGATTCCACTTAAAATTTAGATTAATAGTATCAAATCAATTCATTACATTCTTGTATGTCTCATCAAACAAGGTCAAAATATAGGAAGCACGTTCTCAAGACACAACATTTTAAATTATCTTCCTTGTTGCTTTAAATGATCTCAAATGGAGAAAAAAGGAACAAAAGATCTTTTAAAGTGGTTTTCGACAAAGCCCTTGAAAAGTGAAGGCGAGATATGATTGCGTAATTTTTCAATATTATTTCACAAATCATGCCTCTAGCGTTCACCTCATCATCAAGCAACTTTGTTGGGGCCCTAACACCCTTTAAGGAACAAGTGAGTTTTGATATTACATTTTTTGTTACGGATAATATTTATATGGGGTATTTATTGGGATGGTAAATAGTAATTAGTAAATATTATTGTAAAAGGTTGGTTATATGGTTAGGATGATAAAACAACAAAAGTTGTTTTATTATTATTTGGGTGAAATGGTTGAAACTATATTCACATATGATTTTGGTTTCTTAATTTGTAAGAAATCACTCGTATATATTTGTAATATGTCTCATATGATTTAATGAATTTTAAATTATAAGAATTTACTGTGTGAATCTGTTCAATTGTCTTCATTGGTATCAGAGCCAGGTTTATTCTTGCCCTGTGATGGAAAATTGTAGTGTTTAAAAAGGGGTATATATGATTCCTTTCTGCCCCGTATAATGCTGCACACAGTACATGCTTAGATTCATATAGCAACCCCATGCCAAACGCCATTCTGCATTGGAAGCTTCTTGCACACAACATATTGATCGAAGTGTCATTCATTTACGTCCAATAATTCTCAGTCCAGTGTGTAAAGGTCAGTTTTTTATTTGTTGTCTATTGTTTCATTAAATCGGTCTTCTTTGTGTATCCATGGCAACACGTCAAAACTCAGTCATGAACAATTTTTTAATTATGTATCCATAATTTTTAAAATTGTTACCACTCTGAAGCTCTCGGAACAAGCTTTCCGACGCATTAAACGGTTTGAAAAACGGAGCTCTGAATCTCAAGTTATCATCAAAACATATGGCTCATCTCATATGCTTCCACATTGGCGGTTTTCATTATTTAAAAAGTTGTTTTAGGTTTAAATTCGTGGTATTTGATAATTATTTGTTTTATATATTCCAAGTCGCAGGGTGTAGTTGTGCTTTTATATAAGGGCATTGTCTTATATGGAAAACATAAAAAACTAAGTTATGTATCGTTTAATGGTTTGCTTGTCGGTTAGGTTCCTAATTTCGAGGTCAAATAGTCTTTTAAGTTGGGTTGTTGGTCATGACTTCAACTTCAAGATTACTCTTTAGTCTATAATTTCTAGTTTTAATGTGTTTTGAGCATTTAGTTATTATGTATGTATTTTAGTCATTATAATTGTTTTAATTGTGAAGTCTGGTCATTTGCCAAAATAAATAGTTTTGTTCATTAAAAGAGTCAAAAATTAAGTTAGTCGTTTTTTAAATGTGTCATATTTTTCAGAGGTATGTTTGTCTTGTCATTTAGGTGAATTAGATTTATTGAGTCTTTTTTTTTGTAAAGTATTTTATAATTTTGTAAACATGTCAAAAAATATTTAAAAGTATAAAGACGCATTATCGCTTGAATGCGACGAAAAATTTATGCAATTTCAAAATAATAAAATTTGAAAAAATCTTGAAAATGGATATGAGGCCGATATTGAACCAGAGAACGCTCAACTGACAAAATGTCAACGTTTGACAACAAAGCAATACATTCAACACCTAAGGAATAAATTTTCATTGGCTAAGTGAGCAACGACATACTGGAGGATGGAGGCTACATGGAGGAAGGAGGTCTTTCAATGACCTCTCGTCAGTCACCAACAACGGGGCCACATCAATGTTTTGGTGACTTTGTGTGATGTGTATTTCATTTCAGCATGGTGTGGATTTCAATTTTTTCAATGTGTTTGTTTTTTGGAAATGTTCACATTGTGGGAGGGGAATATAGAGCAATGTTTCATTTTCCATTCAGAACCAAATTGGCTAAAGTCTAGGAACACTACAAGTGGCAGTGGCAATCTTCTTTGCTGTGTGAGATTGAGTGGCGCTATCGTACATAGTGGCTACAAGTGAGAAGTTGATTTATTACAAAGTCAAATGTGACATTCAGTATGTATTTTATTTCAGTTTCAGTTTGGTGCGCACAAGATGTAAACAAAATTCTGATGTTTTAACTCCTAGTAGAAAACATTGTAGAGTGTGTCTCTAAGTTTATTGCAACACTCATATATTTGGAAAGGGTTGGTGGTCGATGTAGAAAACCATAGATGTAAAAATGTAGATAAACTTTTACTAGTGTAACAGTGCTCTGACTGCCTTTCTTCTTTATGAAGATGATCCCCTAGTGAAATGCTGAGTGCATTCTTTTCATAGAATAAATACAGTATGTGTTCCTTCGCATAGTTGTGGTCATGTGTAGCAAGACAGTTAGCTAGTTGGAAGTTTACACGTCTTTCTTTGATCCAGATTATGAGGCAAACTCGTGTAGCATGTTGCAGGAGGAGTTATGTTGTACCATGTCAACAGTAAGGGGGTGAATGTTACAGATAATTTTTATATGGGGTATTTACCGAGATGGTAAATAGTAATTAGTAAATATTATTGTAAAATGTTGGTTATATGGTTAGGATAATAAAACAACAAAGGTTGTTTTATTATAATTTGGGTGAAATGATTGAAACTATATTCACATATGATTTTGATATAGGACAAAGTTGGTTTCCTAATTTGTAGGGAATCACTCTTATATATTTGTAATATGTCTCATATGATTTAATGAATTTTAAATTATAAGAGTTTACCATGTAAATCTGTTCAATTGTCTTCATTTTTTTGAATGCAAAACTAATGAAGGCAAAGTAGACAAATGGCTAGTCTAATTGGAATCATATTTCTATAAAAGTATTTGGAAGAACATGAAGAAGTAATGTGATACCCCCTTAGATGAAGAATTTCATGCCATAAAAGTGCTCTTGGTTGAGTTCTTGAACCAATTTGGATCCAAAACCATTGTCATAATTGGCATTGGCACCACTGTCTACAGAGGACAAAGAAAAGGAAACTATAATGATCGATCCCTATTCTATCGTTGCCACAACACGAGCGACACTTGTCGAGCTAGAGGACACAAAATGCCTCTTCCACTACCAACTTTGGTGAAGGGACCATCTCTACATTTTATTTTAGATATTGGAATCTAGAAGAACCTAATTTTACAAGATGTTGTCAAACAGTTGAATTTGCAAGTGACACCTCAGCCAAACCATACACAATCATTTATGTCAGACGACAGTGCCTACTTCCATATGTGATCAAGCCGTTTTAGGGTGAATTTCTTTGCAATGTGGTGCCCCTCGAAGTTTGTGATGCTCTATTAATCCAACTTTTCATATGAAATCAATTTGGGGTTACCAATCTAGAGCTCGTGTTGTTATCATCATTATGGGAAAGTAGATTATAGAATTCCAATGGTAATCCCTCCTACAAAAATATCTTTGATTGTTGCAAAGAATGTTGTACTCTTTGATTAACACCAAGATACAAAGGTACTTTATACCCTCGAGAGGAGTAAAAATTGTCCCTGGTGGAAAATTAACAACTAAGGGATAAGAACAAATGGTTCTAAGACCACCTTAGTCTCATCGTGGAGCAGATTGTGGATATGTGGAAGAATTTTATCCACTTCGGAGACCTACTTATTTAAAGATAACTTTGAGTAGAGTAGAGATGCAACCACATTATGCATAAACTTCATGAAAAATCAACCACAAAGGAGGTAATTGATGCATGTTTATGTATTGGGTCCAATAGGTGACATGTATACACCATCTTGTTTTAGGATCACATGGATATAACCCAAGACACGAGTTACAATTGGTGGAATAAAATTAGTTTGCAATGTGGTCTCAAACATTTCAAATAATTTTACCTATGTTTACTCGAGCCTCTCTATGAAATACTCTAAACAAACAAAAAAATGGATATTCATAATGACTTTATTTTACAAAAATAGAACTTGATAAATAAACACCAAAATGAGGGAAGGGTATGGAAGGGAAGAACATTCAGACTGCCACTCATTTATCTTTTTCTAAAATAAACATTCAATGTAATCTATGCCAAAAAAACTAATGTTTACTGAATTCGATACTCACTTGAATTTAACTAAACCTATATCCAAAGTCTAAAAATATTTTTGAATAAATTTCATTAGCATAATTGACAAGATAATTCACTACAAAAAATAATAGAAGGCATTCATCCATAGAAATTTAGATGAGGACCACAATTCTACTAGAGAGACGGTTGGAAACACTCAAGCCAACCAACTTATAACACAACATATGAATCACAGTAATGAAAACATTAAACTAAAGAAGCACAAAGCATTAATCTAAATAAGAAAGGGAAAATACGGACTTGCAAAACAACCACAGTGATTTCCTAAGACTGTAAGTTTTTCTTCCAAAATTTTCTAAGTATAATAGGTTTCAATATAGAGTATTTATAATAAAAGTCCATAGATTGAAATCCCCAACACATCACACTAATGCATCACAATTAATTCAAATGTCAATATCTTTGACCATCACATCACACTAATGTATCAAGTCGAATTTACATTTCAATGTCTACCACTAATGTATCACACTAATACATCACCATACTTTATGTTTCAATATTTTATTATTGTGAGTTAATGGCAGGGGTTATTCGTTGTGGATTAAATATTTTTGCAATTAGTATCGTTGTGGCTTCATCTATTTGTGCATTCATGGCCTTAGTCGCTTTTGAGAATTTTGACCATCCACATGTCTTAATCACGCATCCTCGAGATCACATAACTCATGTAGATCCTTGTTCACTTTTCATATTCACTTTCTTCTTCGCAGATGTTTTGGATCTTTAAATCACTTTATATTTTCTTTGCTTCGCGTGTCTATCATGGCTAGGTGAAGAGATTCTATATAGTGTCATGACTGAGCTCCAAGTCGTCGTTGTTTTTTTCCTTTACTATGATCATTTAGAGTAATACACGTGGCCATTTCTCATTGCTTTGTAGTCATGGGATCATAGTGCCTTAAGCTTTCAAATGATTTTTTGTTGTTGTTGGTGGATCCATTAAATCATTGTCTCCACTTTTATATTTCCTTCGCGTCTATACTTTTCATTAATTCATTTATTGCGGCCACGTGGTAAAACCCTGCATAACATATCCTCATCAAATTCTAAGTCTTCGTCCTCTCCTACATTTATGTTTTATACTCTTACTGATTTCTTTTCATTCACAAAGTCACGTAGTTCTCAAATGAGTTTGTGCATCGTTCATGGATCCTTTGAATTATTGCCTTCACTTTATATTCACCTTTTCATCTGCTTCTTTGTTCCTTCACGTAATAAACAAACACACCCGTGATCATATATCAAAAAAGTAAATTATGTGTACATAATTTTAATAAAGCATGCAATTTCAAAGTGAACATGTGGCACAATTAGAACACAGTCATAGGGTCATGACATTACAAAGAGTTCAAAAAAATAACTTAGAGTTTGCGGCATAAAGACAAAACATGATAGTCAAAACATTCTCATAGGGTTAGGAAGTGATGGAGGTCACAAAACATAGCCTAGATTTAAAAAATGAAGACAGGGCTCCACAGATGCATTAACTTATGAATCATGATTAAAATTATGGTCGGGTTTGCTCAATAGAAAGATCACAATTAACATAAAGCATAAACGTGAACTTTGACTTCAGAATATTTGAAGGTGGCCGCTGATTAACTTTAAAATTTTGCAAGGGTACATATGGGATAAGGTTGTGGCTAATTTAATCAAATTACAACATAAATTGACCTTTTACTATAGCGTATAAAGGTTATGGGATAAGGTTGTGCCTAAGTCATCCAATTTCACATTTTATATGATTACACATAGTCATGTTGGAGGGGTATAAAATTATGTAAAATTACATGTTGAGAGTGATTTAGTATTGAGAAAGGAAAATTAATAGTTTGAGAAGATGTGTGGGGTAAGGTCATAGCCATTTCAATCCTTAAAAGCTTTGATAAGGGTCAAAAGTTCATTCTAGCTCATTTATTATCCTCTCAGGGAGGTGAGGACTGAAACAACACAAGTTAGGGTTGAAAAATGAAAAATGAGATAACAAGTGATTTAACTAATGAAAATCCATTAATTTTTTTGGATATGTGTATTTATATAGGAGGAAGAGGATTTTGAATTTTTAAAGTTGATTTGAGTCCGTATGGTATGGTTTCACAGTCATTAGCCTTGAATTAGGCCTATGAGACCTAATTAGTCCTAAGGGGTGTTAAGTTAGGTGTTTTTCAAAGAGAGTTAAATTATGAAAGTTTGTGTGGAGATATGTGATGTAAAGGGGTATCTGAATGTGGGTTTGGTTTAGTTGGGAGCTTTGTAGTTTATTCAGAACAACGAGGTTTGCCTAAAAAAGGGCTAGTAAAAGGAAGGTGTTACAGAGGAAAGAAGGGTTAAGTGAAGAGTTGAAGCTTAGGTGTTGTGTGGAATGATTGGATGCATGAAATGAGATGTAATTGAGTACGTCAATGGTCTTATGAGTATTGTGGAAAGACAAAATCAAGGTAGCATGCAGACCTATGAAAACACATAAGAAGATTGTCAAGAACAGAGCAAGGAGAAAGAGAAGAACATGAAAACAGAGTATGAAATGAAGAGGCTGATTTTAAAAGGAAATATTATAGAGTTAGTTGATTAGTAAAATGACTTCAAGCAGAGAAGGAGGATTAAGTGAATACAATGAGGCTTAAGATCCATTGAGTAGGTAAGAGTGAATGGGAAAGACCTAGTAAATTCAAAGTGATTAAAGAGATAAAGAGGTTGAAGACAGAGGACAAAGGACAAGAGAAAATTAGAGCTTGGTATTTGGTAGAGGTAAGTGTGTTCCCATCCATATCAAGGAAGCTTGTTAGAACTTTTGCATCAAGATCCTTGATAGATAAATTTAACTTCAATTTACAAGGCAAATATACATAGACTAAATGTTCATAGAGCATAAGATTAAATCGAAATTTTACCTCTATATAAGTAAAAGGTGTCATCCTAACAGAGACAAATGAAGTAGTGGGCAGACCAGTAACTGGATCCAAAAATGTAAACAATGGCTATGCTAAATCAAATGTTGCAAATATTGACTGTGATGATGAAGGCACCATCACCTCTTAGGACATAAAAAATGACATATATTATTCAATTTATATGTAAATTAATTGTTAGATAAATTAAATTTATAAATATAACATAAATTTAACATGACATTTATATAAAATATACTTGTATCTATGTAGTGGCTGATGTCTGCACACCAAATGTGCATGCCAAAAACTCATCACTCATAAGTATATTATTCAAGCCCTCTAAACCATCAACGCCATCATCATCAGAAGGTCCAATTCACATAGCTCCACAAGAACTGCAAGGGTGGGGTCAAATATGCACACTAGGTGGTGTATCTCTAGCATCAGTCTGTGGGACCCTCCTTGTATGTTAAACGAGTGTATCAATGAGAAAATTAAGTACATGCAGAGTGTCAATCTCCACAACCTGTTAAACTACAGAGGGGATCTCAGGCTCAAGTGGTTTTTAGATACGGAATCTTTGCAGGTCAATTAGGCACATGATGTGTACTTGGTCGATCATGTGTAGAGCCTTTCCCTCGTGCCTGAAATTCACTATAATCAAAATAGTTTGGGATCTCATTAAGAATAAACTCACAATAGAGTTTTATCAGAAATACAATGGGACTTCATGGTTGTTACATGGTGGATAATCAAACACCATCCACCATCAATCCCAAAAATTGGCTATAATTAAATTATGTTGGCAGCGATGGATTAGAAAATGTTTAGCAGTTACTAGAAATGGTGTATTGGTGGCTAGGTCAATGAATAAGGTGCAAATGGAGGCTTTTGATATTTTTTTGTTCTTGACCTCAAAAGCTAACATTTTGTTAGCATAATAAGCCCTACAACTATCTCGATATGAAGCCCATCTATCAATTTGACTTGTTATAGAGTCAATTTGACCTAATAATGTTTATAAAAAATTTCTTAGATATGTGTGATGGGTGTTGGTGGAAGTGGGATCCCTCATTCTCCCAATTGATTTTTCAATTTCAATTTTATTTCCCACAATGTGGTCAACTAGACTCTCCTGATTGCTTGGGGGATTTGTGGAACTGTAGAAGGGTTAGGTGAAGGGTTAGGAGGAACAAGAGGATTCTATGGAGGGTTAGGAGGAGGAACAAGAGGGTTATGTGGAGGGTTAGGGGGGTTAGGCAGAAAAACAAGAGGGTTAGCAAGATGAGCTATTCAAAACAAATAAATTACCAATTAAACAATAAAAATTACTAAAATTTAGGATTAATAAGTGTAGTTTTTAGCACTTACCTCTTCTACATGGAGGCATCACCGATTAGTAGCCTCCTAGGATGAAGGCATCACCGATTAGTAGCTTCCTAGGATGAATTATGGAAAGGTTTAGCCTCTCTAACCCAAAACATGAACACGAAATGGAAACACGTAGGAAACAAAGAAAGCTCGAATGCAAAATGAGAAATTTTGCATTCGAGTTTTGGTTTTTATTTTTGTTGGTTACACAGGTAAAGTGATCGCGTTATTAACATGATCATGTTATTAATGCGATTTAGTAGCTTCCTAAGATGAATTATGGAAAGGTTTAGCCTCTCTAACCCAAAACATGAACACGAAATGGAAACACGTAAGAAACAAAGAAAGCTTGAATGCAAAATGAGAAATTTTGCATTCGAGTTTTGGTTTTTATTTTTGTTGGTTACATAGGTAAAGCAATTGCGTTATTAACACGATCACATTATTAATGCGATCAAGTTATTAATACGATCGCATTGTTAATGCGATCGCATTATTAATATGATCGCGTTATTATTTTAAATAACATGATCACATTATTTAATAACATGATCATGTTATGACTCGGTAATTATCGAGCCATAATTTAAATAATATGATCACATTAATTAAATAACATGATTACATTATTTAATAACGTGATTGCTTTGCCTAAAATGTCCACGGAATTGTCCCCAACTCCGTGCACTTACCCATTTGATTATTTGATAGATATGAGATCATAAATATAGAGTAATATGTGATTAATATATTTAAGTAAGCTTGCTTCAATAAAAGGAAGCACTAAAATTGATTTCAAATAAATAAACGGTTAAGATAAAGCCACTTTACACAATATTATAGTTTTAGAGCACATAGTAAATATGATTCTAAAGAGCTCGTGGGGTCGTGATAGTAACACCACACACTAAATCAAATACTTTTAAAAATCATTGTAAAAGCTTAAGTTATTACGACTTTATAAATTATTATTAAGGTCACAATCACTATCAACAATAATATAAAAGCAATGTAACATCTAAACATATTATAATACTATGGATCCATTAAAATATGTACCATCACTGAATCATGATCGTAATAAATTTCAAATTTAATTCATATTGAAAATTGTAATAACTCATCTTTGTTTTTCCCACTTTCATTTAAGCTTCAATTTTTTCTTATAAACTGATTTTTTCAATATATTTAATATGAAACTCATAGAAAATTAGTTGTGATTTTATTTCATTAGTTTCAATTCAAACTTAAAAAAATCAATATATTATCATTGTCCTTCGTGACTTTGTAAAAATGCATCGCCTTGAGCAAGGTTTATCATGATGATCACTCACATTTGCAGTTTGTTTCATACAGTGAATTAATTCACATTTATTTGTATGATAGAAAAATAAACTTAAATTTTCTAATATTTAGATACAATATTAATTTAATAATATTTAAATTAAAAAAAATTATTTAAATTTATTTTTTATAAATTACATTTAGATAATATAACACTATTTTTATTTGAGATTAAAAATTTATAATAAATTTAAAAAATTTAAAATAGATGAATTATTTATAATTAATATGAATTTATATTTTGATTGATGTTTTGGTTCACATTTCATGTCAAAGAATTACGATAAAAAATTTAAAACACAATTTTTTTTTACAAAATTTACTAACTAATCAATGGATTGTGGAAATACTACTTTACTTTTTAATTTAGCTCTTAATAAAATAAAAATAAAAAATAATATACATGACATTCCACCTATTTATTAGTGGGCTTATGACATAAATGGTGGTTGTTTAAGTTTTTAATCTTTTCTTTAAAAAAACAGTACAATGTAGCTCCCTTTTATAAGAAAGTGACTAAATGACATAGTGACGACCTTACAATTTTATTTCATTTAACAAATAATAAAAGAATTATGTAAAAGTTCAATTTGATGGAGGATTTTCTTGGTTTGGTAAATGTTTGATTTTTTTTAAATAAAAATATCTTGTTATTATATTTTAATCATTATTTTTTAATTAATAGAAAGCTTTAAAAAATTATATATATATATGAACTTTGAAAAATTAATGTTAACATTTTATAATGTGGGAAAATATTTGCATTTCACATTTTAAAATATAGATTAATAGGAAGAGGTGAATATAATAGATATATGTGTAACGGGTGCTAATAATTTGTAATGTCTTTTTTTAAGGAAATTTTCAATAATATTTAATTTCTTGGAATTTTTTTAATTTAAATTAACAATGAACAAAAATAACTTGATAATCAAATTGAAAAAATAAATATAACAACTCAATAATTTGTAGCAACATTATATTATAATATTTGAACTCTTGTTACATAAATAGATCCACAATGTGATCACAATCTTTGGCACACAAATAATTCTTGGATGGAATGACATTACATAGACAAGAGGGTGTTCGTCCTCCAAATCTCCTCACTTCAAATATTTTCGTCCTGGGAGTAACAAAGGGGGTTGATAACAAAATGAGAAGGGATTAAATGAAGAATGAGTATGAGGGGAGAATAAATAGAGTGTTGAGGGAATAGAGACAAAGGAGGGTGAGACGTACCACATGCAAGCACTCCATTAAACAAAGGGGTCCACATGGTCAATGAAAATGTGGTTCAATAAGGAGAGCATATTTCTAACTTGAGGGGCCATAAAGTGGTGCAATAGTAAACTCCACTAGCAAAAAAGCTTATAATAGTGAGCTCCACTAAGGATGTGCACACACATGTGTGTAATAGTGAACTCCACTAACAAAAGTATGCAATAGTGAAATCCACTAAGAATGTGCACACACGTACATGCAATAGTGAATTCCACTAACAAAAAATAAAATAGTAAAACTCATTAAGTGCAACATAAAGGTTCCACTATTCACTTTTCCCTTTTTCTTTTCTTTTTTAATTTTCCCAACACTTTCTTATTGTTTATAATAATAAAGTAATATTAAGTTATCACTTAATAGTAAGTTACTTAAAACAACTTAAAATATTTACTTTATTAATTTTACTTTATTTGTAAAAGGGGAAATGATAGTCCACCCTTCCCAAAGATTACTTGTCCTCAAGTGATATTGGCTCACTTCATGATTTCAAATTCCGGGATTCTAAATCAATCTCATGGATTCTTCAGAGTGTGGCCAAACTTCAACAACCTTTTCCATTTTTATTGCAACAACATACTCTTCATCCTTTGCTTAGGTTGAAAACAAACTCAACTGATCCCACCCATATTTGTCATGTGCCATGATTATTGTACTTTCCTTGGGACATGTGGAAATTATGCACTCTTTGAACATAAGAGTCTCTTTATCAATACTCATATGGGTTGTTCATATTTTTGAACCTGCATATGGAACAAACATGTCAATGAAATCAAGAGCTCCCCATACCACTCCTTGGGTGACTTCATTCCTTTCTCCTTTGTTAGGTTTTAGAATTCAAACCTTGACTTTTTCGTTTTATTTTCTTCTACCCATACATTTTGTACATTCAAATCCATATCTTTCTCTTTGGAGGGATCTTCATTTTCAATTTGCATCGTAGACTCCTCTATGGGCAGATTAATCTTTTGTGGTGATGAAGTATTCATCACTTCTGTTGGTCCTTTTTCTTCTTTTAAGGGATACTCTAGAGGTCTAGGGCTTAACCTTACAAACTTCATCCATGCTTTGGGACCCATTGCCCTTAGTTCCCTATGAGATTATTGCATAACTTGAAACATCTCTTCTATATCTTCTATTATTGTTTTCATCTACCTTGCATGAAGAAGAGTCTGTAGATAACTTGCTACCCATAACTACCTAGAAAATGGCTCTGATTCCACTGTAATGTCCCTTTTTAGGAAAATTTTCAATAATATCTAATTTCTCAAGAAATACCTTATTTAAGTTTGCAATGAACAAAAAAAATTTATAATCAAATTGCAAAATAAATATAACAACTCAATAATTTGCATCAACACTATATTATAAAATTTGTACTCCTCTTAAACAAATAGATCCACAATGTGATCACAATCTTTGGCACAAATGCAATTCTTGAATGGAATCACCTCACATGGACAAGGGGGTTTTCTTTTTCCAATCCAAAAATAGAAACCAAGAGGCTTTTCATCTTTCAAATCTCCTCACTTCAAGGGTTTTCATCCTGGGAGAATAAATTGAACAAGAAATGCTCAAGTAAATATAATGTATCCAATAAAGGGTATGTATAACTGAATTGAGTTTTCCTTGGAGATGTACTACTAAATGATTGTACATTTTATGGTTAAATTTGATCTTGATTTGCCTTTTTCTTAGGTACACACTTAAGTTATGTTTGATATGTAATAAGATCTACCTTGGGATGCTTTAATTCTCTCTTTACAAATATTCTATCTCATTTAATTGTGTAACCATATTTCATTGATGTTCAAATTTAATATGATCATGTGTACTATCAAGTGTTGCTTTCATCATTTGTAACCATGGAGTTCCTGATATAGCATAACATGACACCATAATAGGCATCACAAGAAATGATGTAGGAAATGTGTGGAGCAATTGAAATAGGTAATGTAATATAACCCAATGGTATAGATATAATTTCAAGTAAAAATATCGGTACAAATCAACTAGATCATTTCCAAAAGTCTTGAGGAACCTAATAGTACAATTATTAATGTTAACCATATCATTTATCATGGTTCGATGTATTTATTTTCCTTTTATAAAATATATAATAACCAAAGGTTCTACATGTGAATAATGCATCTCTATAGGATTATTGGGAATTATGATGGGCACATTATCATGTTTAGGTGATTCATCCAAATAGGAGTTATCTTTTCTACTTTAGACGATGAAACCCCATTTTTAATAAGTTACTCTACATTAGAAGGTGTACTTGTGACTTATGGTTTCATGATAGATATATCATATGTAAGGTCACTACTATCAATAAGTCCTAATATTTTATGTTTCAAAGCATAAGACATATCAGTTGTATGATAATGTATTAGATGATATCACAAAATAATATTAATATAGAATTAAATGTTTGTGGGACATATATCCAATCATAACACCTAAAAAAAGGTAAGAGAATCAAGTATTTATCAAGTAACATTTTCAATGTTGTTCTTTGACTTTCTTTAAGATTTTGAAAATTTTATGATCTACTAAGCGAAGACATAGGAAATATTGTAGGTGTCACTCTATGATTAGCCAATGGGATATGATTTTTCTTAATTGATACATGGCTCGTGTTAAGACATGTAGTATGATGAATATAATCATAATGTGAAACATGAGTATCATGGTTAAGTACATGATATTATAAAAGTTCATCCTCAAGTGAAATGACCTCATAGTTGTGATGACTGAAATATTTGTAATCATGATAGAGCACTTTATTCCTTAAAAGAGGAAAAATACTTCTACTAAATATATTTTTTCTTCTACATCTGTTGGTTGATATATAAAAAAATGCATGCTACTCTTGAATATTAGAATAAAATCATGAATAGACTTAGATTGACCTTAGTGCATAGATGAGATGCTCTCAAATGTAACACATGGCTTATTATTATTAATTAATCTTGCTAGAAAAGTATTTTGCAATTTAACGAATGTATGTAGGGAACCACTAGGTAGAGTGTAAAATAAATCTAAATAATGGCCCATTAAACTCATGGGAAATGTCTTAAGAAATATTATATCATTATTACTATATTTACTGATAGAAATAAAAAACTATATAATGTGTAAGGATCTCCATACACATCGAATAAGGAAATTATATAAAGTATAAAATCATGTTGGAAAGAAGAGTCAATAAGCTTACACACTATATATTGGCCATATATAATATTAGAATCTAGAGCATCAAATGTGTGTCAACGTGTTGTCCATTTTGACCATTGTAGACATGATGATATCATTGGTTAGCTTTGCCATAATACTTTGTGTTTCAACACTTCATCCTTTATTCATATAATAAATATGGTACCTACACTATATACCTATGATCATGGATTCATAGATGGCTCTAGGGAGATTGTGATAGAATTTCATTTTCTATCTTACATTATTTTGATTTTTACTTTTTTATATAATAGGCAAAAGAGGGTTTTTGAAAGGGCCCAGTCCTTTTTACATTTTCAAATAGAGAAAAAGACATTAAGATCAAAACATTTGAAACAAGTAGAAAGACATGTCAAAGTGATACCTAGTAGGGAAAAACATTGTAAATAGATAGGAAACTAATAGACAATAACAAATAGACATCATATTGACAACACACTACCAAACTATGAAATATTGATGTTAGTACAAATGTTAATTGCCTCCCATTCTTCATGTGAAAACTTGATATGTTCTTTCGTAATTTCCTTGTTCTAACCCTTGATATACTTACCTTTACCTTTGAATTCTAATTTATTAATTGGAAATTTTTATTTAAATTTATGATTTCTTGTTACTTGGATTTGGTTAGGCTTTTTATTATTTTCCCACAAGTTTATTTTTGTTACATTTTTTTTGCCTATTTATCTCTTTATGTGTGCACACTCAATTCTTGATTTTATTTGTCTTGTTTGGTCTCCACATGTTCTCTGATCCTTTATTCACTATGATCCATATTGTACAAATCTTCTCCATAATAAGACAATTATACACGACATATATCTAGATATATGGCATACAACTTAGTTACATACACTATATTATATATTGTATATTTATAGGACATATTATTGTTTTCATAGTGGCCATATATTAAACACATAAGGGGAATGATTATTCTATAAAATGATAAATTTGAAAAACATAAAAACATAAAAAATAAAAAAAGACATTTTCTTTTACCTTTGTCAATTGATACACATCATATCTATGTATGCTAAAGGCTTACATATAGATGTTAGAGACATGTTTCTCCTAATATTTTTTGGGTGGGTGAGATGCATGATATATAAGTTACATATGATCATGGATTACATATTGTATATGGTTATATTTATCCCCGCTCTTGGGGCCATTCTCGCATTCGGGGTATGTCTATACTAGAGGCATCTTTTCAGTAGGTCTTAAGTTATGCACTTATTACTTTCCATTCATCATATAGATCTATTTACATTGAATATACATATATCACTCTTGCTTACATCTTGTGTATTGTGTGACATGGATAGATACATTGTGTTGTTACATTTGATCATTAAATCGTTACATTGCATGTTTTCTTGCATGTCCTATGAATGTTTGATTTCCTACATGTTTGTGTTTGTACTTGTGCATGTTACTTTTATTGTTTTGTGTTGTTTGTAGATGATCCTCTAGTCACTGTGTCATATCATGTCAATGCAATTTTTGTTTAATGTTTACAACTACACAATGTATGGTTGCATGATTGTGTGTGCACTTCATCGATATATCTAACCCTCTTAGGGGCATATTATTACATTGGGGCATGTCATTTTTCCCTTTCTGTATTAATCTTATCATATTTATCTTATCATTCGAAGAAACACATTAGACTTCCTACATTACCATTTGCTACAAATATTTATCATTCTCATATTATACTACCTATATATTTCCATTAGAAGCATCATACCCACATACTCCTCATGATTTTCACCAATTATACCTTATTCTATTGATGATGCCATACTATTAAACTAGTATATACCCATATTACTTATTTTCGATGGGGACATCGTACCCATAGATATTTTTCATGATTTTGATTGATCCTATCTTACTTATATAGAGCTTCCTTTACCCATGTGCTTATTGAACCAACATTGATTATATTAAGATAAAACATTGTCTTCCATAGACCCAGTTGTGTTTCACTTATCACATATCATAAATTTAATACCATGTCTTGTCCACAGTGGGTCATCCTCTTCCGTTGGGATATATATTTTCCCTCCTCACTAGGCATTATCATAGCATATTATTTTTCCCTCTATCTTTCTATTGCAACATCACATGGTTCACATATTTAGTTCACCCTTCATGATTTGTAGATTACTATTGAACTTTACATTGTGATATATTTTTTATAACTATATGCATCTATTTATAATGTGCTTTCAAATATTTTAATAACTTCAATTATTTTTATATGATAATATGTGATGTGCATGAATTTTTATTTTGAGATGAGTGATATATATATATATATATGAATATGTGTTAATCCCTCATCTCAAAAGGGGGCATCTATCTAGACTATTCTATCTTTGATTATAAGTTGCAGTGGTTGCACAAATTATATATTACAATGGTTAAACATATTACAAATTACAATGGTTACACATATCACATATTACATAGTTGTACATTTTCATATGTGGGGACTGTAATTTACCAAGATAAAATCTATCCACATATTATATCGCCAATTACAAATTTATATGTGGGGACTATGATTTACCAAGGGAGAATCTATCCACATAGTCTATCACCAATTACATATTTATATGTGGGAACTGTGATTTGTGAAGAGATAATTTATCCACATATTCTATCTCCCATTATATATATATATATATATATATATATATATATATATATATATATATATATATATATGTGGGGATTGTGATTTAACAAGAGAGAATCTATCAAGTTATTCTACAACTAGATTTAGATTTCAAACTGTAATTTACTAAGATTTACCAAAAAGCACCAGAAATATGCTTCCTTTATCAAGAAGCAGATTTAAGTTTACAAGGTTCACTTTAAAATTATTTAGTTTCCATGGTTCGCTTAAAAACACTCAGTGCCCAATTTTAGTTTTTAATTTCTAGGGTTCACTTTAAACCTGTTTAGTGCCTAGTTCTACTTTTCAATTTCTACAGTTTGTTTTAGTACTCTCTAGTGCCCAGTTTATCATTTATAGTTTCGTTGCTAAGCATTCAAACTCAATTTTAATTACAATTACGATCTTTAAAATATAGGGTTCTGAGAGTGACAACATGGTTCACATACCACCTAGTGTATTCATTCCCTTTTTTAATTTTTAGTTCATCTGTTTTCGATTATGTTGACTATCGACTTATTAGGACATTGACTACTTGCGTGCATTCATTTTTTATATAGGTACACTAGGTTTATGGATGATAGAGTGTGGTGCACCCAATCTAGATATTCAAAGTTTTCATCTTTCTATCCCTATCAAGTAAAACTCAGGGATGCAATTAATTTTTGTGTTACTTTGATGCACACAAGCATTCACACACACACACACATAGAGCATCAAAGTGGGGTATTATGTAGATGCATAATTTTGGTATAAGACTAGTTTCTAGCGTGTTTGCCATTTTTTTGTGTGGGGTCCATGTGCATAGATTTGGCTCTTTTCAATACACTTTTCCCTTGTGTTTGGCCCCCTATTTTCATCCCTTGACTCACGTTTTCCTTACAATTTGACTTTCAATTCAGTTTTGGTCAATGATAATATCTCCATCTATTTTTTTTTGAAAACCTATGATCAACTATTTATTTTAAAAGCTTGGATGCTTCTTGAATGTCTAAAACACTATTTTAGGGTGGTTTCGTGGGTCATAATTGGCCCATGATGTTGTCCCCTTGACTTAAAGGTCCTTTTGACTTGATCGACTCATTTTACTATCTTATATGATCGAATTGTGTGTAAATGTGCCCTTGTAAAACCTAAAATATAAAAATGTCTCCTTAGCCATTTCACGTTCGATTCCTATCATCCATATCTCTTACAAACCAAGTCTTTCATATTCATTTATCAAGTTCTATCAAGAGGTCTTTACAATTTATCAAATAATTTGCACATTGATTTAGTTCTTCCCTCATCTACCTTGTGCCAACACATTTTATGCCAACATACGTTCACAACAAAGCATATATTTACATTTAATTATTTAGGGAAAGGACGTGAAGTCTTTTCTCTCATTGGGTTGGGATTCACTCACAAGCAATAGAACTAATTATTGAGCCTTATTTCCAATCGTGTGAGATGTGTAGCTGTGATTCCTCAAAATGTTGCTTGGGCCAACTAACCTTGCATATATTTTATTCTCGACACATTGTAAGTCAAAAAAGAAGCAAATCAAACATATTTGCCCATCAATTTTTCAAAGTGAGTAATTTCACAATCATTTACCTTTGTAGAAACAGTACCAAAAAAAATTAAAAATTTAATGTAAAACATATAAAAATCATAATCATAACGAAAAGTTAAAATCTTGAAAATGAAATCAAAATTTATAAATGATATAATTACTATTATACTATAAAATTTTAACAATAATTAATTTAAATACTAAAATATTTTTATTCATATAATGTACCTTCATCAATTTCCTCCGACCCACCTCGTAAAGGTGCCCATTGAACCTGTAACCGGCAATTGCTAGGTACTGAAGGCCCCCCACAAAATTGATTTTAGCACTTTATTCCTGTCGCGCCGCCCATGGACAAACGCTTTATTTCCTCCACCTTGTGCTCGTCTTGCGACTGGAATTTGGCGATTTTGAAAATCCCAATAACTTTCGTATAGTCCACCAATAATTTCTGACAACATTTGGCGGATTTTCCATTCTTCGCCATTGTTGAAGGTTATCATATACCCCTTCTGTATTCCCCTGTTGAGACCAGGATATTCCTTAATCGGAACCCATTCGGACATATAATGCTGCGCATGGTTTATCTCTGTAGGATCGGTAATGACAATGGTCCAAACCCATTTTCCTTCGCCGACAGAACGACATATGTATTCGTCATACGGAAGCTCCATCCGTACATCTCCTTCAGAGCTTATAATCACAGCACATATAACGATTGCACTCAACGAATCTGCTGTTTTCAATGCCGCCCCTGGCATCCCTATTTTATTTATTTTAAATTCATGGAGTGCATCGGAGGAAACAAAATCAGAAAAGAGACCTTCATTTAAATTCGATTCGGCATCAACAGCTGCTCTTCCAATTATGCTAGTGAATTCTGACGGCAGCTCCTGAGACTCAATACAAAAAAGTTTATATAAATCTCTAAGAGGAATTATTATAGACGTGAGGTTTTCCCGGTAATAAGCGAATTTTTCAAAAAAAAAAAAAAAAAAAATATATATATATAATGTTTATTATTATTAAGTATTTAGAATTACCTCCTTAAATCCATCGTCAGAAAGTTCCATAAGACTTCCACAGTTCATAGGAGGAGGATTTAAATAAAAAAAAAAAACTAGTGAAGATTCTATGTGCAATAAAATCTTCACTCTGTTTATTCCAAACAAACTCTCTTAGACTATAAACATTTCAATGGAGCTAATCTCAAGTAAATAATTAACGATCATAGACGAAGAGAGAAATAAAAGGAGACGAGTGGGCATACCGTCCGGTTACAAAAGGAATTGTGTATGAGTCCAGGGCTGCTGGAAAAATGGAGAGATTTTAGTGTTGCCGACTTATCAATCCCTCTTATAGAACGCAGATTTTCACATCTATCAACGGTAATGCTCTCCAGGAAACGCGAATTTTCTAGACTTGGCATCTGTTCAAGCTTCGGACATTCAAGTATTACAAGCTTTGCCAGATCAAATTCTCCTGTAACTCTCTTTAATTTTTTACAGTCTTTCAATTGAAGAGAATTCAGTGTTGTTAACAGTGTTGTGCTCAGTTCAATTAGACATTCCATGGATTCAAGGTGCAAAAATTCAAGTCTCGGACAATGCTTTCCACTAATTGAAACCTTAGACATAAGTTTTAAATCATACATCTCTATGGTTTCAAGGTTTCTCATGCAGCTGCCCCTGAGAGGCTCAAGAATAGTGTACTCTGATCCACTACCATTCAAATCCAACTCTCCGCTTATTATAAAATCCCTCAGAATCAAACTTCTAAGCTCGGTGAGTTTTATAAGGGATTTTGATAAGGCCTCCCCTTGAATTTCCAGTTGTCTCCATGATCTCCCTCCTAAAAATAGATTTTTCAAACAATTAAACATTCCCAATTGCCTTCCTGATTCCCCAATCCAGTATGCCGAACTTCCTTCTAAAACTAAATGTTCCAAGTGATTCAGCATTTCTAATGTATTTGGAAACTCTCCCAATGACGCTGTATCAGAAAGTGCCAGATTTTTCAACTGGAAAGTGGTCTGAAACCCAAATAATCTTCAATCAGCTATTTTTAATGGTAACCAGTCTTCACCAAACTACTATCCAAATGGAGGAAACTATGCACAGCCTACCATTCAGTTTTAAATTAACCTGACTTAAAATTTATATTCAAAACCGAAATACCTGTGAATTTATCTGCCATAATCTTTTGAGACGTCCTCTTTCAACTTTCAAAAACTGCAAATGCTGCAGAGGAATCCACGAAGGAATGCTTGTGTGTAGATGCCAATTTAAGTGAAGCTCAAGCCATAACAAAACAGTTGATGTATCTGCACAATCATCTCTATTCCCCAAAAAGTATGTAATTTGAGAACCAATAGACCTATCGAAAATTGAATTGAGACACCTGAAACTACGGCCGTTGGTGGTGGTGAGGATTTTCTTGAATCCCTTTGATTCCTGCATTCAAAGATGAAGGTCAAATTAGTGTTGTACCAACAAGAAATGAACGGCTCAAACTAGAAAAGTGTTCCAAATGCTTTTAAATATCAGAAAGGGGAAGAGTACAAATCTGCACACCAAAGATCTAAGATCCTGAGAGTGAAGATTCCACAGGCGAGGAGGACGGTTCAACTCATCTGCGATATCTCGCCCCAAATCACGAAGCAGGTCGTGCATTGTCAAAGTAAGCTTGTAATCCCTGTTTTCCTCTTCAACAAGGCATTTCTCTTTTAGCATCTGAAGTGAGTGCTCAGCACGCCATCCTGAACCCTCCCATATTCTTATGGCCATACTTCTTTCTTTTTCAACAAAGAAACATGCAATGTCCATAAAAATTTGTTGCTGATCAGCGTCTAGTGCATCAAAGCTTATTCTAAGTATTTTCTTTATGTCTGCAGGCAGGGTCTTAGTAACTTTATCCAATGTTAACTTCCAGAATTGCTTGTCCTCCCTGTCAAAAACATGGCCGCCAAGCACTTGGAGGGACAGAGGTAAACCCCCACACCTTTTAATGAACTTCTCCACCAGAACCTCGTATCCAGCGATAGGATCTGGTTGTCCAAATGCATGCCAACAAAAGAGTTGTCGGCTATGCTCTGGATTCATTTCTTTCACCTTATAACAATTTTTAATTCCCGCCTTCACTAGCACACTCTTATCACGGGTTGTGACAATCACCAAACTATCCCTGTTCAGCATATCCGTGACCGATAGAGCTTCTAGCTGGTTCACATGATCAATATCATCCACAATAATAAAAAAGCTGCAAGACGGGGGCCTTTTTTTGAAACGATTCTTGAGATAACTGGTTCCATCATGTTTACTCTCAAATTTGGGGTGATTTTCCCTAAAAAGATCTTTGAGGAGCTTAGTTTGGAGGGAGGGCAGTTTGGTTCTTGCAGATTTTTCTCGCACGTCAAACAAAAAACACGATGCCTTGTAACCTGAACGATTGCGGTTAAACAGTTCTTTGGCCAGAGTTGTCTTCCCTGATCCACCCATTCCATAGATGCCGACGATCTGGCAATTCTCTTTCAAAATCTCGTCATACCACTTTTTAAAATCTTCTACCAGTTCATTCAGGCCTACAGGATTTTTTGCAACATCTAGCAGGTTTGTTTTTTCTACCTCTAGTTGGACAGCGGACGCTAACGATTTACACAGCTTCTCCCTGTCACTGAAAAATTCAAGGGAAAACAACATTATCATCACAATCAGTTTTTCGGAAAAAAAATATTAACTAGATTAGAATCAGATTAATGATAGTTTACAAATGAGAGGTCCAAGTTTAAATTCTTTTTAGGAGACGCGATAAAATCTCAAAATTGAGAAAGAGCGGTTTTTTAATTTTTTTTTTTTCCGAAAATGAAAATGATTTATTATCAATTTATATATAGACAGTATTCAGCCCGGGCAAATTGGGATGGAGGCTTTATGTGCATTTGGAGAGGTCTGTTTTTAGGTGGAAATTTTTGATACTAATTTTTTTACACAGTTATAACCAAGGGCTTCTGTAAAAACCTTCATATTATGGATTGTGAACGCCTTAAATATCTAATGTGTTGTAATTTTTTCAAAGTGAGGTCACAGATGGAGAATTTACTAATACTTAAAAGAGATTGCAAGGAAAATATACCAGTCTAAAAATAAAATTGCCAGGAAACTATACAAGGCTTACTCATTAAGCTGGCGAAATTCGTAGCCAGAGATGAAAGAAGCCATGTGAAGGGATTCTTTCCACTGGTCAAGCTTGCTCAGATACCTGTCCTTCTCTTTATATTTGGCAAATGCATCTGCATACACTCCTTTTTCGGCGTAGCGGAGGTCCAAAGGAGCCACATCATAAAACACAGGAATGATCTTACTTTCAGTTTGTAAGATCAGAGTGAGCTCAGCTAAACACCACGCAGACTCGGCATATCTTTTAGAGAATATGACGATATGAACGGAAGAAGACCAAATGGCATTTTGAAGCGCAGAAGGAAACGGTTCTCCCAATTCCATCTCCTCGCTATCAAGAAATGCCTTCAATCCCAAATCCGTAAAAGAATTGTAAAGATGGAGAGCCAGGGTCGGTTTGACATCGGGGCCCCGGTGGTTGATGAAAACATCATACAATCGTGGAGATGCGGCTGAATTTATTCTTTGGTGTGCAGGTTCAATTCCGGCGAAAGCATCGTAATCTTTAATTTCTTGATGGGGTGCAGACGAGGAAGACGCCATGTATGGAAGACTGAAACTGGTTGGATTTGATCAGAATGTGAATAGATAAAGTGTGGTTAATCGTCCACTTAATGGTCAAAAAGGATCATCCAGAGTATGCAGAGCAATCCCATGTGACGTGTGGCCTACAACTTCATATTTTTGACTGAACTATTATTATAAAGAGAGTATGACTTGTAGGGCGTTTGATTTGACTGAACTATTATTATAATCTTCCTTTTGTGAGAGAATATGAATTAAATTTTAAAAAAATTAATGAGTTTAGTTGGATTTGGTTGGATTTGATTAGGATATGAATAGATAAAGTATGGTTAACCTTTATTAAAAGGTTAAAAACATGTTAAAAAGAATCATCCAGATTAAAAAAACAAATTTATGTGAATGTGGTTTACAATTTTATAATTTTGGTTATTATAAAAATAGAGTATGACTTTTAGGATTATATAAAGTTTTTGGTTTAATTTGATTGAATTAGTATTATAATTTTTTGTGAAAGAAGATGAATTAAAATTTAAAAAAAAAATGAGTTTGTTGGATTTCATCAGAATATAAATAAATAAAGTGTGGTTAATCATATATTAAAAGGTCATAAAAGGTTAGAAAAAGAATTGTCTAAAATTTAGAGAGCAAACTCATGTGAAGTGTGGCCTACAACTTTATATTTTCGGCTATTATAAAGAGAGAGTATGACTTTTAGCATGGTACAAAGTCTTTGATTTGATTTCACTGACCTATTATTATAATATTTTGTGAGAGAAGATGAATTATAATTTAAAACAAAAATGAATGTGGCTGGATTTAATTAGAATATGAATAAATAAAATGTGGTTAATCATATATTAAAAACTCAAAAAAGGTCAAAAAGAATTGTCCAAAATTTACAAAGCAAACTCATGTGAAGTGTGGCCTACAACTTTATATTTGTGGTTATTATAAAGAGATAGTATGACTTTTAGTGTAGTACAATTTTTTTGATTTGATTTAACTAAGTTATTGGTCTCGAAAGGATAAGTAATCAAATCAGTTTCCTTTAACCTCTGATTAAATTATCCGTTTTTAATCAATCAAAAATTATTATTTTCTGTGTATTGAATTTTTTTAAGTTTTACAATAGTTAATATGTGTATTTGTTAACAAAAAATATAGAAATATCTATTTAACTAAATTTTGATTGGTCAAGACTATCAACATGTTATTATAGATCAGGGCGCTGACATCATCAATAGTAATTGTCAGATTTGTTGCTTGATTGCCTAAATATCCATAGGAAATAGTTGAAAATGGAAACATTGATAACTTCATTTAGTCCTAAATAGTTAATACCATTTGGCGAGATGGCTCTGTTGGTTTTGATTTACATGTGGTTGCCCTGGTATGCCTCTTGTCATGCTAGCAAACTATGTGCCAAAAATAATAGTAATAATAACCATAGCAGTAAGGGTGGGCATGGGTTGTCTAAATCTGATATATAGAAGCTCCCCATCGTCGTCTACAACTGCAATGACCACCAACAGGGGAAAAATGACAATGGGGATGATGAGAATAAAGATGAGGATTGGGATGATGAGAAGAAGAATGGCAATGAACTGTGTATCAGTGGGGATTTGGAATGCACAATGTGTTTGGAATAGTTCAAAGATGGAGAGAGGTGTCTCATGATGCCCACATGCAAGCTTTGATTCCATGTCGATTGTACATAAGCATGGCTCTTAAAGCACCCAATCTGCCCCCTTTGTAGAACCACTGCTCTCCCCATAGATGAAGAACAACAAAAAAAAACCTTGGCCTATAGTAGTCACATTCTTGATAGCACATTCGTTGATATTCCTTCACAGGGTTGAAATTTGATATTCATGGCCTCGAATTGACATTGAGTTGAACCCATAATTTCTATGATCTCCTCCTCTAGCATGTAGTTCCAGCTATTTGATGAGTAAAATATAGTGTTAGATATTCTTTATTGTATAAGTTTAGGCATAATCTCTTTTTTAATTTGGGTTGATGTGTGTATGGATTAGAAGAGAATGACATCTTTGGGAGGGGGAATCATGGTATATTTTTTCATAGCCGTGTGAATCTATGAATTTTAGGTTTCAATTTTATAATCTGCTTAGTGACTAGAAGTAGAGCTATGTACAATAGAGTTTAACCCAATGTCTCATTAGGTCTACTTTGATGGATATGGGGTACGGTATCTAGGTCTCTTACATTTAATGGGTGGTTTTTATTATTGTTGCAGGAGACTAGGGTGAGCGGGACCATTACAACAACCATTATTGGGTCTGTAGTGGGAGGGTTTATCAATGACATTTATGGGAAAAATAAAGCAATAATTACAACAGACATTATTTTTACAACAGTGGCAGTGGTCATGGCCGCAACACCAAATCCGTGGGTTCTGCTACTTGGGTGTGTATTTGTGGGTCTAGGTGTGGGAACAACATCTATCAGCGTCCATATGTACATTTCAATCTTCTCTTGCTAAGAACGTAAGACCTTTGATTAGCACCAATGGCCTTATGATCATATGCAGACAATTTCTATCATATGTCATAAATCTAGCATTCACAAAGGTAAGCTAAAAGAAAAAAAAGATTTAAAAAAACTTAAAGCAGGCTCAATATTTTGAAAAGATTTGCATGATGCCTTTTTTTTGGATTGATTTTTCGGATCTCCCAATAAAAATTAGTTTTATCGAAAAAAGCTTAAATAGGATGATAAAGCTTTTGTAAAGATAAACCTAAATGTTTTCTAGATCCTATCATTAGGAGTGATGACAAATGATAACGGAAAATGTGGACAATTTCTCTTAAACATCTATTCATATTGGGTTTTTGATCTCAAATGCAAAGTTCTTTTTTTCTCAGGTTCTAGGAACATGGCGTTGGATGCTTGGGGTTGCAGGAGTACCTGTTATAATTTAGTTGGTTTTGGTTATATTTTTGATTGAATCTCCTCGTTGACTTTATAGATAGATTAATTTTTTCCTCTATGTGCTTACAAATATGCAATACACAACTAGATTTTAAAATTGTTCAAAAAGCTACAACGTTATAACAATTGTCTAACTAAATAAAAAACAAAGGCAAAATTTACAAACTTTCGTAGGGACTTGGTGCATGGTGCTCTTGTTATTATAATTCTTTTCATGAGAGAAGATGAATTAAAATTTAAAAAAAAATGAGTCTGATTAAATTTGTTCAGTATATAAATAAATAAAGTGTAGTTAATCTTCTATTAAAAGGTGACAAAGGGCTAAAAAGAATCTTTGACAATTTAAGAGTAAATTCATGTAAAGTGTGGCTTACAATTTTATATTTTTGATTATTAGTTCTGAAGGGAGGGATTATAGGATTTATTTGGTTCTAACTTAGAATTAGTTTTCAAGCTCTTGGTCAATCAAATGACATGGATTAGTATGCCAATAAAAACATATAATGTAAGTTTACAAAGTAGAGTGACGTAAAAATAAGAAAAAAAAGTTATTTTATGCAAAGTGATTCGCTGTATGTTTTGGCATGTTATTGCCGACCTCTCTTTGATTGAGGTCGGGCATTAAATTTTATGCCAGGTATGTAAATTAAGGATTTTGATGTTGTATTTGTTCATGTGAATAGTAGTAAGAGAGAGACAATTTCAAGCATTATCTTCTATGCCACGTCATCTCCTTTTATAGTTGGCCACCAACTTGCATTTATCCTCTAAAAGATCTTAATGTTTGAAAGCATAGAAAATATTTTATTTTATTAAAATATCTTCATCTTTCCTGCTGTATGATACGATTGCATTCAATGAAATTAAATCTGATCTATTCTCTCTTGTCTTGTTTTTTGTTGAATCTAGAGAGCTCGAACAGAGAATATTCAAGAAGACTTTTGTATTGTTTTGTTGTAAGTAAGAGAAGCTCTCCGGGGTTGTAGAACAATAGTTATTTTTATTTCTTGTATGGACTGAGGATCGAAGCTCATTGAAATCATAATGGAAGTTTTTTTAATTAAGTATTGTGTTTCTCATCCTTTTAAAATTTTTCAGTGCATTCATTTATGTGAAATTTTGCTTGTTGTAGCATTCATTTAAAAAATAATATACTTTGTTTTGTCTCTATTTAAAGAAGCAAACATTAAGTTTCAGGTATTATAAGGATAAATCTAGTTTTTTTCTTGTTAATTAGGGAGTTTAATATCATTACAAATTGCATGGTATGGTTGTTGTTATAGGGATGGCCTCTAACTTGTCTTTTTTAAACTCACATCAATTCACCAGGTAAAAACAAAGCTTAAGGGTCACCAACAAAAAATTATAGCTTTAGCATTTTCACATTCTTTGAATGTGTTGGTATCGTCTGGAGCTAACACCTAGGTACAAATTTTATTTTTAAATCCATCGCCATTTTGCATTATTCACTTTACTAATAGATTCTAACTATAAGCTCAAGTACAGACATGAAGATCATCACCACTTGTCGGGGATACAAAAGTGTAGTTCCATAATGATCAAATTCACTTGTTTAATCTAGCAGAGCATTTGAACAAAAATTGAAAGAAGCCTCATGTGAAGAACATATACATAATTAGTGGCAAGATTGGTAGTGGTTCATTTGGCGAGTAATAAAATGGGATTTTCCATTATACAGTCATGTTCTTCCATAAGAGTGTTCATGTATTCAATTATTCATTAGTTTTCTCCCACCAAGCAATGACATGTATGTTTGTATTTCACATCATTACCCTAAATTTGTTTTCTTTCAATTGCACTTATTCGTGATGTTCGTTATTTGATAATGGGTAGGTTTTTGTTATTACTTGGTGTGAGATCCTAATGCTCAGTTTGATATAAATTTATAACTTAATTCAATATTGATGGTATTAAGAAAAAAATATTTTGTTGATGTTTATAAAAGATTATGTATGCAATTGGAAATGCATCATGTCTATAGATCAATCCTAACTCAGAGAAGATAGAGAATACCTACACTTCCGATTGGGGATACACTAGATAATCAAGAACATGACCAATATGGGGATCTGCTAGACCCAATTAGAGAATCTCTTATCATAATACACTATGTTAGGGAGGGTTCCAAAGCCTCCAGTCATGCACAATCACACAATAACTGTAAGAGAGTCATATGTTTTCATATTTCACTAAAATAATAAAAAGTGAATTAAATCCTAATCTAGTGCTCACCAAGGCTTGTGGCACAAAGTGGGGATTAGAAACAATAAAATTAAACATGCATAAGAGACATATACTCACGTCAATGTATACATAATCCTAATGCAAGTAATTGTAAGCAAAATATCGTATAAAAGTGAGGAGAAAACCAAGAACTTTAAACCTATCTCGAGGTTTCCTTCACCATCTGACTACTCCCTGATTCATACCTCCAAAACTCATCCAACTAAGTTAGTCTTCCAAAAAAATTATCACCAATATCCTTCCAAACAAAAGTTTATCGAAAATTCCTTCCATGGATCAAATAGTTAACAATTTCTTGAAAATAATGTGTTGAAGGGAATAAAATCATACTAATCCAATACTATATTTATGCTTATCAAAACTATTCAAATAAACCATTTTATCAACATAAAGGTTGTTCCCTCTTCATGGTTTCAACAATTGAATAGTAGATGGTTTCATCTTATCAACTCTATCTTATGAGCGTTAGATGATCCTTTTCCATTTTCATAAGGCTTTAAAAATAATTCTACATAAAGATATACTTTACTTCCAAAGCAACCCACACAAAGGTTATCTTGACGTCAAAGATTCAAACAAAAAATTGTTCCCTCTTTATGGTTTCAACAATTGAATAGTAGATGGTTTCATCTTATCAACTCTATCTTATGAGCATTAGATGATCCTTTTCCATTTTCATAAGGCTTTAAAAATAATTCTACATAAAGATATACTTTACTTCCAAAGCAACCCACACAAAGGTTATCCTGACGTCAAAGATTCAAGCCAAAAATTGTGCCACATAGTTATGTTGAAAATAACTTATACCTTTGAAGAAACTGTGAAGTGTACACCTATTGAACAATAGTTGGCATTTTTTTGGTGTTTAAACAACTTCTTGTTTGCTTCCTACAACTCTTAACAAAGCTTTGAAACATAATCCAATTTATGAACCAATTAAAAACTCAATCCATAAAGTGTAAAAACTTGTTCAATACCCTGAACAATGCCCTATTTGCCATTTCCATATCTTATCATGGAACTGGTATTTTTGCTTGTTCCTATAATTAAGGATATAGGCATCCATAATATTGGTAATCTAAAATATAAAGGCTACACAACTGGTTATCAAAGACCAAAATATTGTGTCAATACCAATGTGAAATTAGATCATAATCATACCTCAATCTGCCTTTTATGTAAGAATATTAATAGGATTGAAATTGATTCATCTTGGATGTGCATCACTGAAAATGCCTTGCATTTTATCTGAATGTATCCCAAGATAGAAAGGTTGATCCTTTATCAACACCATCTCACACCTCAAGTGACAATGTGATGTTCATCATCTATGTTGATTTTGTAGGGCTAGTGGTTTTATAACCTTGACTGTTAGAAGCTTGTCTTCTTCCAGTGAATTGGAACACCTTCCAATTCTCTTTTGCACTAGCCTTCTTGCATGGTCAATAGAATATAACACAAAGTGAGACATTGATATCTAAAAACTTCAAACCGAAGTATATCAACAATTGAAGCAAGTCCTGTATCAATCTACTCTGATACCAAAAAATTTGATCCAAAAATTAGGTTTATCTTATAGATAAATTAAACAACTTTTAAAATTAGACTCTAAAAAACTCTTAATTCCCTTTAAATGAAATAGGGATTGGTTGCAGAATTCTAGGAATGAATGAAGTGGTTATAAAACTTTGAAAATTCATTTTCCAATTTAATACTCCTGATTTGTGTCCTTTTTTATAACTTTCTGTGATATCTTTAGTGTCTCAATAATTAATTTACAACTGAATTTAATAAATTGAAACCCAAAAATAACTGAAATAGAAAAATTGACACAAACTTGATAACGGAGTTCACCCATTTGTGCTACATCTCTGGGATTGGTAAACCACAATCCAATCCATTAAAATGATGCAAATGTCAATAATTTTTAACTTACATCAAAATGGAATATGAGAACCTATAATATGATGCTAAAACTAACTTTGAAGACTCTGCAAATTGTCTCTTTGAAGTCCATATCACCTCTTTATCCTCTTCATGCATTCGGGCAAATTCTCCATTAAGAGTATATTAAAAACTCTTAAAAATGGGTACCATAATAATTATGAGTGTCTCTCGTACAAACCTGAAACTCCTTCAATATATTGGAAATAACAATATTGTTCTCCCATGGTTGGAGGCCTTGTCAAATATGAGCATTAAAATAAAACAATACAGTATAAGGACTATCAACACATTTACCCATGCCACAAACTCAGGTCTACATGAAGGCTCGGGTATCCATATACCTAAAGCCACCCTCTCTCTATAAATACAACTTTGCATTGTATATTACTATGAGCTAGTACAATGGCCTTGCAATAAAATTCCTTCCATAGGTTCAGTTCCATTCTTGCACAAATACACAGTTACCTATACTCATCCATGGCTCGACGGCCTTTTTTTTATAAATAGAAGAATATGTAACTATAACTCAGGTCTGTGTATTTATATAAGACCACATATAGGCTCTAAAATCCCTCTAATTGGTGTATTGTAATCATCTTACAAACAATGATGACCTTACTCATAAGCTCAGGCTCTTTTATATTCAAGACTGTTCAATATACAGTCACAAACAACCTCTTTCCAATGCCAATGGCCTTCCAAATAGGCAAAGATGACTGTATATTCCTCACTATTTGAGACCATGTATTAATCAATAATCATGCATCCTTCACCGACTAGGACTGTTGTGGTTACGTTATCATAGGATAAACATGGGCCTACAATGATATACCTTGCCCATGTCAAATAGATGAACCCAGTTGCATAGGCTCAGTCTGCATGCCTTTATAGCCATGCACCATCTAAACGGTGATCTTTTCCTATATTATTCTTTAATGGATGAAGGCCATTTGAATAGAAGGAACTACCATCTTCCCACTCAGCTCTACTATATTCAAAAGAAGACTAATTTTGCCCCATGGTCAACGACCTTTACCAACAAGCGATCTCTCTTTCATATGGGACCTGTATGTAATATCCTATGGTATATAAATATATGAAGATGTCCATGTGATGGTGAGTGCCTATGTATACACCCTAAATTGGTCAAGCAACCACACATATCATGTATTTTCATAGTCCTCTTCATAGGAGACTCTGACTGGAGAACATGAGCCTTATTCACACTAGCCATGTCTTTATTTTGCTTGTCTTGGTCTTGTTTCTTGCTTTTGTCACTTTTTTGCTCATTAACAGTCATCCAAAACCTTCTGACCAGTGATTCCACCTCAGCCAGACAATATTCCCTATGCCAATCCTGTTCCCTTAGGTCTCGAGCTTGTAGGATAGGAGTGTCAGAATTGGAATACAACATCGGACACAGAAGTGTCCCATTTTTGTCACTCCTATCCATTTTTATTTGAGCCCCAATGATCATTTTTCTTTGTCTTATGGGTCCCAAACCCTTCTTAGTCCCTCCCTTAAGTTTTATTTAGCTTTTTAAAGTCATCTAGCGTGAATAAAGCTCCCAAATTCAAAATGAAGATTCTATTATATAAAGGGCTTCACAAGGCATTTTATATCGATCACTTACTACTTTGGCACACTAAGTAATTAAAAAAATTAGTCAATAGCATAACTAAAAATTCTGCATCACACATAGATTTACATGCTTGATCGAGGAAGGGCCTAGGTGAATGTTCGTTCTTGAATCTACCATACACATTGATTATGCATGTTCCCTTAGGGAGAACTACATTTGATCTGAGACCCCAACTTGAGGGTTAATATAGGTAGTGATCACGACAACAAGGGTTCTAGATCATGCAATCATACTTCCCCTAACCCAGTTTTTTTCCCTTTAACTTTTGATGTGTTTATTGTTTTGTGTGTGTAGGTAGACCTAAGGTTTGAAAATAAAATAGGTTATATAATGTCACATACAAGCAATCACATAGAAATAAGTACACCTACAAGACCCTAAAATCAGACCACACCAAAATCCAGAATTATAAATTAATTTGGACAACAACACTAAAATCGGACAACAATGATGAATGCTCTTGTTCAGACAACAGTTTTTGGCACTCCTATTTAGACAATAGTTACCAACACTCCTATCCAAACCCGACACTCTTATTCAAAGTAAATTTAAATTGTAGATCTAGAAATGAATCTTTATTCATGACTGTTCCTGACATTCTTGACTATTTCAAAACCTACAAATGACTATTTTGTCCTGATAAGTCATTTCTTGTCTCCATATAATTAATTTGGTCAAATTGATATAAATCTATGTTTTATTAGACTTGATTATATTTTACCCCTTAATCCAGCCCCTTTATTTTTTAGGAGCTAATCCTTAGTTTCCCAAAAATAATAAAACATTTGGTGTACTCGACTTACTTTGAACAAATCTCAAACCCTAAGTACCCCTAGGGTTTTCCTTCACATTTTTGTGCAAAAAATCAATTTCAAAATTTTGATTTTTGTCTAAATTTTTTGTACATATATTTTATTCAAATTTATTTTAGAATTCAAATTATTACAATAATTTCAAAATTCTAAAACTCGAACCCAAAACCCTAGATTTCCAAACTAGGTCCTCAAACCCCAAGCCTTCCTCCCTTACAATTTTTAGATTGTTTTTTTGGAATTTTTGCTAATTGTTTGGAGTGTTGAAAATATTTTCAAAATCCCTATGTTAGTAGTAATTTTTGCATTTATTTGTTTAATAGTACTTTTACATACTCTCTTTGGTGAAAGTAATAAAATGGTCACTAAGGCACTTCTTCCCTCTCATCCCATAGAAAATTTTCTAATTTTTTCTCATAATTATGACAATGAAAGGAAAAATTCACAAAATTGCACATTAGCCAAAAATGAGGAAAATGATTTCATTTACAATGAAGACAATTGCTATTATTGTAATGAGGAATATGATGATGCATATGAAAGTGATAGTGAAGAAAAAGTAGATGCATCTTTTTCTCTCAAACCTATCTCTTTTCTTCCCTCTTCCAAAGAAAACAATTTTGATAAATGGGAAATATACTTTTCACCTCATTCTCCTAGGCATAATATATAAAATGTACAAATTAGTCATGCAATTCCAAGTGAATCTCTCATTGGTGATAATTTGCTTGTATTTGAACCTAGTCTCTCTCTATTTTGTTACTGCTATGTTCAAATTACAATGATATAAACGAAATAAGATCAAATTTCTAATGCATAATTTAAATTATCAATCTCATGTTCTTAACTCTACTTTGTCATCTCAAACAATGACAAAAGATTGTCTAAATGATAACTCTCTTACTCTTACTTCTCATATTGCAAATGAAAATAATGCATGCACTCCATTCAAGGATAACATAGATGCACATAGTATTCCAATTTCACATGACAATTTATTGCATATTAGAAAAGAACTAACAACTTCTCTTACCCCTTTCCCTAGTGATAATGAGTGTTATAGTGAACATGCAAATGAATATGACAATGAGAGTGAATCTAAAAATGATACTTCTACTTCTCTTACCCCTTTCCCTAGTGATAATGAGTGTTATAGTGAACATGCAAATGAATATGACAATGAGAGTGAATCTAAAAATGATACTTCTACTTCTCCTCTTTCAAATGAACAAAATTTCAATTATGATAATGCATAGAATAATGATGACTATTATGCATATAGTGAAGAATAAAATGCATCTCATGCTTCTAACTCTTCTCTCACTTCTTCTCTCAAACATAATGCATTACAAAATGTTGCTTCTATTTATCTATGCATGATTCTATTTCAAATTATGCACATGTCAATGATAACACCACATATTCTATTCAATTAAAATGTGATTCACTAAATACTAAAGATCCCAATGAATTTACCAAGCCACCCCCTGCTACAGTAGCACTTGTTTCTCACTCTCCACCTAAAGAGAATGGTAGCCCACATCCCCTTAATAAGGTCCAAGTTACCATTACTCCAAAGGTTCATGTGAGCACATCCCCTCTCTATGATCCAATTGCTAAATGTAGAATTCCCATGGCTAAAATAAATGATCAAATTCAACATTTAAATGAACCACTTCAAGATACTAATATACCATCCGAAGAGATTATTTTTTTGATGCCTGTAGTTGGTGAATTACAACACCAATTACATCTCCTTACTTTGGAAATGAAGGCTTATAAGTCTTGGGTGGATGCCAATGAATTGCATGGTAACCCTCTTCTAAAGACATTTGTCAAAGCTTCATTACCTAAGCATTTTCAGATACCATCATTGCCTCAATTTGATGGAACTGGAGATCCATTTGTACACCTTAAATCCTTTCAAAAGGCTTTGCCATCTCATGCGAGTCCTTTGATTCTAATTAAATTATTCCAGCAAACATTAGTGGGTAATGCACATAATTGGTTCTTTCATCTACTCCCTGTTGGTCCCTTATATACATATGATCACTTAGAGGAGGCATTTCTTAGATATTATTGTTGACCAAATTTGACTTTTAGGTCAAATTAGGGCACCCCTGGGTAAAAAAATAGTTTTATATATGTTTTTGGGGGCATAATTTCTTGTCATGAGGTGTTTCAGAGGTCATTTAATGTTATTCAATGATATATTAGCCTTGGTCATAAATTTCATTAGCCAACATGTCTTTTTGAGTCATTTTAGGGGTTAAAAAGGTGCATTTAATGAGTTGTATAGATTTATTTGGAAGCATGAAGGTTAAAAAACATTATGTCATGTCTCATGTGTCCTTAGAGGTCTTAATCAATTGAAAAAACTAAAAGGTGGCAGGTTATGCAGAAGAAAGGGGAGTTTTCTTGAAGGAAAAGAAGAGTTTGGCACTTGTATTACCTCCTTGAAAAGTGTTCCACATGGGAAATGTTTAGGTAGTACCTCTTTAGCTTTCCCATTCTTATTTACAAATTTGGTTTGATGTGTAAGTGTCATTTCTTGCTCAAAACTGTTCTACTCCATTTTTACCCTTCTTGGCAAGCATAAGTAACCTTCAGGTTTGTGCTTGGTACAGACAACTTAGAATGTTTCAGCTCAAAAACTTTGTAAAGGTCATATTAAACTCATAGAAATTTATTTTCATATAAATATTTTTAAAAATTATGGCCTGTGCTTCATGAACCATCCTCATGAAGTTGACCTTTCAAATCTGCCTACTAATATGTGTACTCTATAGGTTTTGCCTTGGTTTGAGAAGATCCATACAATCCACTTGTTGATATTAGTTTCAGAGGATGTCAAATATCTCCTATAATTCTTTCCATGCTTAGTTTCAAGTTTCAACTTGATTTGATGGGTAAAAAATATTATATTTGTAGTCTGGTCTTATGTGGGAAGATAGGTTTGTTTTCACCATTTCAAGATCTTCATGCTTTTAAAATGTCTTCAATAGTTTGTGATAGTTCCTTTACCATGAATTCAATGTCTAATTTTCCCCCTCCTCCTTCAATTTCATCCTCTAATTCAAAATCTCTGTGAGTTACAGTCATATGTAACATTCACACATAAGGCAACCATTAATGAGCAGGTATAGGTGCTCTCATGGATGATTTTAGGTTAAGAGGGAGGTTTTGTTTCTTGTTTCACATCTCTGATAGTGTGAAAATTCTTTTGAAGTTGTTAGGATAGGCATGAAGCTCTTTTGATAGCCAAAGGCAATGCATACTACCCAAGTTGTACTGACTGGCTATATCAAGGAAACATTCATCTACAAGATTTATTGGTAGAGAGCAGAGGTTTTTGTTTATAGGTGTCATAACCAATAATTAATCCATTATTTTAGTTATATCATAACAAAAGGATCATAACATATATTTCAAGGAGGCTAGACCACTAAACAGGTTGAAACCACATTCAAGATGATGACTGCAGTACTTTAGGACACAGTCCCTAAAAATGGAAAATAGAGCTCCAAGGGCTTCCTATGGAGATCACAAAACATGGTGGTGAAGGATTTTAAAGCATATAAAGGGATGCATCTTGTAACCTCTAGTATGGACAAGAACTCTACAACACATGGAGTCAAAAGGAGTGATGGAAGATGGGAATTGTAAGCCCTCAAACTGATCCTCAAAACACTAATTTCCCACAGTGATGTCTACAACAAAATGAACTAACAATAGGTCTAAGCCTTTTAGGTGGATTTGAGGCTTGAAGTTAGGTTGGAATGCCTTATTTCACTTGGGGACACATACTTTCCATGAATTTCATCAAGAAGGAGCATTGAATATGGTTTTCACTCACCAAGCATGAACTAATCCATACAAATGGATAAATCATAGTCATCTACAACAAACTTTAACTCTTAACACATCCATAAGTGGACCTAGGTATTGGAAGGGTTACCTTGGGTTAAGGCTGAAAGTAACCATCCATGATCTAAAGGTTTAATAGTGATGTCCTAGGATCCCAAAAGCATCTACAGGTTTCCTTTACCTCATGATTGCAACCCTACAGGCTAGTTATAGGTTACCATGAAACTTAAAGCTAGGTGCCTTGAATCTTTACCTCACTTTGAGAATAGAAAGAATGAACATATATATGTCATAGTATGGAGAGTTTAAAAAGGAACATAAAACATGTAATAAGGATTGAATTACTTACAAATATACCTATAGGTATCCTCCTAAGCAAGCAAATACAGTCAACTAACTACAAACAAACAATGACCCTAAACTTGATGCCCATTTGGTGTCTTAAGACTATCAAAGGTGAATGATAGTTAAAGTACATAACTTGTGACCTCAAGGGATCTAAAAAGTGTCCACACATATCATGAATATGCTCAGTTGAGGCTAATACACCTACAGGTAGGGTCGTAAGGGGAAGGTGTCTCAGTCAGGATAGTGACCTTAGATTGATGATGGAATGTTGTTTGAAATTTTCAAATGGAGAATTCTAGTTAAAAAAATTACCTTGTGACCATAAAACTTTAAAATAATGTCTTCAAACATCATAAGTCAAGTTTAAGGATCTAGTACTCACCTACAACAGTCTACAAACAGGAAGTTTCAGTCCATCAAGGTATTGAATTGTGACCCTAAGAGAGATACCTCAAATAGTGTTTTGAAGATTTACAAAGAAGAATATAAGTTAAAATGGATGTTGTGTGACCTCATGGTAAGTTTAATGGATATTTTCACACTATAACCAATCCCCAAGAAGGTAATGTGCACCTACAGGCAGGGGTTAATGTTGGAGAATGGAACAATAGTCCAAAAAGCATACTTTGGGAGGTTAAAGTTTATGTAAAGGGATGAAATGAATGAATGGAATAAAAATGATGTTTATAAATTTAAGAAGACACTAAAAAACATTCCCAATGTCATATTATATGGAATGAATACCTATCGGTGGACCCCTATTTCTACAATCATAGTCACAATGAAACTCAGTTTTGACTGAGTAAAGTGAGTATAAGGGGTATGTAAGAGTTTGGAGAGGATGATTAAGGGTTATAACCACATGATAATGATCATGAAACTATAATAAGTGGATAAATAATGAATTAAGGATCCTCAGTCACATAAAATGCAATCCATATGGACAAAACCCTACACAGTCCTTTCCTTAAGAGCATGTCTTGGTTTTAACAAGTTTGAGGGGTCAGATCATGAAATCAAGAGATGAAATTTTATCTAAAGATCCTTTCGGACTTGGAAAATATTATGAAAGTTTCAATTTTATTTGAGGAGATATGGAATTTTCCTCTATTTTTTCTCAGACAGAGGGCATTCCCCTTGTGCATGTAACCTGTAGATTTGGTAGATTGGGTGAAAGAAGCAAACAAAAAGCTAAAAAGATCCTAAAAAATGGTTTGGAAATCTGAGTAACTCTTAGGAAAATATTTTAAACCAATCAAAAGGAAAGGATACTAATAGAGGGGACCAAACCATCAAGAGTTATAGACAGACCCATGAGGCATGGTTATGCCTAAAGTTCAAATAGGAGATAACCTTCACTTTTGGATCCAAATGTGTTTTATATTAAATTTTAACATGTATAAGAAGTCATTACAATTTTTTTTGAACTATTAGGATGAAAGGAAAACCATCAAGAGTCATTTTAAGCTCTAGGGTACAGTCAGGCTTGTTTGGCAAGGTCTAAGCCTAAGGCCAAATGGTAAGTCACTTGCATTTATAGCATAATATGATCACTCCAATGAAGTGAAACATGTTTATGGGGTGGATAAATGGGTGTTCAACCTATAGAGATGATTACAAAGCAAGTTAGTCAAGCATTAGTCCATAAACAATGAAAGATGCATAAAGAACTAACTAACCAATCCTATCTATTCCTATGGGAATTACAAGGGATATCAAGAAACAAATGAAAGAAATAAACACCATATTACATTAAAAAATGGATTCACCATACCCATGTGGCTCAAAAACATGTTCTCCTTTTATCAAGCATCCTTGTCTTTGCCAACAATGGTGGTAAGCTCCTCCAATGCCTCAAGAACACTACGTAAAACCTAGGCTCTTGATGTGGAATCACTAAACTAGCCTATCAATGAAGCTTTGTAGAAAAAAATTGGAATTATAACTTTTCAATACTCAAGCTTTGAAGATATTTGAGCATAATAACCTTGCACCAAAATAGCTTAGAAATGATTTCCATGGCCTCTCTATATATAGATTTTTGAGATTGGTCAGGATCAACCTCAACCATCCATCTTGAGATGAAGATGTGTGGTTGAGGATAATCCTAATATTTGGAATTAAATCCATAATTATCCTCAATATTACCTTGGAATAAGGGGAATTAAAGAGGCATGGGAGGTATTAAATAGGCATGGGTGACCCATAATCCTGATATTTTATGCACTTATGGCTTGATGGATGCCACCCCATAGATGATGTCACTAGTTGATGTAGATAATAAGAATCAATTTTCAAAAAAAAATATTTAACAACTCTCATGGAAAATTCACTTAAGCCCTTGATTTGGATTAATTATCCTTAAGCAAGGTTAATCAACATTTGTGTAATTAGTTGAAAATTGACCCTCAACTAATCAAAATGGTTAGAAAGTCATATTACTAGATCACAATTTGACTCGAGAAGAATCAGAAGGTGATGCTAGATGCATTGGAACCATATTCCCATTTATGATGTTGCCAATAGAAAATAACAAAGGTACATGGTGTGTACTAATGAATTTATAAGAAAAGAGTGATCTAGATCACTAAATGGTGAAATGGTCATTTTGACTCAAAATAATCTGATCAAAGTTAGCTGACCTGTAAAATGCATTGCCCTATTTATGGATACTTTGACCTAAAATGGCATTTGTAAAACATAAGTTTGAACCATTTAGTAGGTTTTATGTATTTTGACCTAAAATGTGCATTTGAGTGCAATTCAAGTAAGATTGACGATTTCAACACAAATGGTGTTAGGAATGGGATGTTTACATTTTACCCCTATTTGAGAAGGCGTAGCGAGACATTTAGGTGAAGCAATGTATTTTCAAAGAAAAGAGTTGTCAAGAATAAATTAGAATAGATCCATGATGCCCCCTTGAGAGGACATACTGGGATGAAAGAGAAGGATGATCTCTTGAAAAGAGAGAAAAAGTGAGAGATTAACCCAGGGAAAAGATCACATCCAAACGAGCTAATGCTTGCACACATGATTACCATCAATGATCAAAATATAATTATAGGTATAACAGGCCCCAGAGATGGGGGGAATGGGAATATACAATCCATAAATGTAAGGGACACACTTTAAACGTACCTAATTTGAGAGTATAAGCTACGTGCTTCGACATTGATCAATCCCTAGACAAGTTGCACACTAAAAAATTACCATCATGGGATTTAATGTGGAGAGCTTGGAATTAGAGGAAAAGGGAGAACATTCTGATTTAGGAAGGGAAGTACCACTAGGATGAGGTCTCCAAAGAGAATATTATAAGAAGTTCTCCAGTAGAGCAAGTGTGATTGTGATAAAATAGGTGTGCCCCAATAGGGTGAATCTTGATCATTTATAAATAATAAAGAATGATTTTTCCCTTGTAGAGCTTGATTTGATTCAGACAGTGGTTCAGATGTTGGGCCCCAACATGGGAAATTGGCAAGCAAGCATAGCTCAAAGATATAACCCAAAAGATAGGTTAAAGTGAGAGGGCACAATCGAACATGCGATGGTGTAATGGCTTAGAAAGCCATATAAAACTAAGCATATGAGAATGCACAAAGTGGTGAGAGAGATGAAAATAAGAATGGAGATAGCCGAGATGACTCATGTTCCATCATAAACTTCAGGTCAATGTAGTTCACCCAAGTTTGGGAGAGAATGGAATGAGAAATGATGAAAATGACCAAGAATTGATTAGACTCACAATGTATGCAAAGATATGCCCGTCTAAGCATAGAGAAAGAACCCTAAAATGCATGCTACCTAGAAGCCTAATTCCATATCATGAGCCTAGGTTTTACAAAGCATTCTTGAGAATCGTTCATTGGAGTTGATGTTGACGTTAAGACTTTGAGACCTGAGCACAAAGTGCTTGATATAGAAAAATAAATTAGTCATCATAAGTATGAATAACCTAGAATGACATAAGATTCCAATTGCACTGAGTTATTTCAAATGTGAATATCTATAACTAAGGATAAGGGTAAAAAAATGACCAAAACCAGAATTATAGTGATTTACATTTAAACAAAAAAGCAAAAACAAAGAAAAAGACAAATATAAATGAACCTAACTTGAAATCAAGATATGATCTATCAAGACTTAAGTAGGAGTACAAAAGTTTAAAAATAAAAAGAAAGAACATCTTAATGACATGAGACCAAGATATGAATAATCAAGATCCATGTGGAACATCAAGGCATTCTTGAACACAAAAAAGAAAAATCAAATAGAAAAGAAAGACACCAAAAATAATCAAACAAGTAAAATAGTCGAAGAACAACATAATAACAAAGGATCAAGATATAAACAATTGAGATTCATGTGAATCATCAAGATGTTCTGAAACACATAAAAGATAAGCAAAACACAATCAAGGAAACATAAGACCAAGAAGAGACAAGAAGTAATAAAAAGAGAGAAGGAGAAGAAATAAAAGGATATGTGTGAAAGAACAATAAAACACCAAGAAAACTCAAATAAACACACACAACCAAAAACCAAGTTAGTGCAGTTTAAAGACAAATGTTCATGCATGTATGGTAGAAGCGTTACTTTCCACCACATCATTACAAAGAACAATGACAGAAGAAATGGGGGAAGAGAAGAAAAGGAAGGGGTTGACTGAGTTGACTCTAGATGTATAAGACAAGTGGACGCTGCCTACATAATTACATGGATGCATGTTCCAACATGAACTTTAGGCCAAATGTAGTTCTCTCAAGAAATGGGATAGAAGAAATATGATGATCAGACCAGCATGATTTTAGAGAAGAAATGGAAGATACGACAAAAAAATGAGAATGGTCTGGTAACCAAGAAGTTGATGAGGTGAGGAAGGGTGACCTTGAAAAATGGCAAGTGTGTGGGATAAGATGAAATGAACTGGTGTTTCTATGCTTGAAAAATGGTAAGAGCATTCAAACTTAATAGTTGCTCACAAAATGGTGAAAGCGTTCAAACTTAACATTTGCTCACAAAGTGGTGATAACATTCAAACTTAACATTTGCTCACAAAATGGCAAGAGTGTGGGATGGTGAAACAAGAATGTACAAACATACAAAAGTGTGAGACAATGTTTTTGTCCTTTTTTGGATCATGTTATAATGTTTTTGGTATTTTCAAAGTATTTTTAATGTTTTTGGGATAAAATATGCACAAGGTGGAGCCATCTAGTCGAGGAGATGTACATCCTGAGAGTAGTGATTTGAATAAGATAGCTAAGCTAGTTGCAATGGCCCATGCTCATAAATTGATGAGAGTGAGGATCTTGATAAAATAAAAAAGTAATACAATACTTGTACTGAGAAGATGTGGTTGTTCACCTATCATAAGCTGTACAAGATTGTCCTCACTGAACTAATTTGTAGAACTATTGTTGAAGATGTTCATAATGCTCATGAGACATAATTGAGATCATAATTGGTCAAGGGACAAAACATGTTCAAGCTTATAACATGTCCTAGACATAACAAATAATATGCATCTTCGAAGAAAATGATAGGATGAAGAATGTGTTCAGATTACCAAGAGTTCAAAGCCTTTACCATTGGGATTCATGAGAAGTGGACTTGGGTAGTATAAAATGCATTCAAGGTAAGATAAAAGGGTGGGATAAAATTATGACATCACAAGTTGCCCCCAAGTCAGGGGTCTTATAGATAATGGTTCAAATCTATTCATGCATAGAACCTCTTAAGGTGTATGATGTTCATGGGATTTGAAAGTTATTCACCATTAGGTTTAGCCAATTGATATGCTCCTGATCCATAGTTTGTCGTGACAATGTATTGTCTTAACCAATTAGGATGAAACTTGTCTTTCTTTTTGGGTTTAACATTCATGTTCTTCTTGTTATCTTTCAAAACTAAGTCACCAATCTCAAATTCTCAAAGGAGAATGCATTTTTTGTAGCTTTTCTACAATCTATTCTGATAGGCCTACAAGTTTTCTAGGGTAGCCAAACACTTACCATCAAGAAGTTCTAGTTCTTGCAACCATGAGGCTCTATTGTCTTCATCATCTTCAATGTGCTCCAATGATATTCTTAATGATGGGATCTTAATCTTGACTGGGATGATAGCTTCAGTGCCAAAAATAAGGGAGTATGGAGTAGCTCCAGCTGGGGTGCGATGATTAGTTCTATAAGCCTAGAGTGCAGGAAAGAGTTGCAAGTGCCAATTACGGCCAACATCATTGACAATCTTTTTTAAGATGGCTAGAATGGTTTTATTTGATGCCTCAGATTGTTCATTGCCTTGTGGGTTATATGGAGTGGATTTCTTGTGCTTGATCTTGAATTTTTCACAAAGAGCTTTCACATCTTGATTTACAAAGGATCTGCCATTATCAGATATAATACGTGTTGGGTTTCCTTATCGATAGATGATATGGTAATGAATGAATGTGGCTATTTGTTTCCCAATAACATAAGTGAGAGGAATGGTCTCAATCCATTTAGTAAAGTACTCGGTTGCAGTCAAAATGTGCTTATGGCCATCTAAAGATGTTGGGTTAGTTTTCCCAATGAGATCAAGACCCCATGTTGAGAATGACCATGGTTTTGTAATTGGTTTTAATGGTAAGGAAGGTGCATGTATCAAGCTGCCATGCTACTAACAAGGAACACACTTATTTACATAATTACAAGCATATGTCTCCATTTTAGGCCTATAGTAGCCTATTTTGAGAAGTTTCTTTGCTAGGACTACACCATTGGTATGGACCCCACACATTCCTTCATGAACCTCCTTGAGTGCCAGCTTAGATTCTCCCAAAGATAAATAATGAAGAAACATTCCATCATAGCCTTTTTGATAAAGCATGTTTCCAAGGAGGATATAACATGTTAGGTGATGAAGGAAAAGTTTTTTTTGGTTAATAGAAAGGTTGACAGGAAAGACATGGCTATGAAAATAATTATAAAAATGTTGGTACAATGGTAGCTCAAGTGAGAGATTAGGATCAACAATGGTGCATATCCTCTCTAAATCTGATAAAATATGTGTTAGCTGAAGAATATTTTCAATCAAGAACTAATACTCTTTAGCACTGTCATTCATTTAAAACATGGAACTAATTTTGGCCATGGCATTGGCAGACCTATTGTTGACTCGTGGAATTTTATCAAACTGCAAAGAAAAAAAATTGTCTTTTAAGGTTATCAACAATTTGCTTGTAAGGGACAAGATTATCATCTCTTGTTTGATACTGATCATTTGTCTAATTTATTATTAGTTATGAATCTCCATAGAACTTTAAGCTTTGAATATCCCACTATATGGCAAGATGAAGCCCTACAACTAATGCTTCATATTCGGCCATATTGTTTGTACACTAAAATTGTATATGGAAGGCTTTAGGGATCAAATCCCCTTATGGCATTATCAATGATATACCAGCTCCAGATCCTCAAGATGTAAAGGATCCATCAAAATAGAGTGTCCACTTCTCACGCTCTTGTGATGCTTGTTCTATCATCATGATAGAAGCATTTGGAAGGTCAAAGTTAAGAGGTTGAGTGGCTGTGATAGGAGCTTCTCCAAGTTGGTCTACAAGAATCTACCCTTTGATTGCCTTATAATTTTAGTATGCAATGTCAAACTCACTAAGGATCATAATCAATTTAGCCATGCATCCTTAGAGAGCTACTTTAGATAAGAGGAACTTGAGAGGATCTACCTTGGCAATAACAAAAGTTCTATTATTTAGCATATAATGTCACAATTTATGAGTGGCGAACACCATAGATAAACATGCCTTTTTAATAAGCATATAATTATGTTCATAGGCTACCAATGTGTGGCTTAAATAATAAACCATGTGTTCCTTACCATGATCATCATGCTAAGCCAAAAGTGCCCCTAGTGCATATTTTATGGCCGATATGTAAAGAAGTAGTGGCTTTCCTTGTGTTGTAGGTTATAAGACCAGTGGATTGGCCAAGTATGTTTTAAGCTTTGCAAATGCTATCTGACAATATTCATCCCAATAAAATGTCACCCCTTTCTTTAAGAGATGGGTAAATGGGTGGCACTTATCTTCCAGTTGAGAAATGAACCTACGTATAGACTAGATCTTGCCTTGTAGACCTCAAAACTATTTAAGATTGTTGGGTGGAGGCATTTCCATAATAGTGATGACCTTCACAGGGTCAACTTTAATCCCTCATTGTGATATAATGAACCCTAGAAATTTTCTTGATGTGACTCCAAAGACACATTTCTTAGGATTCAAGCAGACTTTATATGCACAAAGCCTCTCAAATATTATTTGTAGAATGTCAGGGTGTCTAACTCTTGTTCTTTATTTTGCTAGTATATCATCAACATAGTCCTCGACAATGTCATGTATCATGTCATGGAAGATAATAGTCATTACACGTTCATATGTGGCTCCAACATTCTTCAAACTGAATGGCCCGACGGAGTGGTGAATGCGGTCTTATGCTAATCTTTAGGGGCTATCTTGATCTGATTGTAACTAGAAAATCCATCCATTAAGGATAAAATCTTCTACCTAATAGTTGAGTCGACAATCATGTCAATGTTGGGTAGATGAAAATCATCTTTGGGATATGCCTTGTTGATATCATGAAAATTAGTACAAACATGTATGCCTAGGGTATTTTTACTTACTGTCACTATTTTATAAATCCATTCAAAGTAGTCTAGTGGTCTGATAAAATTGGCTCCTAACAACATCTCCAACTTGGCCTTAACCAAAAGGGCAATGCATGGATGCATATTTCTTAACTTTTGCTTGACTTATTTAACATCAGGGTGAACAACTAGATGATGCACAACTAAATCTGGATCCAAACCTAACATGTCAGACTATGCCCATGCAAAGATGTCTATATAATCCTTAAGAATGGATATGATATGTTCACATTCTGCTTCAGTAAGGGAAGCTCCAAGATAAACATTTTTGGGATCCTCATGGGTTCCCAAATTCACTTCTATTGTGCTCTCCATAAGGAGTGTGGATCCATCTTCTAGAATTGTAGGCAATGTATGGTCGTGTTCATCTTCTTCTGCTATATCTTCTTTTTGTTCCTCCCAAAGATCTAGATAATATGAAGAATTAGAATCTACCTTCTCAGGTAAAGACTGATTGGCAAAGACCTCTAGAAACTCAAGATCAAAATGCTCAAATATTTGATGCTGTTTTGAAGAGATGCTTGTACTAGCTATGGAACTTGGGCTAGATGGAATTTATACATTTTGAGGGGATGAACAAACTTTCCCACTTGGGAGCCCCTGAAATAGGTTTTCACTCAAAGGCTTCTCTTTTTCTTTACTTTTTCCCTGATCAATGAATGCCTCAAAGAGGTTTTCACCTGAATCGATGTTTGTTCTTTATTATAACCAAGAAATCTTGTCTGCTCTCTAAAGTAGGAAAAAGGATTCAATGAAAAATCAAAACCCTGTTTATGATCACCAATGGGGAACACATCTCATAGGCCCATGTATTCTGTAATTGATTCTTCAGTTTGAAACTCATTGAGGCATATGACCAAATTTTGCTAATCCCAGTCTATGAGTTCAGGATGGTATAGGGATAGGTTACAATGAGGGTTTGCTTCAGGATGGGAAGCACCAATGGTAAAGATATAATGTCTTGCTTTGGGAAGGGAAGCACCATTAGGACATGTTTTTACTTTAGGATGGGAAGCTCCAATAGGTGTTATGGTTAATATGGCATTTGAATCAACCAAATATGAATCAATAATCTCATCAAAAAGGCTATAATGGGCTGTCGCATCACTATTATAAGTCTCATTACCAATCACTTCAGAAGAATCACTACCAAATGTTATGAGGTCATCCTCTGGTGGTTTAAATTTGAGACCATGATTCCCATTGATAACTCTAGCTGATAAGGGCTCTAAAATTCCTTTCATCTAGGGGCCAAGGCCTTTCCCTATATATCCAAGATGATCCATTATCCTATTAGGGATAGGGTACTTTGGATTCTGAAAATAATCTGCAAGGCCCTCATAATTTAACCAATCTCCCTTGATAAAGCCTCTCAATCTTTCTTTGGTGCAATTGCAGGTACAAACCACACGAGGTTTTGGTTGCTTATTTTTTGGTTTCCAAATCTAATCAGGTCTATTAGGAGATTGGAAATTTTTAGGCTTACCAAATGTTTTAGGTGATTTTGGTAATTTTGCAATATGGAGGACATCCTTCAGATGATACATGGAAGTGCCTGCATCTTTAATAATTACCTACTTGGCCAAAGCTGCAAGAAATGGATCAATTGAGGTGGAGTCTAGATCACCAAGGTCTATATAATTAGATGGAGATGGATGAGAAATGATGGCTTTGTTCTTCTTTGTAATGAATTCAGAATCTAGGCAATAGTTATAATTTCAAAACTCTGATTGGAGATGTTTGCAATATTGGTATGGTTGTTGATCAATGGGAATAGTAACCTTGATCCCATCATGGGGAAACTTAAGGCATTGGTGAAGAGTAGATGAAAATACTTGTACTTCATCTATCCAAGGATGACCAAGAAGTATGTTATAAGGAAGTTTAATATCCACAATATGGAATAACATGTGATGAGAAATAGCCCCAACTAGGACTGGCAACCAAATTGTACTGGATGACTCCCTCTTGGCATTTTCATAAGCCATGATTGTAATAGTCTCTAGCTGAATGTCTTTGTCCATGTAACCCAATCATCACACTAATTTAAGAGATATGATGTTCAGCCCTGGACCATTATCTATAAGAACACGCTTGATCTTGTGATCCATAATAATTATCTCAATGTATAGTGGGTTATTATGGTTTGGGCCAAGGGTGGACATATCCTTTTGATCAAACGTGATTTGCCAAAATGAAGACAAATGTCCAATTAGGTTTTGGAACTGATCAAGGTTTATATCATTAAGCATAATAAACTCTTGTAAAAGTTTGTTTAAGATGGTTCTATGGACATTAGATGTTTGTAAGAGTTCTAATATGGAAATTTGTGCAGGGGTTTTATCTAATTGGTCCATTAGACTATAAGTCCTTTAAATTATGGATTGAACTACTTTAGTCTTTGTTGGAATAGTATTCAGCTTTGAAACCATTGGCACAATGTGCTCATTGGGTTTATGGAAAGAAGTGGGTGAAGGGCCTTGTAAGGTAACTCGTGGTCATCTAGTTGTGATTGCACAACCTAGAGGTAGCAAGGATTTATAATTAGAAGGATGGGGAAAAGGGACTTGGATGGTGATTCATGGGTGATTAACAATATTTCTATAATTTTGGGTCAGCGAGGAGCCTCAAAAAGAATAGTATTATTATTCAGGATTAGTAACCCATGCAAATGAAGTAGTAACATGATGATGCAAACTCGACATGGTATTACTAGGGGATAGCGTGTTGAACCTATAATGATGGGTCTCATGTTGCAAGGAACATGAGATTGGCCATGTGGCATCACAGTAATAGTGGCAATCTAGGTTGCAGAAATGCATCCCATAGTGTTATTGTAGTCATAAGGTACATTATTATAAGCCACATTATTAGTGTGGGGATCATGATCTTGATTATGATCATTACAATTTTGACCTTGTTGTTGGTTTTGATTCTACCTCTCCAACGCCTAGATCTTTGTGATATACCCACACAAAAAAGCTAGTTTCAACTTCAACAAGTTGACCCTAGAAGTTTAGAGGAAAAATCTCTAGATTACGAAGAAGACAAAATGAACTAAGCAACTCAAGATGTAAAAATATACATGAATCACTAAGTATAAAGCTAGGACCAAGTCAGCACAACATCACCATACAATTCTAGTAGGATAAAATATGTTCTAGGACCCAAAGTGTGAGCGATACGCAAGATGACTTGAGTCCACCAAGATGATAATGTGATTTTGAGTCTTAATAATGACCTTCGATCTAAATATGAAATTAAACCCAAGTTAAAATAAGCTTAGTGCACAAATGGTGAACCCTCTTTGATGCACCAACCCTTAGAACTCAAAAAGGTTAAATTTTGAATGTGGATTATAAAAGAAGGATTTAAACAAATTGGGTAAAATTTATAGACTCAATTAGGCGGCATGACTGTGCCAAAGTGGATTTGATGACACAAATTTTTTGATAACAAATTGAACAAGGAAAAGATGAATTTTCCATTTGGACAACGTAATGCCTCCCTTGCTCAAGAAAATTGAAGACAATGTGTTTTAGTTAAGCTCATTGAGTTAACAAGCAGTTTAGACACAAATCAAGACCAATTAAGCTAATAACAAAAAACAAACATCTTAAGTCTAAAATGTCAAGGTATGGCAAAGTGGGGTTTATTAAACTATCAAGTTTTGAACGTTCTAGGGGAATCAATTAAATAATGACTTTCACGCCAAACAATGTAAAAGAAAATCATGGATTTTGGGTCCGTATTAGTTGGCTTGTTATATAATGGTCTAGTATTTTATGAAACCACTACATCCTGTTGTTTGCTCAGTGTAGTGCGATGTCCAGAGTTGATCCGAGCAACAATTCGGGTGATGGGTCCACCCCAATTGATGACAAAACTTTTGGGAGCCATAACTTTTGCACCGTAGCTCCAATTGACTCACCGTTTGAACCGTTGGAAAGATAATAATGAGGGGAACATTGTGAGATGGCATAAAGATTTGATGGATGAATTTTGACCCCATAAAACCCAATGGAAGTGACCTAAATTTCAATTTTAGTAGTGCAGTCTAAAAATAGTAAGTCTCTAAAAATAGTAATTCCTCAAATTTTGTATTGTTGTAAATCATGGAAGTGAAACCAATTTATCTCCCTCGAGATTGGTGACCTTCCACATCCTCCCCACACCTTCAAAACATGTATAAATGAAGATGTAACTTGAAATGGAAATCAGACATCTCTTCTCAGAGATAAACATATATTTGGGTCTACAAATTTGATCAATAAAACATCTCTTCTTAGAGATAGCATTATTTGAATTGTTTGTTCTTGTTTCTTGAATTATATTTCAACCAAAGCTTTTAAGTTTTGGATCAGTGGTATTAGAGCGGTTTGTCTTTAGAGTGTATGATTTTGAGGATGAGGTCAGATTACAGGAAGCTTGGGTGGAAAATAGAACCAACAGACTATCCACCTATTCGGTCCAAATGATTTCAAATGGTGGACAACACTGAGACATCAAATCCTTTCAAGGAAATGGTGAATGAGGCCCTTCAATATAAGTAAGCACATATGCTACAACAATTTTATAAAATTCTCCAACAAATCTTGATGGAAAATTTTAGATCCTCATCTGCACCCCCACATCCTTTCAGTGCTCCAACACGCTTCAAGGTTCAGGTGAATTTTGATATTCCTACATTTGAAGGCAAAATCAATGCTGATGTAGTAAAAAATTGGTTGGATCAATTGTCATCTTATTTTAATGTAAATAAATTCACTGATAAAGAGAAGATTACTTTTGCTCTTCTAAAAGCATCATTGCCTATAAAAAATGGGTGGGAAGTGTACAAAAAGAGATTCAGTGCAAATGATATTGGCCTTGAGATGAAACCTACATGGGATGATTTCATAGAAGTTGTAAAGGAAGAATACTACCCCATTGGAGCAGATGATGATTTGTATATAGAGTGGCAACAACTTCTCTAAGGTAAGGAATAGTCTGTTTAAGATTACACTAACATTTTTCATTCTCTATCTATGAGATTGGGCATCTAAGAAAGTGAGAAACACAAGGTTCTCAAATATCATGGCAGACTACAATGGTACATACGGGGAGAAATGGAACTCTTCAATTTGGAAACTATTGGTGAGGCATACAAGTTCGCAGTGAAGATTGAACAAAAGCATGGAAGAATGAATATGAAGAATCAACCTTCAAAATGGAAAACTGACAAAGAAGGTCAAACACGAGGCCAAAATTGGAAGCGAAAGGAAGGAAATACTGGGAAGTGGTGTGATTATCACAAATCTGGAACTCACTCCAAAGAAGAATATTGAGCCATCAAGTCCCTACTTTCTGAGTCACAATCCTCAACATCTACTACTCTACCTCATACAGACCCTACAGTTGAAGAGGTTGAAGAAGAAATTGTAGATGTTGATCCTGAAGACATTTTTGCTTCATCATAGACCCATGAAGAGAGGCTAGATGATAAGGAAAGGTTGTTTCACTCTAAGTTATGGGTGAGAGGTAAGCCTTTGCATTTCATTCTTGATAGTGGAAGTCAAAAAAATTTAATCTCTACTAATGTTGTGAAAAGCCTAAATCTATCCATGAAGCCTCACCCAAATCCATACAGTATTGGATGGTTGAGTCCAGGGAGAAACCTCCGTGTCACCCACCAATGTCTTCTCTCATATGCAATAAAACCTTTCCAAGATGAGGTCTTATGTAACATGGTCAATCTAGATGTTTTTGATGTATTCTTTGGTTAGCCATTCATGTATGATCGACATGGAATCTATGAATCAAGAACTCGAAGGATCACTCTCACTCTTGGAACATGGTGCTATAGGGTACTAGAGGTACCACCTTTTACATCTATCTCTCTGATTAGTGCCAAGAAATTTGTTCTCATGGTGGTCAAGCCACAAGACTCTAAAATGGCTAATGTTTCAGCCCTAACTACACAAACAACGCAAAAATAGAATCAAATAGATACCAAGATGAAGAATTTCATAGCCTTCCATCCACAGACTGATGGTCAGATAGAAGTGGTAAACAATCGAGCCCTGCACAGTTCCATAAAACACAGTCCATTTCAAGTATGCATCAGGAATTAAATCAAAATACAATTGCCACACTTGATGACAAATCTTGATGCAATGGGGACCATTGCTTCTCAAGGAGGGAGGAATGATCCGGGCAACAATTCTGGCAACAATTCGAGTGATGGGTCCACCCCAATTGATGGTGAAACTTTCGAGAGCCATAACTTTTGCACCGTAACTCCAATTGACTCACCGTTTGAACTGTTGGAAAGCTAATAATGAGGGGAAAATCGTGAGATGGAAATTATCTATACTCAATAAATTTTGACCCCCTAAAACTAAATGAAAGTACCCCACATTTTAATTTTAGTAGTGTAGTCTAAAAATAGTAAGTTTCTAAAAATAATAATTCCTCAAATTATGTATTGTTGTAAATCATGAAAGTTGAACCAATTCATCTCCCTCGAGATTGGTGACCTTCCACATCCTCCACACACCTTCAAAACATGTATAAATGAAGATGTAACCCAAAATAGAAATCAAACATCTCTTCTCAGAGATAAGCATATATTTGGGTCTACAAATTTGATCAATAAAACATCTCTTCTCAGAGATGGCATTATTTGAATTATTTGTTCTTGTTTCTTGAATTATCTTTCAACCAAAGCTTTTAAGTTTTGGATCAATAGTGCCACTACATCCCGTGTGCAACTATAAAAAGAGTCAAATGAAGTCAATGTTGGGAGATGAAACCTCAAGTCAAAGCTTCTCTAAAGAACTTGTAGGAGGTGATGAATTCCCCCTCGTAAGCCAAGTTGCATAAAAACAAAGAAATCATGAAAATAGAAAGACTTTAAGGTCATTTTCAAGATCACCCAAACTTTAGTGAGTTTTTGGGGTGTGATTTAGGCGACATTATTTTTAAGCCTTAGAGTAGGCTATTTGTAACAGGAATGGCACTTTTGATTCCAAAGGTTCCCTATAGGGGACAAATGGAAGAGCATACATGTAACATTCCTCTTTTTGCCAAACAAGATTAATCTAATCAATTATTGCAAACAATAATTAGCAAGTGTGTTCAATTTTAAATCCAAAATGAAATGTTTGGTGGTGTTCATTTGACCCTTTGGTCTTAGTTACAAACTTTGAAAAAAACATTCACCAAAAACACCTAAGTTATTTATTAAACACCAAAAACAATGTTCCTAATCAATTTTTAAGCTTGCAAAAATGATTTAAACATATTTTAAGGAAATACCCTACTTGGTCCTACAATAAAATTGTTAGCATATCCTTTAGCTTTGAAGCCCTTTTGAATTTGAAACAATAAACTTTGGAAAAGTAGGTCTTGAGTCTATATTTTTGGAAAAAACACAGTGATCGAAATTGATCAATACCACCAATGTTGGTTATGGCCAACCAAGATCTGATCGATGTCAATTTTGCTGACCGATGTTAGTTAAGTAGGTAGCCAATGTCTATATTTTTGCCGATGTCAGTTACTATTTAAAAAATTATGGTAACCAAACATGGCAAAATAAAGTTAGAAAACCAATTTGTAAGAGTTTTAAGAGCTCAAATGAATTTTTTTAAGGTTGAAAAAAGATATCCTTTAGGTGTGAGATACGTCTTGTCCCATCAGGTGTGCCAAGATATAGAGAGGATTACAAAGCAATTTGGTCAAGAATTAGTCCATAAACAATGAAACATGCATAAATAACTAACTAACCAAACCTATCTATTCGTATGGGAATTACAAAGGATAATAAGAAATAAATGAAAGAAAGCAACACCATATTACCTTCCCAAATGGATTCACCATACCCATGTGGCTCAAAAACATGTTCTCCTTTGATCAAGCATCCTTGTCTTTGCCAAAAATAGTGGTAAGCTCATCCAATGCCTCAAGAACACTTCATAAAACCTAGGCTCTTGATGTGGAATCACTAAACTAGCCTATCAATGAAGCTTTGTAGAAACAATTTAGCTTTATAACTTTGCAATGTTCAAGCTTTTTAAGATATTTGAGCATAATAACCTTGCACCAAAATAGCTTAGAAATGATGTCTATGGCCTCTCTATTTATAGTTTTTAAGATTGGTTAGGATCAATCTCAACCATCTATCTTGAGATGAAGATGTGTAGTTGAGGATAATCCTAATATTTGGAATTAAATCCATAATTATCCTCAAGATGACCTTGGAAGAAGGGGCATTAAAGAGGCATGGGAGGCATTAAATAGGTAGGGTGACCCATAATCCTGATATTGTATGCACTTATGGCTTGATGGATGCCACCCCATAGATGATGTCACTAGTTGATGTAGATAATAAGAATCAATTTTCAAAAAGAAATATTCAACAACTCTCATGGAAAATCCACTTAAGCCCTTGATTTGGATTAATTAAAATTAAGCAAGGTTAATCAACATTTATGAAATTATTTGAAAATTGACCCTCAACTAATCAAAATGGTTAGAAAGTCATATTACTACATCATAATTTGACTCGAGAAGAATCAGAAGGTGACGCTAGATGCATTGGAACCATATTCCCATTTAAGATGTTGCCAACAACAAATAACAAAGGTACATGATGTGTACTAATGAATGTAGAAGAAAAGAGTGATTTAGAGCACTAAATGGTGAAATCATCATTTTGACTCAAAATTATCTGATCAAAGTTAGTCGGCTCATAAAATGCATTGCCCTATTTAGGGATACTTTAACCTAAAATGACATTTGTAAATGACAAGTTTGAACCATTTAGGATGTTTTATGGATTTTGACCTAAAATATGTATTTGAAAGCAATTCGAGTAAGACTGACAATTTCAACACAAATGGTGTTAGGAATGGGATGTCTACACAAGCTATTTGGGTGAAGGAGAAGCATAAAATAAGTCATTTTTGGTCAAAAAGCAACATCAAACTTGTGCAAGAAGGTGAAAGAGCTCAATAAGATGACTTCAAGTGTTCACATCTTTTTTGGTGCTTTTCATGGGAGTTAGATAAGTTTAGAAGAGTTATAAGAGGTCTATATCAATCACTTTGTGGCATTAGTTGGCAATTTGGACGTCAAACCTTTGTGAATGAAGCTTAAGAGGGCAAACAGGCGTAAAACCCTTGTTAAACCCTTACAGAGACCTGATGATGAAAATGGAGCTATAAATATGATCAAATGGCATATTTTTATCTTGAAACCTATTTTAACTTATAGAGGACTCACTCAATCTCCATCACATGTGAACTAGTTGTACGGACTTGTATGGATGGGGTGAGAAATAAGTTATTTTAACCATTTTTTATGTTGTGAAGGATACAAAAAGAGTCTGAAGATGAAATAAAGTTTGGAGGAAATATTTATACTTTTTATAACTCTTTACTTTTATTTCATTCCTTGAATAAACTTCTAGGTGTCCAAACCAAGTGCTTCATCTCAGCCAATCAAAACTGCCATATTGGACAAGTTAGTGAAAGGTGTGAAAAATCTAAGGGAAAGTGATTTTAAGGTATCCTTGATGATTATAAGGAAATTAAGGGTATTAAAACTTATCAATCACTCCCTCCCATATATTTTCATGATAAATTAATTCTAATTTTGAGGACAATGTGCAAGGTGCATGAATGAAGAGTTTTCTAGACTACAAATGATGATATCTCCTTTCCAAGTGAATATAGAAGACCAAACCTAAAACTAATTCATTTAACGGCATGTATAATGTACTTAAAATTAATCCCAATCATTAGACATGGTACTAATTATTTATAAGGTGATCCAATAGGGCCAATCATGAAGGCAATTTTTTTGAGCCAAGACAAGGAGTTTTATGCCACTTTTCATGAAGTTTATGCCTTGAATTAACACTTGTACTTACAAAAATTACATGGTTCATCCCATATCCTATTCTCATGCATAATTAACTAATTTTATCAGCTTGAAAAGTATCTATATGACCCTTGGACTTCTCTCTTATCCTCTTTCTCTCAAATTCTATAAGAACTAGCCATTTTGGCATTGTATAAGATCCTCCACCTGAGTATGATGAAGACCTGATAAAATTTATACCCTTTGATCAATAATAATAATAAATTTTACCTCCTCCATTATTATTCTTAGTGTGTTCATTTGGAATGTTTGATTTTTCATAAGTGAAGACTATGGATTCCTTAGCATGTTATTTCATTCTCTCATCTATTTGTAGTTCAAAAGCTTCTTCTTGCAGGGCATGTGAAGTGTTTTAGGAAATGTATAATATTTAGTGATTTAGCCTATTAATTAGCTCCCTAATAGGCCTCTTTTCTAGTCCTCCTAGATTTGCACATTCATCCATAACCTCACAATGTAACATTGATGTGAGAACATGAAGATTGGAGAAGTGTATGTTCAATTTGTCTTTTGATTTAATTTGTAATATGCATATGGTTGGATGTCATAATGTTATTTGATGTATCACCTCCCTTATATTAGTTTTATTTCAGTTATTTTTCTCCCTTTTCACCCCCCAAGTTAAGTGTAGTTGTAATCCAAAGTGGTACATCAAGGGAGCTAGCCCTACCTAGAGATTCACCACATCCTTAGGCTACCCACAAACCTAGAGGTGTTTCCATTATGCCACTTGGATGAGGATAACTTTTCCATCTCATTAAAGGGTTAAAATTCAAGTGAAAATAGTTTTTGGCATGCCCAATGGGACTCTTGGTCTAAGAAGTTGAGATATTTTTGGTGTTGTTTCTCAATAATCAACTATTGGAGGCATCTATTCAAGCATCAATGGTGACTCTAAAGCTACACCAACTAGTTAAGCAACCCAGGTTTCTTTTGAAGATTGTTGGTGATATATTTCTTTGTGTTCTTACTTTCATTAGGTTTCATGGCTTACTTTGGTGTTGAGTTTTTTTTATTTACAAGTTAGGGAGACATTACAAGCTTGTGTTATTCCTTATCAACAAGAGAAAGTTATTAATCAACTCTTTCATGAAGTGTACTAGAACCAATATAGTTATTATCAACCCCAATATGATCATATTTAGCCTTTTCATGATTTCTATTAGTCCTATATCTATCCTCCTCGATATCTTGCTTCCCCTAGTCAACCTACCCACTCCTTAACTCCATCTATTTCCACCTTGAAGTAAACACTCTTGGGCTATGAGAGGTACATGTTGGATCTTGAACTCTAATAGGATGTGGTCAAGATATCCCTAGACATTCCATTCACAAGGTGAGAGATGCCTTATATTTGGTCAAAAGAGAGTGGGCACCTATTGAAAGAGCCAATTGGCAAAGGCTTACAAATGAGATGCGAGATGTGAGTGGTTTGATGGCATCCTTAGAAGATAAGCTAAAAATTCATGAGAGGCAGCCTTACCAAGTATATCAACCTTAAAATCCACTTCCCCAAGTTTTCTATCAATCATTTGTGATCCCTAATCATAAACTGAATCAAAATTTCCAAAGTCATCCTTTTCCAAATCAAGTGGAAGAGAGAGTTGAAAAGGCTAGCCTTGTGTTCGAAGCAAACCTTTATAGACAAATTGAGTTGGAAAATAAAAAAATATAGAATTCCATGTTAGTATCAAAATAAGTGGAATTCAATCCATCATTGCCCTCTCACATTGCATTCCCACCACCTCAAGAAAAGACTTCTAATCCTAACATCCTACGTTGGAGTAAGATAGTGGAGTCATGGGGAAATAAATAAGATATAAGTTTGGTTGATAAGGAGTGTGAGTGAATAAATTTAATCATTTGAAAGTCCCTTACACCCTTCCTCAAGATGATTCTTGTGTTCCATGTCATCCCTCATACATTCCTTGTGCTCATGATGATTCTTACGACCTTTAAGAGAGACTTTTCCAAGAGAACCTAGACAAACAATTTGAAGAGTTGGAGTCAAGGATGAAGTTACTAATTCAAGGTGTGATGGAAGGTTTAGACCCAAATAAAGATTCCATGCCTAACACACCAAATCTAACCTCCTTCAAGAGAGTTCCCAATCTGATTTTGAGCCCTATGTTACACCTCCACCAACTACTTCCTCTTTGTCCTCATTCCATCACCCTTTGCCTTGATGGAGTTGGTTGAGGAAAATTCAGAACTCTTGCTTGAAGAAAATGCAACTCCTTAGTAGCATTATTGGGATAGGTCACCAAATTTCAAGATGCCTAGTCTTGACATCACCATGAAGGAGATGGAATACCTTGTAACCCTTGACAAACAAGATCAGATTATCATAACTGAGGTACAATTTGAAAGCCCTCAAGAGGTCCTAAGTGCTGAAGAAGAGGTGAGTTCTTGTGTTGAATCTCCTTGTTTTGTTGATAACAAAAAATGCCTTCCTTGTGGTAAAGAGAAATCTTGAAAAAAGATCCTATCTTGATAGAATAAAGTGAAGAAGAGTAAATTCAATTCATGAATGATCAAGAATACCTCATGATTGGTTATGAGGAAGAGATTACCATAGGGACTCCCCTTGGTGAACAAAAGGATAATTCATAAGATTTTGCCTCCATATTTGAGGGGATGTGTATCCATGAGGAATGTGGCCAAGACTTGGAGAAAGAGTTACATAAAGAAGACTCCATGTCTAATCATGAGGTTGTGGATGACCATTTCAAGCATGAAGTGGAGTGTATTATCAAGGATGATTGGCAGCTACAAATGGAGCTATTTCAAGAACTTGAAGAACTTTGTCAAGTTGAGGGCCAAGTGTATGACAAGGTGAATAAAGAATCTTACATGGAGGACAGTGATCAAGATTGGATAGACTATGCTAAACTACTTGATGAGCTAGAAGAACTTGCAGCTGAGAGGAAGCCTAATCTTATTAAGAATGATATGGAAGTCAAGAAAGTATGCCTTAAATCACCATTTGAAGCTGTAATAGAGGATGCACATGACAAAGTTGAGGCTATTTGGATGCAAGATTAATTCATTTCCTTGGTTAAATTGTTTGGAGTTGCTTGGTTTTCATTGAACATCATACCAATGAGGATGGCAAACATTATGAAAAAGTTGGAGGCATCAATGCTAAAAGACAAATGGATATACGCCTCATTCAATCCTTCATGTCATGAAGCAAGAAGTGTCTCAATATTTCCCTTTGATCCAAGAGGGAGGTATTATTAGTTTCTAGTTGTACATAATAGTTGTTTTCTGATTCCCCTAAGTGCTTTGAACACATATGTGTTTGCTCTCTTTATTGTGTGTGTCCTTTGCTTTATGTGGTTAAGGTAGTCATTAGTTGTCTTGTCTTGGTAAATGGTCAAAGGTTTCCTTGTTTGTCTTAGACATCAAATGAATCCTAAGCCCAATGGACTGATAAGGCTACTGGTTTAGTCAGTATAACAGGCATACTACCCCTATGAGTCACTAATTTGTTGACCAAATTCGACTTTTAAGTCAAATTGGGGCACCCCTAGGTAAAAAATTGGTTTTATATATATTTTGGGGGTCATAATATCTTGTCATAAGGTGTTTCATAAGTCATTTAATGTTATTAAACTAAATATTAGCCTTGATCATAAATTTCATTAGCCAACATGTCTTTTTGAATCATTTTAGGGGTCAAAAATGTGTGTCTAATGAGTTATACAGTTTTATTTCAAAGCCTGAAGGTCAAAAAACATGATTTAATGTTCAATGTGTCCTTAGAGGTCTTAAGTAACTAACAAAACTGAAAGGTGGCAGGTTATGTAGAAGAAAGGGGAGTTTTCTTGAAGGAAAAGAAGAGTTTGGCACTTGTACAACCTCCTTGAGAAGTGTGCCACATGGGAAATGGTTAGGTAGTACCTATTAAGATTACACATGATCATTTACATGTTTTTTTTAATTTTTAAGTGCCATTTATTTCCCAAAACCATTCTACTCCCTTTTCACCCTTCTTGGCAAGTAGAAGTGACCTTTAGTTTTGTGCTTGGTATGGTCAACTCAGGATGTTTTAGCTCAAAAAATTTGTGTAGGTTATATTAAAATAAAATACCTTAATTTACATATAATTATTTTGAAAAATGGTATCCTATGATTCATGAACCATCTTCATGAAGTTGACCTTTCAAACCTATTTGCTAATCTATGTACTCTATAGGTTTTGCCTTGGTTTGAGAAGATCCATACAATACACTTGCTAATATTGGTTATAGATGATGTTTACTCTCTCCTTTAATTATTTACATGCTTATTTTCAAGTTTAAATTTTGTTTAATGGGTAAAACATCTCAGATTTGCAGACTAGTCTTGTGTGGGATGACATGCCTATTTTCACCATTTCCAAATCTTCATGCTTTGAAAATGTCTTTAAGAGGTTGTGATAGGTCTTCCAACATGTATTAAATGTCTAATTATCCCCCTGATCTTTCAATTTAATCCTCTAAGGCAAAATTTCCATGAGTTGCAATCATATGTAATATTCACACACAAGGCAACCATTAATGAGTAGATGCAAGTGCTCTCATGGATGATTTTAGGTTAAGAGGGAGATGTTTTTTATTATTTCACATATATAATAGTGTGAAAATTATTTTTAAGGTGTTAGGATAGGCATTAAACTCTTTTGATATCCAAAGGCAATGCATATTGCCTATGTTGTACTCACTGCCTATATCATGGAAACATTCATCTACATGATTTGTTGGCAAAGAGTAAAGGTTATTTTTATATGTGTCATAACCAATAATGAATCCATTATTGTAGTTATATCATAAAAAAAGGATCATAACATACATTTTGAATAGGCTAGACCACTAAATAGGTTGAAACCACATTCAAGAGGATGACTGTAGTATTTTGGGACACAGTCCCTAAAAATAGAAAAAGAGGTCTAGGGGCTTCCTATGGACATCAAAAAACATGGTGGTGATGGGTTTAAAAGCATATAAAGGGATGGATCTTGTAACCTCTAGTATGGACAAAAAATATACAACATATGGAGTCAAAAGGAGTGATGGAAGATGGGAATTTTAAGCCCTCAAACTGCTCCTCAAAACACTGATTTCCCGTAGTGATGTCTACAACAAAATGAACTAATAATAGGTCTAAGCATATTAGGTCGATTTGATACTTGAAGTTAGGTTGGACTACCTTGTTTCACTAGGAGACACATACTTAATATGAATTGTATCAAGGAGGAGCATTGAAGATAGTTTTCACTCACCAAGCATGAACCAGTCCGTACAAATGGATAAAACACAACCATCTACAACAAACTTTAACTCTTACCCCATCCATAAGTGGGCTTAGGTATTGGAAGGGTTACCTTAGGTTAAGGGTGAAATTAACCATCCATGATCTAAAGGTTGTTAATAAATGTTTAATGGTGATGTCCTAGGATCCCACAACCATCTATAGGTTTCCTTTACCTCATGAATGCAACCCTACAAGCTAGTTGTAGGTTACCATGGAACTTGAAGCTAGGTGCCTTGATGCTAGGTCTCACTTTGAGCATATAAGGAATGAAAATAGATATGGAATAGTATGGAGATTTTAAAAATTAACATACAACATGTAATAAGTCTTGAATTACATATAAATACATGTACATGTATCCTCCTAAGTAAGCAAATAGAATCAACTAACTGTAAGCAAATAGTGACCCTAAACTTGATGCCCATTTGGTATCATAAGACTATCAAAGGTGAATGTTAGTTAAAGTACATAAATTTTAACCTCAAGGGATCTAAAAATGGTCCACAGATATCATGAACAAGCTCAATTGAGGCTAATGCAACTATAGGTAGGGTCTTAAGGGGAGGGTGTCTCAGTTGGGATAGTGACCTTAGATTGATGCTGGAATGTTGTTTGAAAGTTTCAAATGGAGAATTATAGTTAAAAAAATTACATTGTGACCATAATTTTTTTTAAAATATCTCAAACATCATAACTCAACTCTAAGGATCTAGTACTCACCTACAACAATCTACAAACATGGTGTCTCAGTTCAGCAGGGTATTGAATTGTGACCCCAAGCTAGATACCTCAAATAGTGTTTTTAAGATTTCAAAAGATGAATATAAGTTAAAATGGATGTTTTTTGACATTAGGGTAAGTTCAAGGGATATTTTCACACTATAACCAATCCCCAAGAAGGTAATGTGCACCTACAGGCAGGGGTTACTATTGGAGAATGGAACCACAGTCCAAAAAGCATACTTTGGGAGGTTAAAGTTTATGTAAAGGGATGAAATTAATGAATGGAATAAAAAATTTGTTTATAACTTTAAGAATACCCTAAATAACATTCCAAATGCCATATTTCTTGGAATGAATACTTACAGTTGGACCCCTGTTTCTACAATCACAGTCACAATGAAACTCAATTTTGATTGAGTAAAGAAAGTACAAGGGGTATGTAGGAGTTTGAGGAGGATGATTAAGGATTATAACCCCTTGATCATGATCATGAAACTATAATAAGTGGAGAAATAATGAATTAAGTAACCCTCATTCACACCAAATGTAGTCCATATGGACAAAACCCTACATAGTCCTTTCCTTAAGAGCATATCTTGGTTTTGGCAAGTTTGAGGGGTCAGATCATGCAATCAAGAGCTGAAATTTTCTCCAGATAAACTTTGGGACTTGGAGAATATTATTAAAGTTTTAATTTTGTCTGGGGATATATGGGATTTCCCTCTATTTTGTCTTAGACAAAAGTCACTCCCCTTGTGCATGTAACTTGTGGATTTGATAGATTGGGTGAAAGAAGCAAACTAGAAGCTAAAAAGATCCTCTAAAATTATTTGGAAAGCTAAGGAACTCTTAGGAAAATATTTTAAACCAATCAAAAATTAAAGGATACCAGCAGAGGGGACCAAACCATCAAGAGTTGTAGACAGGTCCATGAGGCATGATTATGCCTAGAGTTCAACCAAGAGGTCACTTTCACTTTTGGATCCACATTTTCTTTGTATTGAATTAAAACATGTCTAATAGGTCACTATAGATGTGTTTGAACTATTAGGATTCAAGTAAATCCATCAAGAGTGATTTAAAACTCTAGGGTGTAGTCAAGCCTGTTAGGCAAGGTCCAAGCCTAAGGCCAAATGGTAAGTCACTTGCACTTACATCATAATATGATCACTCTAATGAAGTGATTTTTTTTTATGGGGTGGATAAAGGGGTTTTATAGATATTTAGATGTATGAGAAGCAAAAAATAAGTTATTTTTGGTCCAAAAGCAACAACAAACTTGTGCAAGAAGGTGAAAGAGCTCGATAAGGTGACTTCAAGTGTTCACATCTTTCTTGGTGATTTGCATGGGAGTCAAAGAAATTAAGAAGAGTTAGAAGAGGTATATATAAATAAATTTGTGGTATTATCTATAAAATTGGATGTCAAACCTTTATGAATGAATTTTAAGAGGGCGAACAGGCCCAAAACCCTTATTAAACCCTTATACAGACCCGATGATGTAAATAGAGATAAAAATATGATCTAATGGCATTGTTTGCTCATGAAACCTATTATAACTTGTAGAGGAATTTTTATCACTCTGGAGAGATCCCTGCTTGAAGATGTGCAAGCACACCCTCACTCCAGCTGATAAAATTGGAACTTCTCAGAGTCGGGGTGACTCTATGATGAGAAGATCCTCTAGAGAGGGCTGGTTCCCTTTAGATTTATCAATTATATCAGATCTACTATGATTTTTTGGGGTGAAAAGTGGAATTGTAAACTTAAAATAAATTATAATCAAAAGGGGGTGATACACCTAAATTTTCCAAATCCTCTGAAGTTACTGAAATCAATGCACACATATAATTTATGAAATTTATAGTTTTTTCCTTAAGCAAAAATGTTTCAGATGAAGGGTTGAAAACATATTAAATGACATATAAAAGGGTGATATAGAGAGAGATAGGTGAGGAAGGGACCTAAAAAATGGAGATAAATCTCACTTATATGTTGATGCACAGTCAAATACACACTATTCTTCTATTAAAACTCAGATTCATAACAAAAACTCCTTTATTGATAAATGGTTTAGCTTACAATTTCTTTGTTAAAACTTTAGGAACCCTAAATAATGGTTTGATTAAGCCAATATATAAGTTTCAAACCCTAAAACAACCCTACATAGAGTTCAATATAAACAAGAGTACATGCATGATTTTTTAACTAGTCAACCAAATTCAAGATAAACAAGAGTACATGCATGAATTTTTAACTAGTCAACCAAATTGCAAGAGTAGCCAAATCCAACTCACTCTATCTTGCATGAAAAGGGGCTTGAAAATTTAAGCATGCATGAAATTCCATGTTAATATTAGATATGTAATGTTAAAACTCCATGTTGTTCTTGAGCTCTTTTGCATTAAAAGCATGCAATTACTTTGATCATGAGATCAATCATCCAAAATCACCAAAAATCTCCTAGAGCCCCTCATGCATTCAAGTCTCCCTTTTGGAAATGAGAGAGCCATGCTTGAGGGTAGCTACATGTCTTTGTTTTTTTTCATGTTCATGCTCCACCTGGATGCATCTAATCAAGCTTGGTTTACTTTGCATGTTTTGCAGGTAGGCTATAAACCATGTCATCAAATTCAAAAAGTATAAGTCCTCATTGTATTTGCTCATTGGATATCAAAAGCCACTAGGACCCTTTGAAAACTTGACCAAATGCAAACAACTACTTGCAGGGGATCAAACTTGACATTTGTGAGACCATCATTGAATATTTGAATCCCAATGACTATTTACTGAGGCTGAAGTTGATGTTTTCACAATTGTCATCAATTCCTTCAAGACATTTCCTTTAGATTTTTTTCTTCAACTATTTTCCCATGGGATCGACCCTTCAAAAATCTATTTTGCCCTTTTGCTTTTGGGCTTTTCTCTTGCAGACAATTCCTTCAGACTTTTTCCCTCGAAGGAATACATTGGGACTTTTTGGCCTTGAACAATTTCCACAGACAAAATGTCCAAAGGAAATAATGTCTTTGGGAGCTTTATTTTGGGTCAATTTCCCAAAAATAATCCTTCAACTTTCTTGAAATTCCCTTCAAAATTTTGAAAATGGACCATTTTGCTGAGAATAACCCTTTGGATTTTTGAAATGGACCATCATATTTTTTGAAAATACCCTTTGATTTTCTTGAAGATGGAACTTCTCAAAAGGAAAAAAACCTTCAAGTTTCCTAAAAATGGCCCTCAACCTTTTTGGAAATAACCCCTTTTTTCAAGAAGTGCCCTATGAAGTTGTTTCAATGGGCCCTTCAAAACTTTCACACAGGACCATTTCTCCAAAAAAAATACCCTCAAAATTTGTAAGTACCTTTTTTATAGGGAAGTACCCTTCAGATTTTTGGAAAATACCCTTTAGAACTTTGTTATGCCCTTTGGATTTTTTAAAAATTACCATTTATTTTTGGGAACGACCCTTCAAAAAAACTATTTGGGGCACTTGCTGTCAGACTTTTCTCCTGAAGGAATTTTTTTAGACTTTTTCCCCTAAAGGAATTCCTTCAACATTTTAAAAATGGACTTTTATTTTAGACAATTTATCTGTGGCTTATTTCCTAGAACCTCTTTTAAGTACATTTTAGAAATTTGCAAAAAGTCCTTTAGCATTTGGAAAAGTGGAACTTTGGATTTTGAAACGAACCTTTCAAAATTGTGAAAATGCCCTTTGGGATTGTGAAAATGCCTTTCAAGTTTGTGAAAATTCCTTTCGGAGCTTTTTCATGCTTTCCTCAGAATTTTTGTAAAGTCTTTTTTCACGAAATAATTCCTCAGATTTTTTGTAAAGTCCTTTTCCTAAAAGAATTCCTCAGACTTTTAAAAAAAAAAGACCTATTTTGGGGCCTTTTTAGGCTATTTAACATACCAAATGAACTTTTTATGATTTGAAATTTTGGACTTAGGATTTATTCACCTTTTTGAAAATGAATAAAGATCTTTTGGCATGATTTAATGAATCTTTAAATCACTTTTGATGCTTTTAACCCCATTTTTTGGCATTTTTTAAAACCCAAATTTGCACTTTTAGACCATAATTCACTAGTTTGACCAACTATATTGTGAAATTGACCATTTTTGGGAAATTTTCAGATAATAAGGGTAGTAATTTGGCCTTGACAGGCCAAATTACTAACAATTTTTGTATCTTTCAGAGTTTGACCAGCTTGTTGGTCAAAATAACTCAAAACTCTGGTAAGGATAGACCAAGACAAACACTAAAACTGGGAAAGATGGAGATCAAAACATAATAAGAGAAACTAACTCAAAAAAAACAAGTACACATGTGCACTTAGAGGAAGGGATAACAACAAAACTATAAGAAAAAATAACTACTACTGAAAACATGTGCAGAAAAGCACTTAGAGGAATGAAACTATGAATATGTACAAAGGAGTGACTCTCCTAATAGCAGTATTTAAGAAACTTCCCATTCACAATAATGGGAAGTTATTCTCCACTCAATATATGTAATTAAAAATTATTATTATTCTTACAATTAGTGATAATATAAGGTCCACTCTAAAGTCTATAAAATTTGGAGTGCTTACTTGGCTTTGCACGTTCCTCATCCCATTTAAGCACTATGTCTCATTGCTGAAATGTTTTTGATGAATCTCCCTTCTTAAATGTCTTCTTGAATTATTGGTGATTTGACCACATGGTATGCATATCATAATCTCTTATATCTTCTAATTCTCTCAATTCATTCATTCTTACCTCTATTGCATCACTTTCCATAAGCTCTAACTGGTATGCAAGCTCCAAATCTGGAAGCTCCAATGAGATAGGTAGCCTTAATTATCTTCCATAAACTAGGAGATAAGGTGAATCACCAATGGATTTCTTAGGGGTGATCCTATCAGCCCATAATGTAGTCTTCAACTTTGTATGCCAATATCTCTAATTATCCTCTATTGTTCTTTTGATGATCCAAATCAGGTTCTTGTTAGTAGAATCAGCTAGTCCATTACCTTGTGGATAGTAATTAAATGAATATGTTAGATAAATACCATGTTCAAGATCCCATTCACATACCTTTGTATTTTTTAATTCCAAAGCATTATCTGATATGATAGTAGAAGGTGCTCCAAAATGAGTGACTAGGCTCTCATATAACTCAAACACAGAGTTCTCATTTGCCTCTTTCAAAGGCATTGCTTCCATCCACCTGGTAATATAGTCTATAGATATAAAAACCCATTTATGACCAACACTAGATGGGGTATCAATCATTACAATGAAGTCTAAACCCCATTACATGAAAGGTTGCTCACCCTAAATTAACTTTAGTGGCATAACAACTAGTCTTTGTTTTCCTACAAATAGTGCACACTTTATACATTTCCTAACTCATGCATGTGCATATATAAATAAATTAGGCCAAAAATAAATATTTATAATGATTTTTTTAGCTGTGGTCTTGGCTACAAAATGACCTCTAGAAAGACTATCATGAAATTGCTCAAAAAGTTCATCAAATTGACTAGTTTCAACACACCTTAAAAGCATACCTCCAATATATTTTTTGAAAAGAACTCCATAGATAAAAATATATGGTAATGATTGTATCCTAAAGTAGCTTATTTTTGATACATTAAAACCCCTTGGAAATTCTTTAGTTTGAATAAATGTAGTAATGTTCTATGTCCAGCTTGCAGGAGGTGTATTTTCAGCTTCTTGTTGAGTGTCTTGAATTATCAAAATTGCTTCTTTTTCTTCTTTTAAATATTTTGAAAGATGTTCACATAATCCTTTGTCTCAGACCAGATTTTTAACTTTGAATTCAATTTCATATTCCATGTGTTAGGTTGTGGAGCTAAAAGCTTCACTGATGCAGACATGGAGGAGGTTGCAGATGAGTTGCGGAGTGTCACAGACACCGGCATTGGTCAGGCCAACCGACGTCGGCAGGATAAGGCAAGAAGGCAACCGACGTCGGTCAGAGATCGGCCGGCGTTGGCGACCCCTAGGTGGATAGGGACCGATGTCGGTCGCCTGTGTGGTTCGACTGCAAGTATATTACAGGTAGTTAGCTAACGAACCAAGTGTTTGCATGATGAGAGCTAATTTTAGACTCATAGCTGAGGATCTAATTATTGTAATTAGATGTCTAATTATTGTTTGGATGAGATCTATATAATAGACTCATGGTTGTATTGGAAACTTGTGATAGAGAGTAAGAGAGAAATATTATAAGCTCCTTCTGTGTGTGAGGTGAGCTATGGTGTGTTCCTCCTAGTGCCACAGTACCAGGTGTGGGTGCTGGATTGGAGAATCAGTAGGGTTCTTCATGTATGTATGATCTTGGTCATCAAGTGAGCATGACCTTTTATAGGAGATCTGCATGGTAAGTAAGATCATTGATTTGCAGGTGTATGTGTGTGCAAGGTCAAGGTTCACAGGTGTGCAGAACTAGGTTAATTTGTAGGTGTGCAAGATCAGATAGGACAACAACACAACAGGGAGCAGAATCAGGCAGGATCTACTTGGAGTACAGGTGTGTACTCGGATAGAGCAAAGAGGAAGGCAAGGGAGTTCCTTCCATAAGTATGGTCTGTTGAATTGCAGGTTGTTGCAGGTTCATGGGAGATCTACTTGAAGTACGTTGAGTACTTGTGGAGTGCGTGGAGCACTTGTGGTGTGCGTGGAGCACTGGAGGTGAACACCAACTCAGAGTTTGAGTTGGGTGTTGGGACCTAAGAGAGAGCTTTGAGGAGAGAAGTACTGTTCACTTGAGGTGTGGGAAGCCTCTGAAGAGGTGGTGGAGAAGAAGTGGCATCTTCTTTATTGTATTCTTTTCTTCAAGAGTTTTAATACAAGTTGTGTATTGCCTCTCATATCATGTGTTATTCTGAATTCTAGTTACTTGTTGATTCTGGTTAATTTTTGCATATTAAGTTGCTTGGTTTGGTAATCAATTGTGTGCTTTCGGTGTTTCACATATCCTGATAAGTGGTATCAGAGCTAAGGTTGCAGGAAGCAGGGTTTGTGTTTGGTTACAGGTCACTCTCAGGGGTTTCTGATTGAGTGGGAGTAGAGCAATGGCAGATGAAAGTAAGCTAAGAATGGAGGAGTTGAAAAGCACAGATGGTCACTTACGGTCCCATGGAAAGAAAGAGCAGGTAAAAGAATATTGTTGGTTGGTAGCAGATCAACATGAAGGAACTGAAGATGTAGATGTTGTAGGTGTTGTTGCACAGGATGCTCTGGGAGGTTTCTTGGATAAAGTTGAATCTTGGTTAATAGATTTGGTTGCCTCTTTCCATGCAGCCCCAGGTAGAGGAGCTGGTGAGCCTTGCCAAAGAATTGGCAAAGGGGAAGTGAAGCTGAAATTGTAGGCGGCCAACACACAGGGGTTGATGAAGGTCATGCAGGTCCCAGGTTTGGAGATATGGCTAATTTCTTCAAAAAGATTAGGTGATGAGAGATGCACGAGAGATCTCATAGCGGATGCACTTGAATTAGCTAGTGGTAAGAAAATAGGTACTCTTTATCTACTTGTTTATATTACTGATTCTTCTTTTGTTGCAGAGACGTGGCTTCGTAGGCTTGGTCACATGAGCAGGAAGGAGATGCATGTTCTTAAGCGAAAGATAGATATATTTGACAGGCTTAAGAACTGGAAAGCCTTGGTGTACTTAGAGGAGATGGCAGATAGAGACCAGTGGATGGGGCTGGATACTTCTGAGCAGGGCAGTTTGGACATGGAGATTGATTCAAAGGAGCTCGCGGGTAAAAAGTCGTCACTCACAGGAAACACAGGTACCGGCGTCGGCAGGAAAATCGACATCGGCAGTAGCTAAGACCGACGTCGGTCATGAGGACCGACGTCGGCAGCAGGGACACCGACGTCGGTAGGGTCGGTAGTCAGGGACAGACGCATGGAAACCGACGTCGGTCAGATGCAGACTGTGGAGTGACCGAGGTCGGTCACTGTAACAGATTTTGGGTGGACAATGAGCTGTCAAGGAGTCTCAAACACCCATATGGAGGACTGAAGATGTAAGTAAGCCTCAAATTTGTTGTTCCTCTTCTTTATACTCGTTGCTGATTGTAGAGCAGGAAGGATCCAGGAAATAGGTGGGAGCATGGCAGGGATATGATGCAGAACCAAATGAGAGTTTTGGTAGGGTTGCCAGTAGGTATGAAAGCACAGAGACGAACAGATTCCTTAGTTGAAGAATAGAGTGAACGGACACGTGAGACGAAAGACCAGGTATATGGTCTTGAGGAGCTGCAGGATAGTGGTACAGGTTTTGACAGGTGGAGGACGAAGCATGACTTTAGTCAATGTCAGTGTAACTACTGTGGTTTGTCTTACCAGGTGGATGATAATTGCAACATCATTCTATTGCTGTATGTGGATGGTATGTTTTGCTAGCAGGATTGTACATATAGGGTTTTGCTGAGCTAAGGGTAAGGTTAGTTCAGCGGCATGTCATGAGGAGTTTGGAGCAGTGAAATTCTTTGACATGGGAGACATGGAGATCACAGGTTGATTTTGTCTCGAGTGGAAGCTGATGTGAATTAGGTGTTGGCGAGGTTTAGGATGCAGAGCCAGAGCACACTAAGGGTTGGACAGGTACAGTGTCCAAAATCACATGAGGTTTGGTATAGACCTGAGTATTTCCCATGCAGTGGGAGCTGTCAGAGAGTTAGGAGCCAATTCGAGGAAGTGTGTTCTTAGGGATTCGAGAGGGACCAGCAGTAGGGATTCATGCTATGCAGGGTCAGGACTTCACTACATGGGTTTGTAGGTTTGGATGTGGCAGGGTACTCGGATGACAGGAGGTACATCACAGGTTGTGTGGTGGGTTGTCTTCAGGATTGATCTTGAAGAGGGATATAAACTAGGAAACAGATTAGACGAAGTACAGGTACAGGTATAGTGTAGCTGTTTATCTCTAAGTGGGAGATTGTTAAGTTGTGGAGCTAAAATATTCACTGATGCAGACATGGAGGAGGTTGTAGATGAGTTACGGAGTGTCATAGACACCGGCGTTGGTCAGGCCAACCGACGTCGGTAGGATAAGGCAAGAAGGCAACTGACGTCGGTCAGAGATCGATCGGCGTCGACGACCCCTAGGCGGACAGGGACCGATGTCGGTCGCTTGTGTGGTTCGACTGCAAGTATATTATGGGCAGTTAGCTAACGAACCAAGTGTTTGCATGATGAGAGCTAATTTTAGACTCATAGCTGTGGATCTAATTATTGTAATTAGATGTCTAATTATTGTTTGGATGAGATCTATATAATAGAATCATGGTTGTATTGGAAACTTGTGCTAGAGAGTAAGAGAGCAATATTATAAGCTCCTTCTGTGTGTGAGGTGAGCTATGGTGTGTTCCTCCTAGTGCCACAGTACCAGGTGTGGGTGCTGGATTGGAGAATCAGTAGGGTTCTTCATGTATGTATGATCTTGGTCATCAGGTGAACATGACCTTTTATAGGAGATCTGCATGGTAAGTAAGATATTTGATTTGCAGGTGTATGTGTGTGCAAGGTCAAGGTTCATAGGTGTGCAGAACCAGGTTGATTTGTTGGTGTGCAAGATCAGATAGGACAGCAACACAACAGGGAGCAGAATCAGGCAGGATCTACTTGGAGTACATGTGTGTACTCGAATAGAGAAAAGAGGAAGGCAAGGGAGTTCCTTCCATAAGTATGGTCTGTTGAATTGCAGGTTGTTGCAGGTTCATGGGAGATCTACTTGAAGTACGTTGAGTACTTGTGGAGTGCGTGGAGCACTTGTGGTGTGCGTGGAGCACTAGAGGTGAACACCAACTCAGAGTTTGAGTTGGGTGTTGGGACCTAAGAGAGAGCTTTGAGGAGAGAAGTACTGTTCACTTGAGGTGTGGGAAGCCTCTGAAGAGGTGGTGGAGAAGAAGTGGCATCTTCTTTATTGTATTCTTTTCTTCAAGAGTTTTAATACAAGTTGTGTATTGTCTCTCATATCATGTGTTATTCTGAATTCTAGTTACTTGTTGATTCTGGTTAATTTCCACATATTAAGTTGCTTGGTTTGGTAATCAATTGTTTGCTTCCGGTGTTTCACGTATCCTGACACCATGTATTTATTAACCCATCCAACACTTTTTTCGCTGAAGTCTCTATTGAAAATGAAGTCCTCCGCACTTGGATGAGCAACCATTAGTATAATCTTATTATTTGAAACCAAATATCTAAGTTTTTCAGACCTATTATACTATCAAGAACATGATTTTACACAAAATAATATATATCTTTATAACCTTATAAATATTTACTAAACAAAGCAATGGGTTGTTCCAAACCTTCACGATTCTGTTGCATAAGCATGGCTGAAATAGTACTGAAAGTAGAGAAAGCATACAAGAAGAAATCCATACTAAAATATGGATTGAGAAAAGCATGAGATTGGATTATTTCTCCCTTGATATATTCAAAACTTATTTTACCTTATTTACTCCAAGTGAACTCTTGGTGTTTCTTAAGCATTTGAGTAAGTGGCTTTACTAGCTCTGCAAAACCAAGAATGAATCTTATTATAAAGTTAATCTTACCCAAGAAAATCTGAAATCCTTTCTTGTGTTTAGAAAATGATAGAGAAAGGATTTGCTCTATTCTTTTTAGATCAATGAAAAGACCAGCTTTGGACACCAAAAGCCGAAGAAGTCTCGCTTCATGCACTGAAAAAATGCATTTCTTTAAATTCAATAAAACTCTAAATTATCTACATCTATCAAAAACAATATTGAAATGTGTTAGATGATCATTAGAATCCTTTGAAAATACTATAATGTCATCAAGATAGACTAAAACCATTTCACTCAAAAGACCATGAAAATCAACAGCCATTTCCCTTTGAAAGTTAGCTCCAGCATTGGAGAGTCCAAAAGGCATTTTCTTGTAAGCAAAAATACCCCATTTAGTGGTGAAAGTTGTTGTATATTTATCTTGATCTTTCACCAGTATTTGGTTGTATCCTGAGTATCCATCCAATAAAAAAAACCTTTGTGAACTTGAAACTCTCTGCAAGATTTGATCCATGGAAGAAAGTAGATAGTGATCTTTTAATGATACTCTGTTCAAATCTCTAAAATCAACACAAATTATTATCTCACCATTATTTTTTATTACTAGAACAAGGTTTTCAACCCATATTTAATGTTTAATAGAAATAATAATACCTAATTCAATTAGCTTTGCAAGCTCCTTTCTCATAAGAATCTCAACCTTGGGGTTAACTGGCCTTTGCTTTTGTCTTATCAGTTTTGTATCTTGTTTCAATTCAATAGTATGTTGTGCTAATATGGGATCAAAACCTTTAAAATCATGGTATTCCTAATCAAAAACATGCATGAAATCTTGACATAATGAAATAAAATCTACTCTCTCAAAAGCAATATTCACTTTACCCAACTTGAGTTGCTTACCTTCAGCTATGCTAATTGGCTCATAATATTCTTTTTTGAAAGAAATACTCACTTTGTCTTTCCTTAGATAATAATATTCATTTGAAATGCTTTATAAATTCACCAAACTTTAAGGTATTTTATTTGATTTTAATTTCACAATCTGATTTCCATATTGATCCTGCAATTTATTATGATTTCTTAGGCAAAACTCTACCTCATTCTATAGAAAATATGCTATTTGTTTGTCAGAATAAAAAACTTGCCAACTTACATAATTATTTAGAACTGAAGGCCTACATACTACCTTGACTTAGGTCTGATTTTTATTGTCCTTAATCTGATCCATAATATCATACTATGCTCTTATGACAACAAGTCTATCTGTATGTTGATTTGCTCCTCTAGGAATAGAGAAAATGCCAAATGCAAGGAAATATTCCATGAGATCCCAAAATATATGTTTTTAGGCCTTCAAAAGAGGATTCTTTGCTGTAATTAAACCTATAGCTTTCTGAAATACCAATCCACTATCACCTTTCACATGCAAGAGCTTAATATCCCTCTTTCTAGCCCACTAAAGACCATAAATAAGAGCTTCATATTCTACATTATTATAAGTACAACTAAATTGAAATCTAATAGAAGAATAATACCTTTGATTTTATGGTGAAACCAACATAACACCAGCCTCACTATCATTATTTGTTCTATATCCATCAAAAAATAGATTTCAAAATCCTTGATCTTGCAATGAATTAGTGAGACTAGGCAATAAGTCACCTTCTTCATGCATACAATAAACTCCTAAACCAACATCTTCAATACCTTTTTAGGGGTCATGTCCATGATTATCAACAACCTACTCATCTAGGATAAGATATGAAATGCCTTCAAGATGCTTAAAAGGCTCTTGATCAGTGGCGTTATCATATTCTTTTGAAATACTACAATTAACATTTGACATATTTGGTATATATGGCTCAAGGTGAAATATGGAAATAGGATATGATCTAATAGTTACTTTGGTTCCATACCTAGTTCTAAAAACCATGTATGACCAATTTTAAGAAAGGTAACTTTCTATTTTTTCATTGAAATCTCTAGATAGGCATAGTGCAAAATATGGAGGTAGATCAACAAGAACAACATCTTGTAAAATGATGAAATTTGGACAAGCAGCAAGTATAATTTTTAGATCTTTCAACACACCTATATTCTTGGTAGGAGACCCATCTAATTTCAAGACACCTTTCTCATGGGGTTCATACTACAATCCTAACCTATAAGCTATTGATTTGGGCATGAGAGAAGTACTAGCTCCACTATCAATCATACAGTTATGAACTAGATAATCTCCAATGATAACAAAAAGGTAAAATGGAGGAGGTTTAATCACCTTAAGAGGTTGAGACTCAAAAAATTGATTAGAATTAGTTAGGATAGCACTTACTCTTTATTTTTTTAGGTGGCTTCTCAGAGATATTGAGCTTTGAAAGTTCCTCTTGCAAGTACTCATTTTATCTTGGAATTAGTAGAGTATCCCACATTGAAATTGAGACTGTAGTCTTCTTCATATGATCCAAAATACTAAGTGGAGAAGTGGTTGCATTTGAATATAATTCAGGAGCAGAAGGAGCTCCCAAATTTTGTGTAAATTGAGAAATATGAGGTCATTTCACATTCTTTTTTTTGGATCATTAACTTGATGATTTTGAATTTTCTAAGGCAACTCATGTGTAGCTATTTTTTGTTGTTGTTGAGAAGAAGAAGGGGCTGCCCTTTCAGGAACTGAACCTTTTCCAATTGCTCTTTTCTTGGATCTAGTATGGGCTATAATTGAATTATCAACATTAGGTAAATTTTGACTTTGATTTGCAGCCAAGTGCTCAAAAGAATTCTCACCTTCCTAAAAATTGATAAATGTAGTTTCAGTAGGTGCCTTACCACTACTTCTCCTTATTGATTTGGTACTTCTATTTTAGTGAATGAAGAAATGTATCCATAGGATAGACAGGCTTCCTTATTCTAAGAAGGTGTCTGGTTTTCAATGAAGGAAGAACTAAACTTTTTTGCATGAAAGATTGATGAGAACTCTCACCAGTTGGAGCCATTGCCATGTTGTTTGATTGATCCCATTGATTGTTCCATTATCCTTCTTGAGCATAATTGCTTTGATTTGGCACAATAGCTCTTGAATTTATTAGACTATTTGGATTATATTGGTTTCATTGAGAATTCTACCCTTGACCTTACTAATTGGATTGATAGGATGGCCTATTGGGCTGATAATTATGATTAGTATTCTGATAAAGCCTATATGGTGGAGCTTTTTGCCTCTCTATTACAACCAAATTATTAGTTTGAGCCTTAATAAGACTATCTATCTTCCAAAATCTCTCAGTTTGATCACCTTTTATTTGATGTAACTTTGATGACTCTGAAATTGGAGCAATAGTTGGAGTAAGATGGATCTCTGGAAAAAGTGGCATTAGAGGCCTTGGAGATAACTTCCCTGCTTATATAAGGTAATTTTTAGCCTTGATTTCTACTTCAAAAGCTTCAGTTAAGGTATTACCTCCTATGGATTGAATCATTACAGCCACATCTAAATTAAGAGCCTTCAAAGAATACAAAAAAACATAGTTTGGTGTAAGCTTGATCAATGCTCGAATTTTATTCCAAGTCTTTTGGAATCTATAATTTAAATACACCATGAATTCATGGTTAAAACTCTTAATTGTTGTAAGCTGATCCACAAGTGAAAGATGATCATTTTTATCTTCAAAATGTTTGCACAGAAGTTTTTCAAATTCATCTTAGTTATTGATTAAAGTAGGAGTCAAACCTCTATACCACTGAAGTGCTTTCCCTTTGAAAGAAGTTGCCAACAACCTCATTACTACATTTTTCTATGTCACATGATGCACTAAATAAAGATTAGAAATATCTGTGATATATTCTATAGGATTTGTTGAATTTTCTCCTGTAAAATAAAGAAGAGCCTTCAGAGCTAAAACTGGAATATCATCCCATTGATTGAGATTTAGAGGACTTCCACCATTGAATGCAACAAAATCCCATCTTCAGGGAACAACCATTTGAGGAATAAGCTTTCAAACAATATTTGACTAAAAAATATTGGCTTGAGTAGGAGGATTTTGTGCAGTAATAGGGGAAACATAATGTGTAGGATTTGGATTTGGTTGAGAAGCTTTTTTTCTTTGGCTGGTAAGACAACTCAGAGAAATCTATTTCTTTCCCTTTTGTAGATGATCTTGTGACAACTCTTGGTGGCATAAAAAATATACATAACTAAAAATAAAATCTAGAAATGAATATAATACTTAGATAATAAATCAAAAATGTGAATAAGTTGTCCCATCACGCATGCCAAAAACTATTATCACTCTGGAGAGCACCCTACTTAAAGATGTGCAAGCACACCCTCACTCCAACTAGTATAATTGGAACTTCTCAGAGTGTGGGTGACTCTATAATGAGAAGAACCTCTAGAGAGGGATAGTTCCCTTTAGATTTATCAATTATATTAGATCTACTATGATTTTTTGGGGTGAAAAGGGGAAGGGGAAACTTAAAAGAAATTCTAATTAAAAGGGGGTGGTACACCTGAATTGTCCAAATCCTCTAAAGTTACTAAAATCAATGCACACATATAATCAATGAAATTTATATTTATATCCTTAAGAAAAAATGTTTCAGATGAATGGTTGAAATCCTCTTCAAATGACCTACAAAAGGGTGAGATAGAGAGAGATAGGTGAGGAAGGGACTTGCAAAAAAGAGATAAATATCACTTATACATTAATGCACAATCAAATACACACTATTCTTCTGTCAAAACTTAGATTCAAAACAAAAACTCCTTTATTGATAAATGGTTTAGCTTACAATTTCTTTTTTAAAACTTTAGGACCCCTAAATAATGGCTTGATTAAGCCAATATATAAGTTTCAAACCTTAAAACAACCATAAGTAGAGTTAAAAATGGGGAGGGTTAGTCTTGGTTGACTCAACTCAAGACTCACACCTCTTACAATGCTTTAAAATATTTAATAAAAACTTTTCCTTTCACAAAACTTGCATGCTTTTCCTATTCTTAGCGTAGGAATTTAGTGGTGGGGCCATGTTTGAGTCAAACTTTCATCATGCATGATGCTATGCCAATATCCAAACATAAAATCCTCTTGAAGCTGAGTTGGAAGTGTTTAAAAAGGTTTCTATTAACAAGATAAATAAGAGTGCATGTATGACTTGTTAACTAGTCAACCAAAGTGCAAGACTAGCCAGATCCAACTCACTCTATCTTGCATGAAAAGGGGTTTTGAAAATTGAATCATGCATGAAATTCCGTGTTAAGATTAGATATGTAACATTGAAATTCCATGTTGTTCTTGAGATATTCTGCATTGAAAGCATGCAATTACTTTGATCATGAGATCAACCATCTAAAATCACTACAAATCTCCTAGAGGCCCTCGTGCATTCGAGTCTCCATTTTTGAATTGAGAGAGTCATGCTTGAGGGTAGCTACATGTCTTTGTTTTTTTTTTCATGTTCATGCTCCACCTGGATGCATCTAATCGAGCTTGGTTCACTTTGCATGTTTTACATGTAGGCTGTAGACCACATCATCAAAGTCAAAATTAGAAGTCCTCATTGTCTTTGCTTATTGGCTGTCAAAATCTACTAGGACCATTTGAAAACTTGACTAAATGCAAATAGCTACTATCAGGGGCTCAAACTTGATGTTTATAGAACTGTCATTGAATATTTGAATCCCAACGGGTATTTGCTGAGGTTGAAGTTGATGTTCATGCAATTGTCATCAATTCCTTCAGGTCATTTCCTTCAAATTTTTCTCTTCGGCCATTTTTCCATGGGATAAACCCTTCAAAAATCTATTTCACCCTTTTGCTTTCAGGATTTTCTCCTAAAGATTATTCTTTCATACTTTTTCCCCTAATGGAATACATTCAAACTTTTTGGCCTTGAACAATTTTTGCAAATAAAATGTTTGAAGGAAATCATGTCTTTGGGAGCTCTATTTTGGGCCACTTTCCCAAAATTAATCCTTCAGATTTATTGAAATGCCCTTCGGGCTTTTGAAAATGAATCATTTTGCCAAGAATAACCCTTCAAATTTTTTAAATGGACCGTCAAATTTTTTGAAAATGCCCTTGGAGTTTCTTGAAGATGGACCTTCCCGAAATAAAAGAACCCTTTGAGCTTATTGAAAATGACCCTTGTCCTTTTTGGAAATGAACCCTTTTTTTGAGAAGTGCCCTTCAGAGTTTTTTAAATGGATCCTTCAGAACTTTCACACAGGACCATTTCTCTGAAAAAAGTACCCTTCAGAAGTTGTAAGTGCCTTTTTCAAAGGGAAGTACCCTTAAACTTCATGGAAAATAATCTTTGGATATTTGTTATGACCTTCAGCTTTCTTGAAAATTACCATTTATTTTTGAAAATGACCCTTCATAAAAACTGTTTGGGGCACTTGCTTTTGAAGTTTTCTCCTAAAGGAATTTTTTGGACTTTTCCCCCTGAAGGAATTCCTTCAACATTTTAAAAATGGAATTTTATTTTAGACAATTTGTTCATGGCTTATTTCCTCAGACCTATTTTAAGTTCCTTTTGGAAATTTTCAAAAAGTCCTTTAGCATTTGAAAAAGTGGAGTTTTGGATTTTGAAATAAACCTTTCAAAATTGTGAAAATGCCTTTTGAGATTGTTAAAATGCCCTTCGAAGTTTTGTTATGATTTCTTAAAAAAAAATTTAAAGCATTTTTTCTCAAAAGATTTCCTCGGAATTTTTTTAAAGTCCTTTTTCTCGAAAGAATTCCTCAAACTTTTTTTTATAAAAAAAAGACCTATTTTGTGGCCTTTTTAGGCTATTTAACATACCAAATGAACTTTTTATGATTTGAAATTTTGGAATTAAGATTTATTAACCTTTTTGAAAATTAATAAATATATTTTATCATTAATTAATGAATCTTTAAATCACTTTTGATGCTTTTAACCCCATTTTTGGTATTTTTTAACCCAAAATTGCACTTTTAAACCATAATTCACCAGTTTGACTAGATGTATTATGCAATTGACCATTTTGGGGAAATTTTAAGATAATATGGGTATAAATTTGGCCTTTAAAATCCAAATTAATAACAATACTCACTCAATATCCCTCACATGTTAACTAGTTGTATGGACTTGTATGGGGGGTGAGAAACAAGCTATTTTTTACCATTTTTTGTGTTGTGCAGGATACAAGAAGAATATGAAGATGAAATAAAGTTTGGAGGGAATATTTAGAATTTTTATAACTCCATATGGTAATTTAATTCCTTTAATAAACTTCTAAGTGTCCAAACCAGTTGCTTCATCTCAACCAGTCAAAACTGACATATTGGACAAGCTAGTGAAAGGTGTGAAAACTCTAAGTTAAAGTGATTTTGAGGTGTCCCTAGTGATTATAAGGACACATAGGGTCTTGATACTTTTCATTCAATCCATACCATGTATTTTTATGAGTAACTGATACCAATTTTGAGGACAAGTGTGTAGGGTGCATGAAGGAAGAGTTTTCTGGACATGATAGCTCCTTTCCAGGTGATTTTAGAAGACCAAGCGTACAACCAATGAATGGAGAGGAATGTATGATATATTTAAAATTCATAAAAATAATTATACTTGGTACTAATCATTTATAAGGTGTTCAAATAGGGCCAATTGTGAAGGTAGTTTTTCTAAGCCAAGACAAGGATTTTTATGCCACTTTTCAAGAAGTTTATACGTTGAATTGACACTCGTACTTATATAACTTGCATGTTTCATCCCATATAATATTCTCATGAAAAATTAAATCATTTTATTATCTTTAAAAGTGTCCTTATGACCCTTTGACTTCTCTCTTCTCCTCTCTCTCTCAAGTTCTATAAGAACTAGCCATTTTGGCATTGTACAGCTCAAACTGAGTATGGTGAAGCCTTGATCAAATGTATACTTTTTTATAAATAATAATACTAGTGTTTACCTCTTCCATGAATATTATTAGTGTGTTCATTTCAAATGTTTGATTTTTCATAAGTGAAGACTATGGATTCCATAGCATGTTATTTCATTATATCATCTATTTGCAGTTGGAAAGCTTCTTCTTGCAGGGAATGTGAAGTGTTCTAGGAAGTGTCTAAGATTTAGTGAGTTATCCTATTCATTATTTCCCTCATAGGCCTCTTGTCTAGTCCTCCTAGCTTTGCACATTCATCCATAACCTCACAATGTAACATTGTTGTGAGAATATGAAGATTGGAGAAGTGTATGTTCAGTTTGTCCTTTGATTTCAAGTGTAATATGCATATGGTTGGATGCCATCATGTAATTTGGTGTATCACCTCTCTTATATTAGTTTTATTTCAGTTATGCTTCTCCTTTTTCATCCCCCAAGTTAAGTGTAGTTGCAATCCAAAGTGGTACATCAAGGGAGCTATCCCTATCTATAGATTCATCTCATCCTTATGCTACCCACAAGTCTAGAGGTGTTTCCATTGTGCCACTTAGATGAGGAGAGTTTTTACATATCTTCAAAGGGTGAAAATATAAGTGAAAACAATTACATAGCAAACATGAGCCCTTGTGTTACATATGACAAACTTGTCGTATTGCATCAGAATTCTTCAGAACCAGTCAATGATTATATCTTACAATTCAAGACTCACATGTTACGATTGATATATAAATTGAAATATTTAGAGATTCATCATATATTTATTAAAGGGATTCACCAACCCATCTTTGAGCATATATTATATCAAACAAAGTCATCTTTTAGGCACTTATGTTATACAATTTTACTCATGGAGAAGAAATTGGATTGCTTGAGTCAGATTCAGTTGATCAGCTTACTCTAGATTTCATAGCATTACCTCCATATACAACTCATACCACATAGAATCCACCATGTCCCAAATAAGATAGGAGACCATATCCAAAAAAGCAACTAGTTAAGAATGGAAAGCCAGTTTCCAAATCACCACCTATAATATGCACTACAGAGAACAATAATAAGGCACCACTACAATTTGATTTAGATCAGGATAGCCCATATGTCATATTATCAACAATACTAGATAAGAGGGTAATCACATTGCCTTCTACTCATCGATGAGATCCACATCTCTCACACAGACAACCACATCACCCATTTTATAACTATCATCATATCTAAGGACATAGAGATAATGATTGTTATGGACTCAGTGACTGTATTAATATATGTGTTGATAATGGTATCTATTGACACAATGGATTGCACCCTATGAAGGGAGGCTCAACTCTCTTCTTCCACGTGGCACAATGGATACATTCCTCTTGTTGTGGGTTGCAAATGTGAGGGATGAATCTCTAGATTAGGGGATATCACCCCTTGATGCACCTTGAGGCCCTATATTTCCTACTGCTAATAATGGGGGGGGGGGTGAAAAGAGAGAGAAATATTGAAATCATAACCTAAACTAATGTGATGATGCACCAAAATGGTTGGTCTGCTCAGCTTTGACATACTCTTTATGTCAAATATAAGGAAGCATACACTTCATTCAAATGAGAACCTTTCCTACACCAGTGTTTCAACAAGGGATCCTATGGAGATACAGGGAGGAAGAACTACCAGAGGTGTTCTAAGACACACTATGGACAACCTATTCACATGTGCCTATACTCTGAGCTGGACACTTCTTGTTGACCTGTAAGAGAAGAACTCATAATACACTAGATATGTTGGCATAAACTTATGAAAGCATGAAAAGGAGATGACTTAACAAAAGATAAAACCATAGACATAAAATGGAGGTAAAAATGCTTCTTTTGATTAAAGGTAAATTCTTTCAGGCTTTGCCATACAATCTGAGATATCTTTTCTCAAATGAGAAGTTACAAATATATAAAGAACTTGGAAACAAGATAGCTGATAAATCAAGGAATGGAAACCCATGTTGAGTTAAACACTTCTACAGATACCACAAACCCATGTTGCTATCATCCCCAAGTTGTGTTGACTGGACCATGTCTCTTTAATGCTAGGCATAACTAGTTGTGCATTAATGGTAAAGCATGAAAACACAGGATGCTTTCCTTTATAGTTCAAAAAACAATCTATTTTATTAGTTTTTGATAGATATATTTCATCAAATGTATTAATTCTCCTTGCTGAGTCATCTATGCCATTTGTCTTGGTCTGAGTAGTCATTGATTCTATCCTTTGTCTTTATCAGCAGTTGGAACTATTCCTTATTTTGTATTTCCCACTTTGTCTTTGCCCATGTTTTGTCTCATTCCTTCAACTTCTCCTTTATCTTGGCCTTTTCTTTGCTTGCTCTTTGACTTATTAGGCCTTCTTTGTCTCGCGATTTTTGTCATGCTTTCCTTAAGACAAAATGTCTGAAGGAATTATTTCTTTTGATTGCTTCTTTTCTCAAAGGGCACATGCCCTTCAGGTCTTCACAATTTATCTCCTTTAGCTAGTTGCCCTCTGCAAGGGTTTATTTCATCCAAAAGTGCCTTTCGAGATTTTTGAAATGGTCTTCACCTTTCTCAAGATGCCCTTTGCAAGGGCACTTACCCTTCAAATTTTTTGCAAACATCCTTCAAGCCATCAAAATTCCCTCTGAAGGAAATCCATTGCCTTTTGTGAATTGATTTAGACCATTTTGGGTCCTTCAATCGATTCTACTTATAAAAGTAGACAAGTAATGCACCTCCACAAACCTAATTTGTACTTGGCAAAGCGGAATGAGGGAAAAACTAGGCTTTTTCATTTTAAAGGTCTAGTAGAGAATATTTTTTGCACAAGGTAGCAGAGGGATGATCTAGCCAAAACATGGATTGGATGACCTTTGCAAATAAAAATGAAGGGGTACCCAATTTTGGCTTGCAGGACCAAAAATTGGTCAACAATATCATAGCATTCACATTGGGGGCACCAAGATATCCTCCATCATGGATCCATAGACCTCATTCCTCCATGACCAAGTTATCCCAAGACATTCCTTCATAGGAATCATTAGCTACTCATCATGAGAGTAATGTAATTTTTAAGACAGAGCCTCATATGAGATTTTCCCCATCCCACCTACTCAGAGGGTTTAGAGATCAATACAACGAGAGCAACCTACATATAGTAGTGTAGTCTACGGAGTACATAGTGTAGTTCCATATACATATCCATCACATTCACAAGTACCATAGCAGATTTTTTAGGGTCCTATCTCATGTAGCAACCTATTATAGTTAAGATTAGATAAACCCACATTACAAAGTACCACTTCAAATAGATATTCACTACAACTGAGTTTTTAGGGACCTATTTCATGTAATAACCCACTATGATTGAGATTAGATGAGCCCCTGTCATAAGTTATAGTTCTATCTTGATCTATTTCTCAGTCATACATATCACAACAGAGGCCATAATGTGTTATTTCATGCAACAATCCACTATGATTGTGGATAGATGAGCCTCATTCATAGCACATAGTTTCGGTTACACATCCATTGAGGTTGCATCTTGTAAAATCACCACGTACAACTACAGTTAGTGCACCGTAGATATCATTAGATATAGGGCATGTTCTTATGCATCATGAGTAGTATGGCCACTTATTCAGTTGGCCATCAAGGTTCAGATAGTGATACGGTAACCATGGGGATGATACACACATAGTGATATCTTACATCCCCTTCTACCAACAACTAACATTCCTAGTTATAAATAACCATCCCAATCCAAACCAAATTATCCAAACCCTAATCTTACCAATATTCTATTTTATCAATCTTAAGCCAATTCACTTTATCAAATCAATTTACCAATTACAAAACAACAAAGTTTTTACTCACATTGGATTCAAAATCAAACATTAGCATCACACTTGAACCTATCAACTGCAATTAAATCACATCCCAAATACCATTTTACCAAACATATGCAACCTCAACATCAATGCCACATCAACTATTTATAATCAACCATTTGCAAAAAATATACCAATATACTCCAAATTTCATAACAAAATACACATGAGTTAAAATCAAACAAGTATCCACACACACACACACACACACACACACACACACACACACACACACACACACACACATATAATGAGTTTTCAGTACATATACACTAGTATCAAGTAGAATTAGTCATGAATGGGTATCAGGCCCTTGCTCTCAGTCTCACTCTCTCCACCAGTGCTAGTCCCATAATCTACCCTAGCACTTGATGACCCCATGCTTCCTCAAGCTGTCACATGCCTCTTGTGATGAATCTCTCATTATAGTAGCCAACCATGCTCCTCATGCAATTTTGAATATCACCTCTAAATATTTGTATACTCATCCATGATCCTCATACTAACAGATCCAAAATCAGGTGGGGGTATCTTATGCCTATCCAGCTCAGCTCTTAGCTCATCTCTCTCTCTCTCTCTCATGATGCCCTAACATATGTAGCTGTCACTATAAAAACCTTATTAAATAGATGGGCATGGATACCCATTGTGACCATCGCTCACTCTATCAATCCCTCCTCCATCACATTATCAGGTACATGTTATGTAAGTTCTTGGAGTGTCAAATCGATTATTTATCTCCTGATAATCATCATCTCCACCTCCTACCCCAACTTGTGCTCAATCCTAAGCATATCCCACTTCACCTACACATAAAATATGACACTACATTAGATATATACTTTGAAGTCAAACTAAAGCCCACATTTATACACAGTTTAAATATAATCACTACTTACCTCCCATCATCTAGATTGGCACATGATCCTCATACTCGGGAGCATCCCCTAACTTAATAGGATACAATAGATCCCACCACATATTATAAGCATTTTTACATCTAACATCATCCACATCTATAATATCTATGACCTCATCCCTTGTATTCCAAGGTAATGGTGTGAGCTTAGACTGAATAGGCCTTGCATGAGATCTTTCCCTCACAGATGCTTGCACATTCCTCACCCACACCCATGCTACTGGGGGCACATCCCATGTTACCCCAAACTATCTAGTAACATTCTTATACTGAAATCAATCATATACTCCACCTTAGTGGTCATGTATCCAATAGCTCACTCTCATGTATCGTAGTTGTAATCCATCCTCTACTTACCCAAGAAATCCTCTATAAGGTTTCCATATGCTATCACTATCCACCAATCTATCTAAAACCCACTTATAATGGTTTATCCCATGGGATTATATTGCCAACATGCTCATCCACCATTCCCTGAATGGTTATGGAAGTGCCCACTTTGATTTCAATAATCTAATCAACTACACAACTGCTATATGCTCATAGGCCCAATAATGCAATAAGGTCATTGTGCTCACCCCACCACTGATTGTCAACTATGTGAACATGTAGAGATCCCTATATAGGTGGGCTATCATAGTCCTCCCCCATGATAATATATTGCCATATACCTCCACACTGTGAACAATCTTGTGCATCCTATATGTAATAGATACTCCACTCCCATCCATGACAATAAAGTATGCCAAAAAAATAGCCAACCACTTTTGCAAGAATGGAACATTAGATTGCACAATGACTGACAATAACACATCACTGTCACTACCTCTTTGATGTATACCTGAGGGGACATTAGTAAAATATAAAGATGAATGATTAATGACATCGACACCCATATCATCCTATACCATCATTCATTTCCCACTAACTGGTAAATGTAATAAATGATACACATCCTCCAAAGTCATATCATCTCCCCTATAGGGAGCTAGAAATTACATGTATCCACATTCCACCTCTCACATAAGGTGGTCATCAAATATCAATCCCATTATACTATGCCTAGGTCACACACATGACTCAACCCTACCCTATCCATAACAAACCTCTCATCAGAAGATAATGGTAATAGCCTCAATGTCTCTATCACCTAGACCCTATAAAACTCTCTCATCTACACCTTGCCCTGCATCACCAGAAATAACATATTTATTAATCAACAGTACCAAGTTGAAAGCCAAGCCAAAACAAAAGTGAAAAGAAAAACAACATCATAAAAAAATATACCTATTGGATAATAGCATTACAATAAGGACAACAACACTGAACAAGAGTGATGAACTTTAGACAGGAGTGATGAACCTTGGATACGAGCACTAAACCCTGGACAAGAGCACTGAACCCTAGACAAGAGCATTATAAATAGAAAACATTTTCCTAGACTAATTTTAAGAGCTCAAAAATACTAAAATAGGCCAAAAAACTGACAAACACGAAGCATTTGAGTTGCTTACCAGGGTCACATCACCACCAACCTGAACCTAAGCTGCAAACTACTCAAACCAGGTCACAGTAGGTGATTTTCTACTTGACATTTTTTCTCACTCTAGAGCTCAAAATATCCACCTAGTCAATGCACAAATGAATCAAGAATCAATCTAATTTCCTATATTAACCAACTTGTTCATTCAAAAAAAATACCATTTTTCCCATAACTCAAACCTCGTGAATCTATTTTTTAAAGCGTGTCCTTCCACAAAATCATGACAATGATACCTTCAACATCAATCAAGTTTCACTCTCTTACTACATTATCTGCCTACTATGACATGAACATTTCTATATTTCTCTTATACCTAGACACACACCTTGGTCATCACCAATAAAAAATGTGTTCCACTCTCAACAACACAATCTAAGCAATCCAACAACCTTTTAATCTATTCATAACATACCAAGCTTGTTTCTATAACCATGCCACTAGTCATCACTTTTGGATCGACCTCCTCTATCATAAATTTTGTCCCTCTCCCCAAAATGAGGTCATCATTCACACTATTCTTATTTATACACTTACCCAACATACCCATCCACTCTCATAAGTGGATACACCATGGTTATTACGCATACAACATTTAGATTATTAGATTCAACTCAGATCGATCAAGATATACAATGATTCAAATTATGTGGGTCACTTAGCATTACTTAGAACATTCAGATGGATATACCTTTTGTTTATAGATACACAAACTATTCAGATACAATGGTTTAGATTATATGGATTGAGTCATTTTGATACAGATACATAGACTATTTAGATATAGTGGTTCATATTATATGGATTCATAGTGATTTTGGTATAGATACAGACTTAGATACTAGATTTAGTGGCATGTACATACTACACATCTCATACATACAACTTCATACAGCGTGACACAGTTATAAAATCAAATAGCAGACTATAGGCATAGTGCAAAGAATAGTGTTTTGGTCTCCAATTTTGCACATGAGGCATGACAAGATATGCCATATCATAGGTGGTTATACATATTACTAGATTTTATAGATGCATCAATCACATATCAGATTTGGGGGCATGACTTAGATGTTCATGTTCTTCATCACTTAGGATGATACAGATGGAATGGTAAGACATGCCATTTCTCTTCTTACACATTGAAAAAAAATTTAGACTACACCTAGGTGTACCCAAGTTGTCACCAGGTTGGACTACACGATCATCTGTAGTGGTTAGTCCATTGTATTACTCATATCTAGACTACAAGAATTTGTGCGAGATAGAGGATAGACATTGGTTTTGGGCCTCCAAGCATTTCTCAGTTCTAGTTTAGATATTCAGAGTCAGGGTAAGATAGATTTTGCTCTTCACAACATACATATTTTATATACACATCCAGATTACATGAGTTTATATAAGACAGAGGATATACATTGGTTTTAGGCATTCGATCATTTCTCATCTTCAGTTAGATTCAGCATAGGGGCAAGCATTGCCCTCCTTCTCCATGATACATAGATTTTGCATTTAGATTTAGTATAGGGGAATCCACTCCATGGATTCTTTCTCTCTCTAGACACTATTATACTCTCCATCCACTTCCCTGGCTAGGAAGTGAGTTGGACCCTTGTAGCACATTCACCTCCACGTAGGTAGGTTTAGGTATGCATTTTATTCTTTCTTTTACTCCAGTTTTTCATTTCGTTACATCACTAGAATAAAAGGGGAAAAAATATATACACCCTGAATTAGTCAAGTAACCACACATATTATGTCTTTTCAAGTCCTCTTCATAAAAGACTTCGATTGGAGAATACGAGCCTTATTCGTACTAGCCATGTCTTGGTCTTGTTTCTCACCTTTTTCACCTTTTTGCTCATTACCATTCATCTAGAACCTTCTAACCAATGATTCCACCTCAGCGAGATAATATTCCCCATGCCAATCCTTTTCCTCTAGGTCCTGATCCTATAAGACAGGAGCGCCAAAATTGGACTACAGTGATGGAATGGAAGTGTCCCATTTTTGGTGCTCCTGTCTATTTGTATTTGAGCCCCAACAATCATTTTTCTTTGCTTTATGGGTCTCAAACCCTTCTTATCCCCTCCCTTAAGTTTTATTTAGATTTTTGATGTTAACTAGCATGAATAAAGCTCCCAAATTTAAAATGAAGAGTCTCTTATATAAAATACTTCATAAGGCATTTTATATCGAGCACTTACTACTTTGGCACACTAAGTAATTAAAAAAATCAGTCAATAATATAGCTCAGAATTATGCATCACACATAGATTTGCATGCTTGATCAAGGAAGGGCCTAGGCAAAAGTTCATTCTTGCATCTACCATGCACATTGATTATGCACATTACTTAAGGGAGAACTACATTTTATCTGAGACCCTAACTTGCGGGTTAATGTAGGCAGTGATCAAGATAACAAGGGTTCTAGATCGTGTGATCATACTTCCCCTAACCTAATTTTTTCTCTTTTGTTTTTGATGTGTTTATTATTTTGTGTGTCTAGGTAGACCTAGGGTTTGAGAAGAAAATAGGTTATACAGTGGCACATACAAGAAATCACAAAGAAATAAGTACACCTACAAGACCCTAAAATCAGACCACACCAAAATCTAGAATTAAAAATTGATTTGGACAACAATAGATAATAGTGACAGATGCTCCTATTTGGACAATAGTTTTTGGTGCTCCTATTTGGACAACAGTTATCAATGCTCTTATCCAAACCTGATGCTCCTATTTAGAGTACATTTAAATTGTAGATCTGGAAATGAATCTTTATTCATGACTGTTCTTGATTGTTCTAGAACCTACAAATGACTATTTTGTCTAGATAAGTCATTTCTTTTCTCCATGTAATTAATTTGGTTAAATTGATATAAATCTATTTTTTAGTAGACTTGATTATATTTTACCCCTTAATCTAGCCCCTTTATTGTTTAGGAACTAAATCCTAGTTTCCTAAAAATAATAAAATAGTCTGCAATTGAATGCCTTACGTCCATGACCCACAAACCTTTCAATGCCGATGTATCTCCTCTTTAGACTCAATTCTACTTGATTATGCCTTCTTTAAATACATATTCACACCATTATAATATCTATTGTGGTCCAAAGACTTGAATAAATAAGCAAAGACATCTTCCATTTGGGTTGTGATTTTTATACATAGTCTACATTAAAGAGACAGACCTTAAAAAATAGATGCATATGCATCAAAATGGCTTAGTTTGTATCTATACCTATCTCCCATACGTCTATGGCCAAAATGTCTTTAAACATATATGCCTCTTTCTTCTTATCTTTTCCATAGCTATGTTTCCTTGAGCCTCTAAATCCAGGTTATGGCTAAATGACTAGGCCTTACATTTTTCAAATAAGATATATATCCCACATTCAGTGGGGAAGAGCATACTGAAGGCTAAAAATATACTTGGCAATAGTTTCTAACTCATGTCTTAGGCCACACATATCACTATTTTTCTTGATTTAGATTCTATTTAATCTTTAAAAACTCTAAGCATAATTTTATTATTGTTAAGCCAACTATGAGTTGGGATGTTGGGATGGTGAGTTGGCACTCAAGCTAAATCTTGGGTTGTATACTTTAAACTCGATCATGAGCTAGCATTGATAATCTTGAATCTTGAACTCAGCATAAATGATAAGTGACTTGGAAAATAAAAAGGATGTGGTAGCAAGCCACATTGTGGCCTGAGGACCCACCATGTACACCTCTCTAATATCGCCACTTGTCCACACAAGAAATCTCTAAAATACTATGGAATAAACTATAATGTAATTAGAACATTAAATTTACATTAATATACCATGGTGGCCAAATCCCCTTTTGAAACAAAAGTGGATCCCACCAACTATGATTTCCATAACTAGCATTTTGTAATTATAACTGATGAAGACTGCTGAACTAAAAATCCTTTGGATCATATACTCACATCAATGTATGCATAATCATAATGCATAGAAGATAAGTAAAAAAACATACCTATCTACTCTTAAAAATTAAAAACAAAGGTTAGGAATACTTACCTTGAAGATAAACCCGTCGAGCCTCAACCTCTCCCTTGGTCAAGGTGCTTCGTAAGAAGTTATTGTGGTATGTAAGGATAACAAGGATAAATCAGCTCTAGGCTACACAACCTATCAATTCATCCAAAAGACTTCTCCACAAGATAGGATCCATATCTTCAAATAAAGTATGAATCCTTAAGCTTACATATCAAGTATAATGGTGGATAAAAAAATGCACAATCACTCTTACTTCTTCTTCTCTTCATGATAAATGATGGAAATAAACTTGTATATAGAGGCAGATCTAACCCTAATCCCATCCAAAAAATTTGGTCAACAGGGTCGATCTAGTCAGCCTAGCACAATTATGGACAATAATTCATTAGGTCAAGGTCTAGGTCAGCTAAGAATTGACCTAGACCCTAAATAAATTTCATCCAAAATTGTATAGGGTTGATCTAGTACAATCGACTATCAAAAAGGGGTTAAGGCTAGATAAAAGGGGGATAAAAGATAGGAAATGACTGAAGAGTGTGAAATAGAGAAGAACAAGCTTAGTGATAAGGTTTTCAAGATCCAAGTGTGTAGATAACAAGTGGCAAAAGGGACAACAATCATGTGAAGCACCAATGGTCTGCCCACCCCTTTCCTGATGCATCCCTTAAGATGTGTACTCAAAGAGATTGAGACTTGATGGGTTTCTACAGGATACAAAGTGTCAATAAGTGATAAAAGTTTGAAAATATTATGTATATACATATTCCCCACTTGAATCTCATCACGTGTCATGTGAGTACAACACAGGATGGTGCTTTGGGAATAGAACATGATAACACATAATGTTGATGCTAAGTAAAATGTAGTAAGGAACAAATAAAATAAATGAAAAGACAAAATTGAAAAAGACATACCTTTACTTACCTTAATGTTGTAGACAAAGAAGGAGACTATAGAAAGAGGTGAAGGCATCCAATATGAAAAACATTAAGTGAACCTATAGATATTAGTGCAAAAAAGAGCAAAAAATTGAAGTTTTTATAATATAAGCATATAATAGTGGAAAAGATTCTCTATGACGTCACTATTCTAATACTTTTTATGATTTGAAAAATGAGTTAGTAGAGACAAAGATATGAGGGTCATAGGAAAATTGGTAAATTAGGATTGTTAAGGCAAGGTTAGAATATTGAAGATTGAGGGCAAATGAATGACAAAATGATGGCTAATGAAGGACAAATGATTTTAGATCATAGTAAATTATATTGGAAATCATGTAAAACATAAATGAATAAAAATAATGTAGAATATAATAAATCACGTTGGGAAGTATGTAAAATGACAAATAAAATATCCATGCAAGAAAACTTTAACAAAGATATGTAAGCAAATGACAAGTAACCCTATGTAAGATAAGCATGTCAAATCAAACGTGAAGAAAATCATGAATGACTGAAAATGAATTGTAAGTCAAATTGTATTACAAACATGAAGAAGTCATACATAAAGAAAAACATGTACGAATGCCAAATTCATATGTAAGATAAGTGAAATCCACAAAAATCAAACAAGAACATGATGGAAAAATGAAAATCAAAAGCTCTAAAAGATGAAAACTCAAACTTAGTGCTTGTTCTAAGATACAATGTAATAAAACAAAACCACCTAATGACATGACTAGTATGACAATGAGATGGTGTGGTAAATAAATGGTGTAAGGGTGTTTATGAGGAAGACCTGGTCCTATCCAAGGTTTTACAATGCAACTCACAAACTATAAACCAAGAGGCATAATAAGGTAGATGTGATCAGCTAAAATAAATATGCATCAAGGGAAATATAAGTAAAATATGATGTAAATAAGGAATGTGAAGCACCACATACGTGATGTGAACATCCTTATCAAGAATGAAACACACTGGGCAAGTGAGAAAGGCTAAGAATTGTCAACACCAAGGACTTAGGACATTTTGACTAATGAAGACAAAACTTTGGCTAACAAGTGAAGTATATAGATCATCTCATGAAGGCTAAATGCATGAAAAGTAAAATGGAACTACCTTCTCATAACATGTTCCTCCTTCTTTAGGACCCCTTACAGAGTCGTCAGTCTATTGTGAAGATTGGTTACTTGCATGAGAAAGTAGGTAGTAATAAAAGATTTTGTTATTCTCTTTTTCTAATCTACTGGCCTAACACACCCCAATGGGCCTCGACTCTATTGTGAGGCCAACTGTGGAGTTTGAATTTTGATTAGAAGAAGAAGATGTGCTTAGAATCATGTCTTTTAGTGTGATTTGACTTTTGAGATTTGGATGTTGCCTTTTGTTTATCATTTCTTTTTATTTCAAATGATTTGGATTTTAACTTTCTTGATGGATTTTTCTATTCCTCCTCCATATAGATTTGGAAAACCAACCATGGGTGTTAAAGATGACAAACACAAGAGAGATTACACTTGGTCACTAGAGAAAAGGGCCTAAAGATCAAGGTGTCTAAAGAATTGTAGACTTGCCCACAAGTAAGTGTGCAATCTCAAAATTGACCGATGTGAGCCTAAAATGAAAGGAAATAAGGGAAATATGGGGATCATGAGAGAATTGTAGACTAGACAAATTTTTGATTTGGTTGAGACATGATGACTTGAGGTGGTTGACTAGTTGTGTGTAATAAATGTTGTTGCATGTTCATCATTTGAGAATGATTAATTGTTTGCATGATGTTCATTTGTTATATGACTTGTGCAAGAAGTTGAGTTGTATCAATAGGTGGGTTGGTTTTTGTAGGAGGGATATTAGTGTTGATAAGAGGAGGATTATTTGGTAGAGGATTCCCAACATTGGTGTTGTGAGGAGGATTATGACAAAGGAACTCAATTATATTACATTGTGTATTGATTGGTTTTGGATTAGGAGAAGATGAAGGAAGAAAGTGAATAGTTTCATCTGAAGTAATAAAATAAGTGAGGTTATTATCCAAATCTTTAATTATGTAATGTTATTGACTAAGGGAAGGCTAAAAAGATGTCATCATTAGGAAATAAGACTAGATAACCACACACAGAATAGATGCAAAAGTAAAGAGATATGAAGGAACAAATAATATTACAGAGTCGACAATGTCGACCTAGTACTGAAAATAGGGTCTTAAAATTGTACAAAATTGACAGGGTTGACCTAGTATAGGAAATTGAGGCTAAAAATTGTACAGATTTGATAGGGTCAACCTAGTATAGAAAATTGAGGCTAAAAATTGTATAGAGTCGACAGGGTCAACCTAGTACTGTAGGTAGGGCAAAATAGATAGTTTTTAAGACACTGTGTTAAGCATAATGACTGTGTATTAAAATAAGATTTTTTTAAAAAGTAATTTATGAAATTAAGAAATGAAGAGAAACACATAATCAATTGGGTCAGTGAGGATGATCCAATTGAGGTACACAACACAAAACCTTATACCAATGTTGGCTAATGCAATTTTTTTTAATACAAAATACAATGAGCAAAGAGTAACCAATCAACCTGGAAAGTAAATGCTAACTAAGTGGTCATCCTAAAATTTTGTTAGATTATTAAAGTATGATTTTAAGTGTGATAGGAAGTTGGCTGAAAGTAAGGAATTAAAAAGCAATATATGGATGGTTTCAGGATGTTTAGGCTAAAAGGGATATGTGTTGGTAATGGTACTAGCTTGGTATTGGGGCCTACTGATCAGAAATTAGGTTATAAAAAATGGTTTCAAGTTAGAGTTTCAATGGTGCCACACTATAGAGCTCATCGAGAGCTTTTAGACGCTTTTCATGGTTTGCAAAACGGAGTCCAGATGCTCAAGATATGGTCATTTGAAGATTTGTCAAAAAAAACACTTGCAACATTTGGCACGTGATTCAAAAACGTATCGACATTTGGACCTATCGGAGGTCGACACGTGGCACTGTTGAAATGCCAAGTGGGCCAATAGCCATTTGACATGTGGCAAAAAAAATCAGTTGCAAAAAAATTGGCTTAGGGGTTTTTTATTCACATGTCTTTTGATTTTTTCAAAGTCCAAGGCGCCAAAAAGGAGGGAAAGAAGAAGTCAAAGCGTTCAAAGCATGTTTGGCGCCTAGGGAGGAGAGCCTAAGCGCACTGAACAAGGAGGAGGCATTTCAAATTGCATGCTAGGTGCCTAGGATGGTGGGAGGGGGTTTTGAACCCCTCACCTTGTGGCAAAAAGTTAGGAGACTTAGCCACTACGCCACAAGCTTGCAACTAATTATAAAAGCATGAATCTGTATTTGTTTTAAACAGGTTTTGGACTGTGTTTTTTAATTTTTAAAGGCCGAGACTTTGTAAAAAGCTTTGAGAAAGCTTATATAATGGATTTTTATCCATTTTTCGGCCATAACACTCAGTCTTAATGCTCTTTTTATCCTAATTGTATATTGGAAGAGTATTTTTAAGTCCATAGAGGAGATTTTTGGGACTTTTGAAGCAACTTTGCAGGTGTGAAGACTCACGGAATTCGAAGGTGAATATTTGTATTGAGAGATCAACTTGCAGGAAAGTTGTTTATTGTTTTCAAGTTGTTGAAATGCCCTTAATGAAAATGGTCCACTCCTTTTGAGAACTCGGAGATGTAAGCATCATTTGTTGAGCTGAACTTCGTTATCATGTTTCGTGTTTCTTGGTAATTTGTCATTTTGATGCATGATCTTGTTTCATTTTGCTGATTTGGTTTAATTAGTAAATGAACTTATGCAAGTAATTTACATTATGACAATTATAACATAACGTTCCTAAAAAATAGGTTCAATAACCGAGAATGTTTTATGCCAAAACATTGAGATACAAGTTCTTTTGAGTTTTTTGAGAATTTGTTAAGATTTGAGAAATTTAGTATTCGTAATTAAAACTTCACTTTGAGTTGATTCAATGTAGTTTACGGATCACCTACCCCCTCACTTCACACACTGTAGTGATAAGGGTGTCGAGTGCTTAACCAATATATATCATTAACCACGTGTTTATAATTGGCCAAAAAACCAAGTCGGCTTCTCCCTTGGTGATGAAATCCAAGTAGGTAGGCCTTGGGTATACAATTGTTAAAATGCGTTTTAAAATTTTGTGATTTGGTAGTGTGTGAATAAAAGAAAAAATAGTGCAACTAAATGGTATATTAAAAAACCACCTAATTAGACTATGTGATCTATTCTAAGCATGCAAGCAACAAGAAATAAAAAATATGAGCTAATTACTAGCATATAATGGTTAATTTCAACTTTGAAACATAGTACAGTGTTGGTTCATATAATAGTGTATGCAAAGAATACATAACATAGTTGACAGTCTGACTTTTGTATTGTGAAAGCAAGGGTCTAAAAAAAAGAACTACGTTGATACATTTGACCTAGTTTTTTAGACAAAAGACATAATATAGAATATAGAACTATGTCGATAGGGTCGACCTAGTTGACTGTATAGGGACAATGTTAAAGACTGTAAATTATGAAAAATAGAACAAGAAATGATAGAGAAGGATAGAAAGGAACCTTGGTGGGTTGGAGGATGCAGAGGAAAGTAAGATTGTTGTTAAAGTGCCTTGATTTATACTTGCAAAGTCTGCCAACTATGTCAACTGGGTTGACCTAATTATGTAGTTCTATGTTTACTGAAAAATTGAAAGTGTATTGTATTGGTAGTGTTGATTGTGTATGTTTTTTGAAGTTTGAAAGTGTACTGTGTTGACTGGGTCGACCTAGTAGCTTTTTTGGAGCTATTTAGAAACCCGTAAGTGTATTGTGTCGACCTAGTAGCCTATTTGGAAGTAAAACCCAATACTATGTCACCTGTTTGATCTAATAACCTATATTTGATGAATACCTACACAAATAGCAAATATTCATATTGATGTGACTGTGTGTTAAACCTATGCACATAAATTAGAACTATGATGGCACTGTCAACATATTATTGAAAATATAGAGAAATAAAATGATACAATAATGAAAAAGGTGAAACAAGACCTACAAGGGTTTGATTCACATTGGGTTCACTAGAATGTATGCAATCAAAAATGCATCATGTCTATAAATCAATCCTAACTCAGAGAAGATAGATCATACCTACACTTTTGATTGGGGATACACTAGATAATCGGGAACATGACCAATATGGGGATTTGCTAGACCCAATTAGGGGATCTTTGATCAAAATACACTATGCTAGGGAGGGTTCCAAAGCCTCCAGTCAAACCCAATCATGCAATAACCCTAAGGGAGTCATATTTTTTCATATTTCACTAAACTAATAACATGTAAAGTAAAGCCTAATATAGTGCTCACTAAAGGTTGTGGCACAAAGTGGGGGTTAGAAACAATTAAAGTAAACATGTATAAGAGACATATACTCATGTCAATGTATAAGAAATCCTAATGCATGGAAGATAATTACAAATGCATATCTATCTACTCTTATAAAGGAAAAACAAAGGTTAGGAATACTTACCTTAAAGACGAACCTTTTGAGCCTCAATCTCTCCCTTGACCAAGGTTGTTCGCAAGAGGTTGTTGTGGTATGTAAGGATAACAAAGATAAATCAGCTCTAGGCTACACAACCTATCGATGCATTCAAAAGACTTCTTCACAAGACAAGATCCATATCTCCAAAGAAAATATGAAACCCTAAGCTTACTTATCAAGTACAATGGTGGATAAGCAAATGCACAATCTCTCTTACTTCTTCTCTTCATAATAAATGATCGAAATGAACTTGTTTATATAAGCGGATCTAACCCTAAGCCCTTCCAAAAGTTTTGGCCAATGGGGTTGACCCAATTGACCTAGCACAATTATGGACAAGAATTCATTAGGTCACAGGCTAGGTCAGCCAAGAATTGACCTAGACCCTAAATGAATTTCACCCAAAACTGTATAGGGTCAACCCAGTCGACCTAGTACAGTCGACTATCAAAAAGGGGTTAAGGCTAAGAAAAAGGAGGATAAAAGATAGGAAATGACTGAGGAGTGTGCAATAGAGAAGAACAAGCTCGAGGAAAAAAAATTCAAGAGACAAGTGTGTAGATAACAAGTGGCAAAAAGAACAACAATTTTACGAAGCACTAATGGTTTGCCCACCCCATTTTTGATGCACCCCTTAAGGCGTGCACTCTAAGAGATTGAGATTCGATGGATTCCTACAAGATACAAAGTGTCAGTAAGTGATAAAAGTTTGAAAATATTTTGTATACATATTCTATGTGCATTTTTGCCAGTTCTATTTTTATTGATGGTTTATGTGGAGAAATTAACATTGTTCTAATATGGAAACATGTGGGTTCTTGTTTTTGTGCCTTTTTTAAGTTCTGGTTATTCTTGAGTTTTACAAATTTGGTCACAATATTAATAGGACTATTTAAATAAACTAGAAGAAAATTGATGCATTGAGTAAATTGGCCATTGAAACTATATTTTTGGTGATCGATTGGGATACAATTTTAGGTACCAATATCTAAACCAAAGAAGTGGTGGCTATCAAGCTTGTAAGTTTTATTTGCCTTCTGAATATGCAGTGTTTGGGTGTAGGAAGATGAGTATTCCAATCAATAACCTTAAATCGGGTAAAATCCACATATCACTTCATCACACATATCAATATCTCTATCCCAGTTAGATTAAACTCTTCTTCATTTTGTTTTAGTTTTATAATACATGAAATTTTAATAGAACTAAATATGTGGATTTAAAAAGTTCCTTTGAAGTAAATTATTGATGCTTAGTCTATAGTTTAAGTATGTTATCAAAGTACTTAATAGGAATACTGGAGAGGGAGCTGATATGAAACATAGAATGGATTCCACTTCCAGGTAAGACTCTAGGATTGAAATATAAACACATATTTGTTTTGGCAGCTCTCTATTTTCCCAATGGACAAACTAGATTGTTAGATAATGGGCCTTTCCCGTGGGCCACACCACCAAACTATTCATTGAGAAATTCAGCTAGCTACAAATTCTAGGATTTTAATAATATATTCTAATTATTTGGCCGAAAGAAATGATAGACTCTAGGTCAGCTCAACAAGTGTCAATTAAGAAAAAATAATATTAAAATTGTAGTTTTATATTGTGGAAAGTAAATATATAAATAATAAAATAGATAATTTTTATAAAAATTATCTAAAAAAGAAAATAAAAAAAATTATAAAGAAATATTATAAAATATATTTTAAATCAAGGTGTAGAGGGAATAAAGGAGTGGCAACATCAAATCTAGTAAAAAAATGAGGTGATATCGAGAATATACAATATTTTTAATTTTTTTTTTTTTTTAAAGAACATTTAATTTTATTGAATTTATAATTTAAAAATTGAATAATGATGGACAATAAATAATAAAAAAAATAATACAATAATTTTTGCGTATACAATTTATATAAATATAAGTATTTTGATCATTTTAATTATAATAATATTAAAATTTATTAAATTAATAATTTGTACTTTTATAAATTAACTATACTTCTTTGTTCCATATTTTTATTATATTTTTGTATTTAATATAATTTATTTTATTACTTATCAATATAATATAAAATTTTATATATTTATATTATAAAATACAAAAAGGAAAAAAATTGTGGGGAAATCCTTCACATTCAATATGTGGGAGAAAGATGTAAAAGTGGGTCATCTTTTATGTAAACATGTGGAAAGTTTTTGCCTCTTGATTAATATAAATTATAAGAAATCATTTTTTTTCAAATGGCCCAAAATAATGGAAATAAAGTGGGCATCAAATTATAATTGAATTTTTTTATGGAGATTTTGAAGATTCTAGAAAGAACAATTTAGATGTGTATGGAGATTTTGAAGATTCTAGAAAGAACAATTTAGATGTGTGGTATATCAAATAAGGAAAATGTAAAAATTATATGATGGAATATTTATTATTTTTGAAATTAAAAATTTATTATAATGATTTGTGTTATATCAAATTAATTAATTTAAAAAAATAAATAAATTATAATTTAAAAATAAAAATTTTAATTTTGATTTCATAAATAATAAAGGAAAAAGTTAACTGTTAGTTATATGTTTTTATATTTGTATTTTATAGTTAATATAAAATTTATACTTTAACAAAAATAATAAGATAAATATTAAATGATAGAAATGATGATCTATGATTGGTTAAGAATATAAAATTTATTTGAAACATTAAGGTTATATTCCCTGTTTTTGATAAATAATAAATAAAGTATGATAATCGTCTATTAAAAGACTATCAAAAGCAAAAATGAATCATCCACAATTTACAAAGCAAACCCATGTGTAGTGTGGACTAAAAACTAGGTTATTATATCTAAGGGCGTGAATGTAGTAGGGTAAAAATCTATGGTTTAATTAAAGTGAGCTACTATTATAACCATTGCATCTCTTTTGTGAACTTGATTCAGAGTGCAGGGTATCTGGACAAATACAAACACTCAACAAATACTAATAAAAAATAATAATATTAACAATGTAGTTTTGTGTGGTCGATGTTTATTTACACAAAATTAAATATGTAAATAATGAAATAGATACTAAATATATTTTTTATAGAAATTATGTAAAGAAGCCATTTTTTAAATATGAGTGAAGATGTTTTAGATTAAGGTAAAAACAGGTTTTGAAGGGACCCCGAAACCCTAGAACAAAGATAGAAAGATGAAGCATTTACGACCACAGGCAAAACCTAAAACCTACTACAAAGAAGTAACATAAACAGGTTTTATATGGACCTGAAACCACCAGAAAGACCACAAGTCAAGACCCAGGTTTTACATAGACCTGGCTACACCATAGTCAAAAGATTACAAAAAACCAGGAAACAGGACCAGATAACACAACCAACTAGAAGAACCAGGCTATTCTTCCAGTTCCAAAATCATTTTCACTACTTCCTTACCTTTCACAGTAGTATCTTGAATGGCAGTAGCCGCTGACATGGCTCCCTCTTGCATAGCTTTCTTTCTTGAGCTTTGTCTCGTCCTCTTGCTAGGCCCCTCCAAGGATTTGATCTCCTCATTAGCTCTTTTTCTAATATTAACAACTGTAGCACATATGTTGGATGTAACTTCCTCCATTTTCATTTTGCTCTCCTTGATGAGTTCCCTTAGGTTGTTCTCATAGTCTTTGAGCTTGATGGGGATGTCTCTCATCTGTTTTTCCATATTATTGATTTCGTTCCAAACTACCTTCTGGTTGTCTTCCATTATTTTCATTTTCCTTTGGAGATCCATTATCTCCTTAAACATCCATGAATCGAGTTGGAGGGTAGCCTCTACTTTGCAATTAACCCATCTCGTAGGTGTGTGCCTTCCATTGTTCTGCCTTTTATCACTCCACTCTTCTGTGTTCTTATTAGGACTGTTCCCGCCTTCTTCAATGTGGTCTTCTCTTACCCTTTGATTCTGCTCCTTAGTTTCAGCTTGAACTCCCAAATCTATTTCTTGGTTGTTGGCCTGAACTGTGTTTTCCCTCTCATTTATCGAAATAGGGTCCTCAACCGGGTCATCCAGGACTTTATCATCCTCAAACACTTGCTGGTTTTCCTCAGAGTCATATTCACTATTTTCAGACTTCTCCTCTATGTTGACTCCTTTTTCCTCATTCTTCTCTTGATCTTCTTCTTCCTCATTTGAACTTGAATTCCTGCTTTCTGTTCCTCCCTCTTCCTCCAAGCTTTCCTCCCCAGACTTATCAGTTCTCTCCCACTCTGTATCCTTGTCAACATTCTGAATCTTGACACTAGGGGGCTTGATTTTATCTTTCCTTTTAACAATTTCACTCTTGTTACTCCGTGAATCCTTATTTTTCCCTAAATAAGGGTATATAATCATGGCCTTGTTCTTGCAGTAGCCTTCAATTATCAAAATTAATCCTTCATGCAGAATAGGACGCGTTTCCTTCTTCCTGTGAGCGAATAAACTTTGAACCAAAGAGAAACGCAGATAAAAGGGAAAGAAAATTCTTACCTTGTGTCTGAAATGATTTAGGAATACAAAGTGGAATTTGTGGACTCTCTTGCTTCTTTCATCGAGTATGAAGTACTCCCGAATACAACATAGGACATCCCTCCAAATGCCCTTAATCTGTTCTAGTTCAAAGAAATCCCCATTCTTTACCAGCTTCTGCTCTTCAACTTCCGTCTTAGAGAATTTACAAAAGGCCTCATTTGAAATGCTAGTTTGCTTGGAGAATTTTATTCCTTCCGTAGGTAGCCCCGTTACCTGTGCTATAAATTCCTTTGTTAGATTCACTGTGATGCCATGCAGAGTGACCCTATCATCAATCCAATTTTTGAAAAAAGCCGTTGTTATATGAGGTTTTGAACCATGGAGCCTTTCCATGTAGTTCACAACCTTCCCTTTATGCAGGATTTTCCAGACATCTTGTTTCGCTCTCCACTCTTCGCAGTTTTTGGGTTCCTGCTTCCTTGGTTCTCCTTTCCTTACGCGAGCCATGCAGATTTCCTTTGATACCCAATCACTATGAACTATACAATGATCCCACCTACTACCAATTTGGTTCAAAGCTCGCCTTTTTTTAGACACGTTCAGGATCTCATTCTCAAGGGCCTTCCTTATTAATGATTGTAAACCTTTCTTCGCGAAGCCACTCCTCCAACTCATTAGATTTCTATTACAAGCTAATATTTCCCTCCTTTGCATGAATTGCGTCATGATGAATGAGTGCTTTAAGATCCACATTCTTTTTTAATGTTTCCTGCGTCATGAAAATATGAGTGAAGATGTTATAATATGTAAGATGTGTTAAATCCTTTGAACACTTGTAATGTTATATATGTGATTTAAGTATATGTGCACAAATCATGTAGAGAAGTTAATATATATTTTCATGAAGAATGTAAGATGTCTAAAAATAATCATTATTATTAATCTGGCATTTATGAATTCTAAACTAGAAATTACATTGAAAAGGTGCAATGAAGATGTTGATAGGGGAAAAGATGTATTAATAAGAAAGAATGAGATGAAAACCAAGGGCAAACAATTTGAAGTTAAAAAATGGAAAATTATAGGAATCCGATAAGGCATACGTCGGGAAAATCCAAATCTCCTAAGAATTTTTGAAAGTTATTAAACTTGGGATTGACATCACTAATATATTTTCCCTTTTTTAAAATCAAACAAATGAATTTTCAAACAATTAGTGAAATTCTATAGTTGAAATTTTAGAAGCCAAATTTATATTCTATGACAGTGAGTTTTGGTGTGCTTTTCAATTTTATTCTTTAATCAGTATGATTTTATTCTTCTCATTCTGTATAGAGGGATTATGTGATTCTAGGCATCAAGACACAATCCATCAAGAAGAACTTCCTCTTGAAACCTCACTAGGAATTTCTAGTGTCGAACTTTGATGGGTTGAGATTCATTCCTTTAGACATTTATAACTTTGTTAGCTCCTAATTATTCCTTATTTTCATATCAATGTGGCCATCTCTAGAAAAAAGTTATGAAAAGATTAAAGATCAAATTTACTTAGAACCAAGTTTCTTGTTCCTAAGATGATTATTGCAAAAATTGTTGTAGAAAAAGTCAAATCTATTTATGAAGTAAGTCTTGTTGAATGCCCAAGTTTGAATAAAAGTTATAGATAAGATAAAACAACTCTTTGCATATCATTATTTATACGCACCTGAATCACAATGAACAATATACCAGACAAAACAAATATCAAATTTAAATGTTAGGTACACTATGTTGGAGATTAGTCTCCAAAAGAAAGCATAATAGTTGATTTAAATATTAAGTACACTATGTTAGAAACTAGTCTTGAAAAAAAACCATAATAACTAACTTAAGCATATTTGGGGATAAAGTTTTATTAGACTAAGATATATGAATTCGTAATATCATTATACAATGAAATATTCATGCCTATAATTGAGGATATGAAAATCATGTCTCATAACTAAGACCGTCTACATCACTTTTAGCAATCTATCTGTATATGATATGTGGAAAGGAAAAAATGTAATAAATAAAGCTAATGATTCATATTAGGTAATATATAAAAACAACAGTAATAAAAAATAAGGATCATATAAGATAATGAAACATAAGAGGATAAGGTTGTCCAAAAGTCAAATTTGTTAGTTTATAACAAAATTTGTAGATCCATTAGGCATACGATCAATTTTATAAGATACCAATTGCTCCAATAAGTCAAAATGAACTTTGAAGCATATAAAACCTTATAATCTCAACATTAAAAATAGAAATTATATATCATTATTTTCCACATTGATATGCGAAACCTTTTCATTTTATTTCAAATATTTAGTGAGATTCTACTTGAATACATTGATAAATAATAATTGAGATCAAGAGAAATAAACATCAAATGAAGTTGGATACATCATCCAAACTATATTTTGAAATAAATACAAAAATATAAAATTTCATGCACTACAACCAAGATTAGTACAAGGCCTCTACCAAACAACCTTCCAATACTTAAAAAATTGTTGTGATGCCTATGACCGGTCTTTGTCAAAGCTTTCCATAGTTTAGTTAGGCAAAACATCCAAACCAGAAAACATGAAATTATATAAATTAGCTTTCCAAAATTGTAAGTGACTAATAATGCTAAAAGGTCCAGAGAGGATGAATAGTAAATCATATGTAAGACCTTGTTCATATTGACTAGTTTAACTGTATAAGATAACTAAGCCAAAAAAAACAATATCAGTATATTAAAGTGAAAAAATTGGTTTGAATAACATAATAGGTAAGATGGTTCATCCAAAAATGAAAATATTATCTTGCTGACTACATGGAAATCAACTACTTCAAATTTAGAGGAATGGTAGAGCCACAATAACTTGCATAAAATTCCATCCACTTTCAAAATAACAAACCACTACATAGGTCATTGACACCAATAAATGTAGTATTTAAAATCTCCTCAATTCAAAGATTACATTTTATGACTTCTAAGATAAGCCTAGAACCTATACCATCCTTTCTTCGTTTCCTTGGCATGGGAGTAAAAGGGAAAAATTACTTCGTCCTTGAAGAAACAAACATAAAAATATCCTAACAAAATCAATATAAAAAAACTCAAACATTTAACCATATATAAATTTTATATCCATAAAGACCCATCTCATACTTTATTAATGTTGAAAAAAAAAAAAAAAAAAACATATTAATAAAAAACTATGCCTTATACAAACACCAACTCAATAACATTTCAGTTTATTCAGCTTGGCAAACAAATTTCAAATCTAACATTCACTTTGTAATAATAGGTTAACAGGCACCAATTCAATAACACTTCAATTTAGCGTGTTAGAAAAAATAAATAAATCTAACAATCACTTTACAATTATAGGCTAATACATATCTAAAATTTTCTCAAATTCATGTATTACAAAATATAATCATGTGTCTCAAGTTTGAAGTTATCAATGTATTTAAAAGATCACAGAGTTCTTCAAAACCTCATTTTAAACAAAAATAACAAAATCCTCATGTTACATAATCCTATAATCTTACTTATAATTTAAAAATTGAGTTAAAATTTATACAAAACATGAACTACAATCCTTATATAAAACCAAAATCCAAGCACAACCTAAATGTTGAGACAAAAAAAAAAAAACATTGCACAAAGAATACACCTATAATCCATTCAATTATTAACATAAAAAACACTTGATTATAAATTATCTAGAACCTGTTATATCCCGATTTCATCCTATGTTTTATAACCTTTGAATCTATAGATTAGTATGATTATTATCCAATTATTACTGCTTTGACATGTATTAATTATGGGATAATGATATGTTGTTTAGTTTTCATGATGTGATAGTTGTACTTTTTTATTATGTACATTATTAATGTATATTTATTAATTTTGCATCATTGATTGATATATATGATGACTAGACTAACTACGTACTTATTGTGCAGTGGATGAAGAATTAATCCTACCCTCAGAGCATGACAAGAGAAAGCATCATCAGAGAGGATGGAACAGACGGGATGATTAGGGGGATGTCAGAGGAATTGCTAGTGACCCAAACTCACACAACATAATAGAATAACTTTTCAACTCTTTAGTTTTGATCTAGTTAGCTAGTTAGTATGGTCTTGAGTACTTGACTATTTTTGTAGTGATCATATCTTAGTTTATGCATCACTTATAAATAATTTTGAATGATGATTGCTTTGTTATTGTTGTGTTGTGTGACATTATTACTTAGCAAACTAGTAAGTGGTATTATTTAATGCATCTTTTTAAAGATAGTCAAGACATTGAACTAATCTCTATAGCAAATTGGACAAACAAATAACATCAAAATATTTGAAATATAAGTTTGACAATTAATGTTATGATAACATTTAATATATTATATAGTTGGTCAAAATTGATAATAACGACAATCTTCACTTTAAACTAATAAATAGACTTTTGTTAAATTAAAATACTAATTTCCCTATGTGGACTATCCTAATAAAATGTTAAAATGTTTAGATAATAAATATATTTCTAAATGACTTATAAAGTATTAGTTAACATTAGCTTTGTCAAATAATTGGCATACTTATCTAGTCTTTGCATGAATTCAACTTCGAGTAAGAATGGTTTGATTTTTTAAAAGAAATGATTATTATTTAGAAGACTTTTACAACTTGAAAATAGACTCAAGTAGTCTTCTATGATCTCGAGCTTCTTAGTTGCAATTGGGGATTACATGTTTATGATTTTTGATGGTAGAGTTCGAATACTTCAAACTCAACATTCAAAATGCGGCTTAAGCTTTAGTCAAAGCCATTGATTAATGAGTAATTAACATGCAAAGACAAGGGGCACGACAGAATTGAAGGAGAATGAATTTATAAAATAAGTCCGAGAAGTTTTAAAAAGAGGGATATAGAAGGAAGAGGATACAGGGGAAGAGGAGTCTAATTTGGGAGAATTGGAGGAAACAAGCAGAGAGGCATCTTCATCTTTCCAACAAATCCTTATAAGGTTGGTTATGTAATTATTCTTCTGAGTGTATTTTTTTGGAATCATGCAAAGTTTAGATACCTTATGAATTTTTTGCGTGGTATTTTGTTTCTAAAACAAATAAAATGGTATGTATAATGGCCTCCGATCTACTCTAGTAAGGAAGATAATATGTGCAATACAAGAATAATAATGCAGTGCTAAATATTTAAAAACTTGTATTCTAGAAATTATCTATAGTAACATCTATATTTTATAGCTATAGGTATTGACATATAATTTGATATAATGGATGTATATTTAAAACCATCCAGGTGCATATTTATTTATCTTAAACCATGTCATAGGCAAAAATAAGAATTCCATCCAGAATCCCAATGACTTGTTTTATATACTACGTAATTAATTATAAATCTATTATGACTATATATATATATATATATTTTCTAACTTTAGACCTCATCTTGGTTATGAACTAAAATTTGCCTTTATTAAACAAGCTGTGTATTTTTTTAATAAATATTGCCACATATTACTTATATCTTAGACTTATTTATAACTACGTTCCTATAGAAAATCAGACTTATGTATATTTGCACACTTGTTTGGTATTATTTGGCTTAGGACTGTACAATAGATTAAAAACCGAATTCCATCTTAAATATTAGATCTGAAATCGAGTGTTTGTTTTAACTTAAGAGAATTGAGCCTTAAGGTTATTATTCATTAACTGTGATGTGTGTTCCTCATGATTAATACTATGGTTATCTTAAATCTAAGTTTATAAATTGATCAGTACACAAACATGAGAATTTACAAGGTAGATTTTTTGTAGCACCTTTAAGTAAGGGTAATATATCCGTATATAGCTATTTGCATATTTGTCTCTATGATGTGACTATAATTTAGTAAGTTTGACTTCATTTGTTATTCAAATCTATTAGAATGATTATGATGAATTGAATAATTGTGTGAAAAATATTATTCTTATTAGAATTGCTACATGCTGAAGGAATATGGATTAGAACTTGAGTTGTCTAATTGAATTTACTTGATACTCAAAATAGGGCAGAGTTAACCAAAATATGTCGTACACCTTTTACTAGTGAAAATCATGTTGACTAGGTATAAATACAAATGGATTACATTAATGATCTTTATTATTTATAGTATGCATAAACCATATATCAATATATAGTCCCTTACTGTTAAATGAAAATTTAAACACCTGCATACAAGTGTGTTATGTCATCAGGGTTGTATCTTAAATATATTTGATTAATTTTTGTGACAATTCAAATTGTAAAACATTAATATATAATAGTAAATCATTAATATATAATAGTAAATCATTTTATTGTTGAATGACCTTGATGTTGTACTATTAAATATTAAGCTGAAAAGTAACATCATTAAATGTATAAAATTATCAAATGACATCTTTTTATTATTTTAGTATTTGATTAATGTTATTCTTTATGAATTGAATGAATATGGATTCATTGCATACCATTGGAAGGATTAAAAGTATGTATTTATATATTTTCATAAGTAGCTTTTTTATAATGCTATTAAGAATATTCTGATTGAATCTATTGGTTGATAATTTAACCAATATGTTACTTATGACATGCAAGTAATTATGGTTCTTATTTAAAACATACATGGATGGTATGATTTTGTATGGATTCTGTTTTGTTATATAATGTTATATATGTAATAATAACATATTTAAGATTCACTATATGCATTTGACAAACACAATATAAGATTTTGATTATTTCCATACTTAGTATGCCCACACTTTTGCATAGGAAAAATATGAATGAAACTTTAAGTTATAAACTATGCTATATATGTTTATAATAGATCCCACATTGATGATGCTAAGTAGGTGATGAGATAGACTTCACTAGCCTAGATAGCTCCATTAATTCTGGAAGTAGATATCCTGATCAAGTGGTGTGTTATAAAATTAATTGATCCAGGTGATCATATGTTATTTGAAAACTTTGACCAAAGTAATGTTAGATAGATATTATCATTTCATATGTTTGATTTGAATATTATGCGATATAATGTTAGAGACATATGTTTATTTATGGTACACATCATGTAGTATAAATCTTATAGCATACAGGGTATTAACATGTCTCTCTAGATTTTCACACCATTATCATCTACCTATCCATGGAGGGCCATTCTCTGATAGGGTATTGTGCAGAGGATCGATGGTTCATAGTTGGTGTGGAAAAGTGCTTGAATGATGCTCTCCCTCTCCACTACAATACTTATCTAGAGACTACACTTGAGATTATCAAAGATATGCAAGTTGGTTTGACTCAAACTTCAGAGAACTTGGTATCTATTTATTGTATTATCATTGAATACCTAATAAAAATGTAATTATAATATATATTTGTTATAATTTAATAGTAGTTGTTGTACTATTGAACCAACCATGGATGAGTCCTAATATATTTACTTTCCTTGCAGTTGTAATATGTTATATTACATTTGGTATTAGAATTTAGAACTTTTATTGTTCTAAGTTATTGTTTGAATAAGTTGTTAAGTAATTGGTTTTTTAAAAAAATTATTGCATTATTTTAAGTACAATTTGAGGGGTTGTAACATGTGGTATCAGAGCTTAGAATCGAACTCTAAGACTTAATGAGTCTGCTAGTATTTTCATATTATTCTATTCAGTGAGAAAAATGAATGGTGTAAACTAGAGCATCGGGTGAGGATCCTTTGATTGTCAATGACAATGATCCTCCAAATGATCCTAACATGATTGCTACCAGGCATTTAGTCAAGTTGGATCAAATATTTGTAGCCATGAATGATACTAAGGATCAAATTATAGCCCTAGAACAAGAAGTTCATGGTCAAGGCAAGGAAGAACATCAGGAAGAACCTATTGAACATCTTGTTAAGTAGAGAAACCAGTAGGATATGAGAGCTTAGGTAGCTATAGATTTATCTAGGAATCTAAAAAAGGTGAGTCCATCTAAGTTCGATGGAACTATTATAAGTGATGGATCTAAAACATGACTGACTGAGATGAAGTATTTCAAGATTTAAAACTACTCCAAAGTCACCAAAGCAGTTTGGGGAGCTTACTAGTTAGCTAGTGAGGTAGCTACTTGGTGGACCAAAAAAAAGTTGAAAATGAACCTTAACTCAACTACCATAACTTGAAAATAGTTTGTGACGTTGTTCAGGTCACGATAGCTACCACAACCTTATTTTGATCAGAAACTCATAGATTTATAGAATCTGAAGTAGGGATATTTGTTGGTGAATGAGTACTAGTAGTTCACCAAACTTTTAAAGTATGTACCTTAGTACCAAACAATAAGAGGTTCAGAATCAAAAGTTTATCATGGGATTAAAACACTAGATTGACAGTGAGATAGATGTTCATGGACCTTCTACCATAGACCAAGTCTTCAAGAAGGCAGTGAAGTAGGAGTAGAAGTTGAAGTCACTTACACAGGTTAGGAAAAAGTTCAAGAAAAAGTTTAAAAATTCTAAGCCAGCTTTCAAGAAGAAGAACATGAAGTAGAAGAGAGGAGACTCTACGGGGTAGTCCAAGAACTAAAATTCCAAATTCAATAGTGTATTCAACAACAAGAAAATAGGCAATGGTTTCAAAGGATGTTTTAAGGGAAACCCATAGACTGATAGGAAAAGTCCACCTAACCATTATTTCAATTGGAGAGGAGACCATTATGCCCGTGAATGCATTCAGGACAAGTCAAAGAACAAAGGTCCTAATTCTCAACAGGGCAATTTTCAACAACATATTCATGCAACAATTGATAATTGACAATTCAAATTTTAAAAATCACCCATAGAGCTATCAGGTATTTTGTTTGATCATCTAGTTTCTATTTTGATAGATACAAGGGCTATTGAATGTTTTATAACTCCTAGAATACTTATCAAGTTTTCTAGAAAAGTAGAATCTATGGAAAATGCATGGTTGGTACAGTATGAGAATGACTAAAAAGTCATAGTTGACAAGTGTCTAGTTGAAGTAGTGATTGAGTTTTCTAAATTTATAACTATCATAGATATATATGTAGCACCACTAGGGTCATATGACATGATCCTAGGAGTTTACTGGCTTGCTCAACACAAGGCCAAGGTTGACTACTATATAAAAAAGGTTGGGTTTCTTGATGATTTTGGAAACCAAACATAAAATTAGGGTGAAAAGAGAGAGTTATGGCTCAGTCAAATTTTTTCAATGCAAATCAAGAGGGCTCAAGTAAAAAGGTGCCAAGCATTTATCATCGAGATAAATAAAATAGAGGAACCTAAGGAACTATCTCTGGAAGATTATCTATTTCTTAGATATTTTCATGATGTGTTTCCATAAGAATTATCAAGTTTGCCTCCTACATATGAGCTCAATTTCTCTATTGACATCATACCTAGATTGGAACCACAGTCTAAGGCACCATATTGAATGACAACAACTGAGTTGGTTAAATTAAAGGCTCAACTCCAAGAACTGTTGTCAAAGGGGTTGATTAAACCTAATGTGTTACCATGGGGTGCACCAATTATTTTTGTAAAGAAGAATGATGGTACTCTTTGACTCTGCATTAATTGCATTATGTTAAATAAAAAAACTATTAAAAATAGGTATCCATTATCTCATATAGATGACATTTTTGATCAAATGTAGGGAGCAACAGTCTTTTTAAAGATAGATCTTAGAGCATGATATCATCAGTTATGGATTCAGGATGAAGATATTTTGAAAATAGCTTTTAAAAATCATTATGGGCATTGTGAGTTCATGATGTTACCCTTTGGGTTAACCAATACACCCGCAACATTCATGAATCTTGTGAATAGTGTGTTCAGAGATTATTTAGATCATTTTGTTTTGGTCTTTTTGGATGACATTCTTATATATTCTAAGAATGAAGAAGAGCACCTATAGCATATAGAACTAGTTTTGCAATGATTGTGGAAGCATAAGTTGTATGGTAAGTTATCCAAGTGTACATTTTTATAAAAAAGAGTGTAATATCTAGGGCATATTATTTTTTTAGACGGTAGTTCTATATATGCGACTAAGATAAGAGCCATTATAGAGTGGCCAACATTGATAAATTTGCACAAGGTAAGGAGTTTTATTGGATTAGCAAGCTATTACAAGTAGTTTATTCTAAAATTTTTCATGATAGCTAATCTAATTACCTCTTTGTAATATAAGAACCAAAAATTTATTTGGCCAGAGAATTGTGAAATAGATTTTTAGGAATTGAAGAGAAGACTTATGTCAGCACCAGTGTTGAGAGTTCGTCAATTTTTAGTGATCATAGATGCATCAAGAGAGGGACTAGGAGGAATCCTTATACAAAATGGTGTAGTAATGGATTTTGAATCAAGGAAGCTAAAAATTTATGAGGTGAATTACGCCCCTCATGATCTTGAACTTGCAATAATTATTCATGTTTTAAAGTTTGGCAACATTATTTATTGGTAAAACCGTTTGAGCTCAAAACTGATAACTTGGGACTCAAATACATTTTCATCTAGCCAAATTTGAATGCTCGTTAGAGACGTCAGTTAGAGTTTCTTTCTGACTATGACTTTGATGCAATTACATCAAAGGTAAGGAAAACAGAGTAGCTAATGTTTTGATTTGTAGAAGGTACATAGTAGCTGTAGCTACTATCAAGAGCACTTTCAGGGATCATGTGATTAAGTTATCACTAAGAGATTAATACTATGAACATGTCAGAAAAACATTGTCTATTAATGCTTACAATCTTTGGGATAAAGGATTCAGTTTTAAGAGTGATAGTCTTCTGCATTTCAATGGGAGGATGTATGTGTCCGATTGATAGAATCTATAGAGCACAGTGTTGAAGGAGTTACATAATGCCCCACATTCAAGACATTCAGGAGTAACCAAGCTCATGGTAGAGCTTAAACCTCTATATTTTTGAAAGAGAATCAAGAAAAATGTGGCAAATTTATTGTCATGTTGTCTGGAATGTCAGGGAGTGAAAGCTGAGCATGTGCATCCAACTGGATTGTTATATATGCATGATATACTAGAGTGAAAGTGAAAGGTGATCAGTATGAACTATGTCCAAGGTTTACCAATGTCATGGAGTAGGCATGATATGATCTTGGTAGTAGTTCATAAATTGACCAAGGTGGCTCATTTTGTACCTAGAAATTTGACAAATGATGCACTTACCCTTGTGAAGAGGTTCATAAAAGAAGTGTATGGGTTGCATATATGTCTAAATAATATCATTTTGAATCATGATCCTAAAGTGACTTTTAGGTTTTGGGTAACTCTAAACTCAACTTTGGATACGCAGCTAAATTTTAGCACTACATATCACCTAAAGACTGAAGGTCAGACTAAGTGACTAAATCATGTTTTAAAAGATCTTCTACATATGTATTTCATGGATAAACAATAAAAATAGGAATATTATATTTCATTGGTTAAGTTTACATACAACAACTCATACCAGTCATCTTTCAAGACACCATACAGAAGGAGCTGTAAGACACCATACAGAAGGAGGTGTAAGACACCAATCAGTTGGGATAGGTTAGAGACAAGGTAGTCTTTGGGCTTGAGATGCTTTCAAAAAAGGAAGATCAAGTCAAATTAATTAGTCAAATATTCGTCGAGGCCAATGATAGATATAAGAGTTGTATTGATCTGAAAAAGATAGATATGCAGTTTTCTTTTGGTGATAAGGTGTTTTTTCAAGTTAAGCTACAAAAGAGCTCGATTAAATTTGAGAAGTCAACAAAATTATCACCAAGATTTGTGGATCCCTTTGAAGTGTTATAATTTTTCATTCTATAACATATAGATTTGTATTACCACCAGCCTTAGCTCTATTACATAATATATTTTATGTATCTTATCTTAAAAAATATATAACTGATCCTTCACATGTTTTGGATTGGAATGCTTTGCAAGTTCTGGATGTCAGGGTGGTCATGGTAGAACCAATCAGAGTAATTGGCACTCATAAATTTTGTTTACATAATAGAGAGGTGTCACAATATAAGGTCTTATGAGATGAATACTCTGACGATAGTGTTATTTGGGAAGACTATGATGAGTTCTATAGATTATTTTTGTATTTATTTACATGATTTGATATTTGATACTATATTTTTATTTCTATTAAACTCTTGATATTCAAAACTATTATTTGAATACGTGTCATCGAGATGATGACCAATTTTAAGGGAGATGATGTTACATCTCAATTTTTCCCTATGTTTTATAACTTTTAAATCTGCGAATTAGTATAGTTATTATTTGATTATTACTGCTTTGACATATACTATTTATGACACAGTGATATACTGTTTAGTTTTCATGATGTGACAATTGTACTTTCTTATTTTATACATTGTGGATGTATATTTATTAATTTTACATCATTAATTGATATATATAATGACTCAGACTAACTACCTACTTGTAATGTACCTAGAGAGGGGTATACTATTAGAACAACTAGTAAAAATAGTAACATAAATAGTGAAATATGATAATAATAATAAATAGTAATGCATTAGAAGAATAATTCCATATACATTAGAATGAGAAGTGGGGTAGATGAGAACTAATATAAATAGAGGGGTATAGGATAGTGTAAAGCATCTAAGAAGTTATTTGTAATAGAGCTTGCTTTAATAGGAGGTTATCCCCTCGAAGTGGCCCATGATTAGAGTTATTCCTCCATAAAAAGAATTATGTGCATAATGTGTGGTTTAACCAATTTATGAGTCAATCAATATTGTTATTTAGTTATTATGTGAATGGGGTTCTTAACACTACTTGTTGTGAGGTAGATGCAAGATTGATCCTACCCTCATAGCATGATGAGAGAGAGCATTCTCAAAGATGATGGAGTAGATGGGATGATTGGAAGGATGTCAGAGAATTTTATAGTGACCCAAACTCATACACCACAATAAAATAACTTGTTAACTCTTTAGTTTTTATCTAGTTAGATAGTTAGTATGGTTTTGAGTACTTGAATATTTTTGTAGTCATCATATTTCAGTTTATGCATAGCTTATGATTAATTTTAAATGATGATTATTTTATTGTGTGACATTATTACTTAGCAAACTAGTAAGTGATATTATTCAATACATTTTTTTAAAGATAATCAAGACATTGAACTAAACTCTAAGCAAATTCCACAAACAAATTCATAGATATAACATTAAAATATTTGAAATATAGGTTTGGCAATTATTATTATGATAACATTTAATAACTATATAGTTGGTCAAAACTGAGATGACAATCCTCACTTTAAATTAATAAATAGATTTTTGCTATATTTAAACACTAATTTACTTATGTGGATTAGTTTAATGAAACATTAAAATGTTTAGATAATAAATCTATTTCTAAATGACTTATAAAGTATTAGTTAACATTAGCTTTGTCAAATAATTGGCATATTTATCTAGTTTTTGCATGAATTCAACTTTGAGTAAGAATAATTTATTTTTTTAAAAGAAATGATTATTATTTAGAAAAGACTTTTATAAATTGAAAATGGACTCGAGTAGTCTTCTATGATATCGAGCTTCTTAGTTGCAATTGGGGATTGCATGTTTATGATTTTTTATGGTGGAGTTCGATTACTTTGAACTCAACATGCAAAATGTGGTTTAAGATTTAGTCAAAGCCATTGATTAATGAGTAATTAACATGTAAAGATGAGGGGCATGGTAGAATTGAAGGATAATGGATTTATAAAATAAGTCTGGAAAGTTTTAAAAGGAGGGATATAGAAGAAAGAGAATATGGGAGAAGAAGAGGCAAATTTGGAAGAATTGAAGGAAGCAAGCAGAGAGACATCTTTGTCTTTCTAATTAATCCTTACAATGTCAGTTCTGTAATTATTATTTTGAGTGTATTGTTTTGGAATCATGCAAATTTGAGATACCTTGTGAATTGTTTATGTGGTATTTTGCTTCTAGAACAAATAAAATGGTCTATTTAATGAACTTCGATCTACTCTAGTAAGGAAGCTAATATGTGCATCACAAGAATAATAACATAGTGCTAAATATTTAAAAACTTGTATTTTGAAAATTATCTATAACAACATCTATATTTTATAGTTATAGGCATTGGCATATAATTTGATTTAATGGTTGTGTATTTAAAACCAATCGAGCAGATATTTAATCTTAAACCATGTAGTAGACGAAAACAAGAATTCCATCCAGAATCCCAGTGACTTGTTTTATATGACTGTAATTAATTATAAATTTGACTTATTTTACGCACAACGTATCTATTATGTTTGTGTTATATATCTGTGTGTGTGTGTGTGTGTGTGTGTGTGTGTGTGTGAGAGAGAGAGAGAGAGAGAGAGAGAGAGAGAGAGAGAGAGAGAGAGAGAGAGAGAGAGAGAGAGAGAGAGAGAGAGAGAGAGAGAGCAATGCTTTATTAGTATGACTGCATATTACTTATGACTGTGCATTTCTTATAAAGATTACATATTCCTTATAATTACGTATTTTTTTATAACTGCATTTATATATATACGAACAAAGTTTGTAATTTTAGACTACATCTTGGTTATGAACTAAATTATGCCTTTATTAAATAAGTTATGTATTTTTATAATAAATATTGGCCACATATTGTTTATATCTTAGACTTATTTATAACTATGTTCCTATAGAAAATCTGACTTATGTATATCTGCACACTTGTTTGGTATTATTTGGCTTAAAACTGCGTAATATATTGAAAACTGAATTTCATCTTAAATATTAGATCTAAAATCAGGTATTTGCTTCAACGTAAGATAATTGAGCCTTAAGGTTATTATTCATCGATTGAGTTGTGTGTTCCTAATGAGTAACACTACAATTATCTTAAATTTAAGTTTATAAATTGATCAGTACACAAATGTAAGAATTTATAAGGTAGATTTTCTCTAGCACCTTTGATTAAGGGTAATAAATTCCTATATAGCTATTTGCATATCTGTCTCTATGATGTGATCGTAACTTAGCAAGTTTGACTTCATTTGTTACTCGAATCTGTTAGAATGATTATGATGAATTGAATAATTGGGAAAAAAATATTATTCTTATTAGACTTGCTACATGCTAAAGGGATATGGATTAGAAATTGAGTTCTAATTGAATTTGCTTGATACTCAGAATAGGGCATAGTTATATTTTCCTTACCCATGAGATAGTGATTCCAATTATTTATTTATTACACTAGAGCACACAGTTCACTTTTGTATGGATAATGATTTATAATTACACCATGAAATAACTCTAAATGGTAACATAATATCTTACCCCGTTGAAGTAGAGTAACCCACATAACATAATAGTGAGTATACATACATACATACATACATACATACATACATATATATATATATATATATATAAAGTAAGAAGACAAATGGATAGAGGACATGTTGACTAGGTATAAAGACAACATGTAATAATTTTATATGTTGTCTTCATATAAAGACAAATGGATTACATTAATGAGCCTTTTTATTTATAGTATGTGTAAACCATGTATCAATATACACTCCCTTGCTGTTAGATGAAATTTTAGATGGGTGCATATGGGTGCGTTTAATAATCAAGATTATATTTTAAATATATTTGATTAATTTTTGTGACAATTCAAAATGTAAAATATTGATATAGAATAGTAAATCATTTTTCTATTGAATGAGCTTGTTGTTGTACTATTAAATATTAAGTTGGAAAGTAATGTCGTTGGATGTATTAAATTATCGAATGACATGTTTCTATTGTTGTAGGATTTGATTAATGTTATTATTTTTTAATTGAATGAATATGGATTCATTGCATACCATTGAAAAGATTAAAAGTATATATTTTTATATTTTCATAAATAACTTATTTATAATGCTATTAAGAATATTTTGATTGATTCTATTAGTTGATAATTTAACCAATATGTTACTTATGACATGCAATTAATTATGGTCTTTGTTTAAAGCATATCTGGATGGTATGATCTTGTATGGACTGTGTTTTGTTATATAATGTTATATATGTAATAATAACATGTTTTAGATTCACTATATGCATTTGATGGACAAAATGCAAGATTATAATTATTTTCATACTTAGTATGTTCATACTTCTGCATAGAAAAAATTTGAATGAAACTTTAAGTTATAAACCATACTATATATGTTTATAATAGATTTTGCATTGATGATGCTAAGTAGGTAGTGAGACAGAGTTCACTAACCTAGATAGCACCACCAATGCTAGAAGTAGATAATCCGATTAAGTGGTGTGTTATGAAATTGGTCGATCTAGGTGATCGTATGTTATTTGAAAACTTTGACCTAAGTAATGCTAGATAGACATTGTCATTTCATATATTTGATTTGCATGTTGTGCGATATCATGTTAGAATTTTTTTTTTAATGGTACACATCATGTATTAGAAATTTTATAGCACACAGGAGTACTAGCATGTCTCTCTGGAATCTCACACCATTATCATCTACCTATCTGTGAAGGGATGGCCATTCCCTGATAGAGGATTGTGCGGAGGATCGATGATCCGTGGTTGGTGTGAAAAAAAGCTCGGATGATGCTTTCCCTCCCCAATACAATACTTACCTAGAGACTGCATTTGAGATTATCAAAGATACATGAGTTAGTTCGACTCGAGCTCTAAAGAGCTTGGTATCTATTTATTGTATTAAGGCTAAATACCTAATGAAAATGTAATTGTAATATATATTTTTAATAATTGAATGCAGTTATTATATTATTGGACCAATCGTGACTGAATCCTAATGTATTTACTTTCCTTACAGCTGTAATAAGTTATAGTGCATTCGATATTAAAATTTAGAACTAATATTATTCTAAATTATTATTTAGATAAATTATTAAGTAATTAGTTTTAAAAAAATTCCTATATTATTCTAAGTACAACTTAAAAAATTGTAACAAAACCCTCATTCAACAAATATAACTCACTACTCCCTTAATCTTTTTTCAATATATTTACAAAATAACAAAAACTTACATTGAATGAGAATTCTAAAATCATCAATACTATATATTTAAAATATGAGAGCAATAATCAAAACATAATAAATAATTCAAATGAAACCTTAATGCTTATTCAAAATCTCCAAAACATTTATTTATTAAAAAAAAATGACCTTCTACATAATCCCATTTTAACATATCAACACTACAAATGTACATTTATATTTTCTTAACCCGCATTCTAAATATATAATTTCTAAGACAATTAATATTCCTACAAAATAACTAATTTATTCAAAACTACGTTTATACAATAAGTTTTAAAACTTGAAATCCTCAAAAGCCTCAGTGCTACATATTTAAATGATCTCACTTACAATCTTAACTTCTACGATTAATGCCTAATAAAAATAGAAATTAAGGATAAATTTGAATTCAAGCACATTTGATATGTTTATAAAAAAAAAACAAATATTCTAAAATTCTTATTATAAAAAGAAAATTTGAATGCTTATATTTTTAGAGGACCCCCAAAAAAAAAAAACTTTAAAACCCAAAGTCAAATGAGAATTAAAAAAACCAGTGCTACTTATTTACATTATTGTCATTTACAACATTAATTTTAAATTTAAGTTATAATTTATGAAAAATGTAAAATGGAAATTCAAATTTAAAATTTGATTTCCAAAACAAAAAACAAATAAACAAAAAACATTCGATACATTGTATAAATCTTGTATAATTATTTTTCAGTCACGACTATCAGAAAGAAATAATGCAAATCTTATATACTTGTAATTTAATAAGGTTTTTTATAAATTTGTAATCAATTTTAATTTTTATGTTCATGCATTATTAAGTATGGTTATTTATTCGGGCCAAAAAAAACAAAATTATCATTTTTGTAAGCACAAAAATAAAATATTTAACCATTAAACAATATATTATTAAAATGATTTAAAATATTTTTAAAAGTTGATTATGCCAATTAAATATACAAAATAATAAAAAATAAGTTTACTAGTTCAACACAATTAAGAGGAATGATACTTCAACAATGAATACCACATAATTCGATCTGAACTCCTACATTATAATTTTTTTCTATTCTCTCTCTCAATCATTCTTTTACATATCAAACATTAATTCCATGTAAGTGTCGACAAAGAAGGAGAAACATCCAATAAAACCTATTAATGACATTTAAGATCGCAATAAACCATCAAATAATAAGCAATCAAAACTAGCCCAAAATCCTTTTTGAGGCTCTTCATGTTATAAAATATACGGACAGTTAAAAAAAAAGTCTACTAGTTCAGCACGATTCAAATAAATTACAGCATAACAGTGAATACAAAAGAATTTTAACTTGGTTTGCACTCCTACACTACAAGTTCTATTCAATTTCGATGCATTTTTGTCTTTCTTTTATTATTTTGTAAAGCATACATTAATCTTATGTGAGTGTCGAGAAAGAAGTGGCATTAAACAAAACTTATTATTAACATTTAGAGTGGCATCCAATAAAATCTATTATTACTATTTAAAATCATAATATTTCATATTTACTTATGTATATCATATTTTTTTATCCCATATTTATTATTAATATATACCATATATGTTGACATATATATACCAAAGCAAATCATATCTACACAATAATATCAATTAAACCCACGCAATACTACCACTAAAGTTGATTTTAGTCAATATATTCACTAAAATAAACTTTAACCATTAATGATATAGGAACAACATAAATCTATTTTATTGTAGGTTATACTTATCAACATAAATATACAATGATTAACCTATATAATTTATGTACTTTGAAGGGAAGCAAAGATAAGGTTGTAAACAGAAAATTGTGTGTAACGATGGGGATGAGTTTAGACAACAACAATTTTAAATAAAGTTGGCCATCTACTTATTTTCTAATCTTGATATACAACTAGAATGAAAGAAAATATCAATTAGATATTGGATATTATATATATATATATATATATATATATATATATATATATAAAATAAATATTATTAAATAATTAATTGTGTCTAATGTCTAAACATTTTTTAGATTTTGAATCAGAACAGGTTTCTGAGATGGAGAAATAGAAATAAAATGGGGAAATACCATACTTTATTTTTGCCCCAAAATTTTGAGTCTTTCTACAAAAATGTAAATTTTTAGTAGAAATGAGTTTAAGGGAGCTTTGATAATTTTAAAATATTTATCCTGTAGATTCAAGGTCAGCCGCCGTGTTATTTAATATACTTTCATTCTCATCATCTCCCCTCGTGATCCGATGAACCCTGCCGCTAGCATTCTCCAATAGCCTTTGATGCTAACAATTCCAGCATGGCTGATTTTCATGCAACCTTGTTTTCTGTGTGAGCGTGGATCCATTCTTTTCTGAGTGTGCATATTTCACCTTGGCATGACATTTTAAGGCTGGTTTAAATATGACTTTCCATTTTAGATGCGAAACAGGGAGTTGGAAAGCACTTAAGGAGGAATGGTCAGAGATGATTTGTCAGTTTTGCAAGTCCGGATCAGTAGAAATAAAATGGCATTACATCATGAAATGTATATCATATGAGGACATTTGAAGTAGTTACGTTAATATCCCACAAGGTGAAACACTTACAACTTTGTTTGAAGAGGAAAATATAGCAAAAAAAACACACTACTTGACTAGAATTCATAATAGATGATCCAAGCTTAACAAAGAAATCGAGGAAAGACAAATGTAGCAGTGTGGGGTAGTTAGTTGGAATTTTGTTGACTGATTTTGCTCTAAAGTCCCATAGGCTGATTGGCCTCATGGATGTTATTAAAAACTTTCATTCATTTATGCTACTAATTCCAAAATCGAGACCGGCATCAATGATTCACTTGGTTACATCGGCAATTCTCTTTCGTTTATAGTTATTAATAAAAACATCATACGTCAAATCCATATGCGATAAAATAAAATTGAAATTTATTTTAAGTCTTTCGTAAAAAAAATAGTCTAATAAAAAGTATTTACATCTGAGAAAATTAATTAAAGAGAAGTTATTATAAAAATGTGCATTTCAAATCTCTAAAAGTGTCCAAAAGTCTCCTACATTTACTTCTCCATGGAGGGAGTTACAATCATATATAACTTATTTGTAATCATTAAAACATTGAAAACTATAATACTCTTAAATTTAATTATATCTAAAACAATTCAACTTTAATAATAATTATAGATAATTTTTTAACACTATAATAATTTACTTCCTTGCAAATATATTCTATAAAAGTGTAAAGAGGATTGTCTCTATGTATCATGTTCAAATCCTAAAATCAAAATATTAAATATATTTAAATTTTACCTATTTTCAATGAATAAATTATACAAGCTCAAAAAATATATAGAATAAACTGATTATAATTATTATAAATTTGAATCTATAAAAAGTTATATACAAAACTATTTATTTTGAGCTTAAATTATTGAAATAAAAATGGAAGTTCACACTGATAAAATTTTGATGGCAATAAATATATCAACTAATTATGTCACCTATAAAATTTTGATGGTAATAAATATATCAACTAATTATGCTCCAAATTACTAGCAAATATTTATCCACTTTATCCCTAGTCTCACATTGATTGTTGTTTTTGCTTATGTTTATTAAAAAATGATTTCAAAAATGTTCCAAAATGTTTTAATATAAATATATGTAACATGCAAGGGAATATATTTAACTAATTAAATACGCTGTTATTATTATTAGTTAGCAAAATTATGTAATTTGAGATAGGCTGTTATTATTATTAGTTAGCAAAATTATATAATTTGAGCTTGACTTAATGTTGATTACATCCAATCCATATGTAGTTGATCTACATCCAATCCATATATTTAAAATTTTTAATGAAATTCTGTATTTAAATTGTCATAGATATCAAACTACACATTAAAAAAATGACCAGTTTCTTAAATCCCTTAACACCAAGAATATTAATATAACTCTTTCCACATAAATACTTGTTATAGAGTCCTTAACAACCTACATGAAAGATCTTCAACAACCTACATGAAAGATCTTGCATTGAAAATTATCTCTGGGTTGTTTACTCATTATACATTTCTTATTTTATTTTTCCATAAATTCTTTGGTACTAAAATGAATCCGTCTTACATCCAAGATGAATTTTACAAGTTGAAAATCAACCAAAAAAAAATAAAAATAAAAAATATATAATTAATTTTATAATAAAATTTACATTTACATCTTCTGGCATTTCATGGTATAATTACTATCTCCATTGAAATACTTGTTACATTTCTTTGGTAAACTTATGGAAAACCAGCATTCAAGTTTTAAATCATGGTTAGATCCTTATATGGTAATTTGTGACATGTCACAACAATTTTGTGTCATTGTCATAGGTTTATCTTACATTCAAGATGGACTGATTCCATTGGTTAAATTTTAGCACCATGCAAATTCAGTTACAGATTATTTTAAAATCTCTACCATCTGCATCATCTGCTATTATATATTGATATAATATATTTCTTGCATGTCATTGTGGGCCATAAATTTTGACATCTCTGATAGTCCAAGTGGCCTATATATTTCTACCCAGTGCAGGTTGTTTACGTAATAAATACATACAAGCACAAAAAAAGTAATATATATAATTTAGAACACCTTGACAACATAAAATTTATAGATTGATATAATGACTTCAAAGTGGTGATGGATCCAACATGAACAGAGTTTAGTTATCCGCCTTCTGTCCTCATAATAGTTACTTTGCCCTCTTTGTGAATTTTAGTAAGAGAAACTACAACCTTTTCAGAAAATCTTAATCCAGAGGAAGCAACAGATGGAGATTTAGCATGATCATGAACAGGGTGTTGAATTGATCTTGTTGAGGAACTAGAATCCGCTAGGTAATATCATTAAAAGTCGCGTCCCCTTCTACTCTGCTGGTTTTTATTACTGCAAATGGATATTGCCACAGGGGTTGAAAACTTTGGCTTATCCTAAAACAACCATCTTCCACATGCAAGTTCATTAGATTGCCAATTTTTATCACAGAAGGAAAGGAACTTAAGCAACACGATTATACCATTGTGGTTTTCATCTTAACTTACTGGACAGGTGAAGTGTGCCAGAATATATTGATGGTAAATCAAGAGCCGAAACTTCCTTTTCTGCATAGAGTTATAAAAAATATCAATTAATTGTAGTATGTATTTATATATTTTTTTGTTGTTACAAGAAAGATTAAATATGAAAGGAGATGGAATGGGTGCAAATAAAACATTACCTGCAATACCACGTGAAGGTCCAGTCTTGAATCCGCTACCCCTAACTTCACTTCCTCCATTTTTGAGGCCGCCTTCTGATCTTCAGCCTGGCGGTAGTACTAACAGACATCACAATCAGAAAAAGCTGATATTTCATAATCTAGCATTGATTGTTAATGATATGGAGCTTGTTAATGACATATGATGCTTTGAGGCGACATATTGAACACCAACAACGAAATTGCTATAAATTCAAAGGATTGAAAGTCAAAATTCAGACATGCTATTTAATGGATTCAGATTCCTCTTTACTGTCTTTGTTTTCACCCTTTGCAACAAAAGTAGAGTACATAATACAATACACCAAATTTTTTATCTACTTAACTATTCCAAAGTCAAAAATAGATTTGCTTCCATTACAATGAATATAAAAAACTCAAATGAAGAGGAACGACACAGGTTGTCTTCTTAACGGTTACACCTGCAGATAAAATGAAAAGAACTTTATCAAGAAGAAAATAACAATTAATAGACAGAAAAATAAATCTCATGTCATCCACCATATTCTGTCACAAAATTGGGACACCCACATTCTCAAAAAGAAATGCTCTGTAAGGAGGTAGCCAACTCACTACAGCAAAAAGGACAGAAGATTTTCATGGACAAATGTGCCCAACACCATACAGTTAAACAGGTGGGTCGCCAAAAAACAGGGCCAAATCTGAACACGTTGTTTGGGAGACAATCTGGAACCTCTGCTGGGTGCAACTTAGGACAAGGATAAGATTAAGAGTATTTATCCTTAAAGCGCACTAAAGATTTCAGGAAGAAGAGGAAATTAAACTCTAAGCTAAAAAAATTGTCCTCGAAGTCACGAAATCAGACTGCAAACTAAGGAGCTTGACTCCAATTTACTAACTACTAAAAGGAAACAGAAAAGAACAAAAACCTATACTAAAGCAAACTGAGCGAGCGTAGATTAAAAACAGAGATAATAGTCTAAACCAGCGAATGCAGCACTCAAAAATTAAATGCAAAGTGTAATACACACGTAGGTCTTAGTAATGACAGCCAGCAGTGGCCGCCGCTGCATGCAGCAACCAGCCAAGCCTGCGCTCCAACAGCACCCTGCCAACGACACGGTTAGATCGGTGGTTAAGGTACTTGGCTAACATGTTTCTTGCCCATCCGATGCATTTGCCTCACTCGTTCCAAGCGCACTGTAGACATCTGACATTCCATCATTACAAACTTTGCCTCAAAGAGTGCATTCCGAATAGGCTGCCCATAACATGAAATTGTAACAAAAGAAAGGAACAAAATGTATTCTACAGGGACATTGTGATCTAGATTAATTTATGTTTTGCACCCAGCGATATAACGCTTCCAAATCTTCATCTTCCATCTATCCTTCCCGTCAATTCACAATAACGTAAAATCAAATATGCACTTGCCAACGTGTAATGAAACTCGTGACGAAATCGAAGAAAATAGCTTTCATGATATAATTATTATATAATGATAATAATATAGTTTTTAAGGTTTACGATGCTAATTAATGTTTTGGTTATGGTCTACAAGGCATGTCCAGCATATGGGACTATCTCATACTCGCATCATGGGGAGGCACTTTACTGTGCTACGAATATGAGGCGTGCAATCTCTACCCCTACAGGATTTGAACCTGTGACCTCCCTTCCAGAAATACATGTTCTTTACCATTAAGCCAACTCAAATACACATAAAAAAACAGAGGTGAAGCAACTCGCACTCCCAGAAAAATAGAGGCCCACAGTACATATACATTATATATATGTCATGCCCAGACATGGAGATAAATGCATATTTGTAGTCTGTTGAAAGCGCAGACGGGCTTTCTGAGTCCGTTGAAATCCTTGACTGAAATGGAAAATGGTTCCGCTTGAGTTGAAACAGCGGAGATAAAAAGAATGGTGGCGGTGTTGCTCTTGGGCTGAGTTAAAGAAAATAAAAGAACAGAACTTGCACATGGAGCATGTCTCCTCCATCTGAACATTGCTATGGTCGGTGGCTGGGGGCAAGTGAGCCACCTATCCTGCAAATATTAATTAAAATGACACCTGCCAATGTGTGCCAGTTGCTACAAGAATTAAAAACAAGCTTAATTTAAAATACATGATGGACTTGTTGTTTTCTGGCTTGAATCACCCCTGCCAGTAAATCACCTTTCCACGGCTTTGGGGGATGCAAGCCCTGCAGAAAATTTGGAGACTATTCGGAGGAACGGTGCGTAAAACAAATGGAGAGGGCTTACAGTTTCGAGGAAATTTCTACAAAATCTCTGGCTCCGACACATTTGATCAAGGTGACATATACACACACAGTGACAAAGATACATATACATAGTCTCACAAGGATATATATATAAAGATTATCAACACCCTAGCAGTGGGAAAAATACAGATACATATATGTTTTTTATGATCTTAGTAACTTGCATATTCCAGCGATTGAATTCTGTAGAAAATGTCTTCGATGAGATCAACGAACTCCGGCCATTGCCAGGGTTTGGCTCCCGAGTATACTGCAGCTACGACGAAATCGAAAGGGGAATGTTGAAAAGTGGTGCACCGTCCTTCTGGGCATTAATGAAATAATAACATGAAATTTGCTCAGCAAATCAGTGTTTGATAAAATATATATATTAAATTTAAAATCGAATATAATATGAATCATAAATAAATATATATTTATATATCTGATAAAATAGAGTCAAAATAATTTAATGTAAGCATAGCAATTATTTTCAGCGCAATCATCATATATGTCACTAACATCTTCTTAAACACTACCAACAAAATCCTCACAGACGAATGTAAATGAGTATAGAAATGGAACCCAGAAAAGTAACCAGACAAACACAAGAAAGAGTGGACATCCAACATCAACCCAAAATAAATAAATAAATAAAAATAAAAAAATTGTAGATGATCAGGGGCGTTGCAAAGATAACAAAGAAAAAATGCTACAAAATAAATGTTTGTAATACAAACATCTGTATTCAACATTACTACTCATCTTTTTATCGATAAACACAAACTATTTTAATTTATGAAAATTACCAAAAATGTATTAACGATTCTACCAAACCCTGCTGTGACCGCTGGCAACACCCGACAAAAAGAATCGATAAATAACAAAAATAAAATGAATGTTATTAATTGCATCCATCTCAATTCCCATTGTGTTAAGCTAATATTTAGTGTAACTATTTAGTAGTTTTTTAACTCTTTTATTAATTTTGATAAAATTATAAACTCTGTTTCTCCAATCTGTGGTCAATTCAATTTGATAGTTGTTTGTTGGGTCTTGTTTGATCAGTAAGATTAGTTTGAGGGTTTGTTTTTTATTTGGTTTTGTTTGGTTAATAAAGAGATTGTGAACATTTGTGTCGTATTTTTATTGACCATTTTAATGTGTAATTTTTGATTTATTATTTTTAATAATAAAATCATTTATGTATTCTAATAATAAATTTGATCGCTGCATCCAATTCCCTTCAAATTTGCATAACATAAAATGCTCGCATTTAACTTCTCTGTAAATTCGGACACCCACCTTACCAACTGCATTCAATACTTCGAACAAACAAAAAATGTTAATAATGTCCCAAATATTTCCTCTCATCACAATACAACAAATAATATTTTTTTAATGAACTTATTAAAAACTCGATACCTTACCCCTTCAAAACTTTCATACATATTTTTAATACCTAAAACGAAAGGACATCTCATTGATCAGTAAACCGGACAATAATTCTAATTTAAAAAAAAATAGAATGCTATAGTTTCCTTCTCAACATCGTGGCATGTAATTTAAATCTATTTATTTAAAGGTTGTTAAAGTTTTAATCTTTAGGTTTATGATATACCAACTGCATTCAATACTTCGAACAAATAGAAAATGTTAATAATGTCCCAAATATTTCCTCTCATCACAATACAACAAATAATATTTTTTTAATGAACTTATTAAAAACTCGATACCTTACCCCTTCAAAACTTTCATACATATTTTTAATACCTAAAACGAAAGGACATCTCATTGATCAGTAAACCGGACAATAATTCTAATTTAAAAAAAAATAGAATGCTATAGTTTCCTTCTCAACATCGTGGCATGTAATTTAAATCTATTTATTTAAAGGTTGTTAAAGTTTTAATCTTTAGGTCTATGATATTTAGTATTTAAACTGGCTAGAGTCTCGATTCTTTATTTGTATTTAAGTTTGTTTTTAGTGTATTGATTTATTTTTAAAGTCACTGTTTAGTATAGCTTGTAAATTTATATAGTGTAACCAGAGATTTTATTTAAATGTCATAAGTTTAATGTTTTTAGTATAGGGTTTGTGTATTTAGGTTAATGTTGTTTTATATAGATTTTAATCAAAATTTTAGTTGAGTAGATTTAGAGTGTTATAGTCTGTGTTAGAATAATCAATTTATGTTATTAAAATATTAAGTTAATTTTAAAAAATTTAAAAATAAAATTATTGTAAATAGATGAATAAGATACTAATATTATACTATGTATATTTTATTGAGTATCTTTCAGCGAGTTTTTAGTGAATAGCTCAACATTTATTGGAAGTGAAAGTGTGAAAAATTGTGCTCACATATGTAGGTTATCACTAGAAGTGAAAGCGTAAACAATTTTGTTCAAATTTGTAGGTGATCACAACAACAGTTGTCATGAGTAGCATGAGTTTATACCTAGAGTATGTGTTGACATACATTTCTATTTCTAGTTTGTGTGATTCCTCACCTCATGTCCGCACTAAAGGGGGAGTGTTGTATATTTCATATAATTATTGTTTGAGTGTGAGTGTGTACTAGGTTGTTGAAACAACTCACAAAGATTAAGTTAAGTAGAGTTATAATAGGAATTTAGATGTGGAAAATTAATTGTTAATAGGAGATCATTCCCTTATATATATGCATGGGAGATAATTCCCGTATATATATGCAAAGCAGATAATTGAGTAATTTGAGTAATTAATGAAGCTTTCTTTGTGTAATCTTTGACCATTTTCTAGAGTAGTGGGAAGATGCGAGGTCTTTTAGTGACCTAACTCTTGATATTGTTGTGAAGGTAAAACTTGTCAATCCATATTGATGATGTCTATTGATACCATTTGTAATGTTAAACTTTGTTAGTTATGTATGGTTTAATCCCATGCCATCTTCAATGGAACTTATGATTCTTATGTGTTACTAGTGTGATTTGATCATATTTTAGATTATTTGCATCCATTGGTGGATCAATATAGTTATTGAATTTCACAAACATGTACATTGGAAAATTTGGAATCTTCAATCTTGATCCAAGCACAATGGTTACAAATTTCCCTAGAAATCCATTAGTGAGGCCTACAGCGACCCACAAGTGTGAAGTGAGCATAACTTTCTCTCTATTGCACAAAATGAATTTAGCTTCTAATTGGTCATCAACAGGCTCCAGTGAAATTATTATCTTGATTTTCTCGACATTTCAACAATTGATTGGCATGCTCAATAATTTCAACATATGTCTATTGTGCAACTTGACCAAAGTGTTAGTTACAAATAAATGGATTGCAGCTTGAAATATGTTTTTCTTTTTAAGAGATAAAGAATTATCTAAGTGAGACATTACATATTCCATTCCTCTAAGGTTGGCTAAGAATAATTTTATTCATCAACAATTTACCATAATTGAATTGACATGGATTGATACCATATTGGCAAAAAATTGTATCCAATGTGACAACTATGTCAAAGCTCCCCACAATCTATTTTTGTATGAGATTCCTACATACATAGCCTGATATCCTTTTATTGGTGATAAGTGACCTAAGTCCCATACAATAATAATGAAGAAACCACCAAATGGGGTGTTCCTATCATGAGGGAACACTTCATGTAAGTGATCATCAATTTGAGTCAACAATTATGGCCCTTTGAATCCCATATCATCAATGAGATTTTAATGATAATGTTTCAGGTCTTTGTGCAAAGTTTCCAATGTTTGTCCCTCTAAACAATTCATCTCCTTAATAGGGATTCTAAGACCTACATAAATAGTTGAAGCATTAATATTGAAGGTTGTAATACCAGTTGGAACAAGCAATACAAAGGGAGATTGGTTAGTCCATGTGTGTACACACAATGCGATTTGATGTTGCTAATGAGATATAATTTTCCAGTGCCATCAGTCACTTGGATAATAATTTTTAGAGGGAAAGTCTTGCTTATTAGATATTTTTTTTGGAGATGGGAAACTGGAGAATTCATGGTGTGGATTTTGTGGAGGGAACAATTTAATGATATAAACGATATGATCGTTTCATGTAATGCTATGGGCACATCAATTTGGTTCCAATAATGATTGTTGTCAAAGTAACAATGGTTAAGCATATCCAGGTCAATTAGGTTTGTATTGTTGCTAGGATAGAGGTAAGATAAAAAAAATCCACTCAAAAATTTCCATGAGAACTTGATGATCGATTTCATCAGCTGTATGATCCTCACTGTCATCACTTTGAGAGCTTTCTATACTTAAGAAATCAACATGTTATGGACAATACGAGCTTCTTATTTGATCCTAATTTGGGACAAAATCATTTAGAAGCACCAATGTCTTAAATAATGTTTTGAAATGGTTTATATAAAATCATATCACTTTAACATAAACCTTAATAGCAATCTAAATATCTAGAAGGAATGATAGTCTAGTAGGGTATGACCCAAACAACTTCCCTCTCTTTCCATTTTTTTTTACAAAAATTATCATAAGACAAAGATATCATAGATTCAATCCATGGTAGTGCCTATAGAGAACAAGGACATTTTTTATAAACACCAACAAGGGTTGGTGTTGAAAGTGACTTAGTTGTTTCTTTAATAACCCGCCAAAAAATATTTCACCCAATATTCAAGGAGATAAATGAATGGCTACATATTATGATGGAAAATTTTTGTAACATGTGAAATGTCTCTTGCACACCTATATCATGATCAAATATTATTTCCTTAATGATTTTTTATAGGCACTTGATGCAGGGTCATGGGAAGTTATAACCTCTAAAATTTTGGTCGACATATGGTCATAAATTTTGGACAACATATAGTCATAAATTTTGGATCTTATCTCTACTTTTGATGCATAGTTTATAATTTATTTTAACATAGCATGGTGAGAGATAAAAAGTCATCTATCAACATTTTCCTACTAAATTGAAAGTATGTCAAGGTTATGGATGTTTATTCTGTCATCATTACAAGTTGACTTGTATACTATTCAAAAAAGAAGGAAGTTGCTTCATATAATTCCAAGATGATTTGTAATAACATTCAAGGGTAGATCATTTCCACTATAAGAATGAATTCTCGTTGAATTTATTGTGGTGTTGCACATGATTCCTAGTTTGTCATAATCTTTAAAATGATTAGATATAAATAATTTAGATGTTTGTATCAAACGAGGATCATTAAAATAGGAGTGGTGTACCATTGAGTTCCTTTAAAAATTTTCTCTCATGTTCCATGTTTTGAGATAGCTATCAAATAATTCTTTAACAAAATTTACTTCAAATGGGTTATCCTAGTCTAGCATGTCTATATTTGGTGCATTTTCTAGCCATATGAAACCATGGATATAGGGATAATCTCTTTGTTTCTTTTCATACCTATGAAGGAAAATTTCATAATTATAATATGATTATAACTACAATTATTATTGAAAAATATATATATTAAAAAATTGTTTTTTGTACCAAACCTATACCATAGTCCTTTGAGTGTAGATGTTTCTCTAACAATTCTTCAAAAAATATTGTGAATTTATGATGTATATAAAGAGATATAATATGTAGATTATTAATAATAATTGTTATTTTTTGTTTATGTCATGGACCCACATCAAGTGGAATTTCTATTAGCATTGTTTGGTATAGGTCAATCCATTTAACATCTATTGCACTAAGTATGAATATTAATTTTGGAAAAACTAGATTCATGATCATGTCTCATATTCCATTCATATTTTTTTCCAATACAATCTTGTTCCACGAATACTTGAACCAAAAAGCATGAGGTGTTCTAGTAACTTCTCATCTAGAAAGTCTTCAACCAAAAAGCATGAGGTGTTCTAGTAACTTCCCATCTAGAAAGTCTTAACCAAAAAGCATGAGGTGTTCTAGTAGCTTCCCATCTAGAAAGTCTTCAAGGAAACATTACAAGTATCCAATGGTTACCGTAAGGTGATCTTCAACATTTTTATTCACAATAATGAAACTATTATCTAATTTTGATGTCGCATCAAAAGATAGAGCAAAAATTAGCAAAATTTTGGATTGCTTCCAAATTTATTGTTGTGATACCAAATTAAGTGCATCATATTCATGCTTTTGGATCTCTTTAAGCCATGATTTTTTGAACATGGCATATAATGTGTGGAATAAGGTGTAAATTACCACAATAAATAAACCCTCTATGTTGTATTTATCAATAGGATACAAACCAACATGTGGCCATTCAATGAAATTTGTGGGTCTATCAATTAGGATTGCAAGTAATTTCTTATTTGTTCCATTTATATCCTTGAATTAGGAATATTTTATACACAAGATGAGGGATTTTATTACTATTATTTGGTAGAGTCACTTTCAAACTCATAAAATTCCTCATCACTATTTTGAGAATCTGGAATTTCATTTGTGAAATGTCGTAGCATGGGAGTGACATTTGTCAGTTTGATAGGTGATGTTGAGATTTATATTTGATATAGATAGACATCCTTGTTATATGAATAATTTTATATCTTGTATTCCAAAGTATATCTACTAAAAATTTATATTAAGTGATTGAAAATGGCAAGCTTCACATACATTTACCACACATGACTTGAGCACATAAACATGGTCCCAACCTGCCATTATTTCCCACCTACATGCTATCTTATGATTTTAACCATTCCATTATACTATTACACACTTTCAATAACCTCACTATCGATTTTAAACCTACATAATATCTTAAATACACATTTTTAGATCTTCAATTTAGTTCACTGATACATAGGTCAGTTATGTTAGTATCACCAGTCGATATTAAACTCATCTGGTTTGTAGCAAACCTCACCTAGAAATGATTAATTTTTAAAAAAAAACATTTCCTTAGGGTCGGCCCATATAACTAACATGTTGATGGTGTGATCAATTACCTAATTGGACTCACATATATACAAATCAAGGTCTCATGTGAAGGGAACTTGTCACTTATCTAACACAAATCTATACACTACTACACATTGGGAAATATACCCTATTCTTACCAAATTTGAAATATTCACTAGGATTAGTCACAATCCAAGTCTATATCATTTTGAATCCAAGTCAAATCAAGTTTTGTCTATTATCAAAGCCAAATCATTAGCTACATACATATAGTGAAGGAGTATAATTGCACAATCACACTAGGTGGGAGAAACACATGTGGCTTGATTTCTTTTAGAGTATAAAATATGTAGGCAATATTCATCATTAAATTAGGGTGATTGGGGCCAACTTATATCGTTACACTTTCCTAGGTTTTTATGTTTCTAGCCCACATAAGCACACCTAAGATTTCAAGGTGAAGGAGGTTGATTTTTGGATTTGTGTGCATCATTAGGGTTCAACATCACACATACAGAGCTTATAGATATATATGAAGGTAACAAATGATCATAGTCCCTCATTTTCACATATTTCAATATCAAGCAACACAAGTCAGTATCGACGATTGATATTAACCCATATCTCATGAAAGTAACCCTATGTAGACAAAAACATAGTTTCTAAACTAGGTGAATCATAGGCCTATTTTAGTTTGTTTTCCACTATCATAATATAGTCATAGTTAGTCAGTCGACAATAAAAGCTAAGTAATCATCTATTTATTATAAAAACTAAATATAACATATACCACTTGTCAAATCATTGCAATCAGTTTTAGTATTTTGCATTCAAATGTATGCTTGAATGTCATATTTATCAATTTGAATTATATTTCAATTTTCTATCATATTATAGTTTTTAAAACTAAACTAGGGTAAAACATATTGGTGAACCCGTACACAGGTCAAATTATTTCAAACCCTATGTCTCCATTAGGTTTGCATCCTTCTAGAGCTTTAGATTTAAGCCTTAGAGTTTTATTGTTAGACCTGATTTTTTATTATTCCCTAATAATACATGGCCATAATGAATGAACATATTTGGTTAACAGAAAACATGAATGTACTTTTTTCATATTATTTTACATGGATAGTATATGTTATTTAGATTAATTATGTAAGAAAATGTGTCAAATGGTTCAAATCTAAGAACACTAATAAGATTACAATTAAAAATGAACAATCCCAAGCCTTCTTTAAATCTTATTGTTGCAACATCCAATATGAATTTCATATTCTTACTACTAGACATAAAATGGCATGCATTGCCTCCTTTGTTCTTACTCCTATGGATTATACAATACATACCATACACCCTATTCATGGACTTATCATGAATGTTGAGACTCATAATACTTGTGTCTACTTATCAAATAAATGCCATGGACAACCAAGAATTCACTAAATATCTTAATATGAATCCACATAAGATTAATGCAAAGTTATATATTTCCAAAGATGAATAAAAAATTTGGCCTAAGTTATGACATCATGTGTTCAGACCTATACTTTGGTACTATTCCTATGTCTACACCTCTAGTGGTATATGTGACATCCACCCAAGGTTTGGTGGTAACACGAGGCCTACATCAAATGTTTGTGTCTATTCCTACATAAGGAACCTTTACCCCGCCCATGATTACTTTTCATATTTCATAACCAACCTCACCTACTACATGTTCCCTTGAGTAGAATATTATAGATTTGGGGAAGATGCAAGATAATGGGGGACAAAAGGGGGGGTATACAGTGACAATTTTTTTCTAAAAATAATAATAGTTGAACTTGGAGAGAATCTTAGAGACACTTTGAAAAAGAATTTGACAATGACATAAAAACAGAAGATCCAAGCTTGACAAAGAAATCAAGGAAAGACAAATGTAGCAGTGTGAGGTAGTTAGTTGGAATTTTGTCGGCTGGTTTTACTCTAAAGACCCATATGCTGATTGGCCTCGTGGATGTTATTAAAAACTTTCATTCAATCATGCTACTAATTCGAAATTCCAAACCTGCATCAATGATTCCCTTGGGTACATTTACAATTCTCTTTTGTATATAGTTATTAATAAGGACATCATATGTCAAATCTATACACGATAAAATAGATTTGAAATTTGTTTTAAACATTTTGTAAAAAAAAATGGTCTAATAGAAAGTATTTATATCTGGAAAAATTAATTAAAGAGAAGTTATTATAAAAATTTTGCATTTCAAATCTCTAGAAGTGTCCAAAAGTCTCCTACATTTACTTCTCCATGAAGGGAGTTGCAATCATAAATAACTTATTTGTAATCATTAAAACAGTGAAAACTATAATACTCTTAAACTTAATTATATCTAAAACAATTCAACTTTAATAATAATTATGGATAATTTTCCAACACTATAATAATTTACTTTCTTGCAAATATATTCTATAAAAGTGTAAAGAGGATTGTCTCTATGTATCATGTTCAAATCCTAAAATCAAAATATTAAATATATTCAAATTTTACCTCTTTTCAATGAACAAATTATATAAGCTCAAGAAAAATATAGAATAAATTGATTATAATTATTATAAATTTGAATCTATGAAAAGTTATATACAAAACTATTTATTATGATTTTAAATTATTGAAATAAAAATAGAAGTTCACACCTATAAAATTCTGATGGCAATAAATATATCAAATAATTATGCTCAGAATTACTAGCAAATACTTATCCACTTTATCCCAAGTCTCACATTGATTGTTGTTTTTACTTATGTTTTATTAAAAAATGATTTCAAGAATGTTCCAAAATGTTTTAACATAAATATATGTAACATTTAAAGGAATATATTTAACTAATTAAATTAGCAAATACTTATCCACTTTATCCTTAGTCTCACATTGATTGTTGTTTTTACTTATGTTTTATTAAAAAATGATTTCAAGAATGTTCCAAAATGTTTTAACATAAATATATGTAACATTTAAAGGAATATATTTAACTAGTTAAATAAGCTGTTATTATTAGTAGTTAGCAAAATTATGTAATTTGAGCTTGACTTGATGTTGATCTACATCCAATTCATATATTTAGAATTTTTAATGAAGTTATGTATTTAAATTGTCATAGCAATCAAACTACACATAAAAAAAATGACCAGTCTCTTAAATCCCTTAACACCAAGAATATTAATATAACTCTTTCCACATAAGTACTTGTTATAGAGTCCTCAACAACCTACATGAAAGATCTTGCATTCAAAATTATCTCTGGGCTGTTTAGTCATTATACATTTCTTATTTTATTTTTCCATAAATTTTTTGGTACTAAAATGAATCTGTCTTACATCCAAAATGGATTTTTCAAATTGAAAATCAACAAAAATAAAATAAAAAAAATCAAATATAATTAATTTTATAATAAAATTTACATTTACATCTTCTGGGATTTCATAGTATAATTACTATCTCCATTGAAATACTTACATTTCTTTGGTAAACTTGATGGAAAACCAACATTCAAGGTTTAAATCATGGTTAGATCCTTATATAGTAATTTGTGACATGTCGCAACAATTTTGTGTTATTGTCATAGGTTTATCTTACATTCAAGATGGACTGATTCCATTGGTTAAATTTTAGCACCATGAAAATTCAGTTACAAATTATTTTAAAATCTCTACCATCTGCATCATCTGCTATTATATATTGATATAATATATTTTTTGCATGTCATCGTGGGCCATAAATTTTGACATTTCTGATAGTCTAAGTGGCCTATATATTTCTACCCAGTGCAGGTTGTTTACATAGTAAATAAATACAAGCACAAAAAAAGTAATATATATAATTTAGAACACCTTGACAACATAAAATTTATAGATTGATATAATGACTTCAAAGTAGGTGATGGATCCAACATGAACAGAGTTTAGTTATCCGCCTTCTGTCCTCATAGTAGTTACTTTGCCCTCTTTGTGAATTTTAGTAAGAGAAACTACAACCTCTTGAGAAAATCTTAATCCAGAGGAAGCAACAGATGGAGATTTAGCATGATCATGAACAGGGTGTTGAATTGATCTTGTTGAGGAACTAAAATCCGCTGGGTAATATCATTAAGAGTCGCGTTCCCTTCTACTCTGCTGGTTTTTATTACTGCAAATGGATATTGCCACAGGGGTTGAAAACTTTGGCTTATCCTAAAACAACCATCTTCCACATGCAAGTTCATTAGATTGCCAATTTTTATCACAGAAGGAAAGGAACTTAAGCAACACGATTATAACATTGTGGTTTTCATCTTAACTTACTGGACAGGTGAAGTGTGCCAGAAGATATTGATGGTAAATCAAGAACCGAAACTTCCTTTTCTGCATAGAGTTATAAACCATATCAATTAATTGTAGTGGAATATGTTTCTAAACATGTACGTAAAATTGCTGCTGTTGAGGATGCACACCATGTGTTTGACAAAATTCCTGAATGAAACTCCCGTCATGCTACTTTCTACAGTGTTATCACTGTTCTTACTACACACAAACCCGCTATAAATTCTTCTACATATCTTCAAGTATTACAGACCTGCATTTCCAAGAAAGCCTTTTTAGAGGGCAAGCAAATCCATTCCCACATCAATGAGAGGGAATTAAATTTTGCCCACACAAACTTTTACAGAATATCCTTATACACATTTATAGGAAGTGCAAAATTCTAGTGGATGTTCAGAGAGGGTTTAACCAAATGTGGACTGTTTGACAAAATGCCTCAAAGAAAAGTGACCTCGTGGAATGCGATGACTGCAAATTAACAGGTTTTAAGGCTTTTCAAAGAAATGCCTCGATCAGATGTAATCATATTGAATCGCATGGTTGCAGGATATGCACAAAATAGATTTGTTCAAGAAGCCCTGAAGACATTTAAGCAAATGCAATTTGCAGGTTTAAAGCCAAACTGCATAATTTTTGCCACCATCCTCCCAGCATGTGCCAAATTATGGAAAAACAATAAAGCTGCAATTCGTCTCATATAAAAATTATGATCTATTAATGTCAATTCTTCAAGCATTCCAATATAAACAAGGGCGCAGAGCGCCAAGTCCCTGCGAGAAGCAGGGGAAGCAGAGGTTAGTTTAGAGGTATTTAATGAAGATTTTATTTAGTTCAGAAATATGCAATTAAATGAACAGAAACTTTGTTTCTAAACATGGTAAAACAATGAAAATATTGGGTGTGCAAATCGAGAGACAAATGAAAAGTTTAGCTTTGTAAATGAACCAATGTTTGCATTCATGCATAACGAAAAACTCTAGGACAAAATGTATTGAAATATTTGTGTGTTTACATGAACAGTAGATATGTTCTATACCACTCTTACTGTTATAACTTTTGGACAATTCTTGTTCTGATTGTTGTATGTATTTATATTTTTTGTTGTTGTTACAAGAAAGATTAAAAATGAAAGGATATGGAATGGGTGCAAATAAAACATCACCTGCAATACCACGTGAAGGTCCAGTCTTGAATCTGCTACCCCTAACTGCACTTCCTCCATTTTTGAGGCCGCCTTCTGATCTTCAGCATGGCAGTAGTACTAACAGACATAACAATCAGAAAAACCTGATATTTCATAATCTAGCATTGATTGTTAATGATATGGAGCTTGTTAATGACATATGATGCTTTGAGGCGACATATTGAACACCAACAACGAAATTGCTATAAATTCAAAGGATTGAAAGTCAAAATTCAGATATGCTATTTAATGGATTCAGATTCCTCTTTACTGTCTTTGTTTTCACCCTTTGCAATAACAAGGTATAAGTAGAGTACATAATACAATACACCAAAGTTTTTATCTACTTAATTATTCCAAAGTCAAAAATAGATTTGCTTCCGTTAAAATGAATATAAAAAACTAAAATGAAGAGGAACGGCACAGGTTGTCTTCTTAACGGTTACACCTGCGGATAAAATGAAAAGAACTTTATCAAGAAGAAAATAATAATTAATAGACAGAAAAATAAATCTCATGTCATCCACCATATTCTGTCACAAAATTGGGAGACCCACATTCTCAAAAAAAAAAGCTCTGTAAGGAGGTGGCCAACTCACTACAGCAAAAAGGACAGAAGATTTTCATGGACAAATGTGCCCAACACCATACAGTTAAACAGGTGGGTCGCCAAAAAACAGGGCCAAATCTGAACACGTTGTTTGGGAGACAATCTGGAACCTCTGCTGGGTGCAACTTATGACAAGGATAAGATTAAGAGTATTTATCCTTAAAGCGCACTAAAGATTTCAGGAAGAAGAGGAAATTAAACTCTAAGCTAAAAAAATTGTCCTCGAAGTCACGAAATCAGACTGCAAACTAAGAAGCTTGACTCCAAATTACTAACTACTAAAAGGAAACAGAAAAGAACAAAAACCTATACTAAAGCAAACTGAGCGAGCGTAGATTAAAAACAGAGATAATAGTCTAAACCAGCGAATGCAGCACTCAAAAATTAGATGCAAAGTGTAATACACACGTAGGTCTTAGTAATGACAGCCAGCAGTGGCCGCCGCTGCATGCAGCAGCCGGCCAAGCCTGCGCTCCAACAGCACCCTGCCAACGACACGGTTAGGTCGGTGGTTAAGGTACTTGGCTAACATGTTTCTTGCCCATCCGATGCATTCGCCTCACTCGTTCCAAGCGCCCTGTAGACATCTGACATTCCATCATTACAAACTTTGCCTCAAAGAGTGCATTCCGAATAAGCTGCCCATAACATGAAATTGTAACAAGAGAAAGGAACAAAATGTACTCTACTGGGACATTGTGATCTAGATTAATTTATGTTTTGCACCCAGCGATAGAACGCTTCCAAATCTTCATCTTCCATCTATCCTTCCCGTCAATTCACAATAACGTTAAATCAAATATGCACTGGCCGACGTGTAATGAAACTCGTGACGAAATCGAAGAGAGTCGCTTTCACGATATAATTGTTAAACGCAAGAAACAGAGGTGAAGCAGCTCGCACTCCCAGAAGAAAGACGCCCACAGTACATATACATTATATATATGTCATGCCCAGACATGGAGCTAAATGCATATTTGTAGTCTGTTGAAAGCGCAGACGGGCTTTCTGAGTCCGTTGAAATCCTTGACTGAAATGGAAAATGGTTCCGCTTGAGTTGAAACAGCGGAGATAAAAAGAATGGTGGCGGTGTTGCTCTTGGGCTGAGTTAAAGAAAATAAAAGAACAGAACTTGCACATGGAGCATGTCTCCTCCATCTGAACATTGCTATGGTCGGCGGCTGGGGGCAAGTGAGCACCTATCCTGCAAAAATTAATTAAAATGACACCTGCCAATGAGTGCCAGTTGCCACAAGAATTAAAAACAAGCTTAATTTAAAATACATGATGGACTTGTTGTTTTCTGGCTTGAATCACCCCTGCCAGTAAATCACCTTTCCACGGCTTTGGGGGATGCAAGCCCTGCAGAAAATTTGGAGACTATTCGGAGGAACGGTGCGTAAAACAAATGGAGAGGGCTTCCAGTTTCGAGGAAATTTCTACAAAATCTCTGGGTCCGACACATTTGATCAAGGTGACATATACACACACAGTGACAAGGATACATATACATAGTCTCACAAGGATATATATAAAGATTATCAACACCCTAGCAGTGGGAAAAATACAGATACATATATGTTTTTTATGATCTTAGTAACTTGCATATTCCAGCGATTGAATTCTGTAGAAAATGTCCTCGATGAGATCAACGAACTACGGCCATTGCCAGGGTTTGGCTCCCGAGTATACTGCAGCTACGACGAAATCGAAAGGGGAATGTTGAAAAGTGGGGCACCGCCCTTCTAGGCATTAATGAAATAATAACATGAAATTTGCTCAGCAAATCGGTGTTCGATAAAATATATATATTAAATTCAAAATCGAATATAATATGAATCATAAATAAATATATATTTATATATCTAATAAAATAGAGTCAAAATAATTTAATGTAAGCATAGCAATTATTTTCAGCGCAATCATCATATATTTCACTAACATCTTCTTACACACTACCAACAAAATCCTTACAGACGAATGTAAACGAGTATAGAAATGGAATCTAAAAAAGTAACCAGAAAAACACAAGAAAAAGTGAACATCAAAAAAAAAAAATGTAGATGATCAGGGGCCTTGAAAAGATAACAAATAAAAAATGTTACAAAAGAAAGAGTGAACATCAAAAAAAAAAATGTAAATGATCAGGGGCGTTGCAAAGATAACAAAGAAAAAATGCTACAACAGAAAGAGTGGACATCAAAAAAAAAATATATAGATGATCAAGAGCGTTGCAAAGATAACAAAAAAAAAAATGCTACAAAATAAATGTTTGTAATACAAACATCTGTATTCAACATTACTACTCATCTTTTTATCGATAAACACAAACTATTTTAATTAATGAAAATCACCAAAAATGCATTAACGATTCTACCAAACCCTGCTGTGATCGCTGGGAATACCTGACAAAAAGAATCAATAAACAACAAAAATAAAATGAATGTTATTAATTGCATCCATCTCAATTCCCATTGTGTTAAGCTAATATTCAGAGTAACTATTTAGTAGTTTTTTAACTCTTTTATTAATTTTGATAAAATTATAAAATCTGTTTCTCCAATCTGTGGTCAATTAAATTTGATAGTTGTTTGTTGGGTCTTATTTGATTAGTATGATTGGTTTGAGGGTTTTTTTATTTGGTTTTGTTTAGTTAGCAAAGAGATTGTGAACATTTGTATTGTGTTTTTACCGATCATTTTACTGTATAACTTCTGATTTATTATTTTTAATAATAAAGTCATTTATATATTTTAATCATAAATTTGATAGCTGCATATAACTCCCTTTAAATCTACATAATATAAAATGCTCACATTTAATTTCCTTGTAATTTCGGACACCCATCTTACCAACTGCATTCAATACTTACTTCGAACAAATAAAAAATGTTAATAATGTCCCAAATATTTCCTCTAATCACAATATAACAAATAATATTTTTTTAATTAACCTGTTAAAAACTTGATACCTTACCCCTTCGAAACTTTCATTCATATTTTTAACACCTAAAACGAAAGGACATCTCATTGATCAGTGAACCGGACAATAATTCTAATTTTAAAAAAATAGAATGCTATAGTTTCCTTCTCAACATCGTGGCATGTAATTTAAATCTATTTATTTAAAGGTTGTTAAAGTTTTAATCTTTAGGTCTATGATATTTAGTATTTAAACTGGCTAGAGTCTCGATTCTTTAATTGTATTTAAGTTTGTTTTTAGTGTGTTGATTTATTTTTAAAGTCACTGTTTAATATAGCTTGTAAATTTATATAGTGTAACCAGCAAAGATTTTATTTAAATGTCATAAGTTTAATGTTTTTAGTATAGGGTTTGTGTATTTAGGTTAATGTTGTTTTATATAGTTTTTAATCAAAATTTTAGTTGAGTGGATTTAGAGTGTTATAGTCTGTGTTAGAATAATCAGTTTATGTTATCAAAATATAAAGTTAATTTAAATTTAAAAAAAAATAAAACTATTGTAAACAGAGGAATAAGGTATTAATATCATATTATGTACATTCTATTGAGTATCTTTCAGTGAATTTTTAGTGAATAGCTTAACACTTATTGGAAGTGAAAGTGTGAAAAATTGTGCTCACATATGTAGGTTATCACTAGAAGTATATGGTTTCCCAGTGAAAAGCCCAACATAAACTAGAAGTGAAAGCGTAAACAATTTTGTTCAAATATGTAGGTGATCACAACAACAATCGTCATGAGTAGCACGAGTTTATACCTAGAGTATGTGTTGACATACATTTCTATTTCTAGTTCGTGTGATTCCTCACCTTATGTCCGCACTAAAGGGGGAGTGTTTTATATTTCATATAATTATTGTTTGAGTGTGAGTGTGTACTAAGTTGTTGAAACAACTCACAGAGATTAAGTTAAGTAGAGTTCTAATAGGAATTTAGATGTGGAAAATTAATTGTTAATAGGAGATCATTCCCTTATATATATGCATAGGAGATAATTCCCCTATATATAGGCGTAGAAGATAATTGAGTAATTTGAGTAATTAATGAAGCTTTCTTTGTGTAATCTTTGACCATTTTCTAGAGTAGTGGGAAGATGTGAGGTCTTTTAGTGACCTAGCTCTTGATATTGTTGTGAAGGTAAAACTTGTCAATCCATATTGATGATGTCTATTGATACCATTTGTAATGTTAAACTTTGTTAGTTATGTATGGTTTAATCCCATGCCATCTTCAATGTAACTTATGATTCTTATGTGTTACTAGTGTGATTTGATCATATTTTAGATTATTTGCATCCATTGGTGGATCAATATAGTTATTGAATTTCACAAACATGTACATTGGAAAATTTGGAAGCTTCGATCTTGATCCAAGCACAATGGTTACAAATTTCCCTAGAAATCCATTAGTGAGGCCTATAGTGACCCACAAGTGTGAAGTGAGCATAACTTTCTCTCCATTGCACAAAATGAATTTAGCTTCTAATTGGTCATCAACAGGCTCCAGTGAAATTATTTTCTTGATTTTCTCGACATTTCAACAATTGATTGGCATGCTCAATAATTTCAACATATGTCTATTGTGCAACTTGACTAAAGTGTTAGTTACAAATAAATGGATTGCAGCTTGAAATATGTTTTTCTTTTTAAGAGATAAATAATTATGTAAGTGAGACATTACATATTCCATTCCTCTAAGGTTGGCTAAGAATAATTTTATTCATCAACAATTTACCATAATTGAATTGACATGGATTGATACCATATTGGCAAAAAATTGTATCCAATGTGACAACTATGTCAAAGCTCCCCACAATCTATTTTTGTATGAGATTCCTACATACATAGCCTGATATCCTTTTACTGGTGATAAGTGACCTAAGTCCCATACAATAATAATGAAGCAACCACCAAATGGGGTGTTCCTATCATGAGGGAACACTTCATGTAAGTGATCATCGATTTGAGTCAATAATTATGGCCCTATGAATCCCATATCATCAATGAGATTTTAATGATAATGTTTTAGGTCTTTGTGCAAAGTTTCCAATGTTTGTCCCTCTAAACAATTCATCTCCTTAATAGGGATTCTAAGACCTACATAAATAGTTGAAGCATTAATATTGAAGGTTGTAATACCAGTTGGAACAAGCAATACCAAGGGAGATTGGTTAGTCCATGCGTGTACACACAATGCGATTTGATGTTGCTAATGAGATATAATTTTCCAGTGCCATCAGTAACTTGGATAATAATTTTTAGAGGGAAAGTCTTGCTTAGTAGATATTTTTTTGGAGATGGGAAACTGGGGAATTCATGGTGTGGATTTTGTGGAGGGAACAATTTAATGATATAAACGATATAATTGTTTCATGCAATGCTATGGGCACATCAATTTGGTTCCAATAATGATTGTTGTCAAAGTAACAATGGTTAAGCATATCGAGGTCAATTAGGTTTGTATTGTTGCTAGGATAGAGGTAAGATAAAAAAAAGCCATTCAAAAATTTCCATGAGAACTTGATGATCGATTTCATTAGCTGTATGATCCTTACTGTCATCACTTTGAGAGCTTTCTATACTTAAGCAATCAAGATGCTATGGACAATACAAGCTTCTTATTTGATCCTAATTTGGGACAAAATCTTATTTAGAAGCACCAATGTCTTAAATAATGTTTTGAAATGGTTTATATAAAATCATATCACTTTAACATAAACCTTAATAGCAATCTAAATATCTAGAAGGAGTGATAGTCTAGTAGGGTATGACCCAAACAACTTCCCTCTCTTTCCATTTTTTTTTACAAAAATTATCATAAGACAAAGATATCATAGATTCAATCCATGGTAGTGCCTGTAGAGAACAAGGACATTTTTTATAAACATCAACAAGGGTTGGTGTTGAAAGTGATTTAGTTGTTTCTTTAATAACCCGCAAAAAAATATTTCACCCAATATTCAAGGAGATAAATGAATAGCTACATATTGTGAGGGGAAATTTCTGTAACATATGAAATGTCTCTTGAACACCTATATCATGATCAAATATTATTTCCTTAATGATTTTTTATAGGCACTTGATGCAGGGTCATGGGAAGTTATAACCTCTAAAATTTTGGTCGACATATGGTCATAAATTTTGGATCTTATCTCTACTTTTGATGCATAATTTATGATATATTTTAACATATCATGGCGAGAGATAAAAAGTCATTTATCAACATTTTCCTACCAAATTGAAAGTATGTCAAGGTTATGGATGTTTATCCTGCCATCATTACAAGTTGACTTGTATACTATTCAAAAAAGAAGGAAGTTGCTTCATATAATTCCCAAGATGCTTTGTAATAACATTCAAGGGTAGATCATTTCCACTATAAGAATGAATTCTCATTGAATTTATTGTGGTGTTGCACGTGATTCCTAGTTTGTCATAATATTTAAAATGATTAGATATAAATAATTTAGATGTTTGTATCAAACGAGGATCATTAAAATAGGAGTGGTGTACCATTGAGTTCCTTTAAAAAATTTCTCTCATGTTCCATGTTTTGAGATAGCTATCAAATAATTATTTAACAAAATTTACTTCAACTGGGTTATCCTAGTCTAGCATGTCTATATTTGGTGCATTTTCTAGCCATATGAAACCATGGATATGGGGATAATCTCTTTGTTTCTTTTCATACCTATGAATGAAAATTTCATAATTATAATATGATTATAACTACAATTATTATTGAAAAATATATATTTTAAGAAATTATTTTTTTTACCAAACCTGTACCATAGTCCTTTGAATGTAGATGTTTCTCTAACAATTCTTCAAAAAATATTGTGAATTTATGATGTATATAAAGAGATATAATATGTAGTTAATAAATAGTAATTGTTATTTTTTGTTTATGTCATGGGCCCACATCAAGTGGAATTTATATTAGCATTATTTGGTGTAGGTCGATCCATTTAGCATCTATTGCACTAAGTATGAATAATGATTTTGGAAAAACTAGATTCATGATCATGTCTCATATTCCATTCATATTTTTTTCCAATAAAATCTTGTTCCATAAATACTTGAACCAAAAAGCATGAGGTGTTCTAGTAACTTCTCATCTAGAAAGTCTTCAACCAAAAAGCATGAGGTATTCTAGTAACTTCCCATCTAGAAAGTCTTAACCAAACAACATGAGGTGTTCTAGTAGCTTCCCATCTAGAAAGTCTTCAAGGCAACATTAAAAGTATCAAATGGTTACCGTAAGGTTATCTCAAACATTTTTATTCAAAATAATGCAACTATTATCTAATTTTGATGTCGCATCAAAAGATAGAGCAAAAATTAGCAGAATTTTGGATTGCTTCCAAATTTATTGTTGTGATACCAAATTAAGTGCATCATATTCATGCTTTTGGATCTCTTTAAGCCATGATTTTTTGAACATGACATATAATGTGTGGAATAAGGTGTAAATTATCACAATAAATAAACCCTCTATGTTGTATTTATCAATAGAATACAAACCAACATGTGGCCATTCAATGAAATTTGTTGGTCTATCAATTAGGATTGCAAGTAATTTCTTATTTATTCCATTTATATCCTTGAATTAGGAATATTTTATACAAAAGATGAGGGATTTTATTATTGTTATTTGGTAGAGTCACTTTCAAACTCATAAAATTCCTCATCACTATTTTGAGAATCCATAATTTCAGTTGTGAAATGTCGTAGCATGGGAGTGACATTTGTCAGTTTGGTAGGTGATGTTGAAATTTATATTTGATATAGATGGACATCCTTGTTATATGAATAATTTTATATCTTATATTCCAAAGTATAACTAGTAAAATTTATATTAAGTGATTGAAAATGGCAAGCTTCACATACATTTACCACACATGACTTGAGCACATAAACATGGTCCCAACCTGCCATTATTTCACACCTACATGCTATCTTATGAGTTTAACCATTACATTATACTGTTACACACTTTCAATAACCTCACTATCTATTTTAAACCTAAATAATATCTTACATACACATTTTTAGATCTTCAATTTAGTTCACTGATACACAGGTCAGTTATGTTAGTATCACCAGTCGATATTAAACTGATCTGGTTTGTAGCAAACCTCACCTAAAAATGATTAAATTTTAAAAGAAAACATTTCCTTAGGGTCTGCCCATATAACTAACATGTCGATGGTGTGATAAATTACCTAATTGGACTCACATATATACAAATCAAGGTCTCATTTGAAGGGAACTTGGCACTTATCTAACACAAATCTATACACTACTACACATTGGGAAAATATACCCTGTTCTTCCCAAATTTGAAATATTCACTAGGATCAGTCACAATCCAAGTCTGTATCATTTTGAATCCAATTCAAATCAAGTTTTGTCAATTATCAAAGCCAAATCATTAGCTACATACATATAGTGAAGGAGTATAATTGCACAATCACATTAGGTGGGAGAAACACATGTGGCTTGATTTCTTTTAGAGTATAAAATATGTAGGCAATAGTCATCATTAAATTAGGGTGATTGGGGCCAACTTATATCGTTACACTTTCCTAGGTTTTTTAGGTTTCTAGCCCACATAAGCACACCTAAGATTTCAAGATGAAGGAGGTTGATTTTTGGATTTGTGTGCATCATTAGGGTTCAACATCACACATACAAAGCTTATAGATATAGATGAAGGTAAAAAATGATCATAGTCCCTCATTTTCACATATGTCAATATCAAGCAACACAAGTCAATATCGACAATTGATATTGACCCATATCTCATGAAAGTAACCCTATGTAGACAAAAACATAGTTCCTAAACTAGGTGAATCATAGGCCTATTTTAGTTATTTTTCCACTATCATAATATAATCATAGTTAGTCAGTCGACAATAAAAGCTAAGTAATCATCTATTTATTATAAAAACTAAATATAACATATACCACTTGTCAAATCATTTCAATCAGTTTTAGTATTTTACATTCAAATGTATGTTTGAATGCCATATTTATCAATTTGAATTATATTTCAAGTTTCTATCATATTATAGTTTTTAAAACTAAACTAGGGTAAAACATATTGGTGAACCCGTACACAGGTCAAATTATTTCAAACCCTATGTCTCCATTAGGTTTTCATCCTTCTAGGGCTTTAGATTTAAGCCTTAGAGTTTTATTTTTAGACCTATTTTTTTATTATTTCCTAATAATACATGGCCATAATGAATGAACATATTTGGTTAACAGAAAACATGAATGTACTTTTTTCATATTATTTTACATGGATAGTATATGTTATTTAGATTAATTATGTAAGAAAATGTGTCAAATGGTTCAAATCTAAGAACACTAATAAGATTAAAATTAACAATGAACAATCCCAAGCCTTCTTCAAATCTTATTGTTGCAACATCCAATATGAATTTCATATTCTTACTACTAGACATAAAATGGCATGCATGGCCTCCTTTGTTTTTACTCCTATGGATTATACAATACATACCATACACCCTATTGATGGACTTATCATGAATGTTGAGACTCATAATAATTATGTCTACTTATCAAATAGATGCCATGAACAACCAAGAATTCACTAAATATATTAATATGAATCCACATAAGATTAATGCAAAGTTATATATTTCCAAAGATGAATAAAAAATTTGGCACAAGTTATGACATCATGTGTTCAGACCTATACTTTGGTACTATTCCTATGTCTACACCTCTAGTGGTATATGTGACATCCACCCAAGGTTTGATGGTAACACGAGGCCTACATCAAATGTTTGTGCCTATTCCTACATAAGGAACCTTTACCCCACCCATGATTACTTTTCATATTTCATAACTGACCTCACCTACTACATGTTCCCTTCAGTAGAATATTATAGATTTGGGGTAGATGCAAGATAATGGGTGACAAAAAGTGGGGTATACAGTGACAATTTTTTTTTGAAAATAATAATAGTTTAACTTGGAGAGAATCTTAGAGACACTTTGAAAAAGAATTTGACAATGACATAAAAACACGAATTGTGAAATTTTGAATGTAGTTTATAAATACATAATTTTTTCCAATACGTAGATGATAAAAGTTTATGAAATAGATGCATTTATGACAATAGGTTGGTCATTTTTCGTAAAAATATCAGGAGAGTGCATGTGTATGAACACATGTTTTTTAAGTAAACGATTGAATTTTTGTATGAAATTTCATACATAGATAGGTGAAATGTCTAATATTGTTGCGATTTTTTTTTAATTTTATTTTATTATATATATAATTTTTAAATAATTTTACAAGTCAAAAAAGATGGAAAATTGAAATTGCAAGTGTACGAACACAACTTTTTGACCTTAAATTCATGAAAATAGAAAAAAAATTAAATCATAGTTGACAATGTGTAGATTGTTGAGATATAAGTTTATGAACTTTCAATTAATATTTGAAAATTTATAAGGGAATTGGTGATGATATGTATATAGTCCATAATGAGGTATGTTATGTATAAATTAAGTAATAAATATAAATAATATTCTAACATTAAACACATACACACACACACACACACACACACACACACACACACACACACACACACACACACACACATTCTAAAACTACACTTTCTCTTTTACAAACCCATATATTTTTTTTCAAAAAACAATAAAAGATGCCTAATCAGATGTGTCGACAAAGATGAAAAAGGCTCCTAGTTTTTGTAGAAATTAAGTGAGCTGCTCCATCACCAGTTTCAAGCTAGGTTCAAACCTCTCCAAGCCTGTACCCAAAGCAAATTTGGATGGAAAACATAGAAAGATATTAAAATTTTGAAAGGTTGTTCACCCTATGCAAAGGGTGTACATCTTATGAAAAGGATGCAAGCCCTTTATAAAGGGTATACGCCCTTTGCAAAGGGCTTGCATCCTTTGCATAGGATTTACACCGTTTTCAAAGGGTATACGCCCTTTAAGAGGCATTTTTTTTTTTTTGTAATAAGACTTTTTAAGGCCATGTATTTCTATGTTTATTTTGCAAAGGGCGTACATCTTATGAAAAGGATGCAAGCCCTTTAGAAAGGGCATACACCCTTTGCAAAGGGCTTGCATCCTTTGTATAGGATGTACACCCTTTGCAAAGGGTGTACGCCCTTTAATATGCATGCATTTTTTTTTTTTTGCAATTAGACTTCTGAAGGCCATGTATTTCTATGTTTATTTTGCAATTAGGTTTTATTTTTTCAAGCATATATTTAGTAAAATAAATGTTAATTAAAGTTTACATTTAATTTTATATTACATTTTATATTCTTATACTTAATGTTTATTTTACTAAATATAAGAAATTAGGGCCACTCAACATCTTCTAAAATTGATTACAGACTTGTAGGAGTTACCATTTAGAAGTTAGTTTTTCAAATTCCATTATAGTCAATACCTAGTTTTTAGAATTTTAGAATCAGAAGATAAAATGAGAAATGAGGTCATAAATCTTGTTATGTATGTAATAGATCTATACCATTGATTATGCCCCATATTTTACGTAATTGAGTATGCCCTACCTACTTTACGTACTTGAGTATGCCCTACATGATTGAATACCCGAGCTTGAAGGTAGATTCTAAAATAATTTGCAAGTTTTTTATGTAAAGGGTTCACAAACAATCTCTCTCTTTGTCTTATTCAATACACATTTCCTTCGCAATGGCTTATGATTTCTCTGGTAGTGGTTCTCTTGTTCAATTTTCATGCAAGGTTCTTATGTGCACCTGATTGTTTTATGGATCTTGATACTTTAAACATGATCTCTCATCATATTGGACTATTCATACTTCTTATACCCTTATCAATGCAATAATTTGTTGCATACACTTATGTGCATACCTTAGGACCTAGTCTTGTAGCCTTTTTTTCTCCTTTTCAATAGGTACATTATTGTACAGATTCAAATTAAGTAACCAAAGCCTTTTGAGAACACCCTCTATCGTCTTCCCCCTAACTACAAACTTCTAGGATTGACCTCATTATTTTGGCCACTTAGCTTAGCCTTCTTAAGCCACTATTAAGGCTTATTAGGTTTGGTTATACTCTAAATTCACACAGTCATTTGTGTACGTATGAAGACATACATTATCCTCTTGAAACCTACAAAATATATTAGCCCATGCCACTATGCAACTAATATCAAAAAATTGGACCTAGTTTACTAGTGGAAGCAATTTTAAATCTTGGTTTTGTAAAGAAACCCTAACTGCAGTGATTACACAGTCAGGATAACTTGAGAGCATTTAAATGGTGGTTTTATGGACTAAAAACAAATTATTTGACCTATAAAAGGTTATTAAACTTGTCTCCAACATGATACACCTATACCAAGCATTAATATCTCATAAACACATCCCTATTCTCCTTTCCTACTTAATTTTCTATTTCATTGTACATACAGGGCAAGTCTACAAGGTTTATAAAGACTATCTAAAAACTCTTATGTTTTCAAAATGATTTTCAAATGCCTTTGACCATTGACTTAACTCTATACAAATTCCATCCAACTCACTTAATCTCCAAGAGTCAACTTAACACCTCTTTTGGTCTCTTTCAACTCCTCCCTGTCTTGGGTTATGTATGCACTTTCTCAGTCAGTCTGTAATTGATTATAGTTTCTTTACCAATCCTTAAAATAACTAAGAAAAATATGTTTAGATTATTTTTATATAACTTGATGCAACTCCTTGGGATTAAATGAACACTATACTTATGTTCTTGATGTGTTCTTGTTCCTACATTCATTTCAAATAGTCATCTTTTGACCAACACACAGGGGATAGGGTATGTGGTTTAGTTTCACACATTAGAATTTCCTTTTCTTTGTTGTTTGGAGTCCTTTTCCTATAAAATGACTATGTTCACATGTCCATCAAAATTCTACAAATTTTATCTCAAACAAAGTACTTTATTCAGATGGATTTAAACTCAATATACAATATATGATGAAAGTCAGGGTCTCCACCTTTATTTCTTATGAGGAACTATTAAACTGATATATCAAATTCATGAAGGTTTCAACCAAAATAATATATAAACCTAACAAACCATCAAGACACCTTTCTTGGTTATTTTTCAATATACTAACATACATAGAGACAACTTACTATAAAAGCATAGAAACAGGGTCTGTCTTGTTTCCTACAGAAAATCCTTACTGAAAATGCCAATGGAAATAGGGTTTACAACTTATTTTTTTTAAAAATCAATAAAACCTTCTTATTAATTATATTTTGATCAACACATACAGTTCATGATAGAACATGACTCTACCTAAACACACCCTTTCATACATCTCTCCTTTATTCACTATGCTCTCTCTATTCTCTCCCTCAAGAGCCTCACACTCTATATTCTTCCTACATACCATATAGACTCTTAAAACATGACTTTAAAATAATTTATTGATTCAATAAACTTCCAAAAATCCCTAGACCCATGTAGGGTGATGGACATAACACTTTCCACCTCACTCCTTGACTTGACTTAGCATAAAATTCTCATAATAACACACTTATATTATCCCCCTATGTCCTTTAAGACTCCCTCATACAACCTTATCCCTTACATTCCCTTTTAGACCTCAAAGACATTATCATTCCATCTTATTTTCAAATGAGGAAAATGGAGAGAAACTCTTTAAAAGACTCTAATTCAAATCTTGGACTCTTGCAAGACTCCTAACCTAAACTCCACACTTCATATGACCTTAAAGAAACAAAATGAATCAAAAGTGGGGTATTTTGATAAGCCTTGGAGATTCCCATGCACAATGGGTCTATCAATATGCATAAATGACTGCTTTGTATCATGTAACTTGTAACATACCTATAGTCATGATATGATCACTCATACATGACATCTATCACATACCTATTACATATATGTATGCATTCACTCATATATGACATCTACCTGTAGTCATGATATGATAACTTATACTAGACATGAATGTAGCTAATCACCCTAATAGACTCCATTATAAATAGAATAAATCAAAACACCCTTCTAATTCATTCTAAAAATATACTATTCACTCTAAAACAAATGTCAGATAGATGGTAAATACATGTATTATTCAATTCCAATCTCATGAATTATTCCAAAGTCACATAAAATAAAGTCATATTCAAGCACTCTAATTCACATAGGACACTCCCTCATTGACCCTCATCATCCCTAATCACTCCCTCATCGACCCTCATATTCACTTATCATCCCTATTCATTCCCTCACTAGTTATAATTGCCCCTCATTATCCCTAATCACTACCTCATTGGCTATCATCATCCTTCATTATTGCTAATCACTCCCTCATCAACCCTCATAATCCCTAGTCACTCCCTCATCATCCATAGTCACTTCATTATCATCCTTCATCATTAGGCTCATTATCATTGATCATCCCTAAATGCTCCCTCATTAAACCTCATCAACCCTAATCATACCTAATCACTCTCTCATCATCCCTCATCATCCCTAGTCATACTCTCATCATCCCACATCATCCTTGAATTCTCCCTTATTAACCATCATCATTTTTTATCATCCCTAATCAATGCTTCATCATATTTAATTATCCCTTATCATCCATAATCACTCCCTCATCAACCTTCATCATACTTAATCATCCTTAATCACCCCCTCCTCATCTATCCTTATCCCTCATTTTCCCTAACCATTCCCTCATTGTCCCTCGTCATACTTAATCACTCCATCATCCCTAGTCACTCCCTCATCTAGTAGAATGTGTTCCAATCTAGTAGTCTGTATAAATTTATTTTAGATAGAACAATATCTTTTTTAGATGAATCTTGAATGGTGTTTCAATTCTTTTTATTTTGATTGGAGTGTACTAGGGTGATTATTCTCATTCATGTCTAGTAGATTAGATAGGATCATGATGGATTAATCTAGGGAGATTGTTAAATGATTTACATTGTGGAAATAAGATAATATCCTCTTTGAACTTGCATGGAAAAAATTCATTTTGAACAATGAGGGATGATGAAAAATGATGATAAATCAAAAATTATCTCTTTGCACTTGCTTCGTATGAGGTGAAATCCTTCTTCTAGACATAATTATTTCCAAATTGATGAGTAGAAGGGCCAGAGCATTTTGAATATTCTCATGTTTTTGAGTTATTGTCAAATAATGATGTGGGTCATGAGTATAAATTATCAGCATTTGTGCCATTGACTTTGTTATGGCATATTTTATCCTTGCATTAGAATCTTTGCACTTGTGTAGTCTAATTATGATAGGAAAGTGGAGAGGGGGTTGATCTAAACCACCAATGTTGGCATCATTCATTCTTATGTGGTATGGTATCCACAATGTAAGTTTAATGTTTGTCATTTAGGTTTAATTTTTAGGATTTAGGGTTCAAAGTTTATAGTTTAGTGTTTGGGGTTGATTGTTTAGGTTTTAACATTTAGGTTTTAAGGTTTATCCAGTTTTAGGATTTAGGGTCTATGGTTTTGAGTTTGAGGTTTTATGGTTCTAGGTTTGTGGTTTAGGGTTCATATTTCAAGGTTTTGGGTTTAGTGCTTAGGGTTTCAAGATTAAAGTTTAGTGTTAAGGTTTTAGGGGTCAAGGTTTTGGTTTTGGGTTTAGGGTTTGGAGTTTGATGTTTAGGGGTTAAGGTTCATTATTTTGAATTTTGTGTTTAGGGTTTAGTGTTTAATATTAAGGCTATATGGTTAAGTTTTTATCATTTAGTGTTTAGGATTTGGGATTTTAGGCTTATGGTTTGGGCTCTAGGGTTAAGGGCTTAAATTTTAGGTTTTAGGGCTTAGGGTCTAGGGTATAAAGTCTAAGGTTTAAGGTTATATGTTTAGGGTCTAGGTTTTGGGGTTTAGGTATTATTATTTTGGGTTCAGGGATAATGTATTAGTATTAAGTGTTCAAGGTTTATGTTGTTTAGGGTTTAGGTTTATGGTTCAACATTCAAGGTTTATGGTGTTTAGGGTTTGGGGTTTGGGGTTTGGGATTTAAGGTTAATGGTTTAGGTGTAACTAGAGTTTACTAGGGTGATTAGCTAAATTTATGTTTTTCATGAGTGATTATATCTCGACTATAATAATATGTCATGTATGAGTCACAACATACCTATACATGTAGTACTAGGTATGGGGTATATGTAATGTATGAATGACTGTATCATTATTATATGTTTGCTATATGTTAAATGCTACAAAATAGCCATTTTTGCATATTGATTAAAAAATCCATAAATTATTTAGGAATTCATCTTGAATCCACCTTCAATCCTTTTACATGAATGTCCCTAGTCACTCTTTTCTCTGTATAAGTTAGTATGACCCCTATCCTTTCAAGATATGGCTTAGCCAATGCCCCCTCTCCTTTATCTATATATGTGATAACTCAATATTATGGTTTATGGCTAAAGGTTTAGGATTTATAAATTTAGGGTTTAAGTTTTATGGTTGAATATTTAAGATTCATAACTTAGGGTTTAATGTATAGGGATTAGTGTTTAGGGTTCAAGTTTCAATGTTATGGCTTAGGGATTAGGATTTAAGACTGATTAAAGGTTTGGGATTTATGGTTTTTGGCTTAAGGGACCAAGAGTTTAGCTTTTAGGTTTTATGGCTTGGTGTTTGGGGTTAGTGTTTTGGGTTTTTGGTTTCACACTTAGGGTTTAGGGTGTAAGGTTCATGGTTTTGGTCTTGGGGGTTTGGTTGAGGGTTTGGGGTTTGAAATTTAGTGTTTAGTATTTAGTGTTTGGGGATTAGGGCTTAGGGTTTAGGATTTGATTTTTAGTGTATATGGTTTAGAGTTTAGAGTTTGGGGTTTGGGGTTTTAGGTTTAGGGTTTAGGATTAAGGGTTTACGATTTAGGGATTTATGTTTAGTATTTAAGGTTTTGGGTTTTTAATTTTTGATTTGGGTTTAGAATTTTTGGTTTAGGAGTTAATGTTTAAGGTTTATGACTTTTGGTTTATGGTTTTAGGCTTGGGATTTAGGTTTAATGGCTTACATTTAGGGTTTAGGGTCTAGGGTATAAAGTATAGGGTTTAATGTTTTAAGATTATATGCCTAGGGACTATAGTTTAGGGTTAATGGATTATTATTTTTGGTTTAGGGCTAATGTATTAGGGTTAAGGGTTTAGTTTTTATGGCTTAGGTTCTAGGGTTTAGGTATATTATTTAGTGTTCATTGTTTAGGGTTTATAGCTTAGGGTTTAGGTTTCAATGTTTAGGGTTTAAGGTTTAGTGTTAGGGGTTTGGGGTTAATGGTTTAGGTGTAAATGGAGTGCACTAGGGTTATTAACTACATTCATGTACAATATGAGTGACCATATCACAACCACAGGAAGATGTCATGTATGAGTGACCGAATACCTACATGTAGTACCATGTATGTGGTAGATGTAATGTATGAATGACTATATAAATACTATATATATGTTATAGGTTTCATTTTTCAGGTTATTCATTTATGAATATTGATAGACCCATTATTTAAATTTCATTTTCTAAGTTGAGAGTAAGGTTTTCAAGAATATTCCAAGGCAAACATAGCAAACTCCAAGTATAGTACATCTCCAACTTTGTTGTTTGAATATAGATATTTTATGAAGGTCCAATGCTATTATGTAAAAAATATAAAATACTTATAATTGAAGTGATTCAAATCATTTGATAATTAATCCAAGTCAATATCCTTCCAAGTAAGTAGATTAGGCCATCTAGACCTAAAGAGTAGAGTTTCCATTGAATTCTAATTCTTAAGAAAGAAATAAAGGAAATTGGTTGTTTATCCTCAGAGATAGTCTCCAAACATCTTAATAAAGCTTTATAAGAATTATTTTATGAGATTATATTAGTAAAACCTTTTCAAGACCAAACACACCTATACATAATATTATAATAGTGTTTAGGACTTAGTCAATGTTTTGGGCACTTTGGTAATCTAATTGGTATTTCGAGATTGTGTAAAGACACCTATGAGTCTTGTATCATTGTCTTGATATTTTCATTAAGTTTTTGAATTGAATGAGTCCAAAAACAAGGTATTTTTAAACCTCTTTGTATCAAGTCCTTAAAAGGTAGATTTGGCCTAATAGGCCTATAAAGGGTAGAGTCGTTGTCATCTGAGTTTTAAGTTGAAGTTCTTCATGCACTAAGAATCTTGAGTCAAATAATTGGTGAAATCCTCATAGTATTTTGAAAATAAGTGAGGATGTACAATTAAGTGCTTTAGGAATCAAATAAGGGTTTTGCTTGAAGGTAAATTACTATCTTGGTACTGAGTACCTTATTTTAAGTCATTGAAAGTGTCTTTTGATATGAATACAAATGCTAAGAAGTCGAGAGATAATACTAAAGAATAAGGTCATCGGTATTTCAATATCAATACTGAGAAGACCTTTTATGATAAACCAAGAGATAATTTATGTTTATGAAGAGACCTAATTACAACCAAGTTTCTAGAGGACCTTGAAGTAGACCAGGTTGAGTAATTAGAGCACTTAATTTAACACCAGTAGGGAATAGTAAATATCAAAATATTTATTTTGTATTAGTAGGGCATAGTCCTTGAGATCAAGCTATGTCTTGGTTATTTAATCAAGTAGAGCATACTCAAGTAGATAAATTAGATAGGGAATACTTAAGTAGTTAAAACAAACATGTAATCTTTAATGGTATAGATATATTATATACATAACATGATTTGTAACATTGTTTCTCATTCTATCTTTTGATCCTAAAATTTTGAAAACTAAGTATTTACTAGAATTAAATTTGAAAAACTAAATTCTAAATGGTAACTCCTACAGCTCTGGAATCAATTTCAGAAGATGTTGAGTGGCCCTAATTTTTTATATTTAGTAAAATAAATTTAAAGTATAAGAATATAGAATATAAGTTTACATTAAACTTATATTTTATATTCTTATACTTAATATTTATTTTACTAAATATATGCTTGCAAAAACAACACCCTCTAATTGAAAAACAAACACAAAAATACATGGCCATCAAAAGTCTAATTGCAAAAAAAAAATGCATGCCTCTTAAAGGGCATATGTCCTATACAAAGGAAGCACACCCTTTACAAAGGGTGTATGATCTTTCTAAAGTGAGCATTCCATTTTCAAAGGGTGTGCATAATTTTCCCAAAGGGATTATACCCTTTGGATTGCAAAGGGCATATGTCCTTTAGGGTCAAGACTGACCCTTACATAATTTTGCTTCATTTTTTTTTATTAAAGGGAATACACCCTTTATAGAAAATGTTTTGTATTTTTCATTATGTCATGTTTTTTGTTCACCAACTTTGTGTATCTACCCTTTGCATGTTAAGGTTTTGTAGCTAGAGAAAGGCGCATCAAAAACTAGTCATTCCATGGATTTAGATGCCTTTCTTCATAACTCATTATCTCCTGAGATTGAATCTTATAATTTACCAATAGGTTATGTATCTATTAGTCTTCCACTATACGAATGTAAAGGTGACCTAGAGAAACACCTTAGATCATTTCACTCAACGTGTTTGGATTATGCACACAATGATAAATTATTGACCAAGTTATTCCTGAGAAGCATAAAAAAATATACTTTGTGAAGGTTATATGACCTTACCCTCTAATATATAAGAGAATTCAACTCTTTTTAATATCAATTTATAACACATTTTTCCATAAACATTGATGACAAACTATATTATGCACAACTTTATAAACTCAAGCAAGGGTCCAATAGGCTAATAAGGGACCATGTAATTTGGTGTAAGCCTATGTTAGACAAGATAACTAATGTTATGGTTGAAAATGAGTTACAATATATATGTAATAAAATATTGCTTACACCATTCCATGAGTCAATTATCTTTAATAAATTCAACTCCTTTGATGAGTTATGCCAGATAGTATGGGATAGAGAAGATCAGCTCATAATTTTGAAAAAACTCAAGTATACATCTACTCTTGAAACTAATTCAAGAATAAAGTTTAAAATAAAACAAATATATGAGGTTAAACTAAATTAAAAAAAGAGTAAGGAAAATATTAAATTTAATGCATTATCACAACCTAAAAATTGACTATAATTGATAGCTCCACCGAAGAGGTAATTCCCAAGATTACCATACCTCCTCACATACACTTAAAAAAGTTACTTGAGTGCAACCTTTTCCTTATTATTCTTCCAAAATATCTCTATCAAAATAAACCTACACTAAGTAACTATGATATCAATGTATATTATGACTATCATCATATTTTGGGACATTATACAAACACATGCTTCAAATTAAGACACAAGATAAAAGATATTATTAATGAAAACATTATTGACTTGGGCACCCTTATGGAGGAATATATACCATAGAACAATGGAAATCACAAGTAAACTATATTTAATGATCCATTACCCAAATGTGAGATGATACAAACTAAGGATAATTCAGAAGTAGAATATGCATACAATATGCATCCTCCACCTATGACATAAGATCACCCAAGAGATGCAATTTTTGATACACTTGGCATCCTATCAACACAGTATCCTATTATCACATTTGATGATAGTAATATTTTTGATGATGATTTGGATTATCATGCACTATTTATACAATCCTATACTAATTAGTAACCCATAGATAGTGCCATGATCGATAATTGGTCAAACGAAAATATTTACACTATATATTTATTCACTCCCTTGGGTAAACACGACATGTTTTACAAAATACATCAAGAGTGGTAAAGAGACCCATAGTGATACTTTATGACAAAAAAGTAAAGGGATTATATGGAAATAAATACAATAATCTTAAACACATAGTGTTAACTATTTAGGCAAGCTCTGCCATACTATCCACTCCATTCTTAGTTCTAAAAAGTAACAAAGTGAGTCTTTGACATGTTGTTAGGACACCCTTGGATGCAAAAGCTTTGTATATTACCATCTATAGTGCAATGATATCTCAAACATGTACACTATAATATGGTAGCCACAATTATAGGTGTATGGTATGAGTACCCTCTACATCTAATGGTATCTCTTCTCCACCCCCACCACCATTGAACTTGGTTGATACAACTATACAAGATCAATATATAGAGATAGTGGTGACACATATATAATATGTTTCTATACACCTAGTTCAAAGTAAAGTAGTTGGGTCTACTAAACATCCATCTATTCAATGTTAATCATATCAAAAATTTAGTCAAGGATCATAGAGGCCATCATGTCATATAGCATGTAAGTTACCACTACAAATAGTTCAACATGTTCCATAATGAACACATAAAATGAGAGATTATCCTACTATACATCGAACCCCATAGATTTCTCAACCTTCTAGAGATATCCTTCACACATGGGATTATTTAATCAGTTACAATAAATCACATGATTTCTTATCTGATTTTGATATGCCTACATTTGGTACCTTTTACTCATGACAAGAAACCTTGAAATTATTTGATACAAACACTCCCCATGGTCCTACAATGGATGCAATCACTAGTTAACATCTTGGCTTTCATGGCTTGGTTGACTTAGGTAGAATTTATCCTCAACTCATCCACCCAATGCTCAATATTATCTAAATAAATTTGGTACATCTTTTTCATGCACCATTACAACAACAAAAATCAACCAAGTCCAGGCAATAAAACCAATTTTTCAGGGAAGTTTAGCCCTTTCATGCTCATCCTATGCCACACACATAACTCTCTTACATTTAACTTAGTTATGTTGTCATATCATGCAAGGAAGCCTTTTACTCTCAATCGAGGCATAGATAAAAAATACAGGGTTCAGATGGGATAGTTGGAAATGGTGACATACTTTAGCACATTCTTGCATGTAAATATGTACTTGGCACTCCTAAGCTAAACTACTAATCCCTTGTCACAATACTAACCACTCTAGTTTGTGATAGATTGTAAAGGATAATCATTCATAAATTAAAAAGGAAATAATACACAAGATAAATGTAGCATGAGATAAATAGAAAACACATAAGAAACCATAAGATTAAATCTTCCTTCTATTATTGAATCACCATTACAATGTCAAGAATAACTAACTTAAAGATTTTTACATAGTTTTATAACATAATGATATAATATTTACATCAATGACGAACAACCTATAATAATATCAATAGAAATGGCATGAACAACCATAACAATAACCTTTGCTTCAACAACTTATAATAGTCTCAATAAAAATGATGAACAACATTTTATATCAAACAACGAGAGTATTTGTACATGTTCATACCACCCCTTTATAGTTAAAAATAATAAATGAATGCCCATGCATGGCATAGTTGTTTGACTATAAATAGAATATGTTACAAATAAAACATCTAACATTGACCTATACATAATGCTAGGTCTTTACCATCATGCACTACATTCCCATAGTCAGTTTTGGTCATTACACTTTATGCCTTTTGTACCTTAGGCATAATTTTTGCCTTTTGCACCCCATATTTTGTGCAAATATCTTCCCAATTCTCACACTTTTCATTCTATGAAACCATCTTTCTGAGTCTCATGCTCTGCATTCTGCATTGCCTCATGACTTGGTCTTTATTGATTGGCTCCTAGAGACTTTGACCAATGTGTGCCTTTCCATCTTTGTGTGCTTATTTGATTCCATAATTAGTCAAAACTTGGAATGCCTCTCCTCACTTTCATGCACCTATATTTACTCTTGTACACATCCATACTTATCCAAAATTTAAGGTCCAATAAGAATGATTATATATCTGTTTATTATGATAGTTAGGATGATCTAGATGTAAAATTAGGGAAACTTAATTCAAACCCTAGTAAATCATGTGAAAATATAAATGATACAAATGTCTTGGGTGTTGGTTGTATTTATTTGATACCTTGTGAGTATGGAATGCAAATTTTATGCAAAAATAAGTTACTAAGGAAAAATGTGTTAATCTTAATAAAAGTAGACTAGAATAATTTGGTAAAATCTCAACGTACATAATACAATGTTGATTGACGTGTATAACTTGAAGTAATGTAAATGATGAAAATGATTGTGTTCCTAATATTTATTTGAATGAAAATGTTTAAAATGATTCCAATGATAAAAATATTATATTCCTAATATTTCCTTGAATTTTAAAATACAAATGATGAAAATGATTATCTTCCTCCTATGGATGCAAAATTTGAAAATGATGCTTTGAATTATAATGTCAAAAATTAATTTTTGCATAATTATTTCTTGGAAGATGATAATGATGAATTTATTGAAAATATTAAGAAAAATATCTTTAAAAATCCATCTTCCTTTACTCAAGTTATGAAAATGTTGAAATAACTAGCTAGTCTCAATTATTCTTGTGTGATTGATGATGCTCATATGCTTGATAGTGTTTTTTTCTTGCCTTCTACCTGTAGTCCCCTTAATGATCTTATTTTTGAAACTAATTATTAAATTATTCCATTGAATTAAAACCCTCATAGTTTAATTGTTGTAAGCCATGATATATTTAATATGATGCATGCATTAAGTGAGTTATAAAGACAAGTACAAGATTTATCTCTAGAATCTATTTCATTCAATTCTTTGGCTGATTCTAATATTATATATAGCCAACCTATAATGTTTAATATTATTGGTTCTTATTTCCCACATGATTTTATAATTCTTATGTTTTCCTTACTTGACGTGTATGGATATCCTTTCATAAAACTTATGTAATTTTGTATGTCTCTTCAGAAATATAGTGCTAATGATAGAATATTGAAAAAGACATTTATTATAAGTCTAATGTACCATGTTTTAGATTAGTTTTTCACATCTTTTCCTTTAGGAATTTATACAAGTTCCTAAGTTTCATTCTTTTCAATTGAATGAATTTATTCATCCATAGTTGCAGTCCGATTTTCATCTTTAATTGCATCCTCAAAATAAATTGGATTAGCTTGTGTTAAGAATGCAAAATTGAAATATAAATCTTTATTTTCAGCTTCTTGTGACTCATAATAAATCTCCTTTAGACTAAGGGTCTTATTTAAAGTATTTATTGACCATGATCTCAATGAAAGTATTGGATTAGATGATTCACCGTGGTTATTACTAGCTGGAGTAGATGGATTTGGAGTGGTAGGTCCCTTCGAAGGCATTGTAGGAAAATTTTCTTGTAAAACTTGAGGAAAATTTGCTTGTGTATTAAGATTCACACTTTGAATTTCATTGTCCTCATTCTCATGTGGAACATTGGTTGAAATTGTATTTGTTTTATCAATGCTTCCATCCCATGCTTCTTCTTCAACAAATTCTACATCACTACTGATTATTACCTTCTTTGTAACTAGATTTTATAGTTTGTATGCTTCGGATTGTTCATTATGCTCCAAAAAAAATTCACTTTTCACCTTTATCATCCAACTTCTTTCTCAATTCTTGATGTATCAAGGAGTATGCTACACATCTAAAGACTCTCAAATGTGAGGCATTATGTTTCTTTTTGCTCCAAACTTCTTGTGGTGTATTTTTTATCATTGATTTTGTTGGACACCTATTCAAAATGTATACCACACATGAAAATGCTTCAACCCAATATTCATTTGGTAGATGCTTAGATTTTATCATGATTTTTGTCATTTCCATAATTGTCCTATTCTTTCTTTCTGCTACTCTATTTTATTGAGGTTTATATCTTGTTGTGAATTGTTTTATTATTCCATTTGCCTTGCAAAAATTTATAAAATCATTCGATATGAATTCACCACCTCTATTGGTTCTTAATATTTTGAAATAATATCCACTTTCATTTTCAAATTTTGCCTTGAACTCCTTAAAAATATCAAACACATCTGGTTTATATTTCAAAAAATAGACCCAAGTTTTATGGCTGAAATCATCATTAAATGTCAAAAATGATAGATTTCCACTTATGGAAGGTGTTTGCATCAGTCCATAAAGATCTGAATGGACTATCTCAAGTGGATGCCTTGCCCTATAAGATTTTCTAGCTATAAATTTTTTTCTATGTTACTTTTCTAGTATGCAAACCTCACATGTTGTTTTAAGTGGATTCATTAGTGGAAATCCATATACCATTCTATTTATATACAACATATACAAACCTCTAAAGTTTAGATTACCAAATCTTAAGTACCATAACTAATATTGATCCTTGCAAGAAATTTTAAATGTTGCTTTGACAATTATTTGCAATCCTTAAGGTTCTAAACATATTTCACTTTCTATCTGAAGAGGAAACATTCTATTTCTCATCATTTCTACTTTTGCAATTAGCCTATTAATAGGTTTCTTGTCCAAAATCACACATTCACCATTCTCAAAGTATTTATTATACCTTTTTTTCACTAATTGACCAATGCTTATGAGATTGTGTTGTAATCTAGGAACATAATATACATTGGGGATATGTTCATTTTCACCTTGTTTTGGTCTTATGCTAATTGATCCTTTCCCCATGACTGATACTTTGTTATCATTTCCCAACTTTACTTCTTATTTTATTGAATCATCTATTGTTACAAACAACTCCTTACTTTCACTCATATGATTGCTACACCTGCTATCCAAAAACCATACTTCCTTTGAGATTTCTTGTGCAACATTACATGTTATAAACATTGTGTTTTGTTCACTAGTGTTGGGATGGATTTAATTTATAAAATTTTCTTTTTGTTTATTCATGTTGTATTGACATTTTATACATTTAGATGTAAAATTCTAAAATCTTTTACAATAATGGCATTGGATGTTGGATTTATCTTACCTTTCTCTTTGATGATGGCTATGAAAATGTATGTTGCCTCTTCCTCTTGATGGTGTGAAATATGTATGTAGGCTTGATTTTGGTTTGCTTTCAAATTGAGGATATTATCTCTACCTCTTGGTGAAAACTGACCTCTACCTCTGCTAGAATTTGATCTCCCTCTTGTTTTATTAACTAAAAGTTGAGTTTTGAATGCATTTTACATTGAATATGACCCTAAATGGTTTATCATTTTCTCATGTGACAATAATGACACCATGAATTCATAAACTTATAAATGAGTTAAATCCTTAGATTCCTCAATGGCCACTACAACTGAATAAAATTTTGTAGGCAAGCTTCTAAATACTTTTTATACAACCTGATGGTCTTTTATACTCTCACCATGAGTTTTTATTTGATTTAAAATGTCCATTACTTGTGTAAAAAATAAATATAAATTATTTTATTCTTTCATGTGAATATTCTAAAAATATTTTCTAAGTATTTGTAATTTTACAGTTTTAACTTTGCTTGTACCTTGGTATGTTGTTTGCAGGCTTTCCCATGCTTGTATTGACCTTGTAGAAGTTGCAACCCTTGTAAATATTGATTTCTCCATGGCTTTATGAATGAAAAACAATGATTTGGCATACTTATTCATATTTTATTTTAGTAAGTCCTTCTCTGCTTGTGATAGTGCCTGATATGCCTATTGGTTTGTTGTTTTAGGGAACCCATTTTAAACGAAATCCCAAACATCTTGTGAGTAGAATAGGGTTTTCATTTTTAGACTCCAAAAATCATAATTTTTCCCATTAAATATTGGTATTTGGGGTCGAGAAATGCTACTATTTATTAATGCCATGGCTTTTATAAAACTAATCTCTTTATTTTGCTTTCAACTAAGAGTTTATCCTTTTTAAAATCTTTGCTTTACCTCTTAGTTTTTGTAATCAGCTTCTGATAGAATGAACAATGAAAACCTATCATTGGAATAATGATAAATGCTTATGTTGCACCCTTTGATCTAACCTAGCTCTTTTAATGGTTTGCTAGCTGCCAACTTTGATACCAGTTTAATGGATTGAACCCATAGGAAAATAGAGAAATAGATAAGATAATAGAATAATAAACTAGTATTAATCTTTGCCAACAAAAATCAAATAACCTCATATTTTTATGTTATGCCAAATGCTACAAATATATAATATTTTATTATAGTTTTAACAGAGTTGCACTGATCTCTTCATTACATTAATTTTCCATTTATTTGCATACAAATTAACAGGGTTTTGCTGCTTGTATTTTTCCTTCATACACTAATATTAAAAACATAGTCTATGGTATACTAATTTTTAGAAAATAGAGCAATTGGTACCATAGTTAGGAAGACTCTAGATACAACTAGAGTGTGAGAGAGAAAAAACATTTAATTAGTTAGGTGATCATAGGAAGATGATGTGAGAATAGCAGTAAGGAAATAAAAATATTTTAATGCAAACTGGTGAAGGTAAGCTAAGTATTTATAGTCTTCAAAGTCAACTCTCACCCAAGGTAAGTTAAGGTTGAGTTTAAACATAGAATGGGCTCAAACTAACCCTAGGTGAGTTGAGGCTAACTCCATTTGAGTTAAAAGGTGTCATGTAATTATGATTTTCAATTATGAGCCATGGCTCTCAAATTAGATATTTTTAAAGGCAATGATGAAAAGGCTTGATATTTGAAATTTTAGAATTTTCATTTTTAGATATTCATTAATTAAAAATGGATTAATTATCTAAGAATTTAATTTGGCTTAACTATTTGATTTATTTTGATTAACATTTTAACTCTTTTAATAATTGCTCAAGTGCCCCGCTTAATGGGTCCATAAGTCAAACTAATAATTGTTAGGTTGCAAGGTGACTAACCATGAATCCATGAGAGGTTATTGTTACGTATGGTAGCATACCAAAAATAGGGATGACTTAACATGATTTTAAGCCTTAATTAATGGTACACAAACAAAATCTGGATGTTTAGTGATTCCTAGGCTTGATTTGTAATGTTTGGTAGAAATTAGTATGAAGTCTGATCGAAAGTCAGTTGTGGCTAAACTGAGATGTCTATAGTTTGACCCTATTTGGGAAGGAATTACAAAATATAATCACATTAAAATATTATTAAATAATGAAAAGGTCATGTATGCCTAATGCCCCAATAGGCAATGGATGAGCCCTAGATTCCCCCTTGAGGGAACGATTGGCAAATAAGGTCGATGATCAGTGCCTCAAAAGAAGGAAAATAATGGGACCAAAAGGTAAAGGGGTTGGAAAAGAATGATTGGACTAAATGTGGTTATAATCAGTGGCATAGTGAGATGTCCCAGTTGGGAAAATAAAAAGAATGATTTTCCTAAAGGTGGTTATAATCATCGACATAACAAGGGAAAAGGATAATGATTTACCCAAAGTTGGTTATAATCATTATAAAAATGAAAACATGCCCCAATTAGGTTGATAGGGATAATTATTTGCCTAAAGGTGGTAATAACCATTAGCACAAATAAAAACATGCCCCAATTGGGTAGATATAGATAATGATTTGCCCAAAGGTGGTTATAATCATTGGTACAATAGGTTGGGATAATATCGCAAATTAGAAAAAAGGGGCTTACATACTAAATTTGTACTCACATAGTAACCGTAAGCTAGTACAAAGGATAAGCATGAATTTGGGATACCTGATAGTATGGAGATGCATCTCCTAATGAGTAAGGATTAAAATTCATTCATTATTTAATAATTCTATATTTGGGTAATATGAAGGTAGATCAAGAATTTATCAAGTGACCAAACATAAGTACTATGGCATCATTGATTGTAATATTTTTTGAGATGATTTTTTTTGTAGCATGTGATAGTATGCATCATGATATAAAACACCATGATAACTTTGCTAAAATATGCATAAGGACTGACACGTGATCCAATAAATAATAAAAAATAATGCACCAATTATAAAAACCATGATGACAATGTTGACATATGAATATGGATAGACTTAAGTATAATACACAAGGAATCACCCAATGAATGCAAATATACTAAGTCAAGGCACAACAATGAAATCAAATAAATAGGCAAACAAAAAAATAAACATGAATATAAAACACCAATAAATAAAAACATGATAAAACACCAAGAAACATAAAAGAAAGACACAACAATGAAACAAATACAAACAATGGTTAATCACATTGTTAGTTCAAATAATAGACAAATTATTCGTGCATGAGTAATAGAGGTGTTATTCTTGGTGACAAGGTGACCCCTAAGCTAGATGCTAACAACACAGGTATAATAGTGCAATAATAATGGCACAAGATTGCCCTTAAGCTATAGGGAAGAAATGACACAAACAAGACAATAAACATTTCCCCTAGGTTATAGGAGACAACAAAATAAACAAATGAAATAGGGGGAATAGAAGAAAAGGAAGGGGTGACTAAGCTAACTCTAGATACACTAAACAAGTAGACATTACCTACATAGTTCCATGGATGAAAGATCCAACATAAACTATAGGCTATATGTAGTTCTCCTAGGATATGGGATAGAAGAAAAATGAGGATGAAGAAAACATGATTCTATTGTAGAGGAATATGGGATTGGTCTCACAAAACGGTGAGTGTGTAAGATGAAGCCTAATGGTCATTAATGTATCAAAGTTAAATACATAATGCACCTAATAAAAACTCAAAAAATAGTGATAGCATAAGGTGAAGGTTAATAAGGATGGGGAAACTAAAGGATAAGTGGTTACTTGTGAAATAACTAGGAGTCCCAAAATCCTTAAGGTAAAAAAGTGGTTGAAAAAAAATATATTGTGACCGAGCTAACCCAAGATACCCCATGTATCCAAGTGTTGCCTACATATTCCATGCAAGCCTCAAGCTGATAGAATTATCCTAGAAATGGAAGTAAAAATACTAAGCTGGTCTTATAAATAAACTAAAAAAAGAAGATGGCCCATCCCAAAAATTTTGATGACTTTATATCTCTCATGGAGTTTCGAATCCAATTTTCATGATTTTGTGCTTTTTAAGATTTTCTAAATGTTTTACCAATGTTTTTAAAATTTATATGCATCTCAAATAGAGTGAGAATGATGAGATACTAAACAGTCCAAGTCATAAAATAGAGAGAGTATTCAGACTTAAATTTCTCACAAAATGACAAGAGCATGGTAAAAGGGTGATTAAGTTGACCTCAATGTAAATCAAGTGTTGCCTACATAGTCCTATTAGGACCTCAAATCACTGTAGTTTTACCTTCATAGTAGAGGAATTTGACTAGGTAGCAACAAGTACATGAATTTAGGCAAATTATAGAGTATGGTAATAGGAATGGTAAGGTGATATTGCAATGCATGGGAAATATGTTGTTCCTAATTTACATAAGAACAATTATAATTAGGAAATAATGGCATAGGTCAATGATACTAATTTCATAAATGTGGTTATAATTAGTATCATGAAGTGGGACACTAATTTACCCAAAGGTTATTATAATTAGTAACACTCTCAATGAAATGAAATAAAAAATGAAGGATGCAACAACCAAACCATTGTCATAATGATCCAAGATATTGCCTCTGTCTAGAATACTGAATCAACTATTATAACTTTCATCTAAATCCCCTCACTAAAGGTGGATGAAGAACTAATGGAATAGAACCAAGGTAAAATGGTTGGGGAGGGAGGGTAAAAATAACTTTGGCTTAATAGGGAAGGTATGGTAGAATGGTATAAGATATGGTACAAACAAGATCATAATATTGTACAATGCAAACATGCCTCATAGATAATACTTTGGGTTTCTCAAGAAAAATAATGCTTGAGGTGTATGATGTTCATCAACTCATCAAGTTCAATCCCATTTGGTGCAGTGGGCTTGTATGCTCTGGATTCATAATTTACAATAATGATATATAAACCTATCCAATTGGGTTTTAACTTGCCCTTGTATGGCACCAGCTTGTCATCTTTGGTTTGAAAATGGTTTATAACCTAATTGATGATTAATTGAGAATCACTAATAATTATTAGATGTGGAATATTCCATTATACTATCTGATGAAGCCTTGTAATAAGTGATTCATATTCATCCATGTTGTTAATACAAGGAAAATTGATACAGAGTGATTTAAGAATAAGATCCCCTTGTAGTGTAGTAAACAATATACATGCCCCTGATCCATCCAATGTGAATGATCCATCAAAATATAACTTCCATTATTTCTCCTTGGGAGATATTTCAATGATGGTCATGATGGACTCGTTTGGGAATTAAAAAGTTAGTGGTTCAGTATATGCCATGGGAGCTTCATCAAGTTGATCTACAAGCACTTGTCCCTTTATAGATTTCTAGTTGACATAATAAATTACAAAACCACTTAGAAGCATGATCTATTTAGCTATGCATCCTTGTAAATTTGTCTTATATATTAAATAATTGACTGGATCTACTTTATAAATAACTATGGTCTTATTGTTAAGCATGTAATTTCATAGTTCATGTGTTGTAAAGACCATAAATAAACAAGATTTTTTCTATTAGCATATAGTTGTGTTCATATGAAACCAATCTACGACTTAGATAGTACATGGTATATTCCTTTCCATTATTATCATGCAAAGCTAGAAGTGCCCCTAGGGCTTTGTATATGGTAGATAAGTACAATAGAAATGTTTTTCCTGGCATTGGTAGTAATAAAATAGGTAGATTGGCAAGATATTCCATTAGATATTGAAAGGCATTATGACATTCTTCATCCCAATGAAATGTGACACCCATCTTTAGTAAGTGTGTAAATTTATGTCATTTTTAAGCTAATTATGATGTGAATCCCCTGATAGATTGAATCTTATCCTACAAACTATGGAGCTACTTCAAATTAGAAGGTGGTGACAATTTAGTAATGGCTTGTATTTTGGTAGGATAAACTTCAATGCCTCGATGAGAGATGATGAATCCTAGAAATTTGCCTAAAGTGACACCAAATACATTCTTCTTGGGATTAAGTCTAACCTTGTATTCATGAAGCCTCTCATATATTATTTGTAGTGTAGTTAGATGATCGGCATGGGACTTTGTTTTATTCAATATGTCATCGACATAGTCTTTAATAATGTCATGCATCATATCAAGAAATATTATGGTCACGGCTCTTTTTTATGTGGCCCCAACATTCTTGAGACCAAAAAATATAACTTGATAACAAAATATTCCCCAAAGAATGGTGAACATTATTTTTTATTAGTCTTTTAGCACAATCTAGATCTGGTTGTATCCTAAAAATGCATCCATAAGTGAAAGAATTCCATACCCCATGGTGGAGTCAACTATCATGTCAATGTTTGGTAGAGGAAATTCATCCATAGGGAAGGCCTTATTGATATATGTAAAATTAGTGCAGATTCTGATTCTTTTAGAATTCTTACTAGCTAACATAACATTTAAGATCCACTATAAAAAGTTGATCAGTCAGATGCATCTCACTTCTAAGAGTTTTTTCAACTCTTTCTTTAATAGTACACCAATACAAAGATGCATCTTATGAAATTTATGCTTCACAGGTTTGGCATTAAGATATACAACAAGGTGGTTTTTCAACTAAGGCAATGTCCAAACCTGGCATGTTTGAATAGGCCTAAGTAAACATGTCAACAAATTCCATTAAAAGGGTTGTAAATATTTTACATTCCTCTTTAGTGAGAGATGTGCCTAATTTGATCCATTTTATTTTGTCTAGAGTCCCAATATTAACTTATATAGTATATTTAACAAGGAGAGTCAAGCCATCTTTAGGAATGGTTGCCAATGATGTAAATTGGCCTACAACTACAAAGTCCTTTAGTTGGACTAGATATTCAAGCTCTCTTAAACAAGATGAATCTAAATCTCCTAATAGAAATTATGGCCATGCTATAAATACAACTAGAAATTCTTAGGAAATTCTATCAAATGCATGTTGTTTTTTAAAACTCAACTTAGACCTAAAAGTAATTATGTCATTGGTGGTATCCTGAGCTTCATTCGAGGAAAGGTGAACACCCCTATCTAATGGCACCTAAAATTGGTTTTCACCAAAATACTGGTCTTTCTATTTACATTTACCATGGTCTAAAATCACATCAAAGAGGTTTTCACTTTGGGACCTGTTAAAGACTAAATTTGCACCTGAACTAAGCAAGGAGATTGTTCAGGCCTCCTTACTCAAACTCTAGTCCAACATTGGAATGACCCTAGGTTGTGGGTATCCTATAATGGGGTTAGACCTCTATGATTTTTTAATGAGGCTAGCTCCTTTGATGCATCATTTATTTCCTTCCAAATAATACAAAATACTAATGACCAAGGAAAAGGGAGATAGAGGGAGAGATAAAAACATGAAAAGGGAAACCTAAGCTAACAATGGTGATGCACCTAATTTATGGGTGATCCATCATGCTTGAATCTTAAAACACTAATGAAATAGGTAAAAGACTAGATTCAGGATCCCAAGATATCTATCATACATTAATTTTTCATGAAGAGGTTTACCAAATGATCTAAGTCGAGGGAAATAAAGGGATAGGTCTAAAGTAAGACACTAACCAGTCACATTATCCACATGCGAGCTTCAATCAAGAGATGTATAACACTAAACATGACCTGTATAACAAAATGAACCAATAGCTAGGTGAGATAATAATTTTATGAGGGAAAAAATTCTACCACATACATAAATCTGATATGTACACACTATACTAGAACAATGAAATTTAAACATAGTCATCCATTCATCTCAAGAGGTTACAAGCTCCATCTTGGTAGAGTTTGGTCATGTCCAAGAGAGGGAGTAGAGAATATAGAGAGGATCCATTTTTTGGCTCAAAAGCCTCTATATATATCAGAAAGGGAGAGAAAGAGATGGGAACCATGCATGAGAGAGTGGAGGAAAGTCCACCATGATCAAGATAATAGGTGGCAATTCATTAATTCTTTTCCTTGCGCATGCCTCCTTCCAAAAAGATCCATCCATCATCAATAACTAATGTGTATTTGAAACAATAGTCCTCAATCTTGATTTCATTGGCTAAGATATTCTACTAGAAGATAAAAGTTTTTTCTGCATGATGAAAAAGTTATTAACTACTTCTCCAACTACCTATTTTCTTCCTTGGGACCCTAAGTCCACTTGACGTGTTTATGAGGATCAAATCCTCGAATCATAAAATTGACAAAGCCATGTTGTGAATAGTGGTGTACTTGATTTATTGATAATGGTCACCCTTGCATTTATTATATATTCAACCATTTCCATATCTGGATCACACGTCCCATCTATAGATCGAAAACCAATATAAGGGCATTGGTTTTCTTATAGTCCTTATATGAAAATAGAACTATAGACCATATAGCACTTTTTAATACTATAATAGGTTAAATTAAACCCATTATATCTCTGTAGGGACCGATAATTCATTATGCATGGGCCTTTCCTTTTTTAAAAGGGTGAACATAGTCTCAAAATGGCCCTTGCATGATAATAAATATTGAACTAGAGGTCCATATTTAATTTCAATGGTGGTCCATAAATATTTTCCATGTTTGACTGCATCAATTGGACTACTCTATGACATTTGAATGAGATTTAATGGCATCAATAAAACCCTACAAGACCCTACTTTCCATGGTAAAAAATGGGTTCTCAACCTCTATCAAAAACCCTGGGCTCACCTTTGCTCTAATTAGTTGCCAAAAACCAACTCGGCTCATTAACATGTTGACTCATCTCATTCTATTAATTTTGATCAATATGAATACCTAAGAACCATCAATCCTCTATCAATTGAACACATCCTTGACACTTTTCATGCACACCATTGTCCTTGAAACTTTTTGATCTTTTGACCTCTACCTCTCTCCATCTAATCTTTTAGATACAAAAAAGTGTGAGCCCATGGATCTACCTTTGAATTGTCAATCGTATCCCTACTGGTACTACTTGGCAAATGTGCATTGATCCTTAAGATCTTTCTATCAGTCTATAACTTCATGTGCTTGTGATATGTGTCAACCCCTTGAATTCTCTGACTGTTGGACCTATTTCATGCTATTAGATAGAGATATACGATTGAGTGAAGACCATTGATCTTGTTGGGATCCATGATTTGAAATCTAATGGTTAGTTTAATTTGACAGTCTATGAGATGTCATTTTACATTTGCATGATTTTTATTGACATTTATGTGATCATCAAATTAAATTTGGGCTTATCTTATTTGGGTTTAAACTTGACATTAGCACGAATGTCTCACTGCATAGGTCTAAATTTGAAATCTTCTAACTCAAACCAAAAAGCTCGCATGAATCTAAAAATTCTTAAAGATGATCCTAGTATGTAAATTTTCATTTGTGCTTGATCCACTAGTCATGCATGGATTCCTAATCAAGATATAAAATGCATAATTAAATTGGTCCATTTTGGTTCTGCATGAAGTCTTTGTGACAGTCTAGCCCTTAAAACTTGCTCAATTCTTCCTCTTATCATTATTTGAAGGTGCTAATGAATTCTTCATATTTATGCAACTAGGTTTATACTTTTGAATGCTTGGGTACCTTGAAAATTTATTTAGACCTTCCTCTTTGAAAAATATTCATATGGGGACCAAAATGGCCAACATATTTAGTGACTCATAGGGGTTGCATGGCTATCTATGCAAGAGGACCCAAACCATGCTACTTTGTCCAATCCATTAGGCATGGAGTCTCTACTTGGATCCAACATAATGACTTGGTGCCAATCCTATTCCAACCTCTTTTTGAAACAAACATAGAGACCAAAATGATGAAAGAATAGAGTGCCCAAGACACTTATTGAAAAGAAACCTAACCTAAAATAGGGATAACAAACAAATGTGTTAAAGCAAAACTTAAAGGAATATGAACAAAACTAACCTAAAATATATAGCTTAAAACTATGTGTACCTTTCCTCTTCGATCAAAAGGAAAGTTTGAAAATTTTCTTGCCTCATGGGATATGGATTTGAATGATACATGTAGATCTTTGACTCTTGGTCTTGATGCTTTCTTCTCCTTTGTTGCAATTATTAGCCTCTTTAGCATGTTTCTCAATGAAAACCAAGCAACTCCAAATAGGTTAGCTACATGCATCCAGACATTCTCAGCTTTCTCATATGGATCCTCAATTGTAACCTCCAATGGTGGTTCAACAAGGCATACCTCTTTAATTTCTATGGAATCCTCAATAAGACTAGGCTTGTTCTTTGATTCAAGTTCCTCAAGCTCATCAAGGGGCTTTGCATATTCTGCCCAATCTTGATCATTTTCCTCCATGGTAAATTCTTTGTCCACCTTTTCAAGCACTTGATCATCAACTCAACCAAGATCTTCAATTTATTGAAAAAGCTTCATTTGTAGCTGCCAATCATCTTTGTCCTCCTTGTTATCTAGAACCACCACTTCTTCAACCTTCTCTTCTTGATGTATGATGTCATCAAGCTAGTGTTCTTCATGCTCCAAGGCATTAATAGAATATTCAAAAGATCCCACTTGCTATATTATCTCATCATCCAAATATGCCATCTTGAGCTCATCAATCTCACTCATGAAATCATGGTACAATTGTTGCCAATGGTCATCTTCTTTAGGAATGCTCTCTGCCTCATATTTCTCTTGTACTTGTTTCATCTATGTATCATCATGGAAAACTGAAGCATGTTTGTCCTTGCCAAGAGGTGTCCCAATCATGATTTCTTCTTTTTGGTCACTCAAGTCACCTTCATTTTTTGCTTATTTAGCTACATTTTCTTTATTTTCTTCACAAAGGAGAGGCATAGTAGATCCTTGAAAATACTCAACAAGGTGAGAAAGGTCCAAAGAAGTTATGATAGGTACCTAAATTTTCTCTTAAATTTATTCTCCTTAGATCATTTTTACTTCATTTTCCTATTTCTTGACCACTTGAATGTCTCTCCATGAAGGAAAAGCTCTAGGATTTTGAGGGGGAAAGGGTGGAAGATGCATATTTTCTTGTTTAACTTCCATGATCTCCACTTCCTCCTTCTACATACTACTTTTAATGGAAATCCAAGGTGGAAATGACCTAGATTATTGAGGAGGGAGGGATGAGGGTTGAATGCCCTTGGATTTGCTTGACTACATGACTTGGTTCCAAGATGGGAAAGACTAAGGTTTTGCTCTAACCTTTTATTTTTGGTTCTCCTCTTCTTTCCTTGCCCTCAACTCCAACTCTTTGATATGCTTATCAATATTATCTTGGAATATCTTCTCTATAAGGTGGTTGGTAGCTTCATGAAGACAAGGAACACAAGAAGGCTCTTGAGTAGGTATGAGAGATGTTTGCAAAGGTTCATATCCTCCTTTATTTTGGTCCTTCAAATGAAAATTTAATTCACTTTACCCACCCCATGATTCCATTGCTTGGTTCCATCTTGGAACTTTGAAGGACTTCATAAGGGGTTCTTGAGGAAGGATAAAATCTTGAACCTTAATAGTAGGTTGTTCCATAATCATCTCCTTTATTTGATAACTCTCTTAGATAGACCCCCAAGAAGGCAAGGTCTGAGGAACTTGGCATACTCAAAGGAGCACTTGGAATGATTTATTAAGGATATATGTGTGGCACATAAGAAGTTTTAGGTGGTGTATATGTAGGCACAAAAGGTTGGTAAGGTTGGGTTTGCTATTCCTCAAGGCCTTTTAGATTGTCCTCAATACTCTGAATGTAACCCCCTACATTCATCATGCCACTTATGATATTTCTCTAATTTCCTCTCTCGATCGGTTCCCACTCTTCTTTTATTTTATGCAATGACTCCCTCACATGATGAATCAGGTGAGTAGGGATATTTTGGCCATAATATCTTTTTGAGCCCAATTATAGTGCATGTTTTTCAAGGTCTATCAAAGTCCACTTAAGTGATGGTATAGATAGTCATGATAGGGTTGATGAGGACCAGTATTGTGATGGATTTGTTGTTCATATGGATGATCACGGAAATAATTTTGCATATATGCTTGAAATAGGTCCTCATAGCTTTGACATAAATCTTGGTAGGGCTGATTAGGCTCATATGGATCATGAGGATCATATTGGGGCTATTGATAAGGAGGGGAATAATAGGAATATTCAACAAAACTTTTAATATTGACCTCATATGTTAAATGAGATGCAAAAAATTGATTATAAACTTCATTGAGACATACCTTGTCTGCTCATAACTAGAATCTTTGACTTGGAGTCACCATTGGTGCTAACTTGCTTGCTTCCAAAGGCTGATTAGAGGAAAGACACACCAAGATATTTCCACTTTCTTGGACATTTATCCCATTGGACAAGCTAAAAATTGTTAAGGTCTAAAATTGCACCTAAACTAAGTAAGGAGATTGTTCAGGCCTCCTTACTCAAACTTTAGTCCAACATTAGAATGACCCCAGGTCGTGGGTCTCCTATAATGGGGTTAGACTTATAAGATTTTTTAATGAGGCTAGCTCTTCTGATGCATCATTTAGCTTCTTCCCACTATTAAAACTTACTAATGACCAAGGAAAAGGGAGAGATGGAGAGAGATAAACATGAAAAGGGAAACCTAAGCTAACAACGGTGATGCATCTAATTTATGGGTGATCTATCCTGCTTGACTCGTAAAATACCAATGAAATAGTTAAAAAACTAGATTCAAGATCCCTAGATATTTTTCATACATAAATGTTTCATGAAGAGGTTCAACAAATGATCTAAGATGAGGCAAATGGAGGGAGAGGTCTAAAGTAAGATAGTAACCAATCATAGTATCCACATGCGGGCTTCAATCAAGAGATGTAGAACACTAAACATGACCTACATAACTAGATGAACTAGTAACTAGGTGATATCATAATTTGATGAGGGAGAAACTTCTACCACATACGTAAATATGATATGTACACACTATACTAGAATAATGAAATCTAAACAGAGTCTTCCATTCATCTCACGAGGTTACAAGCTCCATCTTGGTAGAGTTTGGTCATGTCCAGGAAAGGGAATAGAGAAAATATAGATAGTATCCATTTTTTGGCTTAAAAGCCTCTATATATAGAATAATGGGAGAGAAAGAGATGGGAACCATGCATGGGAGAATGTAGGAAAGTACACCATGATCAAGAGACTAGGTGGTAGTTCATTAATTCTTTTCCTTGCACACACCTCCTTATAAAAAAATCCATCCATCATCAAGAACTAATGCATTTTTGAATCAATAGTCCTTAGGCTCACTTTTATTGGTTGAGATATTCTACTAGAAGATAAAAGTTTGTTCTACATGATGACAAAGTTCTTAACTACTTCTCCAACTACCTATTTTCTTCCTTAGGACCCTAATTCCACTTGACATGTTTATGAGGATCAAATATTTGAATCATGAAACTGACAAAGCCATGTTGTGAATAGTGAAGTGCCTAATTTGTTAATAATGGGCACCCTTGTATTTATTATATATTCACCCATTTCCATATCTGGATCATAGGTCCCATCTATAGATGGAAAACCAATCTAAAGACATTGCTTTTCCTATAGTCCTTATATTGAAACAAATCCATAGACCATATAACACATTTTTTATACTATAATAGGTTTAAATAAACCCATTATATCTCTATAGGGACCAAGAATTCATATTGCATGGGCCTTTAATTTTTTAAAAGGGAAAACACAATCTCATAATAGACCCTGTGTGATACAAAATATTGAACCAAAGGTCCATATTTAGTTTCAATGATGGTCCATAAATATTCTCCATGCTTGAATACATCAGGTGGACCACTCTGTGGTATTTAAATGAGATTTAATGGCATTAGGAAAACCCTAAAATACCCTACTTTCCATGGTTGAAAATGGGTTCTTAACCTCTGTCAAAAACCCTGTGCTCACATTTACTCTAATTGGCTGTTAAAAACTGACTCGACTCATTGACATATTGACTCATCTCACTCCATTGATTTCAATTGATATGAATGTCTAAGAACCATTGATCCTCTATCAGTTGAATGCATCCTTGAAACTTATCATACACACCATCATCCTTGATATTTTTTGATCCTTTAACCTCTGCCTCACTCCATCTGATCTTCTAGCTATGAACAAGCATGAGCCCATAGATCCACCTTTGAATTTTTAACCTTGTCCCTACTGGTGCCACATGGAAAATGTGCATTAATCCTCAAAATCTTGATATCAGTCTATAGCTTCATGTGTTTATGTCACATGTTGACCCCTTGATCTCTCTAACTGTTGGACCTATTTTGCATTATTGGATTGAGAAGTATGATTGAGCAAGGACCATTGATCTTACTAGGACCCATTATTTGAAAGCCAATGGATAGTTTGTGAGCTTAAAATTTGATAGTTTGTAGGACATAATTTGACATGTTCATGACCATTATTAACATTCACATGATCATCATTGATGTTTATGTGACCATCAAATTCAAGCTAGACTTATCTTGTTCAGGCTTAAACTTGACATTAACGTGAATGTCTCACTACACAAGTTTGACTTTAAAAACTTATAACTCGAACCAAAAAACTCATGCACATCTAAATATTCTTGAGGATGATCCTATCATGTAAATTTCCATTTACACTTGATCCACTAGTTGTGCAAGTATTCTTGAGTGAGATACAAAATGCATATTTAAATTGGTCTATTTGGGTTCTGCATGACCCCCTAGTGATGGTCTAGCCCTTAAACTTGCATAAGTCATCCTCTGATCATTTTTTCAAAGTACTAATGAATTATTTAGATATGTGTAACTAGGTCTATACTTCTAAATGTTTGGGTACAATGAAAATCTACTTGGACCTTCCTCTTTGCAAAAGCTTCATATGTGGGCCAAAATGGCCAATAGGACCTCAATGTTTTATTTCTTTATTTTTGGCTAAGGGTGTTTACCCACTCTCCAAAATAGGTTATAGGTTCCAGTTTGATAGAGAAACCTTGTTTGTGGTCTTCCAATGGAACATTGTCTCTTAGGCCTAGAAAATCACAAAAGGCCTCATCATTCTCAAACTCATCTATAGGCACTATGGATTCTTGTTGGTCTTAGGGTCTAAGTTGAGGGTGATATATAGGAAGAAAGTTGTGTCATATAATTAGGTTAATGGTAAAAATTATATGTAGGTCAAATAGGTTGGTATTATCAAGGTATTCATAAATGTTATGATTAGACTCTACTTCACTGCTAGCATCATCATCACTAGACATTGGCATTGCAACATGAATAAGATGCACGTGGTCACCCCCAAGCAATTTAAATTCAAGACCATAAGTTCCTTTGTATTGAGTTATAGAAATAGCTCAAGAGTACCTTGTTGATTTGGCTTGAGGCATCCTCCTTTATAGGATTAGTTATCCATAATCCTATTAGGTATGGGATATTTGGCATTTTTGTAGTAATTAGCCAATTTGTCATTGTACAACCAGGATTCATCATTGGCAAGTGGGTCCTCTTCTTGGCCAATGACCAGTGTGAAATGATAGAAGCTGGACTATGAAGTTTACCCTTTCCTTTGCATTGCCATTCCATATAAGGTGGCCTAGCTTTAGGTCTTCTATAGGACTTGGGGTTCTATGAAAGTTTGGCAATGTGAAATGTGTCATGGGTCAAATACTTTCCTTGGCCATTGGCTAAGATGGTAAAATAATTAGACATTTACAGAGGAGGCATATTAGAAGATGAGTCAAGGCTATTTGTCTCTATACAATTGGCCTTTGGTAATTTAACAAGTATTTCTTTGTCTTTATCCTTTTGGGGAACTATATTTAGGCCAAAATAGTAGTTGTAACTTTCATACTCAGCCTCAAAATGTTTACATTGTTCATAGGGTTGTAAATATCCATTGATAGTGACCTCCATTCTTGAGTATGAGAACTTGAGACATTGGTGAAATTTCAAAGGGATTGCATGAATTTCTTGTATCCAAGGTCTACCCAAGAACAAATTGTAGAGTGTATCATGGGTCAAGGGCCCAAAAATAATTGGCAAACTTATGGTGCCTTTTTATTCCCACTCTTTATTATCATAGGCCTTGATAGTTATTATTTTTAGTTGTAGATCATTTATTTTATATCCAAGATGTTTGATGAGCTTCAGAGACATAATATTCAGGTCTGATCTATTGTCTATAAGGACATGTTTCACTTGATGTCATGTTATGACAACTTCAATGTATAGGGGATTGTTATAGAGAGGGCTGATGGATGATATATTGCTTTGGTAAAAGGTTAATTACTAGCCAGGGGATAGATGTCTAACCAAAGCTCTAAATTTATCTAGAGTTATGTTATTAGGAACTTGGGATTGGACTAAGAGCTCTATTAAGATGTTCTTATGGATAGTAGATGTATACAACAAATCTAAAATGGAAATTTTTGTGGGTGTCTTTTTAATTTATTCCATAATGTCGTATGGTTTATCTTTAAAAATGGTATATGGATTGTTCCTATCCATCACAATGGGTTGGATTGGTTTGTTGGTTGAAGGTTATGAGCCTGGAATGGTAATATATGATCCTTGAGTTGTGATTGCATAATTAGGATTGGATACAAGATTGTTATAGTTTGATGATGATGGATATGGGCCATATAGGATAAGTCTTGATTATTAGTACACTTGGTTTTGGTCATAAGGCAATGAAGAGTTATTAGTATAAGGTCTTGAAATAGTAATCCTTAGTTGATGTTGTGCTTGGTTGTAGTCCCAGGTCAAGGAAGGATTAATTGCATAGGTGGAATAATTGGAATTGTTTAGTAATGGTCCTAGTCTATTAGCACTTAGTCTAAGATTAATCATGATGGTTGAAATGTGACCTCCCACAATATGACCTACAACTTTGGTGTAGTCATGTGCAACTATGTGGTAAGTCTATTGGTTATTGGAATCATTTTGGCCCTGGTTCCTCCCATTTGGTTGACATTATTGTTGTTGATGTTGATATTATTATCGTTGTTACATATATTATTATAGTTATTATGGCCTTCATTTTTTCTATTATTGATTATTGTTGTTGTGTTGTGGAAAAGGGTTTTGGTAGATACCCAGGTTTTGATTTGACGTAGATGCTCTATTATCCAATGTAATATTCCTATTTTTTAACATATTTTCAATGAGGTGCTTTATTTGCACATAATATCATAGATTATATCCATGAACATGATGGTATTCATGAAACTCATTTTTTCTAAACCAGTCAGGGTATGGAATACCCTTAGGATAATGATTTGAAATTGGCTAGTTAATCATATTAGATGTGGCTAGCTTATGAAATATTGGTTTGATAGGTTCAGAAAGGTTGCTGAAGACATGAGGAGTGATTCTTCTTCTTAGAGGAGGATTTTGAAAAGGTGGTGGTTACTACGTTTGTGGAGTTAGTCTACATTATTGTGAAGGTAATGCTTGTTAAATAGGTTGCTAATGAGGATTAAGTTGCATTCATGGCGCAGGTTGAGTAGATGATGTTTGCATCATTTGGACATGGCATGACTTAGTTACTCCATTACTAACAAATTTTTTCTTATGTTTTTATTGCTTGGATGTTTCATAGTCACTGGCCTAGGCTGGTGTAGATGTTTGTGCTTGGACTTGGATATGGTTTTAACTTGGGCTTGTGCCTTGGTTTTGGTTTTGATTTTGGTTTGAGGAGGTTAACTTCATAATCCCTTTGTTAATAAGGGCCTTTTCAATCTTTAAATATTTTTCAATTATCTCTTTGAAGGTGGGTACACACTAAAACTCTAGATGATAGGATATCTCATTGTGTAAATTTTTAATAAATACAATGGCTAATTGTTTGTCTAGTAAGTTATGGGTGAAGATACCAGCAAGTGCTCTCCATCTCTATAGATAGCTTGCAAAGGTCTCCCCAGCTTTATGCTTGGCTTGAGTTAAATCTACTAATGAAATATCATGCTCAATATTATAGGAGAAATGTTACACAAATTTGTTTGAGAGGTCATCAAAATTGGACATTGAATTCTTTAGCAATTTGAGGAACCAATCCAAAGCTTGTCTTGCTAGACTTTGAGAAAACAAAAGGAGTAGGTAAATGTCATTATAAGCCACTAGTTGGCAAGAAATAAATAACTCTATCAAATGGGATTAAGGGTTTCCTTTTCCCTTATATTTATCAAATTTTGGTGGTTCATAACTTGAAATAGATGGTATTTGAAGATACTCCATATTGAATGGGTATGAACACTCGTCATCTATCTTGAATTTATTGGTCTACTTCCCTGCTTGAGTGATATTTATTGCATCATTTATTTGCTTCAATTCTTGTGCCAAGAATTAGATGGAACGTTTAGTTGAGGTGGTGGTTGGGTGATCAAAGGTGGATTACCTTGACTAGGGTATAATGGAGGTATGGTTTGTTATGGAATGTTAGTTTGATGAGTGAACCAACTAGGAATATACATCCATAAATTGGGATACAATTATTGAAATTGCACACATTTTTGTGTTATATTATAGTTTGGATTTAGTATATAGCTTTAGTTTTGAGGGAATTATAGTTGCAATGGGAGGATATGGCTCTGGGTAAAGTTTTATGCCTATTGAGGTTGAGTAGGGACTTGCTACTAACTAATCAAAGTTGTTTGAATAGGGGGAACTTGTTGTGGACCAAGGCCCTATTTTTGTATTTATGACATGTACTAAGTAAAAGGCAATTTTTGCCTAATTGGTACTTGCTAAATAGTGGCACCTATTTGTTGTGTATTTGTGAACTATACACTTGTTGGGTGTTTGGCATTTATTTTTGACCAATAGACACACATTTTTTATTATATAATGTTTGAAATTGTAAAGGCATATTGGTCTATGAATGTATAGGTATGTTTGCCATTACCTATCAAGGTGGAACATTTGTTTCCCTTGTTGAGGTGGCATAATGTTCCTCTTCTATTGTGGTATTGTATTAGACCACCCTTATTTTTTTGGAATGTTAGTCATCACCTGTTGAGGTGGAATAACATTCATCATTTTTTGTTAAGGAAAATCACTAATCAATGCTTGATTACTTAATCCTTGTGGTTGCATGATTGAAGAAGTAGTTGGCTGAAGATTAGAAGTGACTTGTTGTGGTTGAAACATAGGAGTTTTCCCCCCTTGTTGTTGTGCATCAATCATGGTATTAACTAAAGGCATTTGTTTTTGTAGACTATTTATTGGTGTATTTAAACCACTTTGGCCTAGATTGGAAGACACTTGCATGTTATCCACAATGTTTGGAACATTATTTTACATAGATTTTTTAGTCACATATTTAATATATGGGACATTGTACATGTTACTAACTAAAATTATTTTTGAAAATAGGTTTATACCTGAATTGTCTTAACCTATCAACTCAATTAATACTCCTATTGAAGGAGCTAGCTCTATGATTGGAGTGTTTGACATGGCCATGGTATTAAAATTGTGTGCTAGATTTAAATAGGTTTGATATGCTTGTGACATTTGTATAAAGTGGTCTTCCATAATTCCCTTTCCTTTTATAAGAATATTTGGGTCTTGATACAACATCGACATGAGCACTTGAGGATGGCTAGTAGAGGCATGTTTGATAGTTTGGGTATAAGGCATGTTGAGAGGCACTCTAGCTAGACTAGTTAAAATTTCATGGGGGAAGTCTACTAGAAACTTGGACCCTACCTCTGTGACTTTGATTAAAACCTCATTATTATTTTCAAGAAAGTGATGATAAAAAAAATAAGGATCATATGTTGATGACATAGTGACATAATACAATTATTATTGAGATTGTTCTACAATTGATGGTATGCTAGCAACATATTGTATAGTTGCTCTTGGTCTTGCTCTAAATAGTGAGGTGTGTTAACCAAATAATGGGATAATAAATCTTGGATTTGTTTCCCAAATTGATTATTGTGAGAATAAGGATCCATCTCACAAACCACATCATCACCATAGGGGTCTTGAATAAACTTATCATCTATAGCTATGTTATCATAACCTAGATTGTATATGGCTCTACTATGAGTGTAATGAGCCATATGCAAATTAATGAATAATGTTCTATGAATAAGGTATATAGTTCTACAAACTCTTGAAAACAAGGTCTATAAGACGAATGGCATGAACTTGGTCTAAAACTTGGTCTATGGATGGAGTTGTTTCTCCAAAATGGTCAATGACAAACTTGGTCTAAAATAGTTTAAGGTCAAATGTCTTACACAAATGGTCAAGTGAATGGACAAAAATAAATGCCAAACTTGGTAAAAAGTGTTTCAAATAATTCTAATCTAGATATAAAGGTGAAAAAGGTTACTGGGTATTTGGGAACAAAGCACAAAGCTAGGCTCAAAATGACTATGTCTAAAACAAAGAGGTAAGATGCTAGGACTCTTGGAAACACAACACAAGAGCTAGAATTTTAAAACACGCTAGGTCTAAGAACAAATGAGAATTGATAGGTCTTTTTTAAACATGACACAAAATCTAGAATTTAAATAAAATTAGGTCTAATATAAATGAGAATTTGCTAGGTATTTTGGAAATAATGCACAAAATCTAGACTTAACACAAACTAGGTCTAAAAGGTAACATAATTAATCTAAAAAATTTGAAACACTTTGAATCACACTAGGTAATCAGATTTAAACATAAACTTGACCTTTGGAAAAATAAATTGGACTTTAGGCACTTGAAATATAGACCACTTCCCAAATCTAGGCACAAAAATAGTCTTTAAATTGAGTAAGGAATTAGTCTAGGTTGCACAACCCAAAAGTGAGAGATAAATGTCTAAGCCAAAATTGCGTGAGGCATATGCATAAAATAATTAGTGTTTGAATCTAAAAATTTCAAGAATAATTTTGAATTTGAGATAAAATACTTAGTGCTTAAATGGATAATAAGCTAGACCAAAATGGATGGCATAATGATATTATGCATAAACCAAAACACACACATGGTTTTGAGTGTAATTCGATACAAGGGAACAAGTTTTTGAAATGATATGAGTAGCATAACAATGTTATCATTATATAAAGTTATGATAAATGGTTTGTTTCAAAAACTCCAAGGCACAAGAATTGGAATGAAATGGCTAGTGTAACGATTCCTCTTTCAAACAAGTCACACATACACACAAAATTTTGACAAATGACTAAGGCAAAGTGTGGTGTCAAATAGATGGAATAACACCTATTAAAACAAAAGATTGATGTGAAAATATGACTTATTTTTTGATGTGGTATGACAAACAGATAGTTTTGACTCAAAATAATGCAAGTAAAAATGACAAATGATAAAAAACCTAAGTGTGTCATCCTAATCCTAAAAATTGATAAGGTAGCTTCGTACTGTCAAATTCCATATAGATACTTGATCTTGAGAGTAAATGATGTTGTTAATATAAATATTAAAATGCTCATGAAAATTAGGGTTTTTAGGCCCCCTCTTCTCTCAATAATTCATACAGTGACATGGAACTTCAAGCTACTCGCCTTGCATTGATAGTATATCTGTGGTAAGTGGGGTTATCTAAACTATCAATTTTTGCACTTTCTAAATGGTCCCATATGTGTGGTTGACACTAGGGTGAAATACATCATTTGGATCCACATTAAATATATTTTTATGAAAATTTCTTGTCCTATTCACAACCACTACATCCGTTAATTACTCAGTGTAGTGTAATTTTTGAGTTAAACATACATTCCAAGGCAGTCTCTTATTAACGAAGCTTGCTTAACCACTCAAACAAGCATCATAATAAATAAAACTCAATTTGTATACCCATATAGTGGATTTGGGTTGAAGTGATACTAGGAGGTGAATTTTTGGGTCAACACTTCTCTACAGAACCCGTAGGGAGGTGGTGAACTCGCTCCCACAAGCCAAAATACATAAAATAGAAAATTGAGTAGAAGAATTTTAAGGTCATTTTAGGATCACCCAAATCACTAAAATTTTGGGGAGGTCCTTAGTGAATTTTATTCAATGCTTGTATATAAAGTGATAAATGTAATAAGTGAAGCATTTTTTATCACCCAAGTTCCCTAAAGGGGATGGGGGAGAGCATACACACTACTCTTGGCTTGAAAAAAAAACATTCAACAACAATCATAAAAATGAAAACTCTTATGAGAATTTAATTAGAGTGTGAGTTCATTTTTATAGCACTAAAGAAAATATGGCATGAATTTTAGCTCCTTGGTGTTGTTTGATAACTTTGAAAAATGAAAATAACTCAAGTAAACAATTTTTAAACACCAAATTTAAATGTGACTTGAATGAATTAAAGTGATAAAAAATGTTTTTCCTTAGCCTATAGGTCCTTCAAAAATTGTTTGTGGGTTTAATTATTACTTTATAAAAGTGACATCTTTTCAAATAGCTCAAAAAAACATAAAATCACTTCTTTAGAACAATATGTTATGTAGTAAACTGTGAACTACGGAATTATTTTATCATAAAACAGAATCAAAATAGATGCTTAAAAACTCATAGTGAGTGATTTTGTGGGTTCTAAATGATTTCACAACTCTGTTTGATTATTTCACTACTTAGACAAATGAATTCACTATTTAGGCAAAAAAATTCACACTTTTGAGAACAATTTCATAGTTTAGGCAACAATCTCATGATTCTCAAAAACCTATAATAAGACACAGAAATACACTAGGATGATTTCATAATTTTACAATAATTTCATTGATACACAATATGAATTTTTAGTTAAGCAGGATAAATTCATAGCCTAAGAATGTGATTTCACTCTACTTAAAGATGATTTCACTACTTAAAATAATGATTTCATTACTAAAAATAACAAATTTGCTAATTTTTACCAATTTCATAGTTAGCTAAAAAATGAAAAGGATTTTTCTTGTAGGATGATTTCACAGTTTTGCTTGCTACTTTTGCTACTTTTGAGACCAATTTTGTAGTTTCGTAGAGCCAAGGTGATTTCATAATTTTTGAGATAAATTCATAGATTTGTCTGATGATTTCATGGTTTACCTCATTGAATTCATAGTTACATAGTCATGAATATGTGATTACATAGTCACAAGGAAAACACAAAAAATTTAGCAATAAATCATGAAATTAAGATCTATGATGAAGTATTCTTGGCTCCAAAAAGCTCTCAAAAGACTTCATTCATGTTTGTGGGGTGCACGCTCGCACTGGCATACCATCATGTGAATAAGGAATCCATAGATAAGAGATTAGTATAGTGTTAGTACAATAAAACCAAATAAAAATAACAAACTAAACATTAACACCTCTAGCTTAGACACTAGGGAGAGCATAGGTAACAAACATACAATAAAAACACAACTAGAAAATAAAAGAAATCATTCTTTTACCTTGTTTGGAGATCCAAAATGGCTTGTTAAAGTGTCTTGTTTAGCTTTGTGCATCAAAAAATATTTATCAATGAAGCTCCCTTTGCTCCACCTTTCCTTGGCACCTTGGCTTGGCTATGTTGTCTATGTTGGCTTATGAATTTGACATTGTAACACTACTTGAAATGTTTCTTTGCATCTATTTGAGCATTATAACTTTACACTAATTAAGCTTTTGAAATATTTGTGCATAATAACATTACACAAAAATAGCTTAGAGATCAATAGACATGGCCTTGTATTTATAGCCTCCAAAGTTAACTCTCACCCAAGGTGAGTTAAGGTTGGGTTTAAACATGGAATGGGTTTAAAATAACCTTAAGTGAATTGAGGCTAACTCTAATTGAGTTAAAAGGTTTCATATAATTATGATTTTCAATTACTAGTCATGGATCTCAAATTAGATATTTTTAGATATTTTGGGAAAGCTTGACAACTCATAATGTCAATGATGGAAAGGCTTGATATTTTGAATTTTAAAAATTTTATTTTTAGATATTCATTAATTACAAATGGATTAATTATCTAAACATTAAATCTAGTTTAATTAGTTGATTTATTTTGATTAGCATTTTAGCTCTTTTAAGAATTGCTCAAGTGCCCCACTTAATGGGTTTATAAGCCAAACTGCTAGTTGTTAGGTTGCAAGGTGATTGAGGATGAATCCATGAGAGTTTATTATTGTGTATAGTATAATACCCCAAATAAAGATGCCTCAACATGATTCTAAGCATTTATGAATGTTATATGGATGAAATTGGGACATTCAATGATTCCTAAGCTTAATTTGTAATGCTTGGTATAAATCAATCTGAAGTTTAGTCAAAATCTAGATGTAGCCAAAATGGGATGTCTATAGTTAGAACTGTAGATAGTTTAACATGTTCCACATTGAACACAAGAAAAATACATCCTCATATTGCACAATGGATACCACAAAGTCCTCAACCTTCTAGAGTGACTCATCATACCTCGACTTCTATGAGCATTAAGCATGATATAAATCGTACACCACATAACTCTATATCACATTCTAACCCATACCTATTTGATACATCCCATCAATGAAAGAATATTTATCCACCACTTGATATGGGAACCTCCCTTAGAGATTTAGGAGCATTCATGGTAGACAAACTATTTACATCAACAAAAAATAGAGTGTTGGTTATTTTTTGTTGGTTGTTTTGGTGTGTTTGGTTGCAAGTTGTTCTTCATAGTTTCTATTTTGGGGAATTCTCAATTTTGGTGTGGTTTCCAAGTTGTTTTGAAATCAAGTTAGACTAAAATCCTATTTGGTCTAAGTTTTCATCTTTAAAATATTTGTTCTTGGTTCAAAATTATAGTTGGGTTCCTAATCCCCAATTAAGTATTTGGAAAGTTTGTTCTTAACTCTCAGTTGTAATTGGCCTTCTAAGTCTTGATTAGGTCTTGGATGAGTTATTTGATGGTTCTAGTGTTAATAAAAACTTTATACCCAATTAGGTCTTGGTTTTAATTATCTTGAAAGTCTTTTGGTAATCAAAATTCTAAGTGTAATTTTGGTCTTTGGTCAAGGGATATTATCTTATTTGAACATAGTTTTATTCGAATTCACAAACCTGACTGAGTTGATAAACAAATCAGGGGACTTGTTAGTGTTATGTAGACTCTCATCACTAATTATGTCAGTGGACATCTTGAATGGGGCATGAAATTATATGAGAGAACAAAATCCCAACTAGGTAAGTGTGAATATTTTTAGTGATCCATAGTTGTAAGCAACATTTGGGATCCTAAACAAGTCTTAGAACGAGGTCATAAAAACTTTCAATTTTGTGTAGATTTAAGAACCTGATTAGGTCCGAAATTATTACAACACACGTATATAATGGTAATAAACAAAGTAAATAAAATTAGGTTGTGGTTCACTTCTATTTTTAGTTGTAATTGTAATCAAATTTTTGAGACTTGAATAGGTCTTGTAATGTTTTTAAATTTTTGCCTTACTTTTAAAATCTCACACAGAACTTAACAGAAAATCATGATTTTTAATGAATTTTAATAATCTTAAAGGCCTAGTTAAGTCTATCAATGTTGTATAAAATGTTTCATATCCTCTCCAAAGTACACCCAGGTCTAAAAAACTAAAAGTGTGTTTTAATAAGATGAAATAGGATAAAACAAACTTGATTATAATTATTGTAGCATCATAAATGGGTTTTTGATATTTTACAATACCATGGAAGGTGAAGAACCACATGGGAAAGATCATGGGTCAGTCCATTCCCACCTTGAATGGAAAAATGGAATTTATTTTGGATTCCTTTTACTAGAGATACATTATTGAAATTTATATTGTATTTTTATCTTCTCTTGAATTGGTGAAGCATTATGTTATCAAATTTTGTATTTAAAACTTGTCATTGAAACTTGTATTTTTCCTAATTTCCTTTAAAATGAATAAAGGGAATGGATTCATGTACTAATTTTGGAATTTATTTTCTATTTTGGTTCTCATGAATGGATGTATTTTCCCTAAATAATCGTCATAGATGAAACGAGTGTACTTAGTTGGGACCCTAATCTATGTGTGCACCAATTAATATTAGAGAGATGTTTTATAATGAGGAGAGTGTGCATGAATAAGACTCTAGTTGAGTCTAATGATAAGCTATGAAATATAATTTTACATTGTGGGAGAGATGGCACACACATAAATGTTGTCTAGAGAGGGTCAAGACTGAGAGGACCTTAAGTAATAAATTTGGCTAATATGATGAGAGGTATGCAAGCAAGATTGGATGCAATGGAATAGCTTAAAGGAGAGGTTATCTAGTGGTGACATGAGAGAGGATGAGGAATAAGGGGATAGAATATATGGAAAATAAATATGATATGATATTTATCAAAGTTGTGGTGGGGCTTGGTAATTATCCAAAACTAGATGCACCGTGTTATAACTGTAGTTTGAATTTGGAAGAAATCATGGATTGAATAGCTGAAATGGAAAAATAATTTGATTATGATTCCATAAAGGAACACAATAAGGTGAAATTAAAATGCATGAATTTAAAGAGTCATGTTTGTTTATGGTTGGATCACATGTAGGCTGACAAATAGAGGAAGAACAAGGATAAAATCAGATCATGGGATAAAATGGTAGTAAAATTGAAGGATAAATTTTCACCCTCAAATATCAATTGAGCCTATTTAAGAAATTAAAAATTTTGAGGTAGAAAGAAACAAGTGTCAAAGACTATACTGAAGAATTTTATAGACTCACAATATGATTTAGACATGCTGAGGAAAATCTAGAAAAAATGGCATGGTATGTGAATGGACTGAAATTTTCCATACAATATGAAATCAATTTGTTGAACCTGAGAACCATATAGGAAGCCTATCAATGTGTTTTGAAGGCAGAGAATAAGTTGACAAGAAAGTAGAAAGAAAACTCTAGAGGTATATGAAGGTCTTCGAGAGGGAGAGGATTAAATAATGGTGGAACACATCAACAAAATAATGGTGGAGATGTGAGTATTTTAAAAAATCAAAATTTAGGAACGAGAGGAGGATACTCTTCTAGAGGAAGAGGATTCTATGGATGAGGTAGAGGTGGAGGTTTTCATGTTAAGTGTTTTACATGTAATAAGTATGTTGGTCGTAAGGAGTAAGATTGTCTAGAAAACCCTCAGAATAATGGTAAGAGAGTTGGAGGAATAACTCATATAGATTTTAGAGATGAGGAGAGTGTTTGGTCTCCCAATACTATGGAAGAGCTAGAAAAGGAGAGGCTCTATTGATGACAATAGTGTTGTTAAAACCATTTAAGGAGGTAAACAAATTGGCACAAGATAGGAGTTTATTTTAGACTATTTAAAAATTTGGAGGTAAGTGTTATAAAGTTGTGATTGATAGTGGTATCACAGATAACTTGGTTTCCCAAAGAATGGTGTAAAAATTTGAGCTGAAACATTTGATACATTCTACACCATACAAGGTTTCATGGTTACTTAATGGTCATTAGGTGATAATGAATGAGCAATGTGTGGGGAATTTTTAGATTGGATCATATAAGGATGAAGTTTTGTATGATATCATGACCATGGATGTGTGGCATGTGTTTTTAGAAATGCCATGGCATTTTGATAGGAGAGTCATGCATCATTAATGAGAAAACACCTACACAATTATGAAATATGGTAAGAGATTCACATTAAATCCATTAAATAATAAAGGAGAAGAGTTGGAAAACATTTCCAAATCAATATTGGTATCTGATAAAGATTTCTTGAAGGTGGCTAAGGAGGAATAAATGTGTTTTGAAATAAATTCAAATCTTGTACAAGTTATGATAGCCGCTACGGTGAGGGATTTTCCTATTGAGATTTAGAACATGTTAAAATATTATGTTGATATTATACAAGTGATTTTTTAGATGGACTACCACCTATAAGTAACATTTGTCATCATATGGATTTAGTGCCAAAAGTGAGTTTTCCTAACAAAGCAGCTTTAGGTTGACTCCAATGGAGAATGAAGAGATAAAGAAGTAGGTGTAGGTGTTTTTAAGGAAGGGTTTAATCTATGAGATTCTAAGCTTGTTTGTTGTTCCAATTGTGTTGGCACCAAATAAAGGTGGATAATGGAGAATGTGTATGTATTCATGTGCAATCAACAAGATCACCATGAAGTATAGGTTTCCATTTCCAAGAATGGATGACTTAATAGATTTTTTGAGAAGAATAATGTACCTCACTAAGATATATTTAAACAATGGGTATCATCAATTCCACATATGAGAAGGTGGTGAGTGGGAGACTTCATTCAAGACAAATGGTGGATTGTATGAGTGGTTGGTCATACCATTCAGTATGTCAAATGCTTCAAGTACATTCGTGAGAATTTGAACCCTTTCATAAGTAATTTTTTGATAGTATATTTATATGACATACATGTTTTCATTCATTCCAAGGAGGCATAATTGAAGCATTTGAAGTTGGTTTTGGATAATCATAAGGAATAACAATTGCTAGTGAACTTGAAGAAGTGTAGTTCTATGAAAGAGAAGCTGGTATATCTTAGATTTGTAATCTTAAGAGGTGGGTTAAAGATGAACCCCAAGAAGGTGAGGGAAATTTTGGATTATCCTTCACTAAAGAGTGTGTTTGAATCAAGAAGTTTCCATACATTGGTGAGTTTCTACATAAAATTTATTATAAACTTTAATGGTATATGTGCACCCATCATGAATAATATGAAGGGAGATAAGAATAAATTTAAATGGAATATTATAGCATAGAATAAATTTCAATTTTTGAAAGAAAGGTGATGAAACAATCAATGTTATCCTTACCATATTTTAATAAAGTGTTTCAAGTTGATTGTGATGCAAGCATAATAATCATAGGAGCAGTGTTGAGTCAGGAGGGTAATCCCATTACTTATTCTCATGAGAAGTTGAATGATTCTAAGAGGAATTATTTGGTTTATGACCAATAATTAAATGCAATGATGTAAGCTCTCAAAAAGTGCCAACATTACTTTTTGTTGAAGAAGTTCATATTGTACATGGACAATTATGTTTTTCAATTCACAAACAATCAAGGTAAGTTAAATCAATAACATATGAAGTGGGTATAATTTATTTAGATCTATTCTTTTGTCTTGAAGCATAGGAGTGGAAATTCTAATTTAGTGATCTCTTGTAGTGAATGACATTAAGGTGGAGGTCATTGGATTTGAATCCATGAAGGAGTTATATAAGGAAGACTTAGATTTATGAGATACATGGACAATGAGCTAGAATACAATGGAAGCAAATAAAAATCTATGGTTAGATTACATGATATAAAATGGACTATTATTCAAATTATGGAATTTATATATACCATAAGGTTTCATTAGAGAGAACTTATTAAAAGAGAAGCATAGCGAAGGACTTGCTAGTCATTTTGGATATGAAAATACTTTAGTGCAGTTGAATGAAATATATTATTAACCATGGATGGGTATAGATGTGGATAAGCTTGTATAGTAATGAAAAATTTACCAACATTCAAAAGGCAAGACTCAGAATATTAGTTTGTATCAGCGATTGCCCATTCTAGATAGACCATGATATGTGTTGAGCATGGATTTTTCTCTTGGTTTGCTGAAAACAAAATGAGGTAATGATTCCATATTTTTTGTTATGAATATATTTTCAAAGATGGTTCACTTTATAACATGCATGAATATTAGTGATGCCACACATATTAAAAATATATTCTTTCAATAAATTATCAAGCTGCATGGATTGCCTTTGATTATTATATTAGATAGAGATAATAAGTTTGTTGGACACTTGTGTAACATGTTATGGAATAATTTGGGTATCAAATTATCTTTAGTTCAACCTATCACCCTTATATGTATGGACAAACAAAGGTGGTGAATCAGAGTCTTGGTAAACTATTGAGGTGTTTAGTTGGTGACAATCCCAAATAGTGCGACTTGATGTTGAACAAGTTGATTTTGCCTCAGGGTTCATTTTAGTGGTCTAAATAAAAAATATGTGGAAGTAATAAGGTGAATAAAATTTATAATGCTATAAAATTAGTTTAGAAGGTGTATCGTTACATAGTCAAATCATGTAACACCACATAATGAATCACACAAGGCATGTTAGGTTTCTCTGACCCTCATAGATAAACAATGGCATGGTATAGGTAAATGCTAGCATATCATAGGAAAATGATGACAGGATGGAGATGAATGATGATGTCATATGGATGAATGCCTATGTTATTTAGGTGAGTGATGACATAGGGTAGATGAACACTATCATGATGTCAGTGGATGTTAACACTATATAGACATATGTTCGAATCATTTGAGCTCATCTACATCATGTTGGAATTCATCTACATGGTGTTTTTTCTTATCCACAACATCTCAGAGAATTCTAGCATGAACGGGTGGCCTCCAACACTATGTATAAGGATGCCAACACTATGTGCTCACCACATAGCTCTAAGAATATTAAATGTTGAGGCTAGAGTATTTATAGTGTTTTTTGCTAATGAGAAGGTGCCTAGGCATGCATGTGGGATTATTATTTACCATAATTATATGTATGTATAATTATTACTTAATATAACATCTTAAGATCACATGTTCAATCTATTCTCTCATTGCATTCTAATCTTTTATGCTTTCAAGTTTTCCCAATGGTAACCTACCAACATTTGACAGTAGATAACCAGTGCCTGCCCATAGGTTATTGGTGTCTACCTATAGATTATTGGCATCCACCTATAAATAATTGACATCCACCCATACACTATCACTCTCTACTCATAGGTAGCCGGTGTCCACCCACAAGCAACCAACATCTGCCCATAAGCAACCTGCTATCATCCACCCACAACTTATCATCCACGTGGATGTTGCCATTGGGCATTGACAGACTACAGTCAAACACTTTTAGGCTATCATTGCATACCTTAATAGAAACTATTTATTATTGAAGCCCTCTTGAGCCTTAAAATACAAACCACCAAAAAAATTCCTAAAGTCGCTTGACAGTATATGGAAAAGTCCTCAGGATTGGATTTTGAGGTATTGATGAATTACATTTATATGAGAAAATTTATAGTCAAATGTAGGTGAAACTCTCCTCGAAATTAACTTTGACCCAAAAAATTTAGACGGTCCTACCTTGTTGGCCACTCCATAAAAATTACCAAATGTCAACTTCAAAAAATAGAATATTCATAGATTAACAAAGATTCACCACTAAAAAAAACCCCAGTTTACCTACAATTATTCATTCAACTAATGTATGGGAATGAGTCATTTTTAGATAGTGTATGGGAGAGGCCCTAAAGGCATATACGAGTTAAGGATTACAATTGAGATGAGTAGAAGAAGTGATAAAGGTGAAGACTATGGTCATGATATGCATGATGTGTATCAAAAAGTTAAGAAAAGATTTGAAGAGAGTGCTAGAAAAAATAAACATGTTGATATGCGAAATAAAAAAGTGAATTTTAGGTTGGGGACATGGTTTTGGCACATTTATTCAATGAGAGATTATTGAAAGGTGAATATAACAAATTCAAGTTGGAAAAATATGGGCCCTTGTAATATTTTTAGTAAGTTCTCAGCTAATGCATATGAGATTGAGTTTCCAGATGGAGTAGGTGTTTCACCAATATTTAATGTGGCTGATTTGTAACTATATGATGAGGGAGAAACAAGTGATATCAAGGATTTTTTAGTTTTGGTAGGAGTAGTTACCAAGAGTAGTGAAAAAAGAGATGGAATCCATTCTAGATATTCTAGTTGGCAACAATACACAAGGCCACAAGTACTACAATTACATGGTCAAGTGGAAGGAAAGAGTAGTTGAAGACTAGGGATAATTTTAATAAAGAACCCCTAAAATATTATTATAAAATCTTGGCAAATCCTAGATTTTAGGTATAATTCCATTGGTGAATCTTTGGCAAAATTACCATGCTGGTATAAATTGATTAGTGATTTCTATTAACTCTTAAAAAAACATATAAATAGTTAATGAATAAGAATCATATTTAAATCAAGAAATAATGGGGAAAATTTCAATTTAAACCCCTTTCTCCACACACATTCATAGGGAAAATAACATGGCAATAGTTTAATCCCTTAAAATATAGGCAAAATTCATTAAAAGTGTGAAAACATTTTTAGATATGTACGACTTGTATTTCTTACTTGGATTGTACTTCATTATTAGCTACTTAGACTCATATTTGGCCTTCTCTTATAAATATCGCTCATTTCACAATGCTCACGACATGTAGGATTTGTATTTCTTACTTGGATTGTACTTCATTATTGTTTGCTTAGACTCCTCCTTGGCATCCTTTTTCAACTGTCGCTCACATTTTGGTTCCCATAACCACAAAGGAATAAAAATTTAACAAAAATGAAGTTATATGAATGTAGGTTTTAGGATTTTATGGTTCTAGGGTTTTAAGCAATTTGAAGCACTTATGTAGATTTATTTTATAAGAGGTAATTTATGTTAATTAAAAAACTAATGGGAAAGAGGTTAGAGGGTGAGAAGTCTAAAGTCAAGATCTTGTTTACAGTTCCTTATTTTTAACTATTAAATTTATCCTCTTTTTTAAAGATTAAATTTATCCTTTTTAGTGATAAATTTGATGGCTATATTATGTATAAATTGAGTACAGACCTATGTAAGTCTCTCAAAAGACCTACTAAATAATATAATAAACTAAGTATAGCAAAAATTGTGACAAACAATTAGAGTATAGAGTATAAACCAACTATGGGGCCATAGGGCAAGACAACTATGAAATGAAAGGATGGCATAATTGAAAAGAATATTCAAAATATTTTCATAGTTTTAAAATTATAAAATATATAATAAGGTCTGCCAAAATGTCTTAACCACATCCATTGGCCTTTCAAATATTTGTTTATTTCAATTAAAAAACCATGCCAGCCAAAATATAATTATTACCTTAAAACATTTAAAAATAAATTATGATATGATCATGAGGCTATGTTGCATTTATTCAATTTGTTCTTTGTGCATTATTTAAAAGAAGAATCTTGCATGTCATTATTTCTCAGAGGAAATCAATTTCTTGTTTGTTTATAATAATTATGTGGTAAATACCAACCAGATAATATAATAAACTGAGTATAGCAAAAATAGTGACAAAAAATTAAAGTATAGAGTATAAACCAACTATGGGGCCATATAGAAAGACAACTATGAAAAGTGAGGATGACATAACTAAAAAAATATTCAAAACATTTTCATTTTTTTAAAATTACAAACTATATAATAAAGTCTACCAAAATGTCTTAACCATGACAACTAGAATATAATTATTACCTTAAACATTTAAAAATAAAATACAATATGATCATGAGGATCTATTGCATTTATTCAGTTTGTTCTTTGTGTATTGTTTAAAATAAGTATCTTGCATGTTATTATTTCTTAGAGGAAATAAATTTCTTGTTTGTTTAACGTATGTTGTAAAGTGTATAAACCCTAAATTGGCCAATCAACCACACATATCATGTCTTTTCATAGTTCTCTTAATTGGAGTCTCTGATTGGAGAATATGAACCTTATTTGCATTAGCCATGTCTTTGTTTTAGTTATCTTGGTCTTGTTTCTTATTTTTATCACCTCTATATTATCTTAGTCAACTGACCTATACCCCTAGAGACCCCCAGACTTAGCCTGTGTCAGTCCTAGCCTATTTTTCTAAGTTATGGACAACAAAATTTTGTAGGACTACAATGCTCGATGCTCTTGTCCTACTCAACATTATTGTCCAATGGTCATTTTTTCTTGATTAGCAGGTCCTAAACCCTTCTTATCCCATCCCTTAAGTTTTAGTTAGTTTTTTGATGTTAGCCAATGTTGATAAATCTATAAAATTCAAAATAAAGAGCCTCCTATATAAAATAATTCACAAGGCATTTTATATCTATCACTTACTACTTTGACACACTACGTAATTAAAAATCAGTCAATAGTATAGTTCAAAATTATACATCACACATAGATTTGCATGCTTGATCAAGGAAGGGCCTAGGAAAAAGTTTATTTTTGCATCTACCATGCATGTTGCCTATGGGAGAGTTGATCTGAGACCCTATCTTGAGGGTTAATGTAGGTAGTGATCAGGATAACAAGGGTTCTAGATCATGCAATCATAGTTCCCCTAACCCAATTTTTTCCCCTTTTGCTTTTGATGTGTTTATTTTTTTATGTGTATAGATAGACCTAGGGTTTAAAGATGAAAATAGATATAAAATGAGTTTCATTGATAATCAACACTCAAGATTTCATAGACAGACTCACGTAGGAAAACTGTAAAGAACCCAAAAAATTCAAGTTTCTATGACTAGTTTGGACAACAGTAGCAGGAGTGGAAAATAGTGTCAGACACCAAAGTGTCCTTTTTTTGGTGCTCCTATCCTTTCACCAAATGAAATATAGATTCAAGTTTCTAACATCTTCTCAATCCTGTACAATATTTTTTAGCTTCTGTATTAGATGTCTCAACTTATTTTTTTAGATAAGTCATATCCTCTCATGTAATTCATTTGATCAAATTGATATAAATATGTGTTTTACTCTACTTTATTATATTTCACCCCTTAATCCAGCCCCTTTATTATTTAGGAACTAAACCTTAGTTTCCAAAAAATAATAAAATATTTGGTGAACCTGACTTACTTTGAACAAATCTCAAACCCTAGGTACTCTTAGGGGTTTTCCTTCACATTTTTGTGCAAAAATTCAAATTTTTGTATAAATTTTTATACATTTATTGTCTTTAAAATTATATTTATTTTATTTTAGAATTCAAATTATATCAATAATTTCAAATTTCTAAAACTCCAACCTAAAACCCTAGATTTCCAAACTAGGTCATCAAACCCTAAGCCTTCCTTGCAATTTTTAGATAAACATTTTGGAATTTTTACAAACTATTTGGAGTTTCAAAAATATTTTTAAAATATCTATGTTAGTAGTTATTTTTGCATTTATTTGCTTAATAGTACTTTTATATATTCTCTTTGGTGAAAGCAATAATATGGCCACTAAGGCACTTCTTCCCTCTCAACCTATAGATAAATTTCTAAATTTTTCTCATATTATGACAATGAATGGACAAATTTGTAAAATTACATTAGCCAAAAATGAGGAAAATTATTTCATTTAAAATGAAGACAATTACTATTGTTGCAATGAGGAATATGATGATGCATATGAAAATGATAGATGCATCTTCTTCTCTCAAACCTATCTCTTTTCTCCCCTATTCTAAGGAAAATAATTTTGATAAATGGGAAAGATACTTTTCACCTCATTCTCCTATGCACAATGCATCTAATGAATAAACTAGTCATGCATTTCAAAGTGAACCTCTCATTGGTGATGATTTGCTTGCATCTGAACCTAGTTTCTCTCTATCTTTTGCTACTTCTTTGTTCAAATTACAACAATATAGATACAATAGAATAAAATTTCCACTGCATAATTCAAATGATCTATCTCATTTTCTTAAATCTACTTTGTCATCTCAAATAATGACAAAATAACGTTTAAATGATAACTCTTTTACTCTTACTCCTCATATTCAAATGAAAATAATTCATGCACTCCATTCAAGGATAATATAGATGCACATAGTATTCTAATTTCACATGACAATTTATTACATACTAGAAAAGAATTAACATCTTCTCTTACCCCTCTCCCTAGTGATAATGGAAGTGATAATGAGTATGATAGTGAACATGAAAGTGAATATGATAATGAGAGTGAATATGAAAGTCATACTTCTACTTCTCCTCTTTCCAATGAACAAAATTATGATTATGATAATGCATAGAATCATGATCATTATTATGCATATAGTGAAGAAGAAAATTCATCTCATGCTTCTAACTCTTCTCTCACTCCTCTCAAACCTAATGCATTAAAAAAAATTTCTTCTACTTATATCATGTTTCTATTTTAAATGATGCACATGTCAATGATAACATCACATCTTCTATTCAATTAGAATGTGATTCACTAAACACTAAAGATACCAATAAATCTCCTAAGCCACCCCCTACTACAGTAGCACCTTTTTCTCACTCTTCACCTAAAGAGAATGGTAGCCCATATCCTTCTACTAAGGTCAAAGTTACCATTCCCCAAAAAGATCAAGTGAGCACACCCCATCTCTATGATCCAATTGTTAAATGTAGCACTCCCATGGCTAAAATAAATGTTCAAATTCAATGTTTAAATGAACCACTTCAAGATACTAATATACCATCCCAAGAGATTATTTATTTGATTCATGTAGTTGGTGAATCACAACACCAATTACATTTCCTTACTTTGGAAAATAAGGCTTATAAGTCTTGGATCGATGTAAATGACTTACATAATAACCCTCTTCTAAAAACATTTTTCAAATTTTCATTGCCTAAGCATTTATAGATACCGCCATTGCCTCAATTTGATATAACTAGAGATCCATTCATACACCTTAAAGCCTTTCAGAAGGATTTGCCATCTCATGTGAGTCCTTTGATCTTGTTGAAGTTATTCCAACAGACATTAGTGGGTAATGCATAGAACTGGTTCTTTCATCTGCTCCCTGTTGGTTCCTTGCATACATATGATGATTTAGAGAAGGGATTTCTTAGATATTATATAGAAAACATGGGCCCTCATGTTACATATGAGAAACATGCCACATTGCATTAGAATAGTTCAGAGCCGATTAGTGATTATATCTTATGATTTAAGACTCACATGTTAAGATTGATCTATAAACCAGTAAATTTAGAGATTCAACATATCTTTATTAAGGGGCCTTGACAACCCCTCCTATAGCACATATTATATCAAATAGAGTCCTCTTTTAGGCACTTATGTTATAAATTTTTAGCCTTAGAGAAGAAAATGGGATTGATAAAGTTAGATTCAGTTGATCAAATTACTCTAGATTTCATAGCATTACCTCCATCTACAGCTCCTACCACTCAACATCCACCATGTCCAAAACAAGATAGGAGGCCACAACCATAAAAGAGACTGGTTAAGAATAGAGATCTAGTTTATAGAACACCACCTATAGTATGCATTATAGATAATAACAGTAGATCACCACTATAATTTTATTCAGAGTGAGATAGCCCATATGTCATATTATTAGTAATACTAGATAGGAGGTTAATCAAATTGCCTTCTACTCATCATCGAGATCCACATCTCCTATGCAAGCAACCACATCGACCCTTTTATAACTATCATCATATCTGTGGACATAGAGATAATGATTATTATGGACTCAAGGACTATATTAATAGATGTGTTGACAATAACATCATAGCATTCACATCGGGAGCACTGATATCTCCTCCATCATGGAACCATAGATCTCATTCCTCCATGACTTAGTCATCCCAAGACATCCCTTCACAAGAATTATTGGTTACTAATCATGAGAGTAATGCAGTTTCTAAGACAGAGCCTCATAAGAAATCTCCTATCCCACCTACTCAAAGGGTTTAGAGACCATTACAATGAGAGTATCCTACATATAGTAGTGTCTTCCAAATATTACATAGTGCAATTATATATACATATCTAGCACAGTCACATACACTATAGCAGTGTTTTCAAAGTCCTATCTCATGTAAAAACCCACTAAGGTTAAGATTAGATGCACCCACATCATAGAGTACTACTCCAAAGAGATATTTACTATAGTAAATTTTTTAGGGACCTATTTCATGTAGTAACCCACTATGATTGAGATTAAATGAGACCCCATCATAGGTTATAGTTTCATCTCAATATATTGCTTAGTAATATGCATCACAATAGAGGACACAAGGTGTTATTTCATGTAACAATCCACTACAATTGTGGATAGATGAGCCTATTTCATAGCACATAGTTTTAGTTGTACATCTATTGAGATTTAATCTTACAGAGTCTCCACATACAACTATAGTTAGTACACCACAGATAGTATCAGATATAGGATATGTGCCTACATAATATGAGTAGTATGGGTACTTGTTCAGTTGCCATCAGGTTTTAGATAGTGATATAGTAGTCAGAGAGATGATACACATAGAGTGATATCTTACATCCCCTTATAATAACAACTAACCTTCCTATTTCCAAATAACCATCCCTATCCAAACCAAATTATCCAAATATTGATCTTATGAGTATCTTATTTACAAATCTTAAACCAATTCACTTTATCAAATCAACTTACCAATTTACAAAATAAACAATGGTTTTTACTCGCATATGATTCAAAATCAAAACTAGCATCACACTTGAACCTATCAAATAACAATCAAATCACATCCTAGATACCACTTTACCAAAACATATGCAACCTTAACATTAATGCCAAATCAACTATTTATAATCAACCATTTGCAACAAATATACCAATATACTCAAATTACATAACATAATACACATGAATCAAAATCAAACAAATATCCATATATATATATATGAGTTTTCAAAACATATACACTATATCAAGTATAATCAGTCATGAATGGGCATCATGCCATCACTCTCAGTCTCACTCTCCCTATCAGTACTAGTCCCACAATATACCCTAACACTTGATGGCTCTACACCTCCTCAAGATGTTGCATGCCTCTGGTGATGACTCTCTTACTCTAATAACTGACCATGTAAGTCTGCATATTGCCTCTGAAGGTCTATATACTCATCCATGATCCTCATACTAACATACCCAAAATTAGTTGGAGGCATCCTATGCCTATCCAGCTCAACTCTCAACTCATCTCTCTCTCTCTTACTACCCTAACATATGTATCTATCACTATAGCAGCCCTATCAAATATATGGGCATGGAAACCATCTGTGATTATTGTTCACTCTATCAATCCCTCCTCCACCACATTATTAGGTACATGCCCTATGAACTCTCAGAATGTTGATTCAATTATGGTCTCCTAGTAATCATCATCTCCACTTCCGACCCTAACCTGTGTTTCATCTTGAGCACCTCTCACTTCACTTGCACACAAATTATGACACTGCATTAGCTATATACTTTGAAATCAAAATAAAGCACAAATTTATACACAATTCAAAATGTAATCATTGCTTACCTTTCATCATCTAGATCAACTCAAGATCCTCTTACTCTAGAGCATCCCCTACCTCAATAAGGTATAATGGATCCCACTGATTTCTAGCCCACCATGTGGTATACACATCTATACATCCAAAATCATCCACATCTAGAGTATCTATGGTCGCATCCCTCACATCTAAAGGTAATAGTGCAAGCTCAACCTCAGTAGGCATCGCATAAGCTCCTACCTTTGTAGATGCTTGAGCACTTCTAACCCACACCCATGCTACTTGAGGCACATCCTTTGGTACCCCAAAACTATCTAGCCACATGCTCATATTGAAAGTGCTCATAAACTCCAACATAATGGTCATGTATTAAATAGTTGACCCTCATATATTGTAACTGCACTCCATCCTCAACCCACCTAGGAAATATTTTATAAGGCCTCCATATGATGTTACCAGCCATAAATATATCTAACACCTACCTATAATAATCCATCCCAAGGGATCAGATAGCCAATGTACTCATCCATAAATATATAAATGGTTGTGGAGGTGCCCACTTTTCCCTTGGTAATCCAATCCACTACACAACTGCTATGTGCTCATAAGCCCAATAATGCAATAAGGTCACTACACTCACCCTACCACTGAATGACTCCTATGTAAATCTATAGATATCCCTATATATGTGGGTAAGCATATTACTCCTCCATAAGAATATAGTTCCATATACCTTCACACTATGCACAATCCTATGCATCATGTATGTAATAGATACTCCACTCCCATTCATAGCAATAAAAGATGCCAACAAAATAGCTAACCACTTCTACAAGTGTAGAACACTATATTTTACAATAACTAATAGTATCACATCACTATCACTACCTCTCTAATGTATACCCAAGGGCACACTAGCAAACTACATAAATGCATGATCAATGGCATCAACACCTATATCATCTTATACCATCACTCATCGCCCACTAATCAATAAATACAATATATGATACACATCCTCCAAAGTCAAAATCATCTCCCATATAAGAAGCCATAAAGTACATGTATATTCATTCCACCTCTTGTATAAGGCAACCATTAGATGTTGATCCCACTTCACTGTACCTAGGTCATACACATGACCCAACACCACCCTATCCATAATAGCCCTCTCATCAATAGATAATGGTAGTAGCCTTAATGTCTTCATCACCCAACCCCTATAAAATTCTCTCATCCATACCTCACCCTGCAAAAACACCAAAATAAACACATCTATTAGTCAACAATGCCAAATCAAAAGCCAATAAAGAATAATAGTGAATAACAAAGCAACATCATAAAAAATTGACTCTAGGATAAAAGTGCTAGATAAGAGCACTGTAAACTAGATAAGAGCACTAAAACCTGGATAGGAGCACTATATATAGGATAAGAGCATCAAAAATAGAAAACAAATTCCTAGGCCACTTTTAAGAGCTCAAAAACACCAAAATGGGCTAAAAACTGATAAAAACCAAGCGTTTGAGCTGCTTACCAAGGTCACATCACCACCAGCGTAAACCTTGGATACCAAATAATTAAAATGGGTCATAATAGATGCTCATCTCCTCATTATTTATCTCACTTTATAGTTTAAAATATTAACATATTCAATACACAAATGAATCACGAATCAATCTAATTTCCTATATTAGCCAACTTTTTCAATCAAAACAAAATACCATTTTGCCCATAACTCCATTTTTTAAACCATTTTCTTCCATATAATCATGAAAATGATACCTTTGACATCACTCAAGCTTCACTCTCTTACTACCTCATCTCCCCACTATGGCATGATCATCTCTATATTTCTCTTATGCTTAGATGCACACGTTGGTCATTACCAATCAAAACTTGTTCCACTTTCAACAACTCAATCTAATCAATCAAACAACCTCTCAATCCATTCACAACATACCAACCTTGTTTCTATTATGATGCCACTAATCATCAATTTTGGCTTGACCTCCTTTATCACAAATTTCATCCCTCTCCCCAAAATAGGGGCATCATTCATACTATTCCTATTTCTACACTCACCCAACATACCCACCCATTCTCATAAGTGGATATACCATGGTTCTTACACATCCAATAGTCAGATTATTAGATTCAAATCAGATTGGTTGAGATATATAGTGACTCAGATTATGTGCATCACTCAACATTATTTAGGACATTTAGAGGGATATACCTTCATTTTATAGATGCATAAACTATTTAGATACAATGGTTCAGATCATATGGATTCATAGTTATTTTGGTACATATACATAGACTATTCAAATATAGTGGCTCAAATCATATGGATTCATAATGATTTCAATATAGATACAAACTCAGATACCAGATTTGGGGGTGCATACATACTACACATGTCACACATATAGCTTCATACAGTAGGATAATTTATAGAATCAGAGAGAAAACTATAGACAGAGTGTAGATCACAATATTGTGGGCATATAGTTTTGTACATGAGGCATGGAAAGATATGCCATATCACAGGTGGTTATATAGATTACCAAATTATATAGATGCATCACTCACATACCAGATTTGTGGGCATGGTGCAGATCTTCATGTTCTTCATCACTCAGGATTACATAGATGGAATGGTAAGACACGCCATTCTATTCTTTCACATTAACTAGAGTTTTAGATTACACCTAGCTATACCTAGGTTGTCACCAGGTTAGACTTTATGATTGTCTGTAGTGGTTGGTCCATTATATTACTTAGATCCATATTAAACGAGTTTGTGTGGGTTAGAGGACATACATTGGTTTTGGGCCTTCAAGCATTTTTTGGTTCCAATTTAGATATTCAAAGTGGGGGCATGACATATTTTGATCCTCATAGCATATAAATTTTACACACCTTTTAGATTAAATGATTTTATGTGGGACAGAGGACAAACATTGGTTTTGGGCCTTTGAGTATTACTCATCTTCAATCAAATTCAGCATAGGAAGCGTTGCCATCTTTTTCCATGATACATGTATTTTGTATTTATTATAAGGGGAATCCACTCCATGGATTCTTTCTCTCTCCATACAGTATTTGGCTCTCCATCCACTTCCTTGGTTAGGAAATGAGTTATATCTTTGCAACACATTCACCTCCATGCAGATAGGTTCAGGTATGCATTTTCTTCTTCTTTCTTTTACTGTAATATTTCATTTAATTACATCACTAGAATAAAAAGAGGGAAAATGTATACACCCTAAATTGGTCAATCAACCACACATATCATGTATTTTCATAGTCCTCTTAACTAGAGACTTTGACTAGAGAATATGAGCCTTGTTTACATTATCCATGTCTTTGTTTTACTTATCTTAGTCTTGTTTCTTTCTTTTATCACCTCTCTATTATCTTAATCAACTGATCTATACCCCTAGAGACTCCCAGACTTAACCTATGTTAGTCCCAACCTATTTTTTGAGTCCCAAATAATAGAATTCTATAGGACTATAGTGCCTGATGCTCCTGTCCTACTTGGTACTATTGTCCAATGATCATTTTTTATTGCTTAATGGGTCTTAAACCATTCTTATCCCCTCCCTTAAGTTTTATTTAGCTTTTTTATGTTTTCTAATGTGAATAAAGATCCCAAATTAAAAATAAAGAGTCTCTTATATAATTAAGTAATTAAAAATCAGTCAATAGTATAGCTTAAAATTTTGCATCACACATAGATTTGCATGCTTGATCAAGGAAGGGCCTAGGAAAAAGTTTATTATTTCATCTACCATGCATGTTGATTGTGCATGTTCCCTAAGGGATAACTACATTTGATCTGAAACCCTATCTTGAGGGTTAATGTAGGTAATGATCAAGATAGCAAAGGTTCTAGATCGTGTGATCATACTTCCCCTAACCTAGTTTTTCCCCCTTTTAATTTTGATGTGTTTATTATTTTGTGTGTATAGATATACCTAGGGTTTTAATATGAAAAAATATATACATAAAGTTTCATCGATAATAAGCACTCAAGATTTCACAGGTAGGCTAACACGTGAATAACACAAAGAACTCAAAAAATTTAGGTTTCTATGACCAGTTTGGACAATAGTGGCAGGAGTGGAAAATAGTGTTGGACACCAAAGTGTCCTATTTTTGTGCTCCTATCCTTTCATTTAATGAAATCTAAATTCAAGTTTTTGACATCTTCTTAGTCTTGCACAATAGTTTTCAGCTTTTATATCAGTTGTCTTAGCCTATTTTTCTAGATAAGTCATCTCTTCTCCTCATGTAATTCATTTGATCAAATTGATATAAATATGTGTTTTAATGTACTTGATTATATTTCACCCCTTAATCTATCCCCTTTATTGTTTAGGAACTAAACCCTAGTTTCCTAAAAATAATAAAACATAAAGACTAGTCAGATAATATAATAAACTGAGTATAATTAAATTTGTGAAAAAAATCAAAATATAGAGTATAAAATGACTATGGGTCCATATGGAAATAAAACTATGAAAAATGAGGATGGCAAGCAAATATATTTAAATATATTTTTTTTAGGAAACTTGTCATTATATGTATTCATTGCATTGATTTTTACTTGTTGCATGTTGATATGTTTATAATAAATCCCATAGAAGAGGAAATCCCTTAAAGGAAAGATTTCTAATTCTATAATAGTGTTTTATCAATGAAAATAGAATAACGAAAAGTAAAATATAATCACTATTATAACTAAGAAAAACTAAAACAACAAACTAAAATACTCATAATTCAATGTCAAATATCATAATTTAATGGTCAATCTTAGATTAGTCTTTTGAGATACTTAGAGAGCTCTGTACTCAATTTATACTAAGTACTGCACATGATCATATCATATGTACTCAAATTTTTTAGTTTTGTTATCATCTCTTTTCATAGTTATCTTCCCTAATGGCCCCATAGTTGGTTTATTATTTATACTCTATACTCTTGATTTTTTGTCATAATTTTATGTATACTCATTTTATTATATTATTTGGTTGGTATTTACGACATAATTATTTTAAACAAACAAGAAACTAATTTCCTCTGAGAAATACTCCTTTTAAACAAACAAGAAACTGATTTTATCTTAGAAATAATGGCATGTAAGATACTTCTTTAAACAATGCATAAAAAATAAAATGAATAAATGCAACATAGCCTCATGATAATTTCAACCATATTTATGACTAACCTGAAAATACACATTTCATAGATTTTGAGTTTAAGAAAAAGATTTGCAGATATACATGAAATTTCCAAGAAAACCAATATGCATAGTGTTTTGAGAAAATATATTTAAAAAAATATTTTTCAAGGAACTTATCATTATATTTATTTATTTCAAAACAAATGATTGTACATGTAAAGAACTGCTCTTAGTCTTTAGAATAAAAGAAACATAAATCCATACATTGTAGTTGCAATCACAAGGAAACCAACTTAGAAATTGTTTGCACTTTATCCCAATCTTTCGACTATCACAACTTCGCTTCTACCAATATCTTGCATGAATGACTACAATTTTTGAGAAACCATCAACAAAAATATTTAAATAATTTTTTTTCATGGAGCTTATCATTATATTTATTCATTTTAAGATAGATGACTATGCATACAAATACCTACTCTGAGTCTTAATATCAAAGAAACACAAATACATACCTTATAGTTACAATCACAAGGAAACCATCTTATATTTTATATGTACCTTTATTTCCAACCTCTCATCCCAATATTTAAACTACCAAATCTTTACTTCTGCCAATAGCTTGCATCAATGACTAGAAAAATTAAGAAACTGTCAGCAAAAATATTTAAATAAATGCTTTTCAGTGAACTTATCGTTATATTTATTCATTTCAAAATAGATGACTGTGCATTAAAACAACTGCTCTCAGTCTTTAGAACAAAAAAATAAAAATTCATACCTTAAATTTATAATTACAAGGAAACCAACTTATAAATTGTTTGTACCTTCATTTCTAACCTCTTGTCTTAATCTTTCAACTACCAGAACTTCACTTTTGCTAAGAGCTTGCATAAATGACAAGAAATTTTGATAAACTATCATATATGTATTCGAGTAACTTCTATTAATCCCATGGGTGACATGTTGGACCAAAAATAAATTTTTATTTTGACCCTTCAATATGCCAATGCCAATTCACTAAAAAATGGGGCAAGATCTAAACCTCAATCCCTATAGCTTTAATTCTACCTGCACCACATTCAATGCTATAAATAAAATAAACATTAGGTTTGAAAATTATATATTATTAAGTTTTTAATTTATTAAAACCATATAGAAGGAAAAGCATGTGGCACCAAATAATATTCAAAACATTTTCACATAATAAATATTATTATTACCTTAAGTGTATTGTGTTTTAGGCGGTCTTTATTATTTATATACATACATATATACCTGATGATCCCATACTAACCTATACATGTCTCATATAATTTTCTAGTGAATCATAACCATACATGTATAATGATTTAACTTTTTGGGGGAATATTGGATTTTTATTCCTATTTTAGTTAAAGGTCTGGATTAATAAATTAGTTCAAAATATGGTAAAAAATACAATCTTGATTTATGCAATATATTTATCCTTTTTACTTTTCTAAAAATAGCAATAAATAAGGAGAAATATAACTTAGCTTGAAACTGGTCTGATATAAATGATACAAAGGTTGAAATTGGATGTGCAAAATTTAAAAAGTGTCAAAAACCTAAATCTAGCTTTAATTCAGTGAAAGGATAAGAGCATAAAAAATAAGACACTTTGGTGTTTGATGTTGTAGTTCGATCCTACCACTATTGTCCAAACTAGTCACAGAGACTTGAAACTTTTTTGGTATTTATGTTGTGCCAATATGAGCTTTCCTATGAAAAATTGAGTGTTGATTGTCGATGGAACTCACTGTAGAGTTATTTTAATCTTCAAACCCTAACCCTCCATCATGCTTGATAAAACAATATTTAAATCACTTGAGAAATGGGGTTAGTGTGTAATATGTACCAAATGTGTAATCCACATCCCTTGTGTGGGCATGTTACCTACATACCAATACTCTGAAGAGGGATCAAGCCATATGTAGTTCTCCCACCTATTGTGATTTTATGCAATAGTGTGATGTGGATGCAAAAATGCTAATTTCATAGTGTTTGAAGTGGCTAGGGATTGGTATGAGGCTTTGAGTATATTTTTAGCTATGTTGGGTGACTGTATGCAAAGAATAGGTAAGTTTACGTTAGTGATTTATTTTTATTCTTACTTGCTTTGTATGTTTTGTCACCTCTCCTTTGTAAATGAGATTTGAGTGGGCTTTTATAAGGAATAATTGGTCATGGGTCAGATGTATTCATTCTAAGCTGACCTAATTAAGGATAAAGACCAGAAGAAAATAACCATTAGGGCTCAAAGTACAAAAAGATAAGAGCACCAAAAATGGGACACCTTAGGGTCTGATGTTATAGTCTAATTATTGCACTCCTATCCTATAGGCTTGAGACCTAGGGGAATAGTATTGGCATAAGGAATGCAGCCTGACTAAGGTGGAATGACCATTTAGAAAGTTGTGGATGACTAATAATGAGAAAAAATGTGTCTAGAAGGGTCACAAGAGCATTTAAAAATAACCTATAGATAAGGTATCATAAGCCACACTCAAACTACCAATTTGGATATTTCATATGACTATATTTGCCCCCTCTTTATTCTAGTAATGCGGTAAAGTGAAATACTAGGATAAAGGAAAAGTAGAAAGCACACTTGAACTTATGTTCAAGGGTGAGGCCCATGAAGATCTGTGATAAAGAGTGTGCATAGAGAGAGTATAACATGAAGCATAAATCTGCAAGAAAAAACAAGGATTAGATCAATTCTTATTAGACATGCTATGTTTAAAATAAGAATGTATACAATTTGGGTAAAAGAGAGAGGAAGAGAAAGGAACGAATACACCTCACTACGTACATGAACTAATATAAAAATTGTTGTGATGTTGAGTGATGTTGAATGATGTTATACCAAGAGTACTATCTTGAATGGATTTGAGTGCTCAATTCCTCGAGGGTGGCTCAAGAGTACAAAGGCTATCCCTTTTGGCTCCATCATCACTCACTAAGTGAAGTTATGTGATTATGCATGTGTTAATCAATGTTTGGACTGTGTCTAATCCCTCTGAGTATGTGGTTCAAGAATACAAAGGATAGATAGTCCTTTGGCTCCATCATTTCCCCCTAAGTGTGAGGCTATGAATTAATATCAATATGAATGTGTGTCATATGAAATGGCTCATGAAGCTCATGAATGCTCTTTAATCTAATAATGTGGCATGGATATTTGAATGTGTACTAAAAACTAAGCCAATATTGGCCACTTTGAAAGGTGGAGATTAGGCTCGTATTAAATTCACTCTAAAACTGAGAACTATGCTTATATGAAATCCACTCCAAAATGATGACAACCACTTGTATAAGAAATAAGGCATGCAACTACTGAGAATACCTAGGTAATATACTTAACTACCAAGAAAAGAAATAAAATGTGTTGCACACATTATCCCCAATCACTGGTGTTTGTAACATAGATTTTGATCTAAAATTTGTACCAACTACCCAATCTAAAACTGGAAGTGAGAGCCATCATGTCATGCATGATACCCCCTATATCTAGATATAGGGTAAAAGTTACTAAAAATACCCAATCAAAACTATACTGTAGTTAACAAAGATGTAATTGACCTTACCTTTCTATCTATTTATGAAAATTATGGATTTTTGGCTATTTGGATAGGAGCATCGAAAATGGGACACTTTGGCGTTCGATGTTATTGTCCACTTCTGACACTCTTATCCTTTGTTGTTTCTAATGTTCTATATTTATCACTATTTTTTTGTTTGTTCTACATGTTTTGGACTCTAATTATTTTTCTAAGTGTTTTGAAAACTAATTTTTAATCGATAGAAGGATTTGATCTCTATGACAAAACCTTTGTTTCTTGTCCCCTCTTCTGAGGGTATGAATGAAGACCCTACAATGACTCAAGATATAACATAAAATATGTATCTTATATCTCTAAGAAGGCAATATAATGCATGATGTGGATCATGGCATTACAAACAACTAAGAAGAAAATAAGTAAACAAGCACACAAGCACACAAGGCAAGAAGCAAGAAGCATACAAAAGTGGCCAAGGGGCCAATCAAACAAGGGACATGGGTAAATGTTAGTCAAACTAAGAAAATAAACATACAAGGCATGTTCAAATTCCCACATATACATATAATTTCAAATAAGCAAATGACATTGGCAAATGTCCTAAGGCACACACAAGAGTACAAGCAAATGACATTGGAAAATATCCTAAAGTACACACAAGAGTATAAGTAAATAACATTAGCAAATTTCCTAAGGTACACACAAGAGTATAAGTAAAGGACATTGGAAAATTTCCTAAGACACACACAAGTAAAAAAATAGGAAATGAAAAATGCAATCACATCTAGTTACTCAAAGTAAGAAAGGAAGGCATGTAAATGTTGAAAATACTATCACATCTAACTAATCAAAGCAAGAGTAAAAGTATGCAAAAACATGTAGTTCAAGACTAGGTAGATGCTAAAAAATACATGTGTGTTATATAATAGTTTGTATCGATAGAATAATCTATGTAAGCTAGTAAGCAATGTACATCATTATGATAACTAGAGTGTGTAGTGCAGGAATAACATAACTTGTATGGTGTAGTCATATAGAAGATGCCCCTGGTGGGTAGATATGTTGATGTATGTCTCAAACGTAAACTTAAGATGCCCACTCAATGGGTAGAGTGAAGTAATCAAGGATCTGTATGTTACTACACAAACTCAAAAAAGATCAAGTGAAGCATGGTAATATAGATAAATCAATAAATAATAGCATATAACAACAAAATGTAAGTCTAGCATGGTAGTAGAAATGTAAAGCATGGATAATGCATACAGTTGAAAAGTTTTTGGTGTTTTGAGTTATTTTAATGTTTTTATATTTTGACCTATTATATTGTTTTTGTCATTTTGAAATATTATATTATTTTTGGTATTTTAAAATAATCTATGTATAAACAATCAAAAATAAACTATGTACAAGAAAATTGAGAAATTATGTACAAATAAGCTGAAAGAAACTATGTATAATAATGTGAGTAAAGCACAATGTACATAATTATGTAAAAGACTAAGCTAAAGGGGGTAAGGGGTTCAAGGATGGAACCTACTCAGGATAGAGATGGAGGAAGGGATCACATCCATCATCAAATGCCTCAAGATCGTCATCATAAGTATCATCAAATCTCATAGGCTCTATATACATGGTGGTTATCTCCTCAGGTGTCAGTAAGATCTGTAATCTTTATGTAGTTGAAGATCTATTAATTATAGTGGTGTCATCCTTCTAAAGGTGAATAAGGATCAATGTGGTGGTGAAGGTGTTAGTTCTATTCTTGGGAATTTAACTCTGGTAGTAGACAGCCTCAGTAGAAGTGGTGGATCTAGTGTTAGTGGTGATATAATATGAATAATACCCTAAACCTATAGTTTATCCAATCTCTAACATAAATTTGTACATGATTTTTTGTCATGGCCTATGATTTTGTGAAAGAGACAAAATGGGTGATCATCCTATCATGATAATGTGTTACTAGATTTGTGTCATACTATAGGTAGTGTAATTAATCCATTATCAAGTAACATCTGTAGCATAATGTGTGGTTGATGTTGTGTGTTTCCTACTTGAATCTAAATTACTGGATCTATATCCATATAGGTAACCATGTAAACTATATGTGACAAGTGATCTATTTGTGGCCATGAATGTGTAGTATATCTTGAGATTGTAGTGTGAGATGCTAAGAGTGATGTAGGATGTGTGATGAGGGCTCTAGAGTCATCTTGCTACTCTTCTAGGCCAACTAGTGTAAAGCTCAATCCACATGAATAGTCATCTATGAGTGTGGGTGTTGTATCATCATCTAAATTAGCCTGGGAATCTATATCAACATTATACACATGATAACTTAGAATTTACCATAAGGGGTAACTGTGATATAGGAGTCTCATCAGTTGTATTAGTAGAAGATGGTAGTGTTATGAGAATATCTATAACTAATAGAGTGAATGTGACTACCTAAGGAGCTATATCTATAGAATCAAACTATAAATATTGTCAGTTATTTCATAATTTTAATAGGTGTAGTAATTGTGATTGATAGAGTAGCTAAAATGGCTAAAGCTACTATAACTGGCTTAGTATCCAAATTTGAGGAAACAAATATAAGTGGAAGAGTGTGAGATGTGCTTGTCTTTCCTACCTCATATGTATGTATCTAGTCAAGATAAATGTAGTGAGGTAGTTACTGAACTATGATATGAGGTATCCCATCTAGTGAAATAGTCACATATGACTCTATAATTCTATAATATCTGAATGGTTGGTTATTCCCTTGGCATGTGTATAGGTATCCTTCATGGAGAAACTTAACACATCAATGAAGAGTGGAAGGAACTACCCCCATAATGTGTATCCAAGGTCATCCAAGTAAAAGTTTATAATAAAGAGGACTTGGCATGACCTAGAACTGTGTAGAGAGGGTTTTGATCCCTTCCATGATATCCAAAGTAATGGTGCCTAATGTTTGTCATGATATATCATCAAACCCTCTAATATTCTTATATGAATTTTTCATGGATGACATATCAATTTCCATGGTCTTTAAAAATGTAATATTACATATATTAAGTTTGAAACCACTTTCGACTAAAACTCTCTAAACCATACTAGTTTTGACTTGAGCTTACATGAACAGTGGTAAATTATGATAAATAACTGTTTAAGAAGGCATGTCCTCACGATCAAAGAAATAAAATCTTCTATAGTTTTTAATGTGTTAACCACTGATGTAAAATAATAAGGCTCTAAATCAATGGGCATATAAGTCTGAGTGAGTGCCTAATAAAGAATGTCCTTGAACACATTTGCTTTCTGAAGTAGTTTTAACATGGAAATTTTAGCTAGTGTGTTTCTCAACTAATCGATAATATCATATGTCCTATGCAAATCTACCTATGCATGTGGGTTGGGATTGGGAGAGGAGGGAATAAGAGGGCGGCAGGGTTCCTGACTGGAAGGAGGAGGCATGGTGTTACATTGAGTAATAGCTCTAACCACATTATCTACTACTTGTATAGGGCTAGTAGTAACTACGAGAGGAGAGTGAAGATAATCGATAGGTCAAGGTGGTGGAGGGAAAATGGGTGTCAATTGGGCTCTCTGGTGATGGGTAGTGACCCAGGGAAGAGTGAAATGGACCATGAAACATGACTCGACATGGGATAGAGGCTCCATGGGAAGTGAGGTAAGAGGTGTAAAAAAATACATGTAAAGATGATCAATAAGAGGAACAACATGCATGTGTTCCTGCTTATGAAAGAAATGAATCAGGCATATAAGGCATATGATAAAACTTTGCATTAACATATAGTAAAATTCATCATTCATATACATGATAGGACCGAGTATGGACTCCTTATTGTTTGTAAGATATATTTTGAAATAAGTGAGATCCATTTTTTATTTTATGTGAAATATGATTTAGATGTAAGGTTATACCTCAAGAAGCAAAGGGACCTAGTAAGATCAACTAGGGTTTAAAATAAATGATTTTTTTTAGATTACTATGGTGAATTTTAAAAATGAAATGTGAAATTATAATTTAAATATGCAATAAAAATTAGAAAAATATTGGAAAAATTAGTAAGGAATTTTCCCTAGGGTTTTTGTGCACAAATGAAGTAAATCGGGTTCACCAAATGATTTAATTTTTTTTGGAAATAATGGATTTTTATTCTTCTTTTAGTTAAGGGTATGGATTAATAAATTAGTACAAAATATGGAAATAAATACAATCCTAATTTGTGTAATTTTTTTATCTTTTTTACCTTTCTAAAAATAACAATAAATAAGGAGAAATATAACTTAGCTTGAAACTGGACTGAGATGGATGATAGATTACTTTGTGTGTGACTATTTTGTGTGGCCTTTGGCCTTCCTTGATGTGACATATTTTATTTCCCTTGATTAAATTTTTTTATGTCCTTTTCCATGTGACCCTTCATATTTTTTGTTGTGACATCTTATGTCACTTGTTTGTGCCCTTTTGACCTATGTGTGACACTAACACATGTTTTTTTAGTATGTTGACAATGACAAGTGTCATGATCAATATCATGCATTTTTATTATGTAGTCTTATATAAATATACTTATATTACATATTTATTTGGTATACATATATACACATGACATTTTCATGCCCTAAATCCCATGTGTTACATGCATGCCTTGATTGATACATACATTACTATGATGACATAATCTTCACATATTCAAATAATATTACATGATGTTATCTATATATATGACATGGTACAATTCATTATTATTTTGATATGGGTGACTTATATGTTATATCCCTCATCTCAAAATGGGGGAATTATAATGGACTTGTCTTAGAGACATAAGGCTCCATGAGAATAAAATCATAGTAAAGTATAGGCTTTACATATTTCAAATATTTATATGGTTTATATATTATATATTTTTAGATACATGATATATATTATCATGTTAATACATAGTATAGGGGTATTTTTCATGCATATACATTCACTTTACACACACTTGAGAATAGATTCATCTACTTGGATGCATATGCATGGGCATATGTACAAAAATTTACTAGAACATTATTACAAGGTTTCACATACAAATACATTTGGAGCACAGGTTCTCAAATTTAGCATACAAAATTAGGGGACATGATATTGTTTCATGCACATATGCATATCAGTATAATTATAGTTGAATGGAAATGAGTTGTCATTCCACTTCACATTTATCAAAACTTATCACATGATGGGTACATGACCATTGTTCATTCCTTTGCTGTCATGCTTTGTTGTTTTAACATGGATCAAACTTGATCAAACTATAGAGAAACATTACATTTGATTATATAATCCATCTTCAGTGCTTGATTAATTTTTAAGTAAACCTTGCCTAATAAAATTTCTCATTTACTTGTGTAGTGATTTATTTTTGAGTTGAACCTAGTTGCATGGCTCTATCTATCTTTTTCCTACATAGTTATTTGATTTACAACATTGTTTACTTCTCCCCATATTCATGAAGGTTGGGGTATATTCCCTTCACAATTCAAGATCTTGCATTTTTATACAAGTTTAGGGCATGATCACCCCCAACTCTCTAATTATTCAATGAGGAAGCATCATCTCTACCAACACATATTTATAATCTATTCTTTTCTCTTTCAATTTTTAAATACATATTTCATATATGGACATTGACTACTTCATTATCATTACAAGTTTTGCATCAAGCAAAGTTGTACATTATAGCCATCTCTTATAAGGTAATGCATGTTGTGTTTAATCTAATAATTCCATTAATAAAATAAAAAAGGGCATTGGTGATACTAAAATTTTATCTTTATTAATTTACAATGACAAGCTTGACACACATTTACCATGCATGACTTGAGCATCAAAATAAGGTCATAATTTGCCATCTTCTCACACTTGAATGTTATTTTATGAGTCAACCCTTATGTTATAATTATTATACACCTAAAATAACATCACTATATATTTCAAACCTAATAAATATGATTCAAAATTATATCTAGACTCTCAGATTAGTCCACCCATACACAAGTCAAGTATGGTCATTATCACCAATCAATAATTATTTTCACTAGTCAGAATCGACATGCTCCTAACAACATCTATTTTATAAAAATAAACCTATCCTTAGGGTCAACCCATAATCCTATCATGTCTATTTCATGAGGAATTATTCAAATGGATACATATATAAAAAATTTAAGGTCTCACTCAAATCTATCTAGCACTTATTTATCATACATATATACACTCTTGCATGTTAAACAAATCTACCATGTCCTTCTAAACTAGCATACCTATCACTAGGATCAGTCATAAGACAATTCTAAATCACTCAAAAGATAGATCAAACCAATAATTTTAAAGTACCAAATATAATAATTAGCTACATATACATAGTAAAGGAACACAATTTCACAATCACACTACGTGGGAGAACTATGTTGGCTTGATTTCCCTCCTTGGAGTATTGGATACATAGGCAACGACTAATCATCAAATAGGGGTGATTGTGGTCAAATTGACCCATTATAATCCCCACATTTTTTTAATTTTATATGCCTCACAAGCACATCTAATATTTCAAGGTAAATGAGGTTGATTTTTGTATATGTGTGTGTCATCAAGGTTTGGGATCGTAAACACGTAGTATGAAAAAATAGTCATAAGTGACCATACAGTCATTGTACCACACTTCTATGTAGGTAAGTACTAACCATAAGGTTAATATGTAGCTGTGATATCAACCCAATCCTATATAACCAAATGATCATAGGTAGTAGATAGGTTCTTGAATAGAATAAATCATAAACATATTTATCCTTGATTTCCACTTCCAGAACATAGTCATACTCAGACAATCAAGCATAATTAGACAATCAACTAAAAAAGCTAAGTATCATGGTATATTTATTAATTTATATATTTATCATATGCCCTTGTAAAATAAAAAGAGTAAATTATCAATCATTTAAATTCAAATGTATGCTTGAATACCATATATATTAATTTAAATACTAATTCAAAGTTCTATCTTAATTAGATAATCTTCACCCATTAATCCAAACTAGGGTAAGACATTTTCATGTATGATCAATTCTTACACCAGTACCTCATGATAACACTTTATTAATTGGTATGGGACACTTTCAAATGGTGTTATCAAAGGACAACCTTTCTCTTAAATGCGCCTTCTTGAACTTGAACTGTGAAAACCTTAATCTTTCATCATGAAAAACCTAGTGCATTTGGGTGAAATTGTAATAAATATTTGGTATATTTAAATATATATGAGATTATGAACCCTCCTTAGGTATTAAACTCACATAATTAATATTAATACATTAACCATCTACTAAATCATATTTTTGACTCATGAAGCCTCATTAAAACTGAATATTTATTTTGAATGTTGAACCTTAGAAGGAACCTAGATACTTGTTAGAAGGATAACGATATTGAATTATTTAACATTTATGAATCCTTAATTTGGGAATTAGGTTTTATATTTTGAAATAAATTATTATTTTTTAAATATTGATAAACATTGGATCTTGGGGGAAAATATATATTTCCCTTAAGTGGAAAATCATATCATGACATTAAAAAAACTATGTGCTTGGATCTTAAAGAAAACTAGTAATATAACTATAGATGTTAATCAATTGTTTCATTTTAAACATGTATTCAAAGATAACCTCTCTTATAATTTAAACCATATGGGTGAATAATCATACATTTCCCATCTTTTGAAATAAATCCTTATATAATGAATGTTAAATTTATATGAAATCCTATAGATACTAAATTGATTTCTAATGGTCCAACATTCATGGGATATCGAAACACATTTGAGAATATGACACCCTATGATAAAATTTGGTGATGTAATTTTTATTTTAATACCTTAATCTGGTTTATGCCTCAGTTATATGTTACGCTTCATGCATATTTATGTAAAACCCCTAACTTGTGATATCATATATATGCACATGAAATAGAATGATTAGATAGTTTTGGTAAATGTGTAAATATTGAGACAAGATAATTATAAATATGGAATAGATATTTTGGAAAAAATTCTAAAACAACTCTATACATATGGGTTATAACTTTTTACGAGGTCATTAAAGAGTACCCAATGACTGTAGTTACTAGATATGCCTTAGTACTATAGATGGGATGTATTTATGAGTTTGACTAATATATGGTCATATGAATATATATTAGTACACATTAGGATTATTATACCATTATATATTGCATTGATGCGGGTAGTTGCATGCTAACTTTTTTATCCATATGTTTTTTTTCTCTATCAGTTCTTTAAATCTAGTACCTTCATGAAAGGGTAGGGCCACTCTCAGTGGATGAGAGGTTTGTGGGGGATATAAAAGGCTCTATTGTGGGAGTAAAATCCTTCTAATGATGCTCTCCCTATTATCTTATTATTGATGTTTAATCAATAGTGATGATCTTCAGAGCTCTTATGGATTTCCTTATGAATCCTTATTCATATATGGTTATTTTGGAAAAAATAACCATACTTATTGATTATTGTATTGTTACTTAGAAAATGAAATCATGTATTATTAATGATGTAAAAAATTACTATTATTCAATAGTGATAATGAGAATAATTTTGGTTTGCATATTACATTGGAATTTCACTATTAGACTAACAATAGATAAAAATTGAATTATCTTACTTAGTAAAAATTTAGACATTGTTACATTTGTACTTGAAAATGAAGTAAATATGTGGAATTATTTATTATATCTATCCACTTACTATGAAGGTTTGTTTAAAATCTAGAAATTAATGTAAGTTATAACTATATATTCCATGAGGGAAGTGATATTGAAATGTGCGAACACATACCTTAATTTAGTATTGTGTAACATGATTCAATGTGAAAACATGTAATTGAATTTACAGTGGTGGAAACCAAAAGAATGATTAACTTTGAAACTAATTTTATGAAATTATTATTGATTATTAATTTTTTACATGGTGGTATTGTGAAAACATTTACATGGATGGTATCATTAAGTAGCATTGAAATGACTTGCTCTTGAGTTAGTTTTCATGTATGATTGAGTTTTGAAAAACTTTTTAAGTATTTATTTACTTTTGTTAATGAACATAATGGAATGTATTAGTTAATAAACCTTTTAGAATAATAATTTGAAGTTGCTTAGAAATAAATAAATAACAAAAAAAATTGGCACATTTTTTTAGTACCTAACCAAAAGGTTTTTACATTATGGTATCATAGGTTGGGTTTAACACTCAACATAATGTACTTATTAATGTTTATAATATACATATTGTTTATAAAACATGTTTTAAAATTAAATATAATATGTGAGTAATAAAAGATAGACAAAATAATACATTAAATATATACCTCTATCCTTTAAGAGATTCTTGAATCAACTAGCTTCTATTAAAATGTTTAGGTCTTGATTTCCTTAGAGCTTGTTTGTTAATATATTTGAATGTGTTTAACATAATGTTGAAGGAGGTGGACCCTTATAAAATAATGGTATAATCATAATAAAATGTAGGTGATTTGTGAATCACTAGTCACATGGAGTAATAAAGAATGATGGTTGATCTCAAGAAAGTTTACTTAAACATAGACCCAAAAGGAATATTACAAATGTTGCATCATAATTTTGGAAGTGTGAGTTACATATTATCTCAAATGGGTGGTATGGGATGACTATGAAATATTTCATGACATGTACTTTTTGGATATCATTGGTTATTAAATTATTGTTAAGATGGGTAGGCTGGGGAAACCTAAGGATTCAATTGTGAACAAGGATTGTAGTACTAAGCAATTAGGTAAATCTTTAGTATAATTTTGACTCATAAATGGATTATTAAGTTTAGATTCAATAAGGGGATCTTGTAAAATCTATTTGTATGGATATAATCACGTATGTCTTGGAAATTTTTCATTTCCTATTTTTGTATACATTGGAAATGTATCATTTCTAGTTCTTGTTCATTATCATGCTTGCATATATTTGTGTGAAGTAGCTACAATAATGAATTATATACACATTACCTATTTATGATTTCTATATATCCTTATTTTGAAAGGTAGAACCACTCTTGAGTGATGATAGATGAGTAGAGGAATCTAAAAGAAATTATTTCACTCCCCCTCTCTACTTCTTATATAACTAATTTTAGTTTTTGTGATGATATCCTACATTCACAATGATCACAGTGAAGAAACCTTCTGATCATGTGTACTTTTTTTTAATAGAAGACAATATTTTATTTTTATACATATTTTTGGAAAATATGTATTTTTATTTTAGATAAAGGCTTTCTTACATAAGAAAAATCCAATTAACTCTTATTGAATTATGAGTATAAAGTAAGATTTTTAGCTTTAAGTATGAGGTTAAACTTTGTTAACACATTTGACAGGAATTAAAATGGAAGGGATATGCCTAGTTCTTGGAAACCTATGCTCCAAATTTGGTCTGATCAATAGTATAGTTTGGAGAACTATGAGTAAAATATTTTTCCTCGTCTTTCTAGGCTTCAGTCAACTAAGCCATTAGGATTATGTCTTTAAATGAGTAAGGATGTTATATCCTACTATTCATGTGCCAAATTTTGAAGGCACTTACTTGTGATTAGAATTATAAAGCATAATTAATAATGGAATTATTGATTTATTATTATGCACTTAGGGATATCAATTATTGATAAAATTTATTTACATGTTGTGGTTTAATTAATTGGTGTTATCTTGTATCTATGTTTATATCATACAATTAATGGAATTAATTATCATTAGGGTAGATGGATGTTATGCAATTATGTGGAATAATTATTATTTATCATGATTTTACTACTTCATATCATGTTCCTTTGATATCATGACTGTTGGAAGAAAAATGACTAAGAGGGGGGGGGGGTTGAATTATTATTTAAAAATTTCATTCAATTCCACTTAAACATGCATGAACCATTCTAACAAACATGTACATATTAGCAAGCATAAGCACCAAATCATAATAATATGAAACACATGAACATAGTATATACATGGGAAAATCTTAAAGGTAATAAAACCCACTGATGATGCAAATGGACCACAATCCTATAAGATAAACACCAATATTTAGTGAAGCATCAACCCCAACTAGCTAAGCACCAACTCATCTAGGCTTTAGCAAGCACCCACTTGCAAGGAGGCACCAACCCCCTAGATGACTCAGCACCAACTCATCCACTTGATACACTTGATCACCTTTATAAACCCTTGTTTTTCATACAATATATGATGATCTTCTTCCTTAGCTCTTCACACACTTCTATCCCTCTCAAACCGACTTCTAACCTTCTTCACTCAACTAGCCTGCTTCATGACTTGATTAGGTCTTATGACCTTTATTATCATATGCATAACTTATATATATATATTCATGACACTTATATGATGGTTTTCATGACCTCCTTCTTCTCATCAAATATCTATATCATTCACTTGTTTTTTACTTTCTCTAAGCATATATATATATATATATATATATATATATATATATATATATATATATATATATATATTCATGACACTTATATGATGGTTTTCATGACCTCCTTCTTCTCATCAAATATCTATATCATTCACTTGTTTTTTACTTTCTCTAAGCATTCCTAAATAGGCCTAATTATCCTTACATTTATATAAGACACTTGATCATATCCTTATTAGTCAGCCATTCACTTCAAACATATTATTTCAGCCATGTAATATATATTAGAATATTAAAATAACACACTTAAATCATGAATCAACTAATACATTAGGTCAGTCATAGCTCAAATAACACTTACTCCTCTTTTAGGTCTTATGAAGACCTAATAGGCCTTCTTAACAACACATTACCCTTTGATATTTATTGAAGCATATTTAAACACATCACATGGTATTAATACATCATATTCCACTATAATAAACCTTATACAACTTTAATTTAGGTCCAAAACACCTTTTAATTCCAACCACCACTTGAACTCCTTAAAATATTGTTCATAAAAGGCTTTTGCATACACATAAAATATATCTTGAACAACTGAGGCATAAACTCAATTTTTACCAAAAACCATGGAAAAAAATTAAATATTAAAAAACCTCATGACCTTAGGGTCATCAAATACTTCAACTTGGGATATACCATCTCAAACTTTTCTCTGCAATATGCTCACTCAGAACTACCAACTGACTTCAAACCACAGTCAAGGAAACATGAAATTATGACACCTAATTGACATAATCAAAGAATTTAAATTAATTAATATGATCTTATACCATACTTATATCAACCTACATAAAAATGATTATAATTAATAATGGAAACTATTGGTATTGTAGACTAATCTATTAATATTCTCTCTCCCAAACTCCACTTAGTCAGATAATTCATTTTGTCTTCAATTTTCCAACCTATTACACTAAATTTTAAGATTCTAAAAAGCATGTATATATTATTAAATTCCCAAAAAATGTCATTATATACTTCAGTCCATCACTCTTACATGAAAACACATTAGGAATCATCTCACTTCTGCCTAATTTTCTTACTATCTGCATCATTAGGTCTTTTAGCAACTGATCATCATGGATCACCAATTTTTACACATAATATCTTGTAACTTGTCTATAAACCTTCATGGATAACAAATATAAGTCTCACACTTTTATCCTCATCCACTTAGTAACTTTGAATCGGTTGACTTTTCCTGCTACAACAAATCTTTGAAAAATAAGCACTTTCTTGTAAAATCTACTCACTCACCTGAGAAACAAATCACACCAAGAGATGACTAAGAGAGTTAAATTAAACATAAAATTACTTTACTATCCATATCAAACTATTCTTATCTATTTATAACAATATATTCAACATCAGGTCATTGTTAGGGTTCATTGAGGGTTTATACCATCTTTTAGTCTTAACGATCATTCATAAAGCTTATCTCCTATTTCTAGAAACTAATGATTGTAAATTTGAGATATAATTCTTCATCATCTACCATTAACATATTATATTCTCATGTATATGTTGCATGTGCCAACGATCACTTAAAAAACCATTTCAGGTAGACAACTCTTTATTTTGTGCACTCGAGAGACCTCAAAACATTTTTCAAGCCTTTTCTTATAGATCATGACCTAAAAATTCATGCACATATTTTAAATAACTTGACTCACATCTATAAATTATCACTTTCTCACCCATGTCATGAAAATAGATCTTAATACCCTCTCTAACCACCATCTCTCTTTTTGCTTTCTAAGTCTTTGACCTATAAGTCATAATAGGTCTTGAAGCTGACCTTCTAACCACTATCCAAGCTCTCAAAACCTCATATATATGCCATGAAATATCCTATAATACTTAAATACTATCAAACATTATTCATATGTCTTTCTAGTAGCTCCTGATGCCTCATTAGGCCAAGTAGGATCTAGAACTAGTCTAGTTATAGACTTGGACTGAAGTACTTACCCTAATAGACTTCACCTTGAAACTCTCATGTGTTCCAATGCCTCTTTTGTATGCTCAATCAATCTCATACACTCACTCTTCTTTGGATCTTAAATAGATCATATTTGTGGCTCACTTGGAGCATCTTCAGAGCTATTTGTAGATCTTTAAAGCTCGATTAAAGATATTCATAGCTCACTTGGAGCACCTTCTGAGCTGTATACATAGATATTTAGATCCAACCTTATAATCATTTTCAAATCCATCAACACCTCATGTAAAAACTCAAACAAAATCTCTCATTCTCAAACAATATCAAGCATTATTTAGAGCTTCACTAAGGATCTTCGTAGCTCATTTAGAGCATCTTCATAGCTTCTTACATAGATCTTTGGAGCATAGACATTTCATCATGATACTTGTACATACCATCTCATATGGTCTAGGTAAATTTTTTAAATATTATTGACACTTGACATACTGACCTATACTTACTCATGTTGATCTCAATGATATTTCTCAAGCTGACATAATAACATTCTTCAAATAGTACTCTTATAACACTACTCTTATACAATAATAACACTCATTATGATAGCATAATAAATCATCATACACATACCTAAAATCTTACTTGAACATGCACCTTCACATGAACCTTTGACATCAATGAAAACATTAATACCAAAACTCAACAATCAATGATAATGCTCAACAATCTCCCCTTTTATCATTGATGGCAAACACACTTAGAAAACTATGTCAACCACTCTTAATGGTAGTCATATCTTAGATGTGGTTCTTGCCTTTTCTCACCCTTTTTTATCTTTCTTCCCCTTTGACATTAATGTCAAAGGTATTCCACAACTATCATCTCTTTCAGAATGAACTCAGATTACAAAACCACTTCAACATTGATCAAGCTTAGTTAACAACCTAATAGCTTCCCCTCAAACCAAACATCTACCATGCTTCTATTAATAGTAGACATCAAGGGTCACCTGTAACTACTAAAATCATACTTTTTCCTTTTTAGTTGATATTATCTCTCAAAGACACTATTTGGTACATACTTTTTAGGAATTATGGCAACCACTCATGGAAACTTCTCTTAATCATATCACTTCTTTCATATTCAAAAATATCATCCCTTTTTAGATCATTCTCATAGCTAATCCATCAAAAACTCAAAAAATAGAATATGTGAAGCATCTCAGACATATGTTCCTTTTAATACATGCATACTTTTATTGTGGTATCAAAAAGTAACCACTCTCTTGACAAATAACTTAGAGCTACCAATATCCCCCTTAAACCAAACATATCTCTATTAAATGAGCTAGAAAATCAAGATAACTTACCTTCCTTATCATCACTGATGAAGATCAAACTCTTGATCACATACTAGGATACCACACTCTTGACATCAACTACAGAAATAGAGACTCCCCCTTTGTCTTTATAGATCAAGGTCAACTACTCATACAAATAGATATCAAAAGCATACCTCTTATATAGCAATTTTATGCACTTTGAATTTAGATACCTAATAACTGTAGAAAAGATTATAAATAAAGTTAGTCAAACATTAGTCAAGAAATCATGAAAAATGCATTAAAGACATAAAAAAACTTAGCCTAACTATTCATGTGGGAATTACAAAGGATATCAAGAAACAAATGAAAGAAAGAAACATCATATTACCTTCCCAAATGGATTCACCATACCAATGAAGCTCAAAATCATGTTCTCCCTTGATCAAGAGCTCTTATCTTCAAAAACAATGGTTGACACCTCCTCCAATGTCTAAAGAACTCTCCACAAAACTTAGGCTCATGATTTGGAATCACTACACTAGCCTATTAATAAAGTTTGTAACTAAAATTAATGGTCAAATGAAAAGGATTGTGAAGACAATTCAACATAATAACTTTGCACAAATCAAGCTTAAAAATGATGTCCATGGCCTCTCTATTTATATATTTTCAAGAATGACCAGAATCAACCATGACCGTCCATATTAAGATTGAGATGTGTGGTCATGGATTAACTAAATTATATAATTAAAATCCATAATTATCCTCATCATGACTTTGGAATAAGGGACATTAATGAGGCATGAGAGGTAATAAAGAGGCATGAGAGACTCATAATCTTGATATTTGTGGCATTTATGGCCTAGGGATCTATTCCCAAGAAATGATGTCACCTAATGATGCAGTTAATAGAAATCAATTTTCAAAAATAAATATTCAACAAGTCTCAAGGAAAATCCACTTAAGCTCTTGATTTGGATTAATTATCCTTAAACAAGGTTAATCAACATTTGTGCAGTTATTTAGAAATTGGCCCTCAATTAATCAAAATGGTCAGAAAGTCATATTATTGGGTCGTAATTTGAATCGAGAAGAATTGGAAGGTATTGTTAAATGCATTGGAACCATATTCCCATTTAGGATGTTTTCAACATAAAATAATAAAGGTACATGATGTATACCAATGAATTAGAAAAAAAGAGTGATCCAGAGCACAAAAAGGCAAAATCATCATTTTGACTTGAAATGAATTGATCAAAGTTAGCTAGCCCATAAATTACGTTACCCCATTTAGGGATACTTTGAACTAAGTTGGCACTTGTAAATGACAAGTTTGAACCATTTAGCACATTTTATAGATTTTGACCTAAAATGTGCATTTGAGTGAAATTCAAGTAAGATTGAAAATTTCAACACAAATGGTGTTAGAAATTGCATGTCTACATTTTACCCCTATTTGAGAAGGTGTAGTGAGACATTAAAGTGAAGCAATGTATTTTAAAAGAAAAGAGTTTTCAAGAATAAATTGGAACAAACCCATGATGCCCCCTTGAGAGGACATACTAGGATGGAAGAAAATGGACTCTCAAAAAGAAAGAGAAATTGAGAGATTAACCCATGGAATAGATCACATCCAGATGAGCTAATGCTTGCACACGTGATTACCATCAATGATAAAAATATAATTAGAGGTATAATAGGCCCCAAAGATAAGGGTAATGGGAAAGATACAATCCATAAATGTAAGGGACACACTGTAAATGTACCCAATTTGAGAGTGCAAGCTATGTGATTATAGTATTGATCATTCTCAAGATAAGTTGCACACTAAAATATTTCCATCATGGGCTTCAATGTGGAGAGATTATAATTAGATGAAAAGATAGAATGTTCTACTTCAAGAAGGGAAGCACCACTAGAACAAGGTCTCCAAAGAGAAGATAATAAGAAGTGCCCCAGTATAGTAGATTTGATCATGATAAAATAGTTGTGCCCTAGTAGGGATAATTTTGATCATTGATAAAAAATAAATAATGGTTTGGCCTTGTAGATATGATTTGATTCATATGTGGTTTAGATGGTGGGCCCTGGCATGTGCAATTAGCAAGTAAAATAGCTTAAAGATATAACCTAAAAGATAGGTTAAAGTGAGTGGGCACAAACAAACATGCGATGGTCTAATGGCTTAGAAAGCCATATAAAACCAAGCATATGAGAATGCACAAAGTGATGAAAGAGAAAAAAAGAATAATGAAAGATAACCAAGTTGACCTCAATATAAATTAAGTGTTGCCTACATAGTTCCATGGATTCATGTTCCAACATGGACTTCAAGCCAATGTAGTTCACCCATGTTTGGGAGAGAATGGAATGAGGAATGATGAAAAATGACCAAGAATTGATTAAACTAATAATGTATGTCAAGAGATGCATGTCTAAGCATATATTTGAGTGTTAAAATTCATGTTACCTAGATGCTTAATTCTATATCATAAGCCTAGGTTTTGCATAGTGTTTTTGAGAATCGTTCATCAGAGTTGATGTTGATGTTAAGACTTTGAGACCTAAGCACAAAGTGCTTGTTATAAAAAAAATAAATTAGGCATCATAGGCATGAATGACTTAGAATGACATAATATTCCAATTGTGCTGAGTTGGTTCAAATGTGAATACTTATAACTAAGGATAATGGTAAAATAATGATAAAAATTAGAGTTACATCTATTTACATTTAAACAAAAAGTAAAAGAAAAAGAAAAAAGGGCATCTTAACAACATGAGATCAAGATACGAATAATCGAGATCTATGTGGACCATCAAGATGTACTTGTAAAATAAAACAAAGAATCAAAACAAAATAGAAAAATAAAATACCAGACAACAAAAAAAATCAAATAAACACACACAAAATGTTTTTGAGTTTTTGAATGTTTTACAAATGTTTTTGGAATTTTCTAAGTATCTCAACTCAATTGATGATTAAGAGATACAGAATGCTCCAGCTCATGAAACAGTGAGAGTGCATAAACTTAAATTTCTCATAATACGATGAGAGTGTATGATAAGAGGGATTAAGTTGACCTCAACATGAATTGAGCATGGACTAGATAACCCCAAAATAATCCCAAGTGATAGTAATTATATCCACACAAAAGGCAATGTAAAACCAACTAGGTCATAATAAGTTCAAAAACAAAGGTGAATGACAATGCAAATGATAATAGTAATGACCAAATGATGTGGCAATGCATGATAAAAAGGGCATTGTACCTAATTTGCCCATAGGTGGTTATAATTAGGAAATAATGTCATAATATTGATTTTCCCAAAGGTGGTTATAATCAAGGGTGCCAAAAAAATATTAATTTTCCCATAGAATATTATAATTAGCAATACCAAATAAGAAAATAAAAGAAAGATAACTTGTCAGATCAAATGTCACACTACTTCCATAGACTATCATTCAACACGACATTCAAAAACTATTGAAATTGGATTTGAATCCACCCATAGAAAGTGTAGGATGAACCAAAGGAACCAAGATAAAAAATGGGATTGGTAAGACAACTAAAATCAAGCCTTGGTCAATAGTAAAGAAATGGTATAAGTAAATGATTAGAAGATAATTGGCTACAGTGGCAACAAAGTTGCCCCCAAGTAATGATTAGCTTAAATTTCTCACAAAATAGTGAGCATAGGCTTAGGTTGCTCAAAAAATGGTGAGAACATTCAAACTTAGAAGAATTACTCATAAAATAGTGAGAGCGTAAAGAAGGTGATCAACCTAACCTCAATAGAAATTGAGTACTGCCTACATAGTCTTGAAGGACCTCAAGTCAATATAGTTCAAACAACATGGTTCATGGATCATAATGGTATAATAATGCCTAAAAAAGGGTTTATAAGGTTTCCCTAAGAGATGAGGCAAGGACAATGTTTAATAGGTAAACGATAAATGAAAATATGGTTTTGTTTCTCTTGTTTACATGGAGATGCACGTCCTAATCAATATGTGAGACAACAAAAATGATTAATTATAAATTGGCTACCCAATTCCCTTTTGAAACAACTACTCTGTTAAGACCTTGCTATTGATCTCAATCTCAATAATGTGTTTGTGATCTTCATAGATTATTGATTCTACTTCCTTCAAACATCGAGACAAGATATCCTTATAACCTCGATAAAGAAAAGTGCTACCAGTGATAAATGATATAAGTGGTTAATGAATGGGTGGGAGATAATGGAATGTATAATAAATGGGAAACAAATGAAGATCAAGAATTTTAGTCACACATAATGATGTTGATACTAGATTTGACATAATTTTGGTTAGTGCAGGGCTAAAGACCTCTGAAGATGTTCTCGATAAGACCACTAGATTATTTTGTTTCTTGATCTTGAGAGTAGCTACCATTTGATTATGTTGTAGATTGGAAGCTATTTTGATTTGATCTTGAATAATATCTTCAATAAATAGTGAAGAACTTTTGTGCTCAGTTATTGGTGCCCTAATGAGGTTTTCACCAATGAATTTGTTCTAATCATCTTGAAGTGCCTCCGAGAAGGTTTCACGAATAGATGTAAACATTTGACTTTGATCATCTTCTAGCACCTTTGAAAGGTTTCACTAAAAGATGCTGAGTTTGATCTTTGATTATCCTCTAGCACCTCTAAAAATGTTTTACTAGGAAATTTGTATTCTTATGAATGAATGTGGACTTGGTCCCCCTAATATTCTACAAATTATATGTCATCGTGGATGCATTTCAACAAAGTGTGATTCTATCGGTCCCAATTGACACTTCTAGGAGGTGGAATGTCAATATAATGGCTATAGTGGGTGGTAATAATAGGATGGTGAAAGGCAGCACAATCCTCATAAAAGATACTAGGAGAACTTATGTCGATGCTAAAGTAATCATCCTAAAAAACTATTAAAGGATCACAAATATATTCAAACTTATCTTCAAGGTAATTATAACCAATGTTGTAAAAACTAATACTATAATATGTTTTTGAATCTGATATTGAAGCAAGGGACTCTAAATCTAATGTCGCAACTAATGTTGATTCTATTTCTAATTCTAAATCTAAATCTAATGTTAGTTCAAAAATGGAACCTGACTCTAATATTGATTCTTCATTTGATATGGTTGTTTTGATAATGTTTTGTTGAATGCTAAATTTTTGATAAGTAATGGCCTATGATGGCATAATGGGCTCAATAAAAACTGATTCATCTTGAAAGGGTTCAACATAGACTGGCTCATCTAAGTGAATCCCCTCAAAGAGAGGGAACCACTCAAGGGATGTCTTGATAAAATCATTTCTGTCAAAGTGAGACTCCTCAATGAGTGGGAAAAGATCAAGAGACAACTCTACAGAGACTGGCTTGTCAAGGAGATGAGGCTCTTTAAAAATATGTAACATATGAATAGGTAACTTATCACAATTTGACTTGTCACAATGGGTGTTTCAACAATAACATTTTGGTTTTGGTTCACAATTGGTTGCAAACAATCAATTTTGAACACATTTTGGTTCTCATAAGATGGCTCTTGAAGAGGTATTGGTTCTTGTTTAGGCTCAAAGATCAACACAAAATTTCTAAAGTGGGGAACATTTGGTTTAGCAAAATCAATGGTTTGTGGTTCAATAATAGATTCTTCAAAGATTAGACTGTTGAATAAGGGATCAAACACAACTATTTCATCAAATGGAGGTTCTATAACAATAGGTTCTTTAAAAATTGGATATAGGCCAAGAATGGTAATAACTAGACGTTTCTTAATTTGGTTGTTTGTGCAAACCAAAATAGGTCCTAAAATGGTAACGACTGGACACTTCTTAGTTTGATTACTCATGCAAACCAAAGGAGGAGGTCCTAAAATGGTAATGAATGGATGCTTCTTAGTTTGGTTGCTCATGTGAACCAAAGGAGGAAGTCCTAAAATGGTAACGATTGGACACTTCTTATTTTGGTTTCCTATGCAAACCAAAGGAAAAGGTCCCAAAATAGTGACCTTGGCAAATTCTAGAGTTTGATAACTCACACAAGCTAAAGCATCTAAGTCTTCCTGATAAACCCAATCATTCCAATTGTGAGTTAGATCTTGACTTTGTTTCCATGACTAATTTTTGTGAGGTGGATAGAAATCTATCTCACAAACCTTCTTGTCACCATAGGGGTCTTGACTAAAGTCATAAAAGTCATTTTGTGTGGCCATTATATCATAATTTGGATTACCCATGACTCCATCATAAGTGTAACTAGCCATATCCACATTTAGTGAAGAAAGCTCTGAAAATAAAAAGACTTAGAGACTGCAAACTCTAAAAAGTGATGTTTAAAAGACAAAAGGTTCAACCTTGGTTGAAAGGGTGAAACTGCATCTTCAAAAAAAGTTTGTGCCAAGATTTGGCATAAAACAACCTAACATTGAATGTCTAACATCAAAGGTTTTAGAAGAAAGGTTGTGTTCTCTTAAATAAAGGTACAAAAAAAAGATGAGGATAGGCACTCAAACAAACAAACAATCTATAGTGTTCAAAATTGGGTAATCATTTAACCAAAGTTATGTAACCCAAAAGAAAAATATCTATGTACCAGCCCCATGAATTAAGGCCTAAACAAAAATCAATCAATGTTTGGATCCAAACTTGACAAGGTTAATTGAAAATGTAATGTTTAAGACTAATATTAGACCAAACAAACTAGACAAGAGCGGATAGCATGATGGCACATAAAAAAGGTCCAAATGGCATATGTAACTAGTTTTGAAACATACGGTTTTTAATATAAAGGTAAACAAGTCTTGAAATAAATTGAGCAGCTTAACTGTGTAAGCATGCTTGAATGATGTGATCTATGTTATATTTCAAAAGACTTAAAGGCTCAAAATGGTTTGACATGATTTGGGCAGTATAACGCTACCCTCCTCAACTCAAATACATTGTTTTGACATGGTTTATGAATAAACAAATAAGTTTTAGTCTCAAAACATACCAAGAAAAATGAACAAAATACACTAAGTACAATCGTCCAAATCCTAACAAGGGTATGATAATGTAGGGTTTACTAAACTAGTAAGTTTTTGAACATTTATAGGGGAATCAATTACACAATGACTTTCACATCAAATGATGCAAAAGAAAAGCATAAAAATTGGGTGTTCATGGAACTTGGCTTGTTGCAAAAAGGTCTAGTCCTTTTTGTAACCACTACATCATATTGTTTGCTCAGTGTAGTGTGATGTCCAGATTGCAGATACATCACATGTGCAATTCAGAAGGAATGGGTGAAGTCAGTATCAGGAGATGAAACCCTAGGTTAAAGCTTCCCTAAAAAAATCGTAGGAGGTAATGACATCCCCCTCACAAGCCAAGATTCTTAAAAAATAAATGACTAATAGAAAGACTTTAAGGTCATTTTTAAGGTAACCCAAATTATGATGAGTTTCTAGGGAGCACTTTAGATGACGCTCTTTCTAAGCCTTGGACTAGGTTTTTTGCAATAGGAATGGCACTTTTGATTCTAAGGACTACCTAAAGGGGACAAATGGAAGAGCATAAATGTGTCATCCCTCTCTTTTCCAAAAAAATTTCTAACTAGATAATGAAAACAAAAATGACAAGTGTGTTCAATTTTAAGCCCAAATGAAAGATTTGGTGGTGTTCTTTTGATCCCTTGGTCTTAAGTTGTAACTTTGAAATTATAACTAACAAACATTTATTTTAAGCACTTAAATGTTTCATTAAACACTAAAACAAGTTTTGAGTTCATTTTAAAAGCATGTAAAATATGGTCTAAAACATGTTTTAACAAATTTGAAGTCCGTCAGTTACCTGTCTACCCTTAAGGCATCACCCCAAAAGTAAAAGTGTTAGATTAAAAACATTCAAAGAGATTTTTAAAATTTTGTGAAAAATCTATGAAACTTGAAGCTAAATGAATGTCAAATTCTAAAAATTTGGAAGAAAACATGTGGTTTAAAAAAATAATGAAAAATGGAGTCCGAATGACCCAAACCAAGCATTTTAAAATAGCCTATTAACTCTCGAGTCTGTGTTTTGACAATGACTACTGATGGTTATACCTAACTAGTGAGGGTTATACTTGACTGTCGATGGTTTAAAATGACTATCAATGGTTTCTTAACCATCGTCAATACCTCTGATTGTTGATGATTACCTGTGTAAACCCATGAAGATAAAATACAGCCAAATGAAGTTAGAAAACATGTAGGAAGAGATTTAAGCATCCAAATTGAAAATTTTAAGTTACCTCTTGCTTTCCTTAATACGTGGGATGCATTTTTCCCATTGAGCATTCCAAAATGTAGAAAGGATTACAAATAAAGTTATTCAAATACTAGTTAAGAAATCATGAAAAATGCATTAAAGACAACAAAACTTAGCCTAGCTATTCATGTGGGAATTACAAAGGATAGCAAGAAACAAATGAAAGAAGCAACATCCCAAATGGATTCACCATACTAATTTAGCTCAAAATCATATTCTCCCTTGATTGAGAGCTCTTATCTTCAACAATAATGGTGGCCACCTCCTCCAACGTCTCAATAACTCTCCATAAAACCTAGGCTCGTGATTTGGAATCACTAAACTAGCCTATCAATTAAGATTGTAACTAAAATTAATGGTCAAATGCAAAGGATTGTGAAGTCAATTTAGAATAATAACTTTGCACAAGTAATGCTTAAAAATGATGTCCATGGCCTCTTTATTTATAGATTTTCAAGAATGACCAAAATCAACCATGACTATCCATCTCAAGATTGAGATGTGTGGTCATGAATTAATTGAATTATGTAATTAAAATCCTTAATTATCCTCATCATGACTTTGGAAAAAGGGACATTGAGGCATGGGAGACCTATAATTTTGATATTTGTGGCATTTATGGCCTAGAGATGTCTTCCCAAAAAATAATGTCCCCTGATGATTTAGTTAATAGAAATCAATTTCCAAAAAGAAATATTCAACAACTCTCATGGAAAATCCACTTAATCTCTTGATTTGGATTAATTAGTATTAAACAAGGTTAATCAAAATTTGTGAAATTATTTGGAAATTGGCCCTTAATTAATCAAAATGGTTAGAAAGTCATATTATTGGGTTGTAATTTGACTCGGGAAGAATTGGAAGGTTCCATTAGATGTGTTGGAACCATATTCCAATTTAGGATGTTTCCAACACAAAATAACAAAGGTACATGACATGTACCAATGAATTAGAAGAAAAGAGTGATCCAGAGCACAAAAAGGCAAAATCATCATTTTGACTCAAAATGAATTGATCAAAGTTAGTTGGCCCATAAACTGCATTACCCCATTTAGGGATACTTTGACCTAAATTGGAGCTTGTAATTTTCACCTAAAAGGTGCATTTGAGTGTAATTCAAGTAAGATTGACAATTTCAACACAAATGGTCTAAGGAATTGGATGTCTATAATAAAAACCTTAGATATCTCATCATGCTACCTATTATACTTAAAACCACAAAGCTACCAACATAGGAATGGATAATATCCATCTTCATCTCATTTTTTACAACATAGACAACTTGGAATCTTCTCAAAAAGAAACCTTCTTTAACTACAACCTCATGCTTTTGTTGATAGAAGAATGTCTCCATGAAGCTTAATGGAGCCATCCCTTTTCATAGGGCATTAAAACATCATGAAATTAGGAAATTCCCAAATCCCCATACTTTCACAAGACTGAACATTCTTCAATGTCCTTTTGGGATTGATTAGCACTATAGGATTTCATCATTAACCATTTGATCATCAATGTGAGCTAATAACAGATATTCTTGACTTGATTTATCATCTAAATCATTATCTATCTTATAAATTAGTCCACTTGAGCTTATAGACTAATCATGACTTATTTTTATTACCTTTGGTTTCCATACATTCATTTACCTTCTTTCTTGTACTCTAGGATCTCCAAACTTCATGTTTTGACCTTATGACCTTCTAACTCTGTTAGGATAGAATCTTACAATGTGTCGTATATTATGATAGCTATAATAGACCACCTTATACATGCCATTTGAATGATGTGAATTGTGACTCCTTCCATAGTTCTATGAGTACTCATTCTTGGAAGGTCTTCTACATTCTCTTACTCTATGACCAAATTGACTGCATACAAAACAATAACCATTAAAATAACTAACATACCTTATAGCATTAGGCTATTTGATAGGTATTTTTATGATGACCTTATTTTCTTCAACAGTCTTCTCCTTGACTTGAGATTCCTTCTTTTGGTCTTCTTTGAAACCAAGACTTGTCTTATCACTTGTAGATTTTTGACTACTTAAGATATCATCTAGAGCCTCAATGCTCTTTTAAAATTCCACAAAGCTCTTCACTTTTCTAGATGCTTGATCCAACCCAACTTTAAAATATTCTATTTCAATTTCATATTTGATATAATATTCCTCTTTATTTTTTAGGCTTGCATTGATTACCTCCATCTATTCCTAAACTTGATTTATGATCTCATCATACTCCTTGGAAGTGTTGCTCAACCTTTCCTCAAACAATCCAATCTGCTCCTCATAGTCTTTGACTAATGACCTTAGTTTGTGATTCTTTCTTCTTTAAAACCTCAACTCCTCTAAGGCACTAACTAGCTCTGCCTCAAGATTCACTTCAGCTTCTCTTTCTTCACTATCATAGTATACTTCTTCATATAATTCTATATCAACCATAAGGCCTTTCCCATTTCAGCAACTATTATTGCTTGATTATATGGCCATGAAAAAGGTTTCATTGTTTTCATATTTAAGTTCATTACTACCATCATCATTATGAGATGTGCCTGAATCACTTACATTAGATGAGTTATCTTCTTTGGTATAAAATCTCTTCTTATTTTTGAATGACCCTTTCCTTCCTTCATTCTTCTTGAAATCTCTATTGTTCTTATCAAATTTATAGACTTTTCTATCATTTCCATGATTTTTATCATGTTATTCATTATGATTGTATGTATCCTTTTTAGGATACTTATATGTAAAGTGACTAATCTTTCCATGTTTGAAACATTTGAAAGGTAACTTACCCTTGTACTTACTTGAGCCAAACCTTAACTTCCTAGCAAACATGGCTATGAGTTCATCATCATCAATATCTAAACATACCTCGTCCTTGACCTTATTTTCCTTTGAATTATTTTCAACTTTGAAATTTTCTTCCTTCTTGGGAGGTCTTCCTTAATTTTTTCTCATCTCATAGGTAGTCAAGATGCCATGAAGCCCATCCATCTCTAGCTTGTCCAAATCTTGCATCTCTTATATTACATACACCTTAGAGTCAAGATTAAAAGTTAGTGATATCAACACATTTTGGATAATAGTATAATTTTTCACTTCTTCTCCTAATCGTCTAATGATATTGAAAACTTCATCAATACTCAATAGGTAGGATGCAATGGTTTCATCTTCATTCATATTCAGGCTTTCAAACTATCCTCAGTGGGTCTACAAATTGGCCAAATTTACCTTGTTGTCTCCTTCATAGATGGTCTTCAATTTATCCCATATATATTTGGATGATATATAATGCATTTCCTTTACAAGCTCTTCCTTTTATAGGCCACAAAGAATGGCATTCATTGTCTTGGAGTTATTTTCACTACCCTTCTTACCTGTTGCATCTATTGGTGGAATAGGAGATGTAATATAACCATATAAAACTAACTGACAAATATCATGTCCTTGTTACATCATATACATTTTCATTCTGAAATTTCAAAAGGCATAGTTATATCCATTAAACAACAAAGCCTTATTGGTAGAGAAACCACCTTGAGCTTGTTGACTAGTTATCCTTGCTTCTTAGGATCTTCTTTAGGATTTTAGACCTGCTTTAAAGGACCATGTTATGATACTAATTATTGGAATAAAAATTACCAATAGAGGAGGTGAATCAATAACTTTAAAACTGTGATTCAATTCTACTTAAACATACATGAACCATTCTAACAAGCATGTACATCTTAGCAAGCATAAGCACCAAATCATAAGAGAATGAAACACATGAACATAGTATATAAATGGGAAACCCTTAAAAGTAATAAAACCCATTTATTATGAAAATGGAATACATTACTATAAGAAAAACACTAATCTTTAGTGAAGCACCAACTCTATTTGGAGCACCAACCCCAACTAGCTAAGCACTAACTCAACTAGGCTTTAACAAGCACCCACTTACAAGGAGGCACCAACCCCCTCAATGAATAAGCACCAAATCATCCATATGATACACTTTATTACCTTAATAAACCATTATTTTTTATATAATAGATGATTATATTCTTCATCAACTCTTTGCACACTTTTATCCCTCTCAAACTGGCTTCTAACCTTCTTCTCTCAACTAGCCCTCTTCATGACTTGATTAGGTCTTTTGACCTTGATTATCATATACTTAACATCTATATATATTCATGACACTTATATAATTGTTTTCATGACCTCCTTATACTCACCAAATATCTATATCATTTACTTATTCTTTGCTTTCTCTAAGCATTCCCAAATAGGCCTAATTAGCTTTGCTTTTATACAAGACACTTGATCATATCCTTCTTAGTCAGCCATTCACTTCAAACCTCTTAGTTAAACCATGTAATATATATTATCATATTAAAATATCATGATTTAATTATGAATCAACCAATACATTAGGTCATCCATAGCTCAAATAGCCCTTACTCCTCTTTTAGGTCTTATGAAGACGTAATAGGCCTTCTTAACAACATGTTACCCTTTGATCTTTATTGAATCATATTAAAACTCCTCAAATAGTATGAATAAATAATTTTCCATTCCAATATACCTTATCCAACCTTAATTTAGGTCCACAACACCTTTTAGGTCCAACCACCATTTGAACTCCTCCTCAAAATACTATTCATAAAAGGCCTGTGCATACACATAAAATCTATCTTGAACAATTGAGGCATTAACTCAATTTTGTAAAAAAAATGAAAAAAAATTAAATATTCAAAAACCTCATGACCTTAGGTTCATCACAAACTTCATCAGATGCTTCAACTCAGGATATATAGGCTCAAACTTTTCTCTGCAAGATGCTCACTTAGAACTACCAACTAATTACAAAACATAGTCAAGGAAACATGAACTTATAACACTTAATAAAATTTAATAAAAGGATTTAAATTCTTGAATATGATGGTATAACATCATAAAATAAATCTCCATTAAAAGTATTACAATTACTAATGGAAGTTATTGGTCTTGTAGACCAATATGTTATTCTTCTCTCTTACAGACTCCTCTTAGCCAAATAAGCCATTTTGCCTTCAATGTTCCAACCTATTACACTAAATTCAAAGATTAATAAAAGCATTTATATATTATTAAACTAAAAAAAAATATCATCATATACTTCAATCCATCACTCTTACATGAAAACACATCAAAAATCATCTTCTCACTTCTGACTAATTTTTTTACTGTCTGCATCACTAGGTCTGTTAGTGACTGATCAACTTGGATCACCAAATTTTCACACATGAGATATTTAACCTATCTATAAAAATTCATTATAATAAATAAAATTATCACACTTTTATCTTCATCCACTTATCAACTTTCAATTAATTAACTCTACTCAGTACAACAAATCTCTGAAAATGAAGCACTTTTCTATAGGATCTGCTCACTCACTTGAGAAACCAATCACACCAAGATATACCTGAGAGAACCTCCAATTAATTTATTATACATATTAAATAATTATTATCTCTTTATAAAAAATTATTCAACATCAAGTTTTCTTATGGTTTATTGAGGGTTTAGACCATCTTCCAGTCTTAATGATCATTCATAAAGCTTAGCTCATATTTCCAAAAACCAATGATTTGAAATTTGAGATATAACCCTTCCTCATCTACCATGAATATCTTATATTCTCATGTAGATGTTACACATACCAATGAGTACTTGAAAAAACTTTTCAGGTAGACAACTCTTCATTTTGTGCACTTGAGAGACCTCAAAAAAAATTTCAAGCCTTTTCTTGTAGATCATGACCTAAAAATTCATGCATATATTTAAAAAAACTTTACTCACCTCTATTAGTTCTCACCTACTCATCCATGTCATGAAAATTGATCTTGATACCCCATTTAGCCACCATATCTCTTTTTCCTTTCTAAGTCTTTGACCTATAAGTCACAATAGGTCTTAAAGCTGACCTTATAACCATTGTCCAAGCTCTAAAAACATTATATATATGCCATTAAATCTCATATCATTATTAAATACTATCAAACATTCTTCATATGTCTTGTCAACAGCTCATTATGCCTCATTAGACCAAGCAGGATCTAGAACTAATCTAATTATAGACTTGGACTGAAGTACTTATCCCTATAAATTTCACCTTAAAAATCTCACGTGTTCCAATGCCTATTATGTATGTTCAAGAAACCTCATACACTCACTCTTATTTAGAGCTTCAATAGATCATCTTTGTGGCTCACTCAGAGCATCTTCAGATCTGTTTATATATATTTGAAGCTCGACTAAGGATCTTTGTAGCTCACTTGGAGCATATTTAGAGTTGCGTATGCAAATCTTCAGAGCTGACATTTTAATCATCTTCAAATACCTCAACACCTCATGTACAAACTCAAACAACCTCTCTCATGCTCAGACATTGTCAAGCATTTTTCATAGCTTCACTAAGGATCTTCATAGCTCATTCGAAGCATCTTCATAATTGCCTACATAGATCTTTAGAGCATACACATTTCATCATGATATCTACACATACCATCTCATACGGTTTAGGCAAATATTTGAAATATGATTGAAATTTGATGAACTGACATGTACTTACTCATGTTGATCTCAATGATATTTTTCAAGTTGATATAAGAACATTCTTCAAATAGTACTTTCACATCACTGCTCATATATAATAATAATATTCACTATATTGTCATAAGAACTCATCATACACATACCTCAAATCTTAATTGACCATGAACCTTCACAATAACCTTTGAAATCAATGACACCATTAATACCAAAACTCAACAATCAATGACAATGCTAAAAAATAACCTAGATAACTTCCTTTTGTTTTTCTATTTGTGATAGCGGTGTAACCCCCTCAGTGTGAGGGAGAGTATAATCAAAGAGAAGGAATCAGATTCATAATATGGGTAGTGGAGAGATAATCATGTAGATTTTTTGGCATTCATTCTAATTCCACTCTATACATATGTTTTCACTGGTCTTGCCACAGGTAGTGACCATTTAATTTGGATGATTCTCTAGTTTACTTAGCATTGTTTTATCTTTTGGATTAGATTATTATTTTAGGTAAATTAAGTAGGGATTATTATAATTCATAATGGAATATGTGATAGTGTGTGTACCTATTATTTAAATTAATAAACATATGCTTGAAATTTTTTACTTTCAAGTTTGTAATCTAAGAGAATTTGGGTATACCTTTTTGGTAAGCATGCCTTGTCAACATGCTTCATTGCATTTTTACATTACAAAATACATTCATTATAAGTCATTGGGTTGAAACCCAATGGACCTATATGGGCCATTGTAGTTAAAACACAAAATATCATTGAGGCCTCATGTGATTGTTTGACATGTCATCAATTGAAATTGATAAGATTGAGTTATTCAAGTTGTCCTTAAGATGTAGCACCACTTAAGTAAGTATCAATGCTCAAGTGGTGCATGTTTATAATTTGGGTGGATCCATTATCAAGGAGAATGGGTAGATCCATTGTCAAGGAGAATGTGTTTTGAATAGAAAGAGGAGATAAAACATAAAGCATGAGATCTAAGTTATTTAGATATATATATAATATCTCAGTATAGATTTTGTTGTGGTTATTAATATTTTAGTGAAGCAATCTCTCCATCTGGCACCCATCAATTTTATAGCTCTTCAATAATCATCTTAATCCAAACCATATTATTAAGATATCTAATGTTGATAATATCAAATTATAACTTATATAATACAGAATTTTGTAAATTATTTATTAGAAAATATGAATAATAAATTGTTGGTTGTACATTGTAAAATATAAAATGTAAATTATATACTATAATTATCTTAAATGGAAATGTGTGGTGAACTATCTTAATGAGGATGGTGAAAGGTAGATGTTAAACATGATCCAAGAATATGCCTTTGATCCTGGTTATTGCTTGGCATTAATACTTTGATATTTTTAAAATAAATTCCCAATGTACTCATTACTATCCACAATGAGTAAAGTAATAAGAAATGGTGATGTATGGTATAATATTTTTAACCACATAGATTGGGCCCTAGAATTTAAGGAGATGCAAAGACTTATTTACAAATAAAGGAAACACCAAACATCTATGTTGAATTTTGACTCAAAAATTAAATGTTAAGAGATAAGTTGAAGCAACTATCATCAGTAATAAATAGGTGATAAATTTATTTCAAAAAAGGTGCACTTTTGTTTGATTAGTCACATGAAACCATATATTCATAGTTATTCTAAATTTATTAATTGTAGTTAGTGGTTTCTTGAGGTTTAATCGAGGCACTAATTGGTGAAGGTAATCATAGTCACCTTTTAGTGTATGGGTATGCCTAAATATTAAATACAAAAACTTAGTGTACTTAGTAGTTAAATTACAACCTATGACTATTTCATTTATATATTTTAGTTTTAGTATTAAACAATGAGATTAGTTGACCTCTAAAATTGTTGATTTACATGGGAATGAGTGAGAAAGAGACATAATGAGTAATTAAAGACAATAACATAAGAAGTGGTTGATGATTATTGATAGGCTTAAACCGTGTTAGCCATAGATGTTTCTTATGGTGTACTTGATTGATGATATGTCTAGTTAGTGATGAACTATATTGGATATGATGAAAATTGCACTATAGCCTTAATTCAATCATGTTTAGATAATTTGTGTATGGTGGTCACTCATTGGCATAATTAAACCATATAATAAAAATAAAATAATTCTTAGTCCAACCTATAATAGTGGAGGGTAACTACAAGACCATAATGTCCTATATAATATCAATGTTTTGTGGACCATATCTTGTATATGGTCATTATCTTGATGATATTTATTAGTTTCAAATATGATCTTGAGAGGATTTCCATTCATGTTAGTATACCCATTTGCTTTGTAAAACATATTGTTGACTTGTGATAAGATTGTGTGTGTGTGTGTGTCAAATTTTGGATCTTATTTGAGTTTGGATGCTCAACTAGTTTATGCCCATATAGAGGTAATTTGAATACCCTTTTAGTAACATAGTAATACTTTCAAAGTTTATCATTAAGCTTGCCTTAGTTGTTATGGTAAACCTTGTGGAAAATTTTAAAGTGGTTGTAAATTTTGAAATCTCATTTCGATGTATGATCATTCCTTGCACTAGTAACTTGTGATAAAACATTCATAAGTGGTATGAAACACTTAATAATGGTGTTATAACTTATGTACTATATATGGATCAAATTACACCCTTTCACTTAAATTTGCCTCCTCAAACGTAAGTTAAAAAATCTTAATCTTTGATCATGAACAACCTAATGCATTTCCAAGTGAAATAATAGTAAGTATTAGGTATCATTAAAAATATAGGGGATTATGAACCATTTTTGGGTATTAAAATCACATAAGTAATATTTAGACATTAACCAATTTTTAAATCATGTTTTTTATTGATAAAGCCTTATTAAAATTGAATATTTATTTTGAAAGTTGAAACTTGTAAGGAACTTGGACACTAGTTAGAAGGATAATGATATTTGATTATTTAACATTCATGAATCCTCTCTTTGTTAATTAATATTTAGATTTGGAAATATTTTTTTTAATATATTGATAATAATTTTATCTTGAGGAAAAAGAGGTTCTTCCTTTAAAAGTAAAATCATAGCATGACACTTAGAAAACTATGTGTTAGGATCTCAAAGACCACTATTAATATAATTATGGATGTTAATCAATTATTTCATTTTGAACACGTATTGAAAGATAACCTCTATTACAATTGAAACCATATGGGTAAATAATCATAATTCCCATCTTGTGAAATAAATTCCTAGATTATGAATTCTAAGTTTATATGAAACCTTATAGATCCTGAATTAATTGTTAGCAATCAAAAATTCTTGGGATATCAAAACACATTTGAGAATATGACACCTTGTGGTAAAAATTAGTGATGTACTTTTGATTTTAAATCCTTAATCTAGATTATACCTCAATTTGGTATTATGCTTCATGTATATTTATGTAGATTCCCTTATCTAAAATTAACATGTGGGTCTTAATAGGACTGTTAGGTGCTTAAAATGATATCATCTTTATGCACATGAAATTGAAGTATCGGATAGATTCAAAAACATGTAGAGAACATCTAGATGAGATAATTTTGAAGATGTAATTTATATATTTTAATAAAATTATAAAATAACTTTGTACATAAGGGTTAGATATTTTTATGAGGTCATTAAAGACTACACACTAACTATGTTACCAAATATCCCTTAGTACTAGAGATGGGATGTATTTATGAATTCACCTCCTATATGGTCATATGCATATATCTTAGTACACATTTAGAATTATATACCATTCTATACTATATTTTTGTGATTAGATATATGTTGACTTATTCTATCCACATGGTTTCTCTCTTGCTCTATCAGTTGTAGAAAAAACCATCCAATGATTATTTACCTATTATCTTCTTATATGATCTTTTAGAAATAATGATGATCTTTAGAGTTCATGTCGATTTAGTTATGCATATTTATTTGTATATGATTATTTTTGACATACAACTATACTTATTGAATATTGTATTGTTACTTGGAAAGATGAAATCATGTATTAGTAATTATGTTGTAAACATTTAAATATGTTATTCAATTATGATTATCATAATAATTATAGTTTTTATATTACCTTGGAGTTGAACTATAGACTAACAAAAGATGAAAGATGACTTGTCTTACTTAGTACAAACTTAGACATTATTGCATTTGTACTTGTAAATGATAATTAGTTTTATATTTAGCCACTTATTGTCGAGATTTGATTTGATTCTATAAATTAATGTAAATTTAAATCACAAGGTCATCATTTATACAATAAAGTTGTATATTTTATGATCGGAGTGATATAGAAAAGAGAAAAAACGTACCTTGATGCTAGTATTAAGTGTAAAACTTGACTCAATTTGAAACCATGTAATTGAGTTTGTAGTGGTGAAAAATGAAAGAATGATTAACTTTTAAAGTGATTTCATGAATGTATTATTGATTACTAATTTTTTACATGGCAGTACCAAGAAAACATTTATGTGGATGGTATCATGAAGTAGCATCGAAATGAATTTATCTTGAGTTAAATTTCATCTATTATTGAGTTTTGAAAAACTTGTTGATTGATTTTTGCTTTCATTAATGAACATAAGGCAAGGGATTAGTTAGGTCATCCTATAGAAGGATAATTTGAAGTCACTCAAAAATAAATAAATAACAAAAAAAATCTAGCATATTTTTTTTAGTACCTAACCAAAAGGTTATTACATAATTAAAGGGGATGTCTTTATATAAAAGAAGCATGCCTCTTGTCAATATTTATTAATAACCTAACCTAATATTAAGGACTTTGGATAAATTCCTAACATTAACATTTGTGGATCATATTTTTTCATGTTTGGTTGCACAATTGTTCTTCTATTAGAGACAAGGTCATAACTAAAAATAGAATTATCATTGTAAGTATCCATTCTTTATTGATAAATGACACACAAATATATTATTTAATTAATATACTACTATAATTATTTTGGGGCTATGTTGTTTTGAAGATCAATAAATTCTAAAAAATCATACATTGTCTACTCAAGAGTTGTCTTTCCAACCTATCATCTCCTAGTTTTCTTAAAACTCCTTTTTTGTGCCACTCAATCCAAACAACTCATCCCTATTATTGAAAGCATAAAAATGGGGTTCATGCTTTATAACTCAAGAAAAAATGTTACTTGATGGTTATACTCTTGGGATTTTAAAATTATTGTTTATAGTCTCAATTTGTATATAAATATAGATCATAAGGTTTCCAATGTTATTAAAAAAAAATTCACCCCTCCTTTCCAAAAACATTTGTCTTGTTTCTCACACTACCTTAATTTCATGTTTTCATTATTTTTTAGGGAAAAAATATAGTTTTGTTTTCATATCAATGTTCCCCATATATAGAGATAGGGATCGAGGTCATTTATGCATGCACTTGACCCCACCTTACCCTATAATAGAGGTGGGAGGTAGATAAAGTCCCCCTATCTAATATAAATCTATATATGGGGTGACAATTAAACTATATATTGTCCCAATTAAATAATGTATTTATTGTTTTAATTATTTTAACTTGATGTTATTTTTTTATTTCTCACAGTTAATACATGTTGACAACACAATAGTTAGTTTGAGTTTCATATTTTGTGTTTATGGTTTTAGGGGCCATATTTTTATTTCTAACTCTCTTATAGTGATTAGGTGCTAAAAACACATAGTCAACACACATCTTATAAATTTAAATCTTGGGTAGGACTAAAACACTTTAGTGAGGTTAGTAATTTTATCTTTATGTCACAATATTTTAAGGTGATTTGAACTTAGAAATCAAAGCAACACTCTAATTTGTAACCAATGATAGGTGGAAGGAGCATATTCACATTGTAAAGACCTTATCATGAGAAAAAATTGTATTCAATAGGTATTGTTTTAACATCCTGGGAAATTTATATGAATGATTTTCTATGGTATTAATACCCTTGAAAGGGAGTTTTGTAGTATTTTCACTTGGCATAACACTCATGTTTAAGGACCTTAACATAAGTTTTTAAATCTTACATGGTATTTAAAATTATTATGATATGTTTTGGGATGCATCTAGAATGTCTAAATGTATTATGGCATCACATAAGCTTGAGATATATGATTAGAATGTTTTATTAAGGTATTAATGTTTGTTGGAAATGAAAATACATTGACATGCATTTTAATTTCATTATGGAATGGCTTGGAATTTGGTTATGGTTTGAATGTGACATCAATTTGAAAACTTTAAAGTATGCAAAAGTGGCATAACCATTTTATCTAATAACCACTTCTTGATCTATTAATGAACTCCATCATAGCTTACGAAAGCCATATCCAACATTTATGGCCCTCGATAAGCCTTATTATTCTTGGAGAAGCTATCTATTAGCTATATTAACCCACCTTTGGACTAAATTTGTCATGATCTCTTTGGTATGGGGAAGCTCTACCATTTATTCTATGTGAAGGCATTAATCATTTTCTTGTTTTTTTAGTGTATTTGGTGATTTTATAGTAGTTTACAAGGTGTTTTAATAAATTGGTGTATAAGTGATGAATAACTCTAGGCCACTTAATAAAAATAATGGCACAAATGTGAATCAATAAAATACAGTAAACTATAGCAATCAGACCTCCCTAAGTTCCAAAATCAAGAATTGAAAGCTTGGACGATTGAAAAATAAATGGATAAAGGGAGATACATACCTTGATCTAACATAAGTTATGGAAGTGGCTTATGATGTTTGAAAATAGGCTTTAAGACCATGTAAAAAAAAACCTTAGAAGATAATTATTTTTCTTGATGATGAAAAAAATTGACCATTTCTAATAATAAATAGGCAAAAATAATATGAATTAATATGGTTAGTGTAGTTGATTATGAAAACTTGATATAATTGCAGTTATGTGATTCCTATAAGGTTGAAGCTTTATGGGATCCTTTACTAGTATATTTTTAATAAATTGCATTTTCTTGGTAAAATTATTATGGGGAATCATCTGAATCACTTCTCCTTTGATGTAACCCTAATTCATCTTAATATTATAAAAATATAGAAAATGTGAAAATTTGGTGGTCGAATCCCCTTTGGAGGTTATAATGACATATTTCAATTGCTCATAATCAAGGCTAGTGTAGTTTTATGCATGTGAGTGAACCATCCCAAGTGAGATAAAGGACTTTAACTTCTCTTCATAGATAATCATTGATAATTATATATGTTCATAAGACAACCCTCATTTTGTACAATTATGCAATCATAATAATTCAAGAGGTGATGAAGGAAAAAAATTATTGATGTACAGGCTCCTTGATAAGTGTGTGATAGATATAATCAATGTGCACATTGATGAATTTATAGATATGAGATTCTCAGATGGATTAATTGATATGAAATGGCTTAATATACATGTGTATATATAGGCTCATATGAATTCAAATTTGGAAACATTTTCATATAGGTTGACCATGGAAAAGAGAGAGAGGGAATTAGCAATCAAGGCATAATAAATCAGCACAAGGCACAAAGAACCCAAAAACATTAGGTGACTAGAATCATATGTGTAATTATGGTAGGTGACCATAATCGTATGGCTAATTATGGTCATGGTAGAAAAATACCTATAAATATAGATCAAGATGGACTAGAGATAATTAACTAGAGTATTTATGAGGAAATGTAGAAGATGAAAGGATATGAAGGGTGAAATGTGAGGGAAAGTGTACTAAAAAAAGAAAAATGTATTTAAATGAATCTAGTGAACATAATCATGAAAAAATCATAGTTACAACATGGATTGTACCAAAATTAGGTGTCTACATAATGCCCCACTTTGATGTACATGTGTATACGAATAAAATTAAAAAAATTGCATCCCTAAACATTACCTAATACGGATGGAATATGGACTCTATATGTCTTGGGAATTAATAACCCATGTTCAATGTTAATAGTTTTAATGTACTTACAATCAAACATGAATGCATGCAAGTAGTTCAATGTCTTGGTGAATTAGTATAATTGTAAAAAAATGAAATAAGTGCAACTAAGAAAATGAGCATAGGAATGAATAACCTAGTGGTATGTGAACCATGATATCACTCTTCAAAATCCAGTACTAAAACTTAAACTAGAATTGATAACTATGAATAAGTAACCCATGGTGAAAAACTCTACTTCTTGATCAGAAAAGTAGAGATTTGATGACTCTTTGTCTCTCATGGTCTAATTGTTTGGTTAATTCAATGAGTATGATTAGAATATTCAATTGGTGATATAATATTTTGGATATGTAGCCCCATTTTAAGGTTAAGTTACCAAATAAATAATCTCAAAAGAAATGATTAAACATACCATATGTAAGACAGAAAATAAGCTTAGTTAATTTAATCATTGAAATAACATATGTAACACATGCATGTAACTATAAAAATATATCATGTAAGGCTCAATAGGAATATGTAACCCATGTGAGGGTGTAATAGGAGAAATGAGTGAAAAGTGATATGCCCTGATAGTAACCAATAAAAAGGGACAAAAAATATGCCCCAATGTGGATAAGATATAGAAATATTAGTACTCAATATAATGATCACCATCTGACTAGGTATATGGAGGACATAGGATCTCTTGATATAAGCAATGTAGGATAAATAGACATATTTTTTCATCTTCCCCCAATGGAAAGATATATGAGATAATCACAATAAAGAAAGGGACAAGTGACATGTCTTTATATAGCCACAAAGAGGGACAAGTGATATGGCACAATGTAACAATATATATCTATAGGAGGGAGAGATATATAAATGGGGCAACATAAAATATTATGCCCAAATAAATACATGATATAGACTATAGTAATGTAGGTAAAAATCATAGTATACTGCAATTAATATCATGCATGATATGTATCATGACACCAAGCATTTGATCTCATGTAGTATAGGAAATGCATTTACATTGTAGACACATAAATTTGGTAATCACTTGACATTGCTAATTCTTGAGACATCCAAAACCACATGACTTGTGCCTAAATGCATGAATCTTATTCACCATTCCTCTAATCCATTTATCTATGTATCAGCTTAACCCTTTGTTTGTCATCACTACTACATAAAAATTTCAAATTCAAATTCTCAATCTTATTAAAATTATCCTCAAACTATCCCCAACTTAGGGTAAGTGTCCTTGATATTTAGATACAAGTCTGCCCTAGGCAAATAGGAGCATTGGCATGCTCATGTCCACTTAGGTCAGTCATGTCCCATGTAAAATAATGGCTAGTTTCTGGAATTCAAATCAATATTTTGTCTTCTCACATGTATCATGAGGAGGCTAAATGAAATTACCAAAAGGTTCACCTATAAATACACATCAAAGGTCATTCATTATACCTACTTGTTATCCATTGATTTCAGGCTTACATACTATTGCAAATTGATAAAATATGCCCTATCCTTTCCAAATTCAAGATCTTTCATAAGGAACATCCATAATCCAAGTCAAGAGAATTCCAAAGTAAGTGAAGAGATATCATTTTAAAGTATCAAATCTATTTTTATAAATACATACATAAAGTCAAGGATCAAAATTTCACATTCACTCAAGGTGGGAAAACTATGTGGGCTCAAGATTACCCTCTTTTGAGTATTAGATATGTAGGCAGCAATCAATCATTAATGGGGTGATTGAGGTCAGCTTATCCCATTACACTCCCCTCTTTTTTGCAAGTTTTCAAGCTATCAAAGTTTTCTTAGGGTTTAAAATATAAGAGAAGAAATGTAGTAAATTTTACATGGCACAATCTAAATTACAATATCTCAAATTTCTCAAAATACATAGGTGTAGAAGGTGTGGTAATCATTTTTTCATCATAATCAATCAAGACAAGCTCATAGTCAATGTACTAGAGCAACCTACATTATTGTCCAATTATAATAGTCTTGTCTAGAGATATCTTCTAATTCTGTCTCTGCTCTATCATTTTCAAAATCCTATTTTCTCTATATATTCTTATCAATCAACTAGGATAAGTTCATAGTCAATGGACATGAGTGCCCTGCATTGCCATCCACTTACAATGGTCTTGTCTAAAAGCAATTTTTTATTATGTTTATAGTCTTGAGCATGCACAGTCACCTTTTATACTATTTTTCACTATTATGAATCTAAAATATTCAATAAAAATCTATGTTTGAGCTAAGTATGTTTTTCCTAGTGTTTTCCAAAAAATAGCAATTTTCCATATTTAATATTTGTGAAAATTAGAATTGTTGATTATTATACATCTTTAGCATTCTGATATGCTCTAGTTTAACACCTATACAATTAAAATACATTTATTATTTTATCAAAAATATAATGGTGAACTTGAGAGTTATTTTTTACCCCTTGCTTATGATTTGTATTCAAATTTTAATTTTTTTCAATTTATTTGTCTTTGATTTCTTAGACACTGTGTTCCAACAGTCTAAAAACTAATATGAGCTATCATTATAGGTGAATCAATATTAAATTTTACCTAAGTCATGGTGTGATGGATATTACCTAAATACTCAAGTCATTAGACAACATGACATACAAATATTAGTTTCCATGTACCTCACGGTATATCAGAAATGCCTAAGGGTTTTTTTTCAGCCATAAGAAGCCTTGACTATTTTCTCTTGTAGTGCCTAGTAAGTGGTTAAACCTGGTTAATTTTAATGTACCCTAGGGATAGGATAGTTTGGTTATGGTAATGGTGTAATCCTTCATAGTTAGTATCATTTTGGGCCATGTTCATTATTTAAAACTATAATCAATATATGTGAGAGCTTACAAAGAAAACATACCCTATCTAGTTACACCCATTTTTCCTTTATTATTAACACTTTTGCATGCCACTCAATAAGGTTACCTCATGTATTCCTATAAGGTGTAGTTATATATTACTTGGAGCTCATATAGAGTATAATCATTTCCTTTGGCATCTTTTAAAATGGATAATATATACACTTATGATCAATATGATAAAGTAATCCTTAAAATTTATGTGCACGTTGAAGATGATGTTAGAGATGAACATTATAATTTGGATAATCTAATTATGAAATATTTGATAGAATTGAGTTCATTTGAACTCAATAGTGTTGATCCTAAACAAGTCAAAGAGTTTTCCAATTTCCATCAAAGACTTTGACAATGTCCCTAACAAGTGAATAAGGTTATCCAATTAGTCCTAGCATCTATGACTACATATCAATAAAATATTATATCATTTCAAGAACAATAACAAGATGTGCCTTTAAAAGTTGTTAATCTTCCCATTTCAAGTGTTCTAATTTCCATTAATTTTTATATTCCTATATTAACACATACAATTACATAAGTGTCATCATCCCTAGATATGGGGACATCACTTGGTTTATAATATATTCAAGTCCCTATTATTACACAAGCATCCTAACACCTCCCTTGATTGTTACACAAGGTGTTTTATCAACCTCACCTAATGAACACTCTCTTGAGCGAATTGTGTTTACCCATATAAGCTAAAGTGCTAAAATTAGAGCAAGGTGTATCTAAATCAAGTCACTTAATGGATTGTCATGCTCTATTTCATAATCCTTTGGCACCTAAAATATCCTCTTACCCATTACCAACAAGTTTTTTAGTTCCCAAACTACCACTTTATGAGAGTAAAGGAGATACTGAGCAACATCTTTGATCATTCCATGTAACATGTTTAGACTATGCTTACAATGACAAATTATTCACCAAGCTCCTTCCAAGAAGATTAAATTACTATGCTTAATAATGGTTCTATGATATCCCACTTAAATCAATAGTAATGAGTTACAATATATCTCACCCAATTTTTTTTGGTACCACTCCATAATGGATCATGTTTGATAAGTTCAAATATTTTGATGAACTATGCCATACAGTCAAAGAAAGATAAGCCAATGTCATAACATTAAATAATCTAAAATATGCACCAAATGCTTCATCTACTTAAAATATCAATTTTTAAAGTGATCCCAACTACAAGGCCAAATCTAATGAAAGCAATAATGAAGCAAAAAAAATATTTAATGTAAATCACAGCCAACAAACAAACTTCAATTGATAGCTCCACCAAGGAGGCAATTTAAAAGGTTGCCACAACCTCCTCATACCCTATTATAAAAAATACTTGATTTTAATCTCATATATCTACCTCCACCATTTAAATTTTATTTGACCAAGACTAAACCTAAGGGCTTTGACATCAATGCATATTATGACTACCAAATATTTATTGGGCATTCTACAAATAGTGTTTCAGGCTAAGGCATAACATAAATGATGTAATCGATGATAATATTATTGAGATAAGCATGTCCATAAAGGAATTCAAACCATAATATAATGACAACATAAATCTAAACATATTTAGTCATCATTTTCCAAATCATGGTACAATAAAAACTACAAAAAATTCAGAGGTGCATCATGTGTATAATGTGCATCCTCCAACTAATACATATGGGAATCTAATAGATGGAATTATAAGTACATTTACAAGCACATATACACAATGTCTGGTAATCACATTTGATGATAGTGAAATTGATGTTGATGATTTAGGTAGACATGTAATCAGTATTCTTGCATCAACAAACAACATATACACATTGTCATGATTGATAATGAGTCAAGAAAATATGCATGTATAATGAAACTCCTTTGTAATCTTGGATACATAGAGAAAGATTTACAAGATACATCAAGTGTATTCAAAGATTTTTATGGTCATATACATGATATTATGGGACATATAATGCCAACTCTCCAAGTTTATTTAGTAATAGTAAAAAATTAATTTTTGGTCTTACCTAGTACATGGGTATTTAACATGTTATTATAATGTTCTTGGATACAAAATATTTGCATAGTACCACTTAAAATGCATAAATTACTTGATTATATATATTTTAATCAAGTGGTCAAAGTTTAAGGCATTCAGTGTGAGTATCCTTTACAGTCAGTGGTAACTCTTCCTCCCCCACAACCACAATAATTGATTGTGACACCTACTAAAGAGCACATTAAAAATAAATTTATGACACCCATTCAAGATCATAGTGTAAAATTAATTATTGTACCCATATAAAATCTATATATATAGTTAGTACAAAACAAATGGGTACACCTACCTAATAAGAAAGATTCATATCAAAGAGTCACTCATGGTTCAAAGAAATATAAATCTTCTACAATGTGTCCTAAGGTAGTACCTCAAACAATTCAGTAGGTTCCACAATGAACATAAGAAATGAGACATTTTCCTATTATAAAATAGAATCCACAACATTTTCTACCTTCACAAGTTATAGACTATAAAAGGGTCTACAAGCTTTGATCACGACAATTATGTTATAATGCCTTTTGCCTTTTGAGATTCAGAAACATTCACATATAGCACTTTTCATCCACTTACAAAAATTCACCCTCCAAATTGGTATAATCACATATTATAGTCCTCCTATTGATTGGATCATATGTTAGTTTCCCTTTTAAAATATTCTAAAAATACAAAAAAACAAATATTGAAAAATTACAAAAACATTCAAAAAAATAAAAAATTGGGACCTGAGCATGACATAAGTTATTTGTTTACTTATTTACACATGTTTTAGTAGATAGCATATCATTTTCTATACACACATACATTTCATGAGGTATGTGAGTATGATGCAAGACATACATTACACATGGAATCTTAGATGCAGTGATCATGCTTTAGGTTGGGGGCATATAATTCTATGGGTTACATTATAATATGTTATATCTTTATATGACCTTTCTACCATGATTAACTACATATCTAAAAAGTGTCTTGTTATCACTCATATTTTACATTGTACTAAATGAATATAGTACCTTACTATAATATGACATTAATACATATGGATGGGATAGACTAGTTTTCACTTATTGTATGCTCTTTCTATGTTGTTTCATTTCTTGGATGCTAAGCTAGACATTGTGTGCTTATCATGTGTGGCACTTGGTCCTTGTTTGTAAATCTATTGAAACAATTTATGAAATCTTGTTTGGTATGTATGACATTTGAACATGTCCATATCTTGTGTCCCATGGTCTTATGTTTATGTGACATTTGAAAATGTCTATTGCTTATGGTATTATTAATGTCCTTTATGCACAACCCTTAGCCTTTATTGTGGAAAAATATCCATGCCCATTTTATGCAACACTTGGATTTAGTGTGTAACATTGCATGTTGTGTTTATTGTGTTTTTTTAGCTTTATTTTTGGTTCCATGATACATATCATGCATGTTTACTACGTAATATACTTCAAAGATGGTTAATTTACTATGTGCTTTATTATTAAATCTATCTAGACAAGACATTTGTATGCATCATAATCAATATGTACATACATGCTTCAATAACAATTGGATTTCTATGATGACATAATCTCTACATGGTGACATAATACTACAATAATATATCTTTATCACATGATACACTTAAGTCTTCTTTTGAAATGAGTGATTTCTAGGTGACATCCCTCATCTCAAAATGGGGGCATCACAATGGGATTATTTTAGAGATCTAAGCCTCCATAAACAACAAAATATCAAATTTTAGACAAAATATATGATTTAAAGACATAGAGAACAAGTTTTCAAATATTTAAAGTAATGAAAAATTGTATTATATAATAGATTACATGTTTTTGAGTATTCAAATGGATTCATAAATCAAACACATTACATATATTGGTGCATTTATATAGATTTTAGGGGCATATGACATGCATATGCACTCACTTTTAAAAGAATCAAAACACGTAATCATCCACACTTGAATGTATGTGCATAAGCATATGAAAATAGTAATAAGATAAAAATTATATGTTTGAAATATAGTTACAATTGAGCATATAGGTGCATAACATTCCATATCATTAGTGTAGATTTAGGAGGACATGATACTTATTCATGTTCATGTTTATTCAAAGTTCAAACTTACATTTTAAAAGTTCAAAGAGGCATGATGCTTTTTCATGCACATTTTTTAAATTTCAAATTACAATTTAAAAATCAAAATATTGATTTCAATTCAAATCTATGAGCAATGTGGTCATGGTGGGGGCATGAATATTTTTCATTCCCTTTTGATCATGTAAAATTAGAATCTAGATATGTCTATAGTGGTTTGATTCAATCTATTATAGATAAATTATGTTGAGGTTAAATGATGCTCAATAACCATGACATTACTTCTGGGGAACCCATTCTGTGGTTATATCTTCTATTATAGGTGATGTACGTTCAAGTCTAGTGACACTCAACAGCCTTGGCATCACTTTTAGACCCATCGTGGTTCCACATTTTTGGATTAGTACAATGTGTATTATTTCTCATTCATGAGAGTTGGATTAATGCATATTTATAACTCAAAGTCTTGATTAATTATTCAAAATTGAGACTTGATCTCTCTCAATTTTCCATTCATTCAAATTATCCAAATGCTTCAACAAGGGGGCACAATTATCCATCATCAGTTATAGATTACATAGTAACTTGGTTTCATCTCCATGTAGGTTTACTACTTCCTTTTTCTCTTTTCAAATTTTTAATTTTTAAAATTTATATTTTTCAAATTTCAAAGTGGACAAATGACTACTTCAAGTGTTATTGCAGGGTTTGAAAGATTTTAGTGCCCTGCACAATTGAAGTAATTGCTAAAATATAAAGTGTGTTGTACACACTTAATACAAATTCTTTTTACTTTACTCAAGAAATCTAATTAATATAATAAAGGGAGGGGAAATGTAGACACATAAATCTAGTCATAGGTACTTGACAATGCTAATTTTTGACACATCCTAAACCATATGACTTGCACCCAAATACATGAATATTGTTTGTAAAATGCAAACTACTTAAAATCACCCTTGGACTATCCCTAACTTAGGATAGGAGTCCTTGATCTTATGAGATAATTATACCTAGTAAAATAGGAGTGTTATCACACTCTTGTCCACTTAGATCAGCCACATCTCATGCCATATAATGGTTAGTTTCTAAAATTCAAATTAATATTTTGGGTTTTTCCTCACATTTCATAAAGTCAGCTAGAGGAAACTACCAAAATAATTTCTTATAAATATATATCAAAGGTCATTCCTTATCATTACTTGATATTAATTGGTTTTAAACTTAGACACCATTGCACATTAAATTTTTTTACCTTATTCTCTCCAAATTAGAGATCACTCACAAAGAACAACCATAAGCAAAGTCAAGAGCATTCCAAATCAAGTCAATAGCTATCATTATCACATATAAATTCCAATTTTATAAATAAATACATATATTCAAGGATAATAATATCACATTTACTCTAGGTGGGAGAACTACATGTTCTTGATTTCCCTTCTTAAAGTATTAGATACCTAGGCAACGGTCAATCATCAAGGGAATGATTGATGTCAGCTCAGTCTATTACACTCCCCTCTTTTTTGTGGGTTTTTAATCTATCAAAGTGCCCTTAGGGTTTCAAATACAAGATAATGGTTAGGTTTTAAACATCACTTTATCTTTGAGAGGTTGAAGAAAACGGTTAGATAATACTTTGTAACTTGTTATTAGGTATTTGGTGAGACATTTTGCATAAGCATAATTTTTAATTTTAAATACATACTCACTAATATTCTCTTAACATCCTTTTTAAGTTGGGAAAGTAATGAAAATGTGACCTTTTGGCTAATATTGATATAAAAATGAGTTAATAAGTTATCATAAAAATCATTGAAATGATGCATGGAGCTTAATATTAGCGCATAAAATAAACCCAAGGCATAGCCCTTGAAACTTATATGAATTAGCCTAATTATTAATAAATCACTATGTACTAAAACAAAGCATGAAGAATATAATTTTCAAGTATGGTGTGAAGTATCACCCTTGCCATTGTATACTTAAAATTTAGGCATAATGAAATCGATAGGCAAAGGGTAAACAAAAACCTCAAGAGCCAATGGGCTATGTAATATATCAAGAGAAGTGACCACATGGTTATAAATTTAAGATATTTAGGATAATTTTTTGGTTTTCACTTTTATATATTGAATAAATGCACATTTATATATAGTGACATGTGTAGGGATAGATGTTATAGTTTTTTACCAAGACATGACAAATAGATAAAGCATTACAAGTAGGTCAAGAAGGTCTAGTAACAAGAGAAGGCACAAGAAAAGTAGTTGGATATGAAAAAATAGTCATATTGATAATTAGAAGTAGGATGAGGATGCATAAAATATAAAGGGAACATTAGCCTTGTAACCTATGGCAAAAGGAAAACCCCTAGTAGGTGTTAGAAACATTCTAAGTGTCATTTATTACATGTTTGTTTTTAGGCATAGATTCCTTAGCCAAATTTTTCTTTTACCTTTTATCTTTGACAACATAACTCATAGCACCAATCCATTTAGGAACATATAATCCTCCAACTCAGTTTTATCTTTAGTGTTAAATTTTTGAAAATGATAAGCATTGGAAGCATTAGCATTAATAATATTGGCATTAACAGTGTTAGTATTGTCATCACAAGTATCATCATTAGAATTATAATCATGTTAAACATAAGCATGTTTACCTTTCATGTTTGTATCATTGATATTATGAAAAATTGTAGAAGAAGAAATAATTTTAGTAAAAAATGACATTTTTGTTTGCAAACAAGCACTAGTACAAAGAAAATGAATCTTAATTAGAAAAAATGCACCACTCAATCTAACACTTTACCTAATAGGGATTGAATATATAATTTTATTAATTATAATTATATGTAAACATGTAAAAGATGAAACAATATAGGGATAATGATATTACAATAATGAATAACAATCCTAAACAAATCGTATCTAAAAAAACCACAATGGTAAACCCTAGCAAGAAAGAGAGCATGAAACCCTAAGGTTGATAGGTTTGAAAATATAAGGGTCATTAACATGTTTTTGTGAATGGGCATAAGTAAATAGGGGAAAATATGAGACCAATAAACACAAAAAGAATCTAAAAATAAAATATGAAAGGTGAAATTAGACCCTGGGAAGTGAAGGGAAAAGTAAATTACAAGGTTGATAGAATTGGCTCACTAAAATGTGAAGCCCTACAAGAATCAAGAAAAATGTTTTACTAAAATTGTGACACTATGGATAAATATGTGATTTATAAAATTATGTCACTAAATTAAAATAATGACATGATGGTGATGGTGATGGTGATGGTGATGGTGATGGTGATGGTGATGGTGATGGTGATGGTGATGGTGATGATGAATGAGAATGGAGACAGTGATGGTGAAGGCATTGGTGCAGGTACTCATAGAGAAGGTGGATTCAGCAAAGGAGGTTATTGACCCAAGGATCTATAATGGTTTTTAGGGGTAGTATCAATAAGCCATTCTTCTAATGGCACTTAAGGGGTGATGGTTTTTGGTGCAATGCTAGTGATTGGTGCCAAGAAGGTAGAAAAGGGTGACTCACATGGGTGGCTATTGGATTTTGACCTAGTGTTGGAGTAGTGGATCTTGGAAGAGATTCACAAGATAAATATTTGGTGTATGACAATTATAAATATTCTTAAAAACCCTTTCATTCTTGTTGGGCTTTTTATAAAATAAACATCATCTATTTAAACCCCCATCTCACACTACAGTTGTTTAATAGGCTTTCCCTTTCAATCCCTGAGGTCATTATGTGTGTCATAGTAAATGAATTTGATACAGATCTCCCAGAGGTGGGGATAGAAGACATGAAGGTAATATTTAGTCTAAGTTTGAGCCTTATCCCATTGATTTTCTCCAATGATTCCCATGTTATCAAGGTCAAGGATGAGTATCTAGTAGCCACTAACAAGGGGTTTAGGTGTCAAACCCTTATATGCAGATGTTTGATAAAATGCCCCTCTTGGGAGGATCTCTCTATTTTGTCACAAATAGTTTGGCCTAATATTTTAGAGGTCTCTTTATCTTCAATTTCTAATGGTTACTTCCTATTATGTTTCCAATCAGCTAAGGATCAAGCTTTTTTATGGGACTATGGACCCTGGTTCATCGATAATCATGGAGTGTTTATGTGCCCTTAGGTCCCTTTTTTTTACCCAACTACAATAGTGACATTGAAAGCACTGATGTGGGTCAGATTATAAAATATTCCTTTGGCCATGAGAGATCATGAGTTGCTCTAGTAATTGGTTAAAAATTTTGGTATTCTTATCAAATTTGATCAAGCAATGGGTGTTCATTAGAGATTTGTAAGGGTTTATGTTATGGTAGATTTTTAAAAACCCTTCCACCATTTTGTCAAGATCATGTCTTCCTCTAGTTCATGGACATAATTCATCAACTATGAAGGGTTGATTTTTAGGTGTTTCAAGTGAAACCATGTTGGTCACAAAGTGAAATATTGTCCAAGGAAAGTTACTGGAGGATGAAAATCCTCCCTTTTAAATAGATGGGTTCAAAATATTGGTTATCCTAACTATGATATTATTAGCAACATTCATAAACTCAATACTCCTTGTATCCATTACTCAGGTTAGGACAACATTTTTTCAACTATATACACACTAGTAGGGGAGATAGAATATCCCTCTTCACTATATTTCAATTTTAAACCTTCTTTAGCTGAACCCTTCACTAATAGGGGATTCTAGTCTCTGATGTTCAATAGGATCCCCTTGAAATATCCAATGAAATGCCTCATCCTTTCAGCAATAAGGGGGATGTTTCTAGACATTTTTTTTTTGAGGGGGGGAGGGTGGTTTATCCTTGAATAGTTTATCTTTAGTGTGTTAAAAAAGGTCTTTGAAGCTTCACCATCAAATTTTTAATCCTGTAGAGGAAGCATGCCCTTTATTGGTAGGTGGTTAGGAAGAGGATGAGGTTGATGCTTCCTTTCAAGAGGAGGAAGAAGATATTTTTAGATCTAGAGAGGTGTTGTCTCTTTCTCAAAAATACTATCAAAACAAATTTATGGAAAGATAAGCAATAAAAGAGGTAGAAATATAGAAGTAAAATGCTTTCAACTAGATGCTCTTAGATCTATTACTGGTACCTCACAGTGGATATTGGAATATCTTATTTCTAGTAGGGGAATGATAACTCTTGTAGCTTGAGGATGTGAGTTATGATTTGTAAGTTTATTTTATCATTTAGTGAGTTATCTTTGTGTTTTTTCCCCTATTATTTATTTGATATTAGGGTTCTTCTACATAGTGTTTGGCTTCTCTTAGGCTAGTAGGATAGGTACTTTGATTTTTTCCTATTGGTTTGGTCCTCTAGCTTGGTTTTTAATTATTTTTCATTTCAAGTTAAGGCTTAACCCTACCTGAACCTATTGGTTTCTTATTTTTTGGGGACTGGGCCCCCTTTATGTTTCAGATCTAGTTTTGGCTCTGGCCAAAAGTGGTTATCTATCATAAAAAATGACATAAATGGAAATCAAGAAAGTATATTACATTTTAGTAATTAGACATTATTAAGTGTTGATATTGATAATTGAAAGCCTAAACGATTAATAAACTTGAAAAAATATCAAAAATATGGCTAAAGAGATGTGTACCTTAATATAAATTACCTAAGTTTTATAAGTGAATTTTAATGTTAGAAAATAAGATTTTGGATTGTGCATATTGAAACCCTAAAAACACATTGTGTTTCTTGATGATGACCAAAAACAACCACCACTTTTAATAGACAAACCATAATTTTATGGTCTATTATAGTTAATTTGACTAATTTTAGAAGCCTACTATGATTACAACTCTATGACTTAGATAAGTCTAAATTTTTTTGGGGTCCCTTAGTAGTATCAGAGGTCTATAAATCTATATTTACTTACCATAATTATTGTGCATAATCATTTGAATCACTTCTCATTTGATTTAGCCCTAATTATCCACAATAACATAAAAATATAGTGAATGTGAAAATTAAAAGGTCAAGCCCTTTGGAGGGTTTTAGCTACATATCATACATGCTCAAAATTGGGGCTCATGTATTTTTATGCATGTGAGTGGCTTGAACTAAGTGAGATAAAGTAATTTACCTTCTATCCCTAGATAATCGATGATAAATATATATGCTCTTAATGTAACCTTATTTTTGTACAAGTATATATCCACAAGAATTGAAGAGGTGATGAAAGCATACTTTGATAAATGTCTAGGCTCCTTGACAATTGTATGATATATATATCCAATATGTGGATTGATAACTTGATAGAAAGGAGATTACCTGATGGATACTTGATATGAAATGACTTGGGTTACATATGTATATATTTGATCCTTTGAATTAAAATATGGACACATTCATGCATATGTCATCCATTTAAAAGAGTGAGAAGCAAAAATCAAGGTATGGGAAATCAACATAATGCATAAAGGACCCACAAAAATAAGGTGACCATAATCGTATGATTTATTATGGTAGGTGACCAAAATCATACAACTAATTCTATTCATGGTAGAAAAAATACCTATAAATAATTATCAAGCTAGACTGATGATGACTATATGGATCTTGATGCGAAAAACTGGCATATATGATGTATCCATTGGGAAATGAGGAAGACATAAAGCTATGAAGGGTCCAATGTGATGTAAAGTGTCTAAAAAATGGATCGCATGTTCTATTGACTATATTATAATATTTTTGAATGTAACATGTGTCTTAAAGGTAGTGTGAATGCTTTGAGGAAGATTCTGATTTTTTTTGGTTAATACCCATTTTTATCCTTCGATAGTGCTAAGTGTAGCAGTTTGAAATTTTGTATTGTGCTTTGCAAAGGCTAAAAATTGTTTAACAAAGATACGTTTTGATGTGTTACATTATTTGAATGGTGTGGATAACATGACAATGATCTTTATTAGGCTATAGTTCTAAGAAAATTATGTGTGAAGTATATTCAATCATGACTTTTACTTAGCTTCATTAATATTTATAGAGTTTTTGACCCATGAGTATGATTGTGGTTATTTCTTGTTGATGTAATTCTAGTTCATACTTTGGGCAATATTTTTAGATGATTTGACTCAACATAAATGGGTAGATTATCTTTTAGTGAAGTATTTTATTTCTTCCCCTTCGTGATTATACTTGTTTCTTTCCATTGGGACATTATTTCTTAGTTCATTTTAAAGGGCATCCAAGTTTTTGACAAAAAGTTAAGTCAATGTTAATTTTCTCTAACTAAGGCTCAAGGGTGACCTAAAATCTAACATCTACGGTGGTTTTAATGTAAACTCAATTATTTTATGTAATTTGACTAATTTAAAATGTTGACAATATTGTATTCACTTAGTTGTTGAAATGTGTATACTATATATGTGGATGAAGTGTTAAATTTTATTGGCATTTTGAGGCAATTTTTATTGAGTTTTCTGGTTTTTTTATTTTGGATTTTATTGTTAAGAAGTGTTTCTTGATCAAACTCAAAGTGAAATTCCACTTTTGTGCTTCAATATAGGTATTGCATAAAGGGTTTTTAGTTTTATTGCATGCTCATAGTGAATTTTTGAATATGAAACATCCATATATTGATTATGACAATTTTGAAAATTCAAATCCTTATGTTGAAATGAAAGGTTTTATAGTTTCAAAAAAAGGACTGAGACACGTTTTGCACCCAAATTATCTTCCAAGATAATCTAATTATTTTTCCCCATTAAAATATTTCCAATCATATAAATATATTTTGGGGTGTTGAATTTATGTTGTCTTTATTATGTTATGAGATGATGCTTTGCGTTATTTTATATTGGGTTAATAATCTTTGATGTATGAATTTTTTAAGGTGTTTTTATATGAAATAAACTTATTTTATTTGTATCATACATGATAAGTTTTGAAATAAAAATTCTTAGTTTGATTATAATTTTTTGCCTTGTATTTTTCAAAAACAAGTCAGACTTTATCTATAAGCAAGGTTACCAGTTTGGATTTCTTGCTTGGTTAGTTTTGGACTCTAGGTTTCGTATGGTTTATTTTCATTAATATTTTGACAGGGGTATTTATTGAATTATATTTAAATATAGCCTTTTTGGTGCAAATTATTTTGCCATATGGATAAAATTCACAAAAATTATGAAAACTATTGTGACAAGTTATGAACTATGTGTTTTTGTCTTAAAGTCATTTTGAATTCATTATTATTGACTTTCACTCTTGAGTAATTTTCCATAGTAAATGGTAATGACATAAGTTTAGGTTAGAGTAATAATGAACATGAATCACAAAACCCAACTTTTGAAAATGTTTGGTGCAGAGGTTCATAAAGTAATACACAGAGTGGTTGCTATGGTGGTATTTCACATGGTATACAAGGGATACCTATAGGTAGACCCTTTAGGGGTCAAAGAGGTTTGAGGATGTTTCAATATGGTTAAAACCCTTAACAAAACATGAAGTTAACTCTAAATTATGTTATAGGACTTGGAAGAGGAACTCGGGTTTCCTTGTATTTTAATGTAAGGGAACCCCAACTTTGGAATATTTATGGTATGTATAATTTGGGTTCATTAAATTAACCTTTTCAAGGTTTTGGACCTCATAACACCCCAACTCAAAATTCTTAGTTTTTTATATATGACTTGTTAGTTTCCCAAGATGTTAGTCATGTTGATGAGACTCTAGTTGATGATGGTAATATGGTAATTCCTTTTGTACCTCATACAATATATAGTCTTGCTCTCTCGATTCTTAGCTACTCCAACATGGAAAGGTTATGTCCCACTAGTTATAAACATTTTTGACCCTATTCAACAATAGTTACCATCACATAGGTAAAGTTATAGTTGGAAGGTGATGGGATTGTGGTTAATAAAGAAATTGAAAAGAACTCATATTAGTTTAGGGAGTGTGAAATAGACTTTGGTATCTAGTTGATTGATTAAATTATTGAGGACCAACACAAGGAAGTTGATGCAATGATATTTGAAATGAATCATTAAATTTTCTTCTTCTTTTATTTGATACTTATAATTTTTTACTTACCACTTGTATGGATAGTTATAATGCTTAAAAAAATAATCTATTGCTGAATTTAAATTGATACTTGGGCTAAAGTTTGAGTAGATACATTTATTTTTGGGTTTTAAAATATGTTATTACTTAGATGATTTCAACTGATTATAATTTTCGTAAAGCTAACCTTTTGGTAGTAAGATTGATTTTTGTATCAACATGGAAGTTAAAATTATTTGATGTCACATAGAATAAATTTCATACGTGTGCTAATTTATAGGATTAATATTTGGTTGAATTTTTGTGTTCCTTTTGATGTTTTGATTAATTTTTAGAATTTTATGAATTTATTGAATGTTACATATCCTAGTTAGGAGCTTGATCAAAAAAATGTCAATGATTGAATAAAAATATAATTAAAGAATAAAGATTTTGGTTTCTATGCTATGATATGAATTGTAAATGCGAGTTTTAAATACCTTATTTTTCATTTCATTATAGTTTTAAATGTCAAATGTATTATGGATATTTTGAGAAAATAAGATTTAGATATGTAATTGTATTCAAAAATCACTCAAAACACCAATCTACCATTAAAATTCAGAGCCAATTGGGACTACAATGCAAAGACAAATGAAACATTCATACTAGTGTTACATCCTAAAATCGAAGTGCTCCAAATCAAGATTCAAACAAAAGAGAGGCTAAATGATTATGGATTTCCTTTGTCAACTTAGATTTTCTTGGACAACATGTGATTAGCTTTACAATATTTTGATTAGTAGACTAGTGATTGATTCATGCATTCACTAATAATATTGGCATGGAGGTTCCTTAACTTCATTCCCTTTACAATGGATGATGAAGGTGTTTAAATATAAAATATGGAGGGAATTATAAGGGAATCAAATTTTCCCAAGAAGCCTCTAAAATTGGAGGATTCTAGAGAGGAGAGATAGGATATTGGAGTATTCTAGAATTGGAGAATTATAGAATCCATTAGGGGGTTTAATGATGATTAGAGAGTGGTTAGATTAGTTTTGAAGAAGGGTTAGGTGAGGAATAGGGTTGGGATTATAAGAATACCTAGGAGTATGTAGGTAGGTGGGTTGTGAATTTAAAATTCATAATATAATAGATAAGTAGGATTAGGATATAAGTGGGACTAATTAGAAGAATTAATTGATTTAAGGGATGACATAAATTTAGTAGATAAAGAATGAAGAAGGGGGATAGAAAAATGACTACAAAGGGTGATATTAGGACAAAACTAGAAGATATAAATGAGATTAGATGAGATATGTGAAATTAGAGTCAACTAATAGTAATATTAGTGACAAGGGATGAGGTGAGCAAATTTAGATGCATATAATTTGCTTCTCTTTGAAAGGGCATTGCGACTGAATGAAGTAGAAAGATTAATGGTCTCTCAAAGAAAAAAGATGCTCATGGATGAATGTTAGTAAATAATGTTAATGGACACACCAAATATTAGGAGTCTATTATATAAATTTTCATTACATGCTAATGATTCAAATGCATTTTGTTAAGATGGGTTCATTTTTGTCAATATTAGCTTGTCCCTTGTTGTCTTGTTATTTTTTATTTTCTTTATTATTGATTGGTTGCTTTGATTTGACATATCTGAATGATATAGTTTTGGTTCTTTCAAAGTGAATATGTAGAAGAGAAATATAATTCATTAGGATTTCTAATATTTAGATAATTTACCTCTATAGGTTATTTACCTTTATTAATTTGAGTTATTAAGCACAAAAGGTGGGAAGGGTCAACCATAATCCTAGGGATTAAAATATAGTTTGAAAATATTAAATGTGTTCATGTCATCTAGATACTCTCCTAGTCCACATGGTATGAAACTAATGTTTATAAATTGTTTATTTATTTGATTAGGTTCATTATTATATATTGCATCATCATCCTTTTCTTGATCATCACCATTAGTTTTTATTGATTCTCCCATAATATATGTGGTTACTCTTTCTATTATAATAGGTTGTTGTGAATCTATAACTCTTTCTTGGTTTATTTTTAAATTAAGAATGACAAATTTTTCAAGTTTAGAATGCCTATTGTAATCATACTTCCCATGACCCTACTCCTCCCTATGATTACACATCAGCTCACATGCATACTACCAACCCTAGTCATCCCACCTTGAGACATTCACCACTTTCTTAGACTGACCTCTCTCGTATCATATTCTTACCCTCCATACATCCTTCATCCATCTTGGCCCTTTCGCATGCAAGACAAGCCCTCTAAAGACCCCCAAGGCCTTTTGATAGATTTTTGACTAGCCTAAGCCCCTGTTTGATCTAGGTCATGGCTTATGTGAACAAAATCCATGGCTTAGGCTGCATGTTTCCTTATAAGTCATGGCTTGGACAGAACATGTGTAAAAGTGCCAGTTTGGACCCAAATAGTTAAAAATGGCTAGTTTTAGATCTTTTGGCAGATTGGGGTTAGGATATATGCCTCATTTTGATTAATTTGAGATTACCTCTTAATCACTTTATTGATTTGATCTTCCCACTTCATCAGTTTATTGTAAGCTTGGTTGCCTCCTTGAATCTCTTATGATTCTTGCTTGGCATAATAGCTTCCATTGTGACAGGGGATGCCCTACATTACTGCAATTATTCTTGGTGATTCTCATTGTTATTAATAGTGTTTCTAAATATTTTTGGTTGTTCCTTGATCCCTCAAGACTCCATTACACCTAATTTGTGCTCATTGCATTATATCTTCTATAGATTGGTGGCTTCTCCCTCACATCCTCCATAACTTTTGGCTCATGGTCTAGACTCAGCATACACACAGCTTGATCTTCTTCCTCTCTTGCCTCTTAGCTTGGATAATCGATTGGTAGAAATTATACACATAAATTTTTTCTTGATATGAGGTAACTTTTATTTGTAAATTAAAACTCTTTGTTTATATGTAGTAGTGTACTTTCTAGGGTTTGATTTGTTTAGTAATATAGCTTGTCTTGGGTATTTCTTAAAATAGTTTCTAAAGTTTCTTACATTTGTATATGGTTAAAGAAAACTTTCATTACTTAAAAAATCTCCTACTACATGTTATGTTATCTTTGGAAACATTTCTCATTGCATATTAGACTTGTACATATTAAAAACAAGCTATACAACTTGATAAATAATCTCACTCTCTCTTGCTAAACTAGAACATTGCATTATTAGAAAATAATAGTACTGACTTGGAAAGATAGCTCAAATATAAAATACGCATGTTCTTGAACCCTTTATTGGAAAAAAATTTATCTCTTAAAATGTCTTTCATTTGGCCTCAAAGTGCCTTAGCTACTAGATTTACATTTCAATTGTTATCTCTCTCCATTTGATATTATTTTTTCACTTTGTTTATATAATTAATAGTCTAGTCTTAGCTACTTGTTTTATTGTGGTTGGATCTACTAGATGTGTTTATATAGTCTTAGTAATAGTTCATTTTATCCTAAACTTGGTTTATAAATCTATTTATAGCTTGGTTCAAGATGATAAACAAGATAGCCACTGTAGACCTCTTGTAGCCCATAGAAGCCCTAAGCCTTCTAGCCTCTTAGTGGTTTACTTTAGCACCCTGCTAAACACTAGTGGTTCCATTTAGATTCTTGGAGCTACATTCTAGCACACTCAGTGAGACCTCACATTAGATCTATCCCATTTATAACTCACTTAGCCAACTCCCCTCTGTTAGCTATTAGGATTTGCTTTTAATTGTGTTTCGGCTCTTGCTTTGGTTGTTTTCTCCTATTTTAGTTTTGCATTATTCTCCCTATTAATTCTCCATCAATTTATTTTTCTAATGTATTCTATGTTTCTTATGCTTCATTACATCCATGGTTGATCTCCAACCCTTTGGACACTAATCCTAGTGGATTTAGGGTCTCATCCCTAAGCTCACTAATTAACAAACCACATTTACAATGAAATGCCATAGACACTATATGATCTAGGATATTCCCTCAACATTGCATGGTAGTCCACACCCTCTCACATTTAAAAGGGAACAAGATTGGTAGGACTATAACCAATGGACTCAGTTTCCCTTTCACCAGTTTGAGCTTCATTCATTTGAGGATGTTTTTTCCCAACCCCATGTCATATCCCATTCACCTGTTCAAGGTGATGAGGATCCCCTTGACAATCTAGGACCTAATGAGATATAGACAATCATTTCCAATTATTATAGACACCTTAGGTGAATGAAGTGCATCCTTCTCCCCTTAGGAATAGGTGTTGTGTTTTCTCTAGAGATAGAGATCGCACCTAGTCTGGTTCAAGTGCCTTGACCAATTCTCATATGATTCCCTTACCTCTTTCTTAATAGGAGACTCTAAAGCAAGAACCCCCTCATATGTATTTTGTGGTTTATAAGCATTCCCACTCAATGAAGTATCTTCATCATGAATATTTCTCCTCCTCCTATCCATTTCTTTAGAGTTTTTGATGATCATATTGATTTTGAGCGTCATCTATGGACTAGAGATCCATTGTATGCCTATCAAGAGCATTAGTCCCCACTAGTGGATCCTTTTCTAATGGCACATGATCAACATCATGGGGATTTTGGTCATCATGACCACCTCCATGAGTATGCCACATCTTCCCATCATCCCCATGAGGAATGTCACCTATCTTGTGTCATTCCCTACCCCATGGTAGAGATGATTTAAACCATGAGCATCCTCCCTATCAGGAGCTACCTCAGTATAATCGTCCCCGAAGTCATGGTAATGGTGATGCCTATGGGTATAGGTAACATCATCACCATCACAAACCCCCTCTCAGAGTTCATCACTAACATGTTATCAACTATGTTTATGAGGATCTCCATTAGAATCCTTTTGCACCATGAGTTCTTGTTATTCCCCTTCCTACTCCTATCCCTGAACTACCTAAGTTTAATGGGACTCAAGACTCAAGTCACATGGAGCATATTATGACATTCATGATGGTGTGTATGGATTGGGAATAGGATGAAGGCATGATGTTTAATTTCTTTTCTCATTCTTTGTGAGTTGAAGTTCTTGTCTAGTTTCAAAATCTACCTCTAGATTATCTCTCTAGTTTTTAGCTCCTTTTGGATGACTTCCTCAAATGTTTCTATATATTTAGACCCTTTAACCTTTGCATCTAGTCACTCACCTCCATGATGCAGGCCAAAGGTGAGTCAAACTTTGATTTTATGTGTAGATGGCATTTAACTATTCATACATGCAGGACTAGGTTCTCTGATGACTAGCTTTATGATATGTTTGTGTGATAATTAAGCTAGGAGATTCACCTTGAAGTCCTCAAGTGTGAACCCACCTCTTATGATGAAGTTGTTAATGAGTGTTTGAAGATCAAATTTTTTGAGGTGTGCATGGGCATATGGCCCATACCTTCCCAAAAGTCAACCTCTTTGAATGATTTCAACTATAATACGACCAATGATGGGGTCAGTAATTCTCTTCCTAAGAAGGACAAGAAGGATAGCCATAAGGTGAATGCTTTGAGAAAGAAGCCAGATGAAAAGAAGGCTTCTGAATCAAACATAATAAAATAATGAATGGCATTTCTTTATGACCCCACCAAGTTTTTTAACTTTCATCGAATGAGGGGGTATGATGATAATAATTGTGCCACCTAATAGTTTGGTATGTAAGCCTTGCCTCCATATCAGAGTTCTCCTCTTGTAGAACCCAAGTATAAATTGAATGTGTTCAAGAAGTCTCTACCTAAATACAATAAGGGGAAGAAGAAGAAGAAAAATAAGAAATCAAAGGCTAAGGCCCCATGTTCTCCTTCTTACTCTTTCACCTCTTTTGAATCTTCCTCCTAGGCTAACTTGAGAGGAAAAGTCAAGCATGAGAGTAGCAAGTTTATTATTATTATCGATATATCCTTTATTAGGTATGAGTGCTTTATTAACATGCACTCTGATTGGAACAATAACCCTATTAGAAAGACTAGTGGTGTTAGACCTCCTATCTAGCCCATAGGGGTAGGGAATCCAAAGTCATATTTAAATTTAAGCTTAAAATCCATCCCCAATCTAGGCATCATCCTTACTCTATCATAGAGGAGTTATAGGGCCTCTCAATTGGGATCTCCATCTAGGACCTTCCTTACCATTGCCCTGAGCAAAGGGACCTCATCGTTGATGAGATCAGTCTCTCTTGCAAGGGTCCACTACATGATGATGTCAAAGTGTTGTTCAACTTCAATGCACATGAGCACCCTCATCCTCTCATCTTATCTTTCAACCCAACATCTTTACTAGACACTTTTGTTCTTGCAAAGAGGGCTTATTTCCCTCTCTATATCGATACTTCTATTGAGTAGAGTCATGTTAAGTTGTGCATCATCAATGAAGGAGATACATTGAATATCATTCCCTTATGTGTGTTTAATGAGCTTGAGATCAGTCAGAAGAAGCTCTCCAATTCTCACCATAATTGTGTTGGTTTCAACAATGACACAGTTATGCCAGTGGGGAATGTGAAGCTTCAATTCAAGTTTGGCCCTAAGATAGTTAGAATCAAGTTTTGTGTGTTAGACCTTGATCTTTCATACAACATGATTATTGGTTGTCCTTCGACCATTGCCATGTAGGCCATCACATTGTCCATGTTTTGCATGGTGTAATTTATGTATGAAGGTGAGGTTCACACCATGGAGGCTGACCAAGATCCTTGGACATTACTATATGCAAAGATAAATCCCTTAGGTGAGGTCTTGGATGTCTCCTCATGGGGATCTATAGATTCTCATACACCCCTTGTTTTTGAGTCTCATTTCTTCAATGGTAAACGTTTTGATCCAACTGAGTACCCAGTATCATTCACTCTTTTGAAGTCTTGCATGCATAAACTAACTCCCTCTTCTAATCCATAATGCCATGCCAGCTCATCTTTTTTTGAAGACCTATTCTAGGATATCTCCCCAAACATTGAATTTCCCCTTGCATCACACTTTCCCCATCATATTATTAGCTCTCTCAATGTGTCTCCTATTGAGGCCACTAGAATAGTTGAGTCTAATCTTGAGTGTTGTTCCATCCATGGTATAGCATGCAACCCGATCAATGAGAGGAGAGCTTAAAATAAGCTCATGCCCACACATCTTATGCATCACCATCCTCTTAATTTTTTGGGTTTAGAGGTCTTGTTTACCAACAATGACCCACCTTCAACACTCTTATGTTTTGGGTCATCACTAGTGAACCTAAGGATATAGATGTTCCATCTCCTTCCTCCTACATTTTCCCTATTATTTGGCCTCTTCATAGGCTAAGCAATGGCTTGCCTTAGGGTTAAGATTCTAGTTAGGGAGAAGTGGTGGCCTATCCTTGGGGGTAGGTTGGGGCTAGGGCTTGTGGTGCTTTAGTGAGCCTTAAAACTTACTAGAACACCCTTCTCAAGCCCCTTGTTTGATGGATTGCCCCTCTCATGACATCCATCATCAGACCCTTGTAGGTATCCTTTACTATATATCTTATGTACTCCTCTTTAGATGCACCTTGGGATAGAAGCAGATTCTTTTGCTTCTTTTAGTTGGTTAGGCTACTCCTTGCTAGCAGATAGCCCTCTACCAACTCCCTCTCTCCTTTTCTACAATGTTTATAGGTGATATGGGTTAGTGGTTATGATTTCTTATGACTTGATTTAACCTTCCCTAGATGGTATTCATCTATCATGGGCCTCCTACCACTCATCCTTGTCTCTTATTATGGTCATCATTGAGACACTCTCTCATAATTGACCCCCACACAGTAGTGATGGCTCTATCAGCTGAGATTTATTTCTTGCCTTTAGCACTCTAAATCCTTCTCACATCTGCATGATAGAGCAACGTAACCCTGGATCAATCATCCATGTTGTGCAATAATAATAACATGTTTTGAAAATCTTACAAACATTCTCTTTTTGATTCCCCTTTCCCTTCCATTATGGGCAAGTTTTGGGCCCTTTTCGGGCTCCCTAGGCCTATTTTTGGCCTCTTTTGGTCCAGACCATGGATTTATAAACAAATTTATGGCTTGGGCAAGCTAGGCCATGGTCTATCAATTCTAAAGTCATGGCTTGGCCCAGCCAAGATGTAACCTGGGCTAGAATTTTATTTTTTGCTTTTTTAGGCCTTCGTTTCATCTCATTATTGCTCTTAGAACCACTAAACCTTCATCTTAGAGGTTTTGGCCCATTTTAGATGAAAAGGTGGGGTTTATTTATCTTTTTTAGGCCTCTTATGGTGTGTTTGGGGATCATTCTAGTCTCTTGGACCCCTAGGTCCTATGGCCTATCAGGGTTGTACACTCCTTGTCAGATGCATCTTATGAGCCCTTTTTGGGTGTTTCACCCATTTTTGTGTTTCAAACCATGAAACCTCTACCTTAGAGGTTTTAGTACATTATGAATGCATTGGCTCTAGTTTTTAATATGAGGCTTCCTTGGGCCTACTTTGGCCCCATTTTTGTTCATGAGACCCGTTTTGAATCCCAATTGACCTCCCAGGCCAATGCCCCATTTCATGGGCACCCAAGGATAGAAGTCACTTATTGTGCTTTTATTTAGTCATTTATCTACTTTTCATAGTAAATCCATTCTAACTTCATCTCTCTCTTGTTCATCATGGTTGCAGGTAGGGTTGTTAGCTAGTTGTGGTGGTTTAAGACTTGCTCTAGTCTTGTCGACTAGTCTTTGTCTTCTTTGAGCTTCCCCCCACTTTCCCTTATTGCCTCTTCCCATAGTTGGTGTTAATCAACCAGTGTGGTTATGGCTTGGTGTCATTATTTTTTTCCTTCATGCAACTCTCTTACATCACCTTGCTTTGAGATCACCTTTCGGTAGTTATTAATCTTGCATCCTTAACCCCCATCATGGTGCACCTCTCAGTGGTGATTCACATAGATGGTGGTAGTTGAGGCAACCTAGGACTAGTAGTTATGGCTTAGGTTATCTATGATTTATGGGGCCATGAGCTTGTTGTAGCTAGTTTCTTCCTTCCCAATGAGATGAATAATACCATTGAGTATCATGCAATCATTGGTGCCTTGATAGATGCCCATGAGTTAGGTATGTGTTATATGCAATTATTCTCTAACTCACTCTTAGTTATGTCTCAAATCATGGATGTTTGGGTCATCCTTAGCTCTAAGTTACTCCCCCTCTTCAAAGCAGTGTGTACTTTACTCTCTTTCTTCAAGGATGTTCAGTTCACCCATATCCCTCATAGGGAGAACATTAGGGTTGATGCCCTAGTGAATGTCATTTTGGATAGTATTATTTGATTTGATATCACTTTTGTCCCTTATTTTTAGGATCTCAAGCTAGAGTTAGAGTTGGATTTTGGATTATGTAACATTGGCACTCTCACTTGTGGATTATATCAACATTTTTTACCATCATCCTTATCTAGTAAGTGTAGGTAATGTTTCCTTTTATTTTTTTAGTTATTTATTTCCTTTGCTTTGGTGTGGCTTCTAGGTACTGCACAACACTCCTTATTCATTTGAAAACTAATTGCTTATACCTCGGGGGCATATGCAATCATACTTCCCATGACCCTACTCCTCCCTATGATTACACATTGGCTCACATGCAGACTACTGACCCTGGTCATCCCACTTTAAGACATTCACCACTCAATTATACCTCTCCCACATCATATCCTTACCCTCCATACATCTTTAGTCCATTTTGGCCCTTTCGCATGTAAGACATGCCCTCTAGAGTCCCCCTAGGGCCTTTTAAGAGCCTATTGACTAGCCTAAACCCCTATTTGACCTAGGTTTTAGCTTGTGTGAATAAAACTCATGGCCTAAGCTACACGTTCCTTTCATAAAATCCATAGCCTAGGCTATGGTCTGGGCAGAACATGTGCAAAAGTGCTAGTTTGGACCCAAACGGTCAAAATGGCTAGTTTTAAGTCTTTTGGCAAATCAGGGTTCAGATATATGTCGCATTTCCATTCATTTGAGCCCATATCTTAATCACTTTCTTGTTCTTATCTTCCCACTTCATTAGTTTATTGGAAGCTTGGCTACCTCCTTGAATCTCTCTTTATTTTTGCTTGGCACAATAGCTTCCATTGTGACAGGGGATGCCCTACATTATTGTATCTATTTTATGTGATTCTCATTGCTATTGAAAATGTTTCTAAAGATTTTGGGTTGATCCTTTCTCTCTCAAGACTCTATTTCACCTATTTTGTGCTCCTTGCATTGGCTCTTCCATAGATTGGTGGCTTCTCCTTTACCTCCTCCATAGCCTTTGTCTTTTGGTCTAGACTCAACTTACACATACCCTGATCTTCTTCCTCTCTTACCTCTTATCTTGGACAATCAGTTGGTAGAAAGTATACACATCTCTTTGAGCTTGATATGAGGGCACTTTGATTTACAAATTGAAATTCTTTGTTTATTTATAGTAGTGTACATGTTAGGGTTTGATTTGTTTAGTAATTTAGCTTATTTTGGGTATTACTTAGAATAGTTTCTAAAGTTTCTTGCATTTTTATATGGTTAGAGAACACTTTCATTGATTTTAATATCTCCTAATGCATGTTATTCTCTCTTTGGAAACATTTCTCATTGCATACTAGACTTGTACATATTCAAAATAAGCTATACAACTTGCTCAAACAATCTCTCTCTCTACTAAACTAGAACATTGCATTGAGAAAATAGTAGTATTGACTTGGAAAGATAGCTTAAATCTAGAATAGGCATGCTCTTGAACCCTTTCTTAAAAACATATTTATTTCTTAAAACCTCTTTCATTTGGCCTCAAAGTGTCTTAGCTTCTATATTTACATTATAGTTGTTTTATGTCTCTATTTAGTATTGTTCTTTTTGGTTTGTGTATGCAATTAATAGTCTAGTCTTATCTACTTAATTTATTGTGGTTGGATCCACTAGAGGTGCTTGTATACTTTGTATGCTAGTTCATGTTAGCCCTGACCTAGTTTAAAAGTCTATCTATAACCTGGTGTAATCTAAAAAACTATATAGCCACTATAGACCTCCTGTATCCCATATAAGCCTTGAGCCTTCTAACCTTTTAGTGGTTTGCCTTAGCACCCTGACAAACACTGGTGGTTCCATTCAGATTCTTGGAGCTAAACCTATAATAATATAAAGTAGTGTTATCTATAGGAAAGGTATATACACATCCTTCATGAGCAAATTTTATGCTCATGTGCAATGTAGAGGGTATAACATTCATAACATGTATCCATCATCCTCCTGATAAAATATTTTAATTGATGTCAATATCTTATATGACTTGGCATTATATCAGTAAAGTTTAGGCCCAAGAGTTATGTTTAGGGTGATTTTTCTTATGTAAATTTGTGCTTAATTCTTTAACCCTTTAATTATTGTGTCTAATAGTGAAAATATTTTTGATTAATGCCTATTACTTATCGAAAGGCCATATCACATATATTTTATCCAACACCATTATATATAAGTAACCTCTTGATTCCTTTCCTTTTAATAGTATCTTGAATGTATAAAGAAATATGTTTCTTTGTAGTGTCTTTAGTAGGTATATCTTCAAGCTCAAAAGTGATAAAGTGCTCACTATTTTATAACATGTTGAAAAGGGTGGGGAAACAATAAATTTCAATATTGGGTGGTCTAGTAGCATCCTAAAAATAATATCATAAAATATATTTTAAAACCTTTAATCACTTAAATAACTCAAGGATATAAATTTTACCTTATGTATTTTTCAATTGATCCACTAGATTACATATTTTTAATCCAAATTCTAGGAAGAAGGTGAGGATTAGAATCTTGAGCAGAGACATCTTGGCTTATCCAATTTTGAGGTTCAAAATAGGTAATGGTAACATTTTGTGGCTTACACCTTGGGGTTGTTACAACATTAATGTGATAATTAACCATTATTAATAAATTAATAAATATAAGAGGCAAATATGAAGATCAAACTTAGAATGGATAACCAAACCCTAAGAGGATGTGTTGTGAGCCTAATGTCTTATCCATCTATTATTATTTTTATATTATAATAGTTTTAGTTAGGTAATTATCTTGGGTACCCCTTTCTATGTAAGGCTAACCCTTGAGTATTAGGGTTAGGGTTACAAGGATATTGGGGCTAGGTGTTATGTATCTATGGACATGATATATTAATGTATATGGATTGATGGAGATGCCGACATGTGTTACACATTTCCCTTGGTTAGTTATATGGGTCCAATATATTAGGATAATAGAGTAACTTGTGGAATTAGTGTAGTGGGTAATAGTTAGCCTACATTGTGATGAATAGGTTACCCATCCATTGTTAGTTAGATAGAGGTCTATATAAAGGAAATGATTATCATTGTAAAGGTATCAAGTAATCATTGAGTCTTCTATTGTAAGATGATATTGGAGGTTGTGCCCTCAAATAGACATTGTGGAGTTATTCCTTCCTAAAGGAGTATTGCATGGTGTTGCCCTGCCTTAAGGGTATTCTATTTCTGCATATATTGATTATTTAGACATCTTGGTCCACCTATATCTATTATTTTGAGTTGATCTACATTATATTATGTATTATTTTTGGATATTATAAGTGTGGATCATAACAAGTGGTATTAGAGCTTTGATTTGGGCAGTTTGTATAGAGTAAAACCCTAGTTTGTTAGAATCACCAATATCTTTCAATACACAACTAATTTTTTCAAAAAAAAAAAATTATATTAATAATATTTCAAGGAAGTCTTAGTAAAAAAATAGATCCTTTTTAATCAGTTTTGAGGGATTTATTCATATTTTAGTGTTTGTACTAATTTCATCATATATTTATAAATATAAGGAATTTTTCTATGAAATTTTTAATTATTGTTTATAATAATACATTAAATATATGGACAAATTTTAAGATTTTATTGATATTTTTTTAGTGAATTATTTCAATTTTAGGATTTTTAATATATTCGGTCTATAGACCGAAATTTGTGGAATTTTTTCACAAAATTTGTCTTGGAGTTCCACTATCATAATAATAAGTGACATTAAAATTTTGGGACTGTTTGGATTAGTTTTGAATTATTTATTGACATTTTAGGGTTTCATGAACCTTAGTTTTTTTAATGGATCATGAGGTTGCAAGTATTCTCAGGGGAGGGTGATATTGATGCTAGAGAATGGTGGTTCCTTTTTAAGGAGAATAATACTCAAACAATTTTTTGGCAAGTGCAATTGTCTCTTTCTTTATCTAGACCTACACGACATTGGTTTAATCAATTGAGCTTCACACAAAAGTATTCTTCATGGGAAAAAATGGAATGGGTCGTCCTAGATCGATGGGATATAAAAGAAAAAGAGGATGAAGAAGAGGAAGAAAATAATGATGGTAATGAAGAAGAGAATGAATATGTTGAAGAATAAAAATCCATGGAAGAAAATAATGACCATGAGAAATAACATGCAAGTAAAGAAGAAGAAGAAGAAGAAGAAGAAGAAGAAGAAGAAGAATTGAATGATGAGGGTTCAAATAATTTGGCTCCAAATAAATCCAAGTCAATTTTTCAATTTCATGGATGCATTCAAAAGAAGACTATTATTATGTCCATAAAACCTAACATCAAATATAACTTCATCAACATGAATTTGGCCAAGAATTTACATGTTCAAGAAAAGAATATCAAGGAGGTTCAAGAAGATGGTAAGAATATTTGAGTGTTTAAAGATTTGAAACTTATTATGAAAAAATATGTTTTGCATTTAGATTTTTATGCACTGGATATGGATGATGTGGATATGGTTCTTGGATAGACATGGTTAAAGACTTTGATAACAATTAATATTAATGTTTAGAAGAAGTTCATGAAGTTTTGGTATAGGAAAAATAAGGTCACTTTACAGAATATCATAGTGGGAAAGGCACTAATAACAATCAAGGTAGATCATGAGGATGAGATTAAAATAGGTGATGAAGCGCATATGAAATATTCATATGAAAACATAGATGAATAAATAATATAATAAAATTAAAACACTTCATTTACTCAAGACACAAAGGAACCACCAAAGCAAAAGGTGGAAGAGGTAGAAGAAAAGGTTGACAAGGTTAAATTATCAAAAAAAGTTGAGGTATATAGACACCCACATCATCGTGAGAGGAAATAATCATGGAACCATGTCAGGGAGTGTCATAATAACAATCACTTTGGATATATAATAAATCATAGTTCTAATAACTATGGCTATGCATGGAAACCAAAGAATAACTACTATGGTCATGGATGGAATCAGAGTAGTGCAACAAAATATGGTACATGGAATCACAAGAGGAATAATTATGCATAGACATCAAAGTAGTACAATTATGATCATGGATGGAATCACAAGAGCACAAGGGAATTTGGAAAAAATCTTGGAGAGATATCACCTGTTAAGATCACATATGGATAGCTATATGATCGAGATTGGAGACAAGTGTGCAATGATTTGAAACGCACTCATTATTTGGTTTTTTCCTATGTTTTGAGGATGAAACATGTTAAAGAGGTAAGTAATGTTATGTATGTAGGGACATGATATATTAATGTATATGGGTTTATGGAGATTTAGACTTGTGGCACACATCCCCCTTAGTTATATGGGTCTAATATATTAGGATAATGGAGTAACTTGTGGAATTAGTGTATTGGGTAATGGTTAGCCTACATTGGGATGAATAGGTTACCCATCTATTGTTAGTTAGATAGAGATATATATAAAGTAAATGATTGTCATTGTAAAGGTATCAAGTAAGAATTGAGTCTTCTATTGTAAGAGGATATCGGAGGTTGTCTCCTCGAAGAGACATTATGGAGTTATTCCTTCCTAAAGGAGTATTGTATGGTGTTACCCTACCTTAAGGGTATTCTATTTTTGCATATATTAATTATTTGGACATCTTGGTCCACCCATATCTATTGTGTTGAGTTGATCTATAGTATATTATGTATTATTTTTAGATATTATAAGTGTGGATCATAACACTAGGATTATAATGCCTATATATAGATATTGTAAGGAAGGAAAATAATTCATCTATATTTTGATATCTAAGATTTAATCTCAAAGAGGTTTCCCCCTTGAAGAGGATCTTAAAATTTGAATATAAATAAGGTTTACAATTATTTATGAGTTCATTGAGTAATTTGTTCTATTTTCATATATTGTTATTTTGTTTGGTTTATTTATGCAAGGAGGTTTGTAAAATGTGGTATCATATCTCTTTCTAAGGCTATTTTTACAGCAACCACAATAGTTTAGGGCATTTTATGACTACCCACCATATACTCTCACTTCACCCAATTGGGATCTTAGTGATCAAAATGTGGTAACAAAAGTGGTAACACTATGGTGTTTTCCTCAAATTTGTCTATTTTTATTTCCTACATGTAGTTTTTATTTTACGTTAGAAAATATGTTATGGTAATTTTAAAACTCATAAAAGTTAAGGTTATTGGATAATTCAACTCATTTTTATTGGTGAATTGAGGGGTGTCCCCAAATACTTAGGATAAAAAATGGTTGTATATGAATTTTAGCTTCCACATACCTTTTGGTATATATGAAGTGCCTAGATTTTTTATTTCACCATTAGAAGCCCTTGGTCATTTGTAATATGTGATGCACCTATAATTTGTTAGCTTGGGGAGGTTACTCACACCCTAACTTGGAGATGATATAGTGGCATATAATAAAATTCAATCATCCATAGTTAGAGAATTAAAATATTGGTTTAACACTATTTACAAATGAGATCAATACATTTGTGATCTCACAAAACAAACACACCCTCTAATATCTTCTCTATGATATCCTTGGCATTCTTAGAGTCATAGATCTAAAGTTGATTTTTTGGAAACATAATACCAACAAAAGTTATAAATGGGTTAGAATATTTTGGAATATTTCAGAAACACATTAACAATATACTTTAGAAGGGTCAGAATATTCCACATTTATTTGGATAAGGTGTAGTAGCAAAGCAATAGAGGAGCTAAAAAAGAATTTATTAAACCAAAATAATTGTCTCTTCATGTTGATCATTTTGGTACAATTCCCTAAAAATAAAAAAATAGAGTGGGCATAATGGTGGGTTGATACTCTCAATATCTTTCCTTGGAAATGTTAGATGAGGACCACATGACAATGTAAAAAACTCAATCTTTAATATTCTAAAAAAAATTTAAGCTAGATAAGTTAGATCACATTGATGACTTAGACAACAAATTAACTGGATTGAATTCCAAGTATAATACCATAAGCTAAAATAATGCAAATATTTATAATAGTGGTAAACACTCTCACAATAACCCATCACACTCTGGGTTCTAGCACAATACGCCACAATTATATTTTCATAAATTTGCATGAGATGACCTTGATAGTTAGTTGTATAAGGCATATCAATAATTTTATCTACATAATATCACAATTTAAAAAATAATAATAGCTTCATTTAAATTAGAACATGAATTTAATCAATGGTACTAGTGGCTAGAAAAGACACATGTCACTGTCACATGGGATGAGTTTGTTAAACACCTACTAACTCAATTTTACTTGAGTGAATTTGAGGACTTCATCGTAACATTAACTAAATTAAGGCAAACTCACTTTGTCCATTATTACTAAACCTATATCACAAAAATAACCCAATCAAACAAATGGCCTAAATGAGGAATTTTTCAAAATTTTCTTCATTATTAGATTGAAAGGCAACAATTGTGTAGAGGTAAGATGTTCAAACCGACTACTTTGATGGAATTAATTTGTTTATTTAAACTAGTTGATGACAAATCTTCAACCTATAACCATCCCTATGAGCCATTAATATCAAGAAACCCTTAGCCATTTCATCTCATGTTAAACCTTGCAACTTGCACACCTCAAATTAAATGTTTAATGTAGGAGGAGATGGTCACTCACCAAGAAAAGGGAATATGTTATAATTTTGATGAAAAATATAGCCCAGAACATAGATTTTTTGATAAAAACATATAAGTCCTAGATGTTGAGGTTATTTCCATGCCTAACATACCAAATGATTATGAAGATAACTTAGATGAGGAATAATCAAAATATAATGGTCTAATTGAATATCCTTCCCTTGAATTTTTAGTGCATGCTTTGGCAAGGATCACAATGCCTAAAACTATGAATCTATTAGGGTAATTTAAAGGGCATCACCTAACTATCCTAATTGAATATGGAAGCACTCATAAATTCATTGACCCTTAGCTAGCCAAGCAAGCCACCTATTATTTGTTTCCAGGCAATAGTTTTGAGGTGATGGTAGCTAATGGAGGCACATTGGCTTAAAAAGGAAAATGTAAAAATGTCAAAGTTTACATGGGTGATTATAATATCAAATCTGAGATGTTTGCCTTGTCATTAGGTAGTTGTGACATCATTTTGGGAGCTTAATGGATTCACTCATGGGACCCATCCTATATTAATTCTCTAAATTTTGGATATAATTAATAATTGTAAGGTAGTAGACACTCTATAAGGAATGACAACATGACCCATTTAACTTATTAGTTTTCACTACATGGCTAAACTAGTAAGAATGGGTTCTTTATGGGTGGTGGCTCAAACTTGTACAGACTAAATGATAGAGGTAGAGACATCAATATAACTAGAGCATTTGTAACTAATTTTACATAATCACTCTCAGGTGTTTGAAAAATCACAAGGATTTCCTCCAAAATTATCACATGATCACATAAACCACTCATACCTGGTATTTAGTTGCTAAACATTTGTCCATGTTGATACCCAAACATGAAAAAAAATGGAAATTGAGAATATGAACCAAGAATTACTTCAAGTGAAAACACATATTCCTTGTGATGGGTCTTGGAGGTTGTTTATGGATTTTAGGGAGTTAAACAAACTCACAATGTAGGATAAATTTCCCATTTTTGTGATTGAAAATTTACTAGATGAATTACACGGGGCCTGAATTTTTATCCAAGTTAGATATGTAGTCTATCTACCATCAAATTCAATTACAATGAGAGGATATCCCTAAGATATATTTTTTCACTCATGATGGCCACTATGAGTTTTTGGTGATGACATTTGGATTCATGAATGCTCCATCAAAATTTCAAAGCTTGATGAACTATATTTTTTGGCCCTAGATTTACAAATTCATTTTAATGTTCTTGGATGACATTTTGGTATACAAAAAAAAGTGGGAAGACCATATATTACAGTTGTAATGGATCCTATAACTCTTGGCTAACTATTATCTATATGTAATATACTCCAAGTAATCATTTTCTTACTATAGAGATGGAATACCTTGGGCATAATTTCTCTATGGATGGGGTTAGAGTGGATCTCAAGAAAATTGGGGATATGCAAAATTGGCCAAAACTTAAAACCCTTAAAAGTATCCAAGAATTTTTAGGTCTCACTGTATATTACCACAAATTAATCAAAGACTATGGTAAAAATTTCATTCCCTTGACTTCCATGATATGTAAGATATAAAAATGTAAGATTCAAACTAACTTTATTTTTGGATGGGGTGAAACAAGATATCATTTTTTTTGGCAAAGTAATCATAAGGGAGAGACTGCATGTATCCTAGGCACATTAAAACCATTACCAATACCTGTAATAGCATGAATTGATATCTCCATGGATATTATTGATTCATTTCCAAATTAGGTGGAAAATCAGTGATATTTATGGTGGTTTATCATCTCTCCAAATACACTCATTTTTTTTCCATGACCCACCACTAAAAAACATCAACCATAGCACAAGTCTACATGGACCAATTTTTTTGAATCCATGGTATACCCATAGTTATTGCCTTCAATTGTTATCCCACCTTCACCAATAAATTTTGTCAAGAATGGTTAATATTGTAAGGAACTCAACTTCAAATGAGATAGGCATATCAACCATAGACTAATCTTGATAGAAATTATCAACTAGTGTTTGGATATTTACCTATGTTATTTTTTTAATAACAATAGACTCATTGGGATAAATGGTTACCTCTTGTTGAATGGTGGTGAAACACTTCTTACCACACCACCACCAAGATGACACCATGTGAAAATATATATATCCAACCATCACCATCTCTCACATCCTACCTTCTAGGAAGCTCATATGTTTAGGTAGTGGACTCAACTCTAAGCACTAAGAGACTTTACTTTGGACTTTAAACGATAATTTGATATAATCTCATAATTATATGAATCAATAGGCAAACCAAAACCATTAAAATCACTCATTTTCTATAGGGTACATGGTTTTTATATGCCTCCAACTATATAATCAAACTTCCTTGAATCTCAAAGGTAGTCAAAATTTAGCTTCTAAATTGTAGGACCTTACTGAATCTTACAACATATTGGGAATGTCATGTAAAACTTGGACCCACCTTTAACTTTAAAGCTTCATCTAGTCTTCCATGTGTCATGTTTGAATAAGGTCATTGGAAAACATGTTTAAGTTCATATGAAACTTCTTGAGTTATATGAAAAGATTTCCATCATCCTTGAACCAAATGTTATTCTGGATAAACATACATGTTCACTCTATAACCAAACCATCACTGATGTTTTGGTCCAATGGTGGGGCAAGCAACCAGAAAATACCACTTGGGGACCTCTCTAGCAGCTTTATCAATAGTTCCCACAACTCAATATTTGAGGACAAATATTTCCAAAGAGGGAGAGCATGTTAGGAATCTAATGGCTAAACCATCTATTATTCTTTTTGCATTATAATAATCTCAGTCAGTTAGTTAACTCAGGCACCTATTTATATATAAGGCTAACCCTTGAGTAATAAGAATAGTCAGTAATCAAATTAGGTGGCTATGTAAGGTTGAGAATTGAATACTAGGGTTAGGGTTGTAAGGATAATAGGGTTACAGTTGTAAAGATATTAGGGTTAGCATTGTAATGCCTATATATTGATATTGTAAGCAAGGAAAATGAATCATCTATATTTTTTACTTTGATATTTTCTCTCGAGGAGGTAGCCCTATCAAAGAGGCTCATGATATCTAAATATAAGAAAGGTTTACTATTATTTTAGATTTCATTGAACAATATGTTTTATTTTCACATATTTTTATTATGTTTGGTTTATTTATGTAAAGAGATTCATAACAAGATGAGGATTTTTGAAACTCTAAGTTGATTATTAAAATACATCAGGGTTCACCATTTACATGTACCTTAATTATAGTCTTATACAAAATAAGGAATAAATAATTGTAATTAATAGATATAATAATATAGCTATGAAAATACATGATTCATATTTACCCAATAGGCTGATAATAGTAATAAGGTACATATAAAGGATAAGAAATAACCACACTTTATTGCTGATGAGTCCACACTATGACCCATTATAACCATAATATATCATCCTTAAAATCCATTAATATGCCATTTAGGTTGAGTATTGCATGTAGTCTTAGGGCTTATAACTAGTTTAAGGTAGAAGATGAATGTTTTTGTCTTTTTCAGCTTATGTGAATCTGAGTTAGCATTCTTTACATAATGTTATAACTCTTTGCATGTTTAGTCTTCTATTTTTGATATGTACAAGTATTATAGAATTTAAATGAGAGTTTTGATATGATTTCATGAAGGAAATGAAGGGCCTTGCTCACAAACTTATCATTATAGCAAATCTCTAGACTTTTCCAGATGTTCTATGAACCTCAACAGGTAGCTATGAATTTTGATAGTCAAGCTATGGATTTTGACAGTCAAGCTATAGACTTCCATAGCATGCTACAGACTTGTCCACAATAGGTTCCAATGAATTTTAGAGGTTCCTTCAACCATTTTATGATGATCCAGACTCCTCCAGCTATATTTTAGATACTTTCTATTTTTGCATATATCTATATATAGACTTTTATCTATATGTATATTTCCATTTATAGAAGCTAGTAGATATAGGTTGCAACTTTGGACAAGATGATATGAATACATTGTATATATTATTTGGTAACCAAATATGGTTGGAAGTATTACAAATCCCATGAGGATCTTCTTAATAGTTTGTGGATCTTGTTGTAATGCTCCTCTCTATTTTGGCCATACAAACCAATCTATATGAATATCCTCTTGTTTAGTTAGTTAAGTTGTTACTTAGTATCTAGGGATAGATAATTTATTTTGTATCCAATAAAATACATATCCTTGCTTGATCTGTGAGGGTGTGAAACATTGTAATAATTGTCAATTTTGAATACAAGAAGATTTTATGGCAAAAAAAACTCTTTCATTTCTATGTGTTAGTCAAGATTGCTTTCTAAGGACTGAATTGTTTTGACCCTGAATTCAAGGGTGATCAAGGGCCCACTCCCCAAGGAGACAAGACATGTGTAATTTTAGTATTTATAATTTATTTCTTATTTATTTTTAATTAGAATTAATATAAATACTTTATGTGATTAGATTGATAGCCTGTAGGTCAAATAGACTATTAATGTATGTATGTGTTTTATGATTTAAACAAATATTTATCATTTACTTAATTTTAGTAATATTAATTATACATCTTAGCTTAAGTGTGGATTTGATATTCAATTTTAGTGTGTTTACTTTTCAATAGCATTGTGTGATTCATTTCAGGCATTTCATTTAGTTTAGTGTGTTTACTTTTTGAGCAAGTGTGTTTATTTCAAGCATTTAGTCAAGACTTTACGAAGTAGAAACTTAAGATAAATCAACTCCAAAACCCCCATAACTAACACTGTTAGCTAAACCTAATAAAAACCTTACTGCAAACAGCCTTAGACATTGGCCCTAGTAACAAATGACACCAACATAGATTGGTTAAATGAAGGGATGAAAAAAACACCCATAATTTTTTACACTATTACTAGGGATTACTTTTAAAGTGTTAGTAAGGTAAAATCTTAAGCTAATAGTAAAAAATAAAAAATATAATAAAAATTACTCTCTTAATAAATATAGGTATATGAGTAGGCAAATGGATTCACAAGGAAGGTTTGTTCCAAAAGATCCTCATCCTTCAGGAGAGAGAATCAAGGTACTTTCAAAAAAGATAAAAAGCTTGAAGAAATAAATAAGTGAATCTTTTGGAAGTACATCTCAAGATCTAGATGAATATTCCTCTATAAAAATTAAACTTTCAAATAGTGAATAGCTAGAATATCTTCAAGAATTTCCTCCTCTCAATATAACTTTATTTACAATTGGATAAAATACAGGTCATGTAGAAAACCCTCATAAGAATCCTCCTAAGAGGGATTTATCCTACCCCATCATATTTGAGAATGATGATTGAATAATAATTAAAAACATTTCCTTGTCCAATATACCTACCTTTAGAGGTATTTCCACTGAAGACTTAGACCAATTCCTTTTTAAATTCAAAGTTCTCTACCAAACCTATGATTACACTTCAGACAATCAGAAGTTGAAACTCTTTCCATTTACCTTGAAGGAGTAATGAGGTGGTTTATGGGCCTAACAGGAAACTCTATCAACACTTGGAGAGAAATGGAAATAATATTCTTAAATAAATACCAATATTACTATAGGGTCAAGTATAGAAAATAAAAATTCTTCAAGATAAAATAGAATGAAGATTAGAACTTTGAATATTATCTAAACTAGTTCGCTTTTGTCCTGAATAGGTGTAGATATGATCTATCCAAGGAAGTGATCAAAACTATTTTCCTTAAAGGATTGGATGATTCCTCTAGGGATTCTTTGAATCTCATGGAGAAGGGAGATATTAAAAAAATAGACTTCCAAGAGATTACACAATTATATAGCAACTACTCTAGGACAAAACCTAGTAGCAAGAGAGGTAAACTAGGGAAATCTAGTAATGTGAGCCAACTCATGGAGGAACTACCAAATTTCAAAATAGATATATTGGTTAAACTAAACACAACATTATATGGATTTAAATATAAATCTAAATCTAACACTAAACCACTAAAAATCTATTGCCCAAAGTGCAGATTAAAATACGTACTCAGAGATTGTCCTCTAGACAAAATAAAAATCTATGGAATATTTGATGCTCAGGATCATGATATAAGAATAATAATCACCTTCCTACTCTTAATAACCAGATTAATTATAATATACATACCATAGAGGAAGTGAACTATGTGCAAAGGTAAAGAAATGCCTTCCCACAAAACTAACCACAATAGCTTGGTTCAAGGATTCCTTTTACACAATGACATGTACCTCCACAAGTTTGGGTAGCACCACCTTAGTGGGGCAACTAGGAATGGATGCCATAACCATGGATGATGCCCAAACCTATTCAAAAAACTTGGATACCCTAAGATCATCTAAAAACATGGGTAAATCAACATTAAAACCCTAGCCCAAATTATAATCAACAATAAAGAAGGTTTTCACAACAAGAATTGATGGCTCCTCTGGGATCTCAAGCACACCCCATAAAACATGTAAACCAACCCCAACTACCTACCCAGCCAATATCAAATCCAAAGAATAGGTAGGTTTGTGTTCATGAACAAGGTGAAACCATAGGGGTAGGTGTTATTGAATGTGCAAACATGCATCTCTAGTCAGGAAAAATATTACAAGAACCTTAGATTATCATTACAGAAATGCCTCATGAAAAAATGATTCAACAAACTCAACCAGTGAAAAAAGAAGAGTTAGGAGAGAAACCTAGAAAAATAGAGGAAGTCACCATAATTCCTCCACCTGTTCCCTTTCCAGAATGATTGAAGGAAGTGGAAGATAAAAGGGAATCTGAATTGATTTAAGAGCTCAAAAAACTCAATATAGAAATTTTGTTATTACAAGACATTAGGGATATTCCAAAACTCAATCGGGTGATCAAAAATTTGTGCACTAAGACACCTGGTAGGAAAATACAATATCATAATAATATCCAATTAGATGGTAACTTTGTTTATTTATTAGAAGGTAAGCTACTTTTACCCTAGTATAGGGACCCAAGGATTCCTATCATTTCTATAATGATTGGATAGAAAGAGATACCAAATGTATTAGTAGACTTAGGATCTGATATTAATGTCATGATTACTTACACCATGAAAAATATCTCTCTAATAGATATGCAACCCACCACCATAATCTTACAAATGGAAGATCATTCTATTGCTAAACCAGAGGGCATCATTGAGGATATAATAGTAACAATAGATTCATGGGAAAACCCTGTTGATCTTATTATTATCCAACCTAAAAAAAATGGATACCCATTAATGTTAAGAATGCCTTGGTTAATAATAGTGGTATCTTTGATTAGTTTTAGATCAGGAGATATGACCATTTTAAATGGTCTTAAATCAAATCACATTTCTCTATATCCACCTACAAACCATCAATCAATCTTGTAAAATAGTTATGGGTAGATCAATCTGAATAAAAACATGATAGTATCTCCTCTATACATATGGTCATAATCATTGATCATGTGGAATAAATAGAGGATGAGTTAATAATAACTATCAAAAATGATACAGACTTTGATAGTCCAACTACGGACCTTGTCAACCTAGTTATGGACTTTGTCTAACTAGTTATAGACTTTGACAGAGGAACCTATAATGAGAACACTTCCTATCCTTCTAAATAGTCATCCTTTCCCACATCTTCCATCACTATATATGACCATAGCGACATCTAACATAGTGTTATGCAATGGGCACATGAAGGTCAAAATAATTTTTTGACAACCTTCAATTATCCTCTAGTTAGAGCGATTTCTCTAGGAGAAAAAATTGTCAAAGATGTCACATTCCATATGTTGTTTCCACATCCCTATCCTCTCAACTCTTTAATGATTAAATTCAAACAAATAGATTCTTATCATAAAGTGACTAAACAAATGATAGTAGCACTAGGGAAGTTACTCAACATAAATAGTTGGTTGATAGATGATCAAGAAGTAAAAGTCTTTGATGTACTTCAAGAACATATTAAAGATTTTGCCTGAGCATATCAAGACATGAAGGGAATCCATCCAAGTGTATTCACCTATCATATCTACACAGATAACATTAAACCAGTTAGACAACCTTAGATATTAATTAATCCTACCTTAAGAGACATTATGAAAACTAAAATAGAAAAGTTGTTAGAAGTAGGATTCATTTATCCTATTTCTGACAGACAGTGGGTATCTCCCTTGGTTATTGTTCCTGATAAAAATGGTAAATTTAGAATATGAATAGACTATATGGGACTTTACAAAGGAATAATGAAATATTATTTCCCTTTATCCTTTATTGACCAAGTACTTGGCAACTTGGCAGGGAAAGATACTTCTCTTTCTTGGATGATTTTAGTGGGTGCAATCAAATACAAGTGGCACTTGAAGATCAGGATCAAATAACCTTCACTTGTCCATGGGGGACATTTTCATATAGATTATTACCCTTTGGTTTGTGTAATGCACCTACTACCTTTCACTAAGTATTTTTAGCCATTTTTTTAGATTTAATCAATGATTATGTAGAAATCTATATGGATGATTTCACCAATCATGGAGAATATGTTAATGAAAGTCTAAATACTCTAAGAAAAGTACTAAAAATATGTGAAGAACACCATCTATCCTTGAGCCATGAAAAATGTCTGATCATGGTAGAGGAAGGGATAGTTTTAGGACATCATACTTATATAAAATGAATCCAAGTGGATCCAAAGAAAATTGAATTCATTTCAAACTTATCTACTCTTCAAAACCAGACTAATATCAAAAGCTTCTTAGGCCATGTAGGATATTATAGAAGGTTTATAGAATATTCTAAAAAAAATATTGCTCTAATGTTTGCTTTGCTGACAAAAGAAAGTAAGTTTGTTTGGAGTCTAGATTGCCAACAAGCCTTTGAGACTATTTATGAAAAACTAAGTTCTGCCCCAGTTCTAAGAGGACCTAATTTGTCATAGCCCTTCCATATTTACACTAATGCATCTAATCATGCTATGGATGCACTTTTAGGACAAAAAAATGAAGAAAGATAGATGTACGCCATATATTACATTAGCAAGAACTTGACTCCTACTGAAAGAAATTACACAACCACTAAGAAGGAATTATTTCTTGTAATTTATGCCATAAACAAGTTTAGACACTATATCATTGGTTATAGAATATTTGTATATATTGATCATGCATCTATCAGATATCTAATGAGCAAACCAGTGGTAGGAAGAATTATAAAATGGTTATTACTATTGTAGGAATTTGACATAACAATCATTGATAAACCTAGTAAGTTCAATATGGTTGCTGACTTTATTTCTAGATTGAACAAAAAAATTGAAGGACATGTAGAAGACAACTTCTTAGATGAGTAACTATTTGTTGTTGTAGTACAGTCACCTAGTTTGTTGATATAGCAAACTTTTTGGCTACAAAGAAGTTTCCTTTTTAGTTTACTAGGAAAGAAAAGAAATGTTTGATTAAAGAAAGTTATTGTTTTAAATGGATTAATGGTATATTATTTAAATATGGACCTAATCATATCTTCCATAGGTGTGTGAAAGAGAATGAAATGTATGACATCATTTGTGCTTGCCATGATGAACCTGGTAGAGAACACTACTCAGTTAAGAAGATAGTATACAAGATCTTTAGAGCTGGCTACTACTGGCCAAATCTTCATAAGCAAGTAAAGAAGTACATCTAGAAATGTGATCCATGCCAAATAATGGGTAAACCTTCACTATCTTCTGAAATGTCCCTCCATCCTTAAGTGGTTTTAGAACCCTTTTAAAAGTGGGGATTAGACTTTTTTAGGACCATAGATCCACCTTCTCATGGGAAAGAGTATTTGTTGGTATGTACAAATTATGTGACCAAATGGGCTAAGGTATAGGCTCTTCCTTTTACAAGAGAAGAGGTAGTAATACATTTTATATACTCTAGGATCATGTAGAGATTTAGAGCACCTAGAGAGATAGTGACTAATCAGGGACCCCAATTCATGTCCAAAATGATTTAAGCATTCATAGAGATCTACAAATTCAACCATAGGAAGTATTCTCCATACCACCCACAAGAAAATGGATAGGTAAAAGTTACCATCATAGAATATTCTTACCAAGATAGTCAATAACAGCAAGAAAAATTAGGCATCCTAGCTTCCATAGGTTGTATGGGCATACAACACAACGTGGAATACCACTACTAGTTTTTCACCATATGAATAGGTATTTAGTAATAAACCTCTTCTTTTAATTGAATTTGAAATGCAAACTTTAAGGACTACACTAGAAGTAAGTATTAACTTGGATGAAGCACAAAGAGAATTTTACAACTACATGAGTTAGATGAAATGAGGATAGAAGCTTTGCAACAAATAGAGATGATGCAGTACCAAAAGAAACAATGACATGATTTGCACATCAAATAAAGATAGTTTAAAGAGGGAGACTGGGCACTCTTGTATGATTCTAAGTACCAAAACTTCAAAGGCAAGTTGAGAACTAGATGGTTAAGACTATTTTAGATAGAAAAGATTTTTGATAATGGTTCAGTATAATTATTACCTATAGATAGTAATCAAAAGACACTCATAGTCAATGGGCATAGGTTAAAGTTATACCAAAAACCTTCCAATAAAGAAGAATTTGTCCTGCTAGTACAAAATGAGTTTGGTCTCATGGAAGAACTCAAAACTTCCATGACAATTGATCCTTGAAGACAAGATGGTCTCAATAAAGGAAGAGGATTTACCTCTTCTCTAAAAAGGTAAAAAGTAAAAAGTAAAAAAAAAAAAAAAACTATAATGAAAATCCTTGGGGACATTATTGATAGTCATGACCAGAAAACTAGCTTGTTGGCTAATCATGTATTATAAAATGAGCCTTGGCCAAAAAACTAGTAAATGGTTGGTCAAGGGCAAAAAGATGAAGACCATTTTAGAAAGCCTGAAGGGAACTTTTAGATGAAAGAGACCCTTGTGGAGGGCAACCAGCTGAAGAAGGAGACAAATTGCAAAGGCCCAAAGGGCATGTGCCCTTTAGGAAAAGAAGCAATCAAAAGAAAGAATTATTTTAGACAAAATGTCCAAAGGAATTCCTTTAGACATTTTTCTCGAAGGAAAGTGTGGCAAAAATCCTAAAACAAAGGAGTAAAGACCACTAAGAATTCAAAGGCTCGATAAGTCAAAGACAAGCTAAGAAGAATCCAAGGCAAAGGATAAGTCAAAGGAAAGAGACAAAACATGGGCAAAGATAAAACAAGGAATAGTTACAGCTGCTAACAAAGACAAAGGATAGAATCAATGACCACTTAGAGCAAGACAAGTGGCATAGATAACTCATCAAAAGGAGTTTATACATTTGGTGAAACATATCCATCGAAAACCAATAAAATAGATTGGTTTTCAAACTATAGAGGAGAGCAACCTATGTTTTCACACTTCACCATTAATGCACAACTAGTTGTGCCCAATATTGAATAGAGCATGGTCCAGTCAACACAACTTAGAGATGGCTTTTTCAGTTTCTAGAAGGAGTATCCCATGCTTTTGTAGGCCCAGGACAGCAAGGGCAATGACTTGGACATCTATAACATGGCTCTCTCATATGTAATTAGAAGAATATGGTAGAAACATGGGTTTGTGGTCTCTATAGAAGTGTTTAACTCAGCATGGGTTTCCATTATTTGATTTATTATCTATATTTTTTCTAAGTTATCTATATATTTGTAACTTCTCATTTGAGAAAATATATCTCAGCTTGTATGGTGAAGCCCTGAAGGAATTTACCTTGAATGAAAAGAAGCATTTTTACCTCCATTTGAGCTTGCACTTTTTCATGTCTATGGTTTTATCTTAGGTTAATTCATTTCCTTTTTATGATTTCATAAGTTTATGCCAACATATCTAGTGTATTGTGAGTTATTCTCTTGCAGGTCAACAAGAAGTGTCTAGCTCAGAGTATAAGCGCATGTGAACAGGTTATCCATAGTGTGTCTTATGACACCTATGGTAGTTCTTCCTCCCTATATATCCATAGGATCCCTTATTGAAACACTGATGTAAGAAAGTTTCTCATTTGAATGAAGTGTATGTTGTCTTCTTTCTGGTGTAAAGTGTATGTCAAAGTTGAGTAGACCAACCATTTTGGTGCATCACCGCATTAGTTTTGGTACTGATTTCAGTATTTCTCTCCCTTTTCATCCCCCCCATTGTTAGTAGTAGGAAATCCAGGGCCTCAAGGTGAATTAAGGGGAGATAGCCCCTAATCTAGAGATTCATCCCTCACATTTTCAACCCACAATAAGAGGAATGTCTCCATTGTGCCATGTGGAGGAAGAGAGTTGAGCCTCTTTTCAGAGGGTGCAATTCACTATGTCAATAGGTATAGTATTTACTCTTTTGCTAATGTTACTTTTTAAGTCTATAAGTATATGCTTATTCTTTTGGAAAGACCTCCCTAGTCTTTTATGTGAAGGATGTGGACCTACTGCTAGGATATCCCCACGTTAGTAGGGAATCTTCAAAAAGGTCACCTTTTGGTACTTGACTAAAAGCTATGGACTCACTTCTATCAAGTAAAGTGAACTTCCATGATAACCTTGTCTTTATCATTACATAATGACTCATGTGGATAATCAATTGATATAAGGATTGGTGTCATGATGATTATAAATGGATAAAAAGGTAATAATGATTAATCCTTAACTATTTCATGACATAATAAGTTTACATTGTCATCATCACATCACATTTTTGGAGAGCTTTGGGCTTCATCCATAGAAATAAGATAAATAAGGGTACCATTGATACCACAATCCATTTATAGAACCTAGTGAAGTGCCATTTTCATTCTTGAGAAGAGTTACAAATTATTGTGATCTGTGAGAATTAAAAAATTTAGAATGAGACAGAAAAAGAAGTCTAAGCCAGAATCTATATAAGGTCTCTTGGGGGATGAGCAAGCAAAACCCATGTTTGAAGCTGCAGGGTGGCTAAAATTTCTAATGAAATTTTAGGGGTTTGATGAAACCCTTGTCACAAACTTTGTTCTCCACTTGAAAACTAATTTCTCCACTATCAGAGGCATAAAATATCCATTTTATAGCTAGGTCATCAATGAATTGTTTATAATTTTACATGAAAAACTAGGATTGTAGGGAGATCTCCTTTCAATGACCTCATACATATTTTTCATGGTGAAGGAAAACCCATACCAAAATGTGTTCAAGATAGCAATGTAAAGATCAAATGCGTCAGTAGAGACACTTTACCAGAACCATGGAGGTGTGTATCCTTCTACCTCATTAAATATTTCACTTGTGATGGGTAGTGTAGTGTATTGAGTTGTGTTGTGTTCTAATGAGGATGTTGATTTATTTAAGGTATGGCCTCTAAGACCCTTAGCATAGAATCAACTTACCTTTATTTTTGTTAGGATTTATACAAGTAATGGCCATGAGGTATCTGAGTAATCCATCTTATGTCCACCATTATGGACTTATTTAGCTAATAATCTAATACCATTTTCTTAAGAAAGAATAGGGCACATAAGAATGGACAATTTTTCGTGAGTGAAATAAAAAGAAACACCTATGGTTTTCCAAGAGAATACCAAAAGAACCTTTTGCTTCTATCTCTAGGGATCCACCAAAGGCCTCTTCCTCCAGATTAGTTACTCCAAAATTAGTCTAAAGTATTATGTCAACCTTTATGGCAATTACACTTAGTCCTATAATTCCCCTCAATGTGGTTATACCACCAAAACCTAAAAGAAGATTAATACCTAAATCCTCAGCAAGAAACCTTAAGCCATCTTATCAACCTATTACTAGACATGAACCTATTTAGATTACAAAGGATAAGTCTAGTGTAGACCTTATTCAACATTCAGTACATAAGGAGGTCTCACATGAAGAAACTCTTCCTCCCACTCAAAATAAAAAAATAAAGTTGATATTGACTATTGATGATGATGAAGTAATTGCTGCAAAAACCCTTGATAGCTTATGGTAGGAACCCACTACCAATGAGGCACAAAGTAAAGAATAAGTGGAGACTCCTTTTCCATAGGATGTTTTTGAATAAATTTTTCCTTCCCTCACCTCAACACAACCATCTATTGATAAGGGTAAAGCTGCCATGATTGTTGAAGAAGCCCAACCATCAAAAGTAACAAAAGATGTAGAACTATAGCCTGCCTTGGCATTGTCCCAGATAGAGGCTATAGTCAAATATAACTTAGAGGACATTGCTCATCTACCATATTATATTCAATGTAAGGATTTTGTTATTTCCATTTTATTACACAATATAGAGAACATTTGAGCTTAATCTTTTGAGAAAGGTGAAGAGATAGCATCAATGCATAAGAAATTAGATGAATCTAAAAATGAAGTTATTGATATATGGGGTTATATCAAAGAACTTAAAGAAGATAATATTTCCTTAAGAAGGAATCTCCTTAGATATAAATAGTATAATAAAACATTGAAAGCACAATTATCCTCCAACTCGCATACTATGCCCTCTAGACCTATGGTAGAATAAGATTGTCAAACCATTATGTCCTACTCTAATGTCAAAAGTCATTGGGAAAAAAATTGTTTTGAGCTTGGAGAATTAAAGGAACAAAATAAACTACTTAAGAAATAGAAATATAAGTTTCAAAAATATCTTACAAAAGCACAACAATAAAAGAATAGGCCAAACAAACTATATAGTTTACTTGTCAGCTTAGTGAGAAGCTCTTAGCTTGTAGGATTCCATCTCCCTCCTATAGTTTGTTCTTGCATGAACATTTTTTTAGATGGTAGTTAATTCAAATCCCTCATGGATTGCCACATGAGATCAACACAAGTGAATATTTATTAATAGTTTATCAAAAAAGTACTCCTAATAAATAAGATTTATTGTTTGAATTCTACTGATGTGATATTATATTGGGAAACACTAATGATTTCTTGGTCAATCTATTTGTTGGTGAGTTAAAAATAAGGTCCCTTATTTCCAACTATATAAATCAAATAGATTAGCAAGATAGATATAATGATCATGTGAATACAGTAAGAGAAGTTGGACTATGCATCAGACCTCAATTTGGTAATGCATGGCAAGTGCTGGAAAAATTCAAAAGCATTTACTTTAAACATTATGATTTTTTTGACCACTATATTTATGATTACAGTATGGTATTATCAATTTTGAATTATTCATTCAACATTTCTTTGATCAAGTTGTAACCACATGTAGTTAATGATGGAATCTATTGACAATTCCTTTGAAAAGAAATGAAGTTATCTCTCCCACTAATGTAAGATAGACCCTTGGAAGAGCCAAGGCCATAATTTAGATCATTTCCAGTATACTTCAAAAGGGTGGATAGAAATTGCGGATTGGAATGAGATTTAGACCACCCCTATTATTTTCCCCCATGTCTCCATGGTAGAACACAGGGCCACAATCTAAGGAACAATTTTCTATTTGGATTCACTTTATTAATAGGGATATGGGATTCACTCCCTATCATGAGAAAATATTACAATATTTATACTACATCTATGATCTCAGCCTTAGATTGGAGCAAATAATCCACACCTATGAAGACAGGAGAGGATAGTTTGTTATGGGACTTGTAAAAGGTAAGTTATGGGAGAAATGATGAGTCCACACTATGACTCATTATAACCATAATATATAATCCTTTATAGCCATTAATATGTCATTTAGGTTGAGTATTGCATGTAATCTTAGGGATTATAACTAGTTTAAGTTAGAAAATGAATGTTTTTATCTCTTTAAGCTTATGTGAGTTTGAGTTAGCATTCTTTACATAACGTTCTAATAGTTTGCAAATTTAGTCCTCTATTTTTGATATGTATAGGTATTATAACATCTAAATAAGAGTTTTGAAATGATCTCATGAAGGCAAGTAAGGGCCCTGGTTATAAACTTATCATTCTAATGATGCTCTGGACTTTACTAAGCATTCTATTAACCTCGGTAGGTAGTTATGGATTTTGATAGCTAAGCTACGAATTTTGACAGTTGAGTTATGAACTTCTACATCACATTATGGACTCATCCACAACATGTTCCAAGGCATTCCATAGGTTACTTCAACCATTATATGCTGATTCAAACTCCTCTAACTATATTTTAGATACTTAATATTTTTTGCATATATCTATATATAGACTTATATTTATATGTAGTTTTCCATTTATAAAAGCTAGTAGATATAGGTTGCAACTTTGGACAAGATGATATGAATACATTGTATATAAAATTTGGTAACCAAATATGGTTGGAAGAAGAATTTGAAAATCCCACAAGGATATTCCCAACCGTGTGTGGATCTTGTTGTAATGCTCCTCTTTATTTTGGCCATACAAACCAATATGTATGAATATCCTCTTGTTTAGTTAGTTAAGTTGTTACCTAGTATTTAGGGATAGATAGTTTATTTTATATCCAATAAAGGAAAAATCCTTGCTTGATCTATGAGGGTGTGAAACATTTAATAATTTTTATTTTTGAATACAAGAATATTTTGTGGCAAAGAATACTCTTTCATTTCTATGCATTAGTCAAGATTGCTTTCTAAGGATTGAATTGTTTTGACCTTAAATCTAAGGGTGATCAAGGGCCCACTCCCTACGGAGATAAGATGTGTGTACTTTTGGTATTTATAATTTATTTTTAATTAGAATCAATATAAATAATTTGTGTGGTTGGATTGATAACCTACAAGTCAAATAGAATATTAATGTTTGTATGTGTTGTGTGATTTAAATGAATATTTATCATTTCCTTAATTTCAGTAATCTTAATTTTGAAACTTAGCTTAAGTGTGGATTTTATATTCAATTTCAATGTGTTTACTTCTCAACAGCATTATGTGATTTATTTCAAGCATTTCATTTAGTTTTATGTGTTTATTTTTTAAGCAAGTGTGTTTCTTTTAAGCATTTAGTTAAGACTCTAGGAAGTAAAAACTTGAGATAGATCAACTCCAAAAAATCCAACTGACACTGTTAGCTAAACCTAATAAATACCTTGTTGTAGATATCCTTGGACAGTAACCTTGGTAAGAAATGACACCAACATAGATTTGTTAAATGAAGGGATGACAATGACACCCATCAATTACTATAACAAAAATATGAGATTATAGGTATGGAATATGACTGTGTACTACCCTTGAACTTTTATTTGACCTTTGCACCCTCTTGGAAAAAAGTATACCCTATGTAGTTTTAATTTTATAAGGTTCACTCTGGTAAGACTCGTATTGTTGGCTCTATATGCCTTTCACCAATTTTGGCCTATGTAGTGTTTCATAATATAATTTTTATGTGACTAGTTCAGTGACTAATGTTTTATCTTCTTGCATACTCGCTTTATTATTTTTCAAGGCAAAAATGAACTAAATTATTGAGTCCATCTATTTGACCTAACTTGTCACTTAAAACAAATAATGGGTTATGGAGTCGAGTAGGCATCAAAATGGCATTTCAAACTACATATCCCACATGTTGGAATGAAACCTCCACATAGTTTTGAGTAAGAGTAAATGAAATAGCTTGAGAAAACATTTTAAACCTCCTCATCCTTATAAGTGATGATGCAACTATATGCAACGTAATACCCTCATTTTTATACAAGAGGGTGATTAGAGACCAAGATAATTAGTTTTTTTTTAATTGTGTATGATATGACTTAATGAATCTCAACTTGAACTAGGAAAAATTATGATATTTGAATCTTGGCTCTGCTCTAGTTCTTGATCTTGATAATTATCTTTTTCTATTTTTTTATGATGCCTTGATACTCTTGAATGTTTTAAGATTAATTATATATATACGTAATATAGGATAAGTTGAGCACATAATTCAACATTTGAAATGATAAGAGGTGAAATTAAAAGTATAAGATCATTGGCAATAGCCAAAAGGGATAAACTCACACAAGGCATGTGTCTTCCCAGGGTAGATTCGCACAAGGTGTGAGTCTAACATGGAATGAACAATGGTTAAAATCTTGATAAGGAGCATGCTAATATATGATATTTATTCCAAGTATGCAAATATATATATATATATATATATATATATATATATATATATATATATATATATATATTTATAAGTGTTAGATGTTATTTTAAAGCTCAAGGGTTGAATCGAGACCAATGTGGGGTTGGAAAAGTTCTAAGAATATGTAAATATGTGCAAGTAGGAAAAATATGATAAATTGGGGATAAAAAACTATGAAAGAGGGTCTTGTACCAAATTTAATTATCTACACTCACCCTTTTCCTTTATGTTTTTCTTGCTCCAACATTTGAATTATATAATCAAAAAGGAGATCCTTCATGTGACATTATATCCTTTTGAGCTTCTTGTTTAGATTTTTCCTAGGATGATAAATTGTTGATTGAGTTATTTAATAAAATCCTAAATTATTAAGCTATTTATTGGTTTTATACTCTTTATGTGGATCTATTCATTTTTTTACAAACCTTATGGATGATTCCTTCACTCACTTTCAGATTAGCATTAGAATGGAAGATAAAAAAATTAAATTGGCTCAATTAAGAAAATAAGTAATGAAGATATTAGGGATTATATGATTTTATTTAAAACAATGTTTACTAAAATGATTTATGATTCCCCTAATAATGAACTTTAAAGTATTTTTATTAATCTAGTAAACTTCCAATTATTAAAGAATTTATTTTCAATTCTTATCCTTATTTTGATGAGCTTTTCCTTATTGTCATAGAATTTGAAATTAAAATTTTTGATGCAAATGTTCTGAAGTATTATTCAAATGTTCCTTCCTCAAATTCTTCAAATTTTCCAAACATACCAAACTTTAAGAATAGAAGCAACGATGGTGGTTTTCAAATAAAATTGATTCTAAGATTGCATTCAATTTTATAAAATAATCATCTCATGAGTTTATATTGGTCCATCAAATAAAAATGAAACAAATCACCAATTTTAATGATGTTGTAAATATGTTGTATACTTTTTATGATATACGCTACACAATTTACATTCATCTAAAATGTACATGTAGAATCTGGGGACCATATTTAACACGGGTCAAAGGCCATTAAGATCACATGGGTGTGTTTTAGGTGGTTTTATCCCATGTTTTATATATCCTAGAGTTTTGGTACCCATTTTATTTCAATACCACTTAGACAATTTCATATTGATGTGCCTATAAATACTCATACATGCATTAGGGTAAATCATAAATTGGAATTACAATGTTGTATTGTAAATGGCTGGGTTAATGCAATAAACAATAAGTGTGTTATATTTTTTCCTAAAAGGGTTTTCTTAGATGAAAATCTCATGTATCATGTGTGTACCTTTATCTTTCAGTTATATCTTTGATTTATTAACATTTCTTCTCTTGTATTAGTTTATCAGCTTATTTATCTTCAATTGAGACTTTGTAACAACTTTTGTAAAAAATATTGATAATGACATGGCCAATTTATCTCAAGTCAAATAATTATATCCTTCAAGACCTTTGCCAAAATATTTTTTTGTAAATTCAATGTTGTAACTATTATAGAATCCAAGCACATTCATCATATAAATGAATTAAAATGAAGCATTAGATTCAATATCTCATTGAGAGCAATCAAACCAAAATAAAAGGATAAAATAATGTCACAAACAATGTGAATCCATTAGTGGCTCCTCTAAACCTATAATATATGATTTTTTGTACAAACCATATTCTAAACCACAATCAAAGGAAACACAAAAATAAAATGTGTATTTGGCTAGTTATAAAATTATTAGTTTTATAAAATAAAATCATTTTATTATGAATTTCATCCACTAGATTTTATCGATATGAATGAAACAAGTACAGAGGATCATCGATTACTCAGAATTGTATTTGATGAACGTGAAATCCCCAAAATAGTTCCTACATTGGTCTTTTATTCTTTATATCTTTCATAAAAGGTTGATAAAATTATGGATGAATGGTAGATAATGCCATAACTTTTAATTTATGTCATCAAATTCCTCTATAGCCTTGGATTTCATGAAGAAGATTTTGAATTTTTAGAGACACTTTTTAAAGGAAATTATAGTATAGAAATTGATGATTTTGTTTATATATTGTTTCCTATCTAAGTGGGTCTAAAGATGTTCTAAATATAATTTCATGTATTTCCTAGTAATGTACAATGAAACATGTTATTTTGAAGACCTTAGATACACCAATTGAAAATGATTCCTTTAATCATGCATCAATGTGTGAAATTTGGACACAAGGGACAAGTAGTCACCATTCAAAGAGACAAGGAGTTCCCAAAAATAAAATAAATAAGAATTTGTATTGTAAGAAGAACCAAGTGAAGCTACATTGAGTTAAAAATCAAGAAAAGGATTATAGGAAAGAAAGAACAAAGTGGAAGTTCGTAAATCTACTAAAAAGAAAGTGTACATGGTCACAAGAGTAAATAAAGTTTATTTAAATATAATTAGCATTAGAGAGTCAATGGAATTGAGAGAGATGTTTTTAAATGTAAAAACATGAATGATGATTACTTCTTAGAGGATGAATCGCTATCTGTATACACCCTAAATTAGTCAAGCAACCACACATATCATGTCTTTTCACAATTCTTTCACAAGAGACTCCAATTGGAGAATATGAGCTTTATTCACATTTAGCCATGTCTTTTGATTTATTAATTTGGGTCTTATTTTAGGCTTAAGTCACTTTTTTGTCTATTCCTAGTCATCCTAAGCCTTTCAAATGATCATTTCACTTCAGCTAGGTCAGATTTCCCATGCTCTTTCCATCCCCCTAGGTCCCTTGCCTGTAGAATAGGAACATTGGGATTGGACTACAATGTTGGACCCTAGGGTGTCTAGTTTTTAGCGCTCCTATCCAAGGTCAATTTAAGCCCTAACTTATAGTTTCTTCTGCTAGATGAGTCCTACCCCTTTTCTTATCTTCATCCCTAAGTTTTTCAATGTTGACCAAATACAAATAAAGCTCTCAAATTCAAAATAATGAGTCTCCTATATAAAGGACTTCACAAGGCACTTTATATCTATCATTTACTACTTTGGCACTTTAGACATAATAAAAATCAATTAATAGTATAGCTCAACATTCTACATCACATATAAACTTGCATGTTTGATTAAGGAAGGGCCTATGTGAAATTCAGTATTGCATCTATCATGCGCATTGCGCTACCTAAGGGGGAACTACATTAGATCTAAGACCCTAGCTTGAGGGTTAATGTAGGTAGTGATTAGGATAGCAGGGGTTCTAGATCATGTGATCATTCTTCCCCTAACCTATTTTTTTTCCCCTTTGCTTTTGATGCATTTTTTATTTACATGTGTAGATGAATACAGGGTTTAGAGATTGAAATGGACCTACAGTGAGATTTGTTGACTTCTAGCCTCTAAAATTTCATACATAAGCTCACATTGACCTAGTAAACAAAACCCAAAAATCTAAAATCCTAAAGACAATAGTGGTAGAGATGGACTACATTGTTAGTGCCACTCCTATCCACTTTCAGTACTCCTATCCAATTGCTAAATGAAGGCTAGATCTAGATTCCTGATAGTGTCTCAATCTTGCACCTCAATTTCCAGCTCCTGAATCATTCATTTTAGCCCATTTTTAGATAGGTTTATTTCTCTTCCTCATGTAAATCATTTGATAAAAAACTATATTTTACCATGTTAAACTATATTTTTCCCTTTAATCTAGACCCTTATTATTTAAGAACTAAACACCAGTTTGCCCAAAAATAATAAAACATTTGGTGAACAACCTGACTTAATTTGAACAAATCAAAAACCCTAGGTATCCTTAAGGTTTTTCCTTCATATTTTGTGAAAAAAATTAATTACAAATTTTTAATTTTTGTATAAATTTTTTATGCACTTATTCTATTTGAAACTATTTTTATAATTTAAATTATTGACATAATTTTCAAAAATTCTAAAACCCTAGATTCCCAAACTAGGTCCTCAAACCCCAAGCCATCCTTCCTTGCAAATTTTAGAAAAATATTTTTGAATTTTTGTAAATTGTTTACTTTGTCAAAAATAATTTCAAAGTTTCAATATTATTAGTTTTCTTATGCAAAAATTCAATTTTGAATTTCTAATTTTTGTATAAATTTTTGTGTATTTATTTCATTCAAATCTATTTTTAGAATTTAAATTATTGCAATAATTTTCAAAAATTCTAAAACTCTAGCTTTCCAAACTAGGTCCTCAAACCCCAAGTTTTCCTCCCTTACAATAGTTTGATATTTTTGAAAATTATTTGGATTACCAAAAGTAATTTCAAAATCTCCGTGTTAATATTTGTTTTTGCATTTATTTGCTTAATAATACTTTTACGCACTCTCTTTGGTGAAAGAAATAAAATGGCCACTAAGGCACTTCTTCCCTCTCCTACCATGGATCAATTTCTAAATTTTTCTCATAATTATGACAATGAATGGACAAATTTGCAAAATTTCAAATTAGCTAAAATGTAGAAAATAATTTTCTTTATAGTGAAAATAATTACTATTGTTGTAATGAGGGATGTGATGATATACATGATGGTGATAGTGAAGCACAAATATATGCATTTTCTTCTCTCAAACCTATCTCTTTTATTCCTTACTCTAAACATAATAATTTTGATGAATGGGAAAGATACATCTCACCTCATTCTCCTATGCACAATGCACCAAATTAACAAAGTAGTCATGTATTTCCAAGTGAACCTCTAATTGGTGATAATTTGCATCCATGTGAACCTAATCTCTCTCTCTCTCTCATTTTCTAATTCTATGTTCAAATTACAAAAATATAAATGAAATAGAATCAAATTACCAATGCATAGTTCAAATGATACATCTCATGCTCATAACTCTACTTTGTCAAAAGAATGTCTAAATGAAAACTCTTATTCTCTTACTTATCATATTTCACATGAAAATAATGCATACACTCCATCCATGGATAACATATATGCACATGATATGCCAATTTTAAATGATCTTTTATTGCATATTATAAAATAATTAAATTCTTCTCTTACACCTATCTCTAGTTACATCGAAAGTGATAATGAGTATGATAGTGAACATGCAAATGATTTTGAAAATGTGAGTGATTATGAAAAGTATTCCAATGATTATAACGCATGGAATAATGATGATTATTATGCACATAATGAAGAAGAATGTGCATCTCATGCCTCTAACTCTTCTGTCATTTCTCCTCTCAAACATAATGTACTACCAAATGTTGTTTCTACTTCTATGGATGATTCTATTTGAAATAATGCACATGTTAATGCTAATATCACATCTTATAATCAATTAAAATTTGATTCACTAAAATATAAAGATATAAATGAATCTCTCAAGCCACCCCTCACTACAATAGAACCCAATTCTCATTCTTCACCTATAGAGAATGGTATCCCACATCCCTCTAATAAGGTCTAAGTTACCATTACTCCCAAGGTTCAAATGAGCACACCCCCTCTTTATGATACAATTGCTAAATGTAGCATTCCCATGGCTAAAATTAATAATCATATTCAATGATTAAATTAACTACTTCAAGATGCTAATGTACCATCCTAGAAGATTCTCTCTTTGATGCATGCAGTTGGTGATTTACAACACAAAGTACTTCTCTTTACCTTAGAAAACAAGGCTTATAAGTCTTGGATGGATGCCAATGATCTACATGGTAATCTAATTTTGAAGACATTCATAAAATCTTTGTTGCCTAAGCATTTCAAGATACCATCATTACCTCACTTTGATGGAATTGGAGATCCATTTGTACACCTTCAAGCCTTTTGAAAGGCTTTGCCATCTCATGCGAGTCCTTTGATTCTACTAAAATTATTCCAATAGACATTAGTGGGGGAAGCACATAATTGGTTCTTTCATCTACTCCCCATTGGCTCCTTGCACACATATGATGACTTAGAGGAGGTATTTCTCATACATTACATAGAAAACATGAGCCCTCATGTTACATTTGAGAAACTTACAAATTTACATTAGAATATTGCAAAGCCAGTCAGTGATTATATCTTATGATTCGAGAATGGCATGCTAAGATTGATATACAAACCAGTATATTTAGAGATTCAATGTATCTTTATTAAGGGGATTTATCAACCTCTCCTCAAGCATCGTCTATATCAGATATAGTCTTCTTATAGGCACTTATGTTATACATTTCTAGCTTTGGAAAAGAAATTGGGATTGATTGAGGCAGATTTAGTTGATTGGATTACTCTAGATTTCATAGTAGCATATTCATCTTCAGCTCCTAGCATTTAGCATCCACCATGTCCTAAACAAGATAGGAGACCACAACCAAAAAAATAATAGGTTAAGAATAGAGAGCCAGTCTCTAGAATATAACCTACAATATGCACTATAAAGAACAACATTAAGGCACCATTACAGTTTGATTCAAAGCAAAATAGCCCATTTGTCATATTATTAGCACTACTAGATAGGAAGTTAATCACATTACCTTCTACTCATCGATGAGATTCACATCTCTTATATAGACAACCACATCAGCCCTTTTGTAACTATCATTATATATGTGGACATAGAGATAATGATTGTTATAGACTTAGAGATTACATTACTAGATGTGTTGATAATGGCATTATAGCATTCACATAGGGGGTACCAATATCTCCTCCACCATGGAACCATAGACCTCATTCCTCCATGACTGAGTCATCCCAAGATATTCCTTTATAGGAATCATTGGTTACTCATTGTGAGAACAATCCAGGTTTTAGGATAGAGCCTCATAGGAGATCTCATATTCTACCTCCTCATAAGGTTTGGAAACTAATACAACAATAATATCCTACTATAGCAGTGTATTCTGAGGAATACATAATACAGTTCCATACACATATCTAACAGAGTCACAGGTACCACATTCAAGTACTACTCATGAGAAATATTCACTATAGCTAGATTTTTTGGGTCCTATCTCATGTAGCAATCCACTATGGTTAAGATTAAATGACCCTACATCACAGAGTACTGCTCATGAGAAATATTCACTATGGCCAAAAAATTTGGGTCTTATCTCATGTAGCAATCCAATATGGTTAAGATAAAATGGGACCCCATCATAAGTTTCAACTCCATCTCAATATATCACATAGTCATACACATCATAGTAAAGGCCACAAGGTGCATGATTATAGATAGATGAGTCTTCTTCATAGCACATAGTTCCTATTGCACATCTAATAAAGTTACATTTTGCAACATATCCACATCTAGTTACAGTTAGTACATAGCAGATAGTATTAGATATAAAACATATTCCTATAGAGCATGAGTAGTATGGGCACTTGTTTAGTTGGCCATCAAGGTTTAGATAGTGATATAACATAGAGTGATATGACACACCTTCATACTAGCATCATTTTATAGCCTCACTTAAATAGGGCAATGATGGAGCCAAAGGTCTATCTAGCCTTTGTATTCTTGAGCCACTCTCAAGGAAGTAATATGCACAATGTGTTATCTTACATCTCCACATACTACCAACTAACATTCCTAATTACTAATAGCCAAAACTAGCCTATCAAAATCTATATCTTACCAAATCCAGACACTTTACCAATCTCAAACCAAGTCAACTTATTTAAACAATTTACCAATATTAAACTAGCTCACTTTACCAAATCAATTTCCAAATTACAAACCAAATAAAGTTCTTTACTTACATATAATTTGAAATCAAAAACCTAACATCACACTTGAACATATCAACAACAATAAAATCACATATCCCAAGTGCAATTTTACAAAACATATATAACCTTTAACATCAATACCAAATTAACTACTTCTAAAATAACCATTTGCAACAAATATAACAATATCTTTCGAATCCCATGACACAATATGCCTGAATCCAAATAAAATAAACATATATATATAACCAAGTTTTCAAATAAATGTGCATTATATTAGGTACAATCAATCATGAATTGGCATCATGCCCTCACTCTCAGTCTCACTCTCTCCTTTATAACTAGTCCCATTATCCACTCTCGCACTTCATGTCCCCACACCTCCTTGAGTTCCTTAGTGCCTCTTATGCCAACTCTCTCACTCTAATAACCAATCATGCTCCTCATACAAGTCTACATACCATCACTAAAGATCTATGTACTCATCCATAATCTACATACTCACTAATCCATAATCAAGTGTAGGCATCTTATGTCTATCTATCTCATCTCTCTCTCTCTCTAACTGCCCTAACATATGCAACCGTAGCTATAGAAACCCTCCTCCATAGCATCAATACCCATCATAATGATCACTCATTCTATCAAACCCTCCTCCATATCATCATCAAGTACATGTCATGTAATCTCATAAAGTGTAGACTCAATAATAGTCTCTTAAAACCCATCATCTCCACTCCTCCCCCAATGAGTGCTTCATCTTGAGCACCTCCCACTCCACCTGCACACAAAGAGACAAACACTAAAATAGACATGCACTTTCAAAACAAACTAAAATAAGTTAAAACTCATACAAAACTCAAATATAATCAAACCTTACCTCCCATCATCTGGATCAGAGCAAGATCCTCATACTCAAGAGCATCCCCTCCACCAATAAGGTATAATGGAGCTGACTAATACCTCACCCACTATGTGGTATATGCCTCTATGAAACTAACATCATCTACATGAAGAATATTTATAGCTGCATCTCACATATCCAAAGGTAATGGTGTTAACTTATCCTTCATAGGCCTCACATAGGCTCCTTCCCTCACTTGTGCCCATGCACTCCTCATCCACACCCATGCTATAGGGGGCACATCATGTGGTACCCCAAACTATCTAGTCATGTGCTCATATTAAAAGTGTTCATACACTCCAACCTAGCAGTCATATAACCAACAACTAACCTTCATATACCATAACTACACTCCATCCTCAGACCACCCAAATAATCCTCTATAGGGCCTCCATATGATATCCTAAGCCACTAGTCTATCTAAAACTTGTCTATAGTGATCTATCCTACAAGACCAAATATCCAACATACTCATCCAAAACTCCCCAAATAGTTGTGAAGGTACCCACCTCTCCCTCATTAATCCTATTGGCTGCATAAACACTATGTGCTCATAAGCGCAATAATGTAATAAAGTAGCCGCACTCAAACCACCATTAAATGCCTCCTGAGTAAAATAGTAGAGATGCTTGTATAAATAGGCAAGCATAGTCCTGCCCTATGAGAACATAGTGCCATACACCTTTACACTACATATAATCCTATGCATCTTGTATGTAATTAATACCTCTCTCCCATCTATTAAAACAAATGAAGTCAACAACATGACCAATCACTTCCTTAGACATGGAACACTTGATTGTATAATAATTGACAATAGTACATCTCTATCACTACCTTTCATATATATGCTTGAGGGTACATTATAAAAATATAGGTATGCATGATCAATAGCATTCATATACATGTCATCCTACAAAGTCACAAGCCATCCACTAAATGACAAATGCAAAATATAGTACACATCCTCTAGAGTAATAGTAATATCTCTAGTAAGAAGCTAGAATGTACATGTGTCCACATTCCACCTCTCACACAAGGTGGTAATCAAATACCTATCCCATTACATAGTGCCTAAGTCACACACATGACCCAGCCCTACCCTATCCATCACAACCCTCTCATCCACTGACAAAGGTAATAAACTCAGTGTCTCTATCACTTGACCTCTATGAAACTCCCTCATCCATACCTTACCCTGTAAAAACACCATAAAATAGCATTTATGTTAGTCAACCATGCCAAGGAAAATAGCTAAGCTACAAAACAATAGGTAACAACTCAAAATCCCATAAAACTAGCCCTAATGGACAACAGCACTACAAAAGGACACTAGCACTGGATAATAGTGCTAAAACCTAGATAGTGGTGTTAAACACTAGACAGAAGCATTGAATCCTAGATAGGAGCACTGGAACTAGTATAAATTTCCTAAAACACTTCAAAACAGCTCAAAAAAATCAAAAAATAAACTTCTAAATAGACAAAATTCATGTGTTTCAGATACTTACCAGGGTAACCTCCCCACCAACCTCAACCTGGGCTACCAATTTCTCAAATTGGGTCACGATAGGTACTCATCTCCTTGACATATCTCTTACTCTAAGAGCTCCAAATCTCAACCTATTCAATACACAAATGAATCAAGAATCAATCAAATTCTACTATAACAAACAACTTTCTCATTCAATGCAAAATACCATTTTTCCCATAAATAAAACCCTGTAGTTATGTTTTATAAATCATTTTATTCCATGGAATTGTGACAATGACACCTTCAACATCATACAAGCCTTGCTCTTTTACTACATCATTTGCCTATTATGTCACACCAAATTATATACCTATTTTATACCCAAATATATAACTTAGTCCTAACCAATCAAAAAGCTCATTCAAACTTTCAAACAACTCAGCCTAATCAATTCAACAACACTTTCAATCTCCTCACAACAAGCCAATCTTGTATTTACTTACACTACTAGTCATCACTTTTGGCTCAACTTCCTCTATCATAGATTTTGTCCCTCTCCCCAAAAGGAGGGCATCATTCCTACTATTCCTATTCCTAAACTTACCCAACATACCTATCCACTTTCATAGGTAGATACACCATGGTTCATACACCTCCAATATTTAGATTATCAGATTCAACTCAGATTAATTAGAAATACAGTGATTCAAATTACATGGGTCATTCAACATTACTTAGGACATTTAGAGGGACATACATTCAGTTTATAGATACATAGATTAGTCAGATATATAATTGTTTAGATTATATGGATTTATAGTGACTTCTATATAGATTCAAACTAGATAACATATTTGGGGGCATATACATTATTACAAGTCTCACACATATAACTTCATATAGCATAACATCATTATAGTACCAGATAGTAGATTATAGGCATAGTGCAAAGCACATTGTTTTGATCTCTAGTTTTACACATGAGACATGGCACGATAGTTAATATCACATGTGGTATACATATTTATAGATTATATAGATGTATCATTCACATACCAAATTTGGGGGCATGACATAGATGATAATGTTCTTCAGCATCCAATATTATACAGACTTGAATGGCAAGGCATGCCATTATCTTCTCACACATATATCAGAGTTCCAAATTACACTCAATTGTACTTGGGTTGTCACTAGGTTGGACCATATGGTCATCTACAGTGGTTAGTTCATAGCATTACCTAGACCCAGACTATATGAGTTCATGTTGGGTAGAGGGCAGGCATTGGTTTTGGGCCTCTATTCACTTCTTAGTTTTAGTTTAGATTATCCAAATTGGGGGCATGATAGATTTTTCTCTTCACAGTATAAAAATTATATACACATATTCTAGATTACATGAGTTTATGTGGGATAGAGGATAGACAATGATTTTGGGCCTCCAAGCATTTCTCATTTCTAGCCAAATTTAGCACAGGGGGAAAACATTACCCTCCTTCTCCATGATTACATATATTTTGTATTCAGATTCAATACAAGGGGCATCTATTTCAAGGATTCCTTCTTTCTCTAGGCACTATTCATTTCTCCATCCACTTCCCTGGCTAGATTGTAGGACCCTTTTTTAGCACACTTATCTCCACATAGGTAGGTTCAAGTATGCATTTTCTTTTCTTTCTTTTACTCTAGTACTTCATTTCATTGAATCACTAGATTAAAAGTGGGGGAAATGTATACACCCTAAATTTGTTAAACAACCACACATAGCATGTCTTTTCATAGTTCTTTCACAGGAAACTCTGACTAGAAAATATCAGCTTTGTTCACATTTAGCCAGGTCTTTCACTTTATACATTTGGGTATTATTTTAGGCTTAAGTCACCCTTTTATCTATTCCTAGTCATCTTAAACCTTTCAAATGATCATTCCACTTCAGCTAGGTCAGGTTTCCCATGCTCTCTCCATCCCCCTAGGTCTCTAGTATATAAGATAGAAGCACTAAGATTGGACTACAGTCCTGGACCCTAGGGTGTCTAGTTTCTAGTGCTCCTATCCAAGGTCAATTTGAGCCCTAAAAATCATTTTTTTCTGCTAGATGAGTCTTACCCCTTTTCTTATCTTTGTCCTTAATTTTTCTAATATTTTCCATATGCAAATAAAGCTCTCAAAATATAAATAATGAGTCTCCTATATAAAATACTTCACAAGGCATTTTATATCTAGCACTTACTACTTTGGCACTTTAGACATAATAAAAATTAGTCAATAGTATAGCTCAGCATTATGCATCACACATAGACTTGTATGCTTCATCAAGGAAGGGCCTAAGTGAAATTCATTCTTGCATCTATTATGCACATTAATTATGCATGTTCCCTAAGGGATAACTACATTAGATTTAAGACCCTAGCTTGAGGGTTAATGTAGGTAGCGATCAGGATAGCAAGGGTTCTAGATCATGTGATCATTCTTCCCCTAACCTAGTTTTTCATCCTTTTACTTTTGAGCATTTTTTGTTTGCATGTGTGTAGATGAATACAATGTTTGAGATTGAAATGGACCTATAGTAAGCTATGTTGACTTTTAGCCTTTGACATTTCATACATAGGCTCATATTGACTTGGCGAACAAAACCCAAAAAGCTTAGATCCTCAAGACAATAGTGGCAGAGGTGGAATACAGTGTCAGTACCACTCCTATCCACTTTTAATACTCCTATCTAATCACAAAACAAAGGCCAAATATAGATTCTTGATAGTGTCTCAGTCCTGCACCTTAATTTCTAACTCCTAAATCATTCATTTCAGCCTATTTTTAGATAAGTTTATTTATCTTCCTCATGTAAATCATTTGATAAAAATCTATATTTTACCACGTTAAACTATATTTTTCCCCTTAATCCAAACACTTATTATTTAGGAACTAAACACCAGTTTCCCCAAAAATAATAAAACACTGTCACTTAAATGTTTAATTCCCCAAATCTATTCTTCTATCTACTTGCCTCATCTTTCTTGGCCTAACTTTCTTTGCTTTAAATTTCCTTTGAAATTTATTTTTATGGCATATTTGTGTCTTTATATTATTAAATTTATGCCTAATTGTGATATTTCTTTCAAAATTTGAATGTTATCCTTCAATTTTATTTCGTTCCTTGTCAATTTTAAGTGATATTTTCAAAGTTACAATTTTAAGTGATATTTTCATAAGTTTTTTTTTTTTTTTAAATTTTTCTCTTGTTTAAGTAATTTATTTCTCTTCTAACCTTATTAGTTTGCATGCTTTATTTCCTTTCCAAGTGTGTTTTGCCTATAATACTTTCATTTCCATTTCATATAACTTGCTTCTTTCAAAGTTTCATTTATGTCTAATATTACTTATGATTTTATTTTCTTAAAATCCAAAATGACTTTTATACGAAGTGCAAACATTCATGCTATGACAACCATTATCATGTTTTTTGATGGAAAAAGTGGGTGAATAAGATCCTTTTATTTATCATGTTTCCTTATTTATCTTTGATTGTTTGTTTCATTGATTTACATTAAGTGATTTGATACTTATTTACTTTGAGTTTGTTTAAGAAACAAAGTACACATATTTTCATACATGCCATAGATAGATGCGAAAATATATTTTGTTTCCATATGGGGTTTTGATTCCATTAGAAAGATAAATTCACGATCTTTCTAAGGTCAAAATCCATTATTGTAACCTTAACATGAGTAGGGAGCAACTCCTTACTCACTTGTGTATGGGGCATACTTCCTTCCTACCTTGGAAGGCAATCCTTTGGAGGATTCAATTAGCTTCATGTATCTAAAGATTTTTTATGCATGATCCTTTTTTTACCGTGTTTCCATCATTATCTAAGGGTATTTTAGGGGAAAATTTTAGTTTTGTGCATGTTACTCCTTCCTTTATATATTTATGTACTATGTTCCAAAAAAATGCTATCACAAAGAATATTTTTGATGCATGATTTCTACATAAAACTAACACACTTGCTATGCTATAATGATTTCATTTATAATTTGATTTCCATATTACATGTTTCCTATTATACAATTTTTTATTTTTAGTTGTGTTTAACATGATTACTACACATATTTTCTATAATAAAATGTTCACTATGATGATATTTCTATTAAATTTTGTCATGTTTCCATGATCCTTACCATGCATCCATTATGGTTATGTTTTTATTTATTTTTTATTGGTAAATGGTTTTGAAAGGGACCATACCCAATACAAAATAAGGCTCAAATTCCAAATAAAACAAGGAAACCCATTACCAAAAAAGGCTCAAAATCTAGATAATACATGAGTAAAATAGTGGTTTTTTTATGAGTGGGGTTCACCCCCCAGCTACAAAAAAAGTCTAAAACTAGAATAAACAAGAGAGGGCAATGGCAGGGAATATCCTTCTAGATAACAGCACCAAAACAACATATCAATAGCATCTTCACATCATCAAAGCAACAAGAAGTCATCAAAATAGAGAAATAGAAAGTAAGAAAAGGAAGCTTCACTTGAAAAGCTTGTTGAATCTATTATTGAGTCCCTTAATTGCATTAAACAAATTGAGAGCAGTAGTTTGAGATGGGTCTATCATATCAATGGTGGTTAGAGCATAATTCTTCTCAGTGCCACCCTTCCACAAGCCCGAATGCAAGTTGCTAAGGGTGCAAACTTGCCTAACTTGAAACTCAAGGAACTCTAGAATGACCTAGTGTATGGCCATATGATCAATCTACCTACTCCTAATATGATCCACAGTGCCCTCCAAAGATTTCATTCTTTTGAAAATATCTTCCATCTTAGTCTCATAATGGGAGGAGTTATCCACATCCATTATGATTATGTTATTGTTATCTTTCTATGATACTTATCATGCACATAAAGGGGGCATGTATTCGAGAAAAATATCATTGCATTTCTCATGATGTCATTGTTATATCTTTTTGGACTAATAACTTATTGTTATGAAAAAATCAATTATATGGAATGTTATGATTGCCCATATTCCATGTTGCAATTATTTTATTTTACTTTTATCTTAGGGAAACATGGGGGAAATTTATTTTTTGCATGTTTCTTAGATGTTATATATTTGCATTCTATCGATTTGATGATATATGTGATGATGTTACATATGATTTAAATTGAATTTCCTTGTAAGGGAAATATTCTTTCTTATTGATAATTGAATCTTGTTATCCTTTATTCACTCTACTTGTATCTTGAGGGGGAAACCATATTCTACATTTATTACTCTTGTTATTGTTTTATGATTTTCACATCTCAATATACACAAACTTATTCATAGTGATTATGGGATTGAGGGTCCATACCCTGATATCTTTAGGGCTCCATTTCTTTAATTCCCAATACTCATCAATCCAATGACTTAGATTTATTTTGAGATGTGGAGGCCCCTCACCTAAAGATTCATATGATTCTGACTCCACTCTATATTTCTATCTCATTTTATGGTATGATGAATGCATCGAATTTCCATTGTATAGTGGAGAAAAAAGGAATTATCTTGTTATCATTAATTTCATAATCAACATTTAATATTTTTATACTCACCCACATGTATGCATGAAAGGTAAGTGGGGATTCATAGTTTTTAAGACTTGATGTTTTAATTTTAAAAATTTACCATTCATAGTATCCTTTTATATTTTTTAATTTGAAGTACATGGTTATACCACCTAATTTGTGGTTAATCAGACACCTTAAAGTGGGATAAACTATAGACATTCAAAATTGCCCCTTGGAATTTTTTTCATGTTATTTTATGTACATTGTGCACATTTGTTTATGTATGTATGGTTTGGTTTAAATCAAACATTATTTACCCTCATATCCCCTTGCATTTATTCTCATGTTAACTCGCACATTAGTCTCATGCTTATCCTAACACCTTGTTTTTTCCCCATTAGTTGGATTGGCCCATAAAATCCTTTTTACCTTTCTTGTTTATAGTAATTTAAATTCGGCAATGCATGTTATTTTTTTCAAAGTTTAAATTTAATTCACTTTTAAATATAAAAGTGTTGTGGTTCATTTAATCATCAAACAATCAAGTACAACTAAGCACTTATCATTTCTTAGTTAGTATTCTATTATAGAATACTTGTTGGAGTTATTTGTGTTATGAAATTTCCATTTATCAATATTTATAAATAATTTTATGGGTTTGAAAATGAGAGGGATAATATATTCACACTAGTCACTAACTGTAATACAAATGGTCAAAACTAAACCCTTGTCCATTATAAAATGCATAATTATTTATTTTAGAAGGACAAGAGTTGAGGAACAACTTAAAGGTGCTTACAACAACACTTAACAAACCTAAGATAATTTTACCTCCTCTTATATTGTATATATTAAAACTAAATACTTATGGCATCTTAGTCTTGTACTTTTTAAAATCAATCAGGGCTCTGTAGATAACCCATTCTAGACCAAACTAGCTTTCGACCAGACTTCAGACTCAATCCTACCAAACATTACAAATTAATATTAAGAAACACTAAACATCCTATTTTCATCTATGCATCATTTATCAATGCTCAGAATCATGCTGATGCATCCCTATTTGGGGTATTATACGGTATGTGACAATAACCTCTCATAGATTCATCTCCAATCACCTTTTAACCTAACAACTGGCAGTTTGGCCTATGGACCCATTAAATGGGACACTTGAACAATTATTAAAAGAGATAAAATTCTAATCAAAATGAATCATATAATTAAAAAAAAAAAATTATTTGAATTATCTATTTATAATTAATGAATATATAAAAATGGAAATTTTGAAAATCAAAATATTAGCCCTTTTCATCATTGCCTTTATGAGTTGTCAAGTTCTTCTAAAATATTTCAAAATATCTAATTTTAGAGTCATGCCTAATAATTAAAAATCATAATTATGTGACAACTTTTAACTCAAATTCATTTAGTCTCAACTCACGTAGGGTTAGTTTGAACCCTTTCCATGTTTCAAGTCAACCTTAACTCGCTTTGGGTGAGAGTTAACTTTTGAGACTATAAATACAAGGCCATACCCATTGATGTTTAATATATTTTGGTGTGAATTTATTACTCCTAAATGTATTAAAATCTTTTATAGTGTGGTGTTATAATGCTAATTTGAAAAGAGATAATCCGTGTAATTAGTGTTACCATGTCAAATTCATAAGCCAAGCAGCCAAGCTAAGGTGCCAAGGAGAGGAGTAAAGAAAGCTTCATTATCAAAGACTTCTTGATGTACAAACTAATCAAACCACATTAAAAAGACATTTGGATCTCCAATTAAGGTAAAATAATGATTTATTTTATGTTTTAGTTGTGTTTTCATATGCATGTTTGTCACTTATGCGCTCCCTAGTGTCTAGGCTAGAGGTGTTAGGATTTTAGTATGTTATTTTGATTTGTTTTATTGGACTAACACAATACTAACCTCCCCTCTACATATTCCTTTTTCACATCATGTAACTATCAGTGGGACTCTCACCCCACAAAGTTGTTGCCATGGCCTTTTAGGACATCTTCCTAACAATTTTCATGTCAAAATATAAACTTGTTGATTTAAAAAGGTGAAAATTAAAGGCTTAAGGATGTTTTTCTAGAAATCGTGAAGTTATTATATGCAATAATGTTATTTCTCTATATAATTATGATATTACATAATATCTCTACTTTTATAGTCACAATATCACTACTTTTACAGTCACAATATCACTAAAACCTTTGTGATATCATTGTAAATTTTGTAGTATTATGTTAAATTGTTACGGTCTTTTTAGCTAACCATTTATTTTATAGGAAAAACTAAAATATCACAATATCATGAATTTATAGTCATGATATTGCCTTAAAAATTGTGATATTACAATATCACAACTTTACAATTGTGACATTGCAATAACTTTTATGGTTTTGTCCCTAATTTTCATGGTCTATAGCTAACCATTTCATGTTATAGGGTAAATTATAATTTTGTCCTAACTTCTATATTATTATCTATATATTAGCAATATTTCTTTAATATTAGTGATCTTATGATAACTAATCTATTTTACAGGAAAGTTACGGTATTGTGCTAACAGTTGTAGTTTTGTAGGAAAAGTGGCAATATTGCTCTGTGTTTCTATGATTTTACACTCTGTGTAAAATTTTGGAAACTCAAAAGCAAGAATTTAAATGTAATTCATTCACTTATGTTTTTATTCTAGGAACAATCACCCCCTAACACATTTTTTAGGACCCAAAGGCCAAGAGAAAATGCTTTCAAACACTCTAAGTTGTAAAAACTCGCATTTGAATTTGGTGTTTTAAAAATCTTTTTACTTGAAGTTATTTTTCATTTTGTTTACATTTTTCAAACACAAACACCAAGGGGTTAAAACTTCATCACATATTTTGTTTTAGTGTTATAAAAATGAACTCTCAATTTAGTTAAATAACCATAAGATTTTTCATTTTTGTGTTTATTTGTTGAAGTGTTTGTTTAGTAAAATGAGTGTCACATGTATGTTCTGCCCCCATCCCCTTCAGGGAACTTGGGTGATCAAAATGCTCTCTTTGTATTTGTTGTTTTAGTCTAAAAATGTGGAATAAATTTTTTAAAGTCCCTCCCCAAATTTTTATGATTTGGATGACCCCAAAATGACCCTAAAGTCCTTCCACTTTCTTTATTTTCATGCATTTTGGCTTGTGGGCAAGAGTTCATTGTCTCCCCATGAGTTATCTAGGGAAGAATTGTCCTAGGAATTCATATCCTAGCATAATTTCAACCCCACACCATGATGGGGTATATAAATTGAGTTTGACCCACTAGGATTCTTGTTTTGGGCATTTAAAACAAGCTCCATTAGGGGCAACTTGGACATTACACACTAAGTAATTGACAAATGTAGTGGTTGTGAAAAGAACAAAACCTTTTCATAACAATTTAGTTGACATGGATCAAAATTATGTGATTGTGTCCTAGTATTTTCCACACATATGGGAACATTTATAAGTGACCAAAAATTGATAGTTTAGACAACCCCACTAATCGCAGACATATTGTTGATATAGGGCGAGTAGCCCAAAGTTTCATGTCACTGTACGAACTCTAAAGATAAGAGGGGGTATATAAACCCTAATTTTCATGAAATTTTAATTTTTGGATTAACAACTTAAATCCTCTCGAGATCTAGTATATATATGGAATTTTACAATATGATGCAACCTTGTCAATTTTAGGATTTAGGACGTTACACTTAGGTGTTTTTATCATTTTGTCCTTTTTACTTACATGGTCTTGATTCAAAGTTATTTATTTGTTATATCACATAAAAAACAAGAATTAATGTATATGTAAGGGAGATAATTCTACAAAACATCATTATATGTCTCTGTTCTTGGAAAATATCTCATTGGCATATCATGCTTGTCTTGAAACTTCTAGCTCCAATCTAGTTTCACTAGCTTTGATCACCATGCTTGTTAGAATATTTATGTAATACATGTTTATTTCACATTTAGAAACACATTTTTATTAAATTCACATTCATTATATACCTCATTCAATTCATTCCATTCACAAACTTCTTCTTGTGCTTTCACTAGCTTTCACTAGGCAACCAATCTTTAGGTCTTAAGTGTTAATTCTTGATATAGGTTTCAAGGAGTCCATATAATTTAATTTATGGTCTTAAATGGTTATATAATACCTATATTGACCCATTTAAAGTTATCAAACACAATTTAAGACTCACATTCACCCTTCAAGCTCTCAATGATCTTTTTAGGCTTGTAGCCTTTTTTGGGACATTTTCTCTTTGTTTAGTCAAACTAGGTACTCTTATCAATAAGTAATCACATTTATATCCACCCTCTATCCTCCTTAAGGTGTGTGTCAAGTTTAATGGTAAAAATACATTCATATACCACACTTCCTTCATTATCCTCCATAATTTGATATGATGCAACCTTGTCAATTTTAGGATTTAGGACGTTACACTTAGGTGTTTTTATCATTTTGTCCTTTTTACTTACATGGTCTTGAGTCAAAGTTATTTATTTGTCATAACACATCAAAAAAAAGTCATTAATTTATATTTAATGGATATAAGTCTACAAAATATCATTATATGTCTCTATTCTTGGAAAATATCTCATTGGCATATCATGCTTGTCTTGAAACTTCTAGCTCCAATCTAGTTTCACTAGCTTTGATCACTATGCTTGTTAGACTCTTTCTCTAATACATGTTTATTTAAAATTTATAAACACATTTTTATGAAATTCACATTCATTTTCTAACTCATTCAATTCATTCCCTTCACAAACTTCTTCTTGTGCTTTCACTAGCTTTCACTAGATAACCAATCTTTAGGTCTTAAGTGTCAATTCTTGATATAGGTTTCAAGGAGTCAATATAATTTAATTTATGGTCTTAAATGGTTATATAATACCTATATTGACCCATTTAAAGTGATCAAACACACTTTAAGACTCACATTCACCCTTCAAGCTCTCAATGATCTTTTTAGGCTTGTAGCCTTTTTTGGGCATTTTCTCTTTGTTTAGTCAAACTAGGTAATCTTATCAATATGTAATCACATTTATATCCGCCCTCTATCATCCTTAAGGTGTGTGTCAAGTTTCATGGTCAAACTCCATTCCTAGATCACACTTCCTTCATATCAAATTATGTTATATCACAAGTTTCCAATATTTTCTAATGGTTAAAACTCTCTCAAACACCAAAACCTTGTTTTAGGGTTTTTCCTTCCCTACACAGGCTTGATAGCCTAATAAATTCAATATATTGGTTTTTATAATGTTTAAAAAGGTAAAATTACATTAAACAGGTATTGTTAAATGTCCTTTACCTATTAAAATAGGCTAGAGTCTTTATTCCACCCATTTATTGCTTAAAACAATAGAAACCTAGTTGACTATGTAGACTTTTGGTGACTATGCAAGATTTTAGGCAATCAGTATACATTAAAAAGAGTTTATTGGTTTCAAAATTTTGTATTACACATTATAAATCTTCCCCAAAAACAACTTACCCATTCTCTCCTTATACATGAACACTTCTTTCTCATGGATTAGGTGTCAAAATAGGTACTCATTGTTGTAACTATTTGCAACCTGTTTGTTTTCAAAACATTCTCTCTCTTTTTATAAACTATTACTAGACCTTCACCTTTGTATAAGCACATTAAGGATTCATTTACATTATTATCCCTCTTTTCTCCAAACACACTCTTAACCATGTGTTAGACTATCAACCAAGGGTATCTTTGACTGTGAAACAGGGGTATGACAATAACAATAGAGCTAGTACTTTCTTAAGGCCTGTGTTTTGATTTCCATTACTCATTTGGAATTTATAAAAACATATATCAATCATTAATTTTACTTACCAACCATTTCCCCATCATTTTTATAGTATGTGTCTCAATAACAAAGCTTTTTCCTTTATTTCTTGATTGTGACACATCCTGCAGGGTTTCAATGATTCAAGGCCCTTTTACTCTCATTTTCTCATTTTACATAGGTTCTCACAACCCTTTTAAGGTTTTTAATCTCAAAAAATATGAAAATGTTTATTCCATGATGAACTTCCATCTTCTAACCCATATCAAAATACTCAAATACCTTCTTTTTAAGATTGTGACCTACATCCATTTCTTGGTTGTCTCTATCAACAAACTAGCAACCTACAAATTCACACAAAAGTAAATATACACATGATATCAAGGGCATTTAAAAACAATATATGATTCACAATAATAAAATAATATTCAAAATATACAAACATATAGAAACCTTCATTTCTTTATTTATATTTATTATCAAAACCTTACAACTTTTGTCCTTCACAAGACTGTGCTACCTTTCTTGAGAAGTTTTTACCATTTATTCTAAATTTATCCAAATGTATTCTTTTGTATATCCCTCTCACCTACTCCCTCTACTCTTATACTCCATACTAACAATTCTACCAACTCTAATGTTGGTTATTTAGTTGGTTACAAAACAAAACTTCCTTTTCTTGTCAACCCAATGTATGTGTGAGGGTTACTTTACTAAAACATGACCTCCACCTTATAACTTAGCATGTATGAATTCCAATAACCCTTTGCATGACTTAATTGGACCCATTAAACCTACTTGACTCATCTAATCACTCCTTACATGCATTTGACCCTTCTAGACTCAATTCAATATTTGAATTTTTTAAATTCCCTGTTTTGGAGGGAAAACTCCTAAAAGCTACATAACACACATTGATGAATATAAATGGACTCCAACTATAAAATTAAACCTTATGAGGTCCCAAAATAACATTTACATTAATATTTTACCAACTTTTACCTCTTATTATAAAAAACAAAAAAAAAATATTCTTTTAGCTTGATGTCCATGCATCATTTATACATCACTCTATTGTTTGAAGAGGCGTTATGCCATCCATTTGACACCACACATTTTAATTTAGTAATTTATACAAATTTTTATGTGTGTGTCACTTGTTTTAAAAGGGCATCATTACACTACCCATTTCATTCCAAATCTTGTGCCTTAGAGTTTTTTGATAAAAACCATTTATCATATCTTAAGATTATGATAGGATTGTCACGTTGTTCGAATTATTTCAAAGACTTGTTTCCTTATGTCCAAATTCCAAATTTGAATCCAAATCACATGTTATTTTTGGTATATATGCCTAGTACCATCATGTGCTCATTCTTGTTTGGCTTGTTGTCTATTTTTTATAAACCTTGTCTTCTAAGTTGAGTTCAAAATTAGTCTTGACAAGCTCAAATCCAAACATTATTTGGTTTATATCTAGGCCTTACATAATTTTGGCTTAGACATTTAATCTTAAATTTTGGGTTATGAAACTTAGCTTAATTCCTTGCTCAATTTAAATATTGTTTTTATTTATAATTTTGGAGAAGTGGTCTATCTTCCATATACCTAGAGTTTAATGTATTTTGCCAAAAGATTAAGTGTATGTTTAAATCTGAATGCCTAGTTTGTGTTAAAATGTTTAAACTTTGTCAAATTAAATATTTTGACTTGGAAATCATTCTATTTAAAGTCTAGATTTTGTGCCTTGTTCCCAAAAGACCTAGTAATTATTGTTTTGAGCCTAGTTTTTGTGCCTTGTTTTCCAAAAGACCTAGCAACCTATGTTTTTTTACACCTAGATTAGACTTGTTCGAAACACTTTTTCCCTAAATCTTGGAATTTGTTTTTATTTTATCCACTTGACCATTTTTTTTATACACTTGAAGTTAGACTATTTTAGACCAAGTTTTAGCATTGACCATTTTGGAATACAACTCCATCCTTAGACCAAGTTAGACCAAGTTAAACTAAGTTTGGACCATTTGTCCTTTGGGCCTTATTTTTAAGATTTTGTAGAAATATAGGACTTATTCACAAAATGTCCATTATTGATTTGGATGTCTCATTACACTCATGGTGGAGCCATGTACACTCCATGTTATGATAATGTAGTTGCATAAGATGACTTTGTTCAAGACCCTTACGGTGATGGTGTTGTTTGTGAGATGGATCCTTATCCTCCTTACATTGATCAATCTGGGGTGCAAATTCAAGATCTGTTAGCATATTATTTGTATAACACACCTCCATATTTAGAATAGGACCAAGAATAAATTGTGTAGTATCTTGATAGTGCACCATCAGTATAGAACAAGTTTAACAATAAATGTATTATGTTACTATGGCATCAACATATGATCCTTATTTTTTTTATCATCACTTGCTTTAAAATAAGGACAAGGTTTTACTTAGAGATATAGAGGTAGGGGCCAAGTTTTTAGTAGACTTCCCCCATGAAAATTTGCCTAGTCTAGTTAGAGTGCCTCTTAACATACCTTATAATCAAACCATTGAATAGACCTCTACTAGTAACCCTCAAGCACTTGTGTCAATGCAGTATCAAGACCCAAATATGATTATAAATTGAAAGGGCCTCATGGAGGACCACTCTATACAAATGTAATAAGCATATCAAACATATTTGAATGTTGCATGTAATTTTAATAGCATGGTCATGTCAAATGATCCACTCATAGAATTAGCTCCTTCAACAAGAATATTAATTCAATTAACAAGTCAAGATAATCCAGGTATAGATCAATTTGCATAAGTCATTTTAGTTGGTGACATGTATAATGTCCTATCTATTAAATAAATAACTATTGCTTATACACAAATAAACATGCCAAACATGGTGGATAACACACAAATGCCTTCCAATCCAAGACAAAGTGGTTTAACTACACCAACAACTATTTTGCAATAATCACCTTTAGTTAACACCATGAGTGGTTCACAACAATAGGGTTAGGAACTTCTATGTCCCAACCATAACAAGTTACCTCTAATCCTCAACCAACTACTTCTTCAAGCATGCAACCATAAGGATTAAGTAATCAAGCACCAACTAGTGCCTTACCTCAACAAAACATGATGAATGCTAGTCCACCTCAATAGGTGATGACTAACATTCCATAACAACAAGCACAGTCTAATCTACCAATGAAGCAGAGGTAGAACATTATGCCACCTCAATAGGGGGTAACAAATTTTCCACCTTGACAAGTAATGACAAGCATACCTCAATAGTCAAAGATCAATATACTTTTACAATCACAAACATTATCTAATCAACAATGTATGTCATTAGTCAAAGATAAATGTTGAACACCTTACAAATGTCTAATTCATAAATGGCGTTCATGCAATAAAGAGGTACCATTGTCTCATAAGTACCAATTAGGCAATAATTATCTTTCATTTAGAATGTGTCATAGATTCAACAACTAGGCCTTGGTCCACAACATGTTACCCTTATTCATCCAAGTTTTACTAGTCGACAACAAGTCCTTACTCAACCTCAGTAGGCATAGTACTTTACCTTGAGCCATATCCTTCCATCACAGCCATAATTCCATCAAAATCAGGGCTATATATTGAATCCAAACCAGAATATCACACCATAATGCATGTAATTCTAACAACCACATCCTAATCTTTGGATGCATATTTTTGGTTAGTTCCCTCATCAAACCAACATTACACAACAAATAATTCCTTCATTTATACCCTAGTCAAGGTAATCCACCTTTAACCACCCAGCCACAACCTTAGCCAAATGTCCCATCTAGTTTCTTGGCATAAGAATTGTAATAAATGAAAGATGTAATTGTTGCCATTCAAGTAGGGAAATGTAACAAGAAGCTTAAATTGGATGATGTGTGTTCCTATCCATTCAACATGGAATATCTACAGATATCATTGCCTCCAAGGTATGAACCACTAAAATTTGATAAATACAAGGGTAAAGGAGACCCTAAAGCCTATTTAATAGAATTCTTTGTTGTTTGCCAACCAATGGCTTCTAGTGATATTTACCTCCTCATTTTGTTTCCTTGAAGTCTAGAAAGACATGCTTTGGAATTGTTCTTAAAATTACCAAAGAAATATGTATCTAATTTTGATGAACTCTTAGTGATGAAAACTGATCTTACACAGCTCTGTAACCATCAGATTTTGAAGTAACTTCTTATACAGGGCTATTTAATACAAGCATTCCTTCTAGCCCTGTTTACCCTGATTTTTGGCCATAAATATTTACAAGTTAACTAAATCATGAAAGTAAAACAATTTCTGGATACCCATTAAGCCCTTCTACAACATACTAAAAAATCTCCTAAGGTTACTTTGTACGGAATTGTACTTCCTTTTTTAAGCCCTATTCTAATTAGCCCTCCTTGAATGCAAAACACCTTGTCCAGAGTAAAGTAAAGACTTTATAATAAAAAAAATCACCATTCCAGATACCCATTATCTTCTTACAGGTGAATCAAACATTTTTTGGTGCACTTCTTTGGAGAAATCCACTTTTCCTATATTAGCCTATGCTCTTCATCTCACATGCACCTAGGATCCACTTGGCAATTGTTATTTTCCGTACTTATCCATACTTTGGCACCTTGAAAACAATTCCAACAGTTTGATAACATCATTAAGGGTCAAATTACAAAGTTTCAAGAGTTTTCAAGCTTTAAAACTCATTTTAAGGGTTTGAACCTAATTCAGAATTTTCCCATGACAGTCACAGGCCGAGAGCTTATTATTTTTTCTGGGAGTGTTTTAGCTTATTTAAAAGGTTAAAATAAATTTTATAGGGTCTGTATTAGTTCCCTACACCTTCTCCAATCATCCTCCAGGTTATATCAACCTTCTAAGCTTGCCAATACTCAACAACTCAATGTCTTTTGACTGTATTTTTATAACAGTCAACAGGGTTCTTAGTTTCTTTTCTATTTCAATGATTAATAGAATTTAAAGAGGCTTTAAAAACATGTAACTATCTTACATGACTTCCCCATTCCATACTCATATCAAAAATGTCCTTATCAATCCATTTACCTTGCAAAACATACAAATGTCTTAACCTTTCCTGTACACTGTCACCTACAGGCCTGAATTCTAACAGTTGGAGTTTTGAGATATCAAAGGGATTTCTAAGCCTGTTTCTTCTTCATTTAGGTTTATAATTTCCTTATAGACTTGTCTTCATACCATTATGAACTTCATGCAACCATTTTCACATGGGGTTTTCTTAAGACAGTGGGCTGTAATTTAGATGCCTGAATACCTTGTTTAGACCTGTTTAGGCTTCTTTTGACATTCAAAGATTTTTAAAACCTCTTGGTCACATAATATCAGTCTTAACTTATTCTCAACATGAAAAATAACCTATCTACCTGTATTTTTTTTCAATGTTTTATAGAAAACCATCATTCACACACATTCACATATACACACACAGGCCTGTTACCAAAATTCCAATAAAGAAGCCTTAACAATATCATATAAAACAAAACATTCATTCTCCTTAGATCAATTAAGAAACTTAAAATTCAATATCAATGTCCATGGCTTTCAAAGCCTTGCTTGCTCCTTCATACATTCTTTACTGCTCCTTCTCTTTCCTTCAACATTTCTTGAGTGAGGTCCTCCCTCACTAATTTTCCTCTCTCTTCTTCATTCCATTCTTCTTTCCCTAGAATGAGAGGACTCTTACTCTCTATTATTCTTCACTTATATGCCCCTCTCATCCTCCTTCTCTTCTCATCCTCTCTCCTTAATGAATTCTCTCTTTTTTTTTGTCTTTTCAAGAATCTATCTCCTAACTTCTATGCCCAATTTGGGCTTAAGGCAAAACAATAGGCTGTTTGAAAGTTTTAACAATTTGCTAAGGTTGAAAATAGTTTCAACCATTTCCCCTTTATTTCCTCAACAATCTAACAATCACTTTTCACCTTTTTACTTTCACTTTTTGATAATTACATTTACCTTGAAGGTGAAATTTTGAAATCTCACAATTTGGAGGGAAAACCAAAATTTGAATTTTCACGCTGCCATCTCCCACTTCCATGCTTCTTCATCTTCATACATATCTTCTAGATCTTCTTGTTGTTTTCCAAAGTTTTCATCTTCTATACCTGCATTCAAAACATCAAAAGCAACCTTAGTAGAAAAACATTGAGGCCATGAAGCCCCTTGATTGTCTTCATGTTGTTCTTTGTCCAAATCTACCCTCACCATCTTTCTTTGTTCTTGCCTCAATTCATTTTCCATTTTATCAATGGTGCCATCATGTTTATATGTGTCTCTACACAATTCTCTTGGAGGATTTAACAACTCTTCTATCCTCTTCAACTCTTCACTCAACACATGCTCATCCAAATCTTCATGTCCTATATCAAACTTAAGACCAGATTGTCTTTCATCCTCGATATATACATTCATCCACTTTATGGTTTCTTCATACAAATCAGCTTCTTTATCATCATCAATATACTTATCAAAAACAATAGGAGCACTATTACCTTGTGTCTCCTTGTTTTCTTCAATCTCTGCATGAAGCCATCTTGTTTGTTCTGCTGCATACTTTCTCCTTTTCTCATCATCCATCCATTTGGAACTCTCTTCTTGCTGCATATTAGTCTTCATAGCCACTTTCCATTCCTCATTTTCCATAAACATATCATTAAATGATTCAAACAAATCATTATCCCATTCATTGCAAGCAATTGACTTACCTTTTATATTTGTATCCTCATGCTCCACCTCATTATTCTTTGAGAAGTTTCCTTTCTCACCTTTAGCCATCCATACCTTCTTCATAGCTTTAAGATGACACTTGTTCAATTTACCAACCAATTTCTTCTCCTTGACATCTTCATGTTGTCTTGCTTGATAGCTGGCCTTGTTCACTTTGCATTCTACCTCTTCCTTCTTGCTTTGTATTTGCTTCTTGCTTGAGTCATCATCTTGATTGAACTTTGTGTCTTTCATTACATTTGCTGATCCCTTAAGCCATTTTGGTATCACATAGCCATGGTCTATTGCTGGATTTGAAGGCTTCTTATTGATCTTCTTCATCTCCATCTGTACAGCAATAGTCTTACTCTTATATGCATATGAAAAATCAGAATTTGAACTTATTTTTACCTTTTCAATGGCTTGATGTTTAGCCATACTCTTCCTCATAGTTTCCTTGCTTGCATTCACTTTCCTTAGGTGTGTTTCCTTCCTTTGTTCTATTGGAATGTTTTTCAAGTCATCATAGTATTCTATACCCTCTTCTTCATTGGCATGATGATGGACTTCCACTACTTCTTTGTGGAATTTTGCAACCTGTTCAACAGCTGTTCCATAATTAAGTGGATGAGAAAAATCAATACTATAATTCACCTTTATCTCCTTGATGGGCTGCTTCATGGTTTCCTTCATTTGCATGGCTTCTTTGATTGCACTATCCTCTTTTGTGCATAGTTTTTCACTTGCTTCTTCAAGGTACTCCATGGCATCATGGAATTCATCTTCATCTTCTATCTCTCCTCTCTCATGCATTAACCAATGCATCCTTTCTTCTTCCTTATCAACAGCAACAAACTCTCTTCTCTCTCTTTCACATTCACTTGTGCACTTGCTATCTTCTCCTACACCAATCTCTTCACTCTTCAAGGCCCTTCTCTTGACCTTCACAAGGCTGCTCATACCCATAATTACCCATGCAAAAATAGCATTCGATATAACAACAAGAGACCATAAGGTCCCTATGAGTGCTCTCTTCATCAACACTCTCATCTTCTCAAGTGCTCTTCCTGACACTTCATCTTTTCTTTCTTCTCTTCTCTTGTCCTCCTCAATGAGAGCCTTCTTCACAACTTCTTCCTCCTGCTGCTCACTTGGCAACCTACTCATACTCTTGCCTCTATGGGCTTCTCTCTTCATGGCAATCTTCTTTTGCCTTCTTCTCCTTTTCACTAGGAGATCTATTGGCCACTTCATCCTCTTCCTCATTGGCCATACCCATGCTTGCCTATTCAGCTGCATCCAAGACTCATATTCATCTTTAATCTTAGCTAACTCTTTCTTCAAATTAGCAATCTCTTTATCAAGTACAAAATTGTTCATACCTTTGATGCTTGCTTTCTTCTTGGTGCCCTCATATACCTTGCTGCTCTGCAGTGCCTTCAAAAATGCTTCCATCTCTGAGATCTTCATCCAAGTATTTTCCACCTTGGTCTCTTGATCCCTTGTCTCACCCAAGTCTTTTCTCCTTGACTAGTCTTTTGACAATCTCCTTGATCTCACCTAGGCCTTTTGCATCCTAGTCTTTTGATCCTTTTCACAATCCTGCAACAACTCTTATACAACACTTCACCAAATACAAATCATAAATCCAAGCTTACCTTGCTTTGGATCTTCTTCTTGAGCATCCACTGTGCTCTCTTACTTTTGAGCTCTCCAAGCTTTAAACTCCATCCTTTACCTCACCTAAGTCTATTTCACCTTAGTCTTTTGGTAAACTATCGAAGCTTCTTCTTGGATCTTCACTAAGCATTCCTTGGCTTCTTCTCCTCTTAAGCCTTAATGGCTTGGCTGCCTTGAACCTGAAACTTCTTCACTTGATTACTTCTCAACACAATAAACTGCAAATCAAATATCAAAATTATTCATACCTTTTCTCCCCAGGGTCTTCTAGTGTTTATCCTACTGATCCTCTTGCCAAATCCTGTAACAACTCATTAGAAATCATAACCAACAACAAGTTACCAATTCATAAGAGCTTCAAGCTCTGATACCAAATGATGAAAACTGATCTTACACAGCTCTGAAACCATCAACAAACTGATACAGACCTATCTAGATCATTCATTCCTTGTAGCCCTATTTTTCCTATTTATTGGCCATAAATATTTATAGGTTAATTCAATCATGAAATTAAAACCATTTCTGGATACCCATTAATCCCTTGTATAACATACTAAAAAATCTCCTAAGGTTACTTTGTACAGAATTGTACTTCCTTCTTTAAGCCCTGTTCTAATTAACCCTCCTTGAATGCAAAACACCTTGTCCAGAGTAAAGTACAAACTTTATAATCAAAAAAAGCACCATTACAGATACCCATTATCTTCTTACAAGTGAATAAAACGTTTTTTGGTGCACTTCTTTGGAGAAATCCACTTTTCCTATATTGGCCTATGCTCTTCATCTCACATGCACCTAGGATCCACTTGGAAATTGTTCTTTTCCGTACTTATCCATACTTTTGCACCTTGAAACCACTTCCAACAGTTTTATAACATCATCAAGGGTCAAATTACAAATTTTCAAGAGTTTTCAAGCTTTAAAACTCATTTTAAGGGTTTGAACCTAATTCAGAATTTTCCCATGACAGTCACAGGCCGAGAGCTTATTATTTTTTATGGGAGTGTTTTAGCTTGTTTCAAAGGTTAAAATAAATTTTATAGGGTCTGTATTAGTTCCCTACACATTCTCCAATCATTCTCTAGGTTATATCGACCTTCTAAGATTGCCAATACTCAACAACTCAGTGTCTTTTAACTGTATTTTTATAACAGTCAACAGGGTTCTTAGCTTCTTTTCTATTTCAATGATTAATAGACTTTCAAGAGGATTTAAAAACATGTCACTATATTACATGAATTCCCAATTCCATATTCATATCAAAAATGGCCTTATCAATCCATTTACCTTGCAAAACATACAAATGTCTTAACCTTTCCTGTACACTGTCACCTACAGGCCTGAATTCTAACAGTTGGAGTTTTGAGATATCAAATGGATTTCTAAGCCTTTTTCTTCTTCATTTAGGTTTATAATTACCTTATAGACCTGTCTCCATACCATTATGAACTTCATTCAACCATTTTCACATGGGGTTTTCTTAAGACAGTGGGCTGTAATTTAGATGCTTGAATACCTTGTTTAGGCCTGTTTAGGCTTCTTTTGACATTCAAAGCTTTTTAAAACCTCTTGGTCACATAATATCAGTATTAAATTATTCTCAAAATGCCAAATAACCTGTCTACATTTATTTTTTTTCAATGTTCTATAGAAAACCATCATTCACACACATTCACATATACACACACAGGCCTGTTACCAGAATTCTAATAAAGAAGCCTTAACAATATCATATGAAAGAAAACATTCATTCTCTTTAGATCAATTAAGAAACTTAAAATTCAATATCAATTTCTATGGCTTTCAAAGCCTTGCTTGCTCCTTCATACATTTTTTACTGCTCCTTCTCTTTCCTTCAACATTTCTTGAGTGAGGTCCTCCCTCACTAATTCTCCTCTCTCTTCTTCATTCCATTCTTCTTTCCCTTGAATGAGAGGACTCTTCCTCTCTATTATTCTTCACTTCTACACCCCTCTCATCCTCCTTCTCTTCTCATCCTCTCTCCTTAATGAATTCTCTCTCTTTTTTTTTGTCTTTTCAAGAATCTCTCTCCTAACTTCTACGCCCAATTTGGGCTTAAGGCAAAACAATATGCTGTTTGAAAGTTTTAACAATTTACTAAGGTTGAAAATAGTTTCAACCATTTCCCCTTTATTTCCTCAACAATCTAACAATCACTTTTCACCTTTTTACTTTCACATTTTGATAATTACATTTACCTTGAAGGTGAAATTTTGAAATCTCACAATTTGGAGGGAAAACCAAAATTTGAATTTTTACACTAGAATTTGAACTATTGTAGATGCTCCTGCATCACCAAGCACAAGCATTGGCACCAACCCAGGCTAGTAATTATGAGAAATCCAAGAAATTCAATTGCAATAATAATGTTGATGAAAATGGAGTAACCAAGTTGCAACATGTCTAATTGATGAAAATACCATCTACTTATCCAATGTTGTAAATGAAACTTACTCCTCATCAATAACTCATTCAGCAAGCACAAACTTTGTAACAACTTAGACCAACTCAACAATCACAACAACCATTACCTTTGCAAACCCCTCCTCCAAGAAGAATGCTTCTACTTGTTGATTCTTTAGTGATCTTGGATAACCTATTAAATCCATGTGTCATAAGCTAGCCACTGTTAACATGATTATTTTGCCAATTCTAAGCATTATCCTAATGGTATTCCATATTTGGATTGGTATGGAGAGAATGAGTTCTATGAATACCATCATGTTCATGGACATAATCTACGTTATTGTGTATAGATAAAATACCTCATTAAAAATATGTTAGAAAATAGGGATATTACATTAGATAATATAGAATCTACATATAATTATAACCTAGGGATCTATCAAAACACTTTTCCACAACATAATAATAACAATCAATAATAGGAACAACAAAAGCTAGAACAACAAAAACAATAGTATCAATAGTCGTAACAATAAGAACAATACCAGTGATCCAAAACTTAGAAGTTTTGATTGACAAATATTTCAAAAACATGAAAATAACATAGTAATAATGAATTCTCTGAGAAGAGATGTTTTATTACTCAAAATTGCAATACCACTATATGCTTATCTCTGGGAAGAGATGTCTAATTTCCATTTCGAGTTACATCTTCATTTATACACATTTTTAAAGTTGGGGGAGGATGTAAAAGGTCACCAATCTCAAGGGAGATTAATTGGTTTGACTTCCATGATTCAAAACAATACAAAATTTGAGGAATTGTTATTTTTAAAAACTTACTATTTTTAGACTGCACTACTAAAATAAAAATTTGAGGCACTTCCATTGAGTTTTTAGGAGTCAAAATATATCAAGTGGAGACCCATGTTATCTCACCACATTATCCTCATTCTTAGCTTTCCAATGGTTTAAATGGTGAATCAATTGGAGCTACGATGCAAAAGTTATGGCTCCCAGAAGTTCCATCATCAATTGGGGTATAATCACCACCCAAATTATCGCCTGAATTATTGCCTAAATCATTCCTCCCTCCTTGAGAAGCAATGGTCCCCATTACATCATTATTGCTCATCAAGTGTGGAAGTTGTGTCTTAATTTGATTCTCTATGAGCCACTCACCTTGGTGGCTAATCTAGTCCCTTTTGACCACCTGATAAAGTGGAATAGAGCATCCTCTTATTGTCTTCATCCAAGTGTCCATAATCTAATCTTCCTCCACTGGAGCAAAACTCTATGGATCAATCTCATCAATGTCTAGTTGTTTTACTATAACTGAAGTGTCCAAAAGAGGTGGATTATTTGGTTTAAGGAGCTCCACATTGAATATTGGATGTAGACCAAGGTAGGCTGGTAGGTTCAACTCAAAAGCATTTTCTCCAACTTTTATGGTGATGGTGTAGGGACCATATTGCAGAGGCTTAATTTTTTTGTGTGGGCCTACAAGTCATTCCTTCTAAAGCTGAAACCAAACCTTGTCACCCATAGTAAAATGGTGTGTAATCCTATATTTTTCATGGTGTTGCTTATACTTCTAATTAATCTTCTCCAAGATGTCATGAACTTGTTGTTGGATGTGTTGCATTTGTTCAATGAACTTTTTTGCTTTTTCTACATCAGATCTTCCATGAGGTGTGTATTCTATGGTGGAGAATGTAATATCTATATCAATTGGTGCCATGGGTTGGAACCTAAAGTATCTTAGAAGTTTTGATTGACATATATTTCAAAAACATGAAAATAACACATTAACAATGAATTCTCTAAGAAGATATGTTTTATTACTCAAAATTGCAATACCACTATATGCTTATCTCTAGGAAGAGATGTTTGATTTCCCTTTTGAGTTACATATTCATTTATACACATATTGAAATTAGGAGGAGTATATGGAAGGTCACCAATCTCGAAGGAGATTAAGTGGTTCGACTTCCATGATTTAAAATAATACAGAATTTGAGAAATTACTTTTTTTAAAAACTTACTATTTTTAGACTACACTATTAAAATTGAAATAAGCATCAACAAATATGTCAACCAAATGGGAGTAAACAAGGCCGAAATGATTCCAATAAAAAATAGACTTACCATGTAGTTTCACATGACTACACCAAATTTTTAGGTCATATTATGGGAGGTTGCATTTCAACCATCACCATTAATCCTAGACCAAGTGTTAACAAAACATGATCATTACCAAACAATTCCAATCAATTCACTTATGCCAATAATTATTCCTTGACATGGGATTACAAATAGGCACACCAACAATCAGGGATTACTATTTTGGGACCTTATATCAATAACTGATCATTACCCTGTGACCACAAATAAGTACACCAACAACCAAGACTTATCCTATCTAACCCCTTACCACCATAATTTTCTAGTGACAATAGTCTTGTATGTAATCCTTATTGTACAATCACAACTCAGTGGTCAAAGATTACCATTCTCGACCCATAACCACCTACCAATGAACCCATCTAACCCACTATCTTGGATAGAAACAATCCATTTACCACTGTTAAGGAAAAGATGTTTGATATTATAGAACAAATTCATAAGGCACCCACACAAATCTCTATTTTGGATTTATTGTGTACATCTACACAAAATTCCTAGGCCAATCCCAAGTTCCCAATGACATAACCCTAAATAAATTCTAAGCTTTGGTTGGACATCTATCCCTAGGCCAACAGTTAAACTTTGACCAAAGATATATGTCATCCCTTAGCCCTCTCTATAACAATCCATTGTACATTGAAGTTATCATCACATGGCACAAAGTGAAATGTGTCCTCATAGACAATGGATTGAGCCTAAATATTATGTCTTTGAAGCTCATCAAACATCTCGAATACACAATAGTCGATATATAATCAGAAATGATCACTATCAAGGCATGTGACAATGAAGAGTGGGAATCATAAGGCACCATGAGCTTACCAGTTATCATTGGGACCTTAACCGATGATACATTTTCCCATGTGTTAGACCTATACATATCTTATAATTTTCTCTTGGGTAGACCTTGGCTACATGAAATTTATGTAATCCTTGCAACATTGTACCAATGTCTCAAGTTCTCTCACTTAGGCATGAAAGTCACCATCAATGGAAATTTGTAGCCTTATGAATATTGAAAATATTTATAGGTTGAGTACTAAAGTTACAACTACCACTTTGGCCTAGACTTGTTTCCTAAAAAGGAAAAAGGCAAAGAAATACTCTTTGAGTTACCAGAGTCCAATTGCATAGACCCAAATAGTCTTGATTCATCTTTACATAGGCCTCCACTAGAAATGTCTAATCATTTTACCATCTCAGCCAATGGATTGGGAGAATATTTGACCTATGACACATTTCATATTGCCAAAATTACACAGAACCCCAAGTCCTATGGAAGACCTAAAGTTAAACCACCTTTTATGGAATGGCAACGAAAAGAAAAAGGCAAACTCTGTAATAAAACTCCTATAATTTTCACACTGGCCACTGGCTAAGAAGAGGTCCCACTTACCAATAATGAATCCTAGTTATACAATGATAAATTGGCCAATTGCTACAAAAATTCCAAATATCCCATTCTTAATAGGATCATGAGGAACCAAGCCTACGCATAAGGAGGCCTTGGGCCAAATCAACAAGTACTCTTTGCACTAATTTATATAAATTGGTATAAAGGAACCTATGGTCTCAAATTTAAACTGCTTACAACTGACCCCATGTATCTTATTCATGTTCTAATAGCAATAACTAGTGATAATGATCTTGATAGTGAATCAGATTCTGATCATAGCATTTATGAAGACTTCACCAATACCAATCTATTTGACACCCATGTCATTTTTACCATTACCCTAATTATCTGACATAATATGCTTCCTCTTTATCACCTCAACTTATATCTTGGGACCAAAAAAAATCCATAGTACCTATGGATGAGTTTGAAAATGATGAAGTCTTTTATGATTTTCTAAGCCTAAGAGATAATATTATGTTGGGAGACCACAAATAAGGGTTCTCAATCAAACTGGATCATGTGGCCTATTTTGGAGAATGGTTGATCACCCTTAGCCACAAACAAAATATTAAAACATTGAGGTCCCAAAGTGAAAACCTCTTCAAGGCACTTTTGGACCAAGGTAAAAGTAAAGAGAATGACCAGTCTTTTGGTGAAAACCTATTTCAAGTGCCATTAGACAAGGGTATTCACCTTTCCTCAAATAAAGCTTAGGAGAATACCAATGATGAACTTTCTTATAGGTTTGAGTTCATTTCTACAAAACAACTTGCCTTTGATCACATTGCATAGGAATTTCTAATAGTATTTAAAACATTATCATCCCTACCATTGGCAAATTCAGATTCATCTTGTTTAAGTGATCTTGAAGAACTGATCTAAATAGAGGAATTTATAGTTGTAAGCTAATTCAAATCATTGTCAACCATTCTAAAATATGAATCAACTCTCGTTAAATAAGACACTATGAAAGTCAACATCGGGACTTGAGATGACTCTAAATGGATCAAATTAGGTGCATCCATTATTCAAGAGGAATGTGAAATATTTACAACCCTTTTGAGGGAATTTTTTGACATCTTTGATTTGGCCTATTCAACAATTGACATGATAGTTGACTCCACAATGGGGTATAAAATGCTTTCACTTATGGATGAATTTCTAGGATACAACTAGATTTGGATTGTACCAAAAGACCACATTCACCACTCTTCAGGGAATATTTTATTATCGAGTTATGTCATTCGGTCTCAAGAATGTTGGGGCCACATACCAAAGAGCCATGACCATCATATTTCATGATATGAAGCATGACATTATTAAAGACTATGTCAATGACATATTGGGTAAATCAAAGACCCATGTTGATCATCCAGCCACACTATGGAGAATATTTGAGAGGCTTCATGAATACAAAGTTAGAATCAATCCCAAAAAGTGTGTTTTTGGTATCACTTCAGGCAAATTTATAGCCTTCATCATCTCCCACTGAGGCATTCAAGTTGATCTAGCCAACGTATAAGCCATTACAAAAATGTCACCACCTTCTAATTTGAAGTAGCTCCACAGTTTGCAAGGCAAGATTCAATCTATTAGATGATTCATTTCACAACTAGTCGACAAATGCCATCTTCTTACATAATTACTAAAAAAGGTGTCACATTTCATTGGGATGAATAATTCCATAAATATTTTTAGCACCTACAAGAATATCTTGTTAATCCACCTATTTTGTTACTACCAATGTCAAGAAAGTCATTTTTACTATATCTATCTACCATAAACAAATCTTTGGGGGCACTTCTAACTCAACATGATGACAATGGAAAAAAACACGCCATGTACTATTTAAGTCATACACTAGTTGTCTATGAACACAATTATATGCCAATTGAAAAAGCTTATTTAGCTATGGTATTTACAACCCAAAATTTGCATCACTACATGCTAAATAACAAGACCATAATTATTTCCAAAGTAGATATGCTCAAGTATCTACTATTCAAGACAACTTTACAAGGCCGCATGGCTAAATAGATCATTCTTTTGAGTGAGTTAAAGATCTAATACATCAACTGGAAAGCTATCAAGGGACAGGTAATTGTAGATTAGCTTGTTAAAGCTCCCATTATAAATACCAAACCTCTAACTTTTCAAATCCCAGATGAGTTCATCATTACTATCATTGAAACACCTCTATAGGAGCAACACTGGAAGTTATATTTTGATGGATCATTCACATCACATGGATCATGGGTAGGCCTATCATTTATTACGCCACTAAGGATCTTATCCCTAAATCATTCTTATCAACTTTCGTTATACTAACAATGTGGTTGAATATGAAGCACTTGTTGTAGGGCTTCATCAGGCAGTACAATAAAATGTTTAACATCTCAAGGTTTACGATTATTCTTAGTTAATCATTAATCAAGTTATAGACCACTTTGAAACCAAATATGATAATTTGGTGCCATACGAGGCCATAGTCGACACTCTCAAATAGCATATCACCAACATACAGTTTAAGCATATTCCTAGGTACAGTAATAGGATAATAGATTCCATGGCCACTATTGGTTCTTTGTAAAACAAATTATAACACTTGTTCATGAACCTTCAACCATCACAATGATCTATGTTATTGTTGGTCCCAACTCTATATGGTATTCAGACCTATTTACCTACCTTCATAATCTTATCATACCACCTGACCTATCACACAAATAATAAAAGGCCTTTACCCACTATGCCTCATGTTATACCTTATATGGCCCAAATATTTATCTATGTAGCTTTGATGTGAATTTGATTCATTGTTTAAATTTGATAGAATCAACATTATTTTTATGGGAAGTTCATGAAGGAGTATTTAGATCCCACACCAGCAGGGTTATCCTAGCCAAAAATCTCTTACGTATTAGCTATTATTGACCAACTATGGATGCAAATGTAAATGCAGTTGCTTACATCAAAATATGTGACAAGCATCAACATCATGCCACTTTGATTCTTTCCCTATCCAAAATGCTAAAATTAATGCTTACACCATGGCCATTTGCAAAATAAAGACTGGATCTAATTGGAAAGATTAACCCTACCTCATTTGATGGCCATAAACACATCCTTATGCTATTGAATATTTCACTAAGTGGGTTGAATTTATACCCCTCACTTACGTGACTAGAAAACAAATTTCCAAGTTCATCTTCAAGCATCTCATTTACCGTTATGGTATCCCATCTGACATTATATCTGATAATGGTAGATTGTTTAAGAACAAAGATGTCAAAATGCTTTGTGTCGAGTATAATATCACTCAACATTTTTCTACCACATATTACCCACAAGGTAATGGTCAAGCTGAAGCATCAAACAAAACCATTATCAACATCCTTAAAAATATTGTCAATGATGCTGGCAATGATTGGCACCTCCAAAATTTTTGTGCCTTTTATGCATATCACACTAATTATCGTAAACTAATATGAGCCACTCCATATTCCCTAGTTTATTGTACTGAGTCCATTATTCACAATGAGGTCAAGTTACATTCTCTGCATATATCACTAAAACATGTATTAGATGATGAATATTATAGTGTACCTCACCCGCATGAGCTAGAGTTACTTGATGAAAAATGCATGACCATTGTCAATAACGTTCAAGCATACCAAAACAGACTATTAAACCACTATAACCACTGGGTTAAACATAGGGAGTTCAATCTTGGTAATCTTGTTCTCAAATAAAACCAAAAAAACACCATAGCTAAGAAGAAGAATAAAGGCAAGTTCAAACCCAATTGGATAGGCCCATATGTTATTGTTGCAAATTATGGCTCTAGAGCATATAGGCTCACTACACTAGATTTAGATGAACTTGATAAGCTGATGATCATCATACACCTAAAGCATTATTTCTTGTGAGAGACTTGAATTATTGTCTATGAGGCTCATTTATGTTGTACCATATTTGCATCTTATTTTTACCATATTGTATATTGTTATAACTATACCTTTCCTATTGACCAAAATTATTTGTACCCTCCCTCCCAACCCTTTGACCTTGGTTCTATTTTTTTGGTTCTAAAACCACCTTCAGCACAAGGATTCAAATAAAGTTTCAATAGTCGATCTGCTCAAGTATCTACTATAGTTATAACTAAAGTAGATCCACTCAAGTATATACTATCCAAAATAGCTTTACAAGGTTGTATGGTTAAATGGATCATGCTTTTGAGTGAGTTCGAGATCAAATATGTCAACCAAAAAGTTATCAAAGGGATAAGTACTTATAGATCAACTTGTTAAAGCTCCCCTTGTAGATATAGAAACTCTAAATTTTTAATTACAAGATGATTCCATCATGACCATCATTGAAACACATCTTGAGGAGCATCACTGAAAGTTGTATTTTGATGAATCATTCACATCACATGGATTGGAGGTAGACCTACTATTTATTACACCACAGGGGGATCTTAACCCTAAATCATTTCATATCAACTTTCCTTATATTAATAATATGGGTGAATATAAAGCAATTGTTTTAGGGCTTCGTCAATTATTAGAATGGAATATTTAGCATCTCAAGGTTTATGGTGATTCTCAGATAATTATTAATCACATTACAAACCACTTTCAGACCAAAGATGACAATTTAGTGCCATACAAAACCATGGTCGACACTCTCAAATAAAATATCACCAACATACAGTTTGAACATATTCCTAAGGCCAGTAACAAAACAACAATTACCATGGCCACTATTGGCTCTTTGATCCACCACATTGACAAGGCAAAACAATATCAATTCTTCATTGAAAATATTCTATCACCTTCTAATGAACCTTCAATTATCACAATGATTTCTAATATTATTGGTCTCAGCTCTATATGGCATTCAAACCTATTTACCTACCCTCATGACTATATCATGCCACCTAACCTATCACACAAACAATAAAAGGCCTTTACCCACCAAGCCTCATGTTATACCTTAATTTTACCAACCCTTTATTGTCATAGCTTTGATGGAACTCTACTTTATTATTTAAATTTGACAAAAGCAACAATACCATTATGGGAATTTCATGGAGTATATGGTGCCCATACCAGCAAGGTCAGCATAGCCAAAAATCTCCTATGTATCAGTTATTATTGTCCACCTATGGATGTAGATATAATTACTTATGTCAAATGATGCAAAAAGTGGCAATGGCATGCCAATTTAATTCATAACTTATCTAAAACACTAAAACTAATGCCTACACCATGGTTATTTAAAACATGCGGACTCGATCTCATTAGAAAGATTAAGCTTACCTCATCTGATGACTATGAACACATCCTTACCACTACTAAATATTTCACTAAGTGGGTTGAAGTTATACCTCTCACTTACATGATGGGAAAATAAATTTATAAGTTCATCTTCAACCATCTCATTTGTTGTTATGGCATCCCATCAAATATTATATACAATAATGGTAGATTGTTTAATAATAAAGATGTCAAAACATTTTGTGTCAAGTACAAAATCACTCAACATTTTTCTACTACATATTACCCACAAGGTAATGGTTAAGTTGAAGCATCCGACAAGACCATTGTCAACATCCTTAAAAAGATTGTCAATGATGCTAGCCATGATTGGCACCTCCAAATTTTTCATGCCTTCTGGGTATATCACACTAATTACCATGTTCCAATAGGAACCACTCTATATTCCCTAGTTTATGGTACTGAGGCCAATATTTCCATTGATGTTGAGTTACCTTCTCTATGTATCTCACTAAAACATGTCCTGGATGATGAAGATTATAGAGTAGATCACTTGTACGAGGTAGAGTTACTTGATGAAAAATGCATAGCCACTATCAATAGCCTTCAACATACCAAAATAGACTTCATGTCCATTATAACCTTCAAGTTAAACATAAAGAGTTTGAGCTTGGTGATCTGGTTCTCAAATAAAACCAAAAGAACACCATGATCAAGAAGAAGAAGAAAGGCAAGTTCAAACCCAATTGGATAGGCCCATATGTTATTATTGAAAATTATGGATTTGGAGCATATAGGCTCACTACACTAGACACAAATGAACTTCATGAGCCGATGAACATCATACACCTCAAGCATTATTTCTCTTAAGAGATGTGAAATATCATATATGAGGCTCGTTTACGTTGTACCATATTGTCATATTTTTTATACCATATTGTATACCATTCTAACTATACCTTTCCTATCAACCAAAGTTTTTTTTACCCTCCCTTCCAACCCTTTGACCTTGTTTCTATTCCATTGGTTCTTCAGCCACCTTCAACGTGGGGATTCAAATAAAGTTTTAGTAGTTGATTCAGTATTTTAGACTGAGGTAGTATTTTGGACCAGTTTAATAGTGGTTTGGCAATTTCATCCTTTATTTCTTATTTTATTTATTTACGAGTGTTGTTGATTAGAATCACCTTTGGGAAAATTAGTATCCCACTCTATGCTACTAATTATAACTACCTTTAGGAAAATTAGAATAAATACCTATGTTTTTATTTCCTAATTATAGTCACCTATAAGAAAATTAGGAACAACAAATTTATCATGCCTTGAAGTCCCACCTTGCCATTCCTATTGCCATATTGTGCCATTTGCCTAATTTGAGAACTTGTTACTACCTAGTCAAATTCCTTCATTGTTAGGCAAAACTACAGTGACTTCATGTCCTAATGGGACTATGTAGGTAGTGCTTGATTTACATTAAGGTTAGCTTAGTCACCTCTTTTCCATGCTCTCATCATTTTTTGAGCAATTTTCAGTTTGAATGCTCTCACCTTTTTGTGAGTTGGACCATTTGGTATCTTATAATTCTTAATCGAGTTGAGATGCATCAAAAATTCTAAAAACATTTGTCAACCATCTTCAAAAATCCTAAAAAGTTACCAAGTCAACCACTTATTTGCCTCAAGGATTCTGGGACCCCTAGCTATTTCACATGAAACCACTTGTCATTTAGTTTGTCCATCTTTATTGGCCTACACTTTTATGCTCTCACTTTTTTATGAGCAATCATTTAAATGTTCTCATCATTTTATGAGCCCATTCTCATTATTCCTCTATAACACAATCATGTTTTTCTTATCATCATCTTCTTTTAGCCCATCTCCTAGGAAAACTACATTTGGCTTGAATTTCATGTTAAACCTTGCATCTATAGAACTGTGTAGGCAGCGTCCACTTGCCTAGTACATCTAGAGTCAGCTCGGCTACCCCTTTCTTTTCTTCTCTTCCCCCATTTCATTTGTTTGTTTTGTTGTCTCCTATAGCCTATGGTTAATGTTTGTCATCTTTTGTGCCATTTCTTCCCTATCATTTAGGGGCAACCTTATGTCATTTGTTCTTGTCTTTTATTTATGCTAACATTGTGATTAACCATTGTTTGTGTTTTTTCATTTTTTCCTAGTTGTATTGTTTCGTTATGTCCTTACTTTTATTTATTGTTGATTTCTTTATGTTTTGTTTATTTATTTACCTATTTTTTTACTTTCATTGTTCTGCCTTAGCTTAGTATGTCTATGTTCATTGAGTGATTCCTTGTGCATTCTACTTAAGCCCATCCATATTCATATGTCCATGTTGTCATCATGGTCTTTATCATTAGTTCATTGTTTTAAATTATTTATTAGATCACATGTTAGTCCTTATGCATATTTTGGCTAAGTTATCATGGTGTTTTATATCATGATGCATACCACCATGTGTTATAGCAAAAATTAGCTAAGGAAATCTTATAAGTAGTGATGCCATAGTACTTCTCCTTGGTCTCCTGAAAAAATTCTTGATTTATCCAAATTATTCCCCAAATATAGAGTAATTAAATCATGAAATAATTTTAATCCTTAATTGTTAGAACATGCATCTCAATATTAGTAGGTTTCCCAAATTCATGTTTCTCCTCTGTACCAGTTTACTCTTACTTTATGAGTACAAATTTAGTATGTAAGCCCCCTTTTCTAATTTGCTATATTGTTTCAACTACTGTGTTAATGATTATAATCACCTTTAGGTAAATCATTATGTTTCAATCTATCCTACTAATAATGCTTATAATTGCCTCTGGGTAAATCATTATATCTATCCACCCAACAGGAGCATATTTTTATCCTATAGATGATTATAACCACCTGTGGAATAATAATTATTTTTGTTTTAATGATTATAATCATCTATGTACAAATCATTGTTTCCTTTTAATTATTATAACCGCCTTTGGGTAAATCTTTCTCTTGTTACCCATTCCTTTAGTTAATGATTATAACTTCATGTGGGCAAATCATTATCTGTTTACCTTGTTATGCCATTGATTATAACCACCTTTAGGTAAATCATCTTGTTTATCTACCCAATCAAGGTAGCTCACTGTGCCACTGATTATAACCAATTATGGGAAAATCAATCTTTTCCACCCTTTTTACCTTTTAGTCCCATTATTTCCTTCTTTTGAGGGATTGATCACTGACCTTATTTCTTGATCACTCCTTCGAGGGGCATCCAGAGCTTATCCATCATCATTTGGGGCATTAGGCATACAAAACCTTTTCATTATTTGAAAAGAATTTATTATGCCTATATCTTGTAATGCCTTCCCAAATAGGGTTAAACTATAGACATCTAATTCTAGCCACAACTGGTTTCCAACTAGACTTCAGACTAATTCCTACCAAACATTGCAAACTAAGCTTAAAAATCACTAAACATCCCATTTTCATCCATGAATCATTCATCAATGCTTAGAATCATGTTAATACATCACTATTTGGGGTATTATACCATATGCAATAATAACCCCTCACATATTCATCCTTTGTCATCTTGCAACCTAACAACTAGTAGTTTGGCCTATGGACCCATTAAATGGGGTACTTGAACAATTATTAAAAGAGCTAAAATTATAATCAAAATGAATCATCTAATTAAACAAAATTAAATGCTTATTTGAATTATCCATTTGAAATCAAAGAATATCTACAAATGGAAATTCTAAAAATCAAAATATCAAGCCTTTTCATCATTGCCTTTATGAGTTATCATGTTCTTCCAAAATATCTAATTTGAGAGCCATGCCTAGTAATTGAAAATCATAATTACATGACAAATTTTAACTTGATTGGATTTGGTCTCAACTCACCTAGGTTTAGTTTGAATCCATCCCATGTTTAAACACAATCTTAACTCACCTTGGGTGAGAGTTAACTTTTGAGGCTATAAATACAAGGCCATACCCATTGATGTTTAAGCTCTTTTGGTGTAAAGTTATTATGCCTAAATGTCTTCAAAGCTTTGATAGTGTAGTATTATAATGTTAATTTGAAAAGAGGTAAGCCTTGAAATTAGTGTTACCATGAAAAATTCATAAGCCAAGTAGCCAAACCAAGGTGCTAAGGAGAGAATGAGCAAAGAAAGTTTCATTATCAAAGACTTTTCGATGCACAAATTGAGAAACCCACTTCAACAAGCTATTTGGAGCTCCAAAGAAGGTAAAAGAGTGATTTATTTTATGTTTTATTTGTGTTTTCATATGCATGTTTATTACCTATGCTCTCCCTAATGTCTAGGATAAAGGTGTTAGGATTTTAGTATGTTATTTTGATTTGTTTTATTTGACTAACACAAGACTAACCTCCCACTATGTATTCCTTGTTCACAAGATCTACCCTTCAGTCGTAGATCTCCCTATTGTCAAAAGGATCACATTCACCATCTCACTTTGCCAAATTTATTCTCTTAGTCTGATCCATATCATTCTTATGACCTAGGTATCCTACACTACATAAAAAGTTGAAAACTTGATAAACAAACTTCAATGTTAGTTTCAAATTTGTACCTATTTTCTATCCTTTTATATACCAATAGCCATTAAGGGACACTACCATCAATGGTAGTTACCATATCCTTATCCAGTGTCTATTTGTAAAAATTCATTCAAATTTTAAATGTATTGAAACCTATGAGTCAACATATTTATCTTATTGAACCCTACCGTGAGATATTTTCAAAAGGTTTGGTATAAATAAAAGTCTAAGCTTTTTTATTGTTCATCTAGTAAATACTAATCAATCATGTACTAAAGCTCAATAAATCAATTGTACAATCAATTTATTCTTCCCTAGTCATCCCTATTTACATCAAGCATAGGATCAGTCATATTATAAGTCTAAAACATTGAAAGAGTAGCCCATGAATGATATTTGTCAAATTATAATCTAGATCACTGCATGCATATTCATATAGTATATTGGACCCTTGTGCACACACATTCCCACACATAAAAGAGAACTACATAAATATGAGGCCCTCATTGGAGTATTGGCTATGTAGGTAGTGCTCATTCATAGGGCTTTGAGGTCAGCTCAACGCCATGAACCCACTAACCCACTTTTAGTAAAACACATTATAAGGGTGAAGAGATAGGGTTTGATCAGTTGGAAAAGAGAGACAAATTGTATCCTATATCTGAATATATCAACTGAAAGGTGATAAAAAAACCCAAAACAATGAAGTTGGTCACATTAAGATCCAGTCATTACTCCGTACTGGACACCTGCATCATAGCCAAACACTAATGTCAATGGTAGTGTCAAGATCTGATGGTAGTGTTTATGGCTATAGAAGTACAATTTGAAGAATCTAATCACTGATTTAGAATATTGATCTTGCATACTTGCCATGTGTTTCTAGTCCATATCTACTTGCACATAGTAAATATAGCTAAGTATCATTTCTCCTTGGTATTGTTATCAGTTAAACATATTTTAGATTTAGTATTTTCTATATTTAGTATATCTCAGTATTATAATTTAGGATATTCATTTATCTGAATTTGTAATTAATTGGCCTATTATAAATTAGTTTGTCACACTTGTGTTTGAACTATTTTTATATTCTTAACCCTATCCCACATATCAAAAATTTAAGGTTAAACATTTGGTGAACCTTACCATTGGGCTCTAAACCCTAGACTAACCTAGGGTTTCCTACTTTACTATTTTTTAATATCAGATTTCTGATTTTAGAAATCTTTAAAATTTAAAAAACATAATTTCTTTTATTAAAATCATATTTAATATAGATAAAAAGGAACATTTTCCTCCTCCTAACCCTAAGGAGGGTGATAGTTACCATCCTTTTAATCAGGTCCATGACATCACTACTTCAAGGGGTAAGGTGGTCCATTCTATGGTTTCCAATGAAGGTAATCAATATTTCCTTCCTTAAACCCCTCCACCTCCCACATATCCTCTATATGGTGTGTGTATGCATATTCAAACCAAATTACTTGGAGTTTCTTCTTGTGAAGCCCTTTTGGATAATATCATCCTAATGAGAAATTTAATATAAGATTTGTAAAATAATGTTAGTTCAAAGATTATAACATTGGAAAATTAGATAACATACCTATAGAATCTAGCATATGCTAGTGTTAATCATGAATTTGCATCTTCATTTAACAATGTTACACCCAACAAGATTTCATATCCAAATGATAATTTACAACATAATGCATCTAAAATAAGTGATCAAAAGGATAATAAGATTCTAAGTGAAATCTTAAGAGAAATGATTCACAACAAAGTGCTCTAATTACCTCCTCTACATCCTATAAGGATATAAAAATACCATTGTGCACATCATATCATGCATGGGAATCATACATATTGTTATTTTGATTTGAAGAACAAAATTATATATATATATATATATATATATATATATATATATATATATATATTCAAAATAAAAATAAAAAAATAAATAATAAAAATAATACAAAAATATATATTCATGCATCTTTGAGTGTAATATAAGCATACCCATACACGTGATATATGCACTTATAGATGTTGAACATTTCTTCTACTTGTGTCATATAGTATGTTGGGGGCATCTGCTTCTTTGATCAGAATTGATGCATGTTACATATCTTTTATGATCATTTATACATTATAATATTTGAGCTTACATATTAATGCTTATACGTGTCTATATTCATGCTCATATTTTTCATAATGTACTTGATATGTTATGTTATACAACATTTTTGCTAACATATATATGCAGGTAATAATATGATATATTTATATTGGTTGCTTATGCTTTATCTATTTTTCACTTCCTTAAGTGTATTCCATTACTTGTTATTTTCTTTCTTGTGTGACATTTTAATGTGCTCCTTGCTTGTTTGCCCTTGTGCCATTGTATGTTGATTGGACATTTGAATGTCGCATTCTAGGTTGGTTGGGAATTTAAATATGTCACCCCTTTAATTATGTGACATTTGAACATGCCCCTTGTATGAGGTCTCCTTGGATCATTATTTTTCATTACATTGAGTGTTCTTATGTGTGTGTTTAATTGTTTGTAAAGCTTGTAGTGTTACTCTCTTGACATTGCCATGATCTATATCATGTCTCTTAGGACTTGATGTGATCACATCCGAAGAGCTTCATTGATGTATCTAATTCAACATGTTATCCCTATATTTTACATGATTCATGAGTAGATTATATATTTACCTTATCCTTTTGAGGTAAGGTTCTACCAGTTTCTCTCCCCCTCACCTCAAAAGGGAGCATATTAGTGGTGGCATGTCATAAAAGCATGACCTCCACATTTTTCATAGTTTTTAAATTTTAGTGAGGGCATGTCATAAAAACATGAGCTCAAAACTTACACACAGTCAATATCTCCATATTTTAGTGGGGGCATGTTATAAATACATGATCTCCACACATGTACAATCTCCAATTCAGTTTCATGATCCATATATACACTTGAGTCAAAATCCTATACATTGCACAAATTTATTATTAAATTTGAAATCAAATTTTGTTAGAGTTATGACACGTATACTCTAGTTGAGACATATTAGAGGTGTATATCCCATGTTATTGAAAAAGTTTAAATTTACCAATTATACTATTCACTAGGATGCACTAATTACACCAGGATATATTGTTATCGAGCATTCTTTACTACAGTAGTTTGGTTCACTTTATAGGTTGAAGTGATTAAATAATTCAACCTCACCAAAATTATAGGTTAGAATGATTAAATAATCCAATATCACTATATTTATAGGATGAGTTGATTAAATCACTCACCCTCACTAGATTATATATTCATACTTGAGTTGTGTGATTGAGATTTAGTGATCTCAATGGTTGTGTCACAACTCATCCTTACACTAGATGGGGCACATAATACCTTCCAATCCCCCTCTAAAAATATCCAAGGTTTATATTGGACCTCTCTCAACTCAAATGCTTCATAAAGAAACATCTTTACCAAGTCAAAGTATCAAGGGGCAACATGGTTGCATCAACACAGAAGTGTACTCCTTCCTTTCTCTCTTTTTTTTCAAGATTTTTAATTATTTTAAATCTCAAATTATATGCATTTATTTACACTATAACATGATCTTTGTTACAGGTCGTACACCATCAAAATACTTGAAGTGGGTTCAAACAAAGGTAAGGTGTGTTGTACACACCTAGGTATGCATTTATTTCCTTTAAACTAGTAATTACATCCTTATGCATTACTAGATAGGGGAGATTTAGATACTAAAAATAAATATTTATAGCATCTTAGTCTTGTATATTTGACAAATGTAAATCAAGGCTATACCCTTCAATTTTAGACCTTCATGTTGCCAGCAAGATTGCATTCACCATCTCAATGTGCCAACTAATTATCTCTTAGTTTGATCCATATCATTATGATGACCTAGGTCTCATGCAATGCACAAAAAGCTTAAACTTGATAGATATCCTTCATTTCTAGTTTCAAATCTGTACCCATTTTCTAGACTTTTGGACACTACCAACCATAGAGGGACACTACCACTGACAGTAATGTCTAGATCCTTATCTAGTATCCAGTTTCTAAAACTCATCTAATTTTCAAATGTATTAAAGCCAATAGGTCAACCTATTTGTCTTATTGAACCCTACTGTGAGATATTTTCAAAATTTGTGGTATAAATACCAAGAAAACACCTACTAAATGTCAATCAATCAACAGTAAATCAAGTTATTATGTCTTGTCCATCCTTATTTGCATATCAAGCATAAGAGTAATCATATTACAATTCTAAAGCATTCAAAGAGTATTCCATGAGTGATATTTGTCAAATTATAAGTTAGATCAATACATGCATCTTCATATAGTATATTTCACGCTAGAGCACACATGTTCCCACACAGGGAAAACTAAATAAGTCTAAGGCCTTCCTTGGAGTATTGGCTATGTAGGTAGGCTCATTGATAGACGGGTCTTTGATGTCAACTCAACATTGTGAGCCCACTAACCCATTTTTATCAAAACTCATTTCAAGGGTGAAGAAAGATGAAGAGATAGGGTTTGATCAATTGGCAAAGAGAAACAACATGTATCCTAGATCTAAATATATCATGAGAAAGGTGATAAAAAAATCCATAACATCAAAGTTGGTCACAATAATATCTAGTCATTATTATGTACTAGACGCCTATCATAGTTAGACACTAGCATCAATAGTAGTGTCTAGATACAACGGTAGTGTCCACTACTACATAAGTACAATATCTAGAATTTGAAGGCTAATCCTACATGCTTCCCACCTATTTCCATTTTAGATGTGTTTGTACACAATAAACCCAGCTAAGTACCATTTCTCTTGGGTGTTTTAATCAATTTAATGTCTTATGAATTTAGTACTTTTATATTTAGCATATCTCAATATTATAATTTAGAATATTCATTTATCTAAGTTTTCAATTAATTATCCTAATATAGATTAGTTTATCACTCTTGTGGTTTAAATATTTCTATATTCATAACCCTTTCCCACATATCAAAAAATCAGGGTTAAACATATACTATTTGTGTAAGCATTATTTATTGTATTTTACATGTTTTATAATGCTTGATTTTAGGTAGGCATATATTATGCATATACTTGTAGGCATATTTTATGTATACACTTGTAGGCAATAGATTATTTCACATGGGTATACCCAATCCTAAATGCCTTGTTTGTCCCTGAGTCATTCAAACACATTTTGGTTTTGTGTTTGCACTAAATAGACTTGAAGATAGATTTATTCCTTCTTTAAACACTTTAGACTTGAGCCCTTGTCTTGGAACATAGTATTAAATGGGGATTCTACCTTACCTTTTACAAAATTCAAGCAATTATAAATCATTTTTTTGTTTATAAAATCTCTTTTAGCTTTGGAAAGATAAAGTTAAGCACGAGATATACTAAGAGGCTGAGGGTGAATCAGTATATTATATATTTTACTTAATCTAATTTCTTTTATTTATCCACTCAATCATACATTCAAGATATGCAATAAAACTAAAATAATAATTTTCACCACACAAGAGAGAGAGAGAGACACCAAATTTTTACTTGGAAACCCAAAATGGGAAAAAACATAGAGAAAAATCTCAAGTATATGAATGAGCACCAACTCAAAATAAAAAGTTCACAAGCACCAAATTTTAGGAGCACCAGCCCCTTTAATGAGCACCAACTCAACAACTAGCTGTGAGTACCAACCCATAGGAGCACCAACCCCTCTTGTGTATAAAACACAACTATCTCTCAATGTTGCTTACTCAATAAATGATAGAACTCTACAATATCTCTTGCTTTTCTCTCTTCAAAAATAAATACATACCATGCACTCTCTTGCATATTACAAATGGCTTCTCAAGCTTTTATTTATAGCTTTTCAAATGACCTTTGGCATTCACCCTTTATGACTCTTCAATCCTCATGGAAAATGGCACCAAACTTTCATGACCCTTCGTATCCTTGCATTTGAAAAGTCATATGGTGACCCTTCATAAGTAAAAGCATCCTTTCTTCTTTTGTATTTATCTCGGTGAGTTTTCATATTCCTTAAAGTGTCCCTTCATGGAAAAATGTGCCATATCTCTTTTTTCTTTAGATGGTGACTCTTGAAATTCCTCAAGATGAATCTTCATGAGAAAATGCGTCCCATTCCTCATTTGTATTTTACCCCGTGACTCTTTGACTTCTCTATGGGCCCATCTTTTAACTTATATGCAACCAAAAATATATTCATTAATATTAAATAAATATTAACACACATTAGCCAAGATATGAATATTAAAAACACCATTAAATGCAATATGGCCTATATCACCATTAATGCTAGACCTTTGACATCAATGACAATATTTCCAACAAATAAAACGTGTTATTTTCAATCAAGAAGTTTTCAAAAACTTATTTACTATTACCAAATAAATTTTTTTGCAGCTATGCTACATATACAAGATCAAGTAAATAAGGTGGATTTGAAAGTTGAGCACCTTCACACTCTGATTGGCCACTAGGAAACACCCAATGTGTATTTTTCATAGTGCCTCTCAAAACTCTTTGACTATCTCTGATATTCAAGGGAAATTATATAAATAACATGGCAAAGATTGACACTATTCTTGTAGTTATTTTGTTTTCATATGCATGTATTCACTATCTGTATGGATTCATGGAGGTTGGCCTTCTTCACAAAACCTCTATAGGGTAGTTTCTCATGACTAGTCTTGGTTATATCTTAAATGAGGTAGTAAATTGGTAGGAAGAAAAAAATGAATATGAAGAGCATAGAGGATGGGAACTGGTCCTTCATACTATAGATTTGATGGGTACTTGATAATTTGGATTCGATCAATGATGATGGATGGGGAAATAATTCTAGCAATATATCCCTTCCTCCATTAACAGCTCCAGTGGTTCTTGAAGTCCACTCTACCTTATTAATTATAATTTTACAGTCCTATGTGCCTAGTAAAATTTTGATATTTATTATTATGTTGTTTAGTTGATTTTTAAAAATGGGATTTAAACTTTGATGATGATTCTAAAATCACATTCTCAATATATATTTTGTAAATGTGATCCTTTATCATTTGCTTTTTATCAAAACATATACTTATTTTTTATTTTCTTAATAAATATATTTACACACTTTTAATGAAAATAATTATATCATGCACTGAGTGAACCGTGTGAGCTGGTAAAAGGGGCTAAGTGTATCACAACCCACCCATGTTCAAATCTGAAAAGGCACTTGTTGGTTACAAATATTTGAATTGCAGTTGAGAGATAGTTACATCTATTTGACTCATGAGGCTATCTAATAATTGAATCTCCCAAATAATAATAATAATAATAATAATAATAATAATAATAATATAATTACTACATCCATCAACAAATTAGACTGCTCAATGCCTCACAATATTATTAACTAGTAGTTGCCTTGAAGGTGCAAGTTACGTCAGAAGAGATGTAATATTTTATTTTAGTAAAGTTGGGTTTTGTAATGTAAATGGCTATAAATTGGTAAAGAGATTTGACTCTGAGAGTATTCCACAAACCATTTGGAAGACATAATTTTATTCCCATGACCAATCGAGAGACAAAATCCATTAACTTTTCATGGAAACATCAATGACTATGACAACACACACAACATGCTTCCTAAGATCTAAGCGTCTACCTATTTTATCAAATTTTAGATAATATAAAACCCTAATGGCAACACTATTATGTAAAATCAAATGGACTAATATAGAAATATCAAGCACTCACTGATCTGAAACTATCTAATTTTGGAAACTTGCTAAAAATAGAAAAAGTACAATATATAACAAAGACTTAGTTAGAAAATATTACTTCCAGATGAATCAGAGGCTGAAACTTTTTGTGTAGGGAGCTCTAATGACTAGAATCAAGAATCAACTACTAGATCTAATATTTAACAACATAATTTACAATAAGACACTTGAGGGGTGTGCTCCTATCTAATCTTGGGAACTCTTATCCACTTATAGTAAGGGAATAATGTATTATGGGTTCTCTATGTCTTCATTTATAGATCCTACATTTGGTACCAGAGATTAAGATCACTTGTGGCGACCATTATGTGATTGATTTTCCTTTAAAACCCCTAGTTATTTGACATGTGAATACTAATGCAAATTACTGTGGAAAAGGGGTCAATGGATGTATTTGGGAGAGACATTAATACCCCATGTGTTGAGCATTACCTACATACCAATACTCTAAAGAGGGATCAAACTTCATGTAGTTCTCCCATGCTACGATGGTGTCTAAATAATTGGTGTAATATGATAGATTTTGGTTTACTATTAATGTGATTAAATTCCTTAACCATGACTTGTGACCTGTAAAATGTATTCATACTTAAGCTCTAGGCTACTAGGGTTGTATGCAATTAGAATTGAGAGAAATAGAACCTTTGATCTCAATGTGAAATTTTGATTATGATTTTTTTTGATGTGGAAGCTTTCCCCTACAAAATGGTTTGAAAGTTGTTTATATATTCATATCTTTTAAATTCCTTTAAATGGGGCTTATTAGGGATATAGGTTGACCTTTCTATAAATTTTGATTTTTCAAATTAGCTATTATTTGGTGGGTAGACAAGAGAGGGGTCAAGGACATTAGAGTGGTGCACTATAGTCCCTTAGGGAACTCATGTCCAATGGGTGATTTGATTGTGAAAAGTGTTAGGCAGGGCCTAAAAGATGCCTAAGGCTGATAGGAATAGAGATGAGTAAATTTAAGGGTCATTTTTAGCTCAGAAGTGTGTGTAAGGTGGTTAAAAGTGATCAATAGGGACATTAAGATAGGTATAGATCTAAGTGTGTAAAATATTGGTCACAAGTGCACAATTTTAGATTAAATATAAATTTGTTTCAAGATTTTCCCCCTTTTATTCTAGTAATGTACCAAAGTGAAATTACTAGAGTAAAAGGAAAAAGAACATGTACCCAAACTTACCTATGAAGAGGAGTCCTAGATCTAGGCCATACTTTTGAACTATGATATAATCAAACCTACAATGGAACATATTAATATCAATCTTTAATTGAGATGAATATCAAAATGTGAAAGACATGAAACTAGAGAGTGACAAGGAATGAATACCCCAAATTAGATGTGTGAACTATTGTGTTTTCCTAGTGACTATAGCAGGTTATACCATTATAGTTTCATTGACATTGAATATCTTTGATTTGAATGTGCATGCCCTACTCCTCATCAATGGGTGGGTGTGTTTACAAACTTAATGTGTTTGAATCCATCATTGCATACCCAAAATAGTGAAGTAATTTGGAATACGTGTATGAATCTCAAAAGATAGTTTTGGTGTAAAAACTAGTGTAAATATTGGTTCAAATATTGAACCAACCACTGTAGATAGAATAAAGTTCAATTCTGGTGCAAAATTGGTGCAAATAGTGAGTATAATCTGGGTCTAGTATATACAACATGAAGAATGACATAAATTTTACATTCTATCTACAAAATTGGTGTAAGAACTAAGTAATAATGAAGTAATGTGTCATGCACATTCCCCTAAATGATATCTAGTGTATATATATTCTAAGGCTGAGTAAAGTAACTGTGATTCTAAGCAAACCTATGTTCTAACTCAAACAACATGTCACACATGATGACCCCCAAACTAAGAAAATTTGAGACAAAATTGAGTAATTCTGGAAACTAAGACTATGAAACTAGTGTATACTACTCTGATTAAATTTAGGTTTTGATAAATTATGGGAATGGCTATTTTTTTGGCATTTGGATAATAGTATTGGGAAGGACACTAGAGTAGTGCTCTCTTGTCCAATGTGTTGTTCCTATCCAGAATGACTTTATGTTATTTTTTGAGCCTAAAATTGTGTCAACTATGTAATCACTATTAAATCATGTCTATATACTAATATGGGAAGTCTAGTATCTAAGACAAACCTTTGTTAATTCCCCCTCTTTTGAGGTGAGTTGTTAAGCTTGTGTAATAACTTAACTCAAAAGAAAAAGTTATGTAGGAGGTTGTTTTTATGTAAAAACATAAATTCGAGTAATATTGACAACATAAAAAAGGTAAGGCATCATCATGTATGTAAACTGAGGATAGTAATAATGTAATATGCATGTGGAAACAAGCATTCACAGTAGGTGTGTCTAGCTAGATCTGACAATGAAACATGCAGATAACTGATCAACTGAGTACATAACACTTAATAGGATTATATAGGGAGAAGTGCATTATATCCATCATGGCATTGGAAGGGATGGGTGAATGTATGATGTTTATCATGGCATCTAAATCTAAGAAAAGAAGCAAATAAGGTGCCATGGCCATTACACACACAATCAAAGTATATGCATAATATAACCCCAAGGGGACATATACAAGGGACATGTTCAAATATCACTTGATTGAATAGAAATCACATATAGGGACATGTTTAAATGCTCACACACATATAGAATAAAATAATGAGGCTTAGAGCCATTTATGAGGACATGTTCAAATGTCTACACACATGAATGGAAGAAACACACAACATGTTTAAATGTCCTCACACACATACAATTAGAGAGATGAAGGCTTAGAGCTAATAAAAATGACATTTTAAAATGTCCTAAAAATAAATAGAGAATGCATACAATATATGAAGCTAGGAAGAAAAATATAAAAAGCATGCATGATATGTAATTTGATCAATAAGGGTTAAGTTGTAACCTAAGTATAATCAGTAACTAAGATAGAGAATAGTAGATCACAATATTAGCGAGTGAGAAATATCAAAAGATGTGATGCTACATAAATATTTGAACTGTGAGTAAGATAGTGTGGGAAAATAAGGATAAAATATGTGTATATTATGCCCATAGTGAGCTAACTAATGAATGTACATGTTTGTAGAAAGCTTATGTGTAGTTTATAATTGAGTGGTGATAGTGTGAACTCACTAGGATAATAACAAAGTGAGGGACACTAAAGCAGTGTGTTCTCATCCACCACAATGCTCCTATCTAAATGTAGTTTTTGAGTATGTGACAATGAAAGTACCTGAACTTGAGTCTAGGAGGAGTGTTTTGTGTAATTTACAATTGCTCATGTATACTAGTGAAGCACATATGATATAAAATTGGCTAAAATAAGTATCAAATAATCATGCACAAATGAATTGATGTATGATAAGGTACATATAAGCATGTATAAGCCTTTATTTTATTATTTTCTAGAATATTTTATTTTTTTTATATTTTTACATATATATGATTTGAGAAATAGAGATAAAGATACTAACTAATAACTCCCTTAATATTCTTACCATCAATAAGACTTGTGTTGAATAAAGGAATCGTGATCTCTTGTAAATCAAGACTATCATACAGTTATGTGGGTTTTGTATCATTGCCATAGTCATATTATGTATAATCAATATCATTAGGATCATACCAATATGTATTATTATAATCATCATCATTTGGATTTAGAACTTGTGGAATGCCACTCTTGCATTCATTCATATTTGGAAATGAATAAGGAATTTACACATATTATTGTATTGACCTTTCTAATTTCATTTTTGTGATATATATTATGTCATTTGCCTCGATCGATAAGCCATTACTTTTATATGTTTGTATGCTAGCTAAAGTATGCTTTGTGTTGTATGTTATCTCTCTATAGATGTTTTTTTTTGTAAAAGGATGTGACCTTGCCTCCATTATCAAATGATATGTAACCTTTATTGTTATCAATCATTTAACCTATTGATTTTAACCATGATCCTCCAAGCACAACATTATAGGCACATCAGTATTAAATGAACAAGATAGAATGACCATTGAGAGATGCTAGAGCGATGGAATTGTGAGGGAGGAGAAAATTTGAAAAAATATTTGTAAAGGGTGAGAGGGGAGAGTGATGGATGCTTCTGACAAGTGTGGACCTAGAAGTTGGCAACATTCACATAAAGGATAAGGCGATAGGTGATAAGTAAAGGTATGTCAGATTTTAATAATGGTTTCTATGGCAAATTTTAATGGGCAGAGAAACTTAAGGGTAAATTGGGGGGATTGAGGAGATTTTCTCACATCAAGATCTACCAATATCTAAGGATTCAAGGGGAATTCACATTGAAGTTCTAGATTCACTTATTAGTGTGGCATATTCAATAATGACATATGCATTGGTGGGTAAATTTCTAGGTGTAAGACTGAATATTGACACTTTTAGGCAATAGGTGACTAGAAAATGGGCTCAAAAAAGCATGTAAAAAATTTAGTGATGAATAATGGATTATTATTGATCTATTTCCATCATGAGGAGGATTGTGCAAGAGTTTTGGTTAGAGGACCATGGTTTTTGGGGAGATCTAAATTATTTTTGAAGAAATAGAGACCTGATTTTGATCCTAAAAAAGAAAATATTAATCTCATTCCAATTTGGGTAAGGCTACCTAGTCTTCATATGGAAATATGGGAAGAGGATTTATTCATAAGTGTGGAAAAAATATTTGGTTATCTTATAGATTTTGATGTTGCTACTAAGGCAAGAACTAGGTTAGTGAATGCAAGATTATGTGTCAATGATTTTATGAATCAAGAGTTCTCTTCTTGTGTGATTTTGAACTCCAATAGGGGTGAATGGATTCAAAAAATTAAAAATGAAAATTAGTTCTAAAGTATGAAGGATGTAATCACTTGGTTCATATGACTATAAACTGCCCATTTTTTTAATCAAGAAAGGTCATTCTTATGTACCCAAAGTTGATAATCTGTCATGGAAAAATAAGACAAAAAATGAATTTTTTGAGTGGATCCATCAAAATGCAAAGATGATGGAAAATGGTATTGATCAAGGAATAAAGGAGAAGTTGTTTTAGGAAAACATTGATAGCAAAAGCCCTTCAAAGGAAGTGGGAGAGAGGATAATTAATGAGAAGTCTAATTGGTTGGAATCAGTAGATATTAATGGGTATGAAGGTTTACATATAGGCTCTATGGTGGGAGATATTTTAGAGGTTGATAAAGATTAAGAAAATGGAAAGAATGAAAAAATGTTAATATGCAAGAAGTTGGATCCCCTAAACTAAATGTGATAAGATCATATCATCAGGATGAAGGTCAAGATGTTTCCCAAGTTTCACCTATTGGTAATAATTAGTTCCATTGTCTACAATCATTAAAAAGGGAGTATTTAGAGGAGATAGTGTCATGCTCACTACAAGAATGAAATAATTTATCATGTAAAAAATTGTTTCCCATGGTTGTATTGAAGGACAAGGTTGATTCTCAAGAGAAAGAAATTCCAGATTCATTTTGAATAATTTTAGGTATTTTATTTCAACAAAAACTAGTAAAAATAATTTTGAAAAGTGATTTTATGTGAAACCAAGTAAACAAAAGGGAGTGCAAAGATCACCAGATGTTGGTTCTTCAAAAAATATGTGGAAGCCATCTCAACTAGAAATTTGTAGAAGAAAGACTAATAAGGATATTGTAGATGGGGTGCAATCCACAATTCAAATTAGAACTATTAAGGGTCCCTCGAGATGTTGTAGATGAAGTTGATAAGTTGGAATATAAGGGGGATGAATTATATTAGTAAGCATATAATCTTAATGGATTTGAGAATAAATAATGTGTCATGCAGTTTAATTGTTCAAGAGACAAAAATGGATGAAGTAATGGTGGAAGAAATAAAAAATAAAGTCTGGAAGGAAGCTAAAGTTGTTAGTGTTGGTTCTTAAAGGGCATCTTAAGGGAGAGGTTTTGATTCAAAACAACCATCATCTAGCCATTATGTTTTATTATTGGGTTCAAAATTTCACTTGGATACTTTCAAATGTTTATTCTTTGAACTCAAATGCTACTCATCATAAGTTATGGGATGAGATTAGTATGTTTAGATCTAATTGTGAGCAAATTATCTAGATAGTTGTAGGGGATTTGAATATGCCTATTAGTCCTAGAGAAAAAAAAGGTGTTCAAGATTTCACTAAAAGTATGGATGATCTTGCAACATTTATTTTTAAAAATAGCTTGTTGGATGTTGAGTTAAGGGGATCTCCTTTTACCTGGTCGAATAGGCAATTGGGGTAAATCTTATTCAATCTCATATATATTATGTTCTTATTTCTATTGATTGGTTAATGTATTTGGATCTTTGTTTTTTTTCTCTCCCTAGAATCAGTTTTGATCATAATCCTCTTGTTCTCAAATTGGATGCTAGAATTAAGATGGAGAGAACACCTTTCAGGTTTGAGCATATATGGTTTTCTCATCCACAATTGGTTGATAGAATTAAATATTGGTGGAGCATTGAAATTTTAGGGATTGTTATGTTTATATTGGTGAATAAACTTAAGAATGTTAAAATAAATGTTTGAATATAAAATAAAGATGTTTATGGAAATATCGTTTATTAGAATAATAATATTAGAGTTACTCTTACAACTTTAGAAAAGAATTATGATGTGAATGGTCTTTCCAAGGAGAAATTTAATGAAGAAAAAGTTCTTTTGAGTGAATATCACTCCAATGTGGCTTGTGAGGAATCCTTTTGAAGATAAAAATCTAGGGATATTTGGCTGAAATAAGGTGACCAGAATACCAAGTACTTTCATATGTATATACTTAAGCATATAAGTCACAATAGAATTTCTAAAACCATCAAGGATAATGGAACAATATGTTATGATCAATTTCTAATTAAAAAGGAAGTTGTTACCTATTTTTAGAAAAAAAATTATGCAAATGAAAATATGCAGGCTGATTTGACTCTGGAATTTGTTGATTACATCCTTTCTTTGATCTCAAATCAAGATAATGCTAGTTTGATAAATTTATTAACAGATAAATAAGTTAAGGCTATGATTTTCATGTTAAATAACTATAAGGCCTCAAGCCCTGATGGGTTTCCTATGGCCTTCTTTCAAAACTTTTAAGAGATTGTTAAATTTGATTTGGTTGTAGCTATTGATGAGTTATTTGCATCAAGAAAAGTTCTTAGAGATTTTAATAATACTTTCAATGCTATGATTCCCAAGAAATGTGGTGTTATCAATTTTTCTAACTACCATCCTATTAGATTATGTAATTTAATCTATAAAATATTTACTAAAATTCTTGCTTTAAGAATTTAGTGTTTGATGGAAAAGATTATTTCCAAAAATCAAGGGGGTTTTGTTACAGGTAGGTAAATTCAAGATGGGATCATTGCATTGCATGAAACCATTCATTCCATGGATAAGAGAAAGAAACCAAGTATGATTCTCAAATTGGATATGAGTAAGGCGTATGATAGAGTGGACTAGATTTTTTTGGATGTGGTTTTGAATAAATTTGGCTTTCATGTTCATATTGGTTGTTTGATTTGGACTTGCATTATTACTTCTATGTTTTCAATTATTATAAATGGGATGCCTGATATATTCTTTTGAATCAAAAAAGGAATTATATAGGGGGGGTCTTTTATCCCCTTTCTTATTTATCATTATGGTAGATTCCTAAGCAAAAACTTATTTGTTACGGTTGGAAATGGAAGTTTGAAGGGTTTTAAGGCTACCAATGATGTGGATCATACTCTCCATCAATAATTTTTTGATGACACAATTTCTATTGATATTGCCTCAGTTAAATAAGATAAAGGAGATGAAAATAATTCTAGTGACCTATGAGAAGGTTTCTAAACCATGTTAAATTTTGATAAAAGTTCTTTATTCTTTGTTAATACTACTTTGGCTAGACACCTTAAAATATCTCAGATACTTGGATGTCAAATTAAATATATTCCTTCTAAGTATTTAGGAATTCCTTTGTTTACTAGTTTGTTGCCTATTTAGTTTTGGAATACTCTCATTGATAGGTTTCAAAACAAACTCTTTGGTTGGAAAGGGGTAGTTCTTTCTCAAGCAGGGAAAATTTTATTAATCAAGATTGTTCTTCAAAGTCTTCCTATTTATTTAATATCTATTTGAAAAATTACAAATGTTGTTCAAGAGAAATTATAAAGGATTTATAAAAGATTTTTATGATGGGTTTGGAGGATAAACAAAGATTTCCTTTGGTGGCCTGGGATAAGGTTTGTCTTCCCAAATAGAATGGTAGGCTTGGGTTATGGAGATTAAAATGGATGAATAAAGTAATGGTTTCCAAGTCTTGATAGAGATTTATTAAGGGGTCAAATTTATGGATTAATATATCTAGGGAGAAGTATTTAAATAATATAATTGTTGATGCTTTCCTTTTTAAGGAAAATTTCATAAGAGGGTCTACTATTTGGAATTTCTTTGTGAAAAATATAGATTTATTATGAATGGATGTAGATGGAAGATTGGGAATGGTTTCAATGTCAGATTTTGGGAAGATTATTGGTCATTAAGACAACCATTGATAAAGGTGGAGCCATGGTAACGTATTGGTCTTCAGCTACGAACATTATTTAGAGTTAAAGTGGTTGATTATATTGATACTCATAATGTTATAAAATAGTGGAAGCATCTTTTCATTGAGAATGTTGATTTGGATATTAGGAATATTTTCCTTGATCTTAATATTATTTTAAGAGGTGTTCATATTATAAATTTTAACAAGGTAGATGAATTATTTTGGTCAGAATCAAAGGATGGTCAGTATAGTGTCAAATCTGGTTATTCCTTCTTATCTCCTCCCAATTCTGAGTCTTTTTCATGGTTGAGAGTTTGGGATAAATACCTTATTCCCAAAATCAACATTTTATTTTGGATATGCATTCACAATAAGATCCTTACCTTGGATAACCTTTGCAAAAAAGGTTTGATGCTAATAAATTTTTGTTGGCTTTGTGAATCGAATGATGAATCCATTCAACATTTTATGTCGAAATGTCCTTTTATTTTATAAGGTTTGGGATGAAATTTTATTTAAATTTTAGTTGAACTAGGTTCATAATGCTTCTATTCAAAATTCTTGGTTGGCTTGGAAATCACCATTTTTGAATCAAGAATTAAATAAAATGTGGATTATGTTGTTTCCCCATGTTCTATGGTAAATATGGAAGGAAGGCAATAATAATTTTTTAGGGATACAAAGGCTTCTCCAAAAATTGTTACGTTCAAAATTATAAATATTCTTTTGGACAATTTGAAAAAATATTAAATGGATTAAGAAGTATAAATTTACCTCTCGGGAAGAATTGATTGTTAAGAATTGGAGCATTTTTATTGAGGGTGAGATACCAATTGATCCTATAATCGAGCTCAGAAAATAAGTTAAATGGATGAATCCTTTTTCTAGTTGGATTAAGTTTAACTTGTATGGCTCTTATAAAGGTAATCTAGGCTTTTTTGGTGGTGTTAGAATTATCAGGGATGAGTATGGTCAGGTTTTAGGTGCTTATGAAGGCAGTATGGGGTATCAAACGATTCATCTAGCTGAAGCTCTTATTGTGTTATGGGGTATCCAATTGGAAAAGGATTTGGGGTGTGAAAAAATGATTGTTGAGGGTGATTCTATGAATATTATAAATTTTCCTAAGAATATGAATAATGCTAGTTGTAGTATAAGTCATATTATTGAGGAAAGCTTGAGCTTGGAAAATTCATTCTAGTTAATTATATTCCAACATATATATAGGGAAGGTAACCATTTGGTGGATTGTTTTGCTAATAAGGGTGTTTTGTCACCCTTCTATAAGATTTGACCTAAAGAATATTTATTTTCTAATGAATTTAAATTTATTGTGGATAGAGAAAAGCTTATCAATACTCATTAATGTTATGATGAATACTCATGATGATTTTGATTTTATGTTCATTTTGAAGGATTGGTGTAAGGTGTATGGTAGCATCTATGGTAAATTTTTTATTGATATGATTGGTATCAATCATAACTTGTGTGAGTAAGGTAATACACTATATTGTGTTGACTACTCTTCTCTACCAGAAAATGTGTATGGGAGAATCTTCAAAAATCATAATGATAAGTATTGGTTTATGCATTTTAAAAGGTATTAGTTGTTGGTTTTAATATGAGTAAGTTCTAGCTTGGTGTTTAGTAGAATGGGTGGATGTTTGCATCATGTTGAGTCATTGTCAATTGGGAAAATCAAGTAGAATTTGGAGGTATGGGAGATTATCCAAATATGTGGGTTAACAATGTTCATGGAAAACATAGACGACTATGACTAGTACTTGTCTAGGAAATTTGTAGACAATTAGAGTGAACACAAGGTTGAAATCAACAATATGACTATGGAAATATCTAAGGGGTTAATTTCTCAAGTTACAGGGCTTTGGGTTGAGGATACAAATTATGTTAAGAATGGGAATAAGCAATACCCTTTGCACTAGGGTGTCATATTTTTGATCTATAAGTTTTTTCATGGGATTAATCCTCCTATTTTAACCCCTTATACTAAGAATAAATATGGTAAGTTGGATATAGTCTCCAAAAGAGTTCTTAGGAGCACAACAAGGAAAAAACAAAGGACCAGTAAGGAGGTTAGAGTAGAAACCCTATTAACCTTGATAAGGAGGATCATGTTACTATGGATACCAAAAAAGAGGTTAAAGGATGGTAAATATTGAATGATTTGGATGTGTTAAATGAGCATCCTTTGAAAGGTAATATTGAATATGGTGTTTTGGTTGTGCAAAAGAATAGATTGAATGAGGTTGTGGAAGGTTTGTAGTAGTTTAAGGACAGGTGTGTCGAAAAAGTGGTAGTTATCAATAGGTAAGAGGAATTATTGAAAAAGAGAAAATGGATAAGGATCTTGATACTATTATTATGTCCCTTAAGAGTTAGAATAAATTAGAACAACTAGGAGATTAAATTGAGTTACATAAAACTTTTAAGCACTCATTTATGAGGGATCATGCTAGGCTAAAGGAGACTATTAATAACATGAGTAATAATGATGGCATTTACTATACGAGGGTTGATTTAATAGAAATTAGTGCACATGTGGAAATAATGAGTGAAAATATAAAAAGGATTGAGCATGAAAATGAAGAAACAAAAGGTAATCTAAGAATGATAATAGACTTCAGTATTGCTTCTCTGCAGAATTATAAGAAGAAGGGAGTCACAAAAAAGGCTCAAGATCTACAAATGCTTCATATCATGGATTCAATGATAACTAACATGAAGAAAAATTGAAATCGTGTTATAGAATAGTGAAAGTGCCCAAGTTGTTAGTGTTGTTGTACTAATATTTTGTTAGATGTATTTTGGTTGTCTTTTAGTTCTAAGTTATATTAATTAGTGCTCTTTTTTGGTCTATTAATAAGATTTTATATGTATTTATAGTCTTTAGACCTTGCCTATTTACTATTTGTAATGGGTTGGGCCCCCTTAACAACCCACTTTTACCATAAATAAAAGCATTTTAGGCACTTGAATTTGAAATAACATGAAAATTAGGATAGCACTCTTTTGAAGCAAAATAAGCGTTTAACTCAATTGATATCATACATGTTGTAGATGCATTAGTTTTATCCAAGTGTTGATGTTTATTCCCTAGAGATCTAAGAAATTACATAGAACAAAAATTGATTTCTTGATATTCCTTAACCTTGACATCTGTAAATTATTTTCCATCTATGTGTGCAATGATAGTGAAAGGGCCTTGATATGAGGAAGGGCTTAGAATTTCCCCCTTTGTGACCAAATTTGAAACTATATCTTTTATAGTTATTTCATGCTTTTGATTTAATTTTGTTATAAATCCTCTTTTAAGAATGATTTTTTGTTTATATTGACTTTGATTTTACAACTTATCTTGTATTAATTTCACTTTTTTTTGTTGTAGCACAAGCTTTTCAAATTTTTACCTTTGCAATTTCTCTTTTGCATCTTGTGCCTTTTGTACTTTTGTTTGCTCTAACTTATCTTGTTGAAGCTTTTCTTGTTCAAATTATGCCTTTTGAACCTTTTCTCTCTTTACATTATCCTTCGATGTCTATTTTTATACTAATTCTAAATTTGTCACTTGTGCTTAAATTATTTCAAATTATTACCCTTATAATCTCACTGGAACTCCTATTATCCATTTTCATACTTTTTTAATCACTTATTATATATGTATTCTATTGTAGTTTCTCATTTTAAAATGAAATTTTGTTATGTACAACATTGGTAGATAGAGATGCACATACATGTTCAATACTAGCATATTATATATTCTTTGCACATGTAATTTGATGTTCCAATAATGTGATCTTTGAAAAAAATTCCAATGTTTCTCTTAACTTGCCCATAGTGATGAGTCAATTCTTTAGAGCTTCACAAATATAAACCCTAGGTGCTTCATATTGAATATGCATATATACACCTTAAAGAAGAGATGTGGGAGGTTAAGGGGTTTAGGTAAGGATATGATGATTAGCTTAATTTGGCACTATAGGATGGATTACCTTACCTATTGGGATGGTGATAGCATGGACCTAGTCAAAGGGAAAGTAACTATCACAACCTTGAGGGTTAGGAGGAGGAAAGATTTTCTTCTATCCATAGAATATGACACTAAAACTTGGAAAATTGGTGTTATAATAGAATATATCAGATCTATAAATCCTTTAAAAATAAATGGAAACATGAAAAATAAGGATAAAAACCCTATAAACATGTGTGGTTAGGGTTGTCAACATTTGAATAAGAGATGGGTTCACCAATATGTTTTATCAAATTTGGGATAGTATAAAACCTTAATGAAAACACCACTATGTAAAATTAGAGGGAATAATATAGCAATATCAAGCACTCACTGATTTAAAATTATGTAATTCTCTAAACTTACTAAAAATAACAAAAGTATAATAGATAACAAAGACTTAGTGGGAAAATAATCCTTCTAGATGAATAAGAGGCCAAACTTTGTTGTGTAAGGAGGTCTGATGACTGGAATTAGTAATTATGAACTAGATCTAAACTTGGACAATAACATTGGGAATAGGAAACTAGAGGGGTGGCACAAATGTCTAATATGGGGTGATCTTGTCCACTTACATTGATGGAATTAGGGTTTTTGGGTTCTCTATGTCTTCATTTACAAACCCTATACTAGTGTGGGAGTTTATGATCATTTGTAAAGACCACTATGTGATCAATTTTCCTTCATACACCCTAGCTCTTTAACATGTGAATACCAGTGCAAATAAATGGGGAAAAGGAGTCAACATTTGAAGTTAGGTGAGACCTCAACAACCCATGTGTTAAGTGTTGCCTACATACCAATACTCTAAAGGTGGATCAAGCTTCATGTAGTTATCCCATGCTATGATGGTGTGGGAATAAATAGTGTAATATGTTACATGTTGGTGCAATATTATTACAATTAAGTGCCTTAATCATGACTTGTGACTTATAAAATGTAATCAAACTTGAGCTCTAGGCTACTAGGGTTGTATGCAATCAGAATTGGGAGAAATATATGTTTTGATCTCAATGTGTAATTATGATTTTGGTGTTTTTTGATGTGTTAACCTCCCCCTAAAAAATGGTTTAAAGTTTTTTTATATAGTTATATCTTTGAAATTCCTTCAAATGAGGATCGTTAGGGACATGGTCGACCTTCCTATAAATTTTGGTTTTATAAATTAGACATTATTTGGTGGGAAGACAAGAGAAGGAGTAAGGACACTAGAGCGATGTGTTATAGTCCCCTAGGGCACTCTTGTCCAATGCATGATTTGATCATGTTGAGTGTTAAGCATGGCCTAAAATATGCCTAAGAATGATAAGAATAGAGATGAGTACATTATAGGTTCATTTTTAATCTTAGAAGAGTATATAAGGTGGTCAAAAGTGATCAAAAGGGGCCCTAAGATAGGTCTAGAGATAAGTGTGTAAAAGAGTAATCACAAGTTCATGATTTTAGATTAAATTTAAATATATGTGTTTACACTACCATGTTAGGATCTATAACAAGATCCAAAATAAGTGTTATGGTTGTTTCAGAGTCAAATGAATGTGTAAGGAATTTTTTAAGAGGGAAAATGGAAGGATATGATGTAATCATCGATGTCTCATTTTTTATTATCAATATGAGATTTCTTATCATGTCGAGTAAGTTTGTGGCCATTGTGTGCACTTCCATATGGCAGTATGTAATTACTATATTATGTAGCATATGAAGGGAAATGTTAAATGGATAATTGTCAACAAAATTTTACATGAATAGTAGCATGGTCAACCATCAAGTTTTGAATGAATCTACTTAATTGGCCTTTGAAATCATACTTGGAGCCTATGCCAAAGTAAAACATAAATAAGGCATGTGTATTTTTTGATAAAATACCTCACATAAATGTGTTGGCATAGAATGACATGATTACAATATAAATGGTGTTTATACAAGGCATTATTTATTTTGAAATATATACTTCACTCAGATGTCATCTCAATATATTTCCATAAGTGCATGTTATGCACAAATGAGTAATTTGGAAGTATATCTAAATGTCATGTAATATTTTAACTCTTAATATTATGGTGAATGTTAAAAAAAAATTATTTTTGTTCTTCCTTGTGATTTATGGATTGTCAAAACCTAAGTTAAACAAATACTTCATATTTAACTATAGAGAGGCTTATACTTTTGATTATCATGTCTTATATATTGTTGGTCTCGTGGACATCATTAAAATATCTCATTGATTTATTAGTTGCATTAAAGGAGGCAACATAATGGATATACTCATTTTCAAACTTAAAAATAGGTTCTCATATATTTCCAAGTGACATATTCCTCTTACCATTATTATCATAGATACAAGATAAGTAGATTGAGTTTTTAATAATTTTCATGGGACCAAAATAATCTATAGGACTCCAAGACTAAAAAGTGTAGCCAAACAAGTGAGAAACTAATAAAAAAGAGAAATTTTGTGCAATTGGACCCTAGTTTAAATATTGTATATTGTTATGCTTTTAAAATTCCATTCCCCAACTATAGAAATAAATATCTCTTACTTATGAAGGTTCAAATTTTGCTTTTTTCAATGTTTTCTTCTTTGAATATATTAGAAATAAACATATCTTGTATGTTACCCATGTAACTAGCTCATAGTGTCATTTCTTATTTACATACCCAATGCACACAAAAGAGATATTATATTTTCCCATGTTTTTTTCATTCCAATTATCCATATATAAAGAAATGATTAAAAAAAATCTTAAATAAAAATATCTAATTAAGAAACAAGATGCTTTTGGAAAAAGTATGTATACTTATAAAAAAATTATTGTATACTTATGAACTATGAGAGAATCTTATGTTCAATATTTCAAAATTACATTACAAACTATCCACACAATCGACTCTCAAGTATTTCTTTTCCCTATGAAATAGATGTTTAAAGATTTTACATGTTTTTTTATTGGCATAAGCCTGGACGTCGATTAGTTATAGGAATAGTTATAGGCATTAGCTATTTAACGTGAGGTCTATAAATGAGTTATCATAGTTAGGCACACTACACAATTATTTATTTAAGGAACTCACCTAGAGTGCACCAATGACAACCAAGATTGAATCTCACACAGTCAAATATCTATACAAAAAACTATGCAAACACTTTAATTGAATAAAAAAATGGGCAACTCTACTTTGTTTGTTCTAGTGTGGAGTTTGAGTGCATAAACATAGGTGAAAATCTAGGTGCACTTTAAGCGAGTTTTACGTGTCATATAGGGGTTAATAGAGGATTCCACCTTATCTTATAAGATGACTCAACAAAAATTACCTTCAAATATGTTTAATTAACAATTGTACCTTTCCTAATTGAATATGATTAGTACACTTGTTAGTGAAAAGATGAATATTTATGTTTATTATTTATACTAATATGTGTTTAGACAAATTTTTAGTAGCGGTTTCCCAATGAAATATGCCTTTGTGTAACCAAGGTTGAAGAACACATTTGGTGATTCATCATTAGGATTAAATAAAGTGAGTGTGAAACCCTGACGAGGGATTACTCACTTTCTTCATTCAAAACGTTATAAACCATGAAAACCTAATATATTTAAATATGCAAATATTTCATTGGAATTGAATATTTTAAAATATAAAAATTCATACTTCATTTTAGCCAAAAATTTTAAAAGATAAAAAATTAATATTGTAATGTCTTTATCTAAAGGAATTATGAAGATTACCAAAATAAAATATTGCAAAAGATTAAATTGCCCATTTGAGAATATTTTTGATACATTTAGACTTTAGGTTTGATATTTATTTCCTTATTTAGATTTTAATTTCTAGCAAGATATATTTTTATTATGTTAGAGATGTTATAATATGAAGCAACATGCATACGTGCCTTTTATATTCATTTCTAGATATTTTGTGGAATATTCTATAATAGATATTTATTGTTGTTGTGGTGAGGGCACAAGATAAGATTGTGGAACAAAGCAATGTTGATGAAGAGGAAGAGGAGAATTTAAAGACTAAGGGAGGGGTCCCATGTTGGGGGTTAGCTAATTATTTTTAAGGGGGTACTCCAGAGAAATTATAGGAGTCTATTTCCATATTAGTGGTCCCATCAATTTTTAAATTTTGTGCAATACATACTACTAAAAAAAATTAGGAGCTTTTTACTTTTAAAAAATTATTTGAAAAAAAAGAATAAATTTGATTGGATACAAATGTACAGTTGGAAACAAAAAAAATAGGAATATCCATCGAAATCTTCAGCCCCTACAGCATCCCACCCCTCAAAAATTTCTTCCTAAATAATAGTTGCTCTTTATTTTAAGGTGCATATATTTTGTAAGTAGTTTTTAAACTTGTGATACATGGGAAAACTCTACCCAAAATTATAGAGGCAGTAACACCCAACATATGACCCTCTATAATAGACTATTACTTTCATTTTATATATAAGTAACTTTTCAAAGAAACCAAGCAGTTTACACAAAAGCCATAATGATGGGACCTAGGTAGAGCACTTCTCGCATTAGTTGTGAACCATAAATGGACATGATTGGCACACAGGCATAAATATCAAGTAAAAAAATCCATTGTGCATGGTCAATGTCATCAATGAGGATTAAACCTATGAAGATCCATATTGAGGATCAAGTCATTCCTTTCACATCCAGGTTATGAGATATTATGGCAATTTCAAAATAGTGGTAAAATAGAGTCCCGAGGCCCATGATATCATTCCATAAAATCACAAATTTTATTGGTAGAGTGGATTACACAAATAAACAAATAATGTATAGTGCTTTAAAAAAGATATTTAATAAAAAAACTATGATAAATACTTAAATGCATAATTTTGATATCATGTTACAGTGTCATCACAAAAATAGACTCTCTCCAAACATCTATTTCTGTAAATAATTATGGATTATGAAATCCATAAATCTTAAGATTTAATTTTTCAAAATGAATAAAATAAACTAACAATTATTCAATCGCTCATTGAATATATGTTTAAACAATAAATTAATATCTTGCACATCAAAATTGTATCGTTGCACACATGTAATGAAGGATTGTATGCATGTGAAAATATGTGAGGGTGTAAGCCACACATATATACGTAACCTCATAATTGATATATAAATATATATTTTTTTAAGAAAATTTTACAATAAGATCAATTATATAAATTGTGAAGCATGAATCTGGAAGAGAAATAAGTAAAATAACAAGTTAAATAACTTTTAGTTTCCAATTTTTTATTTTACTCAGCAAAGATATATCTAACAAGGGCTACAGTGTAGTCAGAGCTTCTACCTTTTTGCACGTAAGTGAAATGAAAATGTTCTTTATCTTTAAAAATGAATTTTTGTCAATGTGAAGAGGTGTACATGGTTTTTAATATTTTATAATAATAATGGACAACTAAGTAAACCCGAGTATCTAAAAATGGCTTGATTTATTCACTAAAGAATTTGAAGAATACAAGGTTTATCATCTCAATAAACAATGGACATGAAAATGCATTCAATCGATGACACCTCTACCTGTAGACACTAAATCTAAATTATATAGCACCTCAGTCTTGTACATCTAGAAAATGCTTATCATGGTTTTACCCTTCAATACTAAGACCTTCCCACTATCAAAAGGCTCTCATTAACTATCTCTTTGTGCCAAATTACTTACCTTTTAGTCCAACCATTATTATTATGATGACTAGGCCTTCTATACTATGTAAAATACTATAAGCCTAATCATTATCAATCTCTACAAGTTTTAGACCTGTATTTATTTTTTAGCTTCTTGAACACTTATGTCCCATTGAGATGCCTACATCAATGCTAGTGTCCCTTTTCAAACTAAATGTCCAGTACCTAAAAGTCATCCAATTTGTAAATGAAACATATCCTAAAGGTTGGCCTACATGCTTTAGTGCAAGACATTTTTAAAAGGGATTAGTATATATACAAGATTAACCCTCATTTATTCTTCACCTAGAAAAGACCCAACATCTCACAAGGAAACTTACCAAAAACACTCAATCAAGCATTCAAGTGAGAAAATATGCCTTATTCATCAATGTTTCCATATCAGGCATAGGATTAGTATCCTTGTAGGTTTGAAATATTGAAGGAGCATCCCATGAGCCATATTTGACAACTTACAAGCTAGGTTATTCTAATTACATATTTATCACACATTGCATCTTTATGCACACACAAGACAACATTTAGAGATAGCTACATAAGTTTAAATCCCTCTTCAAAGTATTGGTTGTGTAAGCAACACCCATTGACAATGGGGTCCTTGGGGCAGCTTGACACCTTATGCCCACTAACCTATTTTTTCCACAGTGATCCCAAGGGTGAGAAAGTTAGGGTTTCGATCATTTGACAAAGAGTGACAACCTGTGTGTGTAATACAAACACACCAAAATAAAGGTGATAGAAACATAAAAGGGTCTATGTGGTTGCATCTATGTATAATCATTATTCCATACTGGACACCATCATCCTACTCATACACTAGTTTTAACATAATTATCTGGATCTAGCATAACCATCCAAGGTCACAAAATGCAAAATTCTAGAATCTGACAACTATTTCAAAATCCTAATCTAGTCCACTTCTAGCTTATTTCAGCTCAAATCTGCATGTGCATTGTAAACTAGCTAAGTACTCTTATTTTCAATTTATTAAAATATCAATAAATAGTTGTAATTTCTATTTTTGGCATATATTAATATTATAAATTTAAAATATTATTTATCTGAGTTTGTAAATTAATTAGCCTACTATAGATCTATTTATCACCCTTATGTTTATTCATTTCTATATTCTTAACCCTAGATGATCTTATACATCTAAAATTTAGGGTTAAACATTTGGTGAACATGACCTTTGGTCTCAAAACCCTAGAATTGACCTAGCATTTCCTTATTTTTTGTGCCTAATTTTAGTGATTTCTAAATTCAAAATATTCAAATTTTAAAAATCAAAATTCCCTTCTTATACTTATGCTTAATATGGATACATCTATAGGCTATTTTTGTCTCCAATTTCAAATTATAGTTACGATTTGTTGTTTTGATTACTTCATCAAATCTATAATCTAATGTAATAAATGAATCTATCATTATAATGAGAGTGTTTTAAAATGAAAGCAATATTTAATCTCTCTTTATAACTCCTTTTTTAATATAATAGAACAAGTATCATATCGCCAATGTGCATGCTCTCAATAATTTTTTCCATCTACTTATTTGAGTGATAGCTACCATCCTACACCCATTATTCTCCCACAACTTATATTGGATTATATGTTCCATGTTGTCACTACACAAAAAGGTAAATGTGCATAATGTAATCTGCCACATGTTAATATATAGTAGGTGCATCATAAACCTTAACTTGTGATAAAATCTAAGGGCTATGACCTTATTGACCAATTGATCAACACACATGATAATATCTCAATCCTTGAACTTTAAAAGTAATCTACTATCTATAAATATATCCTATATGAAGCATTGTGTGATACCCAAGTTCCAAGTGACATCAAACCAACTTACTTTACAAATATTATTCAAGATCTAAAAAAATGCAAAACTCATCACTTTCGATCCAAATGATTTACCATCCAAGGATATTATTAACCAATATTGTTTATATAAGTGAGTATGCATAAAAAAGGAATCAAAAGAGTGATAATTGAAAATGGATCGAGCCTAAACATTTGCAGTACAAATTTATTAACCACCATAGGCATTAATATAAATCTTATTCAAAAAATAGTTATGCATTTCAGAGGGTTTGATAATTCGCATAGACCTCCAGTTGGACGAATCCCATTGGATGTGACATTGGGACCAAAAATGGTTCCAACTACATTCCAATTCATGTCCTAATCCTTATATTGTAACTCTATTTTGGATAGACCATGTATACATACAATGGAAGCTATACCATCTACATTACATTGATGTGTCAAATTCATACATGAGGGAACCTTATTGATAATGCCTATCAATGATGAAACTTTCAAATTTTACAAAATCATGCGTTTCAATATATAAGACATTTCTAAATTGGTGCCACCTAAACAATCTACTCCCCTTTAGAATATACAAACCTATGAAATAGGTGAGTCAAACACAATGGCTCATTTGCCTCTAGATATGAACAAGGCATTAACCACCAAGGTGTATATGGATGCACATCAAGAGCAAGATACATTACCAAAGGAACCAATAATACCAAAATTAAAATAAAATAAAACATTTGAGATTCTTTTAGTAGTCAGAACCAAGTAACAAGATGGCCATGTTTCATATTACTATGACAATGATGATTATTTGTCCCATGGTAAGATAGATGAGAAATTACAAAAAATAAATTTTGATCCACTTAAGCTTCACACCTACAGGTCCTAGCACATATAAGCTAAATACATCTTCAGAGGGTACAAAATTTAATCAAAATAAGCATAGAAAAAATAGAATATGAGCATGTAAATGCTTGTTATTCCATATAAACCTCCTAACTACAAACATTGAGTCAAACTTACAAAGGACAAATGCAATACATCATGTAAATAATATGGAGGTCTCTCATAAGAATCCAAAATAAATGTTACAGATCACAACAAACCATGACACTCTAGACACAATACTTTCTATGTTGCTTGAACATAGGATCATGTCTTTACCTTCTAATAGACATAGATTAGGATAAAACTTATTCCTAAGGAGGGGTTACCATATTGCAACTATCATCAGATCATTGGTGATAATACAAATCAATATGAGGCACTGCAAATCCAAATTCAAAACTATAAGAGTGAGGGATTCATGCAAATTGTGCCTAAAAAGTTAAAAGCATAATACTTCCAAAGGTTCACAAGAAAACCATTCTTTAAATCAACCATGGCACAAAGATCTAACTGTTAATGTTAATATTGAGGGGGTCTATTGCAACATCTCAAGTTTGATAGGAAAAATTGGTATACAATTTATAGCACCACATTTATTCAATAGTTGGGACATAATACAACTAGATTAACATACTCTATGTTGATGCCATAATATCATGGGTACATCCATCTACCTATCGTATGTGGACCATATGTGATCCCCATTATCATATGGATATTAGATTGGGACCCATATTTGACATTAAAATTTGGACATTGGTTCACTGATTGGAATGCATCATTGAATATTGTAAATATGTGTATCACCTTTACTTGTTAAGGATAAGGAAATTTTCCTACACCATGATGGATATGGCCATCCTCCCCCGCCACCGACTTCTGAAAATAATGACACAAAAACATTGAAGAGGTGATAATGTGTTGCTATAAACAAAGGTTGAAAAATGTCTCAATTGATCCTACACTTTTTGATGATGAAAACATCTTAAATTAGTCCTTTCAAATGTTCCAAAAATTAAAAAATAAAATAAAACATTTAAAAATTAAAAAATATTCAGCATTTTCATACCTTATTAGCTCCTTGGCATCTATGTTGTTGGTTCCATATTGGTAGATAGCATTTCTTTCTATATACATATTTATTTTTCATGCATATTTTGAGTGTGAAACATGCATACCTGGGCATATGATATATGCACATATGGATGTTGGGTCTTCCCTCTAATCACTTCATCAATATGATGGGGGAACCACTTCTTTGATCATGATACACCCAGGTTATATTATTATATGATCATTTCAATTATCATGTTTTGAGCTTATATACTTACACATGCCTTTGTTCATGCTCAGATATTTCATAATGTACTTGATATGCTATATACTTAACATTTTTTCTAACACATATAACTAGGGACTAGTATGATATTCTTATGTTGGTTGCTTTTGATTCCATACTTTCCTTTTTAGTGCTTCCTTGAGCATGTTATTTTCTTTCTATTGTCTTGCATTGTTACTTTTCGATCATTTGAATATGCTCCATTGTTTGTAGCCCCCATGCCTTTATTACATATTTTTACATTTGAATATGTCATAGCTTGTTGTATGTGACATTAAAACATGTCATTCTATGCTTTGTAAACATTTGACTAAGTTGTGTCCATTCGATTGTGTGGCATTTGAATATTACCCTTATATGAGGTCTCCTTCAACCATTACCTTTTGTCTTGATTTTAAGTGTTATTGTGTGTGTGCTTGATTACTTGATAATCTTGTATTGTTATTATCAATATATTTCCATGATTTGCATCATGCATCTTAGGACTTGATGTGATCACATACTATATACCTCATTGTTATATCAAACTAGACATGCTACTCATATATGTTACATTCTCCATACACAAGTTATACAATTATATTATCCTTTTAAGGTAAGGTGACTACTAGTTTCTACTTCCTCTCACCTCAAAAGGGATGCATTTCAGTGGGGGCATGTCATCGAAGCATAGATTCCACATTTTCATAGTTTCAGATTATAATGGGGGCATGTTATGGAAGTATGTTCTTCACACTTACATAGTTTTTATATTCTCTAGATTCAATTGGGGAATGTAATGGGAGCATGTATTCCATACTTACAAAATATCAATTTAGCCAAATTCCATAGTTATATGATTTAGATACACATTTGTGGTAGCATTCTATACATTGATACCATTGTTATACCTAGGTTTTAGCTTTAGACATATTTAGATGCATATGTCATGCAAAGATCACCTTAAATTATAAAATTAAATCAGCTTTCATATTTCAAATACTACTATGGATAGTTATCATACCTAGAATGGACTTCTCCAAAATTTATTAATCTAATCTATTGCAGTAGTTGGTTCACCTTTTGGCAAGTTGAGGTGATCAAATCACTCAATATTACTAAGTTTATAAGTTATACTTGATTAAAGCATCTAGCTTCACTAGATCTATAGTGTGATTTGGTTGGATCACTCTCGCTAGGTTATGAGTATAATTGGGCTACATGATTGAGATATGCTCAATGGTCATGTGGTAACTCACCTTTTCACTAAGGTTGGGGGCATGTTTTCCTCTAATATCTCTCTATATATATGAACTTCCATTTCCCTATATAGTTATAATCTCAACTTCAAGGTTTCATAAAAAAGCATCTATTCAAATCAAATTTCCAAAAGGCAAGATGGTTGCATCGATACATAGGTGTACTCCTAGCCTTGCTCTCTTTACTTTCAAGTACATAAAGTTCTTTTGATTACTGATTACATGAAATAAATATATAATGTAAAATGATATTGGTTGCAGGTCAGTCACCAACAAAGCACTCAATTTGGGTTCAATCAAAGGTAAGGTGTGTTATACACACCCAGGTATGCATTTATTTCCTTTAAACTAGAAATTTCATTACTAGATTAAGGGGGGTGGAAATGTAGACACTAAATATAAATTATATAACACCTCATTCTTGTACACCTAGAGAATAATTATCATGGTTTTACCCTTCAATACTAAATCCTTTTGACTACCAAAAAGCTTGTGTTCATTATCTCTTTGTGCTAAATTGTTGATATATTTGTCCGACCACTATTATTCTGATGACCAAGCCTTCTATACTGTGAAAATTTCTATAAACCCAATCATTATCATTCTCTATAAGTTTTTGACCTATACTTGTTTTAAATATTCCCAGACACTTGCATCCCATCCAGATGCTTACATAATTCAAGTGTCCATTTTCAAACTAAGTATCGAGTGCCCAAAAGTCATCCAATTTACAAATGAAACATATTCTAAAGGCTAGCATAAGTGATTTAGTGTAATATATTTTCAAAAGGGATTGTTATATATACAATATCAACCATCATTCATTCTTCACCTAGAAAATACCTAGCAACTCAAAAAGAAACTTAAAAAAATCACTCGATCAAGCATTCAAGTGAGAAAATTTACCCTATTCATCCCTATTTCCATATCAAGCATAGGAGCAGTACCCTTTCAGGTCTGAAGTAGTGAAATATCATCCCATGAGCCATATTTTCCAAGTTACAAGCCTAGTCACTACATGTACTTGTTTATCACACATTGTATCCTTATGCACACAAAAGCCAACATGTCGGGGAGAACTACATAAGTCTAAGGCCATTTTCAAATTATTGGATATGTAAGCAATGATCATTGATATAGGGCTCTTTGGGTAGCTCAACATCGTGTGCCCACTAACCCATTTTTCCCACAGTCACCCCAAGGGTGAGGAAGCTAGGGTTTTAATCATTTGACAAAAAGTGACAACCTATGCACACAATCTAAACACACCAAAGGAAAGGTGACATAAAACCCAGAAGAATTTAGGTGGTCGCATCCACATCTAATCACTATTCTATATTGGACACATGTATCCAACTTAGATTCCAACATCAACACAACTAACTAGTCCAACACAAGTGTCTGAGGCTACATAATACAAAATTCCATAATATGATGATTGTTCCATAATTTGGATCCAATCCAATTCTATCATGTTCTAACCTAGATATACGTGTGCACAATAAACTAGGTAAGCACTCTTGTTTTCAATTTATCGTAATATCAATCAATAATTATTCTTTCTATTTTTATCTCAATATTATAAATTTATAATATTATTTATCTAAGTTTGCAAATTAATTAGCCTACTATAGATATATTTATCACCCTTGTGCTTATTCATTTCTATATTCTTAATCCTAAATGATCTCATTCATCTAAAATTTAGAGTTAAACACTACCATTTTTCCCTCTTATTTCTTTAATTTATTGTTATTTTCAGTAATAAATATGCAGTTTATTTGACATGTTGATTGTACTAGGTCATATTTTTTCTAACATGGTTAATGGTATGTAAAGCTAAAATTTTCACTTTAAAAAAAATATATTTAAACCAATAAACTTATATTAAATATATTTATCCAAAATATGTTTAGAGATAATGGTTTTAAGCCAAAATATTAGTTTTTTTATTTTTTAATATTATTTTAATCAAATTTAATAAGTTCAAAAAAATTGTAAAATATTTTAAAAAATTTCTATTAAATGTAATTAAGAAGTAAGAATTTAATGATTTCACTCTAAATTAGGCTATCAACTCACATAACCCTCTTCAATTATTCAAACATTAATTTTAAAAAATATATCTAATAACTTTTATTAAGTCAAAAAAAATTATGTGTTTAGCTCAACTAAAGAAGCCATGCATAAGAGTAATCACGGACACAATAAGACCCACAAATTTGACACTTAAACTGGGTTATCTGACACAAAATTTGACACTTTAACTGTGTTATCCAATGGAGATACATGCAAAGATGGGATATCATGGAGAATAAATGAACGTTCATAATAATCATCTTTAAATGTCTCTATAAAATGTAAGTTTAGCTTTTAATGTAGGTTGGCAAATGCAATGACATAGTTGACAGTTGGGAAAACAATGAACAACACGTAGCACGGGTGTTAAGAGGTGGTAACCAGTGATGGTGATAACATATTTTATGATTTTATATTGTATAGATTATTTTATTCAAACATTTTTATCATAATCAAGATCAAAAATAAAATCAAAATCCCCAGTTGCTCCTTATTTACACCTAAAATAAGAAGAAATAACAGTACCAAACAAGGGGCACAAAGTGTCAAATCCATGAGGGGCAGTTTATAAAGTAGTTTTGGGGACATGAAATGTATGAAATGCTTATTTTATCTATATTATAAAGATATTCAAAGTTGAAAACATGATTTTGCATAAATAGTATGTCATAATTTTGTATTCAATGTAATTGTTAAAATTATATCATCAACCATCTGACATAGCAATTACTGCAAGATTTATGTTAATAAATCTAAAATTCTACGAATAGAGATCAATATTAAACAAATTTTAAGTAAACATGAGCAGAGCACTGAGAAATCTCTAAACAATAAATACTTCATTATTTACAAAAAAAATAAAAGAGCAAAACCATCCTCCAACCTATGGCCATTGTAAGTGACTTCTCCCTTCACCTAAAATAGTATAAAGTGCAATAGAAATCAAGAAGCTCTAACCTTCAAGATGGAGTGTAATTTTGGAGGTGAAGCTAGTAACAATGTTGATTTTCCATTTCCATATGGCTATAGAGGCTTGTTGGCCATTTTTGGCCCACATACCAAATTTCACCCAAGTGTGAGAAGGTAGACATTCAAGTAAAAGTGGCAAGCTCAGAAAACTTAAGGTTTTTAGAAGGAGATGTCTTCAAGTTTCCAGAGGAACACTACTTAAAAACTTTATAAGTAATCAGCAATCAAAACCTTGAAGCAAGTAAGAAGGTTTTAATAGCCTAATTTGGTCTGGGCAGTGTATTTTGGGTTTTTGGGGGTGCACTACTTAATTACTTCATAAGTTATGAGTAGTCAGAAACCTAAAATAAGTAATGAGACACCAAAAGCCTGATTTGGTCTTAGAAGTGCTTCTCGGGTTCTCAAAGGGACAATTCTTCTCCAAGGGTCATTTCTGAAAGAAGGAGGTCCACGTACAAATCCTGAAGGACTCTTTCATAAATAAAAGTGGTCCTCTTCAATAAACACAAAAGACCTTTTGCACATTTTCAAAGGGTCAGTACCTTTGTTAGAAGGGCTTTACATAAATTTTGAAGGGGTCAAATGCAATAAATCTGAAGGGCACTAGCAAGCAGTCAAGGCAAAGAACAAAAGAGACCTAGGAAAATTGACCAAAAGTAAAAGTTTGAAGTAAGTTGTGAGCAATGGAAATTTTTGAAAGGAAAATTATAGAAATTAGTCTGGGGCAAAATAGACTAGGGAAAGCAAAATAGCTGAAGAACGTTAAAGTCAACAAATCTGAAGGGCTAATTGATCAAGGACAAGTAGCACAAGGGCATCTAACTAGCAAAAGACCGATGGTTCATGGGAGTCCAAGCTCAGTAGATCAATGGATAAGAAAAGGTAAATTTTTCAAAGGGTCTTAGTCAAATTTAGATGGCCATTCAATAGAAAAGGATGAGGCTTTTGCCTTTTGACTTTGATGACATGGTCAATAGCCTATATGCAGGATGCACAAGTGAAAGGAACATGCTATTTTTAATGCAGGGATCAACTCAATCATGCAAGCAGAGACATCTAGCTACCTGTGACATGGCTTCTCAATATCCACCAAAGAGAGACTTAGATGTAGGAGGGATTTGAAAAGATTTTGCAGCGATCTTGGGCAATGCATTTCATGTTCAAGGCAATGGTGATGGTAGTAGTTAGCAGTCATCAATGACTTAACTTCTTCCCTCTTCTTGTCTTCTTACATGGCCCTTTCTCTCTCTCCCCCTTTCTCTATAAATATCTTATGATTTGCCATTGTAATGCCCTATCCCAATTTTTTAGAATTTTGTCATCTTGTTGTGAGATGGTTTCTCATTGAGAAATTTGCAAAAAATGTGCTCCTTTGACCAGGCTAAACTCTGTGGAGATATTGTAAGAATTACCTCTTAAATGTAATGAGATGATTTCTTTGCCTATTTCTTGTCTTTGATTAGTGCTTTAGTATGCTTGTGCTTGGTGGATTCATGAATGAGTGTATTCTTAGTCCATTAGCCTTTTGCTTACCTCTTTGAAGTATTTTCAATATTTTGCAGGTCTAGATTAGTGTTCTACCTAAACCTCTTCCAGCATGTGTTTACTTGATATTAAGATAGTGCAAGTCCAAATTGTTTCATGATTGATATAGTGTGGGTTCAAGCATAAATTAGTGGTCATTTAAATTTGGTGTATCACCTGGTTAGTCTTCTTAGGAACCCTTACCTCTCTTCTAACCCTTTTCCCCATGAAGCATTAGTTTATTAGTAATTTTAGGTCATCCACCAAGAGGAACTAGCCTCTTTAAAAATCTTAGAGGCTCAACCTCACCATAGGATACCACATCCTAAGGTTGTTCCCATGCTTATAGACAAAAGTGGGAGAACCTAAAAAACTCTCCCATAGGGGTGTAATTTTGTGCTATAACATTTTTGGTACACCCAATGGGACCAAGGTCTAAAGCAGTGAAAGGAGTTTTGATGTTATTCTTTTACATATCAGCCTTTAGAGGCATTCAATAAATATCAATGGTGACTCCGAGCATTTATCAACTAGTTTAAGTAGCCCAAGTGCCTGATCATCATTATTTTCTTTTGAAAGTTAGTATTAGCACCATTGGTGACTCCAAATCAAAGCTCCCGATTATGAGTAGACTAGGTTTGTCTCTTTAAAGTTTTAATCAGCTCCTACTTGACTTATGAGGCTACTATGAATAGCTATGGTGAAGATTCCTATTATTCACCTCCTTATCAGCAGCCCCAGTATGATCCTCATGATCTATATGAGCTCAATCAGCCCTACCAAGATTTCTATCAAGGCTATGATGAACCTTGGCAAGTCCTCATGGTCCGTATATGTAGGAGTATTGCCTTGATCATCCATATGAATAAGCCCATCAAAATATTGCTCCTCATCAACCCTACCATGAGCCATCTATACCAATACTCAGGCAAACTTTAGTAAACCCTGACAAGCATGCACTAGAGTCGTGCTCACAAAAGTGTTATGGCCAAAATGTGCCCCCTCAATAAATCCAATATGTGAGGGATTCATTACAGCAAATCAAAGTAGAATGGGCACCTATTGAGAGAGAAAATTGGAACAACCTCACTAGTGACATGATGGATATATGCAGTTACATTTAGAGCATTGAGGATAAGCTGAAAGGACTTGAGGAACAACAGGGCCAGCCCTGCCAACCTTTTATGCCTACATATGCACCTTCACAGCCTCCTTATGTGTCACCCATTCCTCCTCAAGTGATCATTTCAAGTGCTCCTTCAAATCTTCCAAATTCATCATATGTTCTATAGTCTTTTCCTTTTTGGAAATCCATCTAAGTGGGTTGTCAAAAAAATGAAGTGCCTATTGTCCAATAGCCTATTATTTGGGTCTAAAACTTTATCCCTCTTCAAGAGCCTTATTTTGTTCCTGATCACCTTAAGGAAGAGTTATTTCAAGAGAGTATAGAAAAGCAAATCAGAGAGTTGGAACTGAAGGCAAGGAGAGAAGAAGAAAGGTAGAATTAGTAGATGAAGGTAGAACCTCTACCTTTTCCATCTTAGAGCCAAGTCACACAGTTAAGTATATCAAAGGTCTTTCAACCCCCATCCCTCCCTCCTCGAGAGCCTCTATCTTTTCCATCTTTTTCATCTTGGAAATTTATTCAAAGTAGTGGGTAGAAGGAGGTAGTGATTCTTGAAGTCAGTCAAGAAGCCTTACAACCTCCACTCCTTTCCCCTCAAAAGCCTAGAGCCTTTCCTTCATGGAGAGTCATTCATGAAGTAGAGAATAAGGAAGAAAAGGTGGATTTTCCCTACACATTTCCATCCCAAAAATTAGTTTAACCAATTCAAGAGAAGAAGGAAGAGGAGGTGAAGGTGATCCAAGTATAGTAGCTTTAGGAATCAAATCAAGAACCTATCAGAGATGCATCCAAAGAGGCTGAGGAAGAGAATGTCATGAGTAGATACGAGGAAGAAATCACCATAGGGTCCCCCCTTGGTCAGGAAAATATCAATGTAGCCTTCTTGAATGAAGGATAACATATTGAATATTCTTTTTTAATTATGCATGAAGTGGATTACACTATTAAGGATGCAAAGTTGCCACTTTATGTGGAGAATGAGGGGGTCAAGGTTGTCATTTTATTGAATGATCTACCACATGATGAAGAGGATGAGGAAATGAATGAAGTAACTAATCAAATTGATGAATTTATGGAGTAGCCAAAGGTTCTTAATCAGTTAAGAGGCTCATTTAAGGACTTGTTTGAGATTTTGGGAGCTGGTTATGTTCTTCTCCAAGGCAATTATGGTTTAATTGCAGCCGAGGAGAGTGTCTTTGTCAAGTGGATCAAAGGGGATAGAGTGGGTAGTCTTCCAACTCTACCACCTCAAGAATTCATTACAAATATGGACTTGTTTTAGATCCTCAAAATAGGCTATCAACTCCTTGATGAGCCTAAAAAACATGAGATAATGAATAAATCCAATCTTATTGAGGAGGTCATAAAAATCAAAGAGGTTTACCTAGTTGAACCACCATTAGAGGCTGTAATTAAGGATCCATTTGAAAAGCTTGAGACCCTCTAGATTCACATAGTTGACCTTTTTGGAGCTGCCTGGTTCTTGTTGAACATGGTGATGGAGAAGCTGATAGTTGCAGTAAAGAAGTAGGCGTCAAGGCCAAGGGTCAAGAAACTACATGCCTTGTTCAATCCTTTGTCTTCTAAGAGAAGGGAAGTATCAAGATTTCCTTTTGATCCAAGAAGAAAGGGGTACATAGTTTTAGGATGTATATATTAGGATTAGTTTTGTTCTAATTCCTCCAAGTGTTGTTTTAGCCACATTTGTTTGTTGTCTTTGCTTTGTTCTAGGTTAGTTTCTTTTCTTTAAGTGCCTTGGGCACTTTTTTTTTATACTATCTTCATTGCTTCAAGAGGAAGTTCTATCAAGGGTTAGCTTTGTATCCAGTTTCAACCAACATTGTAAAAGAAAGTAGTAACTCCATGCCCAATGGACTAGGCAAGGCAAGTGAGCTAGGTTTTTCAAGCATAGCAGGCATGTTTCCCTATGAGTCACTAGAAATGTTGGCCATTTTTGGCCCACATACCAAATTTTGCCCAAGTGTGAGAAGGTAGACATTCAAGCAAAAGTGGCAATTTCAGACAACTTTGGGTTTTTGGAAGAAGTCTTTGGGTTTCTAGAGGAACACTATTTAAAAAATTTATAAGTAATCAACAGTCAAAATTTTGAAGCAAGAAAGAAGGTTTTAAAATCCCAATTTGGTCTAGGCAGTGTATTTTAGGTTTTTAGGGGTGCACTACTTAATTACTTCATAAGTTGTGAGCAGTTAGAAACCCAAAATAAGTAATGAGACATCAAAAGCCTAGTTTGGTCTTAGAAGTGATTCTCAAGTTCTCAAAGGGACAAGTCTTATCCAAGGGTCATTTTTGAAAGAAAGAGGTCTAGGCACAAATCTCGAAAGCCTCTTTTATAAATAGAAGTGGTCCTCTTCAATAAACTCAAAGGACCTTCTGCACATTTTTGAAGGGTCAATACCTTTATCCAAATGGATTTACATAAATTCTAAAGGGGTCAAATGCAATAAATCTAAAGGGCACCAACAAGTAGTCAGTGCAAAGAACAAAAGAGACTCAAGAAAATTGTCCCAAAGAAAAAGTCTAAAGTAAGTTGTGAGCAATGGAAATTTTTAAAAGGAAAAATATAGAAAATAGTCTGGGGTAAAATAAACTAGGGAAAGCAAAAAAGTTGAGGAACGTTAAAGTCAAATGGTCAGAAAATATAAAGGGCTAATTGATCAAGGACAAGTGGCACAAAGGCATCCAACTAGTTAAAGATTGACGGTTCATAGGAGTCCAAGCTCAAAAGATCAATGGATAAGAAAAGGTCAAGTTTTCAAAGGGTCCTGGTGGGATTTCGATGGCTAATCAACAGCAAAAGGATAAGGATTTTGTCTTTCAAATTTGATGACATGGTCAATAGCCTACATATAGGATGCATAAGTGAAAGGAACATGCCATTTTTAATGCAGGGATCAACTCTGTCGTGCCAAGTGGAAACATCTAACTACCCACAACATGGCTTCTCAATATCTACCAAAGAGATATTTGAATGCAGGAGGGATGCAAGAAGATTTTGTGGTGATGATCTTGGACAACACATTTCATGGTAAAGGTAGTGGTGATGGTAGTAGTCAATAGTCATCAATGACTCAATGACTTTTTCCCTCTTCCTGTCTTCTCATGCGGCCCTTTCTCTCTCTTCCCTTTTCTCTATAAATATCTCACAATTTACCATTGTAATGCCCTACCCCAATTTTTTAGAATTTTATCATCTTATTAGGAGATGGTTGCTCATTGAGATGTTTACAAAAAATGTGTTCCTTCAACCAGGCTAAACCCTATCAAGATATTGTAAGAACTACCTCTTGAATGTAATGAGATGATTTTTTTGCCAATTTCTTGTCTTTGATTAATGCTTTAGTATGCTTGTGCTTGGTGGATTCATGAATGAGTGTATTCTTAGTCCATTAGCCTTCTGCTTGCCTCTTTGAAGTATTTTTAATATTTTACAGGTCTAGATTAGTGTTCTACCTGAACCTCTTCCAACATGTGTTTACTTGATCTTGAGATAGTGCAAGTCCAAATTGTCTCATGACTGATATAATGTGGGTTTAAACATAGATGAGTGGTCATTTAAATTTGGTGCATCACCTAGTTAGCCTTCTTAGGAATCCTTACCTCCCTTCTAAACCTTTTCCCCGTGAAGCATTAGTTTAGCAGTAGTTTTAGGTGATCCACCAAGAGGAACTAGCCTCTTTAAAAAGCCTAAAGGCTCAACCTCACCATAGGATACCCACATCTTGAGGTTGTTCCCATGCTTATAGCCAGAAGTGGGAGAGCCTAGAAAACTCTCCTATAAGGGTGAAATTATGTGTTATAACAAGGATTTTACTTGGTCCATTACATCTATAAGTTCGTGTTCAAATGATAGATCCACTAAAGACAACAATCCTTCTATATAGAATTATTTTGATTCTATATCATGATAAAGGATATCTTCAAGGCTAGCCCTTGCAGTCTACAACATAACTTATGATATTATCAAAACACTACATGAGCTATACTTTCAACCAATATTCTTTCTATCTCAATGAAATTATGAAACATATATCTTATAGCTTAGTCTACCTTGGGAAGTGCTTCTAGGTAAGCATCAATAATCTCTATTTTAGATAAGACCTAGGCATTGATTGCTATTTCCACCTTAAGTATCTGATTCATAGAGTCCCTCTGATTCTGTAGTGTTTTCCTTGCATTCCTTGAAAGGCTTGCTAAAGGAACTTTAGAAGTGGGTAACCACCAATTATTCTCCTGCCTTTGTTGATTGGAATTATTTTGAATGTGTCTCCATCCAAGGATATATTCACATACCAAAACTCAGGTTCCTTAAATTTATCCAAATTTTCCTACATCCCAAAGACATGGCCATTAGACACAAAATTCGTATATATACTTCTTCAAAAAGGAATTAGGGCTCTGAACCATACAAGTAGCATGGCATCCAATTTGTGTAGTACTCAGATGTTCATGTGAAGATTTGACCGTGGTTTGGTCACCATGATCTGGGAGATAGAATTTTAAAGTTTGCACCAATGAAATGAAAAAGGATAAATTGTTCGAACCATAATCATTATCATGAAATAGACTAGATAACACTCTTAGTAAAAAATTAAGGACTAGAAATGGAATAAGTGTTGGGCAGTCTTATAACCTCCATATTGCTTCCATCCAGTGAGTTTTGTCTTGATAGCACAAATTCTAATTTGTGATATATTATAGAGATAAACCAACCAATTTACCTTCACCACATGGTTTTAATTTCTGAAGCTAAGGGTTCTAATTTAGACAGCTCTGTAAAAATGGAGGCTATAGTTGAAGAATGTGTGATCAATACAACCACCAAAATTGAGTAAAATTTAAGAGCATTATAATGAAAAGGAAAAATTGTGTTGGTCATTGCATTTAGTAAATTACTTACGAGATTCATTATGGTGTTGGATAATGCCAAGGCAGAAGAAACACCCTTGTCCCCTCCAGACATGTCATGTCCAAGGAGTAATTCAAAAACCTCTCTTTCATCATTTCCATTCTGTCGAGCCCAAAATTTCTCCATTAATTAGAAACTAACCATCTATGGATATTTGATAAACTATTTAACTCTAAGAAACAAAGGACTAATTCAAAGTAAAACTAAAACACATTCAAGTAGTGTATTTTTTTTGTATGGGAGATTTTATGACAGGGGAAGTTGCTTTTGAATTGCATTTAAGTGTTTAAATTATAACCTCAAATCAAATACAAATAATAAATAGACTAAAATGAAACACAAATATATTATGGGATTCTTTAAAATTTGATTCAAAGTAGACACTTTAGAAAATAAGCATGAATATAATAGTTTCTACTTGATAATTCTTTAGCATTTTTCTTTTTGTCGATGATCTGGACTTTCGTGGTCATAGTGGGCTTCTTCACCCTGACACAAAAAAGCCTTTGAGTTTTGGCTGCCAAGGGCCACCCCAAACTTGGCAGGGAGAATTTGTCAGGAAAATAACTCACCTAATCACCAGCCTTGCTATTGGCATTAAGACAACTTTGACATCTATAGTGGATGATATTAATATCTTATTCTTTAGGCTTGATGTTCAATAGATTGGGCATGAGCAGTACATCTATACAGAGTTAAACCAAATAACATATTAAATTGATTCTTTATGTGATTTATCACACATCCAACTTAGAAAATTTTGGATGCTATTTTCAAAGACCAAAATAGCAGTTTAAACCAGGAGCATGTAACAAAAATCCTTTGATTTTCTAGATCATTATCTGAGAATTTGAAGTTACAAGAAACTGTAGCAGTAGAAGCTCATAGAGGGCAGATATGGCATTGCTTAAAGCCAAGAGATTGAATTATCAGTATAAAAAAAGTAGAAAAACATAATGCTAGAATGGAAACATGAGAATAATCCAGAAAGAGGGTAGAGGTGACATTAATATCCTTTAGGAAATTGTTAATATTGTGGGATTAGGTGGCTCACCAGTTGGGCTAGGAAAAATAAATGGCCCAGTATGATAATGCAATTGCACTACACATATCCTATAATGGTAAGTCATTACCACTGCAAGTTATAAGGGAGCCATCAAGTGGTAATTACTTTGATTTAATTGCAATGCAATCATAATTTATGATAATACACAACCTAGCTTGATTTAATAATAGTGTGAGGATTAAAATGAATCTGATTTAACTGCATCCTTATTCACCAAATTTAGTTACATTGATTAAAGTGACTTCCCCTATCATAAAATCTCCCGTACAAAAAAATTACACTACTTGAATGTGTTTTAGTTTTACTTTGAATTAGTCCTTTGTTGCACAAAATAATCTTCATACCTCTGACCAATCAATAGGAACACTTGAAATAATATTTTATATTTTCCTTGTTAAATAACATGTTATTTCTTCTTGCAATAGTTTGAGTCAAATTTTGGTATGCAAATCAATAGCATTTGATTGGTCAGAGGTATGAAGATTAATTCCAGGTTAATGGATAATGGTTCCTATAGTTCTACCTTTGGGACTAATAAGAAGATTGAGAAGTTTTATCCATCCCTTGTGAATCCTAGTGCATGTACATCATCTATCCTTCTCCTATGAAAAATAATACAAATGAGGGAGCAAATATGATTAGAGGAGGAAAATGCACTGGTGAAATGGGTTTCAAGCAACATTTGGGGAAGGCCATGGTAATATCGATGGGATGTGTCTGCAAGGCATTGGGTGTAAAAATAACATGTTATTGTGAAGAGGAGAACACAAAGTGCCTTCTATGAATTTGCTGGAAATATTTTGGAGGTTTATTCTCTATGTATAAATCACAAAAAAGAACAAGTTCTTATACTAAAAAATTTCTGATATATGGTAAATATTTGATAGGTTTACATATAATTTTATATAGATTTCTACTAATGAGGTCGTGTTGTTGAACAATCATAGGAATTTGTGTGTTCCAACTTACAATTATGTTTATTTGTGAGAGTGATGAATATGTTTATGGGATCACAAATAAGCTTTAAAACACAAAATTCTTTGAAGTGTTCTTATACCAACTCATTTCTCTTGTACATCCAATTCCCAAAATTATATATATTTTATCTTGTTTACTTTATGTGTTGATGAGATCTAATTCCTACAAGGTTTATGATATTAGGTTCTAAAATTTGAAGCCAATTTGTGTGATACTATCAGAGACTTGTTTATGTGAATCTAAATTTTTCAATGGATTCATGTTGTCAAAGTCATTGTTTAGATCCATTCACTTCACATTCTGGATCAATGGTTGTTGGGCTAGCTCAGGTTGTAAATCTGAAACAACTATCTATGATAAAAATTTAAAGAAAATGAAATTGTCGAGTGATAAGACCTTGGTTATATCCTATTGATACTTTTATTATTTGTTGATCATGATTCTTATCTAAATGGTTTTGATGGCCTCTTGTTCTTCATCGAGGCTGAAGGATTTGATCTTATCATTCCAACTATAAGGCTTGTTTTCTTTCCCTAAACTTTTGCTTTTCAAGTTTTTTTTTAGGATAATGATACAATCTACAAAGAATAAATAATTATAATATATGTTTAACAGAAATGAACAAAAGTACCCACATATCTCGCTAGTTCAGTGAGTAGAGATTGTTCACCTTATGAAGACAAACCTAGTTGTTGTATGCAATGAAAATAGTCTTTTATTGCCCTTGGCAGACATATGCATCTAAAAATAACAAATATACATTATTGTTCACCGTATGTAGCCAAAAGCATAGTGGAATTATAACCTTAGCAATGGTTTTTTTTCAACTTATAATTAGATGTTGCAATTTTATCTGTTTATGTCTATTACAAATTGCATATTTCCATTGGAAATATCTAAATAAGCCAATAAGAATGTAGATAACAGCTATTAAAAAAAAAAATTATTTTCTTTGCATACATTAGAGAATTGGATTAATTTTTTGATTGTATTATTTGGTTACTAATATCCAAACAAAGTAATTTTCTCAAGTGAAAACAATAGTACCTAGTAGAGACAGGGACTACAAATCATGAATGCCTAATGTGAAAGGACACAAATATATAAAAAAATGTATTTATAATACATATAGTATTATTATATATTTTTTTAAATTATATATAGTATTATATATATTTTTTTATTTTATAATATATAAATATAAATATTATATATTTAGTTATATATAATAATAATAATAATATGATATTTTATAAATATAATGATATATAATTATAACATTGTATTAACTATTTATAATATATGTATTATATAGTTAAATTAGCCATAATATTTTTTTAGATCGATAATTAAGGGTTGACAGGTCCCTTAACTATTATTTATAAGTAAATGAATACAATAATTACAAGGATTACAAGAGGCCCGTATCTAACAAAAAGAACCAGGCCGAACAAGGCCAGTGCACCAAGAAGGCAGAAAAATCGACAATGAATAAATTATTTTTTATAGCATATTATGATCATAAATATATATTAGAATATTGATATCTATATTTATTATAATAATAAAAAACATAATATATAAGTAATGATGAGAGAATAAATAGGTGTGATGAATGTAATGACCAACAAATTTCCTCCTTAGGAGCCTCATTGAAGGACTTTCAAGAGCAATTAGTCATAGCAATGGTTGCAGCTTTGGCAAGGTAGTCGATGTGAAGATTATGTTCCTTATAAAATAAGGAGGTAGTGTCATTCTTCTAGCTTCTTAGCACATTCTGACCATACAACTATTAGTCAATGACCTCAAGGAACAAATAGGGCATCTTAAAGAATGTGCATTAATTTTAAAATTCATTAGATATTGGATTAGTGTTATAATTTTATAGAAATGGCTTGCAAAAAAATGAAAAGTAAGTTATGTTTCCCAAGTTAGTCTTCTTCCTCAAGGTTTTTTCAAAGTAGTATTTGATGATAAAAAAATGGATATTGTTTGTACTTAGTCCTTTATATAAACTAATTCCCTATGCCCAATTATATGTAAACATGCTTGTAAGCACTCATGTAAGATACTTCATGTTTAATACTTCAATTCAAGTAAAAAAAATAGTGTGGGGATGATCTAAACACCTTCACATTGATCATGCAAGGATTTATTGGTTCTCAAACTTCATGGTTTTATCCAGAGGATGGAAACACCCCTATTTATAGGGTGGCATTTATGAAATGACCCCTTCACATAGTGATGAATCCATAACTATCAACATTTATAGATGGAGGATGTGTAACTACTCTGGTAGTTTTGTAGCCACCCATCTGCAAACTGTGATGGTTTTGTCACCTTTGACAACACAAGGAAGGGGAATTATTGCAAATAGTTCCTCTCATTGTGGTGGTTTTTTCTAAGTTCTTTGTGAGTTATATGGTTAATAGGGCCTATAAAGGAGTCTTGAAAAATCAAAGAACAAATCATAGAGGCAATGATTTGTTTGGAAATTGGATTCACTTCGGCAATTTTGAGTGTGAGTCTTGGTTTTAGTTTACTCACTGTTGTTGGGTATTGTAGTTGGTTCAAATGTATGGGAGTTTTGAGAAGAGTCTTGTAAGTGCAAATCATAATTTTTGTATGAGTTTGGATATAATTATATTATGTATTTTATCCATATAGGCCATTGAAAATACCTTGCATATAGTTTGTAGAACATAGTGAAAAGAAGAGTGTGTTTACTCACCTACTAGAGTTTTTCCCGCATTGGATTTATCTAGGGTAATCCTTGTGTCACAAGTGTTTTACTTATATCTCTTTATCTTTTTTTATGTTATGTAGACTACTCATTTAATTCCCAAGCATGTGTTTAATTATGTTTGCATATCATAATCTTGGAATCAATTATTTAGCAAGTTAAGTTTGTAGTATCCATGTTGATGAAGTCGGGGGTGGAATATCCTCCTAACTTATAGATCAAGTTGGTACCAGGGTTGATTTCATTTTAAATCCTTTGTGTTTTGTGTTGAGTACATTACAAAGTTTATATATGTCACTATAGTTAGTACGATATCGGTCAAGGTGTCCTAGTTCCCTTTGAAGTAGGTATTTCCACAAAGAAGTGGAAGCAAGGAATTAGAAGTATGGACCATGTTGATGATGAAGATGTTTGAATAGAAAAAGAGTGATCTTTCACGCTTGAAGGAGTAGCAAGCATCTCTCTTTCTATGAGCAAGTTGGACCTGTTGGAGTCCATCATGGGACTTCTCATGGATAAGATTAGTGTTTCCATATAAACATTAAAAACAAACAAGGAAGATACTCCTAAGAATCATGAGAAGCATGAAGAGCAGCCCCATGCCGACCCAACTCCACCTCCATTCAAGGTTGAGGCAATGTTTAAAATTCAGTAGTATGATGGAGATGTGAATGCATAAAAGCTAGACCATCAACTAGCCCAACTTGAGGTATATTTTAGTTTGCATCAGATTAATGAAATCCAACATGTTTATTTTACAATGTTAAAGTTATCTAATCATTTTTTAACTTGGTTTGAGAGTTATGTTCATTCTTTAGTTGTTAATAAGTTTCCTCCTATTTCTAAGTGGGATGATTTTAAGATGATAATCAAGAAGAAATTCTTATCCTATTGTTACGAGGAAGAGAGGTCCATGTATTGGCAATATCTTAGGCAATAGTAAGGCCAAAGTGTGCAAGAGTACACCAACGAGTTCCATAAGAAGGTTGTCTAAATGGACAAAGATATAGGGGATCATGATCTTTTAATGAAGTATGTGGGTGGAATCCATAGTCATTTGAGGAGACCCATCCTCTTATCCAAGCCTATAGATGCAAATCAGGCTTGTTCTCAAGCTCATTACTTAGATATGGACAAGAAGAAGTCTCTATTAACCTCTCAAAATAACTCAAAGCAACAAAATGACTCTAAGCAAAAGGGGAAAGATAAAGGGAAAAGTAAGCAAAATGTTACTTACGTTTCTCAAAAGGGATACTAAAGTACATTGCGGTGAATGTAATTTGGCTACTCATTATGAGGATTAGTGTTGGAAGCTCCATCCAAAATTGCATCTGTTTAAGAACAAGAAAAAGAAAAAGGATATGTCTTTGCTTTAAAGTGAGAGTATTGGTTGCAACTTCGAGGTGGATGATACTTGGTGTTTTACCTTCATCAATAGAGAGGTATGTTTGGGTAGTAGTAGTGCTCAAGAGAGTGAACTTTCTAAAAATTTCCACATTAAAATTCAAATGAATAAAATAAAAGTGGATGTTCTTTTTGGTACTTATTCACAAGCAAATTTGATAAGTAAAGAGTTGGTAGACAAATTGGGGTTTGAAACTTACAAACATCCAAGGCCATATTCATTGGGTTGGGTAAAGAAAGGTGTGAGCATCAAGGTGAATAAACAATGCAAGGTTAAGTTTTTTATTAATTTTAATTTCATTTATGAAGTTACGGTGGATGTTTTTCCTCTTGATGTGTGTGGTGTAGTGTTCGGTAGCCCATACTAGTATATTCGGGATGCCATCTTCACGAGGAGAGCCAACCAATACCACTTGTTAAAGGATGGTAAGAGATACACCAATTCATACTATGAAGGAAATTCAAATATATCCTTGGTAAGTACCTTTGAAGCTAACAAGTTTATTGATGCTAGTGAGAAATTTGCTTTGCTTATTTTGAGATATATTCAAGATAAAGAGGTTGTAAATATAAATTATCATAATATGTTGACTAAAAAAGAGCATGAGCATATGGGAGAGATAGTACAATAGTTCAAGGAAGTTTTTTAGGAGCCTATAAGGTTGCCTTTGATTAGGTCTATCAAGCATGAAATTCATTTGTTGTTTGACAGTCCGCTTCCAAATCTTGGGTTATGTAGGCAGTCCTTAAAGGATGCCAATGAGGTAAAATAACAATTATAGTCTTTAATTAATCAAGGTGTAATTCATCATAATACTTCTCCATGTGGTTCTTGTATTGTTTTAGTACCTAATAAATATGGCACATGGAGAATGCATGTTGATTTTAGAGCACTTAATAAGACAACCATCAAGAATAGGTATCTTCCTTGGATTGGCGATCTTCTTGATGCACTAAGCTTGATTTGAAATTTGGGTATCACCAAACATGGATTAAGGAGGAGGAGATTTAGAAAACAACATTCAAAATAAGACAAGGGTTGTATGAGTGGTTGGTTCTACCTTTCAGGTTGTGCAATATGCCAACTACCTTTATCTAGTTGATGAATGAGGTAATGAGGTCATTTATTGATTCCTTTATCATTGTATATTTAGATGATATTATTATTTGTAGTAGAAATTTTATGGGTATGTTGAGCATCTTAAACAAGTTTTACAAGTGTTGAAGGAAAACAAGTTAATCTTAAATGAGAATAAATATAATTTTGCCTAACAATCACTAGTCTTGTTGGGGAATGTGGGAGATGCAGAGTTGATGGTTGATCCAAATAAGTTAGAGGCCATCATGAATTGTCCAAGGCCATATAATTTGAATAAGACATGATGCTTTATAGGTGTAGTCTAGTATTTGAGGAAGTTTATCAATAACTTCTCTTCCATAACCACACCTTTGCACGCCATTATAGCGGGTGATAAGGCTTTTACTCAGGGAAGAAACAAGAAGATGTATTTGAATTGTTTAAACATAATATTAGTAATGATACTTTTTTAGCTTTGTTTAAATTGTAACTACCTTTTGAAGTATAAATGAATGCTAGTCACTATGAAATGGGGTTTTTTCACTTCAAGGAGGCAAGCCAATATGCTACCATTCTGAGTTATTCCATGGTGCAATCTTGAATTATTGTACATATGATAAAGAATCATTTTCTTGTTTAAGTGGTTAAAAAATATAAGCACTATGTAATGGGTAAGGAGACTATTATCCATAAATATCACCAACCTTTTCAACATTTGTAATCTCAAACTAAACTTCAACAAGCTAGACACTATAAGTGGATGAGTTTCCTGCAACAATTTTATTTGATTATCAAATATAAGAAAGGTGGGACTAAAAAAATAGCTGACATGTTGTCAAGACCTCCTTTACTTATAACCATGGGCACCATAACTCTTATTGAACTTTTTATGTATGAATCTTATGTAGAGGGATATAAGCATGATGTAAATTATGGGGACGTAATTCTTCAAGAAAATAAGTCCCAATGTGCAGGGTTTGAGCCTAAGGAGGATTACTATCTTCAAGATGGATTTCTCTAAAATTTGGATGAGCTTTGTGTGCACAAGGAGGAAATAATTTAGTGGATGAGAGAAGCACATACTTCAAAAATTACAGGTCATTTTGGTATTACAAATACTATTGCTCATTTGCAGAGGTGTATTTATTCTCCTAATATACAAGTTGATGTTTTCAAATTCATAAAAGGTTGAGTTTTATGTAGTACAAGTGAGCCTATTAATAAAAGTTGGGTTTATATATGTCATTATCGGTTCCTTCTAGCCCATGGGAAAGCATTTCCATGGATTTTGTAGGCAAGTTGCCTATGTCAAGGAAAGGGCATGACTATCTCTTTGTAGTTGTGGACCAGTTTAATAAGATGTGTATTATTGTTCCTTGTAAGAAGACCCTCAAAGGATGTGATGCAACTAAGTTTTTTTTGTATAATGTGTGGTTTCACTTTGGTTTTTTTAGTTTGATTATTTTAAATCGAGACTCAAGTTTTCTTAGGAAGTTTTGGTCTACATTGTGGGAGAAGATGGATATTAATCCAAAATGATAAACTTCTTTTCATCCATAAACCAATGGACAGACTGAGGTTATGAATAGAAAATTAGTGCAATTATTGAGAGGGTACAATAGGAAGCATCCTAAGACATGGGATGCAAATTTGGTGTATATTCAACATTCTTATTTAAAAGGGTTGTACATTATTCTACTAATAAATCTACTTTTGAAACTTATGTTGGCTACTTACCTCCATGTGCATTTAATGTTGTTTTAAGATAGTCATACAAAGGCAATGGGAAATTGGATCTTGAGATCAACAAGGCTGAGAATTTTGTTGAGAAAATTTGGCTTATTCACCTCCAAGTGCAAAAGAGGTTGAAGGAGTCTCAATATAAGTACAAAGTGAGACATGAACAACACAGTGTTGGGCATAGTTTCCTTATTGGTGACAAGGTATGGTTGTACTTAAGTGGAGAAAGGATCCAAGGTACATCTAAGAAACTTAAGCCACTAAGGTTTGGTCCATTTGAGATTTTGGAACCAAGAATGCTTTTAGATTTGATTTGCCTCCTTATATGAAGATTTACTCATTGTCAATGTTGAGAACTTACATCTTTTTTAGCCTTGTATGCTAGATAATGAAAATGAAGGGTTCTTGTTTCCTTCCATTAAATACCTCACCCTTGATAATATGTTAAAACTAGAGGAAGATGTTGTTTTGAAGAAGGAGAGGATAACATGAAGAGGAGTGCAAGAATATTGGTTGATCGAGTTAAAAGGGAAGCTACCAGAAAATGCCAAATGGTATTCTAGAGAAGATGTGGGGAAGAAATTACCTTGCTTACAAAAGTCTTAAAGTTTTTAGGGACTTAAAAGCCTCAAGTTGGGGAGGTATGATCTAAAAAATAAATATTGTTTGTACTCAGTCATTTTTGAAAACTAATTCCACTATGCCCAATTGTATGTAAACATATTTGTAAACACTTATGTAAGACATTTCATGTTCAAGACTTCAGTTCAAGTACATAAAATAGTGTGGGGATGATTTGAACACTTTCACATTAATTAGGCAAGGATTTATTAGTTATAAAACTTCAAGGTTTTATCTAGAGGATGAAACTACCCCTACTTGCAAGGTGGTGATTACAAAACTACCCCGGTGGTTATGTAATCGCCCTTCCATAGAGTGATGAATCTGGAATCGCCAACATTTATAAGCAATTATTTTGTAACCACCCTAGTGGTTATGCCATCTGTAAATTGTGGTAGTTTCATCACCTTTGACAATGCGGGGAAGGGGAATAATTATATATGCTTCCTCTCCTTGTGTCAATTCAATTTAACTTCTTTGCAAGTTATATGGTTGAAAGCGCCTATAAAAGAGTCTTGACAAAGCAAAGAACACAACAGAGAGGCAATGAGTTGTTTAGAAGTTGGATTCACATTGGTAATTTGACTTTGAGTCTTAGTTTCAGTTTACTCATTATTATTAGTTGTTCTAGTTAGTTTATGTGTATGGAAGTTTTAAGAAGAGTCTTGTAAGTGCAACACATGAATTGTGTATGGGTTTGGATAGAATTGTATTGTGTATTTTGTCCATATAGGCCATTAGTAGTACCTTGTATATAGTTTGCATAACATATTGGAAAGGGGAGTGTGTTTGCTCTCCTATTAGAGTTTTTCCCAAATTGATTTTCTCCAAGGTAATCCTTATATCACATGTGTTTTGATTATCTCTCTCACTCTTTGTTTATATTATGTATAATACTCATTTCATTCCCAAGCATGTTTTCAATTTTTTTTGCATATCATAGTCTTGGAATTAATTTTTCAACAAACTAAGTTTGTATTATCTGTGTTGATGAAGCTAAGAGTGGAATCTCCACCTAGCTTACGAATCATTTGATAATGCAAAGCATAGGGAAGACATCTACATATCTAACCCTTGGATCCTAGGGTGAGTTAGTTTGTTTATGACACCCTGAGAAGAAGGCTTTAACCCTAAATATGTGGATTTAAACAAAGTCCTCATTTGGACGTAGCTCTATGGTCATCCTTCTAAGAAAAAAGAATAAATATTTAAATAAATTGGAGATCAATTGGGGGAATATATTTGCACTGCAAAATCCATAGATGTTGGACTATCAATAGTTTATGCTTGAATTTATGTCAACATGGATATTTCCAATCTGTTGCCCCTGGAAATTGGATTTAAATCTGAAACTAGGGAATGGCTTCAAGACTTGGATTTCAAAAATGTTCCTTTCAAATGAAGAAATTTCCATTCTTATGGTAATTTTGGTAGAAACTATCCAAAGCAAGCATTGAAGGAGGATAAAGGAGAAAATGGATTCAATGAACTAAATAAAAAGAATAGGGGAAAAAGGGGGAAAAAAGGAAGCCAAAGGAGGTAAAGGAAACAAATATGGCACAAACTATCAATAAATTTGATATTCTTTAAGGAATAGAGGTTAAAGCTAAAACCTCATAATTAACTGGGCTCATTGGTGTCTCCCAGGTTAAAGAAATTGCTCCTGAACAACCTAACATTTAAGGCTTTGATCAAATTTTAGGTGGGTTTCAATATTATGAACATTTGATCTGCTTAGAAGCTCGGTAAAGGGTTTTAGAAGAAGGGTAAACAATAGGATTAGATGATGATCACGAGGAAGATGAGTAACCTGTTGAAGGATTCAAAGGATTTTTCCAATCTTAGATTAAACATCTGCTCAACAAATTAGGTATGACCAAGCTTGAAACGTCTAACCTTGATATAAAATGCATTCAAAGTGGCAAAAACAATCCGAGAAGACCTCATCACTCCAATTTCATAAACTTGGAAGCTCAAATTAACATTGCAAAGGGATTCAAAAAGCAAATTTTAGAAATGCTTTCTAAACCCCAAGAGACATTCCTCAAATAAAATCAAGATCCAAACATTCATGAAGAGGATGAAAGGGGAAAAATGAAGAAGGATCTTAGTCTGTAGTAAAATCCACTATGAAATAAATCTCAACACTTAGGGGGATAAGCCTCTTACCCATAATAGTAGTGGGACTAAACCCCCTGAATGTTAATTATTTCTTGGAATTTAGGGGGCTTAATGCCTCGCATAAGCATAAGATGATGAAATTGTTTATTCATTCCAAAAACCCTGATTTGATCCTTATTCAAGAAATACAAATGGATGTTTCTCTTTGCTTTGATTGTATTAAAGGCATCTGGAGAAATTGTATATATATAGTAAAAGACTCGCTTGGATCCTTTAGAGGAATTTTTATAATTTGGAACCCATTCATGGTTTTAGATACTCTTATGGATGATTGTGTCAACTTTCAAGGAGTCATATTTGATATTATTGGGTTTGATCAAAGCTTTATATGTACCAATGTCTATGGACAAAATACTAGTGTTGGATGAAGAATTTGTTGGTTATCCTTAAAAAAACTCAAAATTTTATACCCTAATGAAAATTAGATTATTGGAGGATATTTCAATGCGGTCATCTCTCCCTTGGAAAAATCTGGAGGCTTTGGTACTCTCTCTCCTTTTGCTTCCAATTTGGCCCAATTTATTGAAAACATCTCTACTTTTGATGCTACACCCAAATCAAGGTCTTATGATTGGTTGAATTATAAAATTGGTGATGCCTTCATTGTTGAAAGGCTTGATAGATTCCTCTTAATTATTGATTATATCTAGCAGGACTGTTTATTTGAATCAAATATTTCACTTGAAGCCACCTCTAATACTAGCCCATTAGTTTAACCATCTCAGAGGTATCTCCTCCATGTTTCAGGTCCTTCAAATTTGAACTAATGTGGGCCAAAGAGCACGCCCTTTTTGTCAAAATCAAAGATTGGTGGGATTTTTTCATCACTAAGACAAGCATGAATAAATTGGTTCAAAAGTTGAAAATGGTCAAATCTCAGCTTAAAGTCTAGAACAAAAATGTTTTTGGTAAGATTTCTGATAAAAAGTTAAATTTACTGAACAAGATTTCAAATTTAGAAAATAGTATACTTCTAAATGGAATGATAAATGATCTAAAGGTAGAGGAAAATAAAGTCATGGGTGATTGGAATAGATTATTTATTCAAGAAGAAATGCACTAGAAACAACAATCTAGAGTCAAATGGTTAAAATGAAATATGAACACAAGGTATTTTCACAAGACTATTGTTATGAGGAGGATCTATAAAAGGATTTCCAAAATTATAACACTTGAGGGAGTATTGGAAAAATAAAAAGGAAGTTGAATGTTTCTTCAAAGGGATTCTTTCTGAATCAAGAATCGACAGTCACATGTTAGGGATGAAATCCTTAGCCAAATCCCTTCCCTTATTTCAGTGGCTAACAATCTTTCCCTTAATTGCTCCAATATCTAATGAAGAAGTCAAATTAGTTATTTTTTCCTTCAAATCATACCAAACTTTTGGCCCAGATGGTTTCCCTATAGGTTTTTATCAAACATACTAGGATATTGTTGGAAAAGATGTCATTGTTATAGTTCAAGAATCTAGCAATTCTAAGAAGGTTATGAAATAGATGAATTCCACTTTCATAGTGCTCATACCAAAAAAAGAAGATGTTAACTACTTTGATTCTTATAGGCCAATTTCACCATGTAACGTTAGTTACAAAATCATTGCTAAGGTTATGGCCAACAGATTGAAAAAGCTTCTGCCCTAAATAATTTCGATGGACCAAGGGGGATTTATGCCCAAAAGACAAATTCTTAATGGCATCATCATCACTAATGAGTTGGTTCTCTCGATTTACTATTAGAATCGAAGTAACATACTAATAAAGCTTGACATGAACAAAGCTTTTGACATAGTTAATTGGTATTTCATTCTTAGCATTCTAGAGAAATTTGGCTTTGATCATCTTTGGAGGGATTAGATTTTTAGTTGTATCAACACCCCAAAATTCTCAATCTTAATTAGCCATGAGCTTGTTGGTTTTTTTGGAGCTTATAAAGGTCTTTGCCAAGGTGATCCTCTTCCTTTGTTTGCTCATAATTGTTGCAGAAGCTTTGAATAGATGGCTCTCCCATCTTAAAAGCTTAAATGTTTTTAATGGTGTCATAGTGGCTTCTAATGCACCCAAAATCACCCACCTTCAATTTGTTGATGACACTGGACTTGTTGGAATTGCCTCCATTGAGGAAGCTCACACTTTCAAAAAAGATTTAGAATGATATGAGCAAGCTTCTAGTCAGTACGTCAACAAAGAAAAGTCCAATATTTTATTTTTTAAGACAAACAAGATGCTCAAACTACCATTTGTAGAATTATTCACATTAACCCTGCTTTTCTCCCATGTTCTTACTTAATCATCCCTATTTTTGCTAGGAGAAACTCCTCTAAGTTATGGAAATTGATGATTGATTAGACTCTCTGAAAGCTGGAAGGTTGGAAAGGAAAATGGTTTTCCTTGGCTGGTAGAATTCTACTTATCAAATCTTGCTTGCAAGCTATGCCCATTTACATGATGTCAATTTTAGCTATCCTCTCTAAAATTGAAAAGTGCCTAAGATCCATCCAAACCAAATTTATTTGGGGTGGAACAAATGAAGTGAGAAAACTTCCTCTAGTTAAAGGGACAAAATTGGTCTCCCTCATGAATGGGGAAGCCTTGGTTTTTGGATAAATAGAAATATGAATCTCGCTTCGGGGGCTAAGTTGGTTTGGAGACTTTACTTTGAAAAGCACTCTCTTTGGAGCATCATTCTCAGATGAAAATAACTAGACAATATGCTTCTTGAAATAATTTTTACAATTCACTCTCATAAGCATGGATCTCGTGCTTGGAACTTGTTGGTTAAAACTCTTTCCATCATTAAAACTTTGTTAAGACAATGCATGAAAATGGAATAAGGCCAAATTATGAATATATTTCTGGATCAGTTTGTCCCCTTTAAGTAGTCTAAACAATCTTCATGGTATGTTTGTCTGGTGCATGGAGCATGTTGGAGTTTATGTCAAAGATTGCTTCAATCTGGACAAAGATGGTTAGTTGAATTTTCAAGTTCCAAGGCATCTTATGAATGAAAACTTGTCCCTATTAACTATTCTTCATTATTTTCAATTTTCAAAGTAGGAAGATAAGTTAATTTGGATGGGCTCCCCAAGTCACAAGTACAATGTGAAAGATGGATATAAAATTTCAATGGCCATGAACAATCAAGATTTTGATTATTTTCCAGCTCCTCATATTCGGTTTAAATAAATCCTTCCTAAATCAAATGATTTTCTATGGATAATTTTTTAGGATCAGATCCTTTCATAATTCAATCTCATAAAGATAGGCTTCCAAGGTCCCTGTTGGTGTGTTCTTTTCTACAAGAATGAAGAAGACTATGATCATCTGCTCATTCACTATCAATTCTCTATGAAAATTTGGAACTCCCCCCTCAAAAGATTTATTATTAGTTTTATTTTCCTGAAAGTAGTAAGAGATTTAATCTCAAGATGAATTTTAAAGCTCAAATCTTCCCCTGCTTCAACAAATTTGGAGTTCTCTTCCAATGCTTGTTTATTGGAACCTTTTGCTAAAAATAAATATGAGAATCTTCAAGAACAAATCAAAATATGAATTCTTCATCATCACCTCCATTTTGAACATTCTTGGAGAGCTTCTTGCCACTTGGCCTCTGCTCATTCACTATCAATTCTCTATGAAAATTTGGAACTCCCTCAACAAAAGAATTAATCTTAGTTTTATTTTACTAAACAATCAAAGATTTAATCTCAATATGGTTTTTAAGCTTAAATCTCCCCTACTACAACATATTTGGAGTTCTCTCCCAACTCTTCTTTGCTGGAACCTCTGCCTAGAAAGAAACAGGAGAATATTTAAGAACGAATCAAAAGATAAATTCTGTCCTTGCCTCCATTTTGAAGATTCTCAGAGAGCTTCTCGCCACTTGACCTCCAAAATGTAGTAAAATTATTCTTGAACAATACAATTTCCTCCTTAATTGGAAAGATACCCTTTCTACTCTCCCTGATAATAGGATTAATATAATTTCTAGGGGACAAACTCCAATTTGTTGGAATTTTGATGAAGCAACATAGGGTAATTCAAGTTGGACTGGGGTTGGAGGCATTTTCAAGGACTCCAAAGGATATTTTCTTATCAGTTTCAATGAAACTTTGGGTCAATGCACAAACAATCATGCTAAAGCCAAGGCCCTTTGGAGGAATCTTTATTTGCAAAATAACTGGACTAATATGGGTATTGAGGGTGATTCTCAATGAATTGTGGAAGCTACGAAGACATGAAACATTAACAATTGGAACCTTTCCAACGTTATAAATGATTGCATGAAATTCTAAGAAAGCTTTAATCATTTTACTCTTCACCATTCCTATTGGGAAGGTAACTAGGTAGCTGACCACTTCGCAAACCTTGGTGTCAACCTAAATTTCCAAGATTGTTCTTTGGATCATATTTCATTGCCAAATTTGGATAGCAAGGCCAAGAATCTAGTTGCTAAAGAATGCTCTCAGTTTTCATTTATTGACGTCACTTATGACTAACAATGGTAATTTTGGTCACATCTTTTCCCATAGTACTAGGCATCCTCTTCGGTGGCTAAATGCCATCATGACTTGGTGTGGCAAAAGGGTTGTGTGGGGTCCTTTCTTATCTTCTACCTCCCTCCTATCTTTGTCATTCTTGACAAATGGTGGCTAGTGGAGTGGAATTCAAAGGCCCTGTGCACAACTGTTGTTATGGAAGACCCCTCAGAGAATTTGGGCCCCTCTAAGCGAACCATATAGAGCATGGGCAAAGACATGACAATAAACACAGTCAAGGAAATGAATTCCGATTTGGTGAACAAATACTCTTTGAATGATGTTCATCATTTCTTCTTGGGTCCAACAAATGACCTCAACCTGAAGCATTTACTAAATTCAAGCATTTTATTGGACAAGAGTACTAGGATCACAACCAAGAATGCGCTGAATTTTTGGCAATCTACGCTCATTGAGGGTGTCAAAGATGAGAAATTGCTCAAGTGGATGGCCACCAACCTTCTTCATACTCAGTGTTCGACAAGGCTTGGTGGAGGTGTCTTAGTGGATTTGGTTATTCAGAGTATGGAGGATCCAAGGCAATCCACCCCCAGGCTAGATACTCTCAAAGTGACACAATTGAATGGGGTTTAAACTGCTCTGTTTGGTGCCAATAACATGCTAGCGGTATGAGGATGTTGAGTAGTTTGGTAGTGAGATTGTCATTAGGATGGACCAATTATGGGAACTTCTGAAAGCCATTGCTATTGATAACATTTCTCAGTGCGAAAAGCTGAATGCTATTTGCACAAAATTTGGCATCCTTGTCTTGGGCAATGATGATTCCAAGCTCGCTGAATCCCTAGGGGCTCTGATTATTGAAGATGAAACTAGCAAAAATGGTCCTATTTTGGTGGTTTCTAGCTCCTCTAAGGGGGATTAGTTTCATTTATACTAATAAAGTTTGGGCTCTTTCTATAATAACGAAAGATAATGATGTTTTGATCATAATTCAACTTGGTGATGGCGTTCATCACTTATATACTCTTAATTTTATCATGAATTTTGGTTATTATATTAATAAAGGGATTAACGCCTTTTTAATCTATAGGAAAAAAACATAATATATATAATTATATATAAATAGTATAATAACAATAATATTTTTATTATATTACATAAATAATTAATAATGTATAATATTATAAATAAAAACTATATATATTATTAATTATCAATAAATAACAATAATAATTTATATAATTATCCATATAATATATAATAACACCCTGGCATACCCTGGCATTGCCATTCATCATCATCACTCGGTTCACCTTCAAATTTTTCACAACATATATAATTTGGCGCCAAAAAAAAATGCAGTTATAAGCTAAACAAAATTCCTGTTGGTTGGCATATCGTTATTTTCCCCACGATAGCTGAATGCATTCGGATCTTTTCCATACGTTCTGGGTCTGGCACTGCAATTTCCAGGTAATTATTTAATTTTAATTTGGTTCCGATTTTTTCAACGGTTTGTTAAATTTTATAAAAAAAATCGAATTGTAGCAAATCTGGCGGCTTGAATTCGATTTACATAGTTGGAATGAGTGCTCAATCCCCCCACTAGCCTGTAACCTGGGGAACATGTTAGGAAGGTTGTGGTAGGGTGTTGAAACATGCCTAAAATATACCTTAAAGGTTGTCTCAGGTCACAGCCATTTCAGACAACAATTTAGTGTATGAAACCTCTTTTGTTGAAGTCCGCAATGAAATTTCTTCCTTGGCAGGCTCGAGAATGTCTGAAATTTTGGTTACATTTGTTAGTGTGTGACCCAGATTCAATCCCCCATTGTAATAAAGGTACTGTACAGTTCAGCCCTCACAGTGCAGTAAGACATGCCACAATTTAATCCTCACACCGGGGTAAGATACCTCACAGTTTCATCCTCACACCGGGGTAAGGCACCTGGAGCTTCAACCTCACATTGCGGCAAGGCATCCCACAGTTTCACTCTTGAACTACAATTAAGCACCCACCATTTTCACTTGCAGACGGCAGTAAAGCAACCCTATAGTTTTACCCTTGCACCTCAGTAAGGCAATCCACACTTTTACCCTCGCACCGTTGTAAGGCACCCCACAGATTCACCCTCATACCTCGGTAAAGCACCCCCAATTTCACTCCTATGCTGCAATAAGGCATCCTTCATATTTACTCCCATCCCAAAATGAGGTGGTCCACAGTGCCAGTATCATTTGTTGGTTTCAAAAGCGTAACATGCCAAATACAGACGGAGAATGTGATCGTTAGCCTAATAGCCTGGGTATAAACAGGAGATAAGGCCAATATATAGTCTTAAATACAGAGCAAATGGAAGCCATATGTACGGGAACACTTGTTGAGCTATTTTAATTTTGAAATGTTCTCTTCAAATACTGTAGGTCAAACTCCAAGTCATGGCCCTGTGCAGTAAAGCTTATCGATGGTGAAGGCTTGATTTTTAATGCAGTGTCAGAAAAAAGTCTAAATAATCGTGACCTTTTCAGTCAATTGCAAATTTTCATATTTATTTCTTTGAATAGATTGCTCATATTTTCCCAAAGTTTGCAATTTCGATTTTTTCCTGATCAGAATTTTTAGGACCCTTTTAGGACATGTAAGCAATGCACTAGTCTCTAACTTTGAAGCCTTAGTTCACTTGCCAAAGACTTTGTCATCTGCTATTTAATCGCTCTTTTCTCTATTAAGTCCCACTGTCTGCTTGCAAAAAGCTTGTTCAATGGGAAACACTTTTTTTCTGATCTGGTTATAACTGCCTGGGACAGCCCTATCCTTCTCTCATTCATTAACACTTTAAATTTGAAGTGTGATCACTTCGTTATACAGCTTGATTTTTTGTTTTTCAAGTCTACAACGATGGTAGTGCTGCAGCTGAGTGGAATGTCAGCTCAATTCTGGAGAGAAATGTTGATAATATGCACGTGACAATTTTTTTTCTTTGACAGGCTTTTACTGTTTGCAGGTACCCAAGCCTGTACCTCTCCAAGAGGCGTCGTCCTTTTCAAAATTCTCCAAACCCTTATAGATTTGAAATATATATCCCTTTGCCAAGCTAAAGAATACCAGTGCCTCTTTCCCAGAATTTGTCATTCTTGAACATATTGTCGCAAATTTCTTATATAGGAAGTCGTGGCTTCTTTTTACTTGATCCGCTCTTTTTAATTCTTTCAGAAATATACCTATTCCTGCACTTACTTTCCTGAATTGAGTAGAGTCGGTGGATGGGAATAAAATCATTTGATTATAAATGATGAAACCAATTGTCTTTATGTTTGTATCTCCAAGTTCACAAGGCCAATTGCAATTTCTTGCTATCTCTGAGTTGTGTAGAAAGGCACTTGAACAAATCTCCAACATTTTTATGCTAAAAAATGAAGACACTATTATAATAAATTCTGGAAATACAGATATTGTGAGGTCCACGGTTGAAGTCATGCCCCTGACCAAGATTGCCTAAACCGAATCTACAGATTTCTCCTTCAGAAAAATTACATTCATTGGAAAAATTGGTCATAGATTAACTGTAGCCACTGTTGGCAGGCATGAGACCCGCTTCTGGGATTCTATACAAATATTGAAAGCAAAACTCCAAAACTCTCAAAACAGCAGAGCTAGTATAAACGCAGGACTGGAATTTCTTTCTTTCACATAGATAGCAGAACGGTTTCCCAGAGTTATCATACCACTATATTAGCTACAAGTACCACTACAATTCATGCCAAAACAGATAATGTTTTACATGAAAATACCAGATATTGAAAAAGCATATAAAATTAGGAAACAGCTAGGTTCCCCATACACCTGGTTCCACATTGCCTTAATTAAGGGTTCCGAGGCCAAGGTGGTTGGAGCGGAACTGTTTTACAATGGCTTCCACATTCACTTTGGTGCCTCTCCTTACAAGTTCAAGGACTGCCTTCTGCAAATCAGGAACATCCTAAAACAACCAATGATCTAGATACTGGGAACCACCCTCCACACACTGAAGCTGATGAGTGGATGTCGATAATTACAACATTCTACAGAATTTGAACTCCCTCTCCTGTTGCCTTAAGACTTGGAAACCGAGATTTTGATTAGAAGAGTATATTACCGCCATTGCCATGAGTGCCTGAGCTCATAATGACATGTTGAAGATCATGCACTTTTCTTTCCAGAAGCAGCAGGATTGTGTTGTGGTCAAAGTGAATATTCTTGTTGGAATCAAGCAGCACCCAAGGAAAGCTTCTCGGTAGCAATATGAATCATAGAAACTGTAGAAATTCGAGAAGAGGGCATTGCACCCTCTATTGTTGTTCCCTAGCTCTGCTGGATCTGTCCACTGAAGGTCCTCACAATACAGTCCTCATCATGATCCTACATCTTAACAGACTTTCCTTTCTTCCTCCACTCACTCCCCAAGATTAGCAATGCGGTTTAGCTGAAACATGAGTGGAGTTTGTTTTTTGAAGTGGGATTGACAAGTTTCCCGACTTCCAACTCTTGGCTTGAGAGCCAGTATTATTTTCATGTGCTGCCCCTTTTGCCAGGACTGCAAGAGCTCCAAACTATGTATTCACTAACAACAACAAAACAGGAAACAATACTGCTCGACAGAGAGGAGGAGCGAAAAACTGTTATTAATATACACAAACTGCCTGAGCTCAGACAAGGACAGCTGTGCATGAGGCTGAAAATTCAAATCTACTATACTGTTCTATAGTTAACCAATTGACATGCTTGGTAGACTTTTCACAGTATACTGCAGTTTGAAGGACATTCATTAGTTTAATGGTGACATTACAATCCATGATATTCAAACAGATAGTCCCAGATATGAAAAGACTATTCAGAGTTGACACCATAAACTTCAAGTCTTGAGAAACTGAAATGAACATCCTGGACAATAAGACCGATGAATAGGTGGCTTTCTTGATTAATTTCACACTCACCAAGATAATTTTCATGATACTATGAATTGACAAATAATTTATGGGCATAAAACAAAATCCATATCTAACCTATCCTTCCCTTTTCCAATATGAATTAGGTCTTTGGGACCAAGACCATGACTATTATCATTCTTATTGCTAGAGATTAAACTTCCGAGGGATAGGATGGTTGCAACCTTATCTAACCTTAGCTTCAGGTCTTTCAAGTTAGGGGGATATTCATTCCATGAGTAAAGTCTGTTAAGTTGCCATCATTAAGTTCTTTATTTGCATGGGTTCCAATTAGATATAGCTTGCAGCACCTTCCTCCACATTCTTATACATCTAAGTGAGTACCTCTTCTTATTTTTAAGCATCACAGGGGAAATAATCTCCATGGTATTTTAACTGCATAGTGGATTTCAAAAGGATGATTTGAATATTCGTAGTCTTCACTATTGGTTTGCTCCCAAAGTGTGATTAAGGGCAAAGTCTACCAAGTCCAACCTCTCTTGTTTTATCCAAGAGGTAGATCTTATTATAATACGGTTTTATTCCATGGATGGCTTTTTTTAATCGTCATTCTATTCTCCCTCGATGATATGGATTCATTCTTTATTTTATAGAAACCAATTTTACATTGAAAACAAGAAACAAAGAAATTATATTAATGTCTGTGAATGGCCAAAAGTAGGTCAATGGGACTTGAGAATACATCCAATTACAATAGAAAGTGCTAGGGTAAAACAACCCTTGGATCAAAAAGTAACTAAAAATAAAGTACTAAAGCATTGGAAATAAATAAGCGGGGTAAACCCGAAGGAGTAAAGCCCCAATCCATATGGTTAAAGTACTAGTACAAATAGCCATGCAGGGGCGGGGGGGGGGGGGGGGGGGGGGGGAACAAGATCCCCCAAAGGGCACAAGCTGGTGAAAGTTGGAAAGATTGGATGCTAGTCCCATCAGGCATCTTTGTCAAGGTCCAGTCTAGAGGAATCATCTATGTCATCATTTATCATTATGAAAGGGCCAATGCATGATCTAACAATGCTCGTTGGGGATTGTCCAAGGATGATGGGGCAAGGTTGGGTAATCCTAGGAGGAAGCGTAACACTCCCCCAAGAACTTATCCTAACATCCAAGGTCAAAGAAACTCTAGTGGCAGCGAAGAAACTCAAGAAGGAACAAATCCATGATGTCAAGAGAAAATGTGTTTGGGCACCCTAATACTAGTAGTGTGCAAATATGATTGTTGCCTCATTGAGCTACCCCCTTTGTTTGGGAAGGAGTAGTATCCAAAGGGTGCTTGGTACCATTGACCTCTATGATGGGCTAAAAGAAAGAGGTGATTAGCTTGGGAGCTTTAGGGGCCCCTGGTAGGGTCTCGTGTCGAAGGGTGATAACCTTTCGAAGAAAAAAGACCAAGAATTGTTGGCCAAGGTGTCGAAAGAAAGTGGATAGAGAGTTGCTCGAGTCTCTATAAAGACAATGGTATCTCCCAAAAATATCATGATAAATTGGGCACCTTAAAATGAAATGCTCCTCACTCTCCACCTCATGGAGGGATAAAAAATGACAGGTCCGGTCATGATGATCAATCTCAACTTACAACTGGTGGGAGCACACCCTCAATTACTCGAGGGGAAATCTCAAGCCATGTACCAATGACACTGGAGATGGTTAGGGTGGCAATTGACACCATCCACCACCTGCAAGAAATGCTCAACATAAAAGGCAAGCTTGGGGTTGAGCAACTGAGGAGGAGAGGTCCAAGTGACTTAAAAGATTGGGTAATCACTCTCACTTGTCTTATTTAATTCACATAGGGAGCGTATTGTCAAGCCTAAACTATTTATAGGCATAGAAGCCACATCTGAGGGGTGTATGTTCCACCAATTTTCACTTGAGACTTTGATCCGTGCAACTCCCAGGAGGTGCATGAAGGACAAACGACAACTATTTAAACTAGATGGATTTGTTCAAATAGAATTGTAGAATTATATAACATGCCATAGAATCTAAACACAATGCGGAACAACAATTACACATTCAATCGAAAGAGATTAGCAGAATAATGCTACTTTTATCCAGTGGAAAAAATAGGGTATAGGTACATATGTGTAAACTATACAGTAAGACTGAGAATGAGGATTGCCATGATCAAAATGGAGGAGACATTTCCTAAATGATTTGTCTAGATTGTGATGATTAGAAAGGATGAGAACGAGGATTCATGTGATCAAAGAAGGGGAAGACACTTCCAAACTGATTTGCCTAGACTAGAACGTGATACAATGATCAACAACTATTAGATATTCAAGGTGTGCTAACATGTGAGCTAAATGACCATGTCCATTCATTTTGTTGCCCTTAGGTCAAATGGATGCTTATATACAACATTACAAGAGCATAGCTATAACAAATAATTATTACAAAAGAGGAAGGTTACAAGAATGGTCATCTTCTATCCAAGGGACGGTTGGACTTCTGGCAGGCACGGTGGTTGGGCTTTCGAGTGTGCGACATTTTGATAGGTACTTTGACATGGCACGAGCTCTTGAAGTGCCACTTGGCATAGCGTAACATGGTGCAAAGTGTCCACGTGGCCGTTGAGTCATGTGCATAATCTAAGTGTTGTGTGGTATGTATCTTGGCGTTGTGCAAGCATGCAAGGGTGTCACAGAGGTTGCTCGGGGGGCACGCACTGTTGTGGTCATGCATAGGCTATGCAGGACACACGAGCATGCATGACAATGTGTAGTGTGCACAATATTTCCTTAGTGTTTTGCCTCATCTCACGATGTTCGAATCAAGCTGATCAATACCTAGGAGAATCGCCAGTAAGCTGAAACGATGGTGCAAAGGTTGGTGTGAACATCAACTTGTAGTAGTCCTTGGTGTCATGCACTCCCTCGGGGTGTGCCAATTGAGTGAAGAGTTTCTCAAGGAAAGCTGATTGTGATGCCGCTTATCTAGGATAAGCCTTTCAAATGGTGCACACCAACTTGGAGTGGCATAGTATTTTGCATGTGTGTGGAATGCATAGAGTGCACAAAGGATGTGTTGTGTGGGATGCAAGGTTGTGCCGAACAATGTTGAGATTGATCATCAAAAATTTGGCATAGGGTGTTGCCTTGCAAAAGAGCGTGTTTCCCTTCAACCTCGCCAGGGCTAGCCCTTGACACTTATGTGCTTCGTACCTATCAGGTGAAGTGCACAATGCTTTCTTTTGAGCTATGTGGTATGTTCCTTGGTGCTGCATAGAATGCACATGATGCTGGGAGTTGCATGGAGGTGTTAGAAGTGCGACATTGCACTTATACTTGTCTATTGATCTAGGAATGCCTATAAGATCGTGTGAATGTGGCACAAAATACTTTGCAAGTGACACCAAATCGATAAAAGTACTGAAATGAGAAGTTAGTCTTGAGGGACCCCTCATGTGTTCGAATCAAACCTGTACTTAGCCTTGTCTTGGTCAGCTTGCATTATCATATCAACATTAATGTGGAAAACATGCCGACTAGGGCTTGAACTCGAGTCATCATCAGGGCAATCGCTTCACCTTACCATTAAAACATGCCCCATCTACCAACGGATTGGGAGTGCTATCAACACCATGCTGATTAAGTTTAAGTATTCTTGTCAAAGTGATACAACTCTCCAATGGACTTTTTTTTGTCTTTTATTTGTTGATAAGCCAACTCCAGTACTTTCATCTTTGGATTTCAAATTTGAAAATATACTTAATTGGCTTTGATATGTCACCCTTTTGAAGCTGGGGCATCTTGTAAAATTTGGGGACTTATTTTTGAGCCTTTAAGAAGACATGTTTGACATTTGATTTTAAAAAAAATCTCCTATAGAGTCTTATAGGAAATTTTGAACAATTTTATTTGTGACACTGACTTTTGAAATTTAAACATTTTAAATAGAAGGGTGTCATCTAAAAATTGGACTTGGCTAATGTTTTTAAATGTTAGAGGTGATGTTGAAGCCTTAAATACAAGTCTTTGTTCTTTCTAAAACCCCCTTTATGGCTTTGTGATGAGATGCATATATCAATAGAAAATAGGGGACCTTGTTGAAAACTGCTTGATTTATTGAAGAATAGTTGTAACTCTGGCTAAAATTAAGTTTGTAGAAAATCTTGATTGAAAGCTTTTTTCACCTTATGAAAAGCTCTGGCCGTGTTCAACTTCAATTGATAGTGTTAATTATTTTCAACTTATGATGACCATATTGCTTCTTAGGCAAGTACAAGAATTCTAAATTTGCTTGTATCGAGAGAAAATGCATTATTTCCAAATAATAGACCTAAAGGGAGCTTGTTTTAGCTTGTTGGACATTGTCTTTGGAATCAACTTATTGTAAGTATTTTTGTTGTTTAAAAAAATAAGAGGGATTTATATTTCATAATTACATAATACATGAAATTGGCATCGAGACTATTTTTAGAGTCCATAAGTTCTTGATACTGTTAATCAGATCCTTACACATGTAAGTAATAGTCCTACCAATGCTCTTAACATTCCACTATACTACATCAGAATGCTTTTTAGAAAAAAAAAGATGTAAATATTGATGTACAAAAATTCCTAACTGGGAACAAGTTTTGACTCGCATCAACAAATTAAAATAAAACCATTTACAAGGGAGTGACCATTTCTTGCTGCATGGAGTCTTGTTTCACTGTTATCTCACTTGAAGGGAAGCTACATTTTGAGTTGTTACAATGGGAAGCTACCCATAGGTCATCATTTTAGGCTTATGATATGCATCAAGATTCATTTATTGGAAAAAATCCTTTTACCATGAAATGCAAGAATAAAAATGTTATAAGAGAATATATTTACCTTGATGTTGAAACCTTAAAACCTGAAGGATCATAAGCATATATATTATATATGTATTCCACCTTAACACTTCCAAACTAGTAGTTCATCATGAATGGTACTTGATCAACATGCATGCAGTTCTCTGCTTCTAATGGTAGCATTATCTAGGTCTCTTCCTTATTTTTGATGGACAAATAGGCCAAAATTTTAGCATATGCATAAAATGTAAGAAAAATATCTACCTAGAGATACAAAGACCATTGCAAATTTTAAGTGTCATTATTATCTAAACCTGTTATTCTACCATAACCATACCCTTTTTGATTTGTAAACTAGGTGGATATTCCACACTAAGTTCACCAACACGATACCTTTTCAGATAAAGGGTTGTCCTCAAGTTCTATGCCATAAAAAACACCCAAAATGTTGTTTTAAGATGTATCCCAGATCTTACGTATGTCATTTACAACGTACAAAAGAATATGCAACCCTTCACTTATTACATCCATAGCATATTTTCCTTCACTCTCTGAATATGCTACTACTCCATACATGGCTGAAATTGAAATGCTCTATATAGAAGTGCAAGACCAATGTGAAGTTCTTTAACCTTTATGGACAAGTACTATACTTGTGATACATGAATATTGAGCTCTCTTAAGCGTTTGTTATAATAGATTAGTTGCAAGAAACTGAAACATGCAATCAAAGGAAACAAACACATCAACAAAGAGAGATAATACAAGACATACTCTGGAGAAAGTCAATGTGAAAAACTTCAGCAAGCATGAAGCTATGCTTCCTCATCTCCACTTTGTTTTGCCCTTTACAAACTTTAGCCTTCTTAGGCTTACAAAGACACCAACCTCAAAAGTATTCTACCCTCGTAATGACCTCTGCACTGTTCAGTGGAAGACTTGCCTCTTCAGAAAGAGAGATTATGGAACTCAACTATCTCAGTTGTGTAGTCTTCAACTTAATCAAATACATGGAACAATGAGTTGATGAGGGAATAACTGAATGAATTCCTCAAATGCCTCTGTTTGAATGCTTGAAATGAACTCTACTGGTTCATATATATGCACAAGAACACCCTTTAGACTTGTACAAGAAGCCAAAGAGTAAAAAACCGAAGCCCAAATGCCTCTGTCTCTTGAAATTCCTATGTGGGCAAAATTGCTGCCATATGCAAGGAAACTGCTGCGACGGTTGTGAAACTGCCACTTAAGGTTGCTAAACCACCCCCCACATAAACCACCAGTTTTACAACTATGAAAGGTCCTCTAAATTTTAGAGGCCATAACTTTTGCATACAAACTCGAAATCACATGCTATTTTTTTTGAATTACATAACTATTTGAGAAGAATCCAAATATGTACTTTAATTGTACTTTTGATGCCAATCATATGTTGTTTAAGTCCTTACAACAGAAATTAGCTCTTTTCTAGGTCTTAGTGTGTTGCAAATAACCCTATTTGATAGTTGATTGTCTTACTAACTGAGTTGGATGATTTTCTTGATCCAATTTTCTGATCATACACCCCACCCCCCACCGTCTTGAATTTGAAGGCATTTGGTCCCACTAAAGCTATATACAAATAAGACTAGGATTTACCTTTTATCTTCTCAAGTGGGATACTAATTTTATTGTCCTTTTGGAATGTACCTTGTTCCTCTCTTAGAGAGTGACTGCCCAACTTTGTAACTTGCAAACTCAAGTTGATAAGGAGTCCATGACTCCTTCCAATCTTTGCCAACTGACCTTCTTGCACTCTTTGGTGTCTTGGTTTTCCTCGTGCCTATTTCTCTTAACCTCTTTCCTACAACACACATGCTTGTAGGCTAGGGTGAACCTCTCCATGAAGAGATTCTTATACATCCTCCTTGCTGCTCACAATTATTTTAACAAGTGAAGAAACATATTACATTATGTAGGTGGTGATACAACAAATCACTACGGTTACAAATTACCCTTATCTTGGGTCTTACAAGTCAACAATGTAACATACATGGATTGAAGCATATAATTTACAAAGTTGCCCATGTTTTGCATTTGAAAGTTTGCTTCAAAACAAATGCAACATGCATTGCATGAAACATATTCAATGAAGGAACATGGATGTCAAAACATACATCCATCACAACTAACAATCTTCTTGTGGAGTGCTACTCACCATGGACACACTTCTCACCCTTCATGGAAGAACCCTGGACTCATGAGCATGCAATAAGATGCCCAACAACAAGTCATACCAACTGCTGTTATATCAAAACCTATTTTGGAGAACCTACTGCAACCTTAATCCATGTGCATACAACAATTCAAAAGCATGCTACAAACTTGTTACAATTGTTTAAGGTTATCATGTGCATGCCAAAACCAATATAGGCATGCTATAATAGTTTTGATTTATGAAAACCAGCCTATACCTCCATGCTACAATCATGTGAGTTCTCAAATGCATGCTACAACATTGATAAACAACTAGACATGCTAAACATGATGTAATACTGAATTTGCATGGAGACGAAAAAAATCTCAACATGCTATCACCTTTGTGATACCTTGGCCTTCAACCTGTGCTTGGAGCTTTCTCAACATAGAGTGCCTCTTCCACCCATCTTGTCATATGTTACAAGAAATTAGTTAGGAAAACATGCCAACTTGCAAATCAACATGAACATGAGAATGTTGGAAATGATACAACCTCTTTGATGCAATGGGCTGCTCCTACATGTGCTTCTCAAACTGATTATATGGTTGCTCCATATCCACCCTTAATGAGTGACATTTCTCCATACTTTCTCATGCAAATGAGGTTAGCTTGCTTCTTTCAACAATGGAACATAACAAGTAATTTGGGGGTGCTTACATATGCATGCTAACCAACATCTTAGCTATGCAAATACTCTATCCATGAAACCAACAATAAAGACTTATCATTACCCACTTGTAATGGTGATGACGAATCCTCTATGCGTTGTTCCCTCTTGATGGTTTCTATCTTGGATAGCTTTTTAATTAGATGCAAATCAAAATCTGAGTTTTGCAACTATCCTTGTAAGGACCAATCTCTTACCATTCTTACCTCTTGGCAGTGGTGATGGATGCTCCTCTAGGGGCTGCTCCTACTTGATGGATTCTTCTTTAGATATGTGGGCTTCTTCTTTTGCTACCTCTTGTCATGGAGGTGCTTGAACAATTTCTTCATTTGCTATCTCTTGCTTTGTAGGTGCTTGAACAACTTCCCTCTTACTTGTAGATGCCTCTTCCTTCTTGGAATGCTCCTTGAAATTCTTTGGGTGAAGTTGTGGATGAAGCTCCCAACATTTTGCATGCCAATGGCCACTTATGTTGCAATGAATACAATGATTCCGACCATTCTCTTGGACAACATGCCCTTCTCCACGTTCTGATTTGGAGAGTGGTCTTTACAACTTGCATCCTCCTCCTTGAAGGACATAGGCTTCTTTTGGATGGATTTCTTCTTCCAACACATGGCCACACAATGTTTATTCATTCCACAGAAAAAACATGGATATGTATACCAACAATTTTGTGCTACAAGGCCACTTTTCTTACATTTAAAGCAAACAATGGAAGAGTTGTTCTTTCCATACCTTATTGGGATGCCCTTTATGCAAGCATGATGAAACGGTAATGTGTTACCTCCTTTGGGATGTTCACCTCTCTTTGGAGATGCTTTGCATTTTTATTTGATGCTCTTTCCATCATTGAAAGACTTTACCATTCATAGTTCCAACTTGCATTCACTCACATGGTCATGGAGTGACAATGTGCTATCTCCCTCTTCATGGAGGAGTTGTTCTCTTCTTGGAGACTCTTCTTTGGCTCTTTGAGGTGGCACAATGCTACCTTCCTCTTCATTAGAGACCTGCCCATTGTTTTGAGAATCAAACTCCTCATTAGATTTGACAACATAAGTGATGCCATTACCTTGCATGGCTGTTTTTATAGAGCTAGTGGCTTGGGCTCTTTGCTTTTTGAAGCTTTCCTTGATGCAACTATTTTGGAGCATTCTCTAATTCCTTATTTGCCACAACATATCTTAAACCTGCACATTGAGGCCTTTCCTCAAGCTTTATGCGATTAGTCATTCCTTGGCCATTGATACCAAGGCCCTTTGCATCATAACCCATCTTGATTAACAACTTAGAGCCAAATCCCTTAGTATGGCTCTTAAATTTATCAACGGAAGCATCTAGATCTTAATGGAAAGAAAGATAATATGGTGAAGTGCTTACTTTGCATGCCTCAGTCATGGTTTGTGCATCTTTGGTAGAGGACGGTCTTCTTTGTATGATAGATTCTTCTCTCTCTTTCACTCCCTCACCATCATCTTGTAACTTTGGCAACATCTCTTCTTTGGTTTGCAACTCACGTTGCAACTCTTCAATGGTACCCATAATAAATTCTACATGGCTCATCAATCTATCTTGCAGCATTTAATTTTCATCTTCCAAGTGTTGTCACATCTTTCGTAATTCAAAGTTTTCCTCTTGAATTTGTTAGTTAGAATTTTCAAGTTTTTGAAGTCTCTCTCTTTTCAAAGCTTTATCCATGGTTGAAATTTTGCAACCAAGAAACATGCACTTCCTTGTTAATAAACAAATATGAAAGAATATATAACACAATGCGGAAAAGTGTTAGCAAACCTTTTCAAGACAAAAATAAAACTTGCTTTAATACCAATTTGATTCGTAAACTAGGTGGATATTCCACACTAAGCTTCATTAACAAAAATTCTTTTCAGACAAGGGGTTGTCCTCAAGTTCTATGCCATAGAACAACACCCAAAATTTTGTTTTGAAATGTATCTCAGATCTTGTGTTTGTCATCTACAACATACAACTTCACATGCAATCCCCACATGCTACATCCATTTCATGCATTCTTTCACTCTCTAAACATGCTACTATTCCATACATGATTGAAATTGAAATGTTTGTATAGAAGTGCAAGACCAATGTGAAGTTCTTTAACCTTTATGAACAAGTACTAAGCTTGTGATACGTGAATCTTGAGCTCTCTTAAGTGTTTGTGATAATATACTATTTGCAAGGAACTGAAACATGCAATTGAATGAAACAAATACATCAACAAAGAGAGATAACACAAGACATACCTTGGAAAAACTCGATGTGAGAAAACTCTAGCAAGAGTGAAGCTATGCTTCCTCATCTTCACTATGTTTTGTAGTTTACAAGCTTTTACCTTCTGAAGCTTACAAGAACACTAACCTCAAAAATGTCCTACACTTGTAATGCCCTTTGCACTGTTCAGTGGAAGTCTTGCCTCTTTAGTAAGAGAGACTACTCTTTAGTAAGAGAGACTATTGAACTCAACTATCTCAGTTGTGTAGTCTTCAATTCAATCAAATACATGGAATAATGAGTTTGTAATATCCCTTTTAGGGCAAATTTATGCAATTTTGGAATTTCAGTGAAACCCTAACATGAAAGTACATAATTCTGAAAATGATCCATAAAACATGATAGGAAAAATATAATCCACATAAAAACCTTCGAAAAAGAAAGAAATTCAATTTATTTGATGGTAGAACCCTTACATCATCAAATTTGGTTTTTTCAACAAATTCAAAGCTTGTAAATTAAATAATTTACAACTGATTATACAAATACAAACTCAACAATTATCAACCAATCGGATAAGGCCAAAGTGGAACAACCTTCGAATCTTCCCTCCTAGGGTGATGTCAACCCTCCTAAGGCTAGTAAAACATGTGAATGACTCCTCTAGGTAGGTCACCCACCTCCAGTTGCCTCCTAGCTATTGTGTCCACGTCCAATTGATGCCCTAGCTGTTGCTTCAACCTCAAATGGATACTCTAGCTATTGTGTCAACCTCAAATGGATGCCCTAGCTGCCACACCATGTATAAGTTAGACCCCTGTGCCTTATCCAACAATCCTTCACACCCAATATGACCCCTGAATGAAGCCATCACGCAGAAGTTGGGGGTTACTGTCCCTAAGATCTGATTACCAAAGAGCGTTTTCATCCTGAATGGTTGAAAATAGAAGCAAACTGCTCAACTTATAAAATATCAAAAAATAGATGAATGATAGATACTCCAAATGAACCCCTCCATCTGCTTTTATACCTTTCTACTCCAACTCCAAACTTACTTTATTTTAATAATAAAACATAACTTGCCAACAATAAGTTACTTTTGGCCAACTTAGTCATATTATTATTTTTACTTTAAGTATTTAAGAATACTTTTTATTTTAATAAGAATAGTATTATTAAGCTGTCCAAAAGATTAAAAATGGTCGGGCCAAAGTGATGAGACATGTTGTAGTGTTCATAGAGTTGGAACCCTGTACCTATCAAATGAGATAGCCCCTGTCAGAGAACATAGTGGGATATATCTCCAATGGATACTGAATACAATTCATCTTCAAGATGATCCTCCAAAATTTGTTGATGCCTAAAGGCACCCACAAATTCCCATAAGACTGAAAGATGTCATATGTTCTCCCCATTGTGCAGCTGCTGTCCCACTTGGCTCCTCCCACGCAATGAAGGATTTGGAATACCCAACCCGAGTTCCAATGGATCCTTCCATGATTTGGTGAGCTCCTCCCAATATATGGTGAAAATCAGACTGTGGATAGGCTGGGGGCAAGTTACAACAACCACAAATCACTTGGAATTCCATCCAAATCAGCACTAAGATGGCTGGAATGATTGTCTTCCATAATAGAAACTCTCCACTAACATTACCATGCAAGGATCTCCTCTCAAATTGCACAAATGTACAGCTGTTTATGACTGAAAATATTAAGACCATCAATATAGAAATGATGTAACAACCATACGTATGACAAACCCATGCAACAATCAGTAATGTGATTGATATAGAAGCAGTAGGTAGCCATACAAGGACTGAAAGCTCTCCATTAGTCATCACCAACTGGAAAATACTCTTTCCCATGATTGGAATGTCATGTCCCCTTTTTCGTGGACATTGACAGACTTGATGGTTAGCCTATTATACGACCTTCGTAGGCTAATTAGGATGGATAGAGGGTCATAATGGAGCTTGGCTTGACTTTGATTCGCAGAATTTCTACATTTGGTTTTCATTCCGGTTATTTCAGACGCATTGGGCCTGAGCTCCTACTTTTTAGGGATATTTGATATGCAACGGAGCACCTTTATTTTAGTATGGTCATGTGCAGAATCACTCCCTGATTCACCTGCTTCGATCGGTTTGAGGATCCGACGTATATTGAGGGAGATATTAATATTTGATTGATTTAATCAAATATTAATTATTTGGTCTCATTAATAATTAATTATTAATTATTTTGTCTAATTTTAAATTAGAAACCCTAATGCTAATTTAAGAAACCCTAATTAGGGCAAGCATATCTTTTGAGGGTATAAGGGTTTCACATGGAGGCCATTATTGATTATGCATAGATTATTGATTATTGAAAATTGAAGAAATTCTTCTGTGAAGACTGAGCCAAGGGTTCCAGGATTCCATTGCAGTGGAGAACGTCAACTCTTCATTGTGTGTGATTTAGAGGCTGTGAGATACCAGCTGATTTATTGCCAAATTGAGAGATAGCTTCATCCAGAAGTTATCACAGAGGTATAGATTTGAGAGATAGCTTCATCTAGAAGTTATCACAGAATTTCAGGGTTGAGAGATAACTTCACACAGAAGTTATTACAGATATTTCAGGTATTTATCTTTATTTAGTTTTTGATCTAATAAATTATACAGATAATGATATTCTGTATTAGAATAGTATATCTTCAGATCAGGTTGTTCAGCAATCAGGGGTTAAGAACAAACAGGTTGGCGGTCGTACTAAGTCTGTATAGGCCCGTACAGATCTGCTCAGGCACCGACCTCGGCAGATAGAGAGCTTCCAGTGACCGACATCGGTCGACTGAAGACCGACGTCGGCAGAAATCCGACCGACAGTGACCGACGCCGGTGAGATATCGACCGACGACGGCGTCTGTGTGTCGACACAGAAAAGCTGAGACTTCCAGAATTGCAAGTTGATTCCCAGTTTGCATGAATTCAGGGTTTTAAGACCACATCTGTAATATTCTTTGACTTGCACAAGAGAGGACTGTAATTGTACTCATCTGAACTAGTGATAAGATCTTTGATCTGCTATTGTAAGATTTACTATGGTTATTGTTTATCTGTAATCTGAATTTATTTTGCAAAAACTGGATCTTTGATCAGAGCTTTATGTGTTTCTATATTCCCTGATTGAAGGGGATATTACAGTTGTTCAGAGCTTTTGTAGGAAAAAAAGGAGCCCCTAAGTAAGGGACATCACAGTGGTATCAGAGCCAAATTCCTGCCATCCTGTTGGGCACATCAGAACCAAATTCCTGCCATCCTGTTGGGCACATCAGAACCAAATTCCTGCCATCCTGTTGGGCACATCAGAACTAATGTCTTGCCATTATGTTGGGTAGCTTGGGTATCAGTATGGCTTTAACAGATGTCAAAGATTTGGAAGGAAGAATGCACAATGCGAAGAAGAAGCTAGATAATCCATTCCAGCAAGCAGATGACATTCTAAAAACATTGGAGGAGTTAGAAACTTATTTGAGCAAGGTGGAGCAATCAAATACTTATGATATGCAAAGAGCGTTATTTCCAGCATTTAATTCATTGGTGAAGCCCCGATTATTGAGACATCATGATGAGGTGGTAAGACTTGCAGCCCTCTCTTGCATTAGTGAAATCATGAGGATCATAGCTGGTTTTGATTTTTATGATGATCAGATTATGAGAGGTACTTTATGTCATGGTAAAAAGCTTCAAAAAGTTGGATAACATTAGAGACCCTCATTTCTCAAGGAGGGCAAGATTACTTGAAACATTTGCAAGGTATGGGTTTGAAAACATTATGATGTTAGTAGGTTGTATTGGTGAAATTCGCATGATGTTTAAAATATTTAGGAATATTTTAGATGAGTTTCATTCTAGCAATATATTGGCATCAATGCACTCTATTATGTTCACAATCTTGTTTGAGGAGGAGGATAAAATTTCCAAACTTTTGGCAGAAGATTTATGGTATGTCTGGACAAAAGGGAGAAATGTCTCACCTAGAGCTTGCATGTGGTTAAAGAATTTAATTAATAGGCCCAAGGATCGTAGTGCTTTCCCTATGACATGCAGCCACTTGCATGATGAGTTTGACAGTCATGCTGATCTAGTACAGGGAGATATTAACACATCTTCAGGTAATGATTTATCCGCATTATCTTCACAGGCAGGAGTAGTTGAGGATGTTGTGGATGAGCTTTGTCTTAAGGTGAGTCTAACTCAGGAGTTAGATAGTGAGGATGAGTCTGATGCTTGCATTCGGAGTGTGGAGGTGTACTCAGATGTTAGTACACTGAGTGTGGGTGATGAGTATGTTTCTATAGCTGCTTATGAGGAGCATGTCGTTGAGGCTCACACACATATTCAGGACTTGGGAGTACCTGATTCTGAGGAGTTTGGGATACCAGTGGAGTCGAGTCTCCAGATTGATTCTTCTCACACATTTGACAGTATGGTACAGTTGGTTGTGCCACCGTTACAGAGGGATCAGTTTTGGGATGGATTAACACCATCTTTTGTAGATGGAATTTGCAGTTGCCAAGTACACAGTCTACAGTATTGACACATCCAGGGCAGTTGTGATTTTAGAGATTGGTTGAGTTGTGTTCGCCAATTTGATTATGGGTTCCTCTTTGTTTTACTTCTGATGATATTGCAGGTACTCACATTGATTCACAGCAGTGCAGAGCATAACTACATTTGGGATCCAGGTGGATCGAGTAGTTCATTGTTCCGAGATTGCTTGGGGACAAGCAATTTCTGGAGGGGCGGATTGTCATGTCCCCTTTTTCGTGGACATTGACAGACTTGATGGTTAGCCTATTATACGACCTTCGTAGGCTAATTAGGATGGATAGAGGGTCATAATGGAGCTTGGCTTGACTTTGATTCGCAGAATTTCTACATTTGGTTTTCATTCAAGTTATTTCAGACGCATTGGGCCTAAGCTCCTACTTTTTAGGGATATTTGATATGCAGTGGAGCACCTTTATTTTGGTATGGTCATGTGCAGAATCACTCCCTGATTCACCTGCTTCGATCGGTTTGAGGATCCGACGTATATTGAGGGAGATATTAATATTTGATTGATTTAATCAAATATTAATTATTTGGTCTCATTAATAATTAATTATTAATTATTTGGTCTAATTTTAAATTAGAAACCCTAATGCTAATTTAAGAAACCCTAATTAGGGCAAGCATATCTTTTGAGGGTATAAGGGTTTCACATGGAGGCCATTATTGATTATGCATAGATTATTGATTATTGAAAATTGAAGAAATTCTTCTGTGAAGACTGAGCCAAGGGTTCCAGGATTCCATTGCAGTGGAGAATGTCAACTCTTCATTGTGTGTGATTTAGAGGCTGTGAGATACCAGCTGATTTATTGCCAAATTGAGAGATAGCTTCATCCAGAAGTTATCACAGAGGTACAGATTTGAGAGATAGCTTCATCCAAAAGTTATCACAGAATTTCAGGGTTGAGAGATAACTTCACACAGAAGTTATTACAGATATTTCAGGTATTTATCTTTATTTAGTTTTTGATCTAATAAATTATACAGATAGTGATATTCTGTATTAGAATAGTATATCTTCAGATCAGGTTGTTTAGGAATCAGGGGTTAAGAACAAACAGGGTGGCGGCCGTACTAAGTCTGTATAGGCCCGTACAGATCCGCTCAGGCACCGACCTCGGCAGACAGAGAGCTTCCAGTGACCGACATCGGTCGATTGAAGACCGACGTCGGCAGAAATCCGACCGACAGTGATCGACGTCGGTGAGATATCGACCGACGACGGCGTCTGTGTGTCGACACAGAAAAGCTGAGACTTCCAGAATTGCAAGTTGATTCCCAGTTTGCATGAATTCAGGGTTTTAAGACCACATCTGTAATATTCTTTGACTTGCACAAGAGAGGACTGTAATTGTACTCATCTGAACTAGTGATAAGATCTTTGATCTGCTATTGTAAGATTTACTATGGTTATTGTTTATCTGTAATCTGAATTTATTTTGCAAAAACTGGATCTTTGATCAGAGCTTTATGTGTTTCTATATTAACTGATTGAAGGGGATATTACAGTTGTTCAGAGCTTTTGTAGGAAAAAAAAGGAGCCAATGGATCCTTCCATGATTTGGTGAGCTCCTCCCAATATATGGTGAAAATCAGACTGTGGATAGGCTGGGGGCAAGTTACAACAACCACAAATCACTTGGAATTCCATCCAAATCAGCACTAAGATGGCTGGAATGATTGTCTTCCATAATAGAAACTCTCCACTAACATTACCATGCAAGGATCTCCTCTTAAATTGCACAAATGTACAGCTGTTTATGACTGAAAATATTAAGACCATCAATATAGAAATGATGTAACAACCATACGTATGACAAACCCATGCAACAATCAGTAATGTGATTGATATAGAAGCAGTAGGTAGCCATACAAGGACTGAAAGCTCTCCATTAGTCGTCACCAACTGGAAAATACTCTTTCCCATGATTGGAAACCCTTGCAAAAGCATTTGTGTGAGTGTCCATGCAGTGATACGATGGCTGATAATGCTGATGACAACAACATTAGTGCTGGAAATTAGGCCCATAATTATCCTGAGTATGCTTCCACTGTCATATGATGATATCATCTCATCATCGTTTCCATATTTGTCATCATGTGCTTCTAATACTTGGAGAAGCATCTCCTTCATCCGATTAACACCAATTGCAACCCCATACTCTTCATCATTAGCTTGAGCTGATAACAAATTCAATTGCTCTATTTCATTCTTGTCTTCTTTCTCATTCATACTGGCTACATCTCTTCTAGGCTGATTATACTTTTCTTTTTTCCCCTCACCCATGCCATGTGCAAATAACCTTGCACTTTTCTTGTCCATCTGAGAACTATGCATACCTTGACTCGTATGACTCTTTTCACCAATACCTATATAAGCTAGTCCCACACGTGCAACATAACTCTCATCCTTCAATCTTCTTGGTAGAAATATGTCCATTGTCTTCATCTCAATGCTTCTTGAGGGACATTCTTCATATCTACTTGTCCAAGTTCTCCTTGGATCCACTTTCCTAAACAATTTCTGAACTTTGTCTTGTATTGTTTCACTCTGTATGCACTTTTCAAGATGGGAATTTGATGCATATACTTCTCTATCCACAGGTGTCCCATAGAGAAGGTATTCTTCTTCTTGCCCATCTCTTACCCTTGCTCTTGTGAGAGTCTTCTCTTCTGCCTCTAGTTGCTGCAATTGAACTTCCTCTTGCATGTCTTTTTTGGGAACATCCTTGTACAATCACTTTCCCGCTATCTCTTGTCTCCATGATGACTCGAAGACTATTCTCTACTGTTGTCATATCCTTATCAACTATCTCTTCAATTACCGTTGCCATACTATCATCTTGTTTCACTTTTTCACTTCGCTTCTCATACCTATGAGCATGCTAGACCAAACCATACTCATGCCTTTTCTTTTCTTTCTTCTCCATTTCTGGACCTGCACATAAAACACACACATTAGGGAAATCAAAAGCCTCCTACATCACTCCTTCAACTGCTTCATCATGCCTCATAGACATGTTGCCCGACTTTCTTCCATTGCTTGCATTTTCCTCATATCTTCCATGCATATGATGGACTTTCAAAGGTCCATTCATGCTGCCCCAATCATGGCTGTAGCATTGCATATTCTTCCTTAGAATCAAATTTGTAGTGGTTGGAAACCAATTTGCTCTATCTGCACATGCCTCAACCTTGATAGTAGGCTGAAAATTCTTCCACCACATCACTGAAAATACTTCAACAATAGTGACCAATTGAAAATCACTCAACTTTATGCATGGAACCATTGGTATGGCTGCCAATAGAATGTTGGGCAAGTTGGAAATGTGGATAACAACAGGTCTACAATCTAGAATGGTGACACCATTTTGTAGACTCTTATCTTGCCTGACTTCTCCTTCACACATCCAAGGGTGGCAAATTTGTATGTAGCTTGACTCCAACAAAACCATGCTATGTTGAGTTATAAGACATTGATCAACAACCAAATAACATCTATTGTGCTTACGATAGACATCCAATTCTTATCACTATTATACTAAAATTGCAAATTTGAATGACATTCCACAACAATGCACAATCTGGTCCAAAATCATTGAAATGCTTTAATTTGTGCGCACATGTCATGTGCATGTGCCGATTTATGCTCATGTATCCTTGAATGGGGTAATACATTTTATGCAATAATTATTTTCTTCTAATTCACTTTGCGTCAAGTTTGCGACCAAGCAAATTGTCGTTTTGGACCATTTAAACACTAATTCGTTTGCACACATCATGCGCAAGTGCCAATTTGTGCCTATGTATCCTTGAATGGGGCAATGCATCATTCACAACTGTTATCTTCCTCTGATTCAATTCCAGTCAAATTGCAACCAAACAAATTGATATTTTTGACCATTTTGATTAAACATGTGATCAATTTCCAAGAATTACAAAATACCAAGTAAAGTCATTAAGCAAATCAAATCAGATTAAGAGTTTAAGTAGAAAATCTATGGAAAGTTATTGAATATCTATTATTGAAAATTCATAATTCCAAATATCTAAGATATGACATCACCCATGACATCATCAAAAGGGTGTCAAACACCAGGCATTAATGGAGATAAATATTAGGTTTTAGGCCACCCATGCTTCATTAATGCTCCCTTATTCCAAAATATTAATTGCTTTGTCCTCCAAAATTGAATTAATCCTTGGCCACACATCTTGATCTCAAGATGAACGATCGCAGTTGATTCTCAACATTTCTCAAAAACTATAAATACATGAGCCACCATAGACAAATAAAATACAAGCTTTTTTAGTGCAAACAACCTATGCAAAAATATTGCTAGAAGAGTTTCACTAATTCCTCCAAATTGACCAATCAAGGAGCCAAAGCATTGGTGCTAAAAGAGATGACGGAAGCACTTGCCCAACTGCATTGAGAAAGACTTGGAGCACCAAATCCAGGCACAAACACGTTTTATGGACTGCCTTTGAAGGAGAGCCATTTTGGGAGGGTATTGCTTGTCTTGCTTTCCTCATTAGTTTCTTGATTTCATTGACACCGCCCCTTGAGGGAGTGGGCTTAACATGTTAGGTTCTCTATGCTTATTATTGATTTTTCTTACTAACACATGAACTAACTTGCTTTGTAATCCTGTTCTACACTTACCACCTTTCCACATCCAGTATCTCGCTACTCCGACAATGGTGACTTTCTCTATAGCCTTGTCTTCAAGTTTAGCACTTGGTTCCAAGGAGTGATCATCCTTGTAGCTCTAATGATCACCTAGATCCCACTCTTTTATGCACACACCATTTGGAACTTGTATGATAGGATCTATGTGCCCCTTGTTATTCAACGTGTTCTTCATCTTATCACCATTTTTAATATGTTGCCCATAATGACAAGCTTCATGCAATGACATAGTAAGAAGCAATAAATCTGTTTTAAGACTTTCCTTTTCATACCTTGGGTTGTAATCAAATTGCTTACCTCCTTTTTCTGATTTAGAAGTAAGAGCTTTTGAGAGATTTGCCTCGACACAACCATCTTTGTAATTCATAATTTCAGAATTAGTGGCATCAACTAGAACATTCTCCTTACTTGCATGCTCATCACTATAGTTACTCTGAAAATCAATCTTATATGGTAATGACTCAAACTTTGCAATGCTTGGAAGATTCATAGTGCTTCTAGGGTTGAAACATCCTCAATTTTGGATACTTGACATTCAAGATGTAGCGTTTCTTGGGCTAGAACAACTTCAATTTTGGACACTTGCAATTCAATATGCAATGCATGTTCTTCCTTTACATGTCTCCCCACAATATTATTATGAAAATCAATCATTGGCTCCTCTTGTGGAAGTTCGAAGGATGATGCACATTCCTCCATCTTGATCTCTTTGCATTCAACAAGTAAACCCTTTTTGTTTTATCTCTTCACTATTTTGCCTTTGTTCTTATTTTCTGGTTTTTTTGTTTTCCTCATCACAAGGGAAGAATTCTTTTCCTCTTGGGTTGGAACATTTTTTCCACTTTCCTTTTGTACGATTGATGCTTTGATGGGCTATTCCCTCTCCATCACTTGCATCCTTGATTTTTCTTCATGCTTAACCATTACAATTTGGAAATTCTTTCTCTCTTCCTTTCTCCAAGTATGCTACAAGTCTCATTGTGTAGCTTGTGGTTTAGACCTTGGTCCAATTCCAACTTGATCTTTCTTTAATCCCATGAAGTTGGTAAGTGATAGTTCTTTCCGAATCTCAATTGGAAGAGCTCTATCAACAATGCCATCAACTATGGAGGGCTAAGTTTCCTTCACCAGAATAGTTTCTTCTCTTGGAAGGAAAGTAGGTTGGAATGACCTAGATGAAGAATCACTCATGGTCCTTGGTGGCTTAATATTATTGTTTGCCTTTGAAGAGATTCCTTCACCATTTAGATTTTGCATGGCATGGATCAGCTGTGCCATTATAATAGCCAATTTCTCTTGCCCTTGGACAAACCTCTCAAACCTAACATCATTAGAAATTTTGTTTTCTATTTTATCTTCTCCTTCTCAGTCATAAGCTGACGAGATCCATTGCTCTGATACCACTCTAATATCCGTTTTAGGATAGATTTATACAATCCTAAAATTTCACTGAAACCCTAACATGAAAGTACATAATTCTAAAAATGATCTATAAAACATGATACGAAAAATATAATCCACATATAAATCCTTTGAAAAATAAGGAAATGCAATTTATTTCATGGTAGAAACCTTGCATCATCAAATCTGCTTTTTTTCAATAAATTCCAGGCTTGTAAATTAAATAATTTACAATTGATTATACAAATGCAAATCAACAATTATCAACCAATCGAATGAAGCCAAAGTGGAACAACCTTTGAATCTTCCCTCCTAGGGTGATGTCAGCCCCTCCTAAGGCTGGTAAAACAAGTGAATGACTCCTTTAGGCAAGTCACCCAATTCCAATTTCCTCTTAGTTGCTGCATCCACCTCCAATTGATGCCCTAGCTTCTATGTCAACCTCAAATGGATGCCCTAGTTATTGTGTCAACCTCAAATGGATGTCATAGCTACCACACCATGCATAAATCATACACTGGTGCCTTATGCAACAATCTTTCAATAATAATGTGACCCTTGAATGAAGCCACCATGGGGAAGTTGAGAGTTCCGTCCCCAAGATTTGTGTATTGAAGAGGGTTTTTGCCCTCAATGGTTGAAAGTAGAAACAAACTGCTCAAGTTATAAAATATAAAAAAAATAGATGAAAGATAGATGCTCCAAATGAACCCCTCCTGTAATGTTCCCTCTTAGCCTCCTATGCATTTTAGTGTCCTTTAGCCTCTCCTTGAGTTCTCGTAGGCTAAATGGTGTTGGTAAGGGGATTTAGCTGGTTTTGGATGTTTATTTTGGTGGTATTTCTAGCTTGGAGGTTAATACTAAGGTCATATTATTTTAATTTAATCTTTTATTCCTCAAAAGGTGATATTAATAAAGTAACTTTCTAACTTTAAGTTGAGGATAAAGGGGGGCCGTTTTTTGTACCTTAGTGCCTAATGTGATGACTTTAAGTTGTTTTTAAAAGTTTAAAAGTGTTTTTATTGGCCAATTAGAAAAGGGACGCCTAAGTTAGGGTTTTGCCCTAACTCACCATTGAAGATTATAAAACACTTTTTTGGAGGCTCATTATGGGTGTGGTTGATGTGTTATCTTGAGGAGATGTTGGTAGAATTATACTAGGAGGTCTGAGGTGAGTTGAGGACGAAAACCTTCAACCATTATTGTTGGTTTCGGTAGTGAAAGACCTACCCTAGCTACTGGAGTGGCTGCACATGGAGGTCATCGTTAGGGCATCAAAGTTGCATATTTTGGAGTTTTCTAGGTGATGGTAGCCATGCCCTGATTTTGAAGATTCACTCATAACTCCATATTAGTTAAATATATTTTTGTGGGCAAAATCGCCCTAGGAAGGGGCAACTCACCTTTGGAAGAGTTTTGGCATACTACATTAGCATTTTGGGACTCAAAACGAAGCTGAGACATCTCCAAGCAAGGGTGCTTCAGGTTTGGTCAGTGTTCATGCATTGTAAATAGTTGTGAAAATACATTGTAATTCTAAAGATTATTCAATAGAAAATTCTAAAGACTACTGTCATTAAAAATAAGTCTTTTTTATGCTTAAAAAATTGCTATTATGTGATTTATATGTTTAGTTATTTGCTTGCAATTATTGTTCATTGTTTGGCAAGGGTTCCTATATGTAGTTGTTATTGAAAGCATCAATATTCAGAGTTAAGACAGGGTTATCAGACTCAAAAATTTGTGATCAACAAACAGTCATTTCAAAAAAAAATAAAAATTTGGGGTTGGTTACTACAGTGGTATCAAAGCCTAATTCACCCTGCCATCCAGTGGGTAATGTTCTTCTATGAGCCTAAGTGATAGGAAAAGAAGGTATTTGGAGAGAAATAGAAGGAAAGAAGAAAACTTTTGGGAACATTCACCTTCAATAGAGGAAGGGCAGCACTCAGGACAATCATCTAGGGCATCCTTAAATTCAAAAAATATGGGAGATAGGGGTGAAGAAGCGGAAAGACAAGAGGCACCACTTGATAGGTTAATGCTCCTATTCGATGCCATGGTTAGAGGGCAAGGACAAGCAACCCAACCAGCACAAGAAACCAATCAGCAATTAACACAACTAATTTAAAGAGTGGACCAATTGGGACAAGGTAATGATGTGGGACAGCAAAGAGCAGGCAATCAACATGTTGGGGCAGCCATGGCAAGGCCTCTTATGCCAAATTTTCAGCCTAGAGTTGAAGCACAACAAAATCCAGAACTCACTTTGGTGGAACATCAGGAACAATTTAGACAAGATTAGTTGAATGTAGGTGCAGGATTCCAAATGGACATCTCTCTTAGAGACTATATTGACTTGAGAATGACGCATTCTAATACAAGGGGAAATAGGGACCATCATAATGACTTGCCTAGGAAGGTGGGGAAGATTAGTCTTCCATACTATGATGGTTCGAGAAAGATGACAACGAGAGCATGGGTACAAAATCTAGACACTTACCTCACTTTAAATCCTATGCCTGAGTTGGAATCAATTCAATATGCATCTACACATCTTGATGGAATTGCACGAGTGGTGGTATAATGGAATGTTGACATTGGGACATGCACAATTCATTTCCTACCGTGAGTTCACCGAAAGGCTAATTGAAATATTTGACAAAAAAGACCCCGAATTGCATTTTAAGGAGCTAGGTCAGCTTAAACAATGGGGGTCAATTGGTTCTTACATTGTAGATTTTCAAAAACTATCTGTGCTTGTGATTGATATATCAGAAAGAAGACTTATAATGTTGTTTGTTGATGGTCTTTCCGAGCCTTTAAGAGGTTGGATTAAGGCTTTCAACCCCCCCACACTTCAAGAAGCTATTAAGAAGGCTAGAGACATGGAAACATCCGCTTTCAAGAGCAAATACTAGTCAAAAGGGGTGTTGCAGCAAAAGGACAAATAAAAAACACTTCAATAAGAACTATGACCAGTCTAGACAACATGAGCAGCCCAAGCAAAACAAACAGCCAAAGAAACACTATCAAACAATTGATAATGAGACCCTTAATGAGCTAAGGAGGAAGGGTTTATGCTTCACATGTAGGGAGCCTTATGGCAAGGATCATAAATGTTTAGCAAAAGGGAAGGCATTCTTAATTGAATACTTCTCAGATGATGAAAGTGAATCAGTAAATTCAGAACAACAGGGTAATATTGAGGATAACGATGAGGAAAAAGCTTTGAAAGAGGGTGAGAAGGTAGAGGACAATGATGGGAAGTTGGCACTCCAAAAAAATGAGTCTTTGCACATAAGAGGAGTGCTACAGGGGCAGCGTATGGTGGCATTGATTGATGCATGGGCTACACATAACTTCATTGATGAGGGCCTAGTTGTTCGTAGAGGCCTCAAGACACAAGAGGTGAGTGGGTTTAGAGTGATGGTAGCTGATGGGTTTACTATTCAGTGCACCAGGATGGTTCCTCAGTTGAGCATATTATTTGGTAATCATGAGGTTAAGGAGGATTTCTATGTGGTGAGCATAGGTGATACTAATGCAGTGTTGGGCATTTAGTGGCTACACTCTTTGGGAGAGACTACTCTTAATTTTTAGACTATGAAGATGAGATTCAAATTAGATGGTAAGAATGTGGTATTGAGGGGCATGTCTAATGGAGGGCCATGGGTTGTGTCTTTCAAGCGCATGGAAAGGCTCTTTAGGCATGATTAAATTGAGTTGGCAGCGGACTGCATTACCATGCCTATAGTCATTGAAGGGGTTAAGAGGACCTATCCACCAAATATTCAGGGTCTCCTTACTAAGAGGAGTAAGGTGTTTGGGAGCATTCCACCAAGGAAGCCTCTCAATAGAGGCATTGAGCATGTTATTGAGCTTAAGGAGGGCGCTAAACTCATCGTCACCACTCCCTATCATCATCCTAAGAGGCATAAGATGGGATAGAGAAGGCTATTCAGGAGCTCATTGAGATGGGACACATTAGGCCTAGTAAGAGCCCATTTGCTTCTGTAGTTGTTTTGGTGAAAAAGGATGGGACTATGCATATATGTGTGGACTACAGGGCCTTGAACAAGAAGACTATAAAAAACAGGTATCCTATTCCATGCATGGATAATTTGATTGATGAGTTACATGGGGTGGTTTACTTCTCCAAAATGGACTTGAGATCCAGTTACCATCATATTAGGATGAGGGAAGAGGATGTGGAGAAGATGGCCTTTAGGTGTCATTTTGGACATTTTGAGTTTCTTGTCATGCTTTTTGGCTTGACAAATGCCCCAACCACTTTTCAGTCATTCATGAATAGGGTGTTCAGCAAGCAGCTCTGTAAATATGTTCTTATTTTCTTTGATGATATCCTTACTATAGCAAATCATGGGAGGAGTATTTGACGCATTTGGATGAGGTACTTGGCATTCTTGAGAGGGAATCATTATATGCTAAAGAATCTAAGCGTGAATTTGGGATGACTGAATTAATCTATTTGGGACACATCATTAGTGCTGATGGTGTGCGTGTGGATCTAGAAAAGATTAAGGCAATACTTGATTGGCCACCACCTACAAATTTATCGCAGCTTAAGGGATTCTTTGGCCTATGTGGATTCTATAGGAGGTTTCTAAAATGTTTTTCACAAGTTGTTGCCCCACTTACAGATTTGACCAAGAAAAGGGCTTTCTCTTGGTCCGAATCAACGCAGAAAGTTTTTGATTAGTTCAAGGTTTTGATGAGCACATGTCCCGTTTTGGCCATACTAGATAAAAGCCATTTGAGCTTGAGTGTGATGCATTTGGTGAAGGGATAGGGACTGTCCTAATGCAAAATAAGCCTCCTATAGCTTTTGAGAGTAGAAAATTGAGGGGAGCTGAAAGAAATTACTTAATTTATGACAAGGAGATATTGGATATCATGCATGCTTTGGCCAAATATAGACAATATCTAATTGGAGGTAGATTTATAGTGAGGACTAATCATAACAACCTTAAATACTTTCTTAGTCAGCAAGATTTAAGTGAAAGGCAACAAAAATGGGTAAGCACACTTCAAGCCTTTGACTTTGATATTGAATATGTGAAGGGAAAACACAATGTTGTGGTTGATGCACTTTAGGAGGCCACATTTATGCATATTTTCAGAGTTAGCAACATATTGGAAAGATGAATTACAAGCTGATTATGCAAAGAACACCTTCTCTAAAAGTATTATAGAAGGCACTTTGGCTGATGATAAATATAGTGTGAAGGATGGGCTAATTTACTACAAAGAATGAATATTTTTGGTGCCCGAATCTAAGTTGAAGGGGCAGATTTTGAAAACATTTCATGACACACCAATAGTTGGTCATTCGGGGTTCTACAAGGCATATAGGCAGATCCATGAGAGATTCTCATGGCAGGGCATTAAGGATGACATTATGAAGTATGTGTGTGAGTGCCTAGTGTGCCAACAAAATAAAAATGAACACACATATCTTGTTGGTCTATTTCAACCATTACCTATTCCTACTCAAAAGTGGGAAAGTATATCTATGGACTTCATCACGGGACTTCCCAAGGTGCAAGGGAAGGATTGTATTTATGTGGTAGTGGATAGGTTGACTAAATTTGTGCATTTCTTTGCCATATCAGCAAGGTATATAACACTACAGGTAGCAGATTTGTTCTTCAAAGAGGTGTTTAGGCTTCATGGAGCACCTACAAATATAGTAGGTGACAGGGACAACAAGTTTATGAGTTTGTTTTGGCAAGAAATGTTCAAACTTTGTGGGACCATATTGACTTTTAGCACTAGTTACCACCCCCAAATGGATGGACAAACTGAAATAGTATATAAGTGGGTGGAAGGCTACCTAAGAAATTATGTGATAGGGTAGCAAAGGGCTTGGGTTAGGTGGTTGCATTTGGGGGAGTTTTGCTCCAACTCCACTTATCATATGTCCATCAAGATGTCCCATTTCATGGCGTTGTATGGATATGAAGCTCCTAACTTCATTGATTTACTCTTTGGTGATTGTAGGGTGCCCAAGGCAAAGGATTTTTTGCAGGAGAGTCAAGACATCATGAAATCTTTGAGGGATAATATTCAACATGCGCAGAATCAGCAAAAGATGTATGCTGACCAACATCGTATTGAGAGGGAATTTGAGGTGGGAGACATGGTTTATGTTAAATTACAAGCATATAGATAGTCCACTTTCCAAAAGAGTGAAGCGGAGAAGTTGAAACTCCATTTTTATGGCCCATTCAGAGTCTCCAGGAGGGTTGGAGAGGTTGCTTATGAGCTAGAGTTACCTGAGAATAGTAGAGTGCACAATGTGTTTCATGTATCACGCCTTAAGAAGGCACTTGGACATAATGTGGTACTTTCAACAGTGTTACTCCCATTGGATGAGGAGGAGAGGTTGGAGCTTATTACAAAGGCAATTATTGATTTCAGAGAGAGGACTGTTAGGTGGAGAGTGATCACAAAATACTTGGTTAAGTGGCGAGATCTACCAGTTGAGGATGCTACATGGGAGAGTGAGTAGATACTTTAGCATCCAACATTTCAATTGCTTGAGGACAAGCAATCTTTGGGGAGGGCGGACTATAATGCCCCCTCTTAGCCTCCTATGCATTTTTGTGTCCTTTAGCCTATTCTTGAGTTCCCGTAGGCTAAATGGCATTGGTAAAGGGATTCGATTGGTCTTGGATGTTTATTTTGGTGGTATTTCCAGCTTGGAAGCTAATACTAAGGATATTATTTTAATTTAATCTTTTATTCCTCAAAAGGTGATATTAATAAAGTAACTTTTTAATTTTAAGTTGAGGATAAAGGGGGGCTGCTTTTTGTACCTTAGTGCCTAATGTGATGACTTTAAGTTGTTTTTAAAAGTTTAAAAGTGTTTTTATTGGCCAATTAGAAATGGGACGCCTAAGTTAGGGTTTTGCCCTAACTCATCATTGAAGATTATAAAACACTTTTTTGGAGGCTCATTATGGGTGTGGTTGATGTGTTATCTTGGGGAGATGTTGCTGGAATTATACCAAGAGGTTTGAGGTGAGTTGAGGACGAAAACCCTCAACCATTATTGCTGGTTTCGGTAGTGAAAGACCTACCTTAGCTAGTGAAGGAGTGGCTTCACACGGAGGTCACCGTTAGGGCATCAAAGTTGTAGATTTTGAAGTTTTCTAGGTGATGGCAGCCATGATTTGATTCTGAATATTCACAAATAACTCCATATTAGCTAAAGATATTTTTGTGGGTAAAATCGCCCTAGGAAGGGGCGGCTCACCGTTGGAAGAGTTTTGACATACTACATCAGCACTTTGGGACTCAAAACGAAGTTGAGACATCTCCAAGCAAGGGCGCTTTAGGTTTGGTCAGTTTTCATACATTGTAAACATATGTGAAAATACATTGTAATTCTGAAGATTATTTAGTAGAAAATTCTAAAGATTGCTGTCATTAAAAATCAGTCTTTTGTATGCTCAGAAAATTACTATTATGTGATTTATATGTTTAGTTATTTGCTTGCAATTATTGTTCATTATTTGGCAAGGGTTTTTATATGTCGTCGCTATTGAAAACATCAATATTTAGAGTTAAGACAGGGTTTTTAGATAGAAATTTGTAATCAGCAAACAATCATTTCAAAAAAAATCATGTTGGGGTTGGTTACTACACCTCCATCTTTTATACCTTTTCCACTCCAACTCCAAATGTACTTTCTTTTAATAATAAAACATAAATTGTTAACAATAAGTTACTTTTGGCTAACTTAGTCATATTATTATTTTTACTTTAAGTATTTAAAAATACTTTTTATTTTAATAATAATATTAAGTTGCCCAAAAGATAAGAAATGATCGGGCCCAACTTAAATAATATTATTAATTATTTTATTCTAAAAAAAGGGACATTATAGGGTTGATGAAGGAATAACTGAATGAATTCCTCAAATGTCTCTTCTTGAATGTTTGAATGCCTGAAATGAACTCTACAGTATCATATATATATATATATATATATACATGAAAACACCCCTTTGGGATCGCACAAAAAGCCCAAGAGTTGGAAATCGAAGCCCAAATGCTTTTATGTCTCTTGAACTTCATGTGTGGGCAAAACTGTTGCTATATGTAAGGCGAAACCACCGGGGTAGTTGCGAAACTATCACTTAAGGTCAAAAAACCATTGGGAAAGTGGTTGCGAAATCACCACTTGCATAAATTGGTGGTTTCGCAACCATGAAAAGTCCTCTACCTTTCACAGGCCATCATGTTTGCATACGAGCTCAAAATCACGTTTTTTTTAAATTGCTGAAATTTTTGAGAGGAATCCAAATATGTACTCTAAAGGTACTTTTAATGCCAACCATATGTTGTTTGAGCTCTTACAATAATAACTATCGCTTTTCTAAGACTTAGTGCGTTCCAAATAACCTTGTTTGACAATTGATTGTCTTACCGATTGAGTTGGATGATTTTCTTGATCCATATTTCTGATCACTTTCACTACTACATTCAATTAAATGTCACATACATTGGTGGTTTTGCAACTATGAAAAGTCCTCTAATTTTCGAAGGCCATAACATTTGCATACGAACTCAAAATCATGTCATTTTTTTAAATTGCATAAATTTTCGAGAGGAATCCAAATATGTACTCTAAAGGTACTTTTAATGCCAACCATATGTTGTTTGAGCCCTTACAACATAAACTCTCTTTTCTGGACTTAGTGTGTTGTGAATAACCCTGTTTGACAGTTGATCGTCTTATTGATTGAGTTGGATGATTTTCTTGATCTGTATTTCTAATCACTTTCACTATTACATTAAATTAAACATGTCAAATATTGTAAGTGATAGATGACCAATAAAGGCACACATTAGCCGGATAATTAGAGAGAATATTGGCTTATAAATAGGCCAAAAATCCATATAACCAAAAATAGTCATAGAATTCGACACCTAAAGACCAAAATAACACAAAATTATAGATCAAAAACATATCAAGAAGTTACTCAAGCCCATCGACCCTGCCACTCTTTTATGCAACATCCTTATAAGCCTAAAAAATTTCCACTTTGGTGCAACTTCTTGGCTAGATTTTGAAATTTGAATTGATCCGATCTGTAAAGTTACTAGAAGTTTTCCAAGATCTGTGAAACTACCTTAAGACTATCACCCATATGCATGCATACGTTCAATTCTTGAAAGCAATAAATAAAAAGGGACATGGATTTATCTAGGTAGAATGGTCTACCTCTTTAGATGAATACCTCTAGCAAAATATGCCAGTCTTACAAAAGCAACTCTTATCCACTGATAAACCTTTCACACTAACTTTGTATATTTTCATATAGATAAGAAAGAAGATTAGGATTAGCATTTTGGAGAGTAGTTCACTTGCAAAAAAGTCTTCTTAAAATAAAACTTTATTTTTTTTAATAAAAGTTAGTTAAGCCAATTATTTAATTGATAATTTTTCTAATAATAAGTTATGGATAAGTGTGTACACAATTAGTGCTTATCCATAATTATAATTAAATAATACAAGTGCATATTAAAGCGTATAAAAGTATATGAGTTATTAAATATGCCAACAATCCCCGCTTAAGATGTAATCATATAAAGATAAAGGCATAGTAATCACAAAATTATCCCCTCCAGATGACACCTTTTTTCATTTCCAAAAGTTGCTTGAGCTGCACAAATTTGGTCTTAAGGGATTTGTGAAGATGTCTACAACTTGTTCGTTTATTAACCAATACTTTGGATCAATGACCTTGTTATTTATAGGTTGTTGCATATAATGCATATGTATTTGAATATGTTTTGTTTGTTGGTGCTCCATTGGGTTGCGAGCAATATGAATGGCACTTTGAGTATCGCACCAAGGTATTATGGGTTGGACTTGCGGAAATCCAAACTCAAAAAGTATGCACTAAATCCAAATGGACTCATCGCTAGCAAGACAAATCCACCATACTCAGACTCCGTAGTAAAAAAAGACAGTAGATTGCTTCTTGGAAGACTAAGTGATGGGACCTTCCCACAAGATGATAAATATATTATATGGTCAACTTGCGATCATCTGGATCACCTGCCTGATCATTGTCAGTGTAACCTACAACCGATGCTTGTGCTTGACAAATACTCAATCCCCCAATCAATGGTACTGTGGGAGATTCATTAGAATGTGCTTGGCTGCCTACCAATGGTTGTCATGGGGTTTTGATTGCATCGTGTCACTAGACCAACTATGGACATATCATGACGAGTATGAGTCAAATGAAGAAGGCTTCCCACCAATTTTATTAAAGTGTACCATCAATTGAAGGAGAGGAACATTTGGTGGAAATCTCGATTCCATGTTGGGCTTCTAGTCATCAATGTTAAAGTGATGGAGTATGTCTTGAGCATAGTGTTGAGACTCAGACTCAGCAAAGACTCGGCAAGCCTATTTTTGCATCGGACTTAGACTTTGTAAAAAAACTCGGCCAAGACTCGACAAATTTTAAAAAATCATAAAAAATAATGAATTTTAGGAGGAAAAACTAGTAAAATGCATTCCATTTTAAATCCACTTAAAAATACACTCAAAACCAGTCAATTACATCTAACATACACATGTATACACAAAGAAGTAAGTAAATAATGTGATATTGAATGTTTTCAGTTGAACAATTGAACTTGAAACTTGAAAGTTGAGAACTAATATTAAATAGGAGTTATTTTTATATTCATCAAATTGTTTTTTACATAAAAGAAATGGATTTAGAAATCCATGGCAATGGCATCAACAAAAACATAATATAAGAAGATACATCTAAGGTTGAGAAGAGCTTGCATCACTCGTCCTCAGCCCAAGTTCCAACACGTTGGGGCTTACGATGTTTTTTGTACATCAAAAAAGAAGTTGCAACCATTGACTCGCCCTTGTGGTGTTTACCACAACATCTTTATCCCTAGATGTATGAGCTCGCTTCTCCTCTCTCAATGCTACAAGCTTTACCTCACGATTAGCCTGATCAACCCATTCATGGTCCTCCTCTGTAAACTCACGGTTTTCATTCTCTATGATCCACTCTGATTGTGGATCATTCTCCTCTAGCTCAATGGGGGATAAATCTTCCTCATCCCCTATAATATTCTTATGACGGATGTGAAAGTTGTAATGCACAAATACAAGGTCATTCAACCTTTGCGTTGACAACTTATTGTGCTTTTTGGAGTGTATGTGCTCAAACACACTTCAATTGCGCTCACACCTAGAAGCATTGCATGGTTGGCTTAACACTTGAATAACAATCCTTTGAAGATTCGACACCTTTGTAGCAAAATTTTCCCACCATGCATTTGTAACCATAGGTATTAAAATGTCTTAGACTTCAATTCCAAAAATATGAAAATAAAAATAAAAAAATGGAAAATATTGATCATTCAACTCAAAATTTACCTGGCTTAATTGATGTGTCACCTTGCAAATATCTTGAGAAAGGAGATCTCCTAGTGCTTGTTTGTAGATCTCATTCTCGGACATAATCTTCACCCTTGTTTGCACATTTGTCTCCATGGCCTCTATGACTGTGTAAAGGCTGTTAATGACCTCTTTATCGACTTTAAAGCTCTCAAGGAATCAGAAAGCTGGGTTCAAAAAGTAGGCATGAGCATGAAGTGGCCTATGTAGTTGTATTATCCACCGTTGGTCAATGATATCCCAAATGGACTTATACTTAGCCTCGACCATGCCATAGACATTTTATATTTGCTTTTTGGTTCAGTCCATGCCCTCGTAGATATAACCCATTGCGGCCTTTCTCCTTCAACCACACAGAGGAGAGAAACCAATGGTTGGGTGACCTATAACAAATATTAAAAAACCTAATTTAGAGTTATAACTCTAAGTATTAAATTAAAAAAATTAAATTACATAACATTTTTAAACAAAGAAAATGAAAATTCAAGAAACTTAAAATGACTTATATTTACAATCTCCCTTGTTGGCACCCAAAAGTGGAACTCATCAAACACCCGCTCTACAATAGCAATCTCGCCAATGGTCTTTGCATATGAAGACTTGCTTTATTTATTGCTAACAAATATTCGTCTCAACGAAGCTTTTGATTGTAGCAAAGATTGCAAGGTGATGGAGGTTGCAAAATGGGTTACCTATAGCGGACTAGTGCTTTGTTATCTGTGAACTCTCTCATTAAAGAGAGGACCCAAGCATGGTTGTAGATCTATTTACAAATATTATGACCCTTCTCCACAATCGACATGACCCACTCCATTTTCACAATATCCTCTACCATCAAATCGACGCAATGGGATGAACAAGGAATCCAAAAGATCGAGGGGTGCTTTTGCACAAGTAGTGTACTTGCAATAGCATAATTTGTCGCATTATCAGTGACTACTTGAACAACACTTTCATCACCCACATTTGTAATAACTTTTTCAAAAATGCCACATAAGTAATCAACATTTTTTGTTCTCCTTGAGGCATCAATGGACTTCAAGAAGACAATCTCACTTGAAAAAGAAACCAAGAAATTTAGTAGTGTTCAATTTTTTCTATTTATCCATCCATTGGATATGGTAGTGCATCCCTTGTTCCTCCAAATAACTCACTACTCATCAATGATTGATTTCACATCAACGACTTTATCAGACAAAATTGGCCCCCTTAAATTATCAATAGAGGGAGCTTTGAACCCTTGACCAACAATGACAATATCATCCACTAGCGCTTGTTAATAGGGTGACCTAAAAGGCCAAAAAAAAAAAATTGGAATTTAAATATAAAAAAAGGTTTTATAATTAATAAACATAGTTTAGATTCTTAAAATTACATTAACATTTTAAATTCATGTATATTTTTTATTCTTAATGTAGCACAAATCAAAACAATATGATATTACCCTGTTGCATGAAAAGGAATGTCACAAAAGTACCAAAAGTCACCCACTGTGCTTCTCGCAGCTACATGTTTGTCCTTGTTCCAACCTGTGCTTACCAGTAATGGTTGGGAACCACGAGCACCGCGTGGCATGAACCAACTCACCGAACTACACTCTCTAGGGCCAATACTAGTAGAACTCAATCCAGGAATTGGAGGCATGGATTTTGAAGCGGCAACTATTTGTTGGTTTTGCTTCTCCCTTAACTCCATTTCATGAAAGCTCTCCAACTAAGCTGTGATCTCCATTACAACCTTAGGTTCTATCGTGAGACATACTACAACGTCATGCTTAGATATGTGGGCAAGGTGATATTTTAGGCAAGTAATGCCACCACCAAGAAATTCAGTGCCACAATAGTTGCAAATCACATGCCCTTTCTTTGAACCCTCAATGCCATGCCTCCAAGCAAGGTCTTTCAGATATTTTGATTCTCCTTTCATGGTAACTGTGGGACCCAAAAACCTACATTGTATATAAATAAATATAACGGTAAGGATTGTAGGGTTAATATTTAATTTTGCAAATTTTAGATATACATCATGAAAAAACATAGAATAGAAAAACAACAATAACCATGGTTCATGATACATATCACAAGAAAAAAAAAAAAAAAAAAAGAAAGGGAAAAGGAAAAAAAGAAAAGAAAGGGAAAATGTAAAAAAATAACAATAACCACGGGTTTTAATTTTTAAAATTTTAATGTGTAATGAAGAAGAAGAAGAAATTGTTAGATGAGAGAAATAAAAGAGAACTATTCATGTAATTTACCTCTTGTAGATTGACACTTGAATCGGCTCTAAGCCTCCAACAATGCACAACCACACACAATCCATAGTGCACACACTTTGACTTGAAGCTTTGGATCAACGAATGCACTTAAAAACAACCAAACCATGAAGCCCCAACCTCCAAGGCTCCAACAATACACTCAGTTGTTTCTAAACCAACCTTTGCACACTAGTAATCAACCCCTTCAAATCAAAAACAGTAAATCTGAATGATTCAATCACAATGGAAGAAATTAAAAAATGGAATGGGCTCATGAAAACAAAGTTAAAGTGAGTGAATCGTTGCTTGAGGATGATAGAATGCCTTTTAGGTTTAGGTTTGTGTTTTGTTTTTTTCACTCTATTATGTTTTTTTTTGGCTTGTTTTAAATTTTTCAAGTTTTCGACAAACTCAGTGAGTCTTGGGACAAGAGCGAGTCCCCTCCCAGGATTCGTCGAATCTTTCAAAGACTCGTTGGGATCTCATTTTAGTGGACTCGAGCTCGGATCCACAAGTCCTCAGCAAGAATCACCGAGTTTCAACACTATATTCTTGAGCATAATTGGATTGATTTCCAAATATGTCATTCTTAGACTGTGAAATTTGAAGGCTAAGAAATAGTGTAATAAGTCCAAATTGGTCATTTCTAAATACTTCAACCATGCTTTCACATCATGGATCTATATCGTGGAGCTCCTTGTAATAATTAAGTCATCCACATAGAGGGCCAAAATCAGGAGTTGCCTGTCTACTATCTTTGTGTGGATTATGGGGTCAGAGTGACTTCGTGTAAAACCCAAGTTGAGTGGAAACCTGTCAATCTTCTCAAACCAGGTTCAAGGAGCCTTCAATCCATACAAGGACTTTTTCAAGCGACACACATAGTTGGAGGTCTCATTTCTAATGGACCTAGGAGGTTGGGGCATGTAGATATCTTTTTGCAAGTCACCATGAAAAAAATCACTTTTTACGTCCAACTGATGAACTTCCCACTTCTGTGTTGCAGCCAAAGAGTACAAGCTTGATGGAATTCATGTTGGCAAGTAGAAATTTTTTTCATGGTAATCAATACCTTTAGCGTGTGAGAAATATTTTGTAACAATCCTAGCTTTGTACTAGTCAATTGACCCATCTATTGCATAGTTAGTGTGTTACATCCATTTGCATTTTACTATTTTTCTTCCTTTCGAAAGTGGAACCAAACCCTAGTGCCATTCTTATTCAAAGAATGGATTTCTTTTGTCATTATTATTTGCCATTCATGATTGTCCATGAGCCTCATTGTAAGTCTTTGGATCTTGACTCACTGCCAATTGTGCCAAGTGTTCAATATCAAACTAATGTTGCGATCTAGTCTTGTGTGGATCTCTAGGATTACTTGCCCATGCATCGTCCTCATCGACAAACTTTGTGGACCCATGTTGGTTGAGGTTTTGCTGATTGTGCAAGGGCTCTTTGGACTACTTGTGGCATTGGTGGTGGAACAATGTGATCTATTAACGGTGGAGGAGCTTGTTGTTCCCCTTGCAAATCATCATCTAAATTGCATTATTGCTCAAAAATGAACTCATCCAAATTGTCCTCTTATACAAAGTAGAAGTCAGGAGCAATGTCTGAACTTATAGAAACTAAGGAGGAGAAGAAGATTTTAGGTTCATATCCCTGGGATTGTTTATCAAACAACACATCCTGCTAGGAAAGCACTTGAGTGTTACTCGTTACAAGAAGACAATATGTTTTCACATCTTCATAATGCTCTGATACCATGAAAAATTAGTGGAAGGGTTCCAATATTTTTGAAACTACCTTAAGACTATCATCCACATGCATCCATAAACTTAATAACTGAAAGAAATGAAGAGCAAGAGACATGAATTTGATCAGGGAGAATGATCTACCTTTGGAAAAACATGTCAACCTTACAAAAGTAATTCTCTTATCCACTAATGAACCTTTCACATTAGGCCTCTATATTCTTATATAGATAACAAAGGAGTTTAGGGTTTTGAAGAGTAGGTTACTTGCACGACAAGTCTTCCTTTAAATAAGTGTTAAGAACCTAATATCTCACATACATAAAATACACACAAATATTGAATATATTAATAAAATATTCTTTTTTGGTGGGAATGAATAACTGCACAATCGTTTGCCACTTTGAGGGGGCTACCTCCTTATTAGAGTATTTAACTCTTGATTGATATATTTGCTTGGATGTATTACAATGGCCTATGTCCCTGTATTTATACTTTTCTAATCTATCTCACTCTTCATTTCTATGAATGTGGTATTATTATTACTATTCCTTACTATTCATTTTACTAGTATTCTACTCCCAATACACAATATATACCCCTATATAGGTATATTACAATAAAACATTTTAATTATTAGTAGAAGTTAACTAAGTCAATTTACTTAATTGATAATCTTCTCTAATAATAAGTTATGGATAAGTCCGCACACAGTTAGTGGTTATCTATAATTATAATTAAATAATATAAGCACATTTTAAACCATACAAAAGTGTACGAGACATTAAATACAATTAACATGTTCACATTCATGTACCTAACATGCTTCTCAACAATATTTTCTCTCATAAATATTCATCAATTCTAGACTAAAGTCTCAATGCTCTTCAACTTGTCGTCAAAGGCAATAACAAGGACCTCAAATAACAATAAGCATTGATACCTCACTTTGTTGATCAGGGTGTAGAAGTATTGCAAATACCACTACCCTCACATCAATGTTATCATAACTAATTCATAAAGTATCCATATCTCTAAATACTGTCACTCTAAAAACTAACACCACATCCTTATTTTCAAAATGCATTTTCTCTAGGTCCTTGAAAAGATTTTTCTTCCTCAATTATACCTTAGATGTTGAAGGGGGTTTGTCTACCCCTAACTTACTACCATTACCTTGCCTTTGGCTTATGATCGCTTGGGAGGTCCATAATTGACTTTCGAGCCCAGAGTATGGGTATTATTCTTTTTCTCTAGATTTTTAGTAGTGAAATACATACTCCTACTATCCTCAACATTGTCAATTTTCAATTTCACTGCCATTGCTAGTTTCCACATTCATTGCTATTGCTACTCTTGTAATCCATGTCAACCATTGAAGAAATATAAATAATATTTATAAAATGAAAAATTAATATTTAAATATTTAAAATCCAAATATATAAATTAAAAAAAAAAAATGTTGGGTATGTCACTACATTCCTAAAAAGTTCCCTAAAAAGGAGGACGTTTGGGTTTGTCCCCAATTTTTTTTGTTATTTAAGAATGTGGGGGGATGTTTCTTACCCATCCCCGAAACGTCTCATATGTCCAAGGCGACGCCATGATGGGGGGGACATGTCGCTACAACACTGTGAATAACCATCTGCCTCTCTAATAACAACCCAAGCCTTTGAAGCCCCATGATTTCACTTTGGGACCTTGTCCATGTTCAATTTAGCTGTAGATGTGTCTCAAGAGGTCCATTTATCCATGTTATTTCTAGTTATGTCGATACGAGTAATCTACAATGGTAGTAGGTGGTGTGGGACTATAATATCTGTGAGGTTTTGAATATTTATAAAGGACTTGAAATTTGATGTCCATTTGGCTATCATAGGGAAGTTTAAACTTTAAATTAGATGTACATTTGAACATTCAACCTTAAATTTGATGTCCATTTGACCATCATATAGAATTTTTTTTGCCTACTTGGAGAATTTGGTAAAAAAATTGTAATATCTTGAATATATGGTGGGGTTTGGAGCCCTTTTTTTTAGATTTTTTTTTCAAGTCCGATGTGGTGCAAGTAGATTGAGGCCATCTATCACCAATCAATGGGAATTCCATGAAGAAGGCAATGGAGTCATTAATCAATGTGGTATGTGACAAATCCAAGATAGGTGCCTTGAGATTTATATCTCTTGGTGTTTTTCAATATATTTAAGATATTTGTACTAGTACCCTTGTAGTGGGTCGCATTATTGAGGAATTGTGGGTTAATTCCTTAATAAGGTATTACAAGAATTGTATACATAATGGAATTTTGATACAAGTTTCTATCACAAGGGAAAAATGATGAATATAAACTATTTTCCCTGACCTTTCTAGCCATGGTTGGTTGCTAGATTTACCACCATATTTCTTGTTCTCTTGATATGTTGAATGAGATCTCAAATGTTATGTTCATACTTGCAAAAATCAGCCAAACAAAATAAAAATTTGTGAAGAACATATTACTTAATAAAATTAGAAATAAGCTCAAACCTTGCTTATATTCAAATATTGCGGGCCTCTTCGAGGGAGCAACCTCCTTAAAAGTAGAGTTTAGATTACAAAAATATAGATAATGCTTTTCCTTCATTACAATAATATATAGGCATTACAACCTTAACCTTAATATACTTGTAACCCTAACCCTAATATTCAAGGGTTGATTTTACATGCAAAATAGGCACCCAAGTTAATTAAGTACGCTTACTACTTAAGGGTCAACCTTACATAGCAGTGGGTGCCCAAGATAATTAACTAAGACTATTACATTGTAAAATGAATAATAGACGGTTAGAGCGTTCAGATCCTCACATGCCCTTCCTCTTCAAACAATTATCTTAAAAGCTTGAGCTATGGAAACTTTTGGTGAAAGTGTTAAAGACGTTCTCAAGTGGTTGTTGGAAATATTGTCATTGATGTAAAAGGTCTAGAATTATTGGTGATAAAGGCCCCATTGCATTTAATGGTGTTTTTAATATTCATATCTTGGCTAATGTGTGTTAATATTTATTTTTGGTTGCATATAAGTTAAAAGAGGGCCCATGGAGAAGTCAAAGAGTCACGGGGTAAAAGAGGAAAAAGGAATAAGACGCATTTTCTCATGAAGAGCCATCTTGAGGAATTCTAAGAGTCACCATGTGAAAATAAAAGAGGTATGATGCATTTTTTCATGAAGGGACACTTTGAGGAATACGAAAAGTCACCAAGATAAAAACAAAAAAGGAAAAGACACTTTTGCTTATGAAGAGTCACCATATGACTTTTCAAATGCAAAGATACGAAGGGTCATACAAGTTTGGCGCTATTTTCTATGAGGATTAAAGAGTCACAAAAGGTGAATGCCAAAGATCTTTTATAAAGCTATAAATAAAGACTTGAGAAGCTATTTGTATATGTAAGAGAGTGCATGGTTTGTATTTGTTTTCGAAGAGAGAAAAGTAAGAGATATTGTAGAGTTCTATCATTTGTTGAGTAAGCAACATTGAGAGATAGTTATGTTTTATACACAAGAGGGATTGGTGCTCCTATGGGTTGATGGTCACAAATCTTTGCAAGGGGTTGGTGCTCTTGTGGGTTGGTGCTCACAAATAGTTGATGTGTTGGTGCTCAGCAAAGGGATTGGTGCTCTTGCAAGTTGGTGCTTGCAAACTTTGTATTTTGAGTTGGTGCTCATTCATATACTTGAGATTATTCTTCATGGTTTTTTCCACTTTGGGTTTCCATGTAAAAATTTAGTAGCTCTCTTTCTCTATTGTGTGGTGCAAATTATTGTTTCAATTTTATTATATATCTTGAATGTGTGATTAAATGGTTAAAGAAAAGAAATTAGATTAAGTAAAAAGATATATAATATACTGATTCATCTCCCCTCTCAGTATATTTCATGCTTAATAATTGGTATCAGAGCAGGTTCCTTTTGAAAAAGTTGTACAGTTTGAAGGTAGATTGGGAAAGCACGATCATTGGATCATATGAATGATTTTCTATGAATAAGGCACCTTTGTTTGATATGACAAATTAAGTTTTTTAGAGCATAAGGATGAAGACTTATTTGATGGTCCTTGGATTCAACATATGGTAAGTAGTGGTGGAGGAATATGAAGATCCATAGACACTTGTAACTACTCTGACAGAAAAAAAAAGGCAAGTGAAAATAATGCTAAAGCTTTAAATGCTATTTTATGTGAATCAAAATTTGTTAAAGTTATGCAAAGTAAATCTGTTCATGAAACTTGGGTAAAACTTGAGAATATTTACAAAGGTGATGGAAAGGTTCAACAAGCTAAGCTTTAGACTTTTAGAAGACAATTTGAGAGTTTGAAGATGGAAGAAGAAAAAAATATAGCAATTCATCTTTTATGGGTTGATCAAATAGTTAATCAGATTTAATGTTTTGGAATTTTTTTAGAAGAATCAATTGTGGTTCAAAAAGGTTTGAGATCTCTACCATTGAGATATGATGCAAAAGTTTCAGCAATTGAAGAGATGAAGAATTTAGCCAAGCTAAAGATGGATGAGCTTTATGGTATTCTTACGGCATATGCGATGCGAACTGAACAAGATAGCCCTTAAAGATAGAAGTTGCTTTCAAGACATTAAAAAAAGAGAAGGCTACAATTTAAGAATCAAGTGATAGTTCTAGCCATGATGAGATGACAATGGAGCTCTATTCATTCGCAAGCCGAAAAAGAGCACAGGTAAATACCAAGAAAAATTACCTTTTAAATGTTTTAATTATGGAAAGATTAGACATTTTGTAGTTAAACATTCAAATAAGGGTAACGATGACAATGAAGAAAGAAAGTCTACATATAAAAAGAATTTCAAAGGTAAATTTAAGAAGAGATTTGAGAAGAAGAGTTTGTATTCTAAATATCCTAATTCAACTGAAGATAGTGGAGTCAGTGATTCAGAAGAAAAGATTTTATTAATGGTCATATATGAAGATGTCTCTGCAAGCAATAATACAGATGATCAAGAAAAAGAACAGGATGAAGCCAAAGTGAATCTAGGTGCCTTAGAAGAGTTAAAAGCTCTTGAAAAAAAGAATTGAAGCTTAAAGCTCCAGATCGAGAAAAATGAAAAGGAGTCAAAGGAAATAATTGAAGATCTACAAACACACTTTGAAGAAGCCAAGAAGAACGAAGAAGATCTAACGGCACAGTTGAAAATAGTAAGTAAAGAATGTGAAAGGTATGTTAATGAAATTGCTTCTTTAAAAACAGATCTTGAAAAAATAAATAAAACAATCAATGATAGAGCAGCCAATGATTCAAAATTTAAGAATAACATTAATATGTTGAATAAGATATTAGAAAATCAAATATCAATGTCAGATAAGACAGGTATTGGATTTGAAAAAGAGAAAGAGGAAGTCACTATTTTCATAGACAAGGAAAAAAGAAAGAGCTATGTTGAAGCTCTTACAAAAGAAATAAAAATGGAAGAATTTAAGAATACAAAGGACATCTCAAACAAAGAAGGCTGGAGGGAACAGAGCTACAAAAGACCATCAAGTCAGAGATACACAAACATATTTTATTTCTATGGTTACTATTTTTATTGTAATGGATATGGTCATAAAAAAATAGAATGTTGAAAAAGAGCTAACAATTTCAAAAATAAGGAGAAGGAAATTCATCTAGAGTCAAGTAGAAGCCACAATTCTTTTGTTTTTTTATCATGCTTTAAGGAGAAGGGCATGATATGTTACAAGTGCAACAACTTCAGACATAGCTCAATATTGTAGAAGCGTGTTCGAGTCAGTCAAGAAGGATCAGAGTTTCAAGGCTCCATTCATTAAGAAGAAAGTTTCGACATGTTCATGGCAAAAAAAACAACTTGAAAAATTTATGTTGGTGCAGACAACTTTGCATGCAAGAAATAAAGAAAAGCCATGGTTCATTGACAGTGGATGTTCGAGGCACATAACAGGAGATAAGAGCAAGTTTATAACCTTGAAGAAGATTAATGGTGGCATAATAAAATTCAGAGATAATACTACTGCCAAAATTGCTAGAAAATGTATACTAAGTTTGGATAATGGTAGAACTAAAATTGAAAATGTTTTATATGTAGAAGGTCTTAAGCATAATCTTTTGAGTGTAAGTCAAATGTGTGATCAGGGACACACACTTAAGTTTTATGCAGAAGGTTGTGAAATTAGAAGAAAAGATTCAGATGTGTTGGTTGAAGATGCTTAGATAATAAGCAATAAGTTGTATATGCTATCAGACATCAAAAGTCAAAGATGTTTTTTGAGTCACATTGAAGAAAGTTGGCTATGGTACAGGGGAATGGGGCACATAAATTTTGACAATCTTGTCAACATCGACAATAAGCAAGCAATTAGAAATCTTCCAAAGATTACAAAGCCATCTGACATGCTTTGTGAACCTTGTCAGCATGGGAAGCAAGTTAGAAGGTGGTTGAAAACAAAATAGTAATCGACCACTCAGATGTTAGAGCTTGTTCACATTGATTTGTGTGAACTTATGAGAACTCAAAGTATTCAATGTGAGAAATATTTCATGTTGCTTATTGATGATTTTTCACGTATGACTTGGGTAATATTTTTAAAGAAAAAATCAAAATCTTTCAGACATTTCAAAGCATTCAAAACGTTAGTTGAGAATAAAACTAGTTTGAAGATTAAGTGTCTAAGATCAGATCGAGAGGAGAATTCATGTCAGATTAATTTATTGAGTTTTGTGAAAACTATGGAATAAAGAGACATTATTCAATAGCTAGAACTCCACAACAAAATGGAGTAGTGAAACGAAAAAATAGAACAGTTCAGGAGATGGCGAGGACAATGCTAAATGAATCCAAGATAACAAATAAATATTAGAGAGAGGTAGTTGTTACAACAATGCATATTCAAAATAGAGCATTATTGAGAGTCAATAGTGACAAGACTCCTTATGAGCTATAAAAAGACAAACCAACAATAATTGATTATTTCAAAGTTTTCGGCAGCAGATGCTTCATAAAGAGAACTGATGAAAAAATTGGTAAGTTTGAATCCAAAGTAGATGAAGGTATATTTCTTGGTTATTCTTGAAAAAGTAAAACTTATAAATGTTATAACAAAAGAATCAATAAAATTGTAAAAAATGCAAGTGTCAGGATAAAAAAGAATGATACTTGGGAATTAGTGTCTAGACTAAAAGATCACAATGTGATAAAAACAAAATGGGTTTATAGAAATAAGTTGAATGAAAATGAAGAAGTGACCAAAAATAAAGCAAGATTAGTATGTAAAGGATATGCTTAGATTGAGGGAATATATTTTAAAGAAACTTTTGCACTAGTGGCAAGGTTAGAGGTTATTAAAATATTTTTTGCATATGCAGTGTTTAAAAATTTTAAAGTGTTTCAGATGGATGTCAAATCTGCCTTCCTGAATGAGAATCTAGAAGAAGAGGTCTACATTGAGTAGCCCGAGGGATTTATTCTTTCAAATATTAGTAGTTATGTATGCAGATTGAAAAAAGTATATCATGGACTGAAACAAGCTCCTAGAGCTTAGTATGCAAGACTTGATAAGTACCTGTAGGATCAAGGTTTTCAGAGAGAATTGTTGATAGTAATCTCTACATCAAAACAGAAGGTGAGCATCAATTGATTATTGTGGTATATGTTGATAACATTATTTTTGGAGGAAATATTGAAAAGATGACAATTTTTTTCTGATAATATACAAAAAAAATTTGAGATGTCTATGCTTGGAGAATTGTCATTTTTCTTAAAATTGTAAATATTTCAATCAAATAAAGGAATTTTCATATCTCAAAGTAAATATGCTAAAGAAATGTTGAAGAAATTTGGTTTTGAGGACTATACACCAGTTGGCACACCAATGTGTACAAGAAATAAGGTGAGCAAGGATGAAGATTCACCTATTACAAATCAATCTTTGTATAGATCTATGATTGATAGTCTTTATATTTGACAGCATCAAGGTCAGACATCATGCATGCAGTTGTATGGTTGAATCTCCAAAAGATAGTAATGTTCAATTGGTTAAGAGAATATTTAATTATATCAAGGGGACATTGGATTATGAATTATGGTATCCCACAGGCAAAGATTCACTTTGATTGCTTATACAGATTAGGCAGAGTGCTTGGATGATAGAAAATGTACAAGTGGAGGAGCTTTCTTTCTTGGTGATAGCTTAGTATCATGGCTAAGCAAAAAGCAAAATTCAGTATCGCTTTCTACAATTGAAGTAGAATATATTACAACGATATTATATTGTACTCAAGTGCTTTGGATGAAGTAAAATTTAGAAGATATCAAGGTAAAATATGATGAACCTATTTCTATTTTTTGTGACAACACAAGTGCTATTAATATTTCAAAAAATCCAGTAATGCATTCAAGAATAAAACATATTCCCATTACATATCACTTCTTGAGAGAGCGGATTGCAGATCAACAGATTAAGATGGATTATATCAGTACTACAGAGTAGATTGCAGATATTTTCACAAAGACACTACCAAAAAACACATTTGAGTATTTTTGAGAGAACTTGGAAGTAATTTCTTTTACTTCCTGTCATTGAGGTTCAACATCAGTTGAGGGGGAGCTAAGTGTTAGCTCCAAGTAGGCCTTTTGCCATTGATGTCAAATGGAGAGAATAATAGGTACATGTATATGTACAAAAATAGGTACAGGGCACAAGTATAGGTTGCTAAAATAAGGGGGAGTTACTGTATATTTTTCAGATGGCAGTATGTGTAAGTTTCAGGATGTAGCAATTTCAGTTTGAGGTTGCCATCAATGACAAATGGGGAGATTGTTGGAAATATTGTCATTGATGTCAAAGGTCTAGCATTATTGGTGATAAAGGCCCCATGGCATTATGTTTTTAATATTCATATCTTGGCTAATGTGTGTTAATATTTATTTTTGGTTTCATATAAGTCAAAAAAGTGCCCATGGAGAAGTCAAAGAGTCACAAGGTAAAAGATGAAAGAGAAATGGGATGCATTTTTTCATGAAGAGTCATTTTGAGGAATTCCAAGAGTCACAATGTAAAGACAAAAGATGTATGACACATTTTTCCATAAAGGGACACTTTGAGGAATACGAAAAGTCACCAAAATAAAGACAAAAGAGGAAATGATGCTTTTGCTTATGAAGGGTCACCATATGACTTTTCAAATGCAAGGATACAAAGGGTCATGCAAATTTGGCACCATTTTCCATGAGAATTGAATAGTCACAAAAGGTGAATGTCAAAGGTCCTTTGGAAAGCTATAAATAAAGGTTTGAGAAGCCATTTGTATATGCAAGAGAGTGCATGGTTTGTATTTGTTTTCGAAGAGAGAAAAGCAGGAGGTATTGTAGAGTTCTATCATTTGTTGAGTAAGCAACATTAAGAGATAGTTGTGTTTTATACATAAGAGGGCTTGGTGCTCCTGTGGGTTGGTGGTCACAAATCTTTGCAAGGGGTTGGTGCTCTTGTGGGTTGGTGGTCACAAATCTTTGCAAGGGGTTGGTGCTCCTGTGGGTTGGTGCTCAGAAATAGTTGTTGTGTTGGTGCTCGACAAAGGGGTTGGTGCTCCTATAAGTTGGTACTTGCGAACTTTATATTTTGAGTTGTGGCTCATTCATATACTTGAGATTGTTCTCTGTGGTTTTTTCTACTTTGGGTTTCTACATGAAAATCTGGTCTCTCTCTCTCTCTCTCTCTCTCTCTCTCTCTCTCTCTTTTTGTGTGGTGCAAATTATTGTTTCAGTTTTATTGCATATCTTGAATGTGTGATTAAGTGGTTAAAGAAAAGAAATCAGATTAAGTAAAAAGATATATAATATACTGATTCACCCCCACCCTCTCAATATATTTCATGCTTAACATTGATGTCTTGTTGTTGCAACCCTCGACATTAGACCAAAAATTAGTGATGGTTTGGTTGTGGAGTGAGCGTGTACATTGTCCAAAATAGCCTCAAGTTCAAGGATGATGGAGCTCTTCGTCCAAATCAAGAAGGGTCGTTTGAACATGAACATGTTGTCCAAAGACCTCCTTCAAACATGAGACATGGAAGACAAGATGAATCTTGGAAGACACAAGTAGGTCCAATTTGTATGCGAGTTTCCCAATTTGTTGGAGCACTTGGTATGGTCCATAGAATTTGGGGGCCAACATATAACTGCCTTTGAACTTCAAGGAAGTATGCTTATATGGATATAGGCTTAGACAAACCATGCTCCCTGTGGCAAATGAGCCCTCTGAACAATGTTGATTTGCCTTATGTTTCATACAGTTTTGAGCTTATACCAAGTCATCCTTTAGAGTTCAAAGTAGAGCCTCTCAATGGCTTAGAGTTGAGTTGACTACTTGCACCTTGGAGATTCTTGGAAGGTAGGATATGAGAGATGGTTGTGGTTGGCCTAAATGAATTCATAGGATGTCATCTTGGTGGAGGTGTGGTAATAAGTGTTGTACCACCATTTAACAAAAGGTATCCATTTAGCCCAACGAGTCTATTGCTTTGAAGCAAAATAATGCAAGTCAGTCTCTAAACATTTGTTGACAATTTTTGCTTGACCATCAATCTATAGAGATTATGTTGAACTCATTTTTAGTTGCTTTCCTTGAAATTTAAATTGGTCTTGTTAGAAAATACTAGTGAAAATGGTATCACGATCAAAGACTATGGATGAGGGCATACCATGGAGGTGGGAAATCTAGTCCATGTAAACTTGTGCCATGGTGAATGGTTTGGTGGGCCATTGAACAAAAATGGGCACATTTGGAGAGACAATCAACCACCACAAAGATCACTAATTTGTTGCCTAACTTGGGCAACCTGTCAATCATATCCATGGAGATCTCAGTCCATACTTCTGTAGTGATTGACAACTGTTGTAAAGTGCCTGGGGTATGGGCAACCTCTTCCTTGTGACGTTGACATGTATCACATTCCGTGATAAACTTTTTGATATCTTGTTTCATTCCATCCTAGAAGAAGGTTATTCTGACTCTTGCATGTCTTAAAGAAGCCAAAACGTCCCATTGAGGGTGAAGCATGTAGTCCCTGGAATAACTTCTCCCAAAAAACTGACTTTACAGAAAGCACAATCTGCTTTTTATAATGCAAGTAATAGCCATCCTGTTAGTGTCCTAGTTTAGTTGTGGGGCCAGTGGTGAGGCTGATGGATGAGTTATTGAACCTTTGTATCTTGCTGCCATTTTTGTTGAATTCTTACAACCAATCTGGAGTTGGTACAAACAAAACACATAAAGGCCTATTGGTCTTCAAATTTGCGAGATAGGGCATCGGCCCCCATATTCTCCATGTCCTTCTTTTGTCGAATTTCATAAACATATCCAAAGAGTTAACCCATTTTTATTGCTTTGGTGATGAGGCTTTGTTCTAGGAAGTACTTCAAGTTGTGATGATCTGTCTCAATGCAAAAATGGTGCCCCAATATATATGGTTGATAGTGAGTTACGACATGGAGAATGACTAACAATTTCTTCTCACATGTGGATTTGGCTAGATACTTATCAATTCTTAGCTAGTAAAGGCCAAGGGTCATCCCTCTTGCATCAATCCTTTCATCAATGCTACACCAATTCCTATTTTTAAAGTGTCATTTTCTATGATGAATGGTTTGGAGAAATATGGCATGGCTAGCACAAGTATGGTACACATGGAATGTTTGACAAGTGCAAAGGCACTATTTGTTGGTTTAGAGTAGGCGAAAGCATTCTTTTGTAACATGGTAGTTAAATGAGCAAGAATTTTGTCATAGTCTTTGATGAATTTGCGATAGTAGCTAGTGAGACTTAAAAATCCCTGAAGACTTTTAAGGTTTGTATGTTTTGTCTAATTTTGCATGTCCTCAATTTTCTTGGGATCCACTTTAACACCATCCACTGAGATAATAAGCTCGAGTTATTCCACCTCTGTATTACCAAAGGAGCACCTAGAGCATTTTGCATATAACTGATTATTGGCTTAGAAGTTGTAGGGTCTAGTCCAACTGTAGTATATGGTCTTCCCATGTTTTACTGTATGCCAAAATGTCTTTAAAGAAAACCAAGATGAATTTATGAAGCTGTGGCCAATTTTTTTGGTTCATCAGACTTTAAAATGTTGATGGAGCATTTGTGAAGCCAAATGGCCTCACTAAGAACTCATATTGGTTGTCGTGAGTTCAAAATGTTATCTAAGGGATATCTTCTTAACATAATTCAATTTGATAATAGCCAGACTGCAAATCTAACTTGGAGAAGTAGGCCTCATGTAATTCATCTATTAATTTGTCAATCATCGGAATGGAGAATGTCCTTGATTGTGAGTTTGTTTGGCTCACAAAAATCCATGTATAACCTCCAAGACCCATCTTTCTTTCGAATGAGGAGCGCTAGGGAGGAATATGGGTTGACACTTCGCCGAATGATGCCCGTGTGAATCAATTCTTGGACCATCTTCTCAATTTTAGTTTTCTATATGTAGGGGTATTGATATGGCCGAGTGTTTGGTGGCTGAATACCTAGTATGACTTGTATTGCGTGATCATGTGAGCATTGTGAAGGTAATCCTTTAGGTTTTGCAAACACTTGGTAGTACTTATGGAACATCAACTGCAAGTTCATAGGTTATGTTGACGTCCTTGTCTCTATCATGTGAACTGCTCAAAGTTAAGCCACCACCCTTGAAGAATCCTATTTTACTAGCTTAGCCATGCGGTGAGAATTAACAAGTTGAGTGGGTCCTACTGTCATTCCTCTTAGAGTGTCTTATTGCCCCATGATTGTGAATTGCATCCATAATTCCAGGAAGTCTCGTTGGATGGGTCTCAATGAGAGAAGCCATTAAGCTTCCAAGATGATGTCACAACTACCTAATGATAGGGCAAACATGTCAGATTTGAGATTGTAATCACCCATGGAAACTTACGCATTCTGAAATTTTCCTTTGCAAGCCAACTTTCCTACGTTAACTACCATCATGACAAAATTATTGCATGGACACACATAACAATCTGCCTGGCTGGACACTCGAGGGTCAAGGAAGTTATGAGTGCTTATAGAGTCATTGAGGATAGTTAGGCGATGCTCCTTGAAGTACCTCAATACCTTCATAGTTTGAAGAGTTGTGATCCTTGTTAAAGCATGCACTAAAATTTAGGATGGAGTCCTTGTTTGGACTGTTCTCTTCTATTTGTTCCTCGTCTGAGCCTTCATCAAAGTCATGCATTATGTTAGGCATGGAAGGTGCCTCAACATCTAGGAGATATATTTTTTGTTCATCACATTTACGGCCTGAGCCATATTTATCATCACAATTGTGTCACAGTCTTTTTGTTTTGCGAGCAACCACCTCCTCATACATAAGGGATTTGATTAGAGGTGTTCGAGTGCCCTAATTTGGCATTGATCGAAACGACTAAGGGCTTCTTGCTGCTGGTGGCTTATAGGAACAGTGTTGGACTGCATATTTTTCCTCAACTCATTTAGACAAACCCACCACTTCCATCAAGGTAGCATGTTTGAACATCTTCACCTTGACATAAATGTCTTCCTTCAATCTACCGATGAAGCAACTTTTGAAAGAATCCTCATTTAGGCCTTTTGTTCGATTGGCTAGTTTCTCAAACTGGGTTTGGTAATCACAGACAGAGTGAGTTTGTTCACACGCATTAGGGCCAAATCGAGTCAGTAGGTGTTTACTGAACTCATTCTATGTGAATATTACATGTGCCCTTTCTAAACACTAATACCATTGAATTGCTTCATTTTCCAAGTTGAACGAAGCTATCGAAAGTTTTTGATATGTGGGAGTTTGATGGATGGAAAAAAATTGATCGATAGGTTATACAACCATCTGGTAGGGTCATCTCTAATGAATTTTTGAAAATTTCATCGAGGTGTATAGTGTAGTAACTGAGAGTGTGGTGGGTTGTTGTGAGAGGGTTTCCCACTTTTAGAATTGTTCACACTATCGTGGATTATGCTATTATACTTGGCATTCAGTCTCGTCAATTTACTGTCTGAGTCATCAACTAGATCTAGTTTGTCTAGTTTGGACAATTTTTGGAGTATAGTGGATTGTGTTGTTTACATTGTCTTGATTTCATCATCGAACTTATCCAAGGAGAGATCCTAAGAGCGTCAACCTAGCATTTTGGCCGCTTCGGATTTTTTTAATTATATTAATTCATTCTTTCTTTTATTTTGCTTTTTCGGGGAATTATACCAAAATGATCAACATGAAGAGAAAATCAATTTGGGATACTAAGCAAAAAACATATCCAATCTCTTTTTATTTATTTTTTATTATTTTATTTTGGGACTTTGTTCTGTCAAATAGTCATTGTTGAAGTCTTAAATCTATTCATTGTATTGATCCACCCTTAGATTTGTTCATTATACCGATGTTTCCTGAATTGGAACTGTGGGAATTTGATTGGGATTAAAGCAAGGGATAACTCGACTAGGGTGTGTCTGCATTTTAGGTTCTCCAATATACTTATTTCATTCGTAAATAGTGAGTTGGCCCAATATTTTAGAACTTTAACCATAGATGATTTAACCATCTCGTAGATGCACTATTTTATCTCTGAAGTACGAAGATAATTACTTCCTGTTGCCAACTACTTACCTTTGCACCATAGATTTAGATGGTTGATGGCTTCCTATGGCTAAAAAAACCTTAGGTGCTTTCAATATATCAAAGGTATGTGAAAGCTAAAATTTATAAACAATGTTGTTTGAGGCTTGGGTATTGGCAAAAAACTTATTGTTGTCAACCTAGAGTTGCACCTTGAATTGAAGACATGTTGAAATGGCCAATCCTCTCTTCGGTTGAAACAATGGGATCTCACGAGGGTGGATGCTTCAATGGTGAGAAGAACCTCAAGAGAAGGTTGGTTCCTGTAAGATGTATGAATGGATGTCTATTCTGTGCTACGAATCTACCATGGAAAAGGGAGAAAGAAACTTGAAAGGGAAATCCTACCTAATGATGGTGATACACCAAAATGTTGATCCACTCTACTTGGAACCTTGAACACTGAATCAAATAAGGGAAAAAGAATACCTTTGATTTCAATTGATCAATATGCATAAATATTTCATGAGAAGGTTCGATCAAATGACCAAAATGTGAGGGAAAACGATGGAGAGAGCTCTGATGCAAGACACTTTGCAGCCACCTAACACCCACTTACAACATTAGCAAAAGACATATAGAACACTGAACATGACCTGCATAACATGATGAGCTAGTAACTAGGTATGAATCAGAATTTGGGAAGGGAGAGAAATATACCACGTATGCAAATTGCTGAATGAATGTACACTATGCTAACACTTGAAATCTGAAAGTACAGTCCTATTGATTGAAAAGGTTACACAACTCATTAATGGTAGAGTCTGGTCTTACCAAGAGAGGGATACAATTCAAGGCTGAAAAGCTAACTTATATAAAAAAGTATACAACAACCAAGAGATTGGCGTTGACAATAGAAGAAGAGGTCAACTCAGTCCAACTTGTGTTATTTCAGCCTTCAAATAAAATCTATTTTTGTCTTATGCCTTGCATGAAAGCTCTTTGGCATTGAAAATGGATGGTGGGCCCAAGCTGCATGATGCTACTCCAATCTTCTACTGTAGAACTCCTCTTGAGCTGCTAAAAAGTTTAAAAACTTTCCTTTGCATGAAATCAACACAAATGCCAATTTAAGATTTACATTTGAGTTGTTGAAACGTTTCGAGCTTTCGAGATAAGCAAGAGTGTGTGCATAGAATTTATTATTGGAAACCTTCAACATTTTGCCTATTCATCATGTAAGATGACTCTATTTTTAGAATTGAAGCGTGCTTGCTTTCTTAAACACATTTACTTCGTTGGAGTCACTTCACGTTAGTCTATGCATGATCTTTGTTTATCTTGCCTTTGTCTTTATTCTGCATTTGTTTTATTCATTGTTCATGCTTATGTGCATGTTCAGTTCTGCTTTAATCTTTCCTCATGCATCAATTTCTACATTTGTCTTTCTTCTTGTTCAGTTTTGGCTTGATCCTGCTTGTGCTTATGTCTCTGTTCATGTTATTTATCATGCTTACTTCACTTCATGCTTTTTCTAGCTTTTCCTGTGTTCTGCTTTAATTCAGGATTCGAGCTTTATTTTGGTTTTCATCTTTCAGATAAAATGTCCGAAGGACTCTCTATCTTTTCTTTGTCTTTTTTATTTCTTTGGCCTTTGCTTCTTGTTCAGTTCTTTTACGGACAAATTGTCTGTGAGAATTGTCTCTCTTTCATTTCCTTTGGACTTGTCCGAAGGAATTGTTTCCTTCTTTTGTTTGGTCTTTTGTAATTTTTTTGGGCTCTACTTTCTATCCATTTCCTTTGGACAAAAAGTCTGAAGGAATTCTGTCTGTTCCTTGCTTTCAAAGCTTTTCCTTGAACCATTCCTGTGGCTTTTGTCAACTTTACTTATTCGTTCAGACTTTTTGTCCGAAGGAATTCGTTTCCTTGTTAATTTCCTTGAATTAATTCCTTTTAGGCTCTTGTTGTCTTTCCTTTGTCTTGTCTATTTTCCTCGAGTTTTTTCTTTTTCTCAAATTTATTCAGACTTTTTGTCCAAAGGAATTCCTTCGAACAAATTTTTTGAAGGAATTCGTTTCCTTTGGCTATGTTTTCATGCCCTTCGAGACTTTTGAAGGGTCTATTGTTTATGTCTCTACCCTCCACAAGGGCTTTTGTCTCTCCTTTGTGCCCTTTAGAACTTTTGAAGGGTCCTACCACCGACCAAGTGCCCTCCGCAAGGGCTTTTGTCTCTCCTCTATGCCCTTCAGAACTTTTGAAAAGGTCCACTTCACCGATCAAGTGCCCTCTACAAGGGTTGGTGTCCCTCAAAATTGGCCTTTTGGCAGAATTGAAGGGCACTCGGGATTTTTGTAAGTCACCCAAGTTTTTTGTAACTGTCCTTATTCCTTCAGACTTTTGTCTTATCTTCTCAACTGTGCTCTTCCTCTTTTCTTTTGGACAAAAACCTGAAGTAAAAACCCTTGAACGACTGCCACTTAGTCATTTTTTTGGATTTTTTCAGTCCTTTGAGAGCTATTTCTTTTAGACAAAATGTTCGAAGGAATAGTCCTCTTATACTCAAAAATTCCTTGGGAAGACAAAACAAATGAACTTATAGCTTGAATATCTTGGTTGTATTTGCACGTTTGGCTATAATCAAGCAAGCTCCTTGGAAACCTCTGCATGACTAAACTTCACCTGGGTGTAGCAGGCCACTTGGGTGGATGTAAATGCTCATTTGAGGACCCCAAAACTGATTCACAAGACCAACTTGACACCATAGCAAAGTTTCGAAGTGTAGGGGTGACAATTTTTCCCTGTGGGGGCAAAATTGTCAACGCTTATCACCTCACTCCACATGTCAAGCCGTGCTTAGCTAAAAATGATGAGTATTTGTTATATTTTAAGACCCTAGCACATGGTTTCTAACCTAGATGACTACTATAAAAAAGAAGATAAAAATGCAGTGCCAAACACATAGTACCCCACTACTTTTGCCAATTTTTGTTCACCAAGATCTTGTGACGGACAGGTGAGAGCATATGGTGGGTAGCTACAGTAAGCCACTAAAATCTTAATGCCGTTGCAGAAATGGCCCTGGAAAGAGCGTTGATACCATTTGTTATGATCCTACTTGATTAAATCAACAAAAAATAATAACAATATATGGAAAATAATGGAATACTCAATGAACTCAGAAATAATTACAAACCTTGCCTATATTTAAATATGGTGGGCCTCTTTGAGGGAAACCTCCTTAAGAGCAAAGTTCAGATTACAAAAATATTGATGATGCTTTTCCTTCATTAAAACATCAATATATAGGCATTGCAACTATAACTTTAATATCATATATACCCTAACCCTACTACTCGAGGGTCGGCCTTACATAAAAAATAAGCAGCTAAGTTGATTAGGCCTTATATAAAATTGGACACTTGAGTTAATTAACTAAGACTATTATAATGCAAAAAAGATAATAGATGGTTAGGATATCGGGGTCCTAACATTGAAATTCTCTGTTTCCATCTTAATTTTCTGAATGAAATTATTTATTTTCAATTCATTACCGTCCCTTTTTTACTGTTTCAATAATGAGCATTGAGTCCCCTTCCACTTGAAGTTTTTGCCATCCCTTTCCTTAGCCAGTCTTATTCCTTTGAAGATATCCATTGATTCTGCTTTATTAATTGTATCGAGTCCCAAATGGATTGAAAATATTTTCAGAGGTTTCTATCATCATCTTTAAAGATCCCTTTGCCTCCCAATCCTGGACTTCCTTTCACATTGCCATCAAACTTGCTCTTAAACTAATCTCTAGGAAGTTTCTTCTAGATATCCTTAGATTTTTTCAACCTGAGTCAGCACATTCAAATTTGTGGAGGATAAAATTTGTGAAAAATTCGTTGCTGAAATACCAACGATAAAATTTCTGATTAAATTCGATTGAGAGAAATAGATGCAACTAATATATTTTAAATCTATATATTTAAAAAAATCTATAGATAATTAATTTAAAACTATTATATATATATATATATATATATATATATATATATATATATATATATATATATATATATAACTATAAATATATTATATTAATGTTTCATAAACTATAAACTATAAATATAAATGTAATATATGCTCGTTGGATGTGGATATTAAATGGGTATGTTGTGAATATCTTAATAACTATCAAAATATTAATGCTAGATAATAACGAGGCTCACCCACATCATTTTACAAGCTAATATGGTAAAATTTAATGTAGATGACACCAACATTTTTATGGCAGGTATTAAATCGGGTTGTGTACAACACATTTACAATTGGGGCAAACTCACGAGGTTTTGCCCTTCTTTTATTTTATTTTTTCAATTTTTTTTTTTGATTGAGAAGTGCACTTTTATTGATAGAAAAACCATAATACAATGCTAGTCGTACAAAAAATATGGGTGGAGAAGTCACACCCCAAAAACTAAAGAGCCAACAAGAGAAAGAATAAGAGAAAACACAATTAGACTTAAGTAATGAAAAAATAAAAAACACACTTACAAACCCTAAAAGTTGCAAAAAATTCAAATAAATAGCATAAAACAACATTTGCTATCATTATACCAAAGGCAAAACACAAAACGCACTTACCTCTCATTGTATACTTACCACTCATTGCTCATTTAGGGTTGAAACTTCATCAAACAAAATTCAAAATACTTTGTTTTCATATTCCTATGCTAGTACAAGTGCTTATTCGTTGTATAAGTGATTGAAGAGCTTGAAAGGAACATAATTCTTCGATTGAAGGCAAGGCTTTAACCTTTAATTTTATTTTTTATTTTCAATCTTCACACACTTTCATGTTTCATCTTTATTGGTTTGTTGGTCATTTAATTAACAAGATTTCAAGTACATGTAAGCTATGTCCTAAGGTATGTAAGCTATGACAATTGACATTCTATAGCATTATCAATTTATTAGTAGTGTTTTTATGATTATTTTGTTTATTTTATAAATACTACATGGTTAAGTGTGTTTATTAGGCTAAAATACTTTTTATTAGTTTTGCCTTGGCAGGATATATAAGTTTCACTTTTGCAATACCTAGATTTTTCTTAGCTAATTAAATGGCTTTAAACATATATCACAAAAAAATGCAATGTTTTTATAAAGTTTGAAACCTAAATAATGGCATATTCTTGGAGGTGTTATTGGGGAATATTCCACCCTATTTATTACCAAATTTAAATGTATTTAATTTGACAACTGGGTATTTGCAACCTTGTTGCAAAGCACCAAGCCTCTTCAAAAGCCATTGAATGCTTTCTCCACTTTACAAAATGTTAATTCAAGAAATAATTGTGTTTTGGATTTGTTGTTCTATAGTTCATAGTTAACTGTGCTCTCGATCAATCGAGAAATGTCATGCATAACTAAAATTTTCTTTTAGATCGATGCCAGGGTTTAAGGGTCCCTGTCCCACAAAAACATATAATTTCAAAAGAACTTCATTGGTTTGGCTTAACAATCAATATTGTTAAGGCATTTAACCATTCAAAACAAACAACATATTTCAAAAAAATTTAGAAAACAATTTCAAACAATATACAACACAGTCACCAAAACAACTACAACAGACTGTCTCCTACCTAGCTATCACCAAAATTACCAAACTACTGGATTTAATCTAAAATGATCAAATTGACCACCTTACCATCACTTAACAACAATTCATTTGAAGCTGGAAACTTATTTTTCTTCTTATAATTGGCAGGATGCACCTCCTGGTCTTTAACTTCTGAAACTAAGCCCACCACCACCACCTCTTGCCATGTTAGCGAGCCTGCTACCTCCTGCAATTGCCTAAAAACCAATGTCCTTTAATTGCTCCCAAGTTCCTATTGACGTTGTGGATTGCACCTTTTAAGAGAAGGCTCAACTTATTTATTCCACGCAACACAATAGAGACATTCCTCTTGTTGTGGGCTTGGCAAATCTAAGGATTGAATCTCTAGATTAAGGGCTAGCTCCCCTTGATGCACCTTTGAGGTCCTTAACTGCTACTACTAATAATGGGGGGGGGGTGAAAAGAGAAAATAATGTTACAAAAGCAGAACTTAACAAAAATGGTGATGCACCAAATGATTCGATCTACTCATCTTTTATCAAGACTTTACACCAAAAGGAGCAAACAAACACTTCATTTGAACAAAAGACTAGACTGCATGAGTGTTTTAACAAGGGGGCTTAATGGAGATACAATGAAGAAGAACCTACCATAGGTGCTCTAGAAGCACACTGTCAGATGGTTGTTCCTCTGCCTCTATGCTTCAACCTGGTCACTTCCTGTTAACTTGCAGAAGATGGTCTTGGATATACTAGATATGCTGGCGTCGACTTATGAAAGCATCAAGATAAAATGACTAAACATAATGATGATACACAGGCATATTCAAAATAATAAAAAATTAGATGGAGGTAAAACACTCTTCTTTTGATTAAAAGGTAAAATTGTCAGGGCTTCACCATACACAAGTGAGAGATCCCTTTTTCTAGTTGAGAGGTTACAATATATAGAATTTAGAGAAAGACCCTTAGTCTTTTAAAGGAACCGACGACCCATACTGCATTGAACACCTTGGTAAGAGGAATCTACTCATGTTGTTGTCATCTTTCCACAAATATACTTGGAAGAACCATGCTGTATATGTCACAGACATTGACTTTGCTGCTCAAATTGCGTTTAATGTTCTTGCTAAATCATGGGTCACTTTATTCTTTGAATGATAAGGCTGCCTCCCTTGAAAACTCATGCAACTCTCTACTTATTAATGTTAAAAAAAGAAAAATGGGCCGCTCTATTGAATGCTCACACTCCCTTTGATGGCTGTTTGGTGGAGACTATTCCATCTGCAAGCAATTACTTCTGCCGATGCCTTTTTTGCCGCTTGGGCTGATTTGGTTCATGCCTGTGCTTGGCTGGATGTGTCTTCTAGAACGTTCCAAGCATTATCTTATGTGTGTGTAGATGCATTCTGGATTTAATATTCTGCTCTCTTTTCTTGCTACTTCTTGTCTTTTCTTGGCAATTCGAGCTCTCAAGCTATTCTTTGCCTCCTCTTGGCTCCTTTCTTGGCAGGTTGCTCAGCCTTCGAAATTCCTTTAGGCAAAATGTTCGAAGGAATTCCTTCATACATTTTGTCCAAAGGAAATGTCCTTTAGCTTGTCTTCGATGGTTAACCCATCTTCTTGAATTTGATGCTCGTGGGCCCATCATCATTTGAAAATTAACATCTCTTTTACTACCTTGAATTTGACATTCATGGGCCCATCCCAGACGTTTGAACCTTTAACATCTAGTTGACCATGTTGAAGTTGACATTCTCGGGCCCATCATTATCCTTTAGTAATTTCCTTGGCTTTTGCAAATGAACTTTTTTGAAGGGAAAGCGACCTTTTAGAAAAAGGAAAAGGTCCTTTTTGATGGCCAAGAGTCCTCTGCAAAGGCACTTACCCTTCGGGTTTCTTTGCCTTCCAAATTTCTTCAGACATTTTGTCTGAAGGAATTCGTGTCTTCAGTGTCTCAGCTTTCCTTTGGTAATTTTCTTCGGACAAAATGTCTGAAGGAATTCCTTTGGACATTTTGTCCAAAGAAATTCACCTCTTGGTTTCTTCATGGATTTTCTTCAGACAAAATGTCCAAAGAAATTCATTGTTTGACTTGTCATTTTCTCTGAAGGAAACTTCCCTTTCGGACTTTCTGCCTTAATCTCTTGCGAATTCACCTTCTGCCCTCTGCAAGGGCACTTTGGGTCCAAAGTTGTCCTTCGGAGCTTGCTTGAACAGTCCCATTTGTTACTTTCCTACCCTCTGCAAGGGCACTTGACCTTCGAAGTTTTGTAAAAGAATTGTACTTATTAGAAATTGGCCCATCCTTTTGCTGATAAAAGGCTTGTCTGAGGTAATTTGCTTGATATAAAATGAGCCCCATATCAACTCGAAATACCTGCAAGACTCAAATCACTTGGTGCTTTATAGAAACAGGCCTGTCACAAAAGGAAAACCCAAAATTGCAGTAAGGTGAATTCATCAGAGACTGGCTAACAAGTTTATCAAGGAAAGAAAGAAGGGAACCTGATTTTTGGCCTGCAGGACCAAAATTGGTCAACAGTTCCTTCAGAGGCTATGTACCCTATGTACCCCCTACCAAACACTAGTGGTTTTGTTCAGATTATTGGATCTACATTCTGAATAGAACCACTAGTGTTTGGCAGGGGGAACATAGGGTACTTAAACAAACCACTAGGAGGCTAGAAGGCTCAAGGATTCTATGGGCTATAGGAAATCTATAATGGCTATCTGATTTGCTAGATTGCACCAAGCTATATATAGACTTGTAAACTAGGTTAAGGCTAGCAAAATCAAGTGCAAAAAAGACACAAGTATCTCTAGTAGATCTAACCACAATAAAACAAGTAGCTAAGACTAGACAACTGATTGTTTACAAATTATAGAAACAATAATGTTGAATAAAAAGAACTAACAAATGATATTTAAATTTAGAAACAATGGCACTTTTAGGCCAAATAAAAGATGTTTTAAGTAATAAATATGTTTTTAATCAAGGGTTCAATAGCATGCCTAATCTAAGTATGAGCTATCTTTTTAATTTTAACATCATTGTTTTCTAACAATGCGATTTTCTAGTTGAGTAAGAGAGAGAGATTGTTTAAAAAAGTTGTATAGATTGTTTTGAGCATATAGGATCCTATCATGTAATGAGAAATGTTTCCAATGCAATCATGACATGTAATGGAAGATATTTCAAGCATTGAAGATAATCTTTAACCACATACAAATGCATAAACTTCAGAAACTATCCTAGATAATGCCCTAGCAAGCTAAATCACTAAAACAAATAAAACCCTAGCCTGTATACTACTACAAACAAATAAGAATTTCACTTTGAAAAGCAAATCTCCCTCATATCAAACTCAAAAGGAATGTGCAGACTTTATACCAACCAATTATCTAAGCTAGGAATCAAGAAAGGAAGAGGATCAGGCTGTATTTAAGATGAGTCCAGACCAAGAGCCAAAAGTTATGGAAGAGGTGAAGGAGAAGCTACCAATCTGTGAGAGAGCCAATGCAAGAAGCATAATAACATGTGCAATAGAGTGTTGATGGTGAAAGGATCAACCCAAAAGCTTCAAGAACACTATAGAGAGCAATGTGAATCACCAAGATAAGCTGCAGAATAGTAGGGCATCCCCTATCACAATGAAAGCTATTATGCCAAGCAAGAACAAAGAGAGATTCAAGAAGGCAACCAAGCTTTGAATGTGATGATCAAGTGAGAAGATCAGATCAAGAAATCTAGGAGATAGATGAAGAGAGAGGTTCAAAATGAATGAGAAAAAGTCATATATCTTAACCCTAATCTACCAAAAGACCAAAAACTATCTATTTTTAGTCGTTTAGGCTCAAACAGGGCACTTTTCACGTGTTTTGCCTAGGTTGTAGCCTAGGCTATGGATTTTATGAAGTAAACATGTGGCCTAAGCCATGAGTTTCCTTACTAATCCATGAATTGGTTTAAGAGGCTGCTTAGGGTGGTCAACAAGTCTTTGATAGGGCCTTAGGAGGTGCCTAGAGAGCCTATCTAGTGCGTAAAAGGCCTGAGATGGATTGAGGATGTATAGGGGATGAGAGTATGATGCAAGAAAGGTCTACGTGAGTGGAGAACATCTTAAAGTGCGATAAATAGGGTTGGTAGTCTACACATGAGTTGATGCATAATCATAGGGAGGAGTAGGGCCATGAGAAGTATGATTATAGAACTAGTCACCAGCATGATGGTTTTCATTATGTCTATCAATAAAATCATCAATCTCTTTAAAAACGACACTCCCCTAGTTCTCATTAAATTCATGAGTAGAGACCTATGACTTATTTAGGCTTCAAAGCTAGTAGACATAAGAGGGGTTAGCTAGCCTACTAGACCTTTGCATGGTATTTGTGTTTAGGAATGTGAAAGTTCCCATCCACAACAACCATCTCAATGGCTATCACCACGACCAACTAAAGGTCAACCATGCTGGATCAAGCCATAATTAAAATTTCACCCTCGTCAATTCCGAGCCACTTAAGAGTGTGTTTGGAAGCCATGCTATGATAGGGCCATACCAATTTTCTAGGGTCCTTGACTCATCATGTTTGTTCCCTCTAAATTTGTTGATCATTCTCCTTTGACCTACACCTAGTCTTGTTTCTCATCATATTCAAAGTCTATCAACAAGAAGCTAGGTCACTCTTCCTCCCTGATTTATATCAATACTTAGGGAGATGATTCACACCTTGACCATAGGTAGGAAATAATTCAACATTAAAACTCATGATTACCCATGAATTCTTGAGAAAGGACCTCTTTTTTCCATCATAGAGGAAGAAGACCCCATAAAGTCACTCATTGGGTTTTTGTAGACCTTCCAACATATAATGATAAGACAAATAGTACTACCCATGTCTTACCCATAGTATCAAAAACTACATAACTATACCCTGTTGGAGGTATGTTTTCATTGATGTTAAAATATGATGTGATGTGTGCATTGATGTCAAGGGTAATCACAAAGTGGTGATGTCATGATGGTCATGAGTTTGAGCCTGAAGTTGTGCAAGGAAGGTTTGGATGCATATGAGATCAGGTAAGCATTGTTTGGGACTTGTCATGTTGTATCTATCATACTAATGTTGTTTGAGGTCAAGGGAGAGAATACACGTATGTGAACAATGTGTTGGGATAAGGCTTGGTAGCCTTATATAGTGGTATAGCCTAGTACATAGTTTGTTGATATTGTTGAGGTTAGGGAGAACATGGAGGATAGTTGTAGAGAATGGAATGATACATATGGCATGTTGATGATGATTTGAGATCAGTACAAGAAGGATCCTAGTGCTTTCTATATCCAAGTTTGACTTGCAGTCCTAGACCTAGTGTGCATAGTGACATAGTGAGGTCCAAATGGAGGGTCAAGGTGAGTTTACAAGATGGAAAATCTATTTTAAGAATGTAATGAGGTATGAAAAGGTTTTTAAAAGGTGTTGACCAAGTTTCCGGTCTTGAAGATGAATATAAAGTAAGATAGTTCAGGACACTTATACATGCAGATTGAAGATTTCCTAGCTCGAGAAGAAAGTTCTAATGCTTATTGGCATGTGTGAAGTTTGCATGGTGACCTAAGAATTTTGGAGTAATTTAGGAAGGTTACTAAGAAGCTTCCACATGCATTTTTTAGAGAAACCAAGCCCTCAACTTTATGAATGAATGTTAATAAGATAAGTAGGTTTTTGTGCTTGCAAACCCTTATAAAGACCTGATTGGAAAGAACTTGATATAAAGGACCTAGAATGGATTGGTTGACAAATTTTAACTATTGGATCATATAGAAGACTCCTCCAGGCACCTCTAGGTGGTTTTGGTTTGTTAGGATAGTTATTAAAAGGTATAAAAAGAAGCTTGTTTCTATATAAATTGATGTTATAAGTAATGTTGACTAAGTCAACGCATGAGAGTCATTGGCGATTTAAGGTCAAGAATTTATCTTTAAGTATATAGAGTTGGTTTGGAAATATATGCTCTATGTGTCAATCATTTTTATGTTCCAATATGGCTAGTCTCTAAATCTATAAACAATGAAAACAATGAATGATATCTAGGCAGAGTGAATATGTGTTTAGGGAAGTGTTCCAGGTGAGTAAGGATGAATAAAATGACTTGGGGTTTTTGTTTAAGACCTATGACCTATGTTTCATTGGTTGGAAAGTGGTGATGTTGCTCAAACATAGGTGAAGTAGTGCTTTCAAAGTGGCTTATCTAAATAGTGAACACTATGAGATAGTGACTTGAGGAATCAGTCTATTAGACCAATGAAATATCTTTGAACAAGATAACTATCTACTTGAGAGTGATATAGAGATCACATAGAATATATTAATGTAGATTATAGGTTGTGAAAGTATTCTTTTAAGTGTTATAAAATAATATCTACATGATTATACTATTGGAAGCTACAGACAGTCAGAGTGTCATTTTAAAAGAGTAAGTTTGATGTTGTTTAAGTAGTGTTGGAACATACAATGAGTTTGATGTTGTTCTTGTTGATACTTAAATTTTCACCCTTGAGGAGATGCTCAGCTCTCCTCATCTAAGTGGAAAAATGGAATCACCTCTCTTGCTATGGGTGACAATTTCATTGGGATGAATCTCTAGATTAGGGGATAGCTCCCTTGATGCACCTTTAAAACTCTCTCTAACCTATCAATTATGTATGAAAAGGGTTAATGAAAACAACTAAGAAAACAAAATGGTGATGCACCAATGAATAATGTCCTCCTAATTGACTGCAACCACTACTTAAAGACAACAAGGTGTTTCTCACACAAGATTCAAAACTCAAGATTTATTATTGCATCAATGCTTCATATGCTAGATTCAAGAAGGTATATGATTCTTAAAAAGGGTGTGAATGATTCCAAAGATAGATACAATCACAAACCACTTCTATAATATCTCAACACTTAAGAAAGAATACTAGTAAAGACCTGCAACAATCTCCTTTCCGTAAATTGGTAGACCATCAAGAGTATAAGCTAGAAAAGACAATCTTCCACCAGACTAGACCAAAAAGATTCAAGTCATTACTCAATGTTACAGCATGTGAGTGGCAACAACACTTGTATATTTTTTCAAGAGTTCTTTGAGTACAAATCTATCCAGAGTTTTCCCAATAATCGATGGAGGCTGCTGAACAAGCCAAAAGAATACATATATATAGCCTTTAAGAGAGAGGTTGAGAAAAAGAAGTTCAAGAGTCACTTGGACATCTGTCCATATTGGAAAATCAGTTACAGTTGCATGTAGGAGAGGGGTGGGTGAACTATAGCATGTCACCAAATGAATTAGTTATAATTAAATGAGTTATAATTACACTACATGAATCAGTTGCAATCACACTAAATGGATTAGTTACAATTGCACTAAATGCTCCAAACATTTTGCCATTTGTTACCTTTACCTTCAAATTCCTATTGAGCATTTCTTTTAAACACCAATGTCTAGTTTTTGCAGTCTAAAATTGACATTTTGTAGGCTGTCATCCTTATTTATTCATTCGAACATTTTTTCCACGATCGCTTTTTTCGAAGGAATTCATTCAGGCTCTTTGGTTCATTTATTTCAGCTTTTCGCTTGGTCCTTTATGCCTTAAACAATTTCCACAAACAAAAATATCCAAAGGAAATCATGTCTTCAAGAGCTCTATTTTTTTTTAATCGAATAAAAAGTTTGAAAGAATTGGCTTGGTCTCTTTTCAAGTTTTCCAAAAAAATTCCTCGAATAATCTTTCCAAAAGAACTCATTCCTTCAAAATTTATGTTTGGCCCTTTGAAATGTTCCTTCAAGATTCTTGAAATGGACCTTGGACTTCCTTCAAATGACCCTTTGACAATTTGAAAAAGTACTGTCAGTTTTTTTTAAAATGACCCCTTTGGCTTCCTTCAAATGATCCTTCAAAAATTTGAAAAGACCCCTTTGAAAAAGTTTCAAGTGTCCTTTGGATTTTGAAAATGACCTTTCGAAACGAAAAAATACCCTTCAGATTTTTTGAAATGGTCCCCCTTCTCGTGGAAACAATCTTTATGACTTTTTGAAAACATCCCTTCAGGAAAGTTGAAATGCCCTTCTAACTTTCTAAAAAGTACCTTTCGGCCTTCTTGCGAAATGCCTTTCAAAAAAACTAGAATGCCCTTTGGGAAAATTTGAAAGTGTCCACTTAGCCTAAAAAGATCCTTCGAAAAAGTTGCAAGTGTCCTTTATCTTGAAAAAAAGTCCTTCATAAAATTGAAAGTGTCCTTTTGGAAAAAATGAAAGTGATCACTTAGCCTGAAAAGGTCCTTCGAAAAAGTTGCAAGTGTCTTTTGAAAAAGTTGCATGGATAATTTTCCCAAAGGAATTAGACTCCGTCTTTAAAAAATCTATCTCGAACAAATTGTCTGAAGGAATTCAACACTCAGATGAATGAAAAGACCCAAAAGAAATAACACTTAGCAAAATACCAAATCAAACTCTTCGAAATAATTGAACTTATACGTTTGTTATGGGATTTATTAAAGAATACTTCTTCTGAACAAAATCTACATACTATACTTGACCAAAGATATAGACTTAGGTGACTAAGTTTTCAGATAGGGGTGCCCAATTTTGCCCTGAATGGCCAAAATTTGGTCAACAAATTAGTGAGTTTTAGGGGTAGTATGCCTGCTATATTGACCAAACTAGTAGCCTTATCCAACTCAGGGCCAATGGAGTCAATGGATTCTTGAAGATGACTAACAAGGATTATACGAAAACAAAACACAAGGAAACACACAACACAACAACAACAAGACCAAGCAAAGACAACACAAATGAAGACAAGGATAAACTCATATATGTGTATAAGTACTTAGGGAACACAAGAAAAATAAAAAACTATGTATAAAGGAAAAGAGGACATCAATAACATTGCTTTAGATATACCCATTGACTGGGATATGCAACTCCTATCCATCCAACTTTGAGAGTTGGAAAACATTGTGTTGTTTGCACAGTGTGATCACATATGGGCCACTCCACAAAGCATCAAAATTTGTGTGTCTTCTAGGCTTGGCCCTATCTTCATCCCATTTTAGGATAATGTCTCCTTTGAAACTCCTTGTCATGGATTTCTTGTCAAAATACTTCTTTGTTTTCTCTTGGTGAGTTGTCATGGTTTGCATAGCTTGATCACTTGTCTCCTCAAGCTCCATCAACTCACATAACCTGAATTCCATTCTCTCATTATCCATCAATTGTAGCTAATAGGTGAGGTCTAAAGTTGGTAACTCGAGTGAGATAGGAAGCCTAGCCTCCCTTCCATACATAAGTGTGTATGGTGAGTTCCCAATTACTCTCTTTGGGTTGATCCTATCAGCCCAAAGGGCTATCTTCAACTTGGAGTGCCAAGTCCTTTGATTCTCCTCCATAGTCCTCTTTGTGATCTTGATCAAATTATTCTTTGTGGACTCAGCTAGTCTATTTCCCTAGGGATAGTAGTTGGAGGAGGTGCTGAGATAGATACCATGCTTCAAATCCCATTCACTTGTTTTTGATCTTAGGAAAGCTAATGCATTATCTAAGATGATTGTTGAAGGAGATCTAAACCTGGTTACTATACCTTCATAAAAGTATAATACTGAGCTTTCATTTGCCTCCTTAAGAGCTACAACCTCCACCCATCTTGTAAAATAGTCAGTGGCAGTCAACATCCATTTGTGACCAACACTAGAAGGAGGATTGATTTGACTTATAATGTCTAAACCCCATTGCATGAAGGGTTGCTCAAATTGAATTGGATGAAGAGGCAATGCAGCTATATTTTGTTTGCCATCAGAGAGAGTACACTTTTGTCATTTCCTTACCCAAGCATGAGTGTCCTTAAACAAGCTAGGCCAAAAGTATCCAACCCTCATTATCTTGGCAGTTGTGGTTTTATTAGCAAAGTGACCACCAACTGGTCCATTATGGAACTCATGCAACACTTTTTCAATATGATCCAAATCAATACATCTCAACAACACACCTGAAAAGTCATTTATAAATAATACTCCATCAACAAGTACATAAGGAATGGATTGTAGCCTAAAGTACCTTCTTTTGGCCCTATCAAGACCTTATGGACACTCATCGATTTGCAAGAAATGAATCATGTCTTGTGTCCAACTCCTCATGGCTAAAGGTACAACTACTTTAGGGTCATCGTGGAGTGCTAAAACAACTTCTTTTTTGTCTTTCAAGTCTAAATCAAGATGCTCACACATTCCTTTTCCCTTCACTAGCTTGGTTGTTTTGATCTCCACATCATACTCCATCACTTTGGTAATCCAACCTGCCCTTTTATCCTTCAAATATCTGATCAACAGAAAGTCTTTCACACTAGTATGAGGCAAAAAAATGTGAATCTTGTTATTAGACGACATATTCCTGAACTTCTTTAAATTTTTTCTGACTAAAAGTACTTGTTTTTCAACATATGTGTACCTTAACTCATAGCCTTCCAAACCTTGACTGAAAAAGGCAATAGGTTGTTCTAAATTTTCATCATTAGCTTGAGTAAGCATGTAAGAGATTACCTCTTCATTCCCAAAACTATATAGGTTGAATTACTTGGATAAGTTAGGACTTGCAAGGGTAGGAGCTTGGGTAATGGCTTGCTTGATTCCCTCAAAACTTTCTTTCCTCCTTCCTGTCCACGTAAATATCTCATCTTTCCTTAGCATGGAGGTCAAAGGCTTGGCCAAGTTAGAAAAATTAGGAATGAATCTCCTTATGAAATTTATCTTTCCAAAAAAACTTTGCAAACCTTTCTTATGCATAGGCAAAGACAATGCTAAAATCACATTCACTCTCTCATGATCAATAAATAGACCTTTCTTGGAAACAATGTGTCCTAAGACTTTGAATTCATGAACAACAAACACACACTTCTTTGGGTTTAGAGATATCCAAACTCTCTACACCTCTCAAAAATATCTTTTACTTCCTTGGAGAAAACTATCACATCATCAAGATATACCAATACAATGTTATTGATTAGTCCTTGGAAATCCATATCCATTGCATGTTAGAAAGTAGCTCCAATATTTTACAATCCAAAAGGCATCTTCCTATAGGCATATGTGTCCCATTTTTTGGTGAAAGTTGTCTTTTATTAGTCACTTTCTTTCACCAAAATTTAATTGTACCCAGAATAACCATCTAGGAGAGAAAACCTCTCACTGCCTGCCACCACTTGTAGAATTTGCTACATAAAAAGGAGGGGATAATGATCTCTCAAAGAGATCCTATTCAAGTCACTAAAGTCCACACACAACTTGATCTCCCCATTCTTTTTTTAAATAGGGACTAAGTTGGCCAACCAAGAAGAATGCTTGATAATAAAGATGATTTTAAACTCAATCAACTTAGTGAGTTCTTTCTTCATGAGTGGTTCAATCTTGGGATTGATTGACCTTTGTCTTTGCTTGATGTGTTTGGCATTTTCACCTAGCTCTATGGTGTGTTGAGCCAATATTGGATCAAAACCCTTCAAGTCGCTATATTCCCATGCAAAAAGTATCACTAAACTCTTTGCATAGTTCAATGAAATCATGCTTTTCTTGACTAGTGCATACCTTTCCAAGTGCAAGTAATTTATCTTTGAAGATATCTACCCTTTCATAGTTCTTTCTTGGTTGACATGCTTACCTTCTCCTTCTTCATCTGATTATCCCAATTGAATATGCTTTCAAGAGTCACTAGGCCTTTGGGAAACTTATTAGACTTTAGTTGGACAATTTGCCCTCCATATTGTTGTTGTGGCTTAGACTGATTTTTGGTAGAGAAATCAGCCTCTTCTTGTAGGAAGAGGGCTATCTGTTCATCACTCTCAAATACCTACCAGTTGGTGACATTATCTAGTATAGAAGGTCTCACAATCACCTTTAGATGAGGTTGATTCTTGTCTTCTTTTATGCCTTTTGGAACATCAAATTGAGCACCAATAGATGCCAACCTATCAACATGCTTATTATCTTCCCTTGGAATAGATATGATATTGAATGCCATGAAGTCTTCTAAAAGGTCCTAAACTCTATGCTTTTAGGACTTGAGCAAGGAGTTCTTGGTCAAATTCTTCCCTCTAACTTGATTCACAACAAGTTGACTATCACCAAACACTTGCAATTCCCTAACACCACTTTTTCTTGCCCACTCAAGGCCATAAATAAAGGCCTCATATTCTAATACACTACAAGTACAACATAACTAAAATCTAAAAGTTAAAAAATACCTTTCCTTTGAAGGTGAAGCTAACATTACTCCAATACCAACCCCAATCTTGCTTCTAGACCCATCAAAGAAGAGCTGTTATGAGCCATTCACATCTTCACTTGACTTCATCAAATTGGGCATGAAAGAGTCCTCATGCATATAATAGACCCCAATACTAGATTCCTCAATAAACTTGTAAGGATCATGTTCATAGTGCTCATCTCCCCATTCATCTAGGAACAAATAAAAAACTCCCTCAAGGGAAGATGATGGAGATTGGTCAATATGAAGTTCCTCTTCATCAATGATAGCATAGTTAACATTTGCCACCTTAGGGGAGTATGGTTCCAAGTGATCTCTATGAATAGGTTCTAACTCAATCTTCACCTTAGTGCCATATTTTATTCTAAATACCATGTAGGACCAATTAGTTGCCAAGTATCTACCTATCTTGGATGTAAAGTCCCTTGACAAGTAAAGAACAAAATAGGGAGGTAAATTTGTAACCACCACATCATGAGGAATTAAAAAAGTAGGACAAGAATGAAGGATCAAATTCAAACCTTTCACTACCCCAAAAGTCTTGGCTGGTGATTTGTCCAATTACAAAACTCCTTTAGTCATTGGCTCATAGTTGAGCCCTACCTTATCTACTATACATTTGGGCATAACTGATGTGCTTGCTCCATTATTTATGATGCAATTATAAACCAAGAAATCAACAATAATTAGAGATAGGTAAAAAGGAGTCTCCTCATTTTTCTTCACTTGACCATCTATGGATTGAGTTCCATAGACCAAAAACACATTGTCACTTCTAGATGGGTCAGCTTGTGTACCCAATCCATGCAATTCCTTTTGGAGTATATCTTTCTATCCTAGTAATTCTAGAGAATCCCATAATGAGATGTTCTCTTACCTTGGGGTTCTCTTTATGAACATTTGTACCATGTGATGTAGCTTGTGGAGGTAGAGTTGTAGCAGCTGGCCTAAAGCTTGGAATCCTCTGATTTTCTTATGTTTTAGGAGTTGAATTAGGCCCACCTCCCATTTGAGCTGATGTAAGAGTCAAAATAGGTCCTTGATTGGTTCCTTGAGTTTCCTTAATAGCCCTCCTTTTGGACCTAGTATTGGAGGCAACACTAGTATTCTGATTACTTGTATTCCCCATGTAATTAATGGCATAAAAATCACCCTCCAAATGATTCATGAGAGTGGAATCAGATTGAACATGTTTGCTCTCCATCCCAAATTGTGTTGGCATATCAAAATTCAAAAATTGAGATGTTTGATCACCTTGTGTAGTCATGCCTTGATTTTGCATCTCATTGGCATAAGCAACTTGTTCTTGACCATGTTCAAAGTATGGATAGTTGGGCTGTTCTTGGACCAAACTATTTTGAGTGGGGACAAGGGCTTTGGAAGATGAAGGAACATTATGATGATATCTTTGATAAGTTTTGACATGGGTGATTTGGCCTTGTCCTTATGCATTGCCTTGAAAAGGAGATCTGTTTGTTTGTCCAAACTGAATGTAGAATTTATATGGCCTATACCCTTGGGCTTGTTACCTTTTGAGAGCAACCAATTCATTAGTAACACTTTAGAACAAAATTTTGACTTCGTGCATTTCATTGGTAGGGGTAATGGCATATTTTTATTGACCAAGTAAAGGAGCTAAAGTGGGCAACACACTTTGACTAGGAGGATGCAAATCAGGGAATAGTGGCATTGGAGGTCAGGGGGCTAAGTTTTCCACTTGGATAAGATAATTCTCAGCATTTATGTCTATTTCATAGGCAATAATGTGTTTCCACCCATAGATTGAATCATCATGGCAATGTCACTATTCAATGCTTTCAAGTAGTACAAAAATACATAGTTTGTGGTTGGCCTCACAACAATTAGGATTCTATCGTAAGTTTTTTATAACCTGGTATTAAAATCTTGCATGAATTCATGTGGTGCCCTCTTTATTGTGATAAATTGCTTAGCTAGAGATAGGTGATCACTCTTTTTTCTAAACATATCAGTCAATAGAGTCCCCAACTCATCCCATGAGCCAATAAAATTTACAAGTAGGGTCCCATACCAATCCAAAACTTTTCCTTTAAAAGACAAGGCCATTAACCTAATAGATACATTTTCTTGGGTGATGTTTTGGATATTACAAAAGTTTTCTACATTCTTAATGTGCTCAATGGCAGTAATTGGACCATCTCCACTAAAATATAGGACACTTTTGAGGGTTGCTCCTAGAATTTGATCATATTGGGCAAGATGCAAGGGAGATGCCTTGGTGAAAGGCACAATAGGTTGTCTTCTATCCATTTTGGAATGACCACTATGGATGTTAGGAATGAAATGTAACACAAACTTGGAAGCTTTAAACACAAAATCTTGTAAGGATGAGTGTTGAAAAACCTAAACTTTTTGGTGGAATATGGAGGTAGTTCCACAAATTCGAAGGGTACACCTTTAGCAACAGACCTAGTAGTCACCTTTGGCATGGAAAATAGGACTGATCATTAACCAAAGACTTGAATTCTTCAATGAAGTCACCAAGTACTGAATGTAGATGCTTCTTTCTCTTCAACAATGCCAATACCAACACCAATATTGAACAATCTTCTAGGACTTAAAAGTTCCACTAGGCGTGCCAAACACTATTGACACTCAGATTTGCATCCTTGAGGAGATTCTTAGCTCTCCTCATCCAAGTGGCAAAATGGAATAATCTCTCTTGCTGTGGGTGACAATTTCGTTGAGATGAATCTCTAGATTAGGGGATAGCTCCCCTTGATGCACCTTTAAAACTCTCTCTAACCTATCAATTGTATATGAAAAGGGTTAAGGAAAATAACTCAGAAAATAAAATGGTGATGCACCAATGAATAATGTCTTCCCAATTGACTACAACCACTACTTAAAGACAACAAGGTATTTTTCACACAAGATTTACAACTCAGGATTTATTATTGCATCAATGCTCCATATGCTAGATTTAAGAAGGTATATGATTATTATAAAGGGTGAAAATGATTCCAAAGAGAGATACAATCACACACCACTTCTATGATATCTCAACACTTAAGAAATAATAGTAGCAAAGACCTATAACAATCTCCTTTCTGCAAATTGGTAGACCATCAAGAGTACAAGATAGAAAAGGCAATCTTCCACTAGACTAGACTAACAAGATTCAAGTCATTATCAATGTTATAACATGTGAGTGGAAATAACACTTGTATATTTCTTCAATAGTTCTTTGAGTGCAAATCTGGCTAGAGTTTTCCCAATAACCAATAGAGGCTATTGAACAAGCCAAAAGAATACATATATATAGCCTTTAAGGGAGAGGTTGAGCAAAGGAAGTTCAAGAGTCACTTGGACATGTGTCCATATGTGAAAATCAATTATAGTTGCATGCGAGGGAGGGTTGGGCAAACTATGCCATGCCACCAAATGAATCATTTACAATTAAATGACTTATAATTTCACTACATGAATCAATTACAATCACACTAAATGAATTAGTTATAATTACACTAAATGCTCATGACATTTTGCCATTTATTACCTTTGCCTTCAGATTCCCACTGAGCCTTTCTTTTAAACTCCAACAACTAGTTTTTGTAGTCTGAAATTGACGTTTTGTGGGCCTTCATCGTTCTTTATTCATTCAAACATTTTTTCCATGGTCACTTTTTCGAAGGAATTCATTTGGGCTCTTTGGTTATTTTCCTTCAGATTTTCGCTTGGTCCTTTATGCCTTAAAAATTTTCTACAGACAAAAATATCCGAAGGAAATCTTGTCTTTGGGAGCTCTGTTTTCTTTGTATTAGATAAAAAGTCTAAAAGAACTGGCTTGGCCTTTTTTCAAGTTTTTTGAAAAAATTCTTTGAATAATCTTATTGAAAGAATTCATTCCTTCAGACTTTCTATTTGGCCCTTCAAAATGTTCCTTCAGGCTTCTTAAAATGGACCTTCGGCTTCCTTCAAATGACCCTTTGCTAATTTTAAAAAGTACTGTTGACTTTTTAAAAATGACCCCTTCGGCTTCCTTCAAATGAACCTTTGACAATTTGAAAAGATCCCTTTGAAAAAGTTGCAAGTGTCCTTCAGTTTTTGGAAATGACCTTTCAAAAGGAAATATTACCCCTGGGATTTTTTGAAATGGTCCCCCTTCCTGCGGAAATAATCTTTTGGAATTTTTGAAAATATCCCTTCGAGAAAGTTGAAATGCCCTTCAAACTTTTTGAAAAGTACCTTTCAGCCTTCTTGCAAATGCCTTTCAAAAAAATTGGAATGCCCTTTGAGAAAATTTGAAAGTGTCCACTTAGCCTAAAAAGATCCTTCAAAAAAGTTACAAGTGTCCTTTAGCTTGAAAAAAGTCCTTTAGAAAATTGAAAGTGTCCTTTTGAAAAAAATGAAAGTGATCTTTCAAAAAAAATGAAAGTGATCACTTAGCTTGAAAAGGTCCTTCAAAAAAGTTGTACGTGTCCTTCAAAAAGTTACATGGATAATTTTCTCGAAGGAATTAGACTTTGTCTTCGCAAAATCTGTCTCAGAAAAGTTACCCAAAGGAATTTAGTACTTAGACAAATCAAAAGACCCGAAAGAAATAACACTTATCAAAATACCAAACCAAACTCTCCAAAATAATTAAACTTATACATTTTTTATGGGCTTTGTCAAAGAACACTTCTTTCGAAGAAAATCTACATATTAGACTTAACCAAAGATATAGACTTAGGCGACTAAGTTTTTAGATAGGGGTGCCCAATTTTGGCCTGATGCACCAAAATTTGGTAAACAGTTCTATAATTCCAAAAGATTGATTATAATGTATTGGATGTCAGGATATGTCCCTGATCAGATATATAGAGTCAAAATGGTTTGACTATTTTTTGAATGTATGTGACCAGTTTGAGTGGTCTTCTTTGGAGAGATGGTTTGAGGTTTGTAGACCTATTTCATGAATCTAAATGTATTTTATATTGTTTTTGAGGTCATTTATTATCTATTCAAGCAATTTGTTGAGTGGGTTATATGAGAAAATCAATAGTATGCTTCAGTTCTACAAGACTGTGTTTTCAGTGTATGAAGGTGTAATTAGTGAATAGTCTAAAAGGCTTAGTTTAATGTGTGATTTGGAGTTCCAAGTGTTATGGACCCATGTGGGAGTATTCAAGTGTTTATTGAAGACACATTTGATGTTTTTAAATTATTGGTTGAGGATAAAGGTGGACCAAGGGTTCATGAGTGTAATGTGTGGTTTATGAAGGTCTGATTGCTATAGGTCTCACCTAAGGGTTAATGAAGGCTTGTGGCTTGGACAACCAAAGAGGTAGTGTCGTACATGGATGAAACATGTGAGAAGGGTAACTTGAAGGCCAAGTAAGGTATGTTATGGGTCATACCTGACATGTATATGTATAATAATGATTCTTGTATTTAAGCAAGGTCTTGTAGACCTATTCGTCTAGACTTGTGAGAGCTAGTGTATGAAGGTGTGAAGTGAATAGAAGAAATATTTGAAAAGGGGTGTGAACCCATGAAGACTAATCATAATATATTTTTGAAAATGTGTAACCAATGGTGTTGTAGGTGGTGAGCTATTAGAGTACTTGTTACATGGCTAAATAGGCTTAATTGTCTATTTGAGTGATGTAGAATAGGAAGAGGCTTGTATGAGGTTGAGACGTAGGTTTGAAAATGTTAGAGAAATATAAGGTCATCAAAAAGTGTATAAGACATCATAGTAGTGGTGGAAATCAGATCTAAGGTGGTTGAGTGGGTGCTTAATCACCTAGGGGGTTGTAACCTCCTTACTAGTTAGAGCTACCTAAATGTCTATTAGGTTTTGGACTAAATTGAGGGGTGGGTGCTCCTTGATCAGTTGGTGCTAGTTTAAAGTCTCATGTTTGTGATATACTTATAAAATTGTAGTCCATTGGTTTGAAAGCTTGAGAGTGGATTTTTCCCCCTATAGGGTTTCCCACATAAATGATGTGTTGTGATGTGCTTCTCATGTTCATGCTTTCTATGTGATTTCTTGGTCTTGATGCTTGTCTAAATTCTTATAATTTGTATTGATGAATCATGAATGATAAGTGAAATAAAATAAAAATTGGATAAATGATTCACCCCCTCCCTCTCAATCATCTTGTACTTCCAATAATTGGTATCAGAGCAAGTCCTTTGGAGGAAGCTAATAGCTTAAAGGAGATCCTACGTAGTATAAGATGGTTAAGCAATTGAAGAAAGAGAGTCAAGATTTGAAGGTTGTGATCAAGGCACTTAAACATCATGTGTGCACTTTGAAATAAGATGAGAAAGTTATCAAAGATCAATTAAGGGATGCAAGTGAAATTCTGAGTTCAAGAGAAGAGGAATGTTCCTTGTTATAAATCTAAGATGGAGGCCTTGAAGAATGAGCATAAGAAAGTTGTAAACAAGTTGGACAAGCCGGTAAAGAAACATGAAAAGCTTGAGCAAGTCAAGGAGAGTGAAAACCTAGAGAGAAATTCAAGAAGGTCAATTAGACAACCAAATACTACAAGGTATGCTAGTTCTTTTCAAGGTCATTGTTATGCTTGTCATCTATTTGGCCATAAGACAAGGGACTACAAAAGGAAGTCATCAAGGAATGAGTCTTCATGGAGTCTTGAAAGAAGAAGTTTTTGAAAAAGGAAGGACCTCGGATCTAATTAGTCAAAAGGTATGAATAATATTGTGTGTTTTAGATGTCATTGTATAGGACATATTGCAAGATCATGTAAGAACATGTTGAAGAAGTCAAGTCTTAACAAAAAGCAAGATATTCCTAAAATGCTCAAAAAAGGTCAAACCTTGGTATGGAGACCTAAGGATGTGAAGTCTAATAAGACTAATTCAGTTGAGTTGAAAGGTCATGATGGGCTTTTTGCCATGGTGGAAGAGGTTTCAGATAAGGAAAAGTTTCATGTTTTCTAAGAGTTCTTGTTATGTATAGTCATAGAAGAGAAGAAGGTGGATGAGCCAATCAAGCTGATGAAAAGGCCTAGGGAGAGATTTCAGTCTAGTGAGATAATGGAGATCTAGAAATATCTTGAGTTCATGACATTTTAGATTCATGGGAGATAAGGGTGTCTTTATTGTGCTTCATGAAGACACTTCTCAGTTGTTGGAAGCATGTGAGGTTATAGACGTATTATTTGAAAGATATTTTGATATGTTAGAGAATTTTATGTTACATAGGTCATATGAGGTGTTAATAGTGATTAGGTCATTTCTAGAAGTCAAAGGATTTCATTAGATAAGTTTTGTGAAGATCTAAGTTTAACTTGTCACCTTGATAGATCTTCTCGAGCAAGCAAATTGTTGATGTTAGCATTCAAAAGAGTGGAAGATTCATAAGAAAATGGTCATATGGATTTGATCAAGTTTGTGCCTAGTTCATATGTTTCAAATTTCAGGTCTTGATATGAAGTCTATCAAAAGTTATGGTAGTTCAAAGTTGGCCTTTTAGGCATATTTATTTGTTTTCCATACTTAGCCAATTTTGTATAAAAATATGACCATTAGATTTTGAAAATTCAAATTTCTTAAGAAACCAATTTGCAAAGTTTGGTTTGTAGAAGTCATAGATGATATCAGATCAAGGTGAGGTAAGAAGAAAAATTATAAATGAATTTGAGTAGAAGATCCTCCAAATGGTGATTTGGTTCAGGTGTCTGTACAGGTTCAATAAATGTAGACCAAAGTGTACTATTGCAGTGTGTGTTTGAAATGGTGGACCTAGTTTGGGTAGAATGGGATTAGAACTTATCTAAAGAATTTGAATAGCTGTTATAATCTTTGAAATAAGTTGACAAATATTTTTTTCCCTACTCTCTGCATTGAATAAGTTTCGATAACATGTGTTTATGCAAGAAAATCTTCATGAAAGGTGATTGTGCGTGAAGGAATTTGTTGTTAGCAGACTTATGAGTGAAGGTGAGTTGTTTGTTATTCTTAGAGACTCAAGAAGATTGTCTTGAGTGTTTGGAGAGGTTTTCAATATCTTGAAGATCCTTTAGATGCTCTATTAATTTATTAGTTTGTTACTTGAATGTAGGAATAAGCTTAAATGGTGAAAATCTGTGTCTTGAGGGTTTGATGTCTAAAAACCCTAAGGTGTATGTTTATAATACTAATGACTCAATTTTGATACATGGATCTAAGTGAACATTAGGTGGAGAATATGAAATGTTTTCATTAGTTAGTGACATGTTTATAATACATGTTATAGCCCAGTTTAGTGTCTTTAAACAAGGGTATAGTAAGATTGGTGTAGAGTGATCTTGAAATTATATCAAATATTATCAAATGACTCAAGTGATGCCTTTATGAACTCAGATGGTCATAAGAGGTCTTGTTTCCATACCACATATCCCATGAAGGACTTTAGTATTCTAAAGATGAAGACTTTTTGAGTTTGCATGAAGATAGATTTGGAGTTGGTAGATTTGCTTATGTTCCTTGTCATAAAGATGAAGATATCTTGGTCAGAAGTAGAATGAACTAAGGAAATTGTATTGCATGAGTTCATGTTTTTATTTTCATAGTTGTCTCAAGGAGTCTAAAGTGCATGTTTAATAATAGTGTAATGGGTGAGTTTGATCCATGAGACCATTGGCAATCTTCCTGGTAAAGTTTTTTCCTTAAGTTGTAAGGACTTTAGATGTTACATTGACTTGTTGCAAAATATCATCAATATTCTTAGAGGTTACAGTGTTTTAGATGCATAAATATGACCTTAAGGTCATAGATGGTCAAGAAGCCTATTATATTTATCTTAAACAAGTTGTTCAATAACTTGAGTATGGCAATGCCATGAGTTTCTTTTTAGAATGTTGTTGGTTCATCTACAGAGTTTGAGGAACATTGACAAATAGAGATGCCTTTTATACTTTGATATGAATATGAATGGTTCCATGAGAGGTAGAATGATTTTAGAATCACTGAGTGCTTTTAAACCTATTGGATTGTTCCTATTTGAAGAATCATAAATAAGATAGGTTATGACAAAATGTTTGTTGTTGTGAAGACCATACTCATAGACTTGTGTGACTGTGTTTTCCATAAAGGGTTTTGGAGAAGTTCTAATCCATGTAGGCTTGATGGCTATTATGGTTGCTTGGAGAGCTTAAATATGTTGTTCTAAGAGTGATTTGACATGTGGTATATGCCCTGAGGGTGTTCATGAAGTTTTGTTAATAATTAATGTCCTATAGCATCACAAGGTTATTATATTCGTGAAGAGGAGTTTGTAGAAGTATCTATGAAGATATTTTGTTGATATCATGAAAAAGGTTTCTAAGTTCTATAGATGATATTTTCCTGTAGCATATCAAGATGATAGTGATTTAAATGAGGAAGTTTGTAGTAGTGGTCTTGAAAGTTATTTTGAGAAGATGTCATGTTTTATTGATGCCGAGATGACCTCATAAGATCTTGAAGGAACATTTGGTATGTTGAGTTTGCTTTGAAGTGGTTCAACAGTCTGAGGATGATTTGCTCTGAGTCATCATAAGCAAGTTTCTGAGTTTGTATGTCAAAAATTGAAGATTGATGTTGGCTAAGTTACTTGTTATTTTGAGGATCATATGGAAGTTGTTCTCACTTGAGTGAGATATTCTTGATTGGGCCAAGAAGATAGAGTGTGAAAAAGTTGATCCATTGAATGATATTTTAAGTATGACATGAAGTAAGGGGGATATGTATGAGGCTTCTCAATGGCAGTAATATGAGGGTAATCTTGTTTGATCTACAAATAAATAGGTACAAGGATCTGATAAGCAAGAAGTGAGTAATACATTAGGTTTGGTTCAAAAATAAATCATGATCTTAGGGGGAGTTGTGTAAGATTTGTGACATGAAGGTATCTTCTCCAGCTAGTAAGAACATAGTTTTAGGAGGTGTTCCTTATCAGTCTTGTCAAGGAAGGTATGCATTCTTGATTTTATGGCTCTTTGAAGAATACATACATGATGTTAAGGAGTGCTTGGCAGATGTTTAGTTCACTTTGTCATTTATGGTGTAGGGTGAGAAGGAAACGAAGAGGTTACTATAAATGAAAAAGGGGAATATTGTTGGATGTATGATATCATTGATGTCAAAGGATGGTTTCATTGTGCATTGATGCCAAGGGTAATGACAAAGTGGTGATGTCATGATGGTCATGAGTTTGAGCCTAAAGTTGTGTAAGGCAGGTTTGGATGCATATGAGCTAAGGTAAGAATTTTTGGGGACTTTTCATGTCATATCTATCATATTGATGTTATTTGAGGTCAAGGGAGAGAAGACAAGTATGTGAACAGTGTGTTGGCATAAGGCTTGTTAGCCTTGTGTAATGGCATATGCCTAGTAGCCTAGTTTATTGAGCTTGTTGAGGCTAGGGAGAACATGGAGGATAGTTTTAGATCATGGCATAAGTTCATATCAAATGTTAATGATGAGATGAGATCAGTAAAATAAGGATCCTAATGCTTTTTATATCCAGTTTTGACTTGCAGTCTAAGACCTAGTGTGCATAGTGACCTAGTGAGGTCCAAATGGAGGGTCAAGGTGAGTTTCCAATATGAAATATATATTTTAATCATGGAATGAGGGATGATAAGGTTGGTCAAATTTTTTTACCAAGTTTCAGGTCCTAAGGATGAAGAGAAAGCAAGATAGTTTATTGGAAGGACACTTGTACATGCAGATTAAAGGTTTCCTAGCTCGAGAAGAAAGTTCTAATGCTTATTGGCATGTGTAAAGTTTTCATGGTGACCTGATCCTTTTGGATTAATTGAGTAAGGGTCCTAAGAATCTTTCAAAAGAAATTTTTAGAGAAATCAAGCCCTCAGCTTTATGAATGAATGTTAAGAAGATAAGTAGGTTTTTGTGCTTGCAAACCCTTAAAAAGACCCAATTAGAAATAAATTAATAGAAAGAAATTATAATGGATTGGTTGACAAATTTTGAGTATTGGATCATATAGAGGACTCCTCCAGGCACCTCCAAGTGGTTTTGGTTTGCCAAGACAATAAACATAAGGTATAGAAAGAAGCTTATTTCTAGATAAATTAATGTTACAAGTAGGGTTGACTGAGTCAACACATGAGAGTCATCAGAGATTGAAGGTAAAGAATTTATATTGAGGTCTATGGAGTTGGTTTGGTAATATATTCTCTTTGTGTCAAACATTTTTATGTTCCAAGATGACTAGTCGCTAAATCTGTAAACAGTTAAAATAATGAACAATATCCAGGCATAGTGAATATGTTTTTAGGGAAGTGTTCTAGGTGAGTAGGGATGAATAAAATGACTTGGGCTGTTTTTTTAATACATATTACCTATGTTTCATTGGTTTTCAAGTGGTGATGTTTCTCAAACATAGGTGAAGTATTGCTTTCAAATTGGCTTATTTGAGTAGTGAATACTGTGAGATAGTGACCTGAGGAATTGGTATATCAGACCAATGAAAGATGTTTGAAAAAGATAAATATCTACTTTAGAGTGATATATAGATCACATAGAAGCTATGAATGTGGATTATAGGTTGTGAAAGTATTCTTCAAGTGTTAAGAAATAACATCTACATGACTATACTATTGGAAGCTAAAGGCAGTCTGAGTGGTCATTTTGAATGAGTAGGTTTGATGTTGTTTAAGCAGTGTTGGAACATACAATGAGTTTTATTTTGTTATTAAGTCCCAAATAATGATTATAATCTATTATATGTCATGGTATGTCCCTAATCAAATATATAGAGTCAAGATGCTTTGACTATTTTTTGACTGTATGTGACTAGTCTGAGTGGTCTTCTTAAGAGAGATGGTTTGAGGTCTATCGACATATTTGATGACGATAAATTTATTTTATATTTTTTATAAGGTCATGTATGATCTATTAAATAAATTGGTTGAGTGGGTTATATGGGAAAATCAATAGTATGCTTCAGTTTTAGAAGATAGTGTTTTCATTGTATGAAAGCCTAATCAACGAATAGTCTAAAAGGCTTGGTTTAGGGTGTGAGTTAGAGTTCCAATTGTTATGGACCCATGTGGGAGTAATAAATTGTATATTTAAGACATGTTTGATGTGTTTTAAGTATTTTTTGAGGCTAAAGGTGGACCAAGGGTTCATGAGTGTAACGTGTGGTTTATGAAGGCCTAATTGCTAAAGTCTCACCTAAAGGCTAATGAAGGCTTATGGCTTGGATAACCAAAGAGGTAGTGTAGTACATGGATTAATAATTTTATAAGTGTAAATTAAAGGAAAATTAATGTATGTTATGGGTCATATTTGACTTGTATATGTATAATAATTATTCTTGTATTCAAGCAAGGTCTTATAGACCTATTTGTCTAAACTTGTGAGAGCTAGTGTATGAAGGTGTGAAGCGAATAAAAGAAGGATTTTAAAATGGGTGTAAACCCATGGATACTATCAAAATATATTTTTGAAAATGTGTAACTAGTGGTGTTTTAGGTGGTGATCTATTAGAGTGCTTTTTACATGGCTAAATAGGCTTAATTGTCTATTTGAGTGATGTAGAAGAGGAAGAGGCTTGTATGAGGTTGAGAGGTAGGTTTGAAGGTGTTAGAGAAAGAAAAGGTCATCATCAGGTGTAGAAAACATTAGAGAAATGGTGGACATCATATTTGAGGTGGTTGAGTGGGTGCTAAATCACCTATGGGTTGTAGCCTCCTTGCTAGTTGGAGCTAGCTAAAGGTCTATTAGGTGTTAGACTAAACTGAGGGGTGGGTGCTCTTTGATCAGTTGGTGTTGGTCTAAAGTCTCATGTTTTTAATAATTTTATAGGACTATAGTCCATTGGTTTTAAAGATTGATAGTGTGTTTTATCCCCTAGAAGATTTCCCACATAAATGATGTGTTGTGATGTGTTTCTCATGTTCATGTTTTGTATGTGATCTCTTGTTTTTGATGCTTGTCTAAATGATTATACTTTGTGATGATGAATCATGAATGATGATGAATTAATGATACGGGAAATAAAATAAAAATTGGATAACTAATTCACCCCCCCTCTCAGTCATCTTGTACCTCCAACATACCCATGTACCTCATTCATTGAGACAAGATACTAATTAAATTAGAATACTCACTACACCTAAACTAAACCTTAACTATGATGGCATACTTCCAACCCTAAAGAAAAAGCCAAACAAATAATCTTTTGAATTTTTAGAGGTTTTTACCTACCTCAACCTAGACCTTATAAAATAACCTTCTAGGTTCCTATAGGTTCTTTCATTGATCTCTAACGTGAGTCTAATCCATCCACACCTTCACAATCCCCTCCATTTTCCCCACATAGAGGACAAAATCATTATCTTTATAAAATTCAAAACTAAGGACCCCAAAGGTGGTCACCTAAAATGCTTAGTATTAGTATGGTTGAAATATTGGAGGACCAAGAAACCTTACCTAATGATCACCCACCTTCTACACATGATTAGTGGGTCCTTCACTATGATGTATCCAAGTGCCATCTAGGCATTGGGGTAGGATTCATTCTCATTTCCCCTTAAGGGTAGGTCATGCCTTTTTGATTCATATTATATTTTGATTGTACAAATAATGGGATTAAGTAATACGATGTATTGATTGGCATGCTCATATAAAAATTCTTAGGCATTCAAAATTTAAGGATCCAGGTGACTCATAGCTAGTCACAAACTAAGTTTTTGAAGTCTATCAGAGCAAATTCAAACAACTTTAGTTTTATAAGATTGTATTTCATGAGGTCACCAAGGACTTTGATTTCATTGATATAAGAATAGTCCCTAAGGAATGTAACTAACTTTTTGAATCTATGGTCACCTCATATTCATGTTTCATCCCTCATCCAATGATACTAGAATCTAATTTCATAGTCTTGGTCAAGATGAATCCTCTTGTGTGTAAGGATCCTAATGATCAAACCATCACCTAGGTAGGATGCGATAAGGACCCCTTGGTACTTGATCTAGTTGATAATGATGAATCCATTATTGAATTCTTACAAGCCTATGATGGTCTCCCCTCATTCCACCATAAGAGGGGATTATCTCTTTTTTTTAATCCTAAATCAGCTCTCAGAACTGAGTTCTATGAGTCTTACTATCACATGGAGGATTAGCTCTCTTACGATGACAATCATGATATATTCAACACTAAAGGTGAAGACCTTGATCTTCCCCTAGATCTTAACATATTTGAGGAGGGAAATGCTTCCCTCATCCAGGAAACTATTGAAATTAGTATTAAAATGGAATAGAACCCTATAATCATCAAGCTAGGATCTTCACTCTCTAAAAAAGAGGTAGAATAACAAAGATATTTCCTCGTACAACTTTCAAAATCTTTTGCTTTATCCTACACCGACATGATAGGTATTAATCATGATGTAATCATTCACAACTTAGTTACAATGCTTGGTTACTTGAATGGTGAAGGAGGAAGTCATCAAACTCCTAAAGGTTGACTTCATCAACCCTGTTGATTATTTTAAATGGATGTTTAACATTGTCCCCATTCTTAAGAAGAATGACAAAATAAGAATATGTATAGACTTTTAAGACATTAATAAGGTATGCCCAAAATATGACTTTACCCTCCCATCCATTGACATCATTTTTGACACTATGACTGAATATGAATTGTTATCGCTCATGGATGGATTTTTAGGATACAACTAGATTTGCATTTATGATGAAGACCAAATCAAGACCTCATTTACTATACCTTGGGGGACCTTTTACTATGTTTTAATGCCTTTCAGTCTAAAAAACATAGTGGCAACATACCAAAGGGCCATGATCCACATATTTCATGTTCTTATCCACAAAATAATGGAGGTCTATGTAGATGATCTTATCAAAAAGGCAAGACAATGCGAAGACCATTTAGGAGTATTACACACCATATTCACATGTTTGATCAAATACAACATCACTTTTAACCCATATAAATGTGTGTTTGGGGTCACTGATGGAAAATCCTATGATATATCATCTCCTAATGTGGGATTGATATCAACCCCACTAAGATTTGAGCAATCTTGGAAATGAACCCTCTCACAGATGAATCAGGGATCATGACATTTTTAGGAAAGTTGGGAGCCATTTAGTGATTTATCCCTAACTTGGCCTATATTGTCCATCTCATCAACAACCTGATAAAAAAGACAAGCAACCTAACTTAGACAACTGATTGTTAAGAAGCACTCAAAGTAGCGAAATGCTTTCTCATGTCTCATCCTATGCTAATGGCACTTAAACCAAACAAGCCTTTAATACTTTTTATTAGAGAAACTAGGTATCCCTCACATGTATGTTGGATCAGGAAGATAACACTGATAAGGAGTGTGCAGTTTATTTCTTTAGCTAAATTCTCATCGATTATGACATGCAATACTATAGTCATGTAAAATGCAAAATTTGGTTACTTTAGTGTGGATAATGACACCCAATCCATAGGTCCTCTTACTTTCTTGTGAAACCCTCATAGGTTTTTCTTTCACTGATTCCCAGTCATCCACAACCTTCCAGACTTAACCCTTATAGACCTAGGTAACTCTTTCAAGCCCAGATCCATCCCCCTATGTCTCATTCCCTCTGGACAATAGCACCCAACTTAGATAGGAGCATTGAAACCCAGGGTGTCCTATTTCTAATGCTATTGTCCAAGTCCAAATTTGGTTCAAATAGTCATATTTTCCAGAATATTTATCTTAATTCATGTCAGACTAACATGAATTCATTTAACCTCGATCATTAGGTTCCCTATAAAAGGCCATTCAAATTCCATTTAGAAGGGTTGGTACTCATTTACAAGAGAGAAGCAAGAATACAAGCAAGTAAACTCAAGCACTTTTCCCTATTCTTTGCATACAACCTTCTAATATTATCCCAAGCCTATTCAAACCCTTGCACTAGTCTCTAGCCATCTAAATTACACCTAGTTTTGCATCTAGTTGCATTTTTTATACACAATTGCACCAAGCACTTCAATGGGACAACTACATTAGCTTGATCCCTCTTCAGAGTATTGGTATGTAGGCAGCGTGCCCACACATAGGGTGTGAAGTGCATCCAACGTATCCTTTATACACTAACCTTTTATCTCTCTTTCCCAAGTTACCATTTAAGTTCAAGAACAAAGAGCTCTTATGGATTTGAAGATTAAAATAGATGCATAGTAAGATCTATAGACTTTTGGGTTTTGATATTTCACTGATAGGGTAACATAGACTGGTTGAGTAAAACCCAAAAAACTCATATCACCTAGATAACAACACCAAAAAAGAACTACAATATTGAATAACAAGGTGTCCCACTTTTGATGCTCCCATCCAATCAAAAAATGAAGTTCAAGAACCTATTTTTGATACTGCCCTTATCTTGTACCTAAATTTTTAGACCCTATATTAGATCAAATAGCTCAGAATAAGCTATCATATTTTCTCTTATTTATTACTATTTTTAGAAAAAGCAAAAATACATTCTATTTACGTAAATTAGTGGCTTAATTATTACACATTATTTACTAATTTACTTTACTCCAGAACTATTTATTGATTAGGAATAAACTCCATTATTCTAAAAAATAATAAAATATTTAGTGAACTTGACTTACTTTGAATTTTGCAAAAAAACTGTAGAAACCCTAGGGTAAATTATTTCTGATTTTTTGTCATTATTTCTTGATTTTTCCTATATTTAAAAATCAGAAATCTACAAAGTAATTTCAAAATTATCATATGACATATTGGTCTTCTTTTATTTTCGAGTTCAGATTATTACCTAGGCATTCTCAGTAATTATATGTCATACTCCATCTATAGGTGGTTGGCAGCATTCTCAAGTTGAAATTTCATACAAGTTTATCTTCCTGAGTACCCAAGTTCTTGAGTTGGCTTTCACATAAGCATATTACATCAATTTTGGAGTGGATTTTATACAAGCTTAACCTCAATCTTTCTAAATGGCCAAGAGTGGCCTAGTTTCCAGCATACATTCAATTATCCACACCACATTATCATATTTTCAGAGCATCCATGAGCCATCTCATATGACATCTATTATATACCAATATCAATTCATATCTTTACTTCACAGGGTAATGATGGAGCCAAAGGGCCAACCTTTGTATTCTTGAGCCACCTATTTAGAGGGATTGGACACACAATCTAGACATCAATTATCACATGCATAATCATCTAGATTCACTCATTAGGTGACGATGGAGCCAAAGGGCCAACCTTTGTATTATTGAGCCGCTTTCTAGGGAATTGAGCACTCAGATCCATTTGTGATATAAATTTTGGTACAACATCATCCAACATTACTCAACCTTACTCAGGATCACAATAGGTTTTGTATTGGTTCGCGTACTCGATGAGGTGTATTTATTCCTTCATCTTCTTTTCTCTTTTACTATGATTTTATATGTTCTTATTTTATATCACATATAATAAGAATTGATCTACTCTTTATTTCATTTTGTAGATTCACAAAAACACCCAACTTAGATAGGAGCGTTGAAACCCAGGGTGTCCTATTTCTAGTGCTATTGTTGAAGTGCAAATTTGGTTCAAACAGTCATATTTTCCTGAATCTTTATCTTAATTCATGTCAGCCTAACATGAATTCCTTTAACCACAATCATTAGGTTCCCTATAAAAGGCCATTCAAAGTCCATTTATAAGGGTTGGTACTCATTTACAAGAGAGAAGCAAGAATACAAGTAAGTACACTCAAACACTTTTCCCTATTCTTTGCTTACAACCTCATAATATTATTCCAAGCCTATTCAAACCCTTAAACTAGTCCCTAGCCATGTAAAGTACACCTAGTTTTGCATCTAGTTGCATTTTTCATACACAATTGCACCAAGCACTTTAGTGGGAGAACTACATTATCTTTATCCCTCTTCAGAGTATTGGTATGTAGGCAGTGTGCCCACACACAGGGTGTGAAGTGCATCCAACGTATCTTTTACACACTAACCTTTTCTCTCTCTTTCCTAAGTTACCATTTAAGTTCAAGAACAAAGAGCTCCTATGGATTTGAAGATTAAAATAGATGCATAGTAAGCTCTACAGACTTTTGGGTTTTGATATTTCACTAATAAGGTAACATAGATCAGTCGAGCAAAACCCAAAAAACTCATATCACCTAGATAAAAACACCATAAAAGGACTACAATGCTGAACAACAATGTGTCCCACTTTCGATGCTCCTATCCAATCAAAAAATGAAGATCAAGAACCTATTTTTGATATTGTCCTTGTCTTGTACCTGAATTTTTAGACCCTATCTTAGATCAGATAGCTCTAAATAAGTTATCATATTTTCTCTTATTCAATACTATTTTTAGAAAAGGCAAAAATACAATCTATTTACATAAATTAGTGGCTTAATTATTACATATTATTTCCTAATTTACTTTACTCTAGCCCTATTTATTAATTAGGAATAAAACTCCATTATTCTAAAAAATAATAAAACATTTAGTGAACCTAACTTACTTTGAATTTTGCAAAAAACCCCTAGAAACCCTAGGGTAAATTATTTCTGATTTTTTGTCATAATTTATTGATTTTTACTATATTTAAAAATTAGAAATCTACAAAGTAATTGCAAAATTATCATATATTTTATAAAAACCCTAGTTTGCACGTACTAGGTCCTTTTTGCATACAAAAATATTCCAAACACTAGGAAAAACATATTGCTTATTTTAGAAATATTTTCTAAATTTTTCAAGCAAAATTCTATAAATTCATATCAAAATTTTAAAATTATCATACTAATTTCATAAATTCATTCACAATCCCTATTTGCATATACTAGCTCCTACTTTGCTTCTTGAGGTATCACCTTACATCCATAGCCAAATTGCAAAAATGTTGTTCATTTATTTACAAAATTTTCTTACATTTCTTGCAAATAATAAGGAAAACATGATGGGCCCTATCATGTACATGAATGATGAAGTCTATCATATGTTAGTACAAAGCTTCATTCTTTGCATTTCATGTTTATGTTTCATTATATGGGATGATGTTAAGCAAGTTATTATTAAACATGTTAATACATCTTTTGCATCACCTCCCTTGGAGCCTCTACCCCATGCCGAGTCATGTTTTATGGTCCATTTTTCTCTTCCCTAGGTCACTACCCATCACCAAAGAGCCCAATAGACACCATTTGTCCCTCCACCACCTCGACCCATCAATTATCTTCGCTCTCCTCTCATAACTACTACTCTTCCTATAAAATTAGTAGATAATGCAGTTAGAGCTATTACTTGACGTGCTACTATGCCTCCTCCACCTACCCAAGAGCCTCATCACCTTACTATTCCAACCCTTTCTAGGCCCAACTCACCTGTATAGATAGATTTTTACAAGGCATATGACATTGTTGATCAGTTGAGAAACAATCCAGCTAAAGTTTCCATGTTAGAACTACTTCAGAAAGCCAATATATTCAAAGACATTCTTTATCAGGCACTCACTCAAATTTCTATGCCTATTGATTTAGAACCTTCTTATTTTGCATCCATGGTCAACACTTTAAAAACTATAGAAAATACAATTTTTTTTATAATGAGTACATTATTTATCAGACAGTTATTGATCAAAATTTGCCATTATTCATATAAATACAAGTCAAAACCAACGTAATCAAGAGAGTTCTTGTTGATAGTGGTTCTAGAATAAATATATGGAATATCACATTCTTACAGACCATGGGTGTAGATTTGGAATCAATGCAAAAATAATATAGAACATTCAAGGGTTTGATGATATACCATGATAGAAATTGGGCACTATTACTTTAGATATCATGGTTGGACCAAAAACCCTCCCTACACAATTCTAGGTCATGCCAGGTCCTCTCCACTAAAATATTTTACTTAGATGACCCTGGATATATATTATGGGGACCATTCCTTCCACTCTCCATTGATGTATTAAGTTTATCCATGAGGGATTTCTATACACATGCAGATAACCAACCATTTAGATATTATCAAACTATAAAGTCATATTTGACTGTTTCACTAGATAGGACACCGTATCTAACAGTATAGCCACCATCTCATAGAATTTCTCTTGATCAAATACATACATATGAGGTTAGGGAGACTAATACTTCTCTCACTACTCCACTTACAATTGCACCATCAACACTAGCTATTTTTCCAGTCATAAAAACATTAGGCATTCCATCTACTTCATCAGTCATAGTTTTGACATCTATTACACATCCACCATCATAGACAATAATACCAATAGTTCTAGTTGATTCCACAGTTACTTCACTAGTTACAGATACCTTTGCAACAACACCACCTTTTACTACTACAGATGATGAGACTCTTATATCATAGTTACCCCTTGTGGTAAATTCTAAGTTATCATATGTATATGATGTTGATATAGATTCATAGGCTTCTTCAGATGATGATACAACACCCACACTCATAGATGACTATTTTTGTGGATTAAGCTTTACACCAGTTGGCCCAAGAGAGTATCGAGATGACTCTAGAGCTCTCATACCACATCCTACAACACTTTTAACATCTCACATGGCACTCTCAGGATATACTCCACACTCACCACCACAGTTAGACCACTTGGCCCATATAGTTCACATGGTTACCACTATGGATATAGAGCCAGTTATTCAGATTTAGGTAGGCAACACACAACCTCAACCACAATTTATGCTATAGATATTGCTTGATCATGGATTGATCACATTACCCACAATATGACATAGATGTATCAACAGATTATCACATCAGGATGGTCATCCATTTTGTAGTTTTCATAAGATTATAGGATATGATACAAAGTCATGTACAACTTTACAACATAGATTGGATAAACTATATAATCAAGGAATTATTTAGATTATAGCACCACTAGTAGCATCAGCTCCACCACTTCCATTGAAGTCATCTACTAGCAGGACTAAACATCCCAGAGCAGAGTCAACATCTCCACCATTAGAGCAACCTTCAGTTCGCCTTTAGCATGATGCCACCATAAACACAACATCTACAACATATGATGATACTTATGATGGTGATCTTGAGGCATTTGATGCTGGTTGTGACCCTTTTCTCCATTTTAATCCCCAATAGGCTCCATCCTTGGATCCTTCCCCCCACCAAGCTAGTGTTTTATATGATCATGTACATATTGCTTTACTTGCATGCTTGTACATAGTTTTTTTTTAGCATTGATTGTACATAGTTCAAATATTTCCTAAAAAATACAAAAACATTCAAGTAATTCAAAAATACAATTTTTTTTTCAATTTTATGCATCATCCATGCTTTACATTATTAATATCATGTTAGGACTTAAATTTATTGTTTCATTCTATTATTTGTCGATTATCTACATTACCATGCTTCACTTGATCTTTTTTGAGTGTTTTCAGTGACATCCAGCTATTTGGTTGCTTCACTCTACCCATTGAGAGGGAATTCCTACTTCTACATTTGAGACACACATCAATATACATACCCACTGGGGGCATCTTCTACATGACAATGCCATTTAGGTTATATCAATCCTACACTAAACAGTTTGAGTTATCATGCTATTGTACATTACTTACTAAACTACACAGATTACTATATCGACATTTCACTAGTATCTAGCACTTGTGTATCTCTTTAGCATATACCTCTTCTTGTACTAAACATGTCTTGCATACTTTCACTCTTGCTTTGATTAGTTAGATGTGATTGTACCTTTCTAGTTTTTTTTCATGCTTTCCTTTCTTGCTTTACATAGATGAGATTGCATTTCTAGTTCCAGTTTTATTTCTTATGCGTGCCTTAAGACATCTACCAATGTCCTTTGCTTCTATTCATGTGTGTATACCTTTAAACATTTACTCATGTCCCTTACTTGTACTCTTCTATGTGCATGTGGCCCTCATACCAATCTTTGCTTATTTCAAATTATATGTGTATGTGGCATTTGAACATGCCTTGTATGATTGCTTTCTAGTTTGAGTGACATGTGCCCATGTCCCTTGGTTGCGTGACCCCTTAGCCAACCTTATATGATTCTTGTTACTTCTTGCTTTGTATGCTTGTTTCTTGATTGCTTGTCTTTGTTTTCAATGTCATGCTCCATACCATGCATTTACCTTATTTTCTTGGATGTCAAGTTGGACATCATGCTCCATCCCTCCAACTAACAACTAACAACTAACAACTAACATCTAACATTTCCAATTCTAGTTTAGTACATTGCACATACTTTTACATTTTTATATCTATCTAGGCATACCCCTATTGATCTAAAAATCTCTCAATACAAAAATTGCTATATCTAGAGATATCTTGTCAAATATCATCGCTATATCATGTATCTATGCAACATACCACAATTGCATGACTTTTTTCTTTTGAAGGTAGTCATTGCAGGTTTATAATTCCTACCCTCAAAAGAGGGGGTAATAAATAAGGGTTTTGTCATAGAGATCAAAGCTCTTAGTGACCAAAATAGTAGCATTTAGATCACCCAGTTCAGAATCCAAAGGTCAAACCAGTCATAATAAAATAGAAAAATAGTGACAATTCTAGATCAACAACTAATTTCAGCATAGGATAATAACACCAAAAATAGATAGTAGTGCCAAACACAAGGGTGTATTTATTTTGATACTCTTGTACAGGTAAAAAACACCCAAGTTTTCTAGTAACATGTAAAAATTTCAGCTCAGCTACAATTTTTGCACATCTAGATCAATCAAAATCAATAGTTTTAGTACATTTTTCTTAGGGAATCTAGATATAGGGGCTATCATGCACGACATGATGACTCTCACTTCCAGTTTTAGATTAGGCAGTTGACATAACTTCCAGATCAGAATCCATGTTCTAGATATCAGTGATTGGGGGTAATGTGCATGACATATTGGTCTTTTTTTAATTTTTGAGTTCAGTTTTTTACCTAGGCATTCTCAGTAATTATGTGTCTTACTCTATCTATAGGTGGTTGGCATCATTCTCAAGTTGAAATTTCATACAAGTTTATCTTCCTGAGTACCCAAGTTCTCGAGTTGGCTTTCACATAAGCATATTACATCAGTTTTGGAGTGGATTTTATACAAGCTTAACCTCCATCTTTCGAAATGGCCAAGAGTGGCCTAGTTTCCAGCATACATTCAACTATCCACACCACATTATCATATTTTCATAACATCCATGAGCCATCTCATATGACATCTATTATATACCAATATCAGTTCATATCTTTACTTCACAGGGCAATGATGGAGCCAAAGGGCCAGCCTTTGTATTCTTGAGCCACTTATTTAGAGGGATTGGACACACAGTCCAGACATCAATTATCACATGCATGATCATCTAGATTCACTCAGTAGGTGATGATGGAGCCAAAGGGCCAACCTTTGTATTCTTGAGCCACTTTCTAGAGAATTTGTGATATAAATTTTGGTACAACATCATCCAACATTACTTAGCCTTACTCAGGATCACAATAGGTTTTGTATTGGTTCGCGTACTCAATGAGGTGTATTTATTCCTTCCTCTTCCTTTATCTTTTACTATGATTTTGTATGTTCTTATTTTATATCACATATAATAAGAATTGATCTACTCTTTATTTCATTTTGTAGATTCACACTTGCCCAAAGTACTCTCTATGCACTATCCAACATTACTCAGCATCACATAAGCTTCATGGGCTTCACCTTTGAAGGTAAGTTTAGGTACGCTTTTCTATTTTTCCTTTATCTTAGTATTTTACTTTGCTACATCACTAAAATAAAGTGGGGGGGGGGGGGCAAATGTAGGCATGTGAAATGCAAAATTTGGTTACTTTAGTGTGGTTAATGACACCCAATCCATAAGTCCTCTTACCTGCTTGCGTAACCCTCATAGGTTTTTCTTTCATCGATTCCCAGTCATCCACATCCTTTTGGACTTAACCCTTACAGAACTAAGTATCTCTTTTAAGCCCAGATCCATCCCCCTAGGTCTCATTCCCTTTGGATAATACTGTCGAATTTGGACAAGAGCACTAAGACCTAGGGTGTCATGTTTTTGGTGATGTTGTCCAAGTGCAAATTTGGTTTAAATGGTCAAATTTTCTTGAATCTTTATCTTAATTCATGTCAGCCTAACACAAATTTATTTAACCTCTGATCATTAGGTTCCTTATAAAAGGCCATTAAAATTCCATTTAGAAGGGTTGACACTCATTTATAAGAGAGAAGAAAGAATACAAGCAAGTACACTCAAGCACTTTTCTCTATTCTTTGCATAAAACCTACCAATATTATTTCAAGCCTATTCAAACCCTTGCACTAGTACATATCCATATAAAGTACACCTAGTTTCACATCTAGTTACATTTTTCATACACAATTACACCAAGCACTTCATTGGGAAAACTACATTAACTTGATCCCTTAGAGTATTGGTATGTAGTTAGTATGCCCACACATGGGGTGTGAAATGCGTCTAGTGTATCCTTTACACACTAACATCTTCTCTCTCTTTACTAAGTTACCATTCAAGTTCAAGCACAAAATCTCCCAGGGCTTTGAAGATTAAAATAGACACATAACAAGCTCTGCAGACTTTTGGGCTTCGATATTTTATTGATAGGGTAACACAGACCTACCGAGCAGAACCCAAAAAACTCATATAACCTAGATAATAGCACTAGAGAAGGACTATAGCACCAAATATCAAGGTGTCCCACTTTCAACGCTCCTATCTAATCCAAAAATGAAGTTCAGGAATCTGTTTCTAACACTATCCCAGTCCTATACCTAAATTCTCAGATTAGATAGCTCAGAATAAGGTACATCATATTTTCTCTTATTTATTACTATTTTTAGAAAAGGTAAAACTATAATCTATTTACGTAAATTAGTGGCTTAATTATTACATGTTATTTACTAATTTAGTTTACTCCAAACCTTTTTATTAATTAGGAATAAAACTCCATTGTTCTGAAAAATAATAAAACAAATACACTTAAGCAGAAAGGGAATGTTTAGTAATAGTATTTGCAGCTAAATAATTGTGGCACTATATGTTAAACCAATAAACTAGAGTCATCATTAGATCTCAGGCTCTATGAACTTTCTTAACCTATCCCATTATTTATAGAAAGGTCGAATGATTCATCAAACTCTCAATTGAGTTTGACTTGATGTATGTCAATATAAAGTCCATTAATGGACAAATCATTACCAATTAGTTGGTTGATTTTCCCCTTGAATCTAATGAATTTGTCAACATAAACTTACTCAATGAATTGATATTTTATATAGAAAAGCATGCTATCGGTAACTCTCCTCGGTACATGGATATCATTGATTACCTGGTTGACCATACTTATCCTAAAGGTGTCAATTCATAATAGAAAAAACATACTCATGTCATTACTTCCAAGTACATTATCTTATATATGGTACTCTATCACAGGGCCTTTGATGACATGTTGCTCCAATGTGTTGACCAAGTAGAGTTAGAAAGAGTCCTTTTTCATTGTCATAGTGGCATATGTGGTGGTTACTTTGGTGGCAATGCAACTGCTCAAAACATTCATAGGAATGGATATTTTTATCCCACTTTAGACCTTGATGTTTTTGAGTATGTACATAAATGCAAGAAGTGTCAGCATTTTTTGCATGAGATACACATTCCCACTAGGGCATTATCGCCCATCATCATTCCATGGCCTTTTCCACTTGGGGTTTGGATTTAGTGGGTAAATTTTCCCCTACTTCTTTATATGATCACAACTTCATTATCATTACGATTGAATATTTCACCAAATGGTAAGAGGTGATGCCCTTTACAACTATCTCTAAATTAGTCATTGTAAATTTTATCCTGAATCAAATCATTTGTCAATTTGGGGTCCCATAGGTCATCATTATTCATAATGAGCCCATTTTACTAATCCTAAAGTCTTTGATTTGTGAAATAAATTCAATATATCACACCACTCTACATCCATGTACTATCTATAAACTAATGACCAAGTTGAAGCTACCAACAAAACCTTGAAGTCAATCCTAGTCAAGACTGTTAGAGACTCTAAACGAGATTGGCATTTACAACTTTATCCAGCACTATGGGATTATAGAATGACTATCAAAACACCCATGGGTTAAGCCCATATTCACTTGTGTTTATATTTGAATATATTCAACCCTTAGAGGTGGAAATACATAGTCTTCGTGTTTCTCTCCAAGGCATCCTTGATCCATAATAATATAAAGAGGGCTGGATAGCTAAATTAAAACTCTTACATAAACGTCAAATTAGTGCCATAAAAAATCATATTGCTTATGATGATCGTATGTGGATATATACAATAAAAATATCCATACTCACCCAATTCATGTAGGAGACCTTGTAGTTAGACTTGACAGTCAAATTGCCAAGAAGAAAGGAGAATGTCAAAAAATTAGATCCAATTAGTTAGGCCCCTACCTAGTAACATAAAGTTTCAATAATAGAGCCTATTAGCTATGCACTCTAGAAGGAAAAGAGTTTGGTAAATCTATAAACTCTTTACATCTAAAACATTTCCATATCTAATTCTTACATATCACCTTGTTCTCATGTACATTTCATTTTTATGCATTACATGTCCACCTACATATTAAATGTGTTATTTCATGATTGTTTAGCTAGTTAGTTCATACAATATATAATCTTTCAAAATGTGGCATATCATATCATCCCATTCTCATCTTACCATATCACCCCATATAGGGCATTCTCACAATCATCATGTCATATTGGTCTTTATCTTAGTTATTACGATTAGAATACACCATATTACCTACATCTTCTTGCATGACTTAGAAAAATGCTAACCTAAATTGGATTCTAGAAACTTGTCCATGATAGACCCTCCCCTTACAGTGCCTTTAGAAGATAAAATATTAGCATGCCTAAAATAAGGTAAATTTACTCCTCATCTTGGTCCTTGGTGATGAGCCCTTACATTTTACTAGTTGCATGGTGCCAAGGTTTGGGGGAAAATACCTTACAAATATAAAAGTAGATACTTCTATGAAAGTTGAAAGCATATTTAAATAAAAAAGTAAAAATTACACATTTTTCACCCTTTTTAGTCTTAGGTATTGAGCCCTCACATCTTATTGGTTATGTGGGGTTCGCATTGGGGAGAGATGCCCTTACCCACCTACATCTAGTCTTCGATGATGAGCCCATGTGTCTTTCTAGTCACATGAGACTAAGTGTGGGGGGTCACAAAAAAATCAAGTGTTAAAGTAATGTCAAATCATAAATAGTGTCTAAGGAGGAATTTATTCAAAAATCTTGCCTATGTGTCCATGTTGAAATAGGGTAACCTTTTTCCATTTATCGGTTCTGTCAAGGCTAAGTATCTTTGTATGAAGCCAATAAAGTTAGTGTTTTACAATTTTATCAAGAAGTACACTTTCCCCCTTTTGATTTTAAGGATGTGGTCATCTTCCTTTTTCCTGTTAAGTTTTGATTTATGGTTTTCACCCCTTTGTCACCTCACATTTATCCTACTTCTCCTTTAACTCCTTACTACAAATTAAGAGTCATATGTTGTGTGAATGAAACAATTAATTAGTCACCTAAAAAAACAAAATTTAGCACAATTATAGTCACATATAGTACATCCATTACATTACATCATTTTCATATATTTTTTTCCACATATACATAAGCATTTCCCAAAGCAACATATCAAAAAAAAAGAGATATATATACATATACACCATCATGTCTAGTCATATAGAGTGCATAAATTGAAATTTTGGTACGGAAATTAAAGTCACATTGTATAAAAAATGATAAAATATCATGGATAAGTACTCCAAAAACATCTATATTTATCATGTAAACTATCAAGTTTATACAACAAAACTGTCTAATACAAATGCCTTTGTATAGGGCCAATATGCCTCAAGGAATATCAAATATAATCGATATAAAATGGTATAACAAAAACATCTGGGACAAGTCCTAGGAGCTTTTCCTCATCCTCTAGGAGGGTCTTGGTGTAAAAGAATGGATAGGATTATGGATCTCAAAACACCTCTTGCTATCACCTCCCTCTAAGGCTACCCTAATATCTATAGGTTGGTAGCTAAGATGATGACTCATGTTTGATACTCCTCTGATGTTGTCCTCCATGTCTTATGGTTAGAGTATCTACCACATCCTCCACCCACAATGGTATCTACCAGGGCCTCTACCCTCTTTACTCTAGCCAATAAAGTGTTATTCTTTATCCTGAACTTAGTTACCAACACCGAATTAATGTACATTGGGGTAAAGGCATTTGTGTGATGACCAATCCCTATGGTAAGTGTAGGGTCAACCAAAAGTTGGTCCCAAGTTTGACTAGTGTTCATGTTGAGGAGGGTTATCATTGATGTCAAGGTGCATCTTATAAAGATGCATGGTGAGTGGTATATGAGATATGAGCCATGTGACATGAGATAATTTTAAGGCATCCTAATGTTTTTCTATTGAGTGAGAATTTGAAGGCAACCTAATTATTCTTGTAAGGTTGATATCAAGATTCAGGTCAAGGTCAAGGTAAGCATGTTTGAGCACTAGTCTGAGTATAAGGCATCTTGAGAAGCTTAGTCATAATAAGTATAGTTATATCATGAGCATGTATATGATGAGCATGAATAAATATGTTTAGAAGTATTATATTTTCTAAGTAGCATGAAAGACATGTGAGCAAGGTGTAATAACATCAAGGAGTGTTTCAAGGTCAACTTTCAAGCTTCAAATGCTTGATAAGCCTAGTCATGACATTGGTCATTACATGAAGAGACCTTGTGAGAGGATATGATCTTGGTGGCTAGGTGAGATGGATGCATAGGCATGAGATTATATATGAGGTTGTTTGAGCATGCATATATGGAATTGGATCACTCATGAGAGTCTTAGAGTGAGCCTATTAGGGTAGGACATACAAACCTAACATGCAACTAGACTAATTCTAGACCCTGCCTGACCTAATGAGGTGTCATGAGGTATTGTCAAGGTATATGAAGAATGTATGGTAGTGGTTGAGCATGGTAAGATGTTGTATGACATGTATATAAGGTGTTGACAGCTTGGTTAGTGGATAGAAGGTCAGTTTCAAGACCTAATATGACTTGTCGAACAAGGCCTAGAGAGCAAAGAGAAAGATGGTGATCAGATGGGGTATAAGGATCAATATCTAAGTCAATTGTGAGTATGTGATCATTTAAATAAGTGTGTCATGTTGTTTCAAGTGTGTTGACCAAGTCTAAGGTCAAATTTTGCAAGGAAAGGCAAGGAAAACTGTTTTGAGGTCTCTCCTGTATACAGAATGGAGGATTCTCAACCCGAGAAGAACTTTTAAGTGCTCATTGGCACATGTAACCTCTGCATTGGAACCTAATCTATTCATGGTATATGGGGAAAGTTCATAGCTTAAATTTCAAGGAATTGGTTTGTTGAATGAAGGACTAAGCTTTATGAATGATCATTAAGACTAGAATATGGTTTAAACCCTCAAAGAACCCTAACAATGACCTAATGTGAAAGAACTTGTTCTAAAGTGCTCAAAATGGATTTATATGGCTAGTTAAGATATTGGATCATGTAGTAAATGTTGGCCAATTTTGGCCCACATATAAAGCTAAGCAGAGTTCATATGGAATGCATAGACCAGAGGTTTGAAATAGGTCTAAGATTCTAAAATGAAGAAGACCAATAGGTTTTCATGTGTTTCAAGCATTCAAGAGCATGAACTAGGTTGTAAAGGCCTTAAAAAATCATCATCACCTTGAAAGAATGATCAAAGGATGAATTGTGTAAATTTTGAGGACCAGACCGTCACCAAGACATCATGAAGAAATAAATAAACTAGCTCATTTGTGTAATTTTTATCTTCACTCAAGAAGCCCTTGCAAGCTAAAGGATTATAGTGCAAGGTAGTTATTCATATCTAAAACATGTTCTAAAAGTTTTGAGTCCACACGATCTTTCTAACTTGAGTTATAAGCTTCTAAAGTTGGACCTGTAGCATAAGTTGCTTGCACTAACGTCAATTTTAATCTCAACTAAAACAAATCCTTTTGAGCTTAAATTTGATGGTCATGTAAATGTCATTGATGGGAGTGAGGATATCAATTTTAAGCTCATAAAATGGTCATTAGATTTCAAATATTGGGTCCCAACATATCTAATGTTCCTTGCTCAATCATACATCTTAATCCAATGGTATGAGATGAGTTAAATAATCAAGAAACTCGAGAGATTGACATGTGGTATAAGCACATGAGGTTGCAAACTAACAGTGAATCCTAAGAATCAACGTGCATTTGACACATGGTGTAAGCTTGGATAAAGTTGATAAGTCAAGGATAAGATCGATGGCTGGTGCTTGATCATATAGATAAAGATTGATGGTGCGAGCAAATTTTAATATGTCAATAAGCTAAGTCAGATCTAGATAAACAATTAGCAAAAGGTGAGCCTATGACATTTCAACAAAAGTTGATAAGGCATTTCTAGAATTGGGCAAGGTAAAAAAAATGAAGGAACTAGAGCTCAAACAAGATTAGGTGGAACCAGTGGGACTAAGCATTACCAACAGATCTCCGTATAGGTAAAATAGGTCTTTTAGACCAAATACACAAATTGAAGATAGACCAGTGATTATGAAGCAAGATCAATTAGTTTACAGGTTCTATGGATATTGTGACTATGTGAAAACCAATAGTTGGATTGGTTTTCACCTATAAATGAACCTATGTTCGATATTGGAGTAAATACAAACCATGGAGATGTGTCTTGCCTATCATCAGGGTCACTTTTTTAATGAGTAGGTATAGTTGGCCATCTAATGCAAATGTGGCATAATTCTACCAATTCCAAGACATGGTCCTCATCAATAGATCAGATAGATAATAACAATGAGTCCCAAAAAAAAGACCTTGATGTTGGATAAGGTCAATGGGCATTTAATTATTTTATAGAATTTGTTCCTCATTGATAATATAATAAGTCCACATCCTCAAACTTGTGCTAATACATCATTGTTCCCTCTCTCTCCTTTTTTTTCTATATATGTTCCATCTTTTCCACATTTAGAGCTCTCTGAAAGTTTTTAAGAAAGAAATCTCTTGTAATTTTTAGAGAAATAGACTCTTATGCTTTGGCTTGCTTAGGCTATGCTAAAATTTATATTGTGACACCTTTTGATGCAATAAAGACTGAATTTCACCATTTTGTAATCTAGGTTAAAGTGTGTTCTATGAATTCATGTAATGTAGTTAAATGAATGTATTTTCCTTGTCTATGTTTGAGTTTTCTCACCTTCATGAAGTGCTTGATAGTTCTCATAGGTCATTATAAGTGCAATTTATAGTTTTTGTTTAGCTTGAATGTGGTTATGTGCCCTCTCATGTTAGTTTGATAACTGATTCATACCTTATTGTGAAATACTCATGTGGAAGTGATTTCTTTGGTCTTGAATGTGTCTCCTAAGTGTGTCTTGTGCAAAGTATCAGTGTTCTAATTACTAGTGCATCACCCCATTTTATATGCTTTCGTACATTTTTGTATCTTTGTATCTATTTTCTAATTAAGTGTTAGATTATGTCTAGTTTAGGTGATAGATCTAGAAGGAATTCAACCTTCTCTAGAGGTCTAATCCATTATTAGGATACCCACAACCTAGGATTAGTCCCATGTTGGACTAGATTTGAGTAAAAGACTTAAACAATATTCTACTCAGCTAAGGTGCAATATAGAACACCAATATTTTTGGCATGCCCAATGGGACTAAGGTCCAAAAGAGTGGCAAGATCTTGGTGTGTATTTCCCCTGATCAAATTTTGGGAGCAAGCAAATTAACACCAATAGTAACTCCAAATCAAAGTTTTTGGTTATGAGCAGACCAATTATGTCTTGTTGAAGATTTTAATTAGTTTTTGCATCTCATTTGACATGTGAGGTTATTATGGATAACTATGCTGAATATTCTTATTATCCACCTCCTTATCAACAGTCCCAATATGATCCTCGGATCCATATGACCCTTATCACTCCTACCAAAATCTCTATCAAAGATATGAGGAGCCTTGTCAAGTTTCTCATTATCTTTATTATCAAGGGAATGGTTCTTATCTTCCCTATAATCCTCACCAACAATATGAAGACCAATGTCAGTCATATATGCAAGAATATTTCCCTGATCCTCCATATGGATATCAAGCCCATCATAATACTGCTCCTCATTGACCTTATCATGAGCCATCCATACTATCACTCAGGTAAACTTTAATAAGTATTGATAAACATGCACTAAAATTTTGATCACAAAAGTATTATAGCTAAAATGTCCCTACTCACTTGATTAATCATGTGAGAGAGTCATTGCAAAAAATAAAAGAGGATTGGGCACCTATTGAGAGAGTAAATTAGAACCATCTCATAGGTGAGATGATGGATGTAGGTGGCTACATTCAAAGCATTGAGGACAAGTTAAAAGGCCTTGAAGAGTAGTAGATCCAACCTTTCCAATCTCATGTGCTTACATATACACCACCTCATCATTTTTATGTGCCATCTATTCCTCTTCAAGAGACCATTCCAAGTACCCCTTTGAGTATGCCAAGTTATTAATGTGTTGCTTGAACCTTCCCTTCTTAGAGATCTATCTAAGAGAGTTGTCAAAGAAATAAGAATATTGTTATAGAACAACCTATTGTTGAGATCCAAGACTCCATCCCTCCTCAAGAATCCCTTACGAAGTCCTTCAAGGTTCCAAGCTAGAACCAAGTGGTGAAGTCATGGGGTGGGCAACGTAAATCAATTCTGATTTTGAGATCCCAAGACAAAGTAGGATCTAAACCTATGCAAACCTCTCTCATCCCTCCTCAAGAATCTTCTTGTGTTCCTTTCTTCATGAAGCCACTGACCACCTTTAAGAGAATATATTCCAAGAGAATATTGATAAGCAGATAAGAGTGTTAGAGCTGAAGATAAGAAAAGAGGAAGAGAACCAAAATTAGAAGATTAAAGAAAGACCTCTATCTTTCCCATCTTGGAGGTCTATCTAAGGATGTTCTCAAAACAAGGAGAAGACTTCAATTATGAAGGCTAAAGAATAGCTTGCAATTTTTGAACAGTCTTAAGGAGACCATCAAGAAAATGAATATCTGGTACAAGAAGGTAATAATTATATTTCTCAACTTAACTTGATATCCCTACAAAATTTCTTTTAAGAGTCAGCCATTCTTAGGGTTCCAAGTTACAAGAAGGTTCCCTTCATTCATAGACCCATCTATAGACCATCTGTCACACCTCATACTCCATATCTAGCTTATCATCCCACCATCACAACTTCCTCTTCACCTCAAACCCATGAACCTATCCATCAACCTCCCACCCCACCCTTTCTTGAGAAAGAACCCATTTTGATGGAAGCAAGTAAAGAAGAGCAGACCCAAGCTATGACTGATCAAGAAGATTGCATGAATGACTATGAAGAAGAGATCACCATAGGAATTCCCCTTGGTGAATACAAGGGAAACTTAACCCTTTTTAATAAGGAAAGACATATTGAAGACTCTTTTGTAGTTGTCCATGAAGAATATGACCAAGACTTAAAGAAAGGGCATTTAAAGAAGACTCCATATGTAATCATGAATTAGCAGATGTGCATATCAAGTATGAAATGGAATATACCATCAAGAATAAAGGTCAGGATACTCCTTAAAAAATTGAAGCCCTAAAAGAGTCTCATGAGATCGAGGCAGAAGGCATAGTTCTTGGGGATGACTCAAAATTTCTATCTAGTTTTGAATCACCCTCAGATGCATTGAAATATGAAGAACATCAGCTCGATGACCTCATACATTAAGAAGAGAAGACTAAAGAGGTAGTAATTCTAGATGACATGGAGGACAAAGATGATTGGCAGTTGTAAATGAAGCTCTTTCAAGATTTTGAATATCTTTGTCAAATTAAGGATCAAGTGCTTAAGAAGGTAGATAAAGAGCTTCTCATGGAGGACAATGACCAAGATTTGGGTAGAATATGCAAAGCTCCTTGATGAGCCTAAAGAACTTGAATTAAAGGAGAAAACCACTCGTACTAAGGACACCATAGAAATCAAAGAGGTATGCCTTGTTGAACAACCATTAGAGATTGCAGTTGAGGAGCCATATGAATAAATTAAGACTATCGGGATACACATAACTGACCTATTTGGAGCTACCTAGTTCTCACTGATCATCATGCCAATTAAGTTGGTAAATATAACAAAGAAGAAAGAGGCATCAAGACCAAGGGTCAAGGAGATGCATGCCTCATCCAATTCCTCAGTTCATGATGCAAGGGGGTTATCAAACTTTGTTTTTGATCTGGGAGTAAAGGTACACATAGTTTTAAGCTATATATATTAGGATAGTTTTGATCAAAGTCCTCTAGGTACTATTCTGAAACATTTGTTTATTGTCCCTTTTTTTTTCTAGGTTAGCTTTCCTTTCAATAAGTGCCTTAGGCACTCTATTTTGAATTTTTATTTTTTGGGTCTTTGTATTTGTTTCAAGAGAGGTTAGAGCAAGATTGGTAGCTAATGTTGTGACCCAAGTAGAGACTCTATGCCCAATGGACTAGACAAGGAAACATGGTTTGGGTTTTATTACATAGACATGCATGCAACCCCTATGATTCACTAAAGATGTTGGCCAATTTTGGCCCATATAAAGCTAAGCAAAGTTCATGTGGAATGAGCAAACCAAAGGTTTGAAATAGATCTAAAATTTCAAAATGAAAAAGACCAATAGGTTTTCATCTATTTCAAGTATGAACTAGGTTGCACAGGCCTTACAAAATCATCAACACCTTGAAAAAATGATAAAGGGAAGAATTATGCAAAGTTTAAGGACCAGACCGTCACCAGGACATCATGGAGAAACAAATTAACTAACTCATTTATGCAATTTTTATCTTCACTAAGGAATCCCTTACGAACTAAAATATTGTAGCACTAGGTATTTATTCATACCAAGAACATGCTCTAAAAGTTGTAAGTCCATGTGATCTTTTTGGATCAAGATATAAGCTTCTAAATTTACATTTGTAGCATAAGACGTTCATTCTAATGTAAAGTTTAAACTCAATCAAAATAAATCCTTTTGAGCTTCAATTTGATGATCACATGAATGTCATTGATGATCATGCAAACATCATTGATGGTCATGCACACATTATTTGATGGGATTAAGGACATTAATTTTAAGCTCATAAAATAGCCATTGGATTTCAAATAGTGGGTCTTGATATATCTAATGATCTTGACTCAATCGTACATCTTAATCCAACAGTGTGAGATGGGTCAAATAGTCAAGGAGCTTGAGAGATTGACATGTGGTGTAAGCATATGAGGCTACAAATTGATAGTGAATCCTAATAATTAATGCACATTTGATATGTGGCATAAGCTTGGACAAAGTTAACAAGTCAAGGGCAAGATCGATGGCTGGTACTTGATCATATAGATCAAGATCGATGGTGTGAGCAAAGGTAAATATGTCAATAAGTTGAGTCATATCTCAATAGCTAATTAGAAAAAGGTGAGCCCAAGACATTTTGACAAAAGTCAATAAGGAATTTTTAGACTTAGGTAAGGTAAAAAAATGAAGGAACCAGAGCTTGAATAAGACCAAGCATTGCCATTAAAGTTCCATATAGGTAAAATAGATCTTTTGGACCAAATATAGAGATTAAAGATAGACCAGTGATTATGAAGCAAGATCGAGCAGTTTATAGGTTCCATGGATACAATGACCATGTGAAAACCAATAGTTGGATCGGTTTTCACCTATAAATGGACTTGTGTTTGATATTAGAGAAAATATAGACCATGGAGATGTGCATCACCTATTATCAGGGTCACTTTTTCAATGAGAAAGTATGGTTGGTCATCTAATGTAGATGTGGCATAATTTTGCCAATTCTAAGACATGGTCCTTATCAACAAATTAGATAGATAATAACATGAAGTCCTAAGAAAAGACCTAGAGGTTGGATAAGGTCAATGGGAATTTAATTATTTTACACAATTTGTTCCTCATTGATAAGATAATAAGTTAGAATCCTCAAACTTGTGCTAATATATCACAGTTCCCTTTCTCTCCTTGTTTTTCTATATATGTTCCATCTTTTCCACATTTGGAGCTCTCTAAAAGTTTTTAAGAAATAAAACCCTATAAATTTTTAGAGAAATAGAATCTTATGCCTTGGCTTGCTTAGACTATTCCAAAATTTGTATTGTGACACCTTTTGATGCAATAAATATTGAATTTCACCATTTAACAAGCTAGGTTGAAGTGTGTTCTATGAATTCACGTACTATAGTTAAGTGAATGTATGTTTATTTATCTACATCTGAGTTTTCTCACCTTTATAAAGTTATTGATAGTTCTCACATGTCAATATAATTATAATATACAATTTGTTGTTTAGCTTGAAATCGGTTATGTGCCCTCTCATGTTAGTTTGATAATCGATTCATGCCTTATTTTGAAATACTCATGTGAAATTGATTTCTTTAGTCTTGAACGTGTCTCATAAGTGTCTTGTGCAAAGTATAAGTGTTCCAATTATGGGTGCATCACCCCATTTTACATGCTTTCATACATTATAGTATCTCTCTATCTCTTTTCCAAACAAGTGTTAAATTAGGTCTAGTTTAGGTGATAGGTCCAGAAGGAAGACAACCTTCTCTAGAGGTATGATCCATTATTAGGATACCCACAACCTAGGATTAGTCCCATGTTGGGCTAAATTTGAGTAAAATACTTGAGTAATCTTATGCTCAACTAGGGTGCAATTTAGAACACCAACAATAAACTCTCCCAAGCACCTCTAGGTGTGATTGGGTTGTCAGGTGAGTGAGTAGACCCTACAGGAAAGGCCTTATTTCTCAAAAAATTGTTGTAACTATCAGAGTTGATCTAGTCAAAATTTATAAATGGATGGAGGATAAATATTTAAAATTGTATTTAATGTCCATGGTGGTTTATGAGAAGTTTTTAGCCCTTAAGTGTGCTAAATTAGTCATAAAAGTTGATGTATCACTAAAAGGACTAATGGTACAAATAGTGAGAAAACCCAGACAGAAGTGAGAAGGTGAATATGGATGTGTTATCATGGATCAGGGATGAATACAATTGGATGGAGACATTTTTCAAGACTTGTAAGACATTTTAATTTTGGATAGAAGTTTTGGAGGTCAATAGTTATGTTGAAAATTTTGCTCATAAGTTAACATGTCTAGTGCAAATGAGACAATGAAGGAGTAAGGTTATGAAACTAGCCTGCAAAACTAATATTTACATATGAACATATTATATATCTATATAATAATGGTCTAATTATCTCATAGGATCATCTAAATACATTTAAAGTCTCTGAAAGTGTCTACATAGGTGTTGAAGTTCATTATCACCATGATTGTGTTTCAAAGAAAATTGGTAGATCTAGGTGAGCAAGTTGAGGTGATGAGTTTTGAAATATATGCCATGATTTGATGCATATGCTAAATATGATTTCTTTTTGGGTACTTTTATCTCCTATTCATTTTTTTAAAAATCTTTGAAGTTAGTATAAGATGTTGTAACGTTGAAGCTAAAATGGCTTATCTAGCTGAGTGAGGTTTGAGAGAGAGAAGGTCAACAAATTGGTCTGCAAGACCAATAGGTGCCATTAGAGATTATGATAATTTTTTTGACTATTTTTATGATGATGTTTTAGGATCATTTTCAAGCATTTTAATTCCTTTATTGTGTTTTATCAGGTGTCAAAATTTCATGTTTTCATGACTGTGTTTTGAGGATAATTGGTAGTTCTAAGTGGGCTTTTTGTAGAGAAGGGTTTGAGTCCTTTTGCCCTGAGTTATGAAGTATAAATCACATGGTGATGAACCTGAGGTAATTTATCTTCTATATATATGATTTTTTTCTATGTTTGGAAAAATTAGGTTTATGCTTTAGTTTTTCAAGACAGACTTTCTAGGTATGCACATGCCTAATTATGAATAGTGTTAATGGCATGCTTCAAGTGGTGGTTGAAGATAAAAGGTGTTTTGGATCATATATGAGCTTATAAAGGATATATTTTATTTTCATATGATATTTTCCTATCATGTGAGGATTTTGAATGTTTTCCAAGAAGATCAAAGGGTAACATGTGCTAAGTAGGCCTAATGGGATTAGGTCTCTATGAGACTTAAAGATGAAATAAGGCCTAATTGAGGTAGATCAAACCTAAAAGGATAAAATGAATTTTGATACATGTCTATGAGATGTTTTAAGATCTATTTCATGGCTGACCTAAGATGGTAATCATGTTTGTCTGACTAAGAAGGATATGAAAAAGAAACTTGTATAAATACTAGGCAATTTTAGGCCTATTTGTGTGTGTGAGAAAGCAAAAAAGATAACATATTGGTGAGTACAATAAGGTCTTAGAGACCATCATAGTAGTGAAGAGGATTTATAATGAATCTTTGACATAATTTATATATATAAGGATCAATGTCATATGACCTAATCAAGTTGAGTAGAGGTCTAGTTAAGCGAAGAAAGCTAAAGGCCAACTTGAGAGGGATAAACGTGTTTAAAGAGATGAAAAAGGAGATCATCATATGTTGTATAATAAACAATGTATTATAAAGGTGACCAAGTATTTTAGGTGGCTGAGTCATCTAGGGGGTTAGTGCCTCCTTGCAAGTAGGTGATTGCTAAAGCCTAGCTAAGTTTGTGCTTAGCTAGTTGGGTTGGTACTCTATGTGAAGTTGGCATTTCACTAAATTTGGTGTTTGTCTTAAAGTATTGTATTACATTTGCATATATCAATGGTTTTTTATGCCCTTGAGGTTTTACCACATATAAGTTATGTTATCTTGTGTTCTTATGTTTCATGCATATGTGAATGGTTACTTAGTCATTGTTTGATCTACATGATTGAATGAATGTTCATGAATGCTTAAGTGGAATTGAAGGAAAGATTTTTAAATATTGATTCACCACCCGCTCTCAATCATCTTACTTATAACATTTGGTATCAAAGCCTAGTCCTTTGAAGTAGGTCTAAAATCCTAAAATAAGGATGGCCAGTCAATAAGATTAAGGTGGTTTCTCTACCAATAAGGTTTCATTATTCAATAGATCTAATTATGCCTTTTAAAATGCCAGGGTGAAGAAATATTTTATGTCTCAAGGTCATGATATTTGACAGTCAGTTTTGGATGGCTATAGTGTTCCTCTCATTCCACCAATTGATGCAACAGATAAGAAGGCTAGTGAAAAAAACTCTGGGGCAATGAATGCCATTCTTTGTGGCCTATCAGAAGCAGACCTTGTGAAGGTGATGCACTACGTATCAACCAAAGATATAAGGGACAAATTTAAAACCATCTATTAAGGAGACACTAAAGTAAAGATGGCCAAGTTGCAGACCCATATGAGATAATTTAAAAGTCTGAAGATGAATGAAGATGAAACTAGTGCATCCTACCTATTAAAGGTTGATGAAGTTGTCAATGTCATTAGATAACTGGGATAATAATTGAAAGAGTTTATATTTTTTCAAAAGGTATTGAGATCACTAGATCCTAAGTTTTATTTTGAGATGTCTATAATAGAAGAGATGCAATATTTGGACAAGTTAGAGATGGATGGGCTTTATGGCATCTTGACTTCCTATGAGATGAGAACAAATGAAGGAAGACCTTCCAAGAAGGAATTAGCTTTAAAAGTTGAGAAAAATTCAAAATCTAAGAAGGTCTAGGATGAGGAATGTTCAAATGTTGATCATGATCAATTAATAGCCATGTTTGCAAGGAAATTTAGGTTTGGCTCAGGTAAGTATAAGGGTAAGTTACCTTTCAAATGTTTCAACTATGGCAAGATTGGTCACTTTGCATCAAAGTGTTCTAACAAAAATAAATTTGAGCATAATGAAGAACATGATTAACATCATGAAGATAATAAGAAAGCCTATAATCTTGACAAAAATAAGGAGTTCACAAAGTATGAAAGTAAGAAAGAAGGAACATTCAAGAATAAGAAGAGCTTCTATACTAAAGCAGATAATTCTTATGATATAAGTGACTCAAGTGCATGTGATAGTGATGATGACAATAATGACCCTGAACATGACAATAATGAAACCTTGTTTATGGCCATAGAATTAGACAATGAGGGTTTTTCAAGTAGAAAAAGCCTTATGGTTGATATAGAATCAAATAAAGAAGAAGCTAAAGTAACCCTTAAGACAGAATTGGTAAGTGACCTAGAGGAATTAAAGTTTTAAACTGGAAATAATCACAAACTAAGATCATTAGTTAAGGACTATGAGGAGTAGATTAGCTTGTTTGAGGAGAGATTGAGTAACACTTCCAAGGAGTATGATGAGATCATCTATCAAATTGAAACACAAATGAAAATAGTCAATACAAGCCTAAAGGCTAAAGAGGAAGAATGCATCAGGTATGAAACTAAAATAGAATCATTGAAAGCTAAGTTGAATCAAGCATATATCAAGGTGAGGACCTTTGTGAAGTTTGAAAATATGACTAAGGCTTTAGATGATATCTTGAGTAGTCAAAAGTCTACAAGTGACAAGACAAGTCTTGGTTTTAAATAAGATCAAAAGGAGGCACCTCAAGTCAAGGAGAATACTATTGAAGACAATAAGGTCAACATGAAAAGACTTATCAAATAGCCTAATCTATAAGGTATGCCAATTAAGTCAATGGTTACTATTTTATGTGCATTTAGTTTGGTCATAGAGCAAGAGTGTGTAGAAGACACTCTAATAATGAGTACTCATGGAACTATGGAATTATTCACAATTCACATCAATCAAATGGTATGTATAAGGTCATTTGATACTATTGTCATACGGTATGACACATTGTAATAGTATGTCCTAGCAAAGTTAGAAGATCTTCAAGTCCAAACATGAGGTTTGAAGCCCCTAGATTACAAGAAAGATGTAAAATGAATGTATGGAAACTAAAGGTAACAAAGGTGAGTAATGATCATTCTACAAGCTCAAGTGGATTGTTGGATATGATATAGAATGCTTCAGATGTGAAATCAAGTCAAGAATGCCTATTGTCATCCCACATTAATGATCAAATGGTTGATGAAGAGATAAAGCCTATATTGCAAATCAATCCTAAAAGGATGCTAAAGGATATTCAGTCTTGTGAGATCATGGAGATCTGGGAATATACTAAACTTGTGATGTTTTAGTGCTCTATGGAAAGAGGTGACTCCATTAGGTCTCATGAAGACACTCTATAGTTAACAAAAGCATGTTGGATGCTTGGTTTGAGGGGGAGCTATTCAGATTATTGACTGAGTTTGATCTGTGTTAAAGTGGTTTTGTAATCTGAGTTCATTTTTTAAATATGTATGCATGGTGTAAGGGGGAGAATTTTGCTTTACTACTTCATATTTTGTGTGTTGAAATTTTGTTACAAAGAAGGTGTGATTCCAAATGATAGTTGTGGAAGACCTTTGTCATTAATGTCAAAGAGGGATAAAGTTCAAGAAAGGAGATGTGAGTGATCAATTTGAAGAATGATTTTCTATCAATGAAAAATGGGGAATTTGCTGAGAAGTGTTGTCATTAATGTCAAGATTGATGTCATTGATGTCAAGGTGCATCTTGTAAAGATGCATGGTGAGTGGTCTATGAGATATGAGCCATGTGACATGAGATAATTTGAAGGCAAATTGATGTTTTTCTATTGAGTAAGAATTTGAAGGAAACCTAATGATAAATTTTAAGGTTGATGTCAAGTTTTAGGTCAAGGTCAAGGTAAGCATGTTTGAGCACTAGTCTTTGAGTATAAGGTGTCTTGAGAAGCATAGTCATAACAAGCATAATGATATCATAAGCATGTACATGATGAGCATGAAGAGGTATGTGTAGAAGTATGATATTGTCTAAGGATCATGAAAGGAATGTGAACGAGTTGTAGGAGCATCAAGGAGTGTTACAAGGTCAACTATTCAGATTTAAATGCTTGAGAAGCCTAGTCATGACATTTGTCATTGCATGAAAAGACCTTGTGAGAAGGTATGAGATTGGTGGCCTAGTGATATGGATGCACATAGGCATAAAAGGTTGTATGAAGTTATTTGAGCATTCATATGATACTTCGGATCACTCATGAGAGTCTCAAAGTGAGCCTACAGGGATAAGACCTACAGACCTAGCATGCAACTAGACTAGTTCTAGACCCTACCTAACCTAATGAAGTGTTATGAGGTATTTTCAAGTATATGAAGAATATATGGTAGTTTTTGATCATGGTTATAGGTTTTATGACATTTATATAAGGTTTTGATAGCTTGGTTAGTGGCTAGAAGGTCAATTTCAAGGCCTAATATGACTTGTAGGACAAGGCCTAGAGAGCAAAGAGAGAGATGGTGACCAGATGGGGTATCAAGATCAGTTTTCAAGGAAAGTGTGAGTATGTGAGCATTGACATAAGTGTTTCATGTTGTTTCAAGTGTATTGACCAAGTTTGAGGTCAAAGTTTGAAATGAAATACAAGAAAAAGTGTTTTGAGGTCTCTTGTATACGCAAAATGGAGGATTCTTAACTAGAGAAGAACTTTCAAGTGCTTATTGGAATGTGTAACCATTTCATGGGAATATAATATATTCATGGTATATGGGTAAGGGTATTAGATCAAATTTCCAATCATTGGTTTCTGGAATGAAGGACTAAGATTTATGAATGATCGTTAAGACTATAAGATGGTTTAAACCCTCAAAGAACCCTAACAATGACCCAATGTGAAAGAACTTATTCTGAAGTGATTAGACTGGATTGGAATGGATATTTAAGCTATTTTATCATGTATTCAACTCTTCCAGGTGCCTCTAGGTGTGATTGGATTTTTAGGTGAGTGGACCCTATATGAAAAGCCTTGTTTCTCAAAAAATTTATGTAGCAGTCAGAGTTGACCAAGTAAAAATTGATAAATGGATTGAGGACAAATCTTGAGACATATATTTAATGTCCATGGTGGTTTATAATTAGTTTCTATCCCTCATGTGTGCTAAACTGGTCATACAAATTTACCTATTGCTAAAAGTCCTAATGGTGCAAACAGTGATAAAAACTAGGTATAAGTGAGGTGATTAGGGATGTGTTATCATGGATTAAGGATGAATACAAGTGCATGGATTCATTTTTAAATAATTTTAAGACATGTTCATTTTGGATTTAAGTTTTGGAGGTCATTAGTTATGATGAAAATGTAACTCATAAGTTGACCTGTCTAGTGTAGATGAGATAGTGAAAGTGTAAGGTTTATAAATTGATTCGTAAAACCAATATTTCCATATGACCATATTATATCTATCCAATAATGGTATAGTTATCTCATATTATCATCCGAGTACATTGAAAGTCTTTAAAAGTGTCTACATAGGTGTTGAAGGTCATTAACACCATGACTGTGTTTCAAAAAAATTGGTAGATCTAAGTAAGCAAATTAAAGTAATGAGTTTGGGAATCTATACCATGATTTGTTGCATTTATTGAACATGATGTTTTTTGGGACTTTTATGTCTTATCCATGCTTTTCAAAATCTTTGAAGTTAGTAGAAGAGGTTGTAACATTGAAGCCAAAATGGCTTGTTTGGTTGAGTGAGGTCTAATAGAGAGAAGGTCAACAAATTAGTCTACAAGACCAATAGGTACCCTTAAAGCTTATGATACTTTTGTTGAAGATTGTTCTAAGGATATTTTTGGATCATTTTAATGGATTGGAAGTTCTTGATTATGTTTTATCAAGTGTCATAATTTCATGTTTCCATGACTGTGTTTTGAGGCTAATTAGCAGTTCTAAGTGGGCTCTTTACAGAGAAGGGTTTGAGTCCTTTTGCCTTGAGTTATGAAGTATAAATCATATGGTGATGACATTGAGGTCATTTATATTATATATATGTGATTTTTATTTTTTTTGTTTGTAAAAATTGGGTTTATGCTTCAGTTGTTCAAGATAGATTTTTTAGGTATGCGTAGGCCTAATTGTGAATAGTGTTAATGGCTTGCTTCAAGTGGCAGTTGAAGCTAAAGGTGTTGTGGATCCTAGATGATCTTAGAAAGGATCTATTTGAGTGTCATATGATATTTTCCTATTGTGTGAGGTGTTTTAATGTGCTCCAAGAAGATCAAAGGGTAACATGTGCTAAGTAGGCCTAATGGGATTAGGTCTCCATGAGACTTAAAGATGAAATAAGGCCTAATTGAGGTAGATCAAACCTAAAGGGAATCAAAGAATGTATTATCCATGTCTATAAGATTTCTTAAGATTCATTTTATGGCCTACCTAAAAGGGTAAGGGTGTTTGTCCTACTAAGAAGGATATGAATAAGAAACTTGTATAAATACTAGGCAATTTTAGGCCTATTTATGTGTGTGAGAAATCAAACAAGATAATATATTGGTGATCAAAAGAAGGTATTATAGAAAATCATATTAGTGAATAGGATCTGTGATGAAGAATTGATATAGGTTATTCATAGGAGTAAGGTCATATGACCTAATCAAGTCAAGAAGAGGGCTAGTTGAGAGAAGAAGGCTAGAGGCTAGTTTGAGAGGGATAAATGTGTGTGAAGAGCTGAGAAATGAGATCATCATCTATTGTATAATCAACAAGGTATTATGAAGGTGATCAATTGTTTTAGGTGGATGATTTGGTGTTGAGTCATCTAGGGGGTTGGTGCCTCCTTGCAAGTAGGTGCTTGTTAAATCCTAGTTGAGTTGGTGCTTAGTTAGTTGGGGTTGGTGCCCCATATGAAGTGGGTGCTTCACTAAAGTTGGTGTTTATCTTATACTGTTGTAGTATATTTGCATATATAAGTGGGTTTACAGAAACATAATAACTCGGCATTGGATTCAGTCCTTCAGAGGTATAACTCAAGTGGTATAATCTCCCACGGACATTTTAAATATTGTTCTCCATGCTTTTATTACATATTACATTTTTCACTTTCATCAAAAATCACACTTGATTATCATATTATGTCTACAGGTTATACAAAGTCTCGATTGGCTTCATCCTATCGCTTAAGTAGGTAAGGTAGGTATTTCTAACTTATTGTTTACCTTTCCACATGCCTTTATTTGGACTACACCTTTCAAATTCATGAAAAGGCACCCTCCCGTGGGGAAAATATGTATGCACCTAAAATTTACGTAGTGCGACATTTTTGACAAAAATTTAATGATGATGCAATGATATATTATTTTGTGTTCCATAGGGAACTCTCTAGCTCTTTCTCCTCCCTCTACCTTCTTACTCCTCCCTTGACCCCCTTTGGTCCCCTTTGTTTTGACTTTCATATTTTCTTTCACTTTTAAAAATTGTCTATGTGTAACTAAACTACCACCCTAGGTGACATAATTTCCCCTCTCTGTTATAGAACCACCCCTTCTGTTACATAACCACTATGGTGGTTTTGTAACATAAATGATGGTTTTGAACTTAAGCAATGGTTGTATATTAAAATAGGGGTAGTTTCATAATTTAGTGTCAATTTTATCACTTTAAGTGGTGGTTTTACAATTGCCCGTACATAAAGTAGTGATTTTGTCCCCTTTTAAATGTCTTCTAAAATGAACTCCTCTAACTTTATTTTTGACATGTTTTGCATTATTAGTGTCACATTTCTTATTTTTATCGCCTTATGTTTACCTCTAATCAGTCCCAACTCACTCCCTCTTCTATTTTTTATCATCTTAATTTCCTCTCAAGTTTAACTCCTCCATGCAAGCTCCCAACTCTTTCTACAAGAAGGTCAATTTTGACTTGATTTTAGATCCAAAAATTTCCATTAGAAGTTGTTATTGTGAACATTTTACAATCATAGTCCTACTCCAATTTCTTGAATCTCCAACTTCTATTATTTTTGAGTTGACTACATTGCTAAAAATGAAGTATTATTCATGTAAGCAACTCAGACTTTGTAAATCAAGACATTATCTAGCCTCAGTTCAGTTGCTCTCCATTTATGGTTGTGTCTCCTATTTTCCCCATCTTGTTCTATAACTTGTGCATCCTCTAGCTATAGAGTTTTTTAGAATTTATACAAGAACATAAGGAGATAGCATACTAAGTATTCTCTTATCAAATACATCACCTACACTTTAATTGATCTATGTCTTTTTCAAGCTGGATTTCTCTTTGATTTCCAACATTTGTTTCTTTATTAGATTATATTAGTGTAGTTGGTGTTACAATAAATTAGTTTCAATATTCAAAAAAAGAGCAAATTTGATTAAAAAATCTATTTCTTTTCATTTATCTTTGCTACAAAAAAATAGCTTTGATTTTTGTTCTTGCATCCTAATAGATTAGCTTCCTTTCAATTATCAAAACACTTCATCAAACATTCTTGGAAATATCTTAATAACTTCTCAAGTCATTTCCAACCAATATAAATTTCCCTTTTAGGGTCTAAACAAGTTTATTACATTCCAAACAATCATCTAGGTAATCATAATAACTTAGAAAACCATAGGTGCATAAACAAGGGTAGTATATTTCTGATTTTATATGCTTTTGTTGAGTTTATTATTGAAATTATCCTCTTTAAAACAAAAAATCATAACTTGCATTTCTTATTTCCATCTTAGCAATTCATTCAAAAAGCTTGTTTTTAGGAAATTAGAGAAGTTGAAAAGCTAGTCTAGTTTGTTTGTGAACAAAGAAAATCAAAATAAAGTGTTCTATTGTTTTTTTTATTATAGATTAGATTTCTTGTTACATTCCTTGCATATATAATTCCAATTTTCATACTTTGTCCATTCCATACAAAACAAATAAAAACAAACAAAAACATCATCATCTAGTTTGTATATAAACAAAGCTAGGAAAAAACATTGTCTTACACATTAATATAGGTTCCTTCTCTCCTTCTTTGCAAGAATTATAAAACTTGGAAAAAAAATTGAAAAAATTGCTTTCATTTACTTTTAGTTTTGTCATTATTTTACTTTCAACATTTTAGTTTCAACAAACAAGCATTTATTCCCATAAAACCAAAAACAATAAAAACTTAACAAAGGTAGTGTCAAAAAGCCTTGCTAACACATGCAAGCCCCATATCATACCAAAATCCTTGTCAATACATACAAGCAAACACATTCCACCCAAGCCTTGTCTATCCGTGTAAGCATCCTATACAAATCTTTGCTTTAACAGTCCATCAAGCACACATTACAAGTCATTACCTAAACAAGCTCATATGTTTTTCCTTGAATTTTGCCTAATCTCCAATTTGGTATATTCCCTAGGGATAAAGCACTCAATCCCACCATTGTCACACAATATGATATTAGCATTGAGTTGAAATGTGAAGTTTTTCATTCTACTCCCATTCCTCATCTCAATGTAAACTTAGTTTCTTTAGAAGAACAAGAATGAATTCATAACCCACCAATTATTGTCCTCCCATAGAATAGAGGATGTCAGTACAACATCATCCAAGCCTAGCTTACCATCCATGTCTCCTTCTTCTCCTCAATTTAGCCTTTTCTTATATCATTCACACTTAATAAATGAAACTGATTAGGTAGAGTTAACCCAACAAAGTATACATTTTCCACAAGTCATCCAACCTGATCTACCTCATTTCCCCAATCCTAGTATTGACCAGGAGCTTCGTATTCTTATGATTTTAGATACTAAAAGATCCTAGAGCTCTATTTTGGCATAACATGATGCTCTCAATGAGCATATATATTCTACTAAGGTCTTTTGGTTCCATCATGATAACCCATTACCACCACCTATCCCAAATCCTATTCCATTAAACAACCAACCAAACCCATAGTCCATCCATTATGTTGGTTGCCTTGGCTAGTCCTTAGGAAGTCAAGTGCACAGTTTGACATGTGTTATTCATGTGCATATAAAACCTTTTGTATGTAATGATCTAGGACTGAAATACAAAACCACCACAATGTAGGAAAATATAGGTATTGACATGTTTAGAGGATATTGAATGGAAGGAGATAAATTAGGGGATAAATTTTAGGGAACCTAGAATAGATGTGGGAATGATAGATAAACAACAATGCCTCTCACAAAGAACCATTGGTCTTCCCAACCCTTTCCCAGAGCACCATTTAAGGTGTGTACTTAAATAGATTGAAACTTGATAGGTTGTTATAAGAGAGAAAGTGTCACTAAATTATAAAATTTAAAAATATTATGTGTATACATATGCCCCACTGAAGCTGATCGCATGTCATTAGAATGTAACATGGGATGGTGCTTTGGGAAAGAGTATAACAACATAATACCTGAGGTAACAAAATGTAGTAGAAAGTGTAAATTAAGTGAAGGGAATAAATTTTAAATATGTAATTTGACTTACCTTATTACTATTGAAAACAAGATGTGTATGTAGCATATGAGGATATGCACCCAATATATGGAGTAAAAGGTGAACCTATAAATAAGATAAAAAATTAATTTTTTTGTAAAAATATTATATTATCATGAAAAAAATATCTATCTTACCAGGATTTTAAGGCTTCTTTAAATTTGTGAAGAGGACCTATGGCAACAAAGATATGAGTAAAATATGAAATTTATTGATAAATAACTGAAGGCTGAAATTGTAGACACCAAAATTGTGTCGACTCCCCTTGGTCCCTTGCACACTTTATTAATTTAAAATAAATTACTTATTTTAAATTAATGACATCACCCTAGACACCTCACCTTGGATACCTCGCCCTTAGACCATTTATCACCCTATGACTAAGTCCTTCAAATCGTAATTACTTCAGACCTATTCCAACTCTCTCACTAACCCTCGTGCCTAATAAATCTGCCTTTGGACCGTTCACCAACAACAACTGAACTTGGTAGATGGAGGAACGGGCAAAAGGCTAAAAATAGCCTTTTTACCCATTCTCTAGCCACTGACGTCGGTCAACAGTAGGCCGACGCTAGCGGGATCGCCGACGTCGGTTACTTAAAAATAAATTTTAACCTCGGCTGGACGCCCCCATATGCTAATTCTCTTGCTCCCAGACACTCTCTTCGACAGCTCTTGGACGCTCTTTGGGACTCTGATCTGCCTCTCTCTCTCTTCCTCCCAGACTTTTTGACATCAATAGGCACTCTCTAAGACCAAGCATCAAACTTCGATTAACGCTCCCCTGGAAACAATAGGAACAAGCGTTCACACCTTTAGTTCTTCAGCAAGCAAGAGCTAAGTATTATTATACCTTTTATTTCAATAATTTAGAATATATATTATTAATTAGTTTTCTATTTACTACTTCTAAATACTACCAGATCTGACCTGACTTCTTCCTGGAGAGGCTGAAAAGCCTTCCTCTTACCCTTACCCTTTTTCGACAACCTATCCTCTACCCTTGTCCCTCTTAAGACCCTATCTATTGTCCTGCAACCCTGCACAGACTCTCAGACTACCACAGATGATTCTGTCGACCACAGACAATACCCTGAGACCTGTTCAAGGCCCATTGCCCCTACCGACGTCAGCAACATAACCGACGTCGGCATATTGACAAACGGATGTTGGCAGGACTACTGACATCGGCGACTGTGAAAGACTGACTACACAATACAGGTACGTGTTATCTCTTTCTATTTCTTAGTCTTTCTTTATTATTTCTTTATCTGACACTCTTTTTATCAAAAAATGGACTGTCATCCCTCAAGAAAGTCTTTGCACTTCTGGGACCGAGCATATCGCTTGGCAGTCCACCATATATCTATCTAACATTTTCTTTGTTTAAGTATTTCTTACCTACAGGTGTCGTCCTCCACAGCCAAAGAGGAGCTCCTACAACGTTTGGATACGGTGCGCAACTTAATCCGGGTATCATCTAACCCCTGACCATTATCTTTAGTTTCTTATTTCTTCTGAATATAGAAAGCAAAAACGAGTAGAAACAGAAATTTTTGAAAATTTTTACTCTAAAAGGGTAAGTTACTATTCATATGTGCATTTGTTATTTTTAGAAATCAAAGCTCTATGTATCCAAATATAGTGAGTTGAGATATTATGGCCCATGCACAAGGAGGTGGATGATCTGGTGGACGTATTACAACTAGCATGGTATAGGTATGGGGTGTATTTAATTGTGAATTTTACCATTTTGAAAAAATGGATTAAAATTAGAAAAAATAGGTGCCATGACAAATCTGTGTAATGGATTTTTCCCCAACAAGCATAGGTTTAGAGTTAAAAATAAAATATTAAATAGGTAGGATACAATAAGTAAAAATATAGGTCAAGGGCATTTATTATGGCCTAATGAAAAATCTCTACGTAGTCTAAACGATATTAGTTAGGCTGATGTAGTTAGAAATCAAGGACAATTAAAATTGGTTGATGTCATCTATATTGGCCTAGATAGTTGAACAAGTTCTAGTTAATGTCATGGACACAGGTGAAAAATAGGAAAATGGATAATGATGTATGTTCTTTTCAATGGCATTACAAATTAACCTGGTCAATGTAGTTAAACACATGATTGATGGCGTAGGGTAATTTGAATAAATTATTGATGACATGTATGCAAGCGTATGTATCATAGGAAAAGGTAGATAAGTAGATCATGGCTGATATAGTCTTAATTTATATATGGTCAATGTGGTAATATACATTTATGATGTAGTAGTTAATTTGAAATAAAAGGTGAATTTTTGGTTTTTATGTCTCTTTTTTTAGTTTTTTGATAGATCCGTAATTTATGCTCTATTATTTTATATTTTGTAGAGACATTAGAGATTTTGGAGACTATTATATGTTATATGGTTACCATATTTACTTGAGTGGTTGCCTATAGTCGATCGAGCGCATTTGACAATTCTTGAATTTAATGGTATTAAGGAGATGCAATAGATCCCACTTAGTGTAGAGTTAGTCACCATGTTCTTAGGAGCATGGGAGAGACTGACTCATACCTTCTAATGGGTGGTGGATTGGGATACCATTGAGCTAGGAATCACTTTGAAAGATGTTCATGCACTTTTAGGCTTACCTATTATAGGCACACATACGGTGTGCAACACCCTAGATTCCTCTAATGAGAGGAAGGTGTTATTTGTGTGCCACTGGACTTATGATAGCTCAAGTAATATTTCATAAGTCAGATGGTAGAGTGTCATTGTATGTTATAGACTTATGATTATCTATGTTAGATCATGGCACATTATATGATTTAGGTTTTACTATTTGGGTGTAGCTAGTACATGATTTATATAATATTTTATCGAGAGGCTAGTAGACTATGGGTTCTATTATTATTTTGGGGAGTTATATTTATGAGTGTTTTCCTATGTATATACCAATAGGGTTTCCCCATGTCATGGATGATGCCCTTCCATGAGTGCATATATGAATGCAAGATCACACTATGTAGCTTATTGCCCATGTGTCAGTGTTATAGATAGTGCAATGTGGGCTAATCATTTGGAAACTATATGTGGGCATTATGGATGTCTGGTTATCATGGTCATCCACTATGTAGGCACAGTCATGAGTTAAGATCACTAGACACTATTTGTGGTGGATAGAGCCTCAATGATGTTATTGTGTGATAGGCTAGTTTGGACTCCCACATCCAATAGCTCCTCTTGTGGTTCCAACCTATTGTGCTCATCATTCAAGGGATTAGTGTTGTTTGAGATGTGGAAGGGTAATTATTGAGGTACCGATTATACACCCTCATCATCCTAGGGTAGTGATATGGCATTGGAGGTGGCACCAAGGAGAGCATAATATAGAAGGATCAGGAGTAGTGATAATTAATCGATAATATAAATATGTACAATTACAACCACCACTGATACCATCATAGAGGCATCAAATGAGATAGGATCATCCATTATCATATCCATAACCATAGCCACAACTTTAGCTACAAATTATATTATAGCTAGCTCTAAGATGGATGATAGTGTGATAGGTACTTAATGAGGGAATGGCAGTGTCATCTAACCAAGGCATTATATAGGATTTACACCTCTTTAGAGACATGGCACCCAAGAAGTGTTAGGTAATCGAGCTGATGGTGCTATTGTGGGTGAGTAAAATGTGTTTAAGTTGATTTCTTGCATAGATATATAGAGATATATGCTAGATAGATTAATGAAGTTTTGGATTACATATGATATTTGATGTTGTTTTTATTTACATTTTGTAGTTATTATGATAGATGAGGCCCAATGGATGACCTTGATGGATATGTCCCACCATGACATTTTGGATGACGTGCTACCATAACATGATACTACATATTTTATTGAAATATTGGTGCCTTCAGCCTTGGTTTATGTTTAATGGTTTAGGTTAGTTGGGGAAGATACGTAAGAAATATAGAGATTATTAGATGGATTTTAGGGGGCAACACTGCTGGAAGTTGGCCAAGGAGATTTGTAGGCATGGTAGGTGCTAACTCATGAGAGAGTCTTTCATTTGACTACACCTAGTGAGGTATTAATATTACAGGCCCAAGTGGCCAATCTATAGGTTAGGTGGATGGTTTATGATCATAGACATAGTCACTACCATGGATTGTATAAAGAGGGTAGTCTGAGGCCTCTATGGGTAGTGTAGCATGTCTTTATGATGGAACTCAACCTTATATTTATTTTTGTACTATGTATGATTATATATCATGATGTATATAATTTTTTTGATTCATATATATAGAGAGAGATGTGTTTCAGTATGATTCATGGATGTTATCTATTGATGTATTTTATTTCTAGCACATGTGATTATGATTTCTTATGCTATGGTAAAATGTAAAATGTATTTCTTATTCTTTTCTAATAAATATGATAAAATACATGGTTAAATTTAATGATAAATCTAAAATGACAAAATGTTGTAAGTAGATAGAAAGTTTGAAAAATAATTGATGAATGGTAAAACTAAATGTAAAACACATCACAAGGGATGATATATGTCAAACATTGTAATTAAATGAAATCAAAATGATAAAACTCTATCAAATTTGTAAATGATGAATAATGCAACAAAAAATAATAATAAATAAGCATTGAAAAAGGGAGAAGCTTGAGAATAGTGAAAATTTTAGATTTAGTGTTTATGCTAGCATGCAATGAAAGAAATTATGACCATCAAATTACATGTGAATGATGGTGATACTATGGTATGAAAACATTTTTATTCGAAAATCTTAGTCCTATCCAAGGCCTTATACTAAAACTCAAAAACTAAGCCAAGAGGCATGACAAGGTGGGTATTTATGAGAAAATCCTATCATATCCAATGTCTGACACTAAAACTCACAAAAATGAAAACCAAAAGGTGTAAGTATAAAGATTAATCAAGGATGTGATCATCTAGAAGTGATATCTATCAATGGGAATATCAGATATAATAGGAATTGAATAAGGAAAGTGAAGCACTACATAAATGATATATAAATCCTTAGCAATGATGAGACACACTAAATAAGTATGTTAGTGATAACAATTATAGACATTAAGGAACTAGGACACTCCAACTAGTGAAAGTAAAGCTTGGGATAATAAGTGAAGTAGATATATTATCCCATGAAGGCTACATGAAATAAAATAAAATTGTCCTACATTCCCAAAATGTGTTCCCTATTCCTCAGGACCCCTTACAAAGTCATAAGTATAATGTGAATATTGGGTACTTATGTAAGAAAGTAGGTGGAACTATATGATAAAATGAGACCTCTTATCCTAGTCTACTGGCCTGTTATACCCCAATGGACCTTAGCTCTATTATGAGGCCAACTGTGGAGTTTGAGATTTGACTAGAATAGGAGATGTGGCAAATAAAGATCACGTCTTTTGGTGTGATCTAACTTTCATATATATATATATATATATATATATATATATATATATATATATATATATATATATATATATATATATATAATCATTGCCTTTTTTGTATGATATAGATTTTAACTCTTTTGTATTTCTGCTCCATATGGATTAAGAATACCAAACATGGGTGAAATAAATGATAAAAACAAGAGAACTTTGAGTTGGTCACTAGAGAAGAGTACCAAAGACTATGGTACTAAAAATTTCCTAGACTTGCCCATAAATAAGTGTGCAATCTCAAAATTACCTATTTATGCTTTTAATGAAGGAAAGAAAAAAATGAAAGATGAGGATCATAGAAGATTTATTCATGTAATGAGTGGTACAATGATGGGTATACTTATAGTTGATCACAAAGATGTAAGGTAATGTATTGGCAAATGTCATGGGCTATATTGAATATATCCAAATGATTATGAGGTCATATTATCTTATAAAAGAGCTAGCACAAGTACCTATGAAATTAGTGATCATCTCAAAAATGAAAAACAAATAAATGAAATAAAAACATGATAAAATGGACCCAAAAGTGTTAAATGGACCCAAAAGTGTTACCCAAGTTCTAATGTTTAAAACAAAGATGGTAAGTATAATGAAAGAAACAATACTATAAATAAGATGTCATAAATGTAAAGTAAATGCAAAAAATTAAAGTGTTGAAAATGAAATAAAGCATGATATAAGTGAGATATAAACCACAATGCATCATCAATTCTCATAATGAAATGCAAATATCAAATCCAATCATATGATAATGTGTAGAATAATATGACAAGTCACATAAAGATGTGCTCACAAATGTTGATATATCCTAACATATATTATCAATAACATCTGATAAGTCTTGTTATAACTGATATCTAGCTCTAATCATGGTCTCATCTATGTTCATAGACAATCATACAAAGACTTCCTGAAGCATGAGCTCTATGGAGAAAGTAGGAGAATGAGCAGAATAAGGAGGTAGATGTGGCACATCCTGTAATGGATAATCAATACAAGTAACCTGTACTAGGGTATGGTTGATATCCCTTAATATTTAAGAATGTGTGGATCTATGAGAAAGCCAAACCTTTTTCTAAGAATGATATTAATGGCATTGTTACGAAGGTAAAGGTGTAGGCTGTGGAAAATCAAAGAAATGTTATTGGAGTACTATACATACATACATACATACATACATATATATATATATATATATATATATATATATATATATATATATATATATATATATATATATATATATATATATAGTACATGGATGCCAAAGGCAATAAACTTTCCCATGTTTGGGAATATATTCTATAGATATCTTAAGAGGTGGTAAGCTCTTATCATTAGAGGGTCATGTTGTTTCAGTTTGAAGTGTATCAATGTATTATTGAAGTTATCGGTAGTGTGTTGATGCATGTGTAGTCGTGCCATAAAAATAATAATTACACTTAGGAGTAACTGAGTGAGGAGGTTTATTATTTATGGTGGTAAAAAAGTTCCATGTCTATAATTATGCTAATAATCTATTGTATGCTTGATAATTTTTGGCCCAATAACCACTTATCTTATATAACTCATAATTGGCTCATTTACCCATCGTCTAGGTGGACAATCAAGTTTTGGAATTTATAAGACCTCATCAAGTAAATTATCACTATCCATGCATTTATGAGTAGGATCTTGATTAGGTAACTATAAGAGATAGCCTTGGTGAAGATCAAATCAATGTGTCTAGCATCTATGGGGGAAGGTTACTCGAAGGAATAAAAAATCTAGTAAATTAGTAAGGTCTCATCATGGTGTGATCAAGGAGCATACTATTAAGAGGCTCAGAGGTGACTAGATTAGAATGGGTAGAATTAGGTACCTAATCCATTTTATACCTATGAACATCAATAAAATAATAAACATTATTAGGTGTAGTAGAAGGATAAGTGGTTGCATCTACCAAGTGAATGATATGTACATGTAAAATAGACTCATAATAATGTTATAAAGAAGATCGATCATGAAGAATTTGTATATCCTTGGCTTGAGCATAGACAGCTAAGAATGGGTCATCTAGGTAATATACATAATTTTAATTAGGTGTATGAATATCAATATGTAAGGCATCAACTATTATATCAATTGAATAAGAATGAGGAATTGATTGTTTAGACCTAACTATTGAGGATAGATTTTTTTTAGTCATTTTATAGTGAGAAAGAGGTCACAAAGAAGGGGTATGTGAGAAATAATTTTAGGAGGGATATCTGAGGTATTGATCTAACACTAATCTCATCAAGCTCATCATCATCAAAATTTAATAGGTTATGAGGTATGTTTCCCACAAGTTCAAGGTGTCCATTGTAACAATGATTGACTGGATAGTTAAAGCATTAGTATTCATGAAATGGGATACTAGGCAAAGGTTCAAGGGTATGTATTTTGAAAATACCATGATCTTGGAATTTTTCAGAATTCTAAGGATTAGTGTCTTCTTGAATCTGATATATAACAAGATTATGGGGAAATTTGACACACTGACATGCAAAAATAATAAGAACTTTCATGCAATGTGTCCAGGGTCATCCAAGTAAAATGCTATAAGATAGAGCAAAGTTAAAATCATGACTTTAACTCAAACCATGATGGGAAGGACTGTGATTGGGATCCATACATAACCAAGGGGATGCATTTATCTTTAATCATAGCCTTGGCACATACTTAGGGTAGATTTAAGATTACATTTGGAGTATCCAAGAGTCTTAATGAAGTCAAGGGAAGTAACACAAGTGCCTAACCCTTCATCAATCAAGACATGATTGACTTGAATACCACCCATTTGGACCCTAGTGAATAAATGAGGATCATCTAAATGAAGTAATATTTTGTCAAGAATCATAGAGGCCATAGGAAATTTAAGTGAAAGAGAAACATCCAAAGTTTTGTCAACTTGTATGGACATTTATTTACATTATTAGAGAATATTATCCCCAAACCTAGATAAGGTGGATTCTTTCCCTATAGGTGGAGGTTGAGGGATATTAATTTCAAACTAAAGTAGTATTAAACAATTATGATGACAAGGAAAATTCATCATGACCTCAATAAAATAAATTTAAAAGGGAAGGAGAGAAAGTTTTATGATGGGATCCCACTCATCATATCCTAAGGGTATTGAACCAGACTATAATAAAGGTGCATAATACTAAAGTAATTCCACTGATGGAGGAGCTAAAGTACATTTAAATGGAGATGAATTGTGTTGTTTTAGTTGAGTTGATGTAGTTTGATCAGGTGGATAAAATGACATCAAGTTGTTTGGTATAGTTTCTTGGATAGGAGGACTACAAACTATTTGTAGCAAGCTGGTCAATGCAGTAACAACAAGAGAGAGAATAGAAATAGACTACATCAAATTGGTCAATGTAATTTTTTGGATCTCATAAAAATATACTGCTTCAAATTAGTTGATTTAATTTATTCTAATAGATATGACATTATTGGATTGGCTGATGTATTATTAATAAAAGGATGAAATATAATAGACTATATTAGGTTGGCTAATATAATTAATGAAATATTATCATACTAGATTGAATTGGTCGATATAATTTAAACTATTAGAAGTATTGATGACTATATCAAGTTGATTGATATAGTTATAGGAGATGATCTGGTATTGACTTGTGTATATTCAACATCCATAAAATGAGATGCATGATTATGTAAGTAGGAAAATTGTTATAAGTGAAATGTGGAAAAGGGTCAATGTAATATATTACACACCTCATGTTTTTCATGTTGACCACATTTTATCATTGTTTAACTAATGAGGATCAACCAAGGCTTCCACAATATTGGATGAAGGAGGTTTAGTAGTAGATTAATGATTTGGAAGTGGGTCCTTATAGATGGTAAGGTGAGAATTAGCTTGATTTAGAGCATCATGCTTAAATTTGGGATAATGGGATTTAACTACCTTTTCATAGGCTTGTTGACATTTTCAAATCATGATTTCATGTTTTAAATTGGGACCAATGATAAACTCAATGGGAAATTTCCTAAGTTGCCTACATGTTTCATGAGAATGTCCCCAACTTACATGATACCAACAAAACTTTTATGGTTAATACCAGTGTTTGGTAGGGTGAGTAGGGTCAATTTATCTTACTAAAGGTTTAGGAATATGTTTTTAAATTTCTACTAGGGAAAGAGGTTCATGAACATCAACATTATTTATTTATGATGATGAGGAAGCAGGAGGTTGGGAAGGACTTTTTATGAAAGGTTGGGAAAGATTTACCTCATTAGGGCCATTGGGAAGAATAACATGAATGACATGTATAGTATCATAAGTTTCTATAACACTGTCATTGATAGCGTGTTTGTTTTTGGATCTCATAAACATACGAGTTTTTGAACTAGGTTGGGAAGGCTCAAATTATCTTATGAGGAAATCTTGATGTTTAACTTAATCAAGGGATTCATTCAAAGATTTTGGAGAGAGATTTCTAACTCTATATTAGAGTTTAAGATGGAGAGCATTGGTAAAAAATTGGAATAGGTCGTATTTTGACATGTTGTGGTCAACTTTATCAAATAAGGCCTTCCAACACTTAATGAAAGTTTGAGTAGTTTTGGATTTTTCCTGCTTATAAATAAATGAAATGGGCTAAACTATTTTTAGGAATCTCATTTGTTTGGAATTTTTGAACCAAGGCATTAACTAATTCTTATAGACTATCGATAGTATGAGACTTAAGTTAATTATACCAATCTAGAGCATCACCTAAAAATATTTTGGATAGAAGTTTAGGAGTAGTGAAAGTATGTAAATTAATCCAATATTTTTTAAGGTTACCAAAAGCTTTCAAATGCAAAGAAAGAATAGTAGATCCTATATAAGTGATAGTAGAAGTGATACCTCATGTGTCTATGTTTGTAATTTGAGGGATAAATGGTTCATTTTGAAGATGTTTGATGATTTTATTAAGAAGTGGGGGTTGAGTAATAAGATTACCCTATGCATCTCTATGTGGGTGGGAGGCATTTGTATTTTACACTCCCCATTGAGGTTTTTGAGGACAAATTTATAATTATAAAATTTGATTTTGTATTTCCATCATTTAATTGGCATTATTAGATTGAAAGTAGAATTGTATCAAGTAGATCACTATAACATGTGTAAATTAGGATTATCGATAGAGATATAAGACTAGATTAAGCTGGTCTATTCAATCTGTTAACTTTGATTGTCATTTTAGAACTGAATCAAGCATGATGATAAAATTTATTAGAAATAAATGAAATACAAAATTGAGTCTTTGATGTAGTTTACTAAAAAAGAAATGCAATATAGAAATAAATCGAATAGATAGATATTGTTTTACTAAAAATGAAATGTAACATAGAACTAAATTGAATAGATCGATATTTTTTAATAGAAATAATTTAAACATAAATAGAAATGTAAATACAGAACTAAATCAGACTAATTGATCTAGTTGGTTGGAAATAATTTTAATATAAGTAGAAATTTAAATACAGAACTAAATCAAACTGATCAATCTATTTGAATAGAAATAATTTTAATAGAATTAGAAATTTAAATACATAACTAAATTAGATTGATCAATCTAGTTGACTAAAAATAATTTAAATAGATGAAACTATATCAGCTTGTTCAACATAGTGTCCTGGATAGATGGATAATAAAACTAAATAAACTAGGTCAATATATTTGGATAGATAAGATAAGAAGAATATCTAAATCTAAAATTGTGTTGCATTGGCCAAAATAGTTCATTGGGAAAAACATAGAGATGAAACTGTGTTGCACTATTTGATATAGTTTCTTGTAGGTGAAAATTGAGATTGAGCTATATCAACCTATTCTATATAGTTCATCCATAGAGAAATGAAATAAAATTGGATCAGGTTGTTTGATACAATTTTTTGTAGAGGCGAGATAAATGGTTAGATTACATTGAGTTCACTAGAATGTATGCAATAAGCTAGGATTAACCTGCAACTATCCTATTTAAAGATCTAGACTCAAGGAAGGAAAATCAAGTGCAACCCATTAATACTTAATGAAATTGGGATATGACCAATGGATCTAATAAACCTAGTAAGGGGAACATCTATAACACAATGCCAAGAGAAAGAATTCCAAAGCCTCTAGGTAATCAACACAAAGCAATATCCCTAATTAGGTCTTTAATTAAACAGTAATCAAATATTACAGTCAAGTAATGTAAGTAAGGGGAGGGATTAGAAAACATATTGAAATGGGCAAGAATCCATGGTAGGAAAATGGGGTCTTAGGATACCTAAGGTGTATAAATGACAAGCTTGAATAATATTATATCCACACTAAGTTTAAGTGTACATATAATTCAAACAAGGAGATAAACATTCATTAACCAAGAAATTATACAACTTCTATTTATTAAAAAGAAAGAGTTAAGGTTATAATATACTTAACTTGAACAAGACTTGTCAAGCCTCAATCTCTCCATTGGCCAATGGTGCTTTGTAATGTATTGTTGTAATTGTAAAGATCTCAATGGCTGAATCAAGATCTAGTTTAAAAGGACTCATCCTATTGCATCCAAGATTCCACAAGACAAGATTTTCCATCCAAGACAAGATCTAAGCAATAACTCCTCCAAATGCAGAGTTAAGGAATAAGTATGAGCAATCATAATTGAAACTGAATGTTCCTCTCTATTTGATTGAAGTGGTGACTTGTATTTATAGTGATGTATGACCCTAATCCCTCTTAAATATTTAACCAACAATATTTTCCAATTGGATTTAGCCCTGAATAGGATAACTAACCTTGAATTACATCGATCAAGTCGACCTAGTTATGAATGTGTGCCAAAAAGTTTAGAACAACATCAATCTGATTAATGTAGTTGGGATAGGATGGATAACATTTACAACTATATCCATCTAGCCAACATAATAGGAAAATATAGGTCTTGGTATAGTTAGAGGATACCCAATGGAAGGAGATAGCTTAGGGGTGAAAACATGGGGATTGGAATGGAGATGAAAATGCTAGATAAATAACAATGTCTCTTATGAAGCTCCATCGGTATACCCACCCCTTTCCTGGTGCACCCTTTAATGTGTGTACTTAGAGAGATTAAAACTTGGCAGGTAGCTATAAGAGAGAATGTCAATAAATGATAAAGTTTAAAATTATTATGTGTATACACCCTGAATGTTTAGAAGCTTTATTATATAATTTAAAAATCACATAATAAATAAATATGAATAAAGAAGCTTTTCATGAGCATGAACATTTATGTCATCTATAAAATACTACTCCACCTCTTGGATCCTCTACTTTTACATCAGGTGGTGAGAATAATACTCCTCATGTTACTATTCATCATTCTTTGCCTCCACCTAGTGTTACAACCCCTCTTTAGGTAAATCTTATTATTCTTGTACAACCTAAGGTTTCTACTATTCCTCATATTACCAATCAAATGACCAATGTGCTTCCATGATCACCTTCATATATTACATCTTTGATCTTGGACATAGTCATAACTCTAATCATGTCTCTATTGCAACTAATGTTAATCACACAAAGACATCATTTCATACATACACATATACGAATGATAATACTACACCTAATGTTACATCTCTTGATCTTAAATTATAACAACTTGATGACATGCAATTACAACTTGCACAAATATCTAAAGCATCTAAAAAATCTATCCATGTGGTTTCAAATTATGATATGTTACACAACCATTTGGATGCCTTCATTTCAAGTGCCTAAGTTTACATTATATAGTGGAAAGTGGATATATTACATCATACAAGGGCCTACTTTGCATCTTTCCTTAGTTTTCATCATGGTACTTTACTTATGGCCAAGTTATTTCCTAAAAGTTTCATATGTTATGCCTTAGATTAGTTTTACACCCTGTAGGTGGTTTTCGTACATACATTCAATGATTTGGTTTATATGTTATTATCACACTTTTATATAAACATTAGTCAAAAGTTAACATTTTCTTAAATTTATCAAATCAAACAAGGACCTAACGAATGTATAGTTGGTTATGTGCATAAATTTAAGACCGTACTTATGAAAATGTCACACAAAATTATTAATAGTGAGCTTTAAAGTAATTATCGAATAGTTTTCTTTCTCTACCTAATACTAATGATACACCTAATTTTAAAAACAAGAATGAGGCCAAAACTATTAATACAATTTTGCAAATTAATGATAGGATTATTTTTCTTATTCTAGGAACACTCGCTAATTTATAATATTACTAGACCCACCTCACAAAGGGCTTCAATATCTACTAGAATGTAATTTTATTACTTTTATTGAGCCATATCAACTAGATACTAATTGAGCATTACATGCATGGTATAATGCCAACTTATTATGTGACTACCATCAAGTTTTTGGACATTTAACATATCAATACTTAAAATTGAGATAAAAGATTCAAGATCTCATTGATAACAACATTATTCAGATTGACAGCTGTAATTCTACATTGAAAAAATCTATCATAATTCATAATTAACACTTAAAAGTATTTACTATTTCATTTCCAAACCATAAAACTACAAAACAAGACAATGTGCATATGATAACATCTATACAACATTTGTATATTTCATAAAAGCATGAGATTAATAACATTATTAACATGCTTTATAGTTCTTCATGAAAAGCACCATCCATTACATTTTATGACCACAAGATACATGATGATGAAATAATTAATGGTAATTTATACATTCACACATTCATTTCCCATCACCATTTGAGTACATATGAGTTTTTAATGATAACAGTTCTATTGGAAATTTTATCACTATATCATTTCTAACTAGTCATGGCTATATTGAGTGATATTTACTGAGCATAGTTATGACACTTTGTAGTTATAATGGAATTTATTGCACACCACTTGGTGTAATTAGAGTCAATCCTCAAACCCTTATAGCTTATTTTTATGTCATTCTATATATAAAATTGTATAATCTATTAGTTGGAAACCAATGGCTTAATCGAATGAGAGTGATACCTTCTACATTACACCATTGTCTTAATTTGGTGCATGATAATAAACTACGTACTATTCATGGCACACCTTGTGAGCCACCTGTCTTACCTCTCAGATCGTACATGTGATCATCTAGTGCCATTCATGAGGAGAGGACCATACAACCTCATGTGATATTTGTTATTATTTCCCCACCTTCAATTATGGTTCCTACTATATTTGAGTGTATGACACCATCTCCATTATTTATTATTTCTCTTATATTTGCGTTTATGACACCACCACCATCTCCTATGTGATTTTTTTGAGCTCTAATTCCTATAGTTGGGCCATCAAGACTTACATTTTGTACTCATGTGTGTCTCAAGATTTATTTGTAATATCTTATTATGGATCATATCCAAGCATATACTTTATCGTGATATATTTACATTCATGCTTCTCTAGAGATTTGACAAGCTCTTCCAGATCACTCTCCACATACCACTCCATGGGACTATGATTATACTCATTACACAATGTGTAACTATTTTTATGATACTTCAAGTGACACATCTGACTCTAATATTAGAAATTATGACATCGTATATCAAATTATTCATAATCCATATTGTTGTGTCCAACACAACCCCTTCTTTTGAGAAGTGGGGGACCCCTCTTTAAAGTTACTCAAATTCAAGGTTCTCAGAGTTTTTATCTCTCTTTGGTAAACATAATTCTTTAGGAATCCTCAAATTTTTATTTCAACCCAGCTTTGTCGTGCATCTAAAGTTTTCATAATAGAAATTGATCCCTATTAAGATTCCCCCATAGATTTTGATTTTGTGTAGTCGAGTCTTTGTCACATCATAAGAAGAGTAAATCAACTACACACTTAGAATATGTTTATTTCCCTTAATTTATATTTGTAGATTTGGACTTATATTGAAGTTCCTGAAGTCATACATGGCACCTTATAAAGCTCCTTTAGTGGGTAGATGAGAGTCATATTTGATTTTGTGGCTTATTTTTTACTTAGTTTTTTTCATAGATTTTTGTAGGATGAATGACCATTTGAGAAAGTGTTGTGCAATTCCCATTGTTAAAGACATCAATATCCTAGATTTGATAGATATATCATAGCCTCGGAGATCCCAACCAAATGAAATGGTGCCACATATCCCACCATCAAAGCTATCAGTATCCTAAACCTAATAGAGATTTTAGAGCCCAAGGAGCCTGACCAAGTGAGAGAGAATCATGTGGCCTAATTGATAATAGGTGCCAAAACTCGACTAATGGGTTTGCCTTGATGTCAGACATGTTAGTTTCTTAGACTTGACAAAGATATCAGATCTTGGGAGAACCCAACCAAATGAAATAATGTCACATATCCTATTGTTAGAGCTGTCAGTCTCTCGGACTTGATAGAGATGTTAGAACCCAAGAGAGCCCAACCTACCAGACATGCCAAGTGGAACTTCCATATAGATTGGTAGAAGGGGCTTAGAAATCCACAAATGATCAAAGTGAGGTATAGTTATATTTAAAAGGCTAATCAAAGGACACCTTGTATCATTTCATTCCTCTAGCTGATGACTTATGCCCTCAAAAGTGTAAAAATGAAGTATCAATCTACACCTAGGTGGTAGTCATTATTGTAGGGACTTATTTAATGATGGACACATGAAACTAAGCAAAAGTTATTTGGGATGCCATAAGGATGAAATAAATGTGTGCCGACCACACTCTTGACATTAATGAAATGGGAAACTGGTGCCTGATTAAACAAATTAAAATGATGCATCATAATTGACAAATCTAGTAGGAAACACATATTTTAAATCATTGAGTTTAATTCCAAATTGGGAAATAAATGATAAAATATAGCCACCAACTTAGATTTGAATTCACACTGAGTGATCCACCATGCACCATTAATACATGAAATATGTGTGGATCTTTATAAGTGCTCCGAGATAATCTCATTACCGTTATTACTTCCAATTTCCTAGAGTTTTTCTTCTTGTTTTCTACTCATTATTATGCCCTTTGTGCCTCCCTCACTTATAACTTGTCATCATAATAAATCCAACCCTTTCAGTAATTCCCACTTCATCCTCTACCCCCAAAGTTGAGCTTGAGTACAAGAACACCACATTCCCAAAAGGCTTGATGTGATTCAAGCACTATAATGAGATGTTAAAGGTAATTGACATTGTGCCCAAGTAATCTTCCATCAATGATGAAGACAAGACCAAGTTCCAATATGGCCTCTAGACATATGATAAGTGTGGTTTACATAGAGCCATATCTAATTTGAAGCTCTTCCCCTATGTGAATTTGTTCATAAAATTATTACTCACTACCAAATGAGTGTAGGATGGTGTTCATGACCTAGTATGTTATGTGGGTTCCTAGAATCAAATCATGGATATCTTGAGGAGTGATTTAAAATCTTACTACAACCTCTCAAAGTATACAATCACTTATGATTTAGACATAATGAACACATGGACTAGCACTTACCAGATATATGATGTCCTGAAGGACTGGGTAAAAAACCCAAATGCTAAATGGGTCAATAAGATGGGCATAGACTCCTACACCATTCACACCTTCAAGAAATGGGTTCGCATCAAGATGATATAGTTGGATTGATTTTTTGGGCAACAGACTATGTGCATGTCAACCTCTTTTGGGTGTCCTTGTTCCACATAATCCTCAAGGGTGATCAAGTCCTAGACCTTGGGGGTGATCAATTTCAACCTGATCAAGACAGTAGGAAATCCCTGGGGAAGAGGCAAATTTTATATTATGAGTTACACTGTGGATGTAGTTTGCATAATTCTTGCATTCAATCCTTTTGCCTTTTCATCATGGGTTCTCAGAGGTGTAATGGTCTATGTAATTTTTATAAACTATATGTCCACCATTACTAGAACCACATCCGATATATGTCTGAATTCTTATACCTAGTGTTTTATATGGCCATACATGAGGCAACCATGCCTTAAATATCTAAGAAGATAAGGGTGTCCCTCACCCCCATTATTGACTATTAGTAATATAGAGATGACACTATCATTTGAGTGGTTGGCACCATCAAGGATCCCCTTCGCCTGCCTTATCAAGTCCCAAATAGTTTAGTGGAACTATATATCCTACCAACTAATTGAAGGCATATTTGATCACTACATCAATCCCCATCAAAAGGCTTGCCCAACCTTCCTAATCATAATCAAGCATCACATCTACAAGATCCTCCCCCTTTATAAAAGATGGTGGTAGGAAGGGATCATATTCCTTAGGTAGGGTCAAACACAGAGACTGGGACCTAAAAAATATATTCATGGCCAAAGTGGTGATATACCAAGCCCAACTCAACATCAACTATGGCCATTAGCCCCACAAGGATGATGAGCTCTATCTCAACCCTTTGGATGATCAAGAGGTGTTCACCCAGATCGAGGCCAAGAAGAAGAAGGGAAAATAGGTTCAACCTAAGCCATCCACCCATGTCAACCATGCCTCCTCCACATCCACTCAACTTGGATGAGATGCCTAGGCAACTCCCCCCAAATTTTAATGAGGATTTTATAAGGGGTCTCATCTGCTTCTCCTCATCAACCATCTCCTCTATGAGCATCACCTTCGTATCCCTTTGATATGGATCCACCACCTCTCATGGTTTAATCATCTTAGCTTTAGATAAATTAGGCCTAGATAGCTCAACCCCAAGTATATCAACTTCAAGCTACATAGGCACTCCAGTTTTATGTTAGTAGTAGCCTGGAGATAAGCCCAAGGCATGACTAGTAATTGGTGCTCATGAAACTCCCTTTCATTACTCCCACCATCCCTAAAAAACCTAATGTAACACCCCCTAGTTTCCCTTCTCCACAACAACCCACTCAAGTTGTGCCTCCCTTTTCCCCTATTCCACCCCTTTCATAATTCACCCAAGTGCCTTTGGCTTTAGTTATGCATAACATTCTCACCTCCTAGTTCCCATTTGCATAATCCATTCCAAAAGCAAGGATCTCCCTGGTGTCCCCATAGGTTCCTCCACAAGTTCAGATACTTACAAGTGACCTGTATCTAGTAAGTTTTACTACCACCCCAAAAATAAGTACACCTATGTGCATAGTTCACTTAGCTTTAACCACATTAGTGGCACTTACAATCTCCCACCAAATTATCTAGTTAACCCCTATAGGATCTACCACTCTTGATCCTTCAGTCATAGTAATGCAATTTGGTCCAAGTAAGAGACCTAGAAAAAAGTGGAAGGCAATTCATCTTTGGCCTCTTGCACCACCTCTTGTTTCTCCCTACATCGCTTGTAGGCCTCCCTTTTCCATTGTCCCAAGTGCCCAAGGAATTGGTTTTAACTAGATAATTTCTTCCCTTATGCTAAATGTCCCTCTCCCTGGTGTTATTTCCCTATAGGTTAACTTGAACCAAAGTAAGTGGCAAGCATAGGTGTTCCCCTAGGCCTTTCTTTTCATCCTACCTTAATTTACCCCCATGCCTCCTGCTCCTCCATTAATATATTTCTTCATTCCTGCCATCTCATTTGTTCTTCCTCCTCCTCTTAGACCTCCACCTATCACATCCATCTTTACCACCCCACCAACACCCCCTTCTACCTTAGGAATAACTATGACATCATAAACACCTAAGATGACTATGTAGGGTGTTCTCAAAGTGTAGTGGGACTTTAACCAGACCATAGGAACATAAGGAGGATCCTCACCTAGAAGTATAGCTAAGAAGGAAACACTATAGTCTGGTATACTTAGTAATATATATTATCCCTCACCAAAGTAAGGACATCCATTGGAGAGGAGAAAGTGATTGAGGACCCAGTCTTTGTGCTCTGGGCCACACATGACATGTCAAACAAGATGATGGAGGGCATGTAAGATTAAGTCTAGGTACTTGAAGCTTATTTAAAAATATCCATCCCTATGGAAATGATTTGGTAATTTAAGGAGGCCCTCCTGTAGCTTTTCTCATCTCTGGGGGAAGTGGTCAAAACTTTGGCAAATGGTAAGGCACATCTCCTAAGGGTTCAACTGTATCTAGAGAGATTTATCTCATGGAAAGTAAGTGTAGGAAACTCATTATGATCATACACAAGGGTATGTTCCTTGAGTGGAATATCATACCTACTTTGGATGTGAACCTCTATCATACGTATGTTGGGAGCATGAGGGATTTAATTGAATAGTGGTTGAACCTGGTACATACAATGGTAGATCCTCTATAAAAAAATTAAGGAAAATATGTTAGCTTAGTTTAAAGAGGTCAACATCATTATTTTATTCCACTTGGATGGCACCCTGATAAACAAAGCTGAGTTTGGAGTTTAACTGGGTCACTTCGACCAGTTCATGAGGAAGAAAGTGGTGAAATCCAACAAAGCTAAAGCTTGAATGGTGCTTGAACTCTCAACTCAATCTACTACAAGCATCATCTAGGTGTTAGAGATCAAAGTGTCCTTATAGGCTGCACTCCAAGTATATCAAAGGCTAGTGGCCTAATCAGAGGTGATCTTTTGATAGCCACTAATGAATTTGGCTAAGATAGATCAGGAGTTCAACCTAGGGCAATTGTGATGGTTGTCAAGGAGGCATAGTCCAATCAGTTGGGAGGTAGTTCATCTATAGCTCATCCACATATCAATTAGGTGGGCCCTCAAGTATCTTTTGGAAGGGACTGGAGGATATTCTACCCATTTTGAAATCCATGTAGTTATAATAATATTTGAGAGGCCATCATGGACAAGCATGGGAATCTTATGCTATTTGGAGGTGAGCCCCATCCTTTATATATTAAAAAATGAAATCATTTAGAAAGGTCAAAAAATTTGGTCTCAAAGTGTTGTTGGAATCAAGCCAAGGGTATACCTATTATTCTGTCACCTTTTTTAGCTTTAAGTTCTTCCATGGTTGGCATTCTGTTAAGGAAACTTTGTTTTAAGGAATGCAATTTCCCACTTTTTGTTGAACTAGTTGGTTTATTTGTTAATGTGTTAATCATTTCAATTTTGAATAATTGTAGATGTTAAATAATTGAATAAGATATTTGGTACTCAAATGAATGTATTAGTTATAATGTGCTCATTATTCTAATTTTTTTTGTAATTTTTTCTCACTTTCTTTGCACACATGCAAATTGTATACTTAAAGCACAAATTATATTGAAGGATCTATGTGTTACCCACTACATGCCCTCCTAAGTGTTGATATTTAGTGAAAGATTTATAAATTAAGTATTCTTTTATGTTTTCCTTAGACTTATTTCCCTATGAAAAGATGAGTTAGACCCCTTGGTAAAACTTGGCACACAGTGGTAAAACTATGGCAGGGCACGCATATAACTCGATTCTTAAAGCATTAATATCTTTCGAGCCTAGAAACATCTCTTTTATTATCTACCTTTCCTTCCCATTTTATTTTTACATTGGAATTAAAATACCCTTCCCCTATTTTATAAATCAGCAAGGTCTAACTTAGTGGTAAATAACGAGTAATATTTTCTTTAGTTGGTAATGAATTATGGATGCAACCACACACATATCTTAAGCCTCCAATAGTAACAATTATTGATCAGTCTTAAAATTAATGAGGGGATATATTTATCCCATGCATTGTCTCTCACTTTCCTCTTTAAAACACTCAAACTCATGAGTGCCTTCAAACGCACAAGATCTCAAAAATAAACAAAAGTCAGTACTATAAAGAGGGAATTTAGAATAATTATCAGTAAGAATCTAGGCCTTGAAGGAATATTTTATTGAGTCCATCTTTCTACCCTTCCTTTATGCTTCTTCCATTGTTGTGTGTTTCAAACATACACAACAGTTGGCACTAAAAGGAGGGCCTTATTTTATTCAGTATTGTTACTTTTATTCTAATGTTTTTAATTTTTATGAACCTCAACCCTTTATAGCAATAAATAGAGAGTAAGATAGACCCTAATAAGGAAATTCTAAACCATTGGTTTACCCCTAAGAAAACCTGAAGCCTACTACATGGATTACCACATCTAAGTTTAGGTAAGGTAGATTAATTTTTTCACCCTTGTAAGTGCATTGGAGAACCCAGACTCATATAAATAGACCAAGACCTATCATTGATTCCACTAGCTCATCCTCCCAGTCTCTATCAAACATATCACCCACAATGGCTCTTCAAGTAGCCTGATTAGTTGGGTCGGCTATCAACATTCATGGAGTTGTCCATGACTTACCTAGGAACCCAAAAAGGTACCTTCCCCATTTCACTCTTCGTTTAGGATGAATAGCCAAAGAAAATATGACCTTTTACAAGACCACCCTAAGATTTATGAATGTAGAATATGAAGATATGTTGTGTAGGCTTTCCCCCTTCACTTTGATGGATTCATCCTATGACTAGTTCCTTAACCTCCCCAAAAACTCAATCACAAGATAGGACCAGATTAATAGTGTTTTCCTGGCCCAATTTGGGTAACTCATTAATCCTAGTGTCCTCTACCAGCTACATTAAATGAGAACCCCATAAATCTATTAAAAACTTCAACACTAGGTTTTAAAAAATGTATAGTCAAGTCACTGTTATTTATTAGCCTAACACTCGACTAGTGCTTGAGATGTACAAGAATGCTTTGCACCCCTAGATGGCCATGTTCCTGAGATGAGACCCCATGATAATAGACTTACCCATGGATTATGTTAAAGCCATAAAATTTGTTTGATAATTGAACCTTCAAGGTTAAATGATGGCCTCCATCCTAATGTGTTTCCATATATGCCTAAATTTAGCCTTCTACCTTATGCAAACCATAATATTCCAATGGTCCAGTTGCTACACATAATGAACAACTCCATTTGAGCCATGCCATGCCAAACCAACACTTGGGTTTTCTTAACCTAGTGAAAATTGAAATGGTTCCTTAATTGCAACACTAAGTGACAATAATAGTAGCTAATAACACCCAATCCATGCCCTAAGAGTCTACAAGAAAATGAGTTGGATGCCATCCAACTAATGGTCCAAAAATTAAGTAATGACTTCCTTGGCCTACAAAGACAAATGGGTGGCTATAATGTTGAAAGTTAAAATAAAAACTTTACATATATAGACAAAATATAAATTACAATCATCCTCATTATCAACCAGAGCCTTCCCTAATAGGCTACTCAAAGTTAACATCTATGAAATAACTCTACATAACTAGTGTCGATTGCATAACATGCCCATACATGGGGAACTTTATTACATATAATTTTTTAGCATCTTTGAGATCTTATAGAGAGAGATGGAAGAGTATGAGGTGGTCCCAAATCACCTAGAATCATCCAACATGGGTAGACCCCTTATCATAGCCATGGTGATAGAAACCATGGAATTTCCAAATAGAGAAGAAAATGGGTCTAAGGAAAGTATGAATGAGGTTCATGCATTCTAATAGTTCCATAGGAGTAATTATGCCTTTAGGAGCAAGCAACAATAGTAGCCTCTCACTACCTCAACTCCCCTAAATAATGGTGCAATTCCACTAGATCATAATGATAAAAATGACCCTCTACCTCCAAAACCCCAGGAACCAAAAGCTCTTATAGAGACCCAAACTATCCAAAATAAGGTGGGCTAAAACATAGTAGAAGACATGAAAAAGATTAAAGTAAATATCACCCTTCATGAACTTGCTCAGATCATGAAACAACATGATCTTCTACTAAAATCCCTAACTGAAAATCCAACTTAGTGAACCCAAACTAAGTTGAAAATATCCCATACCAATGTGCTTATCCATAAAAATAAGACTCAAGTGCCACCCTTTATCATAACTATTAGGTTATTTAGTAAAAGTTTACATAACTAACTAGTGGATTTGGGAGCATTGGCTAACATAATGCCAGTAAGTATTTATGAGAAGTTAGGGTTGGTCCTCATCAATTCAAAAAAGATGTTGGTTCATCTCAATAAATTAGAGGTCAAGGTAATAGGTGAGCTTCTAAATGTCCACATGCAACTAGAGTCTAAGCAAAGGATTCAACAGTTCATAAACATATAGGTGGTGGAGATTCTCGAGGCCTATGGAATGTTCCTCAATAGGGATTGGTTTAAAACCTTGAATAGGTACATGTCCATTTATTTCTCTCATATGTGGTTACCTTGGAGAGGTGTAGCTAGCCAAATCAGAGTGGATATGGAACCCTACATGAAGTATATGATAACTAAGTACAAGATAGTCAACGAGAAATTGAACCTAGTTTCCTTAGACTTAGGGATTTATACACTGAGCATGAAAATTACTAAAGACAAAGTTGGAAATGAACCTGAATTATTAGGATTATGATCCCTATATGTAGATGGGGTTCATTCCAAACAATGTATTTGATCAGGTGTTCTACTAATAAACCCACAAGAAATGATATATGTAGATTCATATGGGTTACAATTCCCCTATAGGAATAATATGGAAGATTATAAGGCATTAATACTAAGTTTCAAGTTTGCATTAAAATATAAGGCAAAAGAACTGAGAGTATTTAGTGATTTTGAGTCGGTAGTTAACCTAGTTAAGAGCATATTTTAGTCCAAACTATTATACCTTAGAAAGTATACACATATATCTTAGGACTTAATAGAGATGTTTAATGCATTCAATGTCATCCCTATCCCTAGGGAATAAAATCAAGTCATTAATTCACTAGAGTTCTTAACCATGAGCTTGATTCCCCTTAATGACACTAAATTTTAAGAGTTCTCTATAGAGTTACTCCCTTGTCCCTATGTCCTAGACAATGTGAAAATTTTCTAGGTCTTTGAGGATGATCAACATATTATCCAATTCCTTAATAATGTTGGGATATTTGAAGCCTAGATAATTGATGAAATAGACAGAGACAATCCTAGAGCTAAACTTGACAAAGATAGGATTATCAATATTCAAGGAAATAAATCCTAAAAGGGATGATTTCACTAAAAAAATTGTTTGATACATTTAGCCTGTACCCTAACTTAAGAAGCCCAAGTTTGAAGATCAGAATTGTCAAACCATTAATCTTGGTTATTTACAAAGAACCCAAACCATTAATGTAAGTCTTGATTAGATGAACCTAGAACTTGAGCAACTTAAAAAGTTGTTTCTAAGATATAAATATGTGACTGTTTAGGCATATAGATACTTCAAAGTCTTTGACCTGAAGTTAATTACTCACACCATTCCATTAAAACCATACTAGAAGCCATTTAGGTAGAGGTAGAGGCCCATGAACCCAATCATAGAACCCTCGATACATAAAGAGGTTTATAAATTACTCTAAATTGGAATAATCTTCCTAGTACATCATTCTTGTTGGTTGATCCCCACACTTGTTGGGGATCAACCATTCTACCTAGGTAGCCAACCCAGTACCTATACACAAAAAAATGGATTAATCTATTTATGGATACATTTTCAAAACCTAAACCAAACTTTAGATGAAGACAACTATCCATTGCCTTCCCTTGATTAAGTAATCTAAATTTTGAGTGGATCCCAGATGATGTCCTTCTGGGATAAATTCTCAGGATATAATCAGGTCTTAGTCAATTCAAAAGATTGAGCGAAAACTACATTCATGACCAAATGGGGTATGTTTTCCTACAAGTGAATGCCTTTTGGATTGATCAACACCGGAGCAACATTTTATAGGGTTATAGATTTTGATTTCAAAGGTTTAATTGGAAAATGAATAATAATTTACATGGATGATTTAATTGTGTTTTCAAAAAATAGACCAAATCAAATTCACCATTTACAAAAGGTATTTGATACGTACAAGAGGTATGACATCTCTTTAAACCCAAAGAAGAGCATGTTTGGTGTCACCAAAGGTAATCTTTTTGGTCATATCATCATGAAAGAAGGTATTGTTTCAATCCTAAAATATCTAATGTGATATCCAAATTATATATGCCTAATATCAATAAAAGAGTTAAAATATTTATTTGGGAATTTTTATTTTTTTTTGCAAGTTCATTTTTGGATTTGCCAAAATTGTAAAACCCCTGAACATAATGTTGAAATAAGATGAAAAAGTGAAGTGGCATGTCGAATAAAAAAAGGCTTTCTAAGATATAAAATATGTTATCATACAAGCACTGTGTTGACCAGTCCAGACTATACAAAGGATTTCTACATTTTATCCTTTCACCTCTGAGCATACCATCATTACCTATCTCACACAAAGATTAGATGGAGAAGAACACCTTATTGATTTTATGAGCACCAATATCAAATATGCATAACTCAAATATTCCACTCTGGACAAGCATGCATATGCACTTTTCAAATCTAAAATGATGTTTTGACACTATATTCTCAGGAATAAGGTGCATGCAATAATGTCATACATGTCTATCAAGCAAATTTTGGATCAAAATAAATTAGGTGAACTTATATTTAGATGGATGACCAAGTTACAAGAGTATGATCTAGAAATAAAACCTATTAACTTGGTTAGAGTACAAGGTATTACTCAGATAATAACTTAAATTGATCTGAGGATCACTATGTATCAGTTAGATTGCGATCTACTATTATATCAGGATTGGTATGCCCCAATCATACATTACCTAATCTATAGGAACACACCTAGACTGATTCAAACATATAAAAGAGCCCTCAAACTAAAGGCATCATAGTATATGTTGAATAAAGGAGTTCTCTTCAAGGAAAATCATGAAGGAATATATCGTAGATGTTTATTAGAAGCTAAAGCCAAAGAAGTAATGGTTAATTTTAATAAGAATTAGATCATTGGCCATCCTTCAGTGAATGCAATGGCACACAAGATACTCTAGGCAACCTACTACTAGGCTACCATGTTTAAAGATGTCCATGTTCACATCAAGACATGCCATCAGTGTCAAACCTTTGAGAAAAGTGAAACCCAACCTATAATGTCATTGTAGTTTGTTATAAAAAAACACCATTGACCCAATGGGGACTAGATTTTGTGGGGTTCATTAACCCCAACTCCTCAACAAGCCATAATTTTGTTCTCATGGCTCTTGATTACTACACAAGATGGACTAAGTTAGTGGAAACAAATAAAAACATTGTAATTCAAGTCATCAAATGCATGGAGAACAAGGTAACCACTTGATTCAAAACTCCTATCTCATTAGTATGTGATAATAGTCTTGTGTTCCAATCCACTGAGTTCACTAAATGGGTGTATGATAAAGGGATCACTTTGAGATTCCCATTTAATTATTACCTACAAATAAATAGATTGGTAGAATCAACTAATAAAAACTTGATCGATGCCATAAAAATTTTACAGGGAACCCTTATAAATGGCATTTATTACTAAAATTTACTCTATGGATTAACTATGCTAGGTATAAACAATTACTTAAAAGCTCACCACTCCTACTAGTCTATGGATTTGATCCAATTCTACCAGTTAGGCTTAGGCTCCCTACTTACAAGTTTATGTAGTCATACATGGGACATAATGATAAAGTGAACTCCAAGCTCTTGAACATTGTCTAGTTATAAGAATATCAAGATGAATCTTTACAAAAATTTATCAAGCATTAGAGTATTGTCAAGTGATGGTTTGACTAAAGGGCTAAGATCAAGTCCTATATTTATGATATGGTACTATTATGGGATAAATCCAATGAAAATAAGGGTCAGCATGCCAAGTTTGATCCTCTTTAGATTGGCCCCCACTAGATAGCTAATCTACTCGAGTAGAATGCATTCCACCTCAAATACCTCAAAGGTAACGACCTCTTCTTACCTATGAATGGGCAGTTCCTAAATCATTACTTCTCATTCACCACTTCCAATGTAATTTTAGATTAACTTCAGCGAGATTAGTAATTTATATATTAGACTAGTTTCCTTTTGGTTGTGTGTTTTATTTTCATCATGTGTTTATTTTTGGTTGTGTGTTTGATTTTTATTGTCTATTTGTTTCTTGCCACCTTGCCTCAATTTTTGCCTTCATGGGTTATGATTCAAAAAGAAGCACCTAGCTTAGGAAAGGGTGGTAGCCACTCTAAAGAGTGATAAAATCATGGAAGGTATAGTTCAATATCTATAAATGTAAAGGGTAAGCTTTCATCTTGAAACAATTAAAAGGTTGTGAGTAGTACTTTACTTTTAAAACCTCGAAGGCCCATGATTATAATAGAACAAGTGGATTTTAGAACAACTACATTTCTTGTTATAGGCCATCAAACTGCAATTAATAAAACACCATGATGAAGTGAAGGATCATTGAACCAATCCAAGATCTCATGTGTACTTAGAACTTTATGAACATCCCATCACCCATGGCTTGGTCCCAAACCCTCTATGGATAGAACTACAAATCTTCTCATAAGAAAGTTTTACAAGAGAGACTGGAATAAAAATACAGAATCTAAATTTTGACTCTTCCTTAAAAGGTTTATTCAGGCAACCTCCATCATAGGATTTTTGGCCTAACTAGTAGTAGAGCAAGGCCTTGAGTGGGACCAGAGGTATATCTATTAAGGTTAAGGATGCCTAGATGGCATTAGATCAATTTCCATACCATTCCCCTCTAAGCCATTTATCCAATTAATCCCCCTTTCATAATTTATAATGCCCAACTTGATCTGAACTTGTTTAAGTGAAATCTAAATTGATCAAAGTAAAAATTTATCACCTCACACACACATTGATTATATTTTGTAGATATAACCTTAGTATGTCACTTGGTGCAATTGAATTTAGTTCCTTCTTTTTTTTTTATGTCTAAGGATTTTCTTACAATCTATTTTTTGTGCAAGAATGAAGATTTGTAGCTTGGGCACTAACTTCTTAATAACACTTTCCCCATGGAAGTCATCATTTTTGTGTCCTACACACACCTTCTTCCAAGAAGTGGTGGACACCTCTATCAAGGTTCTTCTCAAATTAGAAATTTCTAGAGTTTCAATCTCTCTTTGATCAATGTAATTCTTTAGGAATCCTCAAATTTATGTTTTACCTTTGCTTTGTCATGCATCTAATGTTTTCATAATGGCAATTGATCCTTATTAAGATTCCCCCCATAGTTTTTGATTTTAAGTGCAATTGAGTCTTTTGTCACATCCTAAGAAGAATAGAGAAACTTCACACTTAGAATTTTTTTATTGCCCTAACTTTCTATCTATATATTTGGACTTGTATTGAAGTTCCTATAGTATTAGTCTCCCAGAGTCATAGTATCCTGGAGTCCTACATGGTGCCTTATAAATACCCTTTTGTGAGTAGGTCAGAGTCATATTTGATTGTGTGGCTTACCTTTCTACTTAGTATTTTTTCATGGATTTTCATAGGATGAACGAATAAATGAGAAAATGTTGTGTAGTTCCTATTGTCATATGTGTTAGTCTCCTAGATTTGGTAGAGATGTTAGAATCTAGGAGATCCCGACCAAATTAAGTGGTGCCACATATCCCATCATCAAATTTGTCAGTCTCCCAGACCTGATAGAGATGTCAGAGCCTAGGACATTCTAACCAAGTGAGAGAGTGTCACATGGCCCTCATGATCATGGGTGATAGAACTCAATCAATGTGGTCTCCCCAATGTCAGATGCATTAGTCTCTTGGACTTGATAGAGATGTTAGAGCCTAGGAGATCTTGACCAAATGAAATGATGCCACATAGCCCACTTTCAGATATGCCAATCTCTTGGACTTGACATAGATGTTAGATCCTGAGAGAACATGACCTACTAGACTATTCTATATGGCACTTTTGTACAGATGGGCAAATGGGGCCCAAAAATACCTAATTAGCTAGAGTGAGGTATAGTTAAATTTAAAAGGCTAATTAAAGGATGACATGTGTCTCTTCACTCCTTCAGCTGGCAATTCCTACCCTCAAAAGTGTAAAATTGAAGTACTAGGCCATGCCTAGGCTGTAGATGTTGTGGTAGGGACCAATTAGTTATTAACATGTGGCACTATACAAAAGCTATATGGGATTCCATAGGGATGAAATAAATGTGTGCCTAAAATGTTCCTAGTTTTAACGAAATGGGGAACTGGGCCCTAATTGGACAAATTATAATGTTGCATCATAATCACCAAATCTAGAAGGTGGTGCATATTTGAAATCATTGAGTTTAAGTCTAGATTGGGAAATAAATGAGAAAATCCAACCACTAAATGAGATTTAAATTCATACTGAGTGAGTCACCATACACCATCAATATAGGAGATATGTGTGGATCCCTATAAGTGTCCCAGAATAAACTCATTTAACATTAATACTCCTAATTTCCTAGATTCTACCTTCTCATTTTCTACTCATTCTTGTGCCCTCCATGCCTCCCTTGCTCATAACTTTTTATCATAATAAATCCAAATCTATTTATAATGGTCACTTTATCATTTTTCCCCAAAGTTGAGCCTAAGTATAGGGACACCATGTTCCCAGAAGGCCTAATACACTTCAATCACTATAATGAGATGCTCAAGGCAATTAACACAGTGCCCAAGTCTTCTTCTAATAATGATAAAGGTAAGGCCAAGTTTAAATATGCCCACTAAGCATACAATAAGTACAGGTTGCATAGAGTCACATCTAAGCTAGATGTCTTCACCTATGGGGATTTGTTTAGCAAATTACTACTCACTACCAAGCAGGTGGAGGATGATGCTCATGACCTAGTGTGTTTTATGGTTTATTAGCATCAAATCATAGATATCTCAAGGAGTTATTTCAAATATTATTACAACCTCCTAGAGTATATAATCACTTATGATTCAGCTATAGTGAGCACATGGACTAACACCTACTAGATATGCATTATCTTGAAGGATTGGGTAGAGAACCTAGATGATAAATAGGCCAACAAGATAGAGATGGACTCTTACACCATTCACACCTTCAAGGAAGGGGTCTACATCGAGATGATAATGTTGGACCAATTGATCAGGTCAACAAACTATGAGCATGTCAACCTCTTATAGGTGACCCTATTCCACATAATCCTCAAGGGCAGTTAGGTCTCAGAACTTAGGGTAATCAATTTTAACCAGATCAAGGTAGTAAAAGATGATCGAGGAGGAGGCAAATTTTATATGATGAGATACTTAGTGGATGTATTCTACATAATGCTCACATTCAAGCCTTCTACCTTTTTAGCATAGGTTCCCAAAGGAAAAGTGGTCTATGTAATTTTTAATAAACTATATGACCACCATTATCAGAATCACATCTAAGAGATATATGAATCCTTCTACCCAGTAGTTTATAGGTCCATCAATGGGGCATCCATGCCTTAGATCTCTAAGGATATAAGGGAGTCCCTCACCCCCATTGGTAACTACTAGTAATATATATATGACACTATCATTTGAGTGGTCATCACCCTCAAGTCTCCCCTCCACCTTACCTATCAAGTCCTAGACCGGTTAGCAGAGCAAAATATCACCTACCAATTGGTTGAAATCATCTTCAATCACTACATCAACCACCACTAGAAGGTTTGCCCATCCTTGTTACACTCAACATACCCCACTCTCAATTTTTTTTGAATAGGAGCCTATTTTATCCTGAAAGGAACTAACCATGATGAGAAAATCATTTATTGGTATTCATATCTATTTAATAAGATAAGATTTCCCAAAGTCCTCATGTTTGTGTTTCTTGTTATAACTATGTTCATTCTAATCTTAATGAAATTTCCATTTTCCTAGTTATCTAAGTTTTCATCACTTATTTTATTCAGGCTAACCTATTAATGGATTTAAAAATTTTACTACAAGTGTAGGTTCTCCAAAGTTTCACTGACTACAATTCCCTTTAGCATTTTATTATTCAACCCTTTTTCAAGTCTTTCTACCTTGGTGTATTTCACACTTAGATCTTCTAAAAATCAGTGTCATGTGGTGATAACCCACTAAACTATAGCCATCTAGACACTTATAAACTTTTAAAAGACATATGGACTAGTGAAGTGTCAGGATGATGATAGGTGTCATAGTCTTTCTCACCCAATGACTAACAGATTTAATATTTCAATATACAAAAGTTCTAGGCAAGTAAAGCAAAGTTATCCAAGTGTCACAATCTCACAAACCCATTACCTTCAAAATAGTATGAGAAGTTTTGAGACTTTGGGGAAAGAAGAGTGTCAGTATGATGACACATGTCATCATATTTCTCACTAAGATCCCAAACAAATATGAAAGATGGTATGATACTCCTGAGGAAAGCAAGATCTTGGGATTTTTCCAAGTGTCATAATCCCACTTACCTAAAATAGTAAAAGGCAAAGAGAAAGATAGAAAGAGACTGATAGCCAGTGGGATGGAAAAAAATTCCATGAATCCCTAAGGTGACATGGTGGTTAGGTAATAGAAAGGTAATACTTATGAAGGAAGTGGGAGGATGACAAGTGTTAAGAAGAAATGATGGAGCACCCAAGGCAAAAGAAGAATAAGTCACCTAGTAGTGAGGTTTGCAGAAGGTAACACTTCACTAGATAAATTCAAAATATGAAAAAACAAAGGTGGAAAAAGGCCATTGATGTCATTAATCCACACAAATTGACCAACTAAATGTATTAAATTAAGCAAAGCTAGTGAATCGAATAGGCAATATATGCAATCTACCAAGTCAATTACAATTACATTTACATCAAGTTAATAATTGCATATACAAATTCAATCCTATCTTGACCAAACAAAAGTGCCATAGTTTTATATAACCAAAGCTTAAGTGCATAACCATGGATTTCTCTTCATGCCTTCCACCTACCCACTTTCCATATTCCATTTTAAGTTCTAAATAGTACACTAATATGAAGTTTGATGAGGTTGCTCTGAATCACAAATTTAAACATTACTTAGCTATATGGGAGTAGGTTGAGGTAGCAGAGCCTTATGGCCCTGAGGAGAAACTTTGAGACTTTATATGAAGATATAGATAAGACCTAGTAGCAATTAAATCAATAGACCTACATGATGTAGTGGTAAAACCAAAGGCAATGCCCTATATTGACCTAATTTATGATTTATTTGTAAATGGCAAATCGATGGAAAAAATCTAAATTTTGTCAATGTAACACAGCTGTGGTATATGTTAGTGGGCATGCCTTTGAGAAATATTACTAACTCCCTGGCCCTGCATCACCCTATAACCAAGCCCTAGTCAACAAATGGATGTATGCAAATAATGTAACCAATAAGTTATAGGAATGGACAAGTGACCCAACCACCTTCACAGTCTAGGGGCTCATCTTTGCTATTCCAATTATCATTTTTAGGCTACAAATCAGGATTGCCATGGCCTTGTTAAATAGAATTTATGGTTTCCCAAGCATAACCTATGTCAATGAGGTTCGGATTCCCCTATTAGATACCATCTTCACATCCACCAAGATCATTGTCATAAGCAAAAAAACATTAATCCTAATTTGATCCACCAAGTTAGTAGCACAGACAACCAACCAGATGGTAATTTCTATATGATGTCTTATCTAGTGGATGCTATAATTGGGATAGTCCACTCTTCCTTCAAGGAACCCTAGGAACCATCTTTTGAGTATCCCAAGAACTGAATTTGTGATGAATTCAATATTATTCATGTCCATAAATTTTGTAAAAACATGACTAGGGTGACAAAGACTTTCTATCCAATGGTATACCAAGCCATTTATGACAAGGATATGCCTAGATTATCAAACCATAACATAAGAACTATTAAAAAAATGGTATTTATTAGCATTATCCATATTTCATAGTTATCAAAATAGAGGGGAGGAAGGCCATTCCTATGTATCTCCTTCGATTGGTGTTGGATAAGGTGGCAAAATAGGAAATTACAACTCAATTGGAAGATTTTGTGGATGTTACATTAAGAAATGCCAGGCATGGAGCAATCTACCCAACTCCCATTAGCATTGGCCAAATTTATTATACTAAATGGTAACACTTTCACTCAATGGGTAGGAACAAGACATCTTATGACTTAAAGTGGGCACCCTATAGGTAGTGGGATCCAAGGAATAGAGTCAAGAACCACCTGAATACAATTAGAGCCAGGGTGAAGATTAACTATGGCCATGTGTCATATCTGCATGATAAAGTATTCATGGATGCTTAAACAACATAAAGGTTTAGATAAGGATGAAAAGGGTAAATATATCCATGGTGGTGGCCAGGCATATTTAAGACAATCCAAATACCACCAAGGAGGATGCTCTAAGAATTAATAAAGAGCATTGGACTTCAAATCCCCCTTTAAGACCCCTCTCACAAGTTGATATTAAAGGATAAGAGTAGACTAGTCCATCTGAGTATGCATATATGATATTAGAACAAGAAATCAGCCAAGCTCCTCCTCAACATCCCACCTTAATGATCACCATTACACCAACCATGGTGGTGTCCACTCCTTTTTGTTTAGATGCCACTACATTAAGGACTAAAAGTGTAGCTGAGTCTAGTGGACCTTTATCCATGTTACCATTTCCTCTACTTACTACAACACAACAAGTAAGTCTCTCATCTTTCCTCCCCCTATTTCTAGTTTGCTCCCATCACCATTCCTAGTCTAAACCCTTGCACCACCTCCTCCATAAATTTATCCATCCTATAGACCAATTTCCACTCCCTCATGTTCTCCTATAGCAACCATTATTTCCTTCACCTCATCACCACCTGTTGGCCCTTTCGATTCACCTATTATTGATTCACCCCTTTCATCACTAGCTTCTACTCTTATTAGACCCTCTCTTGTATACAAGAGGAAGTATAAGCCTCCTTCAGTTTCTCCTTAGGGCATATCAACAAAGGAAACCTAAGAGGAAAAATTAAGGGAAAAAATTAATAAGGAAAAAGGTTATAAAGAATTATAACCCTAAAGATATTAGATGGTGATGAAGAATGGTCCATCAAAAAATAATGGAAAGATTAGATAGAAACAACATTGTATGAGACTATTAGTGAGACCATTGAAAGTGATCCTGAAGATGAATGGTTTTTAAAAGAAGAAAGTTAGTTAAAATACATTGAGGTTTTAAAGACTAGTTTAGTCTCAACTAAACTGCTACAAGGTCTCGAGGAAGAAACCAAGTTGGGATAAATTGAGATTTTAAAGACTAGTTTAGTATTAATTAAACTCTTGCATGGTCTAGATGGAGATAAGGGAGATGAATTAAAGTCCAAACCTTTGAATTCAACATAAGGGCACTCACTGAGCATATCTCCAGTAGTAGAACCACCTATCACAATAATTCTACCTACAAACATCCCCCCCCCCTAATTGTTACAACATAAAGGGTAAGTGTTCATGTTCCACACTCCCCATCAATTATTAAAACCACTACTATTTTAGCTATTTCTATGGTATTTGTTCCCCATATCATAGACTCTAATACTGCCCAAGTAATTGTATTTCTAATTTTACAAATCCCAATCCTAACCCCTCTAGTAAAGACTATGAAATCCCCCAACCCACCTTCCATAGGCTCTATTGGGATTGTCTATACATCTATAATAGATTATTTGCAAAATTCTCTTATTACCCCTTCTACTTATTCATTTTTTACTTATCCAAGCCCTCGGCCCACTAGGAAAAATAAACAAGTGCACTTTAAGAGTTTAGTCTCCTCCACCATTTTTGCTTCCCTAGTACTCCTCCTTAATTATCCACCCAATTAGACCTACTAACTGGCCAATAAACCCAAGTAGAATCTACCATTGTTACATAAATAAAAGGGTCATATAAATGGAAACTAATAATTAACATATTGGCCCCCAAGAAAGTCACTAGATGGAGGAGAGTTATTCCCCCTTTCCCCCAACTAGGAACATCCTCTCCTAAGCCCATGCTTCCCCCTAAGTAGTCTCCATCTTCCACCCCTACATCATAGGCAGATCCCTCACCAAAAACATTCACCTTAAATGTCCCATAATGGATCTAAAAGATGCAATAAGTAGAGGAGGGGAAACATGACCTGGTCATTGTGGAGTAGCCAATAGTCAAGTTTTATTTTTATAAAGAAACTAAGACTATGAAGAAGATCAAAAGGAAAATCATAATGGTTGAAGGATAGTAGGTGGAACTTGAGCAAGAGAAGATGTGTTCTCTTTGACTAAGAGAAGAATAACTCTCTCGTCTAACTTGGGTGGTCACAGAGAAGGCCCCTACACCTTTGTGGACTCTTTAGGGGGAGTACTAAAAGATATGTTCAGAGGATATGATTAGTCTATGGAGGCCTTACAAGAAATAAGTACCATAAATAATTTGACATACCTCATAGGCAATGTATAAATAACACTTGAATTTGTATGATTCCCTCTAATTAATAAGAGATGCAAAGAGGAAGTCACAACCCAAATGAGGAGATGTCTTCTCTCTTACATAATACATGAAGAAGATGGAGGCCAAACTCTCTCTTTTTTAGTCAAGTAGCTAAGGACAAAGCCTATAGTCACCTAAACCTAATAGCTACTCTGGATGTAGCTTGGGCCCAAAACTATGTAGTAGTTAGAAGAGATGGCTTGATAAAATGGCATAAAGAGATGCGACATATAGTTTAGCAACTTATCAGCCATGAAAGGAATGTCATTGTAATTTTAGAAGAAATGAGAATTAATTTAATAATCAACCCAAGTGGGGAATTGGTCCTTAGATCCATATTTTAATACCTCCTCCAAACAACAATGGATAGTTTCAAAGCAGAGGTCAAGGACACAATATATAATACCCATGATGACTTGTAGTAGTTGGTGAATTTTGCTAGAAGCAGGGTCCTTAATGCAGAGATTCTCTATGTGGAGATTGGGGATACATAAAATCACACATAATATTAATAGATAAACTTCCCCAAATCTTCAGAAGACCCCAATTAGAATTCAATATAATTGAGATAGATGTTTAGGTGAACCACACCATCTACTCAAAAATTCAAGTGAATAAACAAGCTTCACCAATTACATCCATTGAAATTGTTGTTTAAATGGTAGGGATAACCATAGTTAGAAATCTAATTACCATTGCAATAACTACCAGATCACAAGTGTCAACAATGGTAACCACCTCAAGTAATTTCCTTTTTAATTGCATTAGTCATTTATAACAGATTTTCCCTGTAACAATTTTTGTCTCTTATGGATAATTGTAATTTCTTAGCTATGTGTATTGTAAATTATTCTTTGTCAGTTATCCTAAGGGTGGTAAAAAACTTTGAAAATGGATTGATAGATGAGGCACCCCCATCCCAACCCTATATATACATATATCTCCCACATTCTAAAGGGAGTTGAAATTTTGATACTCAATACAGAGAGAGACCTTTTGGTTGTTCTAAAAAAATTATGTTGCTTGATTTACTCTCTCTTTCATGTTTTTGTTATAATTTTTATGCATTTTGATATTGTGAGATAGAAATCTAATAGGGGTGTTAGTCAAGTGTTATTATGATAAACCTTAATAAAAACACACTAAGAAATCTAACACCTCAATCCTAGACACTCAAATAGCAAGAGAAAAATACAAGTAACTAACAATAAAAGACAAAACAAGTATTATTTACCTTCCTTTTGAGTAATATTTGCATGTTGGCCTTGTAGGAATGTGCTCAGACGTGTACTCAAAGATTATTTGATAATGTTTGTCCTTGCATCATTTTTCCTTGTCACCTTGGCAATGTTTGGCTTGGATTTGGCAAGATGTAGCAATCTATCAATATTGTTGAAGTATAACATTACAAGAAAGTTTTGTCTCTCAATAATTGAACATTATAACATTACACAAAAATTCTCCCTTAAGAAGGACCTTGGCACTTCTATTTATAGGTTTTCCATTTAACTCTAACCCAAGTGCAGTTAAGTTAGCTTTAACCATGGTTAGGTTTAGTTTAACCCTGGTTGAGTTAAAGAAGGGACAAATGATTAATATTTGAGATAGAGATTCCATTTATTAAGCATGGCTCTCCATTTTTATATTTAAGGCTTTAATGGAGATATTTTCAATTCCTTAAATTTAAGGATGATGACATCATCATGACCTCAATTTTATTGGAATTTTCTTTTTAAAAAATTAATAATCACTAATTACACATGGAAATTTCACTTAAGCATTTAATTGGTTTTGCTTAGCTAATTCATTCTGCTTAGCATTTTTGCATTTTAAATTTTTTTAAGTGCCCTACTTAATGGATCCAAAGGCCAATATGTTAATTTGTTAGGTCGCAACTTGACTAGAGATTAATCTGTGAGAGGTAACTATTACATGTAGGATAATACCCCAAATAAGGATACTTCAACATGATTATAGGTACTAATGTTTGATGTGCAAATAATATTAGGATATTCAGTGATTCCTAGGCTTAGTTTACACTATTTGGTAGAAATCAATATGAAGTTCAATTGGAACATAGTTGTGGATAAAATAGGGTGTCTATAGTTTGTCCTTGTTTGGGAAGGCATTTCAAGATATAGGCATAGTAATGTTTTATCAAAGAATTAAAAAATCATTAATGCCTTGGTTAAGGTTATAAAAGGTGATGGATGAGCCTTAGATGCCCCCTTGAGGGATTATCCATCAAAATAGAGTCAGAAAATGTTCCCTCAAAAATAAGTAAATAATGTACTCTATAGGTAACAAAGGTGGAAATACTAATTTTCCCAAAAGTGGTTATAATCAATGGCATAGTGAGGTGCCCTAGTAGGGCAGATGGGTGAAAATATTTATTTTTCCAAAGGCAATTATAATCATTGGCATAGTGAGGTGCCCCAATAGGGTAGATAGGTCTAAAAATAATGATTTTCCCAAAGGCAATTATAATCATTGGCATAGTGGTTTGCCCCAATAGGGTAGGTGGGTGAAAATAATGATTTTCTCAAAGGTAGTTATAATCATTAGCATAATGAAAATGCCCTAACAGGGTGGATGAAAATGAGATACAATTCATCTTTTCCCTAGTAGGGTAGATGTGATCAAGGAAGGTTTAAATAATTCATCACAGTATGGAAAATCAATAAAATGGGGCTTACATACTAAATCCATACTCATGGAGGAACAATACGATAACATAGAGGATAAGCTGATTTGGGCTACCTGTTAGTAAGGAGATGCACATCCTAACTAGTAGTGATTACCATTTAGTTATGATTTAATTACTCTATATTTGGGTAGTGTTTGGGTAGGTCTAGGATTTTCTAGGTGTAAACAAGGAGAAGTATTGCCCATTGCATTATATGATAATTACTTTGGCCTGATTTTTGTTGTAGCTTGTGATGTTATGTATCATGTTTATAGATAATTATAATAACAATATGTATCTAATGCATGGAAAACTTAGTATAAATGCAAGTAAAAATCACTTAGGCATAATATATGATCAAGCAAATCCCAAGTGAATATAATGTAATAAACTAATTTTAGGAATGTGCACAAATTCATGACTTAAGTACAAGATATGGGTAATCAAGAATCAAGTGTAAATAAAGTGTAAGAATCCTATGGTAATTGATAAATAAAGAGGTAAAAGGGTAAATACAAACAAAATAAATAAATAAATAAATAAATAAACAAACAATAAAATAAAATAAAACACCAATAAACAAACAAGACAATCAAAATAAATAAATAATCCAAATCAAAGAAAAGTGCAATAAATAAAGTATTCTAAACAAACAATATCCAAAGAATGGTTAACCAGAGTGTTAGTACAAATAAAATACAAATTATTTTTGAATGTGTAATAAAGGTGTTACTCTTGGTGACAAGGTGATCCCTAAGCTAGGTAACAATGACACAAGTAAAACAAGATAAGAACAAATGGCACAAGGATGCCCTTAGGCTATAGGGAACAACAAAAAAGGCTAAATGGAAAATAGTTGCCCCTAGGCTATAGGGGACAAAAAAACAAAACAAACGAAATGGGGGGAAATAGAATAAAAGAAAAGGGTAGCCAAGTTGACTCTAAATGCACTAGGCAAGTGGACACTACCTACATATTTCCATGGACACAAGATCCAACATGAAATTTAGGTCAAATGTAGTTCTCCCAAGATATGAAGTAGAAGAAAACTAATGATAAGAAAACATGATTGAATTGTAGTAGAAAATGGGAATTGTTTCATAAAATGGTGAGTGCATAGAAAAAAGGGGGATGACACTCACAATTATGCAAGAATTAATAGAAATAAATCATGCAAGATGAGATCATAGTTTAGGCTAAAAACACACTAAAAGATAAGAGATGAGTATGCACAAATGAACTGAATTGGTAATTCATAGTGTCTACTACATCTAAGGCTTGGAATGAGAATGAGCTCACAAAATGATGAGAGCATAAATAACTCATAAAAATGGTGAGAGCATATTGGATACAAACCTAGAAGAAGGAATGATCCAAGAGAATGGTGAATAAAACCAATCACCAAAACTGGACAAACTGACTCTAAATACACAAGGTAACTGGGCACTACCTACATATTCTTATGAACACAAGGTCCAACATGGAATTCAAGCCAGATGTAGTTCTCCAAAAAATGAGATGAACACTATTAGAAAATGAATAATTAAATGGAAATGGTCATGATGAAAGCCATGAGAATGCTTTAATTATACTGACCAGCTAGGAGATGCATGTTCTGAGTGGTGAAGATATAATCTGAATGGCTTGATTTTGAAGGTGGACATGTTTTTTGGGTATTTCTGGGCATCTCAACTTAATGGATAATTATGAGACATAGAATGGGTTAACATGTAAAACAGTCAGAGCATGGCTTAAATATGCTCATAAAATGGTGAGACCATGGAAAAGGGGTGATTGAGCTCACCTTGACATGATTTGAGCAATGCCTACATGGTCCAAATGGACCTCAAGTCACTATAGTTATGAATTATAGTAATATCCAACTAGGTAACAAAAAGATCATGAATAGACAAATGGCAAAGTATTGAATAGTGATGCAGCAATTTGGATAAAATGGGGTTGCTCCTAATTTACCCAAAGGCAGTTATAATGAGGAAACAATGATACAGGTCAATAAAACTAATTTTCCTAAAGATGATTATAATTAGTAACATTGGGAATGAGATAGAATGTGATAACCATGAATCATGCAATTGTCAGACCACTGTTATACTACCCCAAGATATTGGCTTATTCTAAAAATATGCATTCAATGAATTGCCATACTAAAGCAACCACTGAAACTTCATCTTAATCCAATCTATGAAGGTGTCTGAAGTACTAATGGATTGGAACCAAGGTCAAAAATGGTGGGTAAGGGATGGGTAAACAAATTTGTTCGATAGGGAAGGTATGGAAGGAATGGTATACATTATGGTATAAGGAAGGTGATATTACAGTATGATGTAAATGACCCTCATAGACAATACCTTGGGTCTCTCGAGTAAAATAAAGCTTGACATGTATTATGTTCATAGGTTCATCAAGTTCATCTCCTTCATATGTAGCTAACATATAATATCTAGAACCATAGTTAGCAATAATTACATAAATTCCTATCCAATTAAGCTTGAACTTGCCTTTCTTCTTTTTCTCAACCATGGTGTTCTTCTAGTTTTCTTTGAGGACAACATCACTAAGCTCAACTCTCTATGCCTCACACACCTATTATACTGACCATGTAACTAAATATAATATGCTTGAATTCTATTTATGGTGGCCATGTGTGTTTCATCTAGTAACTCTAGGTCTTGAAAATCAGCTACCTTGTAATCCTCATCATCAAGGATTTGCTTCAATGAGATACACAAAGAAGGAAACTCAACCTCAATGGGAAGAATGGCCTCAGTGCCAAAGATAAGGGAATATGGTGTGGCTCCTATTGGAGTATGGTAATTAGTATGATAATCCAAAAGGGCATGAAAAATTTATAGGTTTCAATCATGGCCAACATCATTAACAATCTTCTTAAGAATATTGACAATGGTCATGTTAGATGCCTTTGCTTAGCCATTACTTTATGGGTAATATTCGATGGAAAAGTGTTGGGTAATGTTAAACTCAGCATAGAGTGCCTTGACATATTTTTTATTAAATGGTATACCATTATTAGATATAATGGCAGATGGGATACCATAATAGCAAATGAGATTATTGAAGATGAATTTAGAAATTTGTTTTTGTGTCACATAAGTGAGGTGTATAGTTTCAACCCACTTAATGAAGTACTAGGTGGCAATAAGGATATGCTTATGGCTAGTTGAAGAGGTATGGTTAATCTTCCCTATGAGATCAATTCCCCACATTGAAAATGACCATGGTGTAGTCATTGGTTTGAGTATTTTGGCTAGATCATGGATCAAATTTGCATGGCTCTAAAATTTGTTACATATTTTTACATAAGCAACTAGATTTTATTCCATGGTTGGCCAATAATAACTAGTATGTACGATGTTTTTGGTAAGGACATCCCCACTAGTGTGAGCTTCACAAACTCCTTCATGAACTTCTCACAATGTTAATTCATCTTTTGTCAAATTCAAACAATGAATCTGAGTTCCATCAAAGCTTCTTCAATAAAGGGTTGGGCTGAGTAGGGTATATCGAGAGACTTGGTGTGTGAAACCTTTTTGTTGCTTACATGAAAGGTTGAGTAAAAGGACTTGGTCATGGAGGTAATTACATTAGTTACAATACCAAATATAATTAGGACCAACAATATCACACATCATTTCAATGGTCAAAGTCTTATGAGTAGGCACTCAAAGGTGTTCAATGAGGAACTGATAGTCTATTGCCTTGTCCATGTTGTGGATCAAAGAACTAATGGTATCCATATCATCTATTGTCCTATTATTGTCTCAATGTGTTGATAAGTGTTTTCATTGATGTCAAGGTTGATGTCAAATGATGTCAAGTTAATGTCATTGATGTCAAGGTGGATTTGGTGAAGATGCATGGTGAGTAGTCTTTGAGGTATAAGCTTGTGTGCTTGATATGACAAGGAAGCTATGTGAAAAGAGATGATTTGAAGGAAACCTAATGTATCTTATATTGGTTAATGTCAATGTTGATGCCATGGTTCAAGTTAGCTTGAAGTTTTCAATGTTGTCACAAAGAGGTATGATGGTCAAAGTGAACGTTGAAGCATGGTTATGAGACTCTATGTTTGCATGAAGACATGAGATAATTTTGATCAAAAATAGATTATTTTAGTGGTGTTAAAGTGTTGTCTAAATAGTTTTATTATTTTATATCATTGAGGTAATCATGTTTAAGTACTAGTTCTTGAGTACAAGGTGTCTTGAGAAACCTAGTCTAGACCCTGGGAGAAGGTGTGCATAGTAGAGTTTGGTTAAGTAAGCATAAGCTTATGAGAGGTTTTTTGGAATTGTGTGATCATTTAATTAAATTATATATACTTTCATAAGTGCTTTAAGGTCAATTATCAAGTTTCAAGTGCTCGAGAAGCCTAGACATGGCACTAGTCATGGCATGTAAAGTCCTTATAAGAAGGTATGAGTATGGTTACTTGGTAAGATGAATGAACATAGGCATGATAAGTTTTATGAGGTTGCTTAAGCATATTAATAATGTTTATAAATATCTATGAGATTCTTATGGTGAGCCTATAGGGGTAGGACCTTCAAATCAAGTATACACTTATACCACTCCTAAATCTTGCATGGCCTAATGAGGCATGAAGATTAGTTTTCAAGACAATTTTTCATATTTAGGCATGGATAGAGGTATGATATGTTGTTTCAAGAATGTTCACAAATTTTGAGGTTATGGTTTGCAATAAAAGGGGTGAAAAGTGGTTTTGAGGTCTCTCAAGTACACATAATGAAGGCATGCAAACCCAATAAGGAACTTTAAGTGTTCATTGACATGTGTAACCTCTACATGGGAACCTGATATATTAAGGAGATATTGGTAAGGGTCCTAGATAATAACTATATACATTGTTTTTTTATTTAAGGGGGAATCCTTTATGAATAATCGTTAACACCAAAACTTGTGTTAAACCTCTCAAAAACCCTAACAAGGACCCAATGTGAAAGATATTGTTTAAAATAACATATAATGGTCTAAAATGACTATAAAAACCATTTAATCATGTATTAAACTCTCCAAAATACCTCCAAGTGGTGGTTAGTCAAATGAGAGAGAAAATACATAGACATAGGCTTGTTTATGAAGAATTTATTGTAGTAGTCAAAATTTGCATTGGTTAAAGTATGAAAATGGATGGAAGATGAAGCTTGAGACTCATTTTTCATGTCCATGAATGTTTTTGGATAGGTTATATCCCTAAATTATGCTAAACCAATTATCCAAGTGAGCCAGTCGCTAACAGGCCAAATGGTGTAAATAGTGAGAAACCTAGGCAGCAGTGAGAAGATGAATAGGAATGAGTTATCATAATATAATGATGAAACCAAGTGCATATATATGTTTTTTATTAATTTTTATACATTTTCATGTTTTTTATAATTTTTAGAGGTCAGTGATTATAGTGAAAAAGTTGCTCACAAGTTGACCTGTATGGTGCAGATGCAACAGTGATATGTAAGGTCATGAGATTGATCTACAAGACCAATATTTTCCATTTGACCATGTTATACTTATATTTTATTATTTTATAATGGTATCATACCATCATATAAATGTATCATACTTCATTTAATATGTTTATATAGGTGTTTGAGGTCTAAGTCATCATGACTGATCTTTGAATAAAATTGGTAGTTTTAAGTGATTGAGTTATAGAGGTGTTTTTGAGGCTCTACACCCTAAGTTGAAATATATAATGAATATGGTGTTGTTTTTTAGGATTTTTATGTCCTATCCATGCTTTTTATAAAGTTTTATAGTCAGTGAAACGTGGCTAAAATATTGAAACCAAAATGGCTTAAATGGTTCTAGTTTGACTATGTGTAGTGAGGTCAAAAGATTGGTCTGCAAGACCAATATTTGACATTAGACCTTGTGATTTTTGTATTTTATAATGGTATATTTATTAAAAATGATATTTTTAAATTTTCATTGGTCATGGTAAGTTTTATTTTAGGTGTTTAATATTAATTTGTTCATGATTGGTTTTTGGAGTGTTATGGTAGTTCTGAGTGGGCTATTTACAAAGAAGTGTTTGAGTCCTTTTGCCCTAAGTTGTGAATTATAAATCACATGGTGATGTTTTTAAGGTAATTTAGTTTTTTTTAATATGATTTATTATCATGATTGTGTGACTAAATTTTTTACATGCGTCAGTTTTGTTTGGTAGACCTTTCTATGTGTGTGAAGGCCTATTGTGAAAGTACAAATGGTGTGCTTCAAGTGGTGGTTGGAGCTAAAAAGTGTCATGGAACTTATATGAGATTATTGAGGGTATATGTGAGTTTTATATAAATTTTTCCTATTGTTTTTGGATTTTAAAAGTGTTCCAAGGAGATCAAAGAGTAATGTGTACTAATGAAGGCCTAATTGAATTAGGTCTCCTTAAGGCCTAAAGATGAATTTGATATATTTGAGCTATGGTCGACCTAATATAATGATTAATTCATGTTTCTGTCATGTCCTAAGGCCTATTTTGTATAAAATATAAGTTTAAGTGTATGTTTGGTTGACCAGGAGGTGTATGACCAAGAGCCTAGTATAAAAATAAGGCCTAATAGGCATATTTAATTTTATTAGAGAACTTGAGAGTGCAAGCGAATGAAATAACACATTGGTAATTATAAAAAGTTATTTTAGACCATATGAAGAGTGTATATAAATTATGATGAATATTCTATATAGGTTATGTGAATAAAAAGGTCATATGACCTAATCAGTCTTGAAGAGACCTAGTTGAGCAAAGAGGCCTGGAAGGTAGTTTGAGAGGGATAAGAGTGTGAAGGGTTGAAGAGGTGGTCATCATCTATTGGTTGAGAAAAATAGTTTTATTAAGGTGATCAAATCAATCCAGTGTTTAAGTTTTTTTTTATTCATATAGGGGGTTGATGCCTCCTTGCAAGTTGGTACTTGTTAAAGCCTAGCTGGGTTGGTGCTTAGTTAGTTGTGGTTGGTGATCCATGTGGAGTTGGTGATTCTCAAAAAATTTATGTTTTGAATTATAGGACTGTAGTCCATTTTTAGTTATCAATGGGTTTTCTTCCCCTTGAGGCTTTCCCATGTATATGATGTGTTCTTATGTTTCATGCTTACATGGATAAGTGTTTATGCTTTCTAGATCTATATGTTTGCTTAAATGATTCATGATTGCTTTAGTGAACTCAAAGGAAAGGTTTTGAAGACTGATTCCCCCCTATTATTCATTTTAATTTCAACATTTGGCATTATATCTTGGTCCTTTGAAGCAATCCTAACATCCTAAAGGAGATCCTAGAAGCAAGGATGGCCAGTAGTCAAGTTCAAGGAGGTTTCTCTACCAGTAAGGCTTCATTTTTATATGAGACTAATTATGCATTTTGGAACATCAAAATGAGTACATATTTAATTTCAATTGGCCATGACATATGGTAGTTAGTTTTGGATGATTACACTCCACCTCCTATACCACCAACTGATGCAGTAGGTAAAAAGGAAAGTGACACTAATTCCAATGCAATGAATACCATTCTATGTCGCCTATTAGAGGCATAATTTATGAAGGTAATGCATTATGAGTCAACCAATGTGATATGGGACAAGTTAAATACTATCTATGAAGGAGACACCAAGGTGAAGATGGCTAAATTGTAAACTCATAGAAGGTAATTTGAAAGTCTGAGTACTAAGGAAGATGAAAGCATTACATCCTACATGTTAAGGGTCGATGAAGTGGTGAATGTCATTAAAGTATTAGGAGAAGAATTGAAAGATTCTACAGTTGTTCAAAAGCTATTGAGATCACTAACTCCTAAGTTTGATTATAATGTGTCTACATTAGAAGAGATGGAAGATTTATACAAACTGGAATTGGATGGGCTTCATGGCATCTTGACTACCTATGAGATGAGAAAAAATGAAGGAAGACCTCCCAAGAAGGAAGTGGCATTCAAATCTGAGAAGATGTCAAAATCCAAGAAGGTTAAGTATGATGTGTGTTTAGATGTTGATGATGATGAACTGATAGCCATGTTTGATAGGAAATTAAGGTTTGGATCTGGGAAGTATAAGGGTAAGTTGTCTTTTAAATGTTTTAACTATGGTAAGATTGGTCACTTTGCATCTAAGTGTCATAACAAAGATAAGAATAAACATGATGAAGAACATGATGAACATAATGGAGATGATAATAATGTCTATAATCTTGATAAAAACAAGAAATATTTTAGGAAGTATGAAGGTAGGAAAGGATCATTCAAGAACAAGAAAAGCTTCTATACCAAATAAGATAATAACTCATCCAATGTAAGTGATACAAGTACATCTGATAGTGTGTTTAAAGTTGTCATTTATGTCATAAGTTTGTGCTTATCATTGATTTCAAGGTTGATATTTATCTTTGATGTTCATAAGCCTAAGGTAATTAATGTCAAAGGAAGTGTGAGGTCTTGTGTGTTCAAAAAGGCTATTTTAATGTCAGGTAGTGACCTATATGGTCTAAGGATACTTGATCAAAGAATAATTATGGGAGATGATTTGGATCCTACCTTAGATATCTAGAGGTAAGTAGCGAGCTAAAATAGGTATTTTAAAGATCTCAAAGTGGTATGGTACCTAGTAAGTTTGTTTGATGGCCTAGTTCCTAAAGCATTGAAATAACCTAGAAAAGCATGGTGATGATGAATTATAATCTTGAAGGTGTGAAATGAAATGTTATATAATGTGATAGAGTGCATAAATTTTTTTTATCATGAGAAAGAGGCAAAGAATCATTCAGATGAGTTCAAAGGTCAAGTTTGAAGCTTAGCTCCTACATGAAGAGACTTAGTGAGAAGACACAGGCTTGGTGCCTTAGTGAAATGAGATATATGAGACTTATGTGAAGAAGGTTGGAAATGTGATAGCATGTTATGATGTATATTACATGGGTATGAATTTTTGAGAATAGTATAATATGTTTTAGGTTGTGTTCATAGTCTAGATATGACTAGCAATTCAAGGTATGGTTTGCAAAGAGATCTAGTGTGACCTAATGAGGGGTCAAGTTCACTTCCCAAGGTGTCAGAGACATTTAAATAATTGAAATAGGTGTGATGGGTTTTATTAATCATGTTTACCAATTTTTAATTTATATCCTACAAGATAAATCAAGAAATTTGGTGGTAAGGTTGATAGTGTGCACAAAATGGGGTGTTGCAGACCCGACAAGAAGTTTCTCATGCTCATTGGCATGTGTAAAATTTTCATGAGATAATAATAACTTAAGGGAAGTTTTGGAAGGTAACTATCTTGAATTTACTATCATTTGTATTTGATTTGATGGGCAATCCTTTATGAATGATTTCTAAGAAGGTAAGGTAGTTAAAACCCTCCTAAAACCTTAACAAAGACCCGATGATGAAGATTTGGATTGTGAGTGACTAGAATGGTTTGGTAATGCCAATATTATGTTTTGATATTGTAAATTACTCTCCTATGTATTCCCATGTGGTTATATTTTGTCATGAAATTGAGTGGAAGCTATTGAAAACTCCTTGTTTCTAGGAGATTTGATATTGCAAGAAGGGTTGACCAAGTCAAAGCATGAAACTATTTAGAGATTGAAGCTTAATAATTTTATTTATTATCTATGTTTTTATTTGTACAAGCTATATCCTCTATGTGAATCATTTTGGTCAATCGATTTGACCTATCACTAAACTAGCAAAGAGTGAAAATAGTGAGAAAAAATAGTCAAAGTGAGAAAGAGATTAGGGAATGGTTACAGAGGATTAAGGAAGGATAAAATTTCTTTATATTTTTTTTTAATACCCATACCTCATTTTCATGTTTATTATATTATTTTTAATTCATTTAAAATGGTGAAAATAGTGCTCTCAAAGTGACCTATCTGTGTGAGTGAAGATAGTGAAAGAGCGAGGTTCATTATTTTGTATATATATTCTACATTTATCATTTTAAATATACATTTTTATGATTTAAGATGTTATAATTATATTTAAGGATAATATAAATTCATTATATGTTCATGTAAGTGTTCCTATAGGTGTCATAAGTCATGTTCACCATGACTATGTCTTAAAGCAGTTTGATTGTTCTAGTAAGCATAATGAAGTGAAGTGTTTTAGACTCCATAAAAGAGTCTGATATATCCTATGTATATGGTGTTTTGTTTAAAGACCTAAATTACCTATTGATATTTTATTTAATGTGGAGAGATAGGTTAAGAAGTTGTAATTTTGAATCCAAATTGGCTTATTAGACTGTGTAAGGTCCATGAGAGAGTGGCTTGAGAGATAGGTCTATAAGACCAATGATTGTCACTATAGTTTGAGACATAACTATTTTATGATGATATATAGACCACAAAGAAACTATTAATGTACATGAAATTTCATGAAGGTGTCATTTCAAGTGCTAATGATAAAGTTCTTCAAGATTATGTTTCTGAAGCACTCAGGCAGTTTGAGTGGTCATCTTACAAAGATCAGTTAGAGGTTATTTGGACAATGTTGAAGAATAAAAATAATTTGAATATGTTGAGGACATCTCAAAGGTTTATAATAATGATTTTCTAGTCCTTTTTTTTCCCTGTTCAAGTGTGAAAAGTCAAAAATATTTGACTGTGTTTTTGAGCCTATATGTAGTTCTGAGTAGTCATGTTGTTAGAGTGTTCTTGAGGCCTTTTGGCCTAAGTGATGAAGACCAAAGAACTTAGTGATGACCATGAGGCCATGAGGGATTTTTTCATATGATTTTTTTTTGGGTTATGAATCAAATTTAAATTATTGATTCATATTTAGTTGATAGACTTTTTGACAGTGAGAAGGCTTAAAAGGCGAGTAGGCCTAATTGGTGGGTCTAACTAGTGAAATGAGCCAAATAGAGTTAAAGACCCGAGGTGAACTTATTATGGGTATATTGGAGGTATGTATAAAGTTTTATATCAATTTTTAAGATAATAAGTGTTCCTAAGGGTCATAGTGGTAACGTATGGATAAGACAGACCTAATTGCATTAGGTCTCCAATAGGTTTAATGGTGAATTTGGTCCTTATGGACTATGACCAACTTATGTAATATTTTTTTCACCTTTGAAACATGTGTGGTGATATATTCCAAAACTATTTCATGTATGTAAATGTCTATTTCTGACCAATATGGGTGATATCAAGGGTCAAGTACTTAAGAAGGCTTAATAGGCCTAAATTAACTAGTTGAAATATTAAACACATGTACAAATGTGATAGGTGTTTGAAAACTAGGTGAAGGTTTTGAAGACCATAAAATAGGTATTTTGAATATGTCATGAATATTTAATTGTGATTTTATAGGTGTTGAACAAGGTCATTTCACCTAATACTACCAAGGAAAGGGCTAGTTGAGTGAGAAGACCTAAGAGGTTGTTTGAGTGAGATTGAAGGGTAAAGGGTGCAAAAGAAGGTTGTCATCTATATTTGAGTTAGAAACTAGTGTTATAAGGTAATGAGAGATCATATGTGACTTTTTTTTTGTTAAGTTACCTAAGGTTTTGGTGCCTCCTTGCAAGATAGAGCTTGCATAAGACTAGTTGAGTGGGTGCTTAACTAGGTAGGGATTAAAACTCTTTATGAAGTTGGTGCTTCACTAAAACTTGGATCTTGACATTATAGGACTATATTCCATGTGCATGGTTCATTGGTTTTATCCACCATGAGGTTTTCCCACATACATATAGCATTCATGTGTTATGTTCCTACTTCATGCTTATCTGATTGCTTCTCTATGTTTTATTATATCTTTATGTTAGTTTGAATGGGTAATGAGTGATGTATGGAATTGAATGAATGTTTGAACACTGATTCACCCCCTAGTGGTTTTGCTTCCAATGATTGGTATTAGATTGGATCCTTTGGAGGAGGATTGATATCCTATAGGTGATCCTAAGAATCACAAAGTTTGATGATGATAATGTCCATCTTGTTTGCAGTGATGGTACTAGTAGAGTTGTCTAAAGAAAATAAAGATGTCAAGATGAGGCCTGATCAACACTTAAACCAAGGTGAGTTATGTGTTGGTATAAGACATCAATCAAAGTTTCAAGAATGTCAAAAATACCATTTGGAAGCTTAGAAGGACTATGTAGAAGCTAAATCAAAGATCAACCCCAAGATTGACAGTCTATAAGGACTCTGAAGACATGTTAAGTGTAAAGAATAGGTATCTTGGTGATATAAGTAGGCAAAGGATCATGTGAGTTGTTGATTGGTCTATAAGACCAATATCCTTCTTGTTAGAGGTATTGTCCATAATATTTAAGGACTAAAGATGATCCAAAAGGTATGTTTAACATTGAGTTTCCATAAAGATTATCTAAGTTGATCATCAAGCTAAAGGAGCTTAGTTGAGTCTATGAATTTGTCATAGATGAGTAGAGGTTTTGTTAGAAACTTGCATATGTTTTTAAGACCTATTTTAGGTCTATTTGACCCTTCATGATGTATAAAGTTATTTGAATCATATAACATGTCTTGCATGAATGAGGTTTTCAAGACTTCATGTGAACAGTGTATAAGGACCTTGACTAAGTTTAATGAATGGTGCATACAAAGGTACTTAATAATATGTGTCACGACTATTTGATAGAGATATATAATAGAGAATGAGGTCTCATAGACCTATCTAGAATATTCCCTCATAAAATTTGTTATGAGCCAGTCAAAGTTGTGATGACTTGAAATACATAAAGAAGAATTCAGTTTGATCATGAGTTTTAAAGAGTAATATATGAGTCATAGATTGGTCTACAAGACTAATGAGATTCTAAAGACCATTGGAAGTGTTATTAAATATATTTTAAGTTGGTTTATCTCTAAAGGATATCAACAAAGTTCTAAAGATGATCATTCCTATAGCATGACATGAAAATGTTAAGAGGCTTGAGAATAATTAAGTTTTATGTTGTTCTTAACATGATATTGGTTGTGTGTTTCCAAGAAGGTGACTTAAAGTGGTTTGAGCCATGATGTCTTGTGATGCCTGAAGATAATTTGTTTGATGTCATGTGGAATATATGGAGTTGTTCATACCTATCTAATGTGGTCTTGTTAACCCAAGAAGTTAGTGTTAAGCAAGAAGAAGTGGATATTTTTGAAATAGGTATCCATGGGACCTAGTGTCGGTATAAGGCCTAATGAATCATAGACATAGGGGAACATTTCCTAATTATCCCATAAGGTCTCCTCATATGATGATGATTTTTTAAGATCAAATAATAGTTCAAAATCCCATATCAAAGATAAGGAAATACAGATAAGCACAGTGATAGGGTGAGCTTGTGAGAAATTAGTAGTGCAAATTCAATTGAGGTGCATATGTTATGAGCTCTGTGAGTGAATAAATCCAAGGATCAAATGGAAAGATTAGATAAAGAGATGAATGGACTCAAGTAAGATCAAAAATAGATGATGAGCTACAAGGAAGGTTTGTGAAGTCATGACAGTCATGTGTCAAGATGATGAGAAATAGGTTAAGGTGAGAATTAGCATCTTAATCACTTTAAAGGTAAGCATTTGATCAGTTTTTATTTAGTATAATTATTGAAGTTAGAGTAAAGATACAAGGTGGTATCTATAGAAACCCTTTGTCATTAATGTTAAAGGGGGAGAGAGATCAGATTGATGAAGTTATTTGGATCGATTCATTTGTGGTTTGCCATCAATATGGTTTTTCATCAATGACAAAGGGGGAGATTGTTGAAAGTTGCCATTGATATAATAAGTTTGTGTTTATCATTGATTTAAAGGTGAGAGTAGTCTTTTATGTTCATAATCTTGAGGTCATTAATGTCGAAGGAAGTTTGAGGTATTGTGTGTTCAAAAAGGCTAGTTCAGTCTTGGGTAGTGATCTATATGGTCTAAGGAGACTTGGTCAAAGAAGAATGATGGGAGATGATTTTGATCCTATCTCAAATATCTATAGGTGAGTATTGAGCTATAGTAGGTATTTTGAATATCTCAAAGTGGTATGGTATGTATTAAGTTTGCTTGATGGCCTAGTTCCTAAAGTATTGAAATTGTTAGGTTGTGGAGCTAAAAGCTTCACTGATGCAAATTGGATGAGGTTGATGAGTTGCAGAGAAACCGACGTCGGTCTGATCAACTGACATCAGTCATATCTAGTGTGCAAAGCAACTGACATTGGTCAGAGATCGGCCAATGTCGGTCATCTCCAGATAGACAGGGACTGATGTCAGTCGCCTGTGCATTCCAAAACTGTTAGTTACACAAACAGTTAGTTTGTTGAACATCCAGTTTGCATGTAAAGGCTAATTTTAGTCTTGAGCTGCGTTTCTAATAATTGTAATTGGAAAGTCTAATTATTATTTGCATGGGATCTATTTAAGAGACTCATGGGCTGTATTGTAAATAGAGGGATCAAAATAGGGATCCCCAAGGTGCTAGATAGAGAGAGCAAGGTTGGCTCCTCATAGTGCCACAGTGCCAAATGTGTATGATCAGGTAGATCTATGGGAAAGCAAGATCTGGTAGAAGATACATAGGGGTGCTGGTTTGGGAGAATCATAAGGACTTGGTGAGGCAAGGACAAGGGTTATTTTGGGTGTGTAAGATCTAGGTCGGCAGGTGTGCAAGGCCAGGTTAATCTGCAATATAGCAAGATCAGGTGAGATCTACATGGTAAGTAAGGTCAGTTGATCTGCAGGTGTGTGTGTGTGTGTGTGAAAGGTCAAAGGATATCTACGTGGAGGCAAGGTCAAAAGAGATCAACAACACAATAGGTAGCAAGATCAGGTGAGATCTAATTGGAGTACGTGGTGTACTCAGACTTGGAGTATGTGAGTGTACTCGGTGGTACTAGCAGTATTGATACTGACTGGTTGAAACACCAACTCGGTTATTGAGTTGATTTTGTTTTTAATTGAGAGAGAGTGAACTCTTGAGGGAGAATATTTGTATGCCCTAGAGGTGTGGGAAGCCCTAGAGGTGTGGGAAGAAGAGTGTGGCACTTATTCATTGTATTTCTTTCTGGAAGAGTATTAATACAAGATTGTATTGTCTCTCATATTCTGTGTTATTTCTGATTTCTAGTTACTTATTACTTCTAGTTTAAATTCTGTGTTTAGTTGTTTATACAAAGGTAATCAATTGTGCTCCTAGATCCTAACAGTTGGTATCAGAGCAAGGTTGTAGGGAGCAGGTTTGTGTTTGATTACAGGTCACTCTCAGGGGTTTCTGATTGAGTGGGAGTATAGCAATGGCAGAAGAAAGTAAGCTAAGAATGGAAGAATTCAAAGGCACGAATGATCAATTACAGATTTATGGAAAGAAAGGGCAGGTAAAGAAATATTGTTGGTTGGTACAAGATCAGCATGAAGGAAATAAAGAAGTAGGTATTGTTGCAGGTATTGATGCACGGGATGCTCTTATATGTTCCTTGGATAAAGTAGCATCTTGGGTTTTAGATTATGTTGCCTCTTTCCATGCAACCTAAAATAGAGGGGTTGGTGAGCCTTGTCAAATTGTTGGCAAAGGGGAAGTGTGGCTGAAATTGTAGACGGGCAACACATGGGTGTTGAAGGATGTCATGCAGGTCCCAGTCTTGAAGAGGAGTCTAATTGCTTCAAGAAAGTTGGGTGATGAGGGATGCACAGTAACTCTCATAGCGGATGCACTTGAATTAGCATGTGGTAAGAAAGTAGGTACTCTTTATCTATCTACTTGTATTACTGATTCACCTTCTATTGCAAATATGTGGCTTTGTAGGCTTGGTCACATGAGTGAGAAGGGAATGCATGTTCTTAAGAGGAAGTCTAATGTCTTTGACAAACCTAAGAACTGGAAAGCCTTGGTGTTTATGGAGAAGATGATGGACATAGATCAGCTAAAGGGGTTGAATAATTCTGAGTAGGGCAGTTTGGACAAGGTTATGATTCAAAGTAAGCTCGCAGGTAAAAAGTCATCACTCACAAGAAAACACAGTTACTGACATCGATCAGGGGGAATCGACGTCGAACAAGTAGGTACCGACGTCGGTCATGTGCAAATTGAAGAAGTCAGTGGTGTTGGGCAGGTGGATACCGATGTCGGTCAAGGAACTAACGTCGGTGACCAAGACACTGACATCAGTCAGGGAACTGGCATCGGCGATTAGGTGGAATCGACATCGATCAGGTGCAGACCAGGGTCAGCCAGAGAATGGATTTTGGGCAGACAGCAAGCTGTCAAGGAGTTTCAAATGCCCATGTGGAGGACTAAATGTGTAAGTAAGCCTCAAATTCATTATTTTCCTTCTTTATACTACTTGAACATGTTGCTCACTGATGGTCAAGAACCAGGAAGTTTTGAAGAGGCAATGCAGGTAGAATCTAGGAAACAGTGGGAACATGGCATGAATTCCTTTGGAAAGAACCAAATGGGAGATTTGGTAGAGTTGCTAGCCAGGATGAAAGCACTGAAAGATGAATGGATTCCTAGGTTAAAGAAAGGAGAGAATGGACACGTGAGATGGAAGGCCAGGGTATATGGTCTTAAGCAAGCTACAAGACAGTGGTATAGGTTTGACAGGTGTATGATAAAGCATGGATTTAGTCAATGTCAATGTAACCATTGTGTTAATCTTACCAAGTTGGATAATGGTCGCGACATTATCCTGTTACTGTATGTGGATGGTATGCTTGTTGCAGGTTCATACATATAGGGATTTGTTGAGCTAAAGGTAAGGTTAGTTCAGTGGTGTGCCATGAAGGATTTGGGAGCAACAAAATTCTTTGGCATGAGTATTCCTAGAGATAGGGAAGATCATAGGTTGATGTTGTCTCAGGATGATTGTGTGAATAAGGTAGTGGTGAGGTTCAAGATGCAGGATGCAGAACCGGCTAGCACACCTATGGATGGACAGTTCACAGAATAGGGTCCCCAATCACATGATGAGGTTGAGTACATATGTACTAGACCTGATATTACCCAAGTAGTGGGAGTTGTCAGTGAGTTTGTGGCCAATCCGGTAAAGAAGCACTGAAAAGTAGTTCAGTGGATTCTCAAGTATCTGAGAGGGACAAGCAGCAAGTTAACATGTTATGCAGGGTCAGGGACTTCTCTACATGCGTATGTAGATTTGGATATGGCAAGTTACTTGGATGACATGGATTGCACCACAGGATGTGTGGTGGTTGGTCTTCAAGATTAAACTTGAATAGGGATACAAGCTAGGAAACAAATTAGATGATGTACAGGTATAGGTACAGGTGCAGCTGTTTATCTCCAAGTGGGAGATTGTTAGGTTGTGGAGCTAAAAACTTCACTGATGCAAATTGGAGGAGGTTGCTAAGTTGCAAAGCAACTGACGTTGGTCTGATTAACTGACGTCAGTCATATCTAATGTGTAGAGCAACTAACATTGGTCAGGGATCGGCTGACATCGGTCATCTCCAGACAGACAGGGACTAACGTTGGTCACCTGTGCATTCCAGAACTATTAGTTACATGAACAGTTAGTTTGTTGAATGGCTAGTTTGCATGTAAAGGCTAATTTTAGTCTTGAGCTATGTTTCTAATTATTGTAATTGGAAAGTCTAATTATTGTTTGCATGGGATCTATTTAAGAGACTCATGGGTTGTATTGTAAATAGAGGGATCAAAGTAGAGATCCCCAAGGTGCTAGATAGACAGAGCAAGGTTGGCTCCTCATAGTGCCACAGTGCCAAGTGTGTATGATCAGGTAGATCTGTGAGAGAGCAAGATTTGTTAGAAGATCCACAGGGGTGCTGGTTTGGGAGAATCATAAGGACTTGGTGAGGCAAGGACAAGGGTTCTTTCGGGTGTGTAAGATCTAGGTCGGCAGGTGTGCAAGGCTAGGTTGATTTGCGGTATAGCAAGATCAGGTGAGATCTACATGATAAGTAAGGTCGGTTGATCTGTAGGTGTGTGTGTGTGCAAGGTCAAAGGAGATCTGTTGGCGGCAAGGTCAAAGGAAATCAGCAACACAACAGGTAGCAAGATCAGGTGAGATCTACTTGGAGTACGTAGTGTACTCAGACTTGGAGTATGTGAGTGTACTCGGTGGTACTGGCAGTATTGATACTGACTAGTTGAAACACCAACTCGGTTATTGAGTTGATTGTGTTTGTAATTGAGAGAGAGTGAACTCTTGAGGGAGAATATCTGTATGCCCTAGAGATGTGGGAAGCCCTAGAGGTGTGGGAAGAAGAGTGTGGCACTTATTCATTGTATTTCTTTTTGGAAGAGTATTAATACAAGATTGTATTGTCTCTCATATTCTGTGCTATTTCTGATTTCTAGTTACTTATTACTTCTGTTTTAAATTCCGTGTTTAGTTGCTTATACAAAGGTAATCAATTGTGCTCCTAGATCGTAACAGAAATGACCTATAGAAGCATGGTGATGATGACTTATAATCTTAAAGGTGTGAAATGAAGTGTTATATAATGTGATAGGGTGAATAAATATATTTTAACATGATCAAGAGGCAAATAATCCTTTATATGAGTTCAAAGGTTAAGTTTGAAGCTTAGCTCGTGCATGAAGAGACCTAGTGAGAAGACATAAGCTTAATACCTTAGTGAGATGAGCTCTATGAGACTTGTGTGAATAAGCTTGGTAGTGTGAGATAATTTTATGATGTTTTATTACATGGGTATTAAGTTTTGATAATAGTATAATAGGTTTTAGGTTGTGTTCATAGTCCAGATAGGACTGGTAGTTTAAGGCATTATGTGCATAGAGACCTAGTGTGGCCTAATGAGGGGTCAAGTTCACTTCCCAAGGTGTCATATATCTTGAGATAATTTAAATATGTGTTATGTATTTTTTTAATCATGTTTACCAAGTTTAAAGTTATATCTTATAGGAGAAAGCAAGAAATTCGGTGGTAAGGTTGACTATGTGCATAGAATGGGGTGTTGCAAACCCGAGAATAAGTTTCTCATGCTCACTGGCATGTGCAACATTTTCATGATATCATAATAACTTAATATAATTTTTGTAAGTTAATTATCTTGAATTTCATATCATTGGTATTGGATTTGAAGAGCAATCCTTTATGAATGATTGCTAAGAAGGTAAGGTAGTCAAAACCCTGCTAAAACCCTAACAAAGACCCGATGATGAAGATTTGGTTTGTGAGTTACTAGAATAACTTTTTAATGAAAATATGATTTTTTTAGATTGTAAATGACTCTCCCAGGTATCCCCAGGTGGTTTTGGTTTTTCATGATAGTGAGGGGAAGCTATAAAAAACTCCTTTCTATGAGATTTGCTATTGCAAGAAGGGTTGACCAAGTGAAAGCATGAAAATGTTTATATATTTAAGATTAGGAATTTTATTTTTTGTCCACGGTGTTATTTGGACAATTTATATCCTCTTTTTCAATCATTTTGGTCAATCAGGTTGTCCTATCACTAAACTAGCAAAGAGTGAAAATAGTGAGAAAAATTAGGCAAAGTAAGAAAGAGATTAGGGAATGGTTGCAGAGGATTAGGGAAGGATAAATTGATTGAATTTTTTTTTAAGACATATGCCTCATTTTAATGTTTATTATATGATTTTTAATTCATTACAAATGGTTAAAACAATGATCTCAAAGTGACCTATCAGTAAGAGTGAGGTTCAGTGTTTTGTCTATATGTTCTACATTTGTCTTTTGACCTCTATATATGTGTGATTGGATATGTTCTAAGAATATTTAAGGATAATATAAATTCATTATATGTTCATTTAAGTGTTCCTATAGGTGTCATAATTCATGTTCACCATGATTGTGTCTTAAAATAGTTTGATTATCCCAGGTAAGCATAATGAAGTAAAGTGTTTTAGACTCCATAACATAAGCTAATATATCCTTTGTATATGTTGTGTATTAAGACCTAAATTATATATTAATGATCTATATAAGGTGGAGATACAGGTTAATAATTTGTAATAAGGAAGCCAAAATGGCTTATCAGACTATGTAAAGTCCTTTAGAGAGTGGCTTAAGAGATTGGTCCATAACACCAATGATTATCAATAGAGTTTGAGATATAACTATTGTAGGATGATATAGAAACCACAGAGAAACTATTAATTTACATGATATTTCATTAAAGTTTCCTTTCAAGTGTTAATGACAAAGTTCTTCATGATTGTGTTTTTGGAGCACTCAGGCAGTTTGGGTAGTCATCTTACAGAGATGAGTTAGAGGTTGTTTGGATAGTGTTAAAGAATCCAAATAATTTGAATATGTTGAGTAGGTATCAAAGGTTCATAATAATTATTTATATTCTTGTTTTTTCCTTGTTCAAGTGTGAAAATTCAAAAACATTTGATTGTATTTTTCAGCCTATATGTAGTTTTGAGTAGTCATGTTACAAGAGTGTTCTTGAGGCCTTTTGGCATGAGTGATGATGACAAAATAACTTGGTGATGACCATGATATCATGGAGGCTATGTTAAATTTTTTTTTTTTTTGGGTTATGTGTCAAATTTTAATTATTGACTCATATTTAGTTGACAAGTTTTTTGGCAGTGAGAAGGCTTAAAAGGTGAGTAGGCCTAATTGGTGGGTCCAAGCAGTGAAATGGGCCAAATGGAGTTGGGAACCCAATTTGAACTTATCAAGGGTTTATTGGATGAATTTATGAAGTGTTTCATCCTTTTTTTAATACAATAAGTTCTCCTAAGGGTCAAAGTGGTAACGTATGGATAAGACAGACCAATTGTATTAGGTCTCCATTAGGTCTAATGGTGGATTGGGTCCTTATGGATTATGACCAACTTATGTAATGTTTGTTTAACATTTGAAACATGTGTTGTGATCTATTCCAAATGTATTTCATTTATTTAAAATTTCATTTCTAACCAAGATGGGTGAGATCAAGGGTTAAGTACTTAAGAAGGCCTAATAGGCCTAAATTGACTAGTTGAGATATTGAACACATGTGTGAATTAGATAGGTGTTTGGAAACCAAGTGAAGGTGTTAAAAACCATTAGATAGGTCTTGTGAATATATCATAAATATTTAATTTTGACTTTATAGGTTTTTAACAAGATCATTTCATCTAATACTTCCAAGGAAAGGGCTAGTTGATCAAGAAAGCTTAAGAGGTTGTTTAAGTGAGATTGAAAGGTAAGGAGTGCAAAATAAGGTTGTCATATATATTTGAGTTATAAAAAGGTATTATAATGTGATTATAGATTATAGGTGACTTATTTTTTGCTAATTTTCCTATGGGGTTGTATCCTCCTTGCAAGATAGAGTTTACAGAAGATTAGTTGAGTGGGTGCTTAACTACGTAGGGGTTGGAGCTCCTTGTGAAGTTGGTGCTTCACTAAACTTTGGATCTTGAAATTATAGGATTGTATTCCATGTGCATGGTTATGTGGTTTTTATCCCCCATGAGGGTTTCCTACATATCTATGGTGTTCATGTGTTATGTTCCTACTTCATGCTTATGTGATTGATTCTCTATGCTTTGTTATATCTCTATGTTATTTTGAATGGGTAATGAGTGATGTATGGAATTGAATGAATTGTTTCCACACTAATTTACCCCCCCCCCCCCGCTCAATGTTTGTGCTTTCAACATAGTGATGATTATATTAATGAACATGAACATGATAATAATGAAACATTATTCATGGATATAGAAATAGATAATAGGTGTTATTAAAAAGGGAAAGGCCTTATGAATGATGAAGAATCATATGAAGAAGAGGTTGAAGTGAATCTTGAGGCAGAATTGGTGGGTGATCTAGAGGAGTTGAAGTTCTAAAAAATTAAGAATCACAAACTAAGATCATTAGTTAAGGATTATGAAGATCAAATTTGTTTGTTTGAAGAGAGATTGAGTAACAAATCCAAGGAATATGATGAGATCATCAATTAGATTGAAGCACAGATGGAGATAGTCACTGCTAACTTAAAAGCTAAAGAGGAAGAATACACTAGGCATGAAACTAAAATGGAATCCTTCAAATCTAAGTTGGATCAAGCTTCTAGAAAGTTGAATACCTTTATGAAGTTTGAAAAGAGTATCGATGCTCTAGATAACATCTTGAGTAGTCAGAAGTCTGCAAGTGATAAGACAGGCATTGGTTTCAAAGAAGACTAAAAGGAGGTAGACCAAGTCAAGGAGAAGGCTAATGATGACAAGAAGGTCAAAATAAAGAGACCAATAAGACAACCTAATACTATGGGTTATGTTAATTCATTCAATGGCTACTATTTTTCATGCAATCACTTTGGTCATAGAGCAAGAGAGTGTAAAAGACCCTTTAAAAATGAATATGCATGAGATTATGGAAGGAATCATCACTCAAGATATATGAATGAAGTTATTTACTATAGTTGTCATAATGTGGGACGCATTTCAAGATTTTATCCTAATAGAGTTAGAAGTCCATCAAATCAAAACAAGAGGTTTGAAATCCATAGAGCACAAGAGAGAAGGCAAATGAATATATGGAAACCAAAGATAGTAAAGGTGAGTCATGATCAGTCTACAAGCCCAAGGGGACTATTTTCTATGATAGAGAATACTTCAAATGTGAAATCAAGTTAGGAATGTTTGTTATCATCTCATATTATTAGTCAAATGTTTGATAAGAAGCTCAATCCTAAGGTACCAATCAAGCCTAAAAGGATCCTAAAGGAGATTCAGCCTTGTAAGAGCATGGAGGTCTGGGAATCTCTTGAGTTTGTGTTATTTTAATACCCTATATAAATGGGTGACTCCATTAGGCCTCAAGGAGACACTCTTTAATTATAAAAATCATGGTGGATACTTGGTTTGAGGGGGATCTATTCAGGTTGTTCATAATCTCCAAGTGTCATTGTTGACAAGCATAAAAGAGGTAAGCAAAGTTATTCTATGTTTCTAGCGGTTGATAGTTGAGCATGACTTGTGTTGTAGATGGTTTAAGAATTCTGTTGATTCATTTGGTGAGCTAAAGTTGTGAGGAAAAAGGGGTAAATTGGTATCTCTAAGTTTTTTTTAAGTTTCTAAGAGTAGTTTCCAAAAAGGGAGAATGACTGGTTCCAAAATTTGTAGTGTGTATGACCCTTTATCATTTATGTCAAATGGGGAGAAAGAACATAATAGGGAAGATGAGAATAATCAAGTTTTAATATGTTTACCATCAATGATAAAGGGGGATTTTGTTAAAAAGTGTTGTCATTGATGTCAAGGTTGATGTCATTGATGTCAAGGTGCATCTAGTGAAGATGCATAGTGAGTGGTCTTTGAGGTATGAGCTTGTATGCTTGATGTGACAAGGAAGCTATATGATAAGAAAGAATTTGAAGGCAAGATATAATTTGAATTAAAGAGAGAATTTGAAGTCAACATAATGTCTCTTATGTTGGTTGATGTCAAGGTTGATGTCATGGTTCAGGTTAGCTTGAACTTAATAGTGTTGTCACAAAGAGGTATGATGGTCAAAGTGAGTATTAAAGCATGGTTATGAGGCCTAGGTCTGCATGAGGACATGAGAGAATTTTGATCAAAAATATATTTTTTTAATGGTGTGAAAGTGTTTTTTAAAGAGTTTTCTTGTTTGATATCATTGAGGTAAGAATGTTTGAGTATTAGTTCTTGAGTATAAGGTATCTTGAGAAGCCTAGTCTAGACCCTGTGAGAAGGTGTGCATAGTGAATTTTGGTGAATTAAGTAAGAAAAATATTATGATAGGTTTTTTGGAATTATTTGATCATTTAATTAAAGTATAGATACTTTCATAAGTGTTTCAAAGTCAATTGTCAAGTTTCAAATGCTCGAGAAGCCTAGACATGGCACTAGTTATGGCATGTAAATTCCTTGTAAGAAGGTATGAGTATGGTGACTTGGTAATATGAATGTACAAAGTCATTATAAGTTTTATGGGGTTGATTGATCATGTGATTAAGGTTTAAAATCATCCATGAGAGTTTTAGGGTCAGCCTATAGGGGTAGGACTTTCAGATCAAGTCTACACCTAGACCACCCCTAAATCCCGCTTGGCCTAATGAGTCATGAAGATAAATTTACAAGACAATTTTTCATATGTAATCATGTAAAAAGGTATGACATGTTGTTTCAATAATGTTCACAAATTTTGAGGTCATGGTTTGTAAGAAAAGTTATGAAAAGTGGTTTTGAGGTCTCTCGAGTACACAGAATAAAGGCAAGCAAACTCAAGGACTTTCAGGCATTCATTGGCACATATAATCTATACATGGTAACTTGAGATGTTAATAATATATGGGTAAGGGTCTTAGATAATAACTACATGTATTGGTTTTGTATTTAAGGGACAATCCTTTATGAATAATTATTAACACCAACACCTATGTTAAACCTCTCAAAAACCCTAACAAGGACCTGATATTATTAAAAACAACCCAAAATGGTCTAAAATTACTATAAAAACTATTTACTCATTTATTCAATTCTCCCAAATACCTCCAATTTGTGGTGGTTAGTCAAATGAGATAAAAATACACAGATATAGGCCTGTTTATGAAGGATTTATTGTAGCAGTCAAAATTTGCATTAGTTAAAGTATAAAAGTGGATGGAGGATGAAGCTTGAGACTCATTTTTCATGTCCATGGATGTTTATATATAGGTTATATCCCTTAATTATGCTAAACTAGTGATCCAAGTGAGGTAGTCACTAACAAGCCAAATGGTGCAAATAGTGAGAAACCCAGGCAGTAGTGAGAAGATGAATAGGAATGAGTTATCATGATAGATGAAACCAAGTGCATGGATATGTTTTTTAAGACTTGTGAGACATGTTCATATTTGTTATAAGTTATGTAGTTCAGTGATTATAGTGAAATATTTGCTCACAAGTTGACCTATCTGGTGCAGATGTGATAGTGAGATATAAGGTCATGAGATTGATCTACAAGACCAATATTTTCAATTTGACCATGTTATATTTATATTTGATAATTTTATAATGGTCTTATAATATCATATAAATGCATCATAATTCATTTAATATGTCTATACAAGTTTTTGAGGTGTAGGTCACCATGACTGGTCTTTGAAGAGAATTGGCAATTCTAAGTGATTGAGTTGCAGAGGTGTTTTTGAAGATCTATGCCTTGAGTTGAAGTATATAATTCATATAGTGTTGTTTTTTAAAAATTTTAAGTCTTTTAAATTCTTTTTATAACCTTTAATAGTTAGTGAAAGTGGTTAAAATAATGAAACCAAAATTGCTTAACTAGTTCTGGTTTGACTGTGTGTAGTAAGGTCAAAAGATTGGTCTGCAAGACCTTTATTTGACATTAGAAATTGTGATTTTTTTATTTTATAGTGGTATATATATGTAAAAGGATATTTTTAAAGTGTAAATTGTCATGGGAAGTGTTATATAAGTTGTTGAAGATCAATTTATTCATGACTAGTTTTTGGAGTGTTCTAGCAGTTCTAAGTGGGCTATTTGCAGAGAAGTGTTTGAGTCCTTTTGCCATGAATTATGGAGTATAAATAACATGGTGATGTTTTTAAGGTCATGAATTTTTTTTCAATATTATTTATCTTCATGGTTGTGTGACTAATTTTTTTACATGCTTTAGTTTTGTTTGACAGACCTTTTTGTGTGTTTGAAGGCCTATTATGAACAGTACAAATGGTGTGCTTCAAGTGGTGGTTGGAGATAAAAAGTGTCACGGACATAATATGAAATTAGTGTGGGTATATTTGAGTGGTATATTAATTTTTCCTACTATGTGTGTAGTTTAAAATTGTTCCAAGGAGATCAAAGAGTAACATGTACTAATGAAGGCCTAATTGAATTAGGTCTCCTTAAGCCTTAAAGAAGGATTTGGTCTATTTGAGCTATGGATGACCTGATATAATGATTGATTAATTTTTTTGGCATGTACTAAGGATTATTATTTTTTAAATATAAGTGTTCAAGTGTGTATGGCCAACCAACAGGTGTATGATCAAGAGCCTAGTATAAGAACAAGGCCTAATAGGCCTATTTGATTTGATTAGAGAACTTGAGAGTGCAAGTGAAGGAAATAGCACATTGGTAAGTATAAGGAGGTATTATAGACCATATGAAGAGTTTATAAATACTATGATGAATATTTTACATAGTTTTTATTTATCATGATCAAGGTCATATGACCTAATCAATCTTTAAGAGACCTAGTTGAGCGAAGAGGCCTAGAAGGCAGTTTGAGAGGGATAAGAGTGTGAAGAGATAAATATGTGGTAATCATATGTTATTTGATAAAAATAGTGTTTTAAAGGTGATAAAATCAGTCATGTGGTTTATTTGGTGATAATTCATCTTGGGGGTTTGTGCCTCTTTATAATTTGGTACTTGTTAAATCCTAACTAGTTTGGTGCTTAGCTAGTTGGGGTTGGTGCTCCATGTGGAGTTGGTGCTTTACAAAATTGTGATATTTTGACTTATAGGATTGTAGTCCATTTGTAATTATTAGTGGGTTTTCTTTCCTTTGAGGGTTTACCACATATATGATGTGTTTTTATGTTTCATGCTTATATGGATAAGTGTTTATGCTTGCTAGATCTATATGTTTGCTTGAATGATTCATGATTATTTTAGTGAACTTAAAGGAAAGGTTTTGAAGACTGATTCAACCCCTCCCCCCCTCAGTCATTGTGCTTCCAATATGAGGTATGTGTTCAATCTGAATGTGAGCAATCTGTTATTTGAGAATGTCCACCATGGCTTTATATGGTACCAACTTATCATCTTTAGTCTAGAACTGGTTGGTAACCTGATTAATAATAATTTGGGAATCTCCATGAGCTAGTAAACATTGATTATTCAATTTTAATGCTAGATGAATCCCTACAATGAGTGATTCATATTCAACCATGTTATTGGTACAAGAAAATTTGATATGAAATAATTTGGGAATGAGATCCCCCTATGGTGTAATGAATAATAATCCTACTCCTGATCCATGAGATGTGAATGACCTATCAAAATATAGATTCCATTGCTATTCCTCAAGAGGTGTTTCTAAAAGATTTATTATGTACTCATTTTGGAATGTAAAAGTGAGTGGTTGAGTATCTAAAATGGGAGCTTCAGCAAGCTAATCTATAATTACTTGTCCCTTAATGGCATTCTAATTGACATACTCAATCTTAAACTCACTTAGAAGTATGATCCATTTAGCCATGCATCCTTGTAAAGCTATTTTTGATAGTAGATATTTGATAAAATCTAATTTGACAATGACTATGGTCTTATTTTTTAGCATGTAATGATGTAGATTCTAGGCTGCAAAGACCATAACTAAATAAGCTTTTTCAATTGGCATATAGTTGTGTTCATACGCCACCAATGTAATACTTAGATAGTACAATGTATGTTATTTTCCATGTTCATCATGTTGAGCTAAAAGTGCCCCTAGGGCATTTTTAGTGGCAGATAGGTAAAGTAGGAACAACTTCCTTAGCATTGGTGGTAATAAAAGAGGTAGATTGGCTAAGTATTCCTTCAAGTGCTCAAATGTTTTCAAACATTAAGCATCCCAAAGAAATATAACACCTTTCTTCAATAAATGAGTGAAATGATGGCATTTATTGGCCAACTATGAAATGAAGCATCTAATAGAGTGCATTTTACCTTAGAAACTATGGATTTACTTCAAAGTGGAAGGTTGTGACATCTTGGTAATGGCTTAAACCTTGGAAGGATCAATTTAAATGCCTTAGTGAGAGACAATAAATCCTAACGGTTTGCATGAATTAACACTGAAGATGCACTTCTTGGATTAAGTTGAACTTTGTACTCACAAAGCCTTTCAAATATCTTTCATAGTATGGTTTGATGATCTGCATGTGTCTTAGATTAATCTAGTGTGTCATTGACATGGTCTTAGATAATATTATGCAGCATATAATGGAATATAATGGTCATATCCCTTTGGTATGTTTCTCTAACATTCTTAAGGTTGAACAACATGACATGATAGCAAAACAATCCCCAAAGAGTGGTGAACATTGTTTTGTGTTGGTTCTCTGGTGAGATCTTGATCTGGTTATATCCTAAAAATCTATAAATGAGGGAAAGAATTTCATACCCCATTGTGGATTCAACTATCATGTCAATATTTGGTAGAGGAAATTCATACTTTGGGTAGGCCTTATTTACATCTCTAAAATTAGTGTAGATTTTGATCCCTTCTAGATTTTTACTTTTGGGACAATGTTGGATATCCACTCTAAATAGTAGATTGATCTAATGCATCTTGTTTCTAAGAGTTTTTCCAACTCTTTTTTACTAACATAGAAATACAAGAATGCATTTTATGTATTTTTTGCTTAATGGGTTTGGCATCAGAATGTATAATAATATGGTGTACAACCAAGGCAAGGTCTAAATCCAACATGTCTAAATAGGCACATGCAAATATGTCAAGAAACTCCCTCAAAAGGATTATAAAAACTTCATGTTCCTCCTCGATGAGGGACATGCCTAATTTAATCCACTTCGTGTCCTCTAGAGTCCCAATGTTGAATTATGTAGTATCCTCTACTAGGAGAGTTGAGCCATCTTCTATAATAGTTTTTGATCCGAAGTTCATTCTAGAAAAAGTTTCCAAATCATGATGAAACCAATTTCACAGCATAGAGCTTGTCGAGAGCTTTTTGACACTTTTCATGATTCAAAAAATGGAGTCTGGATGCTCAAGATATAGCCAGTTGAAGAAATCTTGTGACAGGGGTGTCGAAAGTGACGTGGCACTGTGGAAATATACCAAGTGGACCAATAGCCATTTGACACGTGGAAAAATAATTAGGTGCCAAAAAAAATTGGTTTGGTGTTTTTTATTCACATGTTATTTGAAATTTTCAAACGTTTAAAGGTGCCAAAGGCCAAACTGCCACATCACTCGCCAAACATGCATTAACCAAGTCAAAAGTGCCAAAAAAGGAGGGAAAAACTTTCAAATCTCTTCTCAAGTGCCTAGAAAGGTGGGAGGCAGTTTTGAAGCTTTGACCTACCACCTAAAAGGTTAATGCCTTGACCACTTCAGTGACAGAGGTCGAAGTGTTATAAAAGGGACTAATTTCTACTTGAATAAACACAGGAAGCCGACTATGTATTGGAGAATATAGACCCACTTATAGTATTTGGTCATTTTGGAGCCCTTAGAGACCGAATCATAGCTCAAAGTAAACTACAAAGTTGTTTATAATTTTGATACGCTCTGTTTAGTATATTCATTTTCCCATTTTGAAGAATTGGTGATGCCATTTTGAGATATATAAGTTGCCAATTTTGATTTTAGAGAAGCCTCTACGTGTGATTCAGGAAGGTGAAGGATGTGTTGAGTCAGCCAAGGTCTTTCGAAGGTCTGATCACTATTTTTATAGAGAGATATGATCTTTTGTTGATTTTTAAGTATTATTTTGGCTTGCAAATTTAGCAACAATTAATGGATCGGTTCGATACGAACCCGGGGACGTAAGAATTCTGAACCCCGTAAACAATTTTTGTGTTTTGATCTTTGGATTCATTTTTGCATTTCATTTTTAGTTATTATTCAGATTATAAATTCAAATTTTTAATCAGAATGCAAAATTTAATGAATTGATCATTTACGATAAATTGGATAAAATCGAGAATTTGAAAAATCTAACGGTTTCAATGGATATGATGTGATCTATTAATTCACCTTTATTTCAGTTTTGAAACTTGATTTGGATCATATTTTAATCAGATTTAATCATTCCAACATCTTATAAGTTGAGAAATTTAGAATCCATACTTTCAAAATTTCACTTAGAGTTTATCAGTGGAGTTTACGGTCAAGTTGGTATCAGAGCAGTTAGAATGCAGGGATTGCTTCTAGTTGTGTATTAACAATTGCTTCCAAAATAGTTGGATTATTGGTTTGCAGATTGACTATTATTGCAGTGTGTAGTGTGAAATCAGTTGTTTGCAGGAAACCATGGGCAAGTTGTCACAGATTGAGGTCATCAAAGATGAAAATGCAATCTTGAGATGCCAGAAATGTGCACTTGAACTGCAAGTGGCAAAATTAAAATCAAAGCTTGAATCCAAGGATGAGCTCTTGATTAGATTGCAATGTGGTGAGTGTGAAAAGGTAAAGCCTTCAACTTCATATGCAGAGACTATGACTGAGTACAGTGTAAGTTTTTCTCCACAGAAATATTCATCTTCTTCTACCATATCAGATTCAGATTCTAGTAATATTATTTTTGGTGATTTTGAAAGATACACTAAGGGCATAAGATCTAAATTATTGTTTAAAATGGGTTATAATGAAGGACTTGGTAGAGATAGCCAAGGTATATCTAACCCAATTTAGGTTGAGCATAGACCTCTTCGTGTAGGTTTGGGTTATACTAGTGTGCAGGTGGATGATGGAGAAGTTTCTTCCATGGCTCAAGGAAGACAAGCTTCCAATAGCGAAGGTTCTAGGCCACTAGTTCAAAGGTGTAAGGTAAAAGAGGTATTGAGATTCCACCTCTTGATTCTTACACTAAATATTTTGATCCACTTGATACTTTTAAGAAGTTTGGATATAATGTACAGAAGATAATGCAATCATTTCCATGCACTTTTTGTGGCATGAATAACCATAGTGCTAAGACTTGTTGGAAACGAAATGCTTTGTTGAAGCAGATTGCATGTTTTAAAGACCATTCTTATGTTAATTTGGGAATTGGCAGAAGGGGACCCTCACCTAAGAAGGAAGTTTGTACTCATTGTAAATTGAGTGGATTTAGGATTGATAGATGTTTTAAGCTTCATTCATCTTCACATTCAAATAATGTTAAAACTAAGATGATTTACAAACCTCTCACTAAGGTAAATGAAGTTAATTCAATCCATAATGTAGTTGAAAATACAACCCAGGATAAGGTAAAACCTACAAGTGAAAATCCATTTAATAGGTTAAGTCAACAATATGCAATTGATAATGAATCCACAGAGACAATCAATTTCACTAGGAAGAAAGAATTGGTTAGGTGGATTATCACTACATTCTTTTTACAAAGCATGGTTAAGAATTCACCTAAGGGAATGAACAAGCTTTGATAGATGTAGAATAGATTTGGTGGGAACACTTCAAGATAGGTTTATCATATGAAAATTTTCAATTCTCACTTTTTGATAACTCTAAGTTTTTGATCTCTAGAATATACTGTATGGGTAGTCTAATAATGGATAAGACATTAACTCATTTAAAATAGTTGGGGATATAGCAGAGTGATGTTGTGAGTTATTTCCTTATAGCATTTGATAGTTAGACTGCTATTTTGAATGTATCTATTTTGGCATAGTGATGTTTATATGCATTTTTTAAGACCCTTTGGGCATGTTTAGATGTTAGGCAGCATACACTTTTGGTTGTTTGCATTTTCTTAGCATATAAGTCCCATACTAGGGCATTGTATTGAAACATGTCCACATCATTTATTGTATGTTTTCAGTATTATAAACTTGTCTTGCAATTACATTGGGAGTTGTTTCAATTTTTGGCAATTCACTGCTTTACAGGATGTGACATTTGGGCAGGCAGTTTGATATGTTGTAATCACTTTGGCAATTGCAGATTCACTTACTCATGCCTTTGGATTAGGCATTTTTATAGTTTGATTGTGAATCATTTTAATGCAATTGTTTATATCTCTTGCTATGATTGGGTTCTATTTTCATGGATGCAGTAGACCAGTTATAAGATTTTAGGTGATAGTCAACTTTTGGAGACCAAAAGCCTCTTTTGTAGGGAGGTGTGATCTAGAGTTCATTATGGAAAAGGTTTCCAAATCATGATGAAACCAATTTCACAGCATATATCTCATCGAGAGCTTTCTGACACTTTTCACGGTTTGAAAAATGGAGTCCGGATGCTCAAGATATAGCCAGTTCAAGAAATCTTGCGACAGGGGTGTCAAAAGTGACGTGGCACTGTGGAAATATGCCAAGTGGACCAATAGCCATTTGACACGTGGAAAAATAATTAGGTGCAAAAAAAAATTGGTTTGGTGTTTTTTATTCACATGTTATTTGAAATTTTCAAACGTTTAAAGGCGCCAAAGGCCAAATTGCCACGTCACCCACCAAACATGCATTAACCAAGTCAAAGGCACCAAAAAAGGAGGGAAAAACTTTCAAATCTCTTCCCAAGTGCCTAGAAAGGTGGGAGGCAATTTTGAACCTTTGACCTACTACCTAAAAGGTTAATGCCTTGACCACTTCAGCCACAGAGGTTGAATTTTTATAAAGGGGACTAATTTCTACTTGATTAGACACAGGAAGCTGACTGTGTATTGGAGAGTATAGACCCGCTTATAGTATTTGGTCATTTTGGATCCCTTAGAGGCTGAATCAAAGCTCAGAGTAAACTAAAAAGTTGTTTTGAATTTTGATACGCTCTGTGAAATATATTCATTTTCCCATTTTGGAGAATTTGTGATGCCAATTTGAGCTATATAAGTTGTTAATTTTGATTTTGGAGAAGCCTCTACATGTGATTCAGGAAGGTGAAGGACGTGTTAAGTCAGCCAAGGTCTTTCAAAGGTCTGATCACTATTTTTATAGATAAATATGATCTTTTGTTATTTTTTAAGTATTATTTTGGCTTGCAAATTTAGCAACAATTAATGGATCGGTTCGATACAAACCCGAGGACGTAAGAATTCTGAACCCCGTAAACAATTTTTGTGTTTTGATCTTTGGATTCATTTTTACATTTCATTTTCAGTTATTATTCAGATTATAAATTCAAATTTTTAATCAGAATGCAAAGTTTAATGAATTGATCATTTACAGGAAATTGGATAAAATCGAGAATTTGAAAAATCTGACGATTTCAATGGATATTTGATGTGATCTATTAATTCACCTTTATTTCAGTTTTGAAACTTGATTTGGATCAAATTTTAATCAAATTTAATCATTCCAACATCTTACAAGTTGAAAAATTTAGAATCTGTACTTTTAAAATTTCACTTAGAGTTTATCAATGGAGTTTACGGATCAATTAGCAAGGATGTAAATTAGCTAGCAATGGCAAAGTTCTCTAGTCAGATTATTTTTTTAATTTCTCTCAAACAAGATGAATCTAAATCTCCTAATGGTGGCCAAGGCTGGTTTCGGAAGATTCATTCAAAAAAGGGTGAAAATCTATGTCTAATGAAACCTAAAATAAGTTTTCACCAAGAGACTGGCCTTTTTATTTACTCTTACCCTAGTCCAAAAGTACCTCAAAGAGGTTTTCACTTTGAGACCTCAATGTTTTGTTTATTTGTTTTTGGCTAAGGGTGTTCACCTACTCTCTAAAATAGGCAATGAGATCCAATTTGATAGAGAACCCTTATTTATGGTCTCCTAAAGGTCTCAAGCCTGGAAAATCACAAAAGGACTCATCATTCTCAAACTCATCTAAAGGTATTGTGGCTTCTTGTTGGTCTTAATCTATGAGTTGAGGGTGATAAAGGGTATGCAGAGAATGTCTAGTTACTACAATGATGGCACAAATGGTATATGGGTCAAATAAGTTGGTACTAGCTAGGTCTTCATACATATTATGATCGGACTCTACTTCGTTATTGGCATTATTGTCACTAGGTGTAAGAACATGAATAAGATATGTGGGCTCACCTCGAAGAGGTTTAAATCTAAGACCATGAGTTCCTATGTATTTAATCATAAAAATGGGCTCGATATTACCCTACTAATTTGCCCCCAAGCCTATACCTTCATAATCTTGGTTATCCATAATCCTGTTAGGGATGGGATACTTTGTACTTTGGTAGAAATTAACCAATTTATCATTCTATAAATAGGAATCATTGTTGGCAAGCATGTCTTATTTTGGCTAATGGCTAGTGTAAAAATAATGGGTATTGGGATATGAAGCTTTCTTTTTACCTTTTATCACCATTCCATGCAAATTGGCTTAGCTTTGGGTCTTCCATAAGACTTGGGATTCTGCAGAAGCTTATCTATATGGAAGGTGTCATGGGTAAAATACTCTCTTGGACCATTATCTGAAATGGTAAAATGATTATAAATTTTAATAGGTGTATGTGAATTTAAGGCAAGGCTATTAGGGTCTGTGTAATTGGTCTTTGGCAATTCAGCAAGTATCTCTTTATCATTATCATCCTTGGGTACTAGGTCTAGACTAAAACGTTAATTGTAGCTTTCAAATTTATCCTTCAAATGCTTGTAGTGTTCATATGGCTATAAATATCCATGGATAGTTACCTCCATCCCAGAGTGATGAAACTTAATACACTAGTGCAAGGTTGAAGGTATTGCATGGATTTAATGTATCCAAGGTCTACCCAAAATAAAATTGTATGATAAATCCAGGTCTAGCACATGGAAAAGTGTGTGGGTCAAAGGCCCAATGATCACTAGCAAACTAATGGTTCCTTGTGATTCTAGTTCTTCATTATCATACACCTTGATAGTAATAGTGTCTACCTAAAGGTCATCTATTGTATATCCCAGATGCTTGATTATCTTTATAGACCCAATATTTAGACCCAGTCCATTGTCTATGATGACACATTTAAATTTTTGCCAAGTTATAAAAACTTCCATGTATAATGGGTTATTATGAAGAAGACTAAGGGATGACATGTTACTTTGGTCGAAGGTTAATTGTTGGCCTAGGGTTAGGCGTCCAACCAAAGCTTGAAATTTTTTTGGTATAATGTCATTGGGCACTTGGGATTAGCCTAAGATTTTAGTAAGGATATTGTAGACACCAAAATCGTGTCTACTCCTTGGTCGACTCTCCCCCTTGGTCCCCTTGGTCCACTTCTACACAATCTTAACCCACACACTTATTAATTTAAAATAATAACTTATTTTAAATTAATAACACCCCTCCATGACACCTCACCCTTGGACACACCCCACCTTGGATACCTCCCCTTGGATGCCTCCCATCACCCTATGACCAATTTATGACCTATTTCAACCCTCTCGTGCTTATTTAATCCACCTTCGACCATTTTCCAATGACAATCAGACCTGGCAGTTGGAAGAATGGGTAAAAGGCTAATTTTAGCCTCTTTTCCCATTCTTCAGCCACCGATGTCAGTCAGTAGTCGACCGACACCGGTGGTATCACCGACGTCGGTTTCTTTAAAACTAAATTCCTGCACCCGGGAAGGCTAATCAATCAACCCCCCAGGTGAACATGAATTCTCCTGCTCCAGGCTCCAAGCTCTCTCACTTCTCGACTTCTTGCAGGTATCAGCATCTGAACAGCACTCTCCAGGCTCAGAGGTTCTGCACCAGTCATTCCACACTGGATTGAATATTTTACGACATCTCCCAAACCAGCCACAACAGAAATAGCCTCCTGCACTTCTACCTCCCCACTCATAGCTAAGTATCCTTCTTCTATTTCATTTCAATTATTTAGACTATATCAGTAATCAGTTTTCTTTTTATTACTTCTAAATAATATTATCAACCAACCCGGCTATCAACTAGACCAGACCTGACCAAACTTCTTCCTGAGAGGCTGAAAAGCCTGTCTTCTATCTTGACCCATCTTGACAACCTATCCCCTGCCTTTGTTCCTTCTAAAGACCCTATCTATTGCCCTATAAAACCCTGCACAAACCATCAGATTCCCAGACTACCACAGACCATTCCATCAACCAGAGACCCGTCCAAAACCCATCCAAGGCCATTTCCCCGACTTACGTCGGCCTCCAGGCCCATTGCCCCTATCGACGTCGGTAGACTAACCGACGTCGGCGACTATGGAAGACCAACAACAAAATATAGGTACGCATTGTCTCTATTTATTATGCTTAGTCTTTCATTATTTATCTTTATCCGACATTCTTTTATCAACTAGTGGACTATCATCCCACAAGGAAGTCTTTGCACTTTTGGGACCGAGCTTTTGCTTGGCAGTCCACCTTACATCCATCTAACAATCTCCTTGTTTAAGTCTTTTTCTCTATAGGCGTCATCCTCCACAGCCAAAGAGGAGTCCCTACAACGTCTGGATAACGGTGCACAAACTTCATCTAGGTACATACAAACCCCTGACCATTTATCATAGTTGCTTACTTATTTTGAATGTGGAAAAGCAAAAACTTGTTAGAAACATTCTGGCACGCCCGGTGGGACACTAGGAGTTTTCCTTGGGTTCATAATTTTTCTTCTAAAGCAAAATTTTCATATAGGTGCATTAGGTCTCTTCTTGTATCCTTTTCCTCTATCTCTTTCAAAAGACACTATCAACAAAGTTAAAAAGAATCCTTCTTTTTCTTTCTTTCCTACATCTAGAGTAGTGAAATTCATACTCTTCAACCTTTTCTCCACTTGTCTGCATCCAAACACACATTTCAATTTGGGATTAAAATCTATTGCATTTCATTTATGCCTGAATGCATACTTAGCTCTCACATCTAGTAACTTAAAAATGCATTATGAATAAATCTTAGTGCACTTATGTTACACGACCAGACCACTATCACAAATCAAACATCTAAACATACCTGAGACAAGGCCCGACTGGGATTTCATCACCTAGCGGATACCTTACCCTTCCTGGTAATCCCACTTGGACTTCACTACCAAGGGGAGAGCCCACTCTATTCTCTGGCAGAGTATAAACTCTAGGGGAAGTATATATTGGCTAGGCGACCCAGCTTATCTCTGGACTTGTGAAGTGAGGGGAGCTTGCTCCTTAGCACCAGGCCACGTATGGAACCTAACACAGACTTTTGAGCACCGAAACTAACCCAAAACCAACCTTAGACTGCTTCTTCTAGGACCCGTTCTAAAAGCCAACTTCTCAAACACACTCTAAGGCATAAGCCAACATGATTCTAAAAGTTTATTCTTATGATTTAACGTTTAGGGTTTGTTTGTCTTCATCTTCTTTTTTGTTTTTATCTGGTTTTTTGAGCTAGTAAGGACATTTTCTTCTTTCTTCCAAAAACTTTCAAATTCTCTGAGTTTTTTGGAAAAACACAGTAATCGACATCAGTTTTTCGACCAACGTCAGCAACATTTATTCACTGACATCGGTTATCTGACCAACATCGGCAACATATTTAACCAACATCAATTTTTCCATCGACGTCGGTCACTGTCCAAAATTCTTCTTCTCAAATAGCAAGCTTAAAACCTGACTTTCTTGTTGTCCAACACCCATTCTAGTTTTTTGAGACTGAAAACATAGTTTCTGGAACCTGACCCTTTTTGCCTTGAACGGTTTTGAGATGTAGTCAAACCAAGACTCTTGTTGACCATGCAAGGCAACAACTGCTTCTGCCTTCACCCTCCATAACTAGTCCTCTAATGGAGTATCATTCAGAGACCGAACGAACTCCTACCCAACCAACCCTGACTCAGCCCCCTATTGTCCCTGAAGGGGACCAAGACTTCGAAAGGTTCCTTGACCTCAATGTCAAGGCCCTTCAGCATTATCTCATGAGAAGTCAAACATGAGACTCTTTAGGCAACCCAATTTATGGGATGCCAACCTCCTTGCTTGAGACGGAAATTGTATCAACCGCCTCTGTCATTCAACCCATAGACACCCAGGCTGTCACCTCAACTAATAACCAGACCATGACTAATCTTCTAAGTGTGGCTTCTCCTTCTATCTCTAGGCCCACTTCCATTGGGGTTTTGGCCCCCCATCAACCACAGACTATTCAACAAAACTTTACCCCTTTCCAAAATCTACTTGTCTCCATCCCGCCTACTCTCGCCCCCATCAACACCAGGGTGGCTACTCATCCTTTGGCTAATGTCACCACCATCCAACCACCGCTAGCGACATCAAGCCTAGTCGTGCCTTCTACCTTCACGACACAACCACCCTTGGCCTCCACTTCTATCCTTATGGCTAGTTATCAGTATGTTGCGCCTATACAAGCGCAACCAACTACGTCATACGCCCCTTCTAATCCCTTCCAAGCACCTTACAACCTAGGGTGTGCCCCACCTGCAAATCCATCAACTGATCTAATCAAAATGTTGATAGACAAAATGTCTAATCTTGAGACATCCATTTCCAGTTCAAGAAATGTTCTCTCTTATGACCAAATTTGTAATGAACCCATCCATCCTTCAGTCCCAATCTGACCATACCCTAGTCAGTGGGAACTTCCCAAGTTTACTCATCTCTAGATTAAGGAAGACCCACAGCAGCATCTATGAGCATTCAGACATGCTTGTTATCTTATAGTGCATGATGATGCATTGTTACTACGCATGTTTCCCATGTCACTTTCTGGTGTTGCCCTCGATTGGTACAGCTCTCTCACCAATCACTCTCTTTTCACATTCACCCAACTAGCTCAACTTTTCCTTGACACTTTTCTATCAACATCACCAAAAAGGTCTCAATCACGGACATATACTCTATCAGACAGTTTGACGATGAATCCATAGCCGATTTTGTTGCCCGTTGGGGAGGCTTAATCAACCAACTCTCCTTTTCTTTGCCTCAACCTGAGCTCATCGAGCTCTTTTCACAAGCATGTGTCAAACATATTTCCCCTACCTTGCGGGTCCAAACATTCTGCACCTTTGATGAAGCTTTCACCATGGCTAGGAAGCTTGAACTACGTGCCATCGAGGAAAACAAAGTTAAATTGTAGAGTAAAAACCCCAACACCAAGTCAAATGACCCTTCTTCTCAACCTTCTTCTTCCAACATCAAGTCCAAAGGATCAGCAAATGTCATGGTCCTTAGATCACCATCCTCTACAATAACTAACCAATCCGAACCATCCACATCTCAAAGCATCACAAAACAATTCCAACAACGGTATATACAGCATCAGTATACTCCTATAGGAGAATCATACACTTTCATTTTGGATAAACTCATCAAGCAGGGGGTCCTCAATCTCCCTCAAATCTGACCACCTCAATTCGACCCTTCGAAACCTACCCCTACATGGTATAGGGAAAATGACTTTTGCCATTATCACCGTGTCTAGGGCCATGACATAAACAATTGCAAAACCTTTAAAAACATTATCCAAGACATGATAGATAAAGGTGATCTTGTCTTGGATAACCCAAATGTGCCACCCAATCAAAACATTGACATCTTTATACAACCTTTTCCTAACCATCCCCCTAGCCAAAACAACGTGCAGACCATGACCGATGACTCCCAAGAGCGTAATATACGCACAGTCAACACGGTCTCACCTCTTATGCCTAACCAACCTCTCTCACAGGTTGAAGAGGTTAGCCCACCCATTGGTCCTTCACAAGTAGAAGAGCCTTCTTCTCCCATTTCTCCTCCACAAGTAGAAGAACCTTCTTCTCCTATTAGTTCTCCATCAACCTCTCCCATATTGGAGGATGCCTTGACGACTCCAACACCGACTGCCTTGCCTTCATCCTTCTTATCAACAATGGGGGATCATACTTTTCCCACGCCTCGACCACACAATGAAGCCATCACCATCCCTACGCTCTGCCCTCTCGAAGAGCCACAATCTCCAATCCCTTCTCTGCTGAGAGAGGAACTCGCTACCTCACCTACTTCGGTCGAAGAAGATTCAGTGAGGTTAGACTTGAACCTCGCCCCCCACAATAGTAGTCCTTACACTAAACCAAAGAAGGCTACTAAACCCCATCAAAGAACTTTTCTCCCACCATCATCATTGCCCTCCATTTTGGGCCCACACCCATCTACCTTAATAGGAGTGCTTCCTGCTCCGACACCCAACAAAAACAAATCACTTCCATTACTACCAACACCTAACAAAAACATACCTCCTTTAAAACATCCAACACCTCCTACCACAAAAGTTCCATCTACACGTGCGACCACACCGCCAAACAAAAAGATGGTACAAAACACTCCCTCAACAATGTCTAAATAGAATTTGTCAACTTTTACTGCAATAAAACGTGCAGACCCATTAGTAGGTTCTTATACCTTGCTATTACGCCAATTGTTACAATCCTCTAACATCACTCTTCTACCTATCAAACCATTTCAACCTCTCAGATCAAAACCGTCTTGGTTCGATGATACTAAAATTTGCCTATATCATCGCACACCTATACATGACACTAAAAATTGTTGTGCCCTTAAGGTTGTCATTCACCATTATATGGACAAAGACACCCTTCTTGTTGGGGGTACTGTCAACAAATCTCCAACACCATCTCATGCCTTCCAACCCTCTTCACTGACACACTCATCAACTCTCGGATCAAGGCCATCTTGGTTCGATGACACTAAATTTTGTGCGTATCATCGCACACCTGGACATGACACTGAGCGTTGTTGCACTCTTGAAGCTATCATTCATCAACATCTCAAAAAGGACACCCTTTTCATCAAGGATCCTCTTGACCACTTTTTCAACAAACCACCGACACCATCATATACCTCTCAAACCTCATCACCTAAATCGGGATCTCAACACAAGATTGTGGTTCCTCTACCCCCTTCGACCCCATTATTCAAAATCAACACCATCAATGTGGCCAACAGGTCATAAATCATGAAGGATAAAGGGAAAGAGAAGGTTTCTCTCCCCCAAACATATCCATTTGTCAAGTCTCTTCAACCATCAAAACCCAAGATTTCAATTTTGGGTACATCTCGACCAACTTTTTCAAAACCAATTCATCACTCCAAGGTGAAATAACATCACCAAACCTCTGTGAAGACATCTTTGTATGACCTCATACAAAACTCTCCATAACATCATCATTCTTTGATCAAAGCCTTACAAGCAGTGAAGGTCCAACCTAGAGATCCCCAACCACTAGCTGCCTTAGTCCAATCATTACCAACCATTACCTCCCTCACTGTCCATAATTTTGAGATTCCAAACTCCAATCTGGAAGATCAGGATCTCGCCCTCTCAAACTAAGTTTGTCAGACATTCTCCCTGTCACATAAGTGACTGGGGGAATTTGACTTTATCCTAACTATCGACCTCAACCAAACATCAACCAAGCATCGACCAAACATCAACCAAACTTCAACCAAGCCTCGACCAAGCATCGACCAATCATCAACCAAGCCTCGACCAAGCCTCGACCAAACCTTGACCAAACATCAATCAACCAAGCATCAACCAAACATCAACTAACTTCTTAATCATCTTTAATGCGTGACCAATGTGGAAAGAAGCAAATGAGGCAAGTTTGCTCCTAATTGGCTCGAACCTTACATCATAACGCACAAGCATGGATTAGGGACTTGTCGTCTGTCTTCTTTTGAAGACCGGCCAAAACCTGAGCCCCTTTATGCCTTGCATCTTCAACCATTCTACTATTAGTCAAGTACTCGTTCACTTGAAATTTAACTTGAGCTCGTCCCTTGAGCAATCCCTGTCATCTTAATCCTTATTTCTTTCAACCCTGTTTCCCTAAAGCAAACACTATGTGACCCTTTTATAAAATATGTATGCTTTGTCCTAATAAAAGGGAGCCCTTAAACTTCGAAAGTCTTGTCCATGACTAAAAATTTTGTCAAAAATAAATTGGGATGTCAAAATATCCAAAGGTCATAAAATCTAAAATGCAGACTGCTCCCTCGAAGGATAGATGTATCATCATTATTGTAGCTAATAGACTGCTCCCTTGAAGGATAGTTATTCAAAGCCCTCAAAATATATATAAAGCAAAAATATATACCACTCTCGTGAAGGATGTCTATGCCTAAACATATTGCTACAAACAACACTCTCTTAGAAGCTTCCCACATCGATCAGCTTCACAAATGACCACAAAACAAAATGACATCTCTACGTAGACTTCTCGCATTGATCAGTCTGCCAAAAAAAAAAGGTCATGGACTTGACTTATAGTTGTTTTCAGGATCTCCTATAAAAAAAGGTGAAGTTATCCCTACCTAAAAGGGGTTACCCAATCCTAACATATCACATCACCTACTCAAGGGATTTCAAGCTCATTTTAATGTCAAAGTGATTCGATTAATTCCCTAACACAACCAATGGTCAACGATGTAATGCATGAACGGGGCTTTCATTTCTAAAAACCCCCTACCTATGCTATCATTATGGTCCTTGTCAATGAAAGAGCAATGCGCCTTTCACTTCTTATCCATACACCTTGGTCACAATACAACCAAATCATTTCTCAACCCAACCAAATCAAACCAAACATTTTTAGACCACCAACATGACATAGTCCATTTCACATAGTTTCTATGGACAACAATACACATGGAAACTATCGACCATACAATTTATGTCAAGCATAAACCATTACTTGCTGAAGCATAAACATACTCAATTCATTTTTAGCATACATCCATCACCGATATGGACACTTGCTAGGGATGAAAGACCACTTAGCCAATGTTATAGAATACACCATCACATAATATGCAAAAGGCTGTAACATCATCTTACCCTCATCATTTATAACCTAGTCCAAAAACCACCTATCAACCACTTTGACTCCTAGTCTAAAATACATTGATATGAGGCCCTTCCAACAGGGGCTATGTAGGCAGCACTCAGATGACATGACATCTTCTGGGGTTAGCTCGGCCACATCCATTTGTTTGTCTATCTGATGGACAAACCATTTTGACCTTTAACCATGACTTAACCTCATCCAACCCATCCATAACTAACCCTCTTCCATCCTTTTTGGGAGAACTACATCGGCCTGAGGCCCTTCCAATAGGGGCTATGTAGGCAGCACTCAGATTGTATGACGTCTTCTGGAGTTAGCTCAGCCACATCCATTTGTTCATCTATCTGATGGACAAACCATTTCAACCTTTGACCATGACTTAACCTCGTCCAACCCATGTCCGCAATCGACCCTTCCTCCCTTTTTGGGAGAACTACATCGGCCTGAGGCCCTAACGACAAGGGCTATGTAGGCATCACTCAGTTGACACGAGGTCTTCTGAGGTTAGCTCAACCATTCCTTCATCCATCCATCTAATGGACCATCTATCAACACATGCCACTTAAGATCATACCATATCTCAGCTCAACTCGACCAACGACCTTGGAGATCGCGCCTATCTCCTCAGACCATGACCACTTCCAAGACAATGTTGCCTTGGTTGTTTTTGCATGTATGCTACCTCACGAATGGTTAGCAAAATTGTCCACAACCCACATTTCGACCCTCACAAGTATAGGATCATGAGCAAGTTGATCCCCACTACTTGTGACATTTTCATGTTTTCCAAGAGCACTTCCTGAGCTCGGGATACTTGGAACATGATGACCATTGGAGCTACAGCTTGGATCATTTAACCCAATCAGCTATGAATAAATGTTGGGGCCCAGTTATTTCAATTTTGGCACTCCTCGACCTTGATCTGCGACAATTTGATTTGACCATCTCATGAAGTGGTATCCACGCAATCTCAACTATTGTAGTGTTCACACTCCATCTTCACCATATCCATCCACTCTCTATCAAATCAGCACTCGATTCCAGGTTCCCTTCCCTCGACTCCTGCTTTGAGGGGGAATACCTCATCCCATAATTGGGGCAATCAACTCCTATTTTTGTCTTGCAGTTCATTAGAACAACCAACAGGACGAAAAGACCTCATCCCATACATGGGGCAACTTACTCCTGTTTTTATCTTGCAGTTCGTTAGAACAACCAACAAGACAAAAAGGGGCAAATTTAGACACCAAAATCGTGTCTACTCCTTGGTCGACTCTCCCCCTTGGTCCCCTTGGTCCACTTCTACACAATCCTAACCCACACACTTATTAATTTAAAATAATAACTTATTTTAAATTAATAACACCCCTCCATGACACCTCACCCTTGGACACACCCCACCTTGGATACCTCCCCTTGGATGCCTCCCATCACCCTATGACCTATTTCAACCCTCTCGCGCTTATTTAATCCACCTTCGACCATTTTCCAATGACAATCAGACCTGGCAGTTGGAAGAATGGGTAAAAGGCTAATTTTAGCCTCTTTTCCCATTCTTCAGCCACCGACTTCGGTCGACGCCGGCAGTATTGCCGACGTCGGTTTCTTTAAAACTAAATTCTTGCACTCGAAAAGGCTAATCAATCAACCCCCTGGGCGAACATGAATTCTCCTACTCCAGGCTCCAAGCTCTCTCACTTCTCGACTTCTTTCAGGTATCAGCGTCTCAATAACACTCTCTAGGCTCAGAGGTTTTGCACCAGTCATTCCACACTGGATTGAAGATTGCACGACATCTCCCAAACTAGCCATAATGGAAACAACCTCCTGCACTTCTGCCTCCCCACTCATAGCTAAGTATCCTTCTTCTATTTCATTTCAATTATTTAGACTATATCAGTAATCAGTTTTCTTTTTATTGCTTCTAAATAATATTATCAACCAACCCGGCTATCAACTAGACCAGACCTGACCAAACTTCTTCCTGAGAGGCTGAAAAGCCTGTCTTCTATCCTGACCCATCTTGACAACCTATCCCCTGCCTTTGTTCCTCCTAAAGACCCTGTCTATTGCCTTGAAAAACCCTGCACAAACCATCAGACTCCCAAACTACCACAGACCATTCCATCGACCAGAGACCCATCCAGAACCTGTCCAAGGCCATTTCCCTGACCGACGTCAGCCTCCAGGCCCATTTCCCCTACCGACGTTGGCAGACTAACTGGCATCGGTGACTGTGGAAGACCAACAGCATAATACAGGTACGCATTATCTCTATTTATTTTGCTTAGTCTTTCATTATTTATCTTTATCCGACATTCTTTTATCAACTAGTGGGCTGTCATCCCACAAGGAAGTCTTTGCACTTCTGGGACCGAGCTTTTGCTTGGCAGTCCACCTTACATCCATCTAACAATCTCCTTGTTTAATTCTTTCTCTCTACATGTGTCATCCTCCACAGCGAAAGAGGAGTCCCTACAACGTCTGGATAACGGTGTGCAAACTTCATCTGGGTACGTACAAACCCCTGACCATTTATCATAGTTTATTACTTCTTTTGAATGTGGAAAAGCAAAAACTTGTTAGAAACAGATGTTCTTGTGGATGGTGTATGTACGTAAAAAATCTATAATAAAGATTTGTGTGGGTGTATTTTGGAGTTGTTCTACAATATCATATATTTTTCCTTAATAGTGGTAATTGGCTTACTCCTAGTTAGAATAATGGATTGGATTGGCTCATTGGTAGGGGTTTCAGACCTGGGATGGTGATTTAGACTATTGAGTTGTGATTACATAATCCAGATTGGGTACATGACTGTCATAACTAGAAGATAATGGATATGGGCCAGAGAGGTTAATCCTTGATTTCCAGTGTGTTTGGTTGTGATCACAAGACAAAGAAGAGTTAATGGCATAAGGACCTAAGGTGGTAATCCTTGGTTGCAGTCATAGGTCAAGGAAGGATTATCAAAATTGGTAGGTTGATGGGAATTTTTAGATAACGGTCTTGTTTTGTTGGTATTTGGTCTAAGATTAATGGTAATGGTAAACACATGACCACCTGAAATATGACCTATAACTTTATTATAATAATGTACAATTATGTGATAGGTTTATTGCTTATTAGGGTCATTTTGGCCTTGGTTCCATCCATTTTATGGTTGACATTCTTGGTTTTGTTATTATTTATATTATTATGGTTGTGGTCTTCATTGTTGTTGATTAGTGTTATTATGTTGTGGAAAATGATTTTGGTAGATACCCAAGTTTTGATTGTAACTAGATGCACTATTATCCAACTAGATCTCTCCATTTTCCAACATATTTTCAATCAGGTGCTTCAAATGCACATAATGTTATAAAAAATGTCTATGAACATGATGGTAATCACAGAACTCATGTTCTTTATACCAATATGGATAAGGTATTCCTTTAGGAAAGTGTTTTAGAATCGGGCAACTAATCATATTGGCCACATATACTTTGTGAAACACTACTTCAATAAGCTCACCAAGGTCACTAAAGACTCTAGGAATAGGTATTCTTCTTAGAGGAGGGTTTTAAAAAGGTGGTGATTGTAGCATTTGAGGAGATGGTCTATGTTGAGGCATAACCTATGCTTGTTAGAGATGTTACATTTGTGGAGTAAGTTAAAGAGGCTGAGCAAATGGTGTTTACACCATTTGAACATAACGTGACTTAGTAACTCCATTACCAACAACATTCTTATTACAGTTGTATGGATTAGGTTTTTCATAGTTATTAGCATGAGGAGGTGCAGATGTTTGTGCTTGGACTAGGTTAAGGATCTAACAAGGGCTTGAATTTTAGTTTTAGCTCTGGTTCTAGTTTGAAGAAGATAACTTAATAATCCCTTTATTAATGAGAGATTTTTCAATATGGATACCTTTCTCAATGATCTCTTAGAATGTGTGAGCACGTTGAAGCTCCAAGTGATAATATATTTCACTATGTAAATTTTTGGTAAACATAACTACCAATTATTTATCTAGTAGATTATGGATGAAGCAACTATCAAGCACTCTCCATCGTTGTAACTCACAAATCTCTCACTAACTTCTACTTAGCCTAACTCAAATCAACTACTGAAATCTCATACTTAAGATTATAGGATAAATGTTGTACAAACTTATCTAAAATATCATCAAAGTTAGATATTGAATTCTTTGGCAACTTAAGAATCCATTCCAAAGCCTATCTAGCTAGAATTCAAGGAAAAATAAGAAGTAGGTAGATGTCATTATAGGCCACTAGCTAAAAAGCGATAAAAAAATATCTTAAATACTCCTTAGGGTCTCTTTTACCCTTTTATTTGTAAATTTTTGATGGCTCAAAACCCGAAAGAAATGGTATTTGGAGATACTCCCATGTTAAATATATATGAGCATACATCATCTAATTTGAACTTCTTCATCTATTTTACCATTTGAATGGAGACAATAGCATCCTTCATGTATTGTAGTTCTTTGGCTAAGAAACTTGATGGCACAGTTGGTTATGGTTCTGGTTGGGTGATCAAAGGTGGATTACCTTGACTAGGGTACAATGGGGGAAGAGTATTATGGAATGTTAGTTTGATGGGAAAATCAACTAAGAATATGCATTCGTGTATTAGGATTAGGTTATTGATACTACATGCATAATTGGTAAATATTTTGGTTTGGATTCATAATATGGCTTTGGGTCTGATGGAATTGGGGTTGTGATGTAAGTATGTGGTCGTTGAATTTGAGTAGGAACTTACTGCAAACTAGTTAACCTAGTTGTATAAACGGTACTTGATGTTGCCTAAGGCCCTATCTTTGAATATGTGGCACATACTAGGTAAAATGAAATTATTTTCTAATAAGTATGTGTTGGATGTTGGCACCTCTTTATTGAACAAACACCTATTATGAACTAGATGCTTATTGGGTGTTTGGAATTTATCATTGACCAATAATAACACACTATTGACTAAACAACATCTATGATTATTTAGGTATATTGGTCTACATCTATTATGGTGGAACATTCATTGCTACTTATTGAGGTGGAACATGTGTTTCTACCCATTGAGGTAGCATAGTGTTCTACCTTTACTGAGGTGGTAAATTGGTATGTGTTTGTAACTACAAAATATTAACCATCACCTGTTGAGGTGTGGTAACATTCACTACTTGTTAATGTAAAACATTGGGCAACACCTGATTACTTATCCCTTATTATTACATGCTTGAATAAGCAGTTGGTTGACTGGGAGTGACCTATTGTTGTTGAGAACTAGGCATTCTTTCCCCCTGTTGTTACGAACCACTCATGGTGTTGTCAAGAGGCACTTATTGCTATGGATTATTTTGTTGTGTATTTAACCTACCTTGGCCTAATTTGGGAGACACTTGCATGTTATTCACTACATTTGGCACATGGTCCTTAGTAGAATCCACAGTCACTTCCTTGATTAATGGGATATTAAACATGTCATATATCTAATTAATTTGGGGAAATAGGTCCACACTCGGATTAGTATGACCCAATGAATCAATTGGTAATCGTGCTAAAAGAGCTATCTCTATAAGTGAGGTATTTGATATGGCCATAGCATTGAAATTCCACGGCAGATTAAGATAAGTCTAATATGTTTGTTACATTTGCACAAATTGGTCTTCCATGTGGCCTTTTCCTTTTGCAAACAAATTCAAATCTTGGTTTGACATTGGCACGAGCCATGATGGTAACTAGTAAAGGCATGTTTGATGGGTCTAGTATAAGGTACATTATAAGGCATTCTAATTAGACTAGGTAAATTTTTATGGGGAAATTCTTATGGAAACTTGGATCCTACCTCTATGGCCCTAGCCAAAAGCTCATCCTTGTTTTCAATCAAGTGATGATCAAACAAGTCTAGGTCATAGTTTGATGATATGGTAACATAGTAAGGTTATTGTTGGACTTGTTCTATAGCAAATGGCACATTAGCAAGGTATTGAGTTGTTTATTCTTACTCCTACCCTAGATAAGGAGGTGTACTAACTAGGTATTGTGTTAATGGATCTTGGCCTTGTTCCACATATTAAGTTGTGTAAGGGGGATATGGATCCATATGGGTCTAGAACAAAGGCATCATTCATGACTATGTCTTTGTAATTCATATTGTACATGGTCCCACTACATGTGTAGTAAGGCATATCATAATCCACAACTAACATCTCATAAAGAAAAGGTCTAAAATTCATAAAACACTTGAATCATGGTCTAAAAAGATTGGTCGATGCTTGTAAATGTCTTAAAACTTGGTTTAGATGGAAAACTCGGTCTATGTTATAAAGAGTTTAAACTTGGCCTAGAATGGATCTTTTCACTTGAAAGTTATCAATAGCAAACTTGGTCTCAAATATCTCTAATACTGTAAGGTCTTTCACATAAATTTTTAAATGAAAGGTAAATTTGAATCCTGGTCTTAGAAAAGTGTTTTGAGTAAACCTAATCTAGGTCTAAAATGAAAAGTGATAGGTCTTTGGTAAAAAGGCACAAAGCTAGACTTTGAAACAAACTAGGTCTAAAAATTTTAGGCAATGCTAGGTCTTTGGTAAGAAGGCACAAAGCTAGACTTTGAAACAAACTAGGTCCAAAAACTTTAAGGCAATGTTAGGTCTTAGGTAAAATGTCACAAAGCTAGACTTTGAAACAAACTAGGTCTAAAAACTTTAAGGCAATGCTAGGTCTTTTGTAATAAATCACAAAGCTAGACTTTGAAACAAACTAGGTTGAAAAACTTTAAAGCAATGATAGGTCTTTGGTAAGAAGGCACAAAGCTAGAATTTGAAACAAACTAGGTCGAGGTAAATAATTTCAATTAATCTAACTCTAAGGCAAATAGTTTGAAACACTTTGACTCAATATTGGCACATGGATTATAAAATAAACTTGACTTTGGTATAAAAAATTCACTCTAGGCACACACTTAAAACTAATTGGGAACATCAATCTTAAGTAATCAAAATAAGAGTGATGAGTAAAGCATTCAATCCCAGGTGATAACCAAGGCTCTAATTTAAACTAAAAGTGCTTAAATTTATATTTAAAAATTAAGTTTTAACTTTTATTTAAGGCAAAAAATTGACTCAAGACACATGGAAATAAACCACTTCTTAGGTCTAGGCAAAAGGGGTCTTTAAATCAAACAAAGAATTAGTCCAAGTTACATAATTTAAAGTTAAGAGGTAAACACTCAAGCCAAAATTAAGAAAGACCTAGGTGTAGACCAATCAATTTTGAATATGAACTCTGTAAGACAAATTCCAAACTTGTTTTAAAAGACTTGGATTTTTAAAATGGAAAACATCCTAGACCCAAATGGACAACATAACAACACCATTTTAGACCAAAGGTACATGTTATTTCAAACTTGGTTTGAAATAAAGCTACATTTTTTTAATAACATGAGCAGCATAAAGATGCTCCTTCAATAAAATAATATGACAATGGTTTTGGACTACAACATTTAAGGCAAATTCTTGGGCTAAAATGAGCAATGTAACGATGCCTCATTTTAACAAGTGACACACATATTTTGGAATAAAAACTCTAAGGCAAAAGTGTGACATAAAATGGCTAGAATAACACCTCTTAGGCTAAAGTGTGATGAAAATATGTGATATGAATGACTTGTTTCAACTTTAAACAAACAAATAAGTTTTAGTCTCAAACCACACATGTAAATCAAAGAAAATAGAAATAACATAAATGACTTGTCTTATCCCTAAAACTGACATGGTTGTGCATAGTTTTTGCCAAATTTTCCACCAATATACCAATGCTTGTAAGGAATTAAGTGTTAATCAAAAAATTAAATAATAGGTGTAGGTATAGTTTTTACGTCCCCCTCTATCTCTCAAACATTGGTACATGATAGGAACTTAGAGTGAGGAGAACTTGGCATCTGGCAAGAAATTTTGTGGTGAGTGGGTTTGACTAAAAATCTATAAGTTTTGAATGCACTAGATAGTCCCAAGTATGGCTAACATAAGGGTATAATCACATAAATTAGGTTCATACCTGCTAACTTACTATGCAAAGATATATTCCTTTGCATGAAGACTCTAACCATGTATTACTTAGTAGAGTTTGATATTTATCAAGACCTGACCCAAGTTTTTGTTAGGATTGAAGAGGCTAGCTGCTTAGCCCACTATCAATCTCAATATCATGTGCCCTGATTTATATACCCCATCATTGAGTGGAGTTGGTACAATGTTGGGAGATGAAACCCCAGGTCAATGCACCACTAAAAAACTTGTGAGGAGGTAATGAGCTCTCACCCACAATCCAAGTGCAATAAAATAAATAAATGAAAAGTGGAAAGACTTTAGAGGTCATTTATGGGTCACCCAAGTCAATCAAAGCTTGGGGAGAGCATACACGATGTTCTTTCTAAGAAGACTAAACAAAAAAGGCAATAAAACAAACACTTTTTATCACCCGAGTTCCCTAAAATGGATGGGGGAGAACATACATGCTATAGTTTTTATTTTCCAAAACAAAGAATCTAATCTACACAATTTGAAACTATCTTAAAAATAAATAAAATTTTAAAAAATCCTTAAGAGATCTAACTAAAATGTAGGTTCTTTTTACTAGCACCAACTTGAAATGTGTTTGAAATTTGTCCCCTTGGCCTTGTTTGCACTTGTAAACACAATCTTTGAAATGCTAAAAGAAAAAAAAATTAAGTGATTTTAAAGCACCTTAACCAAATGTGGATGAATTTTAACTTTATTTGTGAAATTTTAACTTTGTAAAGGAAAATTGATTCAAAAAAGACTTAAACTTCCCTCTTCTTGGCTCAATTCTCTATAAACAAGGTTAATGGATTAATTTATGCTTAATCCAATGGTGAAATCCTGTAGTTAGATCAATAAGACATAAATTTAACTCTCTGGAATGATTTCACAATTATAGAGTGGATGTGAACTATGAAAATGTTCAAGCATATAAAATTCAAGAAACTGAAATGTAACATAGACTTACAGAGAGAATTTTCATAGTTTTTGAATGATTTCACAAATCATCCCACCAATTTCACAATCCACCTTGCTCATTTCTCAATCCACCTTGCTCATTTCTCAATTGTGGGAAAAACCTATAGAAAAAAAATAGAGAGTTGTAATTTCATAATTTACTAGCAATTTCACAGTTAGACTAATAATTTCACAACCCAATGTGATAATTCATCAACCTAAAAACATGATTTCACTACTTAAGATCGTGATTTAGTAACTACAAATAATGATTTTTCAAGTAAAAAAGTGATTTCATAATTTTTAAATAATTTCACAATTAACCAAAAAATAAAGGAAAAGGTTGTCGTTCTTGTACGTAACTTTCTTTGTCAAATTCATAGTTTCATAGATCCAAGGTCAAACAAAGACAACTTTAAGATTCTCTACTATAATTTCATGGTTCCACTCAATGATTTTGTAGCTTATCTCACCAAATTCATAGTTTCATAGTCAAGGACAAAAATAGAAAAGTTAGATAAAAAGCAAGAAATCAAAGTTTAAAAAGAATGTTTCTTGGCTCCAAGGAGGTCCAAAGATGCTCTCATTATGCATTTGGGGTGAGAGGAGCATCCCACCGGGCATGTCATTATGTGAGATAGGAATCCAAGAGGGGAGTTAGTCAAGTGTTAGTATGATAAATATTAAAAAAAAAAACACTAATAATTCTAACACCTAAAGCCTAGACACTCAAGGAGCAAGAGAACAGTGCAAGTAACTAGAAATGGAAGAAAAAATAAGTATTTTTTACTTTTATTGTGAACAAGAGTTGCATGTTGGCCTTGGAGGAATGTGCTCAATCATGTGCTCAAACAATCTTTGACAATGGTGTTCCTTACATCATTTCTCCTTGTCATATTGGTAATGTTTGGGTTGACCTTGGCAAGATGTATCAATCTATCAATATTTTTTCATTATAACATTACAAGAAAGTTTTGTCTCTCAACAATTGAACATTATAACATTACACAAAAAAAAAACTCCTTTTAGAAGGACCTTGGCACTTATATTTATAGTTTTATTATTTAACTATAACTTAGGTGCAATTAGATTAATTTTAATTGTGGTTAGGTTTCATCTAACCATAGTTGAGTTAAGGAGAGGACAAATAATTAACATTTGGGATAGAGATCCCATTTATTAAGCATGGCTCTCCATTTTTAAATTTAAGGCTTTGATGGAGATATTTTCAATTCCTTGATTTTCAGGATGATGACATCATCGTAACCTCAATTTTATTAAAATTTCCTTTAAAAAAATTAATATTTACTAATTGCACATGGAAATTTTACTTAAGCATTTAATTGGGTTTGCTTAGTTATTTCATTTTGCTTAGCATTTTTGCATTTTATGAATCGTTTAAGTGCCTTGCTTAATGGATCCAAAGGCAAATCTATCAATTTATGTTAGGAATATAGAACACAGAGCAATATTAATGAAATAAAAAATGAAAATAAAATGCAAAAAACACAGCATAATAGAGACACATATTTAATGTGGTTCACCCAACATGGGCTACGTCCACATAGAAATAGCCAATTCTTCTCTTATTTAGTCCAAAAAATGAAGGGAAAAACTTATAATACATCCACTACAATATCTTATTCACTCACACACAATGTGTCAACATAACTACAATGCCCTCATATTAGAGTAGGGTTACATATTAGGGAAAAAATGCACCAACATAATTTCTACCATTAGATCTATGACTTAATAGTGAATGGTCCAGATTTACTATGAACTTACAATATTTTACAATGCATTTTTCACAAAATTTTACTTCGGAGGCACTGCCTCCAAACCCCCCCTAGGGGGTATCCAAAGTAAGTCATTGCCCCCCTCAAACTACCATGGTGACTTTAGTGGGGGGTGTTGCCCCCCCCCACACCCCCTATCATGAATTGTGCATTATAATAAGATCGGACTCCACCATCCAATAATTTATTAGGTCATAACTTGATTGGTAATGAATCTGTGAGAGCTTATTATTGCATATAGGATAATACCCCAAATAGGGATGCCTCAACATGATTGCGGGTACTAATGTTTGATGTGCGAATGAAATTAGGACATTCAGTGATTCCTAGGCTTAGTTTGTATTGTTTGGTAGAAATCAACATGAAGCCCAGTTGGAACCCATCAGTGGCCAAAATGTGGTGTCTATTAATCTAACTGGTAACTTAGTCTTTCTTGATATATGCAACAATAGTTTCAAGTAGCTTGTAATTGGTTAGTAAGGTTTTATCAATTGAAATGTGCAGCAATAATTTTAGGTTGACAGATCTTGTTTTATTATAACAAGCTAGCTAAGTTACTCTTTAAAATTTGTGTAAAAATGCCATTTGGTGCAACTTCATAGATTGAGTTATAGATAGTCGAAGGTGCTCTTTGGTATTACCTATAGTCTTGTGTTAGGAATGTTATAGGAGTCTTAACAATAAGCAACCTTTAGTTAATAACTTTGATTTAACTGCATTGTATCCCTCAAACTTATTCACTATGTTTGTTAGTTTTGTGTGCTAAAGTAATAGTCTATAATCATTAGTTCTTTGGTGTTTATCCTTGTTTTGGAGTTGGTTGGAAAGAATTCATGTTCCTTGTTTATAGGCCTCCTTTTTTGCCTTACCCTCCCCTCCTTTTTGTAGTTGATTTGAACTCTACCCACCTTAGGATAAATCCATCTTCATTACCATCCCATTCAACTCAAATACATCCAAGATCCATATCCATATCCAAACCATCCAGGATAATCACTTTGCTCACTTCCATTCCACCACTAGTCATTGCAAGACCCAAACCTATAAATCATGCCCTAGAGTGAATTCAATCTTCATAGAGATACCAAAACATTAGAGGTTACCTTGTATATGTTTTTTGGGGTTTATAAAGCATAAGACAACACTTCCCAATCATAATTGTACCCTCCCTAGCAATAAGTGTACCCATGTGCACAATTCACTTGACCCTTGCCACATCAATGGTACCTGTGGTCACCCAGTAGATTATTTAATCAGCCCTTACAACCTCTACCACTCTTGTTTATGTTATAGCATCACAGGTTGATCCAAGTAAGAGACCTAGAAATAACTAAAATGTAGTTCATCCTTGGCCTCATACACACCTCCTATTACTCTCTATTTTGCTCTTAGGCCTCCCTTTTCTATTATCCCAGGTGCCCAAGGACTTGGTTTTAACTAGCGAATTTCCTCCCTTTTGTTAAATGCCCCTCCTTGGTGTCATTGCCCCACATGTTAACATGACCTAAATCCAGTGGAAATAATAGATGTTCCCTTAGGCCTCTCCTTTTATCCTACCCCCATGTCTACTCCTCCATTTATCTCTTCCTTCGTTCCCTCTATCTCATCTATTCCTCTTCCACTTATTACATCCAACTCTACAACCCCACTAATACCCCCTTCTACCTTAGGAGCAACCATGATATCATAGGCACCTAAGATGATTATGTAGGGTTATCTTGAAGTGTAGTGGAACTTTGACTAGGACATAGGGAACATGAGGAGGATCCTCACCTAGAAGTTCATCCAAGAGGGAAACTCTATATTCTAGTAGACTTAACAAGATCTCTTTTCCATCACCAAAGTGATGACATCCACAGTAGAATAGAAAGTGGCTAAGGACCTAGTCTTCATGCTCTAGTTTATGCATTATATGTTGGAAAATTGATAGAGGATATTAAAGATTATGTTTGAGCACTTCAAGCATAAGTGAAAATCTCCTTCACTATGAAACTAACCAGGTGAGTAAAATAGGCCCTCCTACAACTTTTCTTATCTCTTGAGGAAGTGGTTAAAACTCTAGCATATGGTAAGGCATATCTTTTAACGGCTCAGGCATATCTTTTAACGGCTCAGGCATATCTAGAGATAATTGCTCTTATAGAGAGCAAGTGCAATAAAATCAATGTGATCATATGCAAAGGCATGTTCCCTAAGCTGAATCTCATCCCTACCTCAGACATACGCCTTTATTAGATGTATGTTGGGAGCATGAAGGATTCAATTAAAGAGTGGTTGAGACTGGTGTAGATAGTGGTAAAGCCTCTCGAAGGAAGTAGGGAAAAAATGTTGGGCTACTTAAAAGAGGTCAATATCATTATGTTATTCCACTTGGATGGCACCTTGATAGGTAGAGGTGAGTTTGGAGTTCACCTAGGTCATTTCAACTAGGTCATGAGGAATAAAGTGGTGAAAGCCAAGAAATTTTGAGCTCAAGCAATGATTAAACTCTCAACTCAGTCTAATATGAGCATCAACTATGTGTTAGAGGTTAAATTGTCCTTGGAGGCCACACTCCAAGTATATCAAAGGTTGGTGCCCTAATCAAAGGTGAATTTTCAAGAGCCACCAATGAATTGAGCCAAGCTAGATTATGAGTTCAACTTGATGGCAATCATACTGATTGCCAAGGAGGCACCATCCAAGTAGTTAGGAGGCCATTCATCTATATCTCATCCATGTATCAATTAGGTGGGACCTCATGTATATTTTGAAAGGGAGTTGAGGATATTCTACCCTTTTTTGAATCTTTTCAATTGTAACAAACTTTGAGAGGCCATCATGGCCAATGATGGGAATCTTGTGTTATTTAGAGGTGAGCCCCATCCTATATATATTAAAAACTACAATATTTTAGAAAGGTTATCAAAATTAGTCTCAAAGTGATATTGTAATCAATCCAAGATTATACATGTTATTCCCTCACCCTTTTGAACTTTAATTTTCTGCCATGGTTAGCATTTTGTAAAGGAAACTCTATTTTAATGAATGCAATTTTCTGCTTTCTATTGAACTAGTTGGTTTATTTGTTAATGCGTCAATCATTTTAGTTTAGAATATGTGATTTATTACTTAAATGAATGAAATATTTATAATGTAATCATCATTATAATTCATTTGTAAATCTTTCTCCCTTTCTTCATAACATATGCAATCTATGTACTTAAGTTACAAATTATATTGAGGGATATGTGTCTTAGCCACTATAGGCCCTCCTAAGTGTTGATATTTAGTGAAGGATTTATTAATTAATCATTTATATATGTTTTCCTTAGACATCTTTCCCTATGAAAAAATGAGTCAGACCCCTCGTTGAAAATTGGCAAACATTGGTACAACTGTGGCATGGCACACGTGTAGCTTGGTTCTTGAAGCATTAACATCTTTCAAGATTGAATCATCTTTTTTGGTCCTACCTTGTCTTCCCAATTTATGTTTATTTTTGAATCAAAATACCCTTTCCCTATTTTATAAATCAACAAGGTCTAACTTAGTGGTAAATAATGAGTAGGGTTTTCTTCAGGTGCTAATGAATTATGGGTGCAATCACACACATATCTTGAGCCTATGGTGATAAAAATTACTTCTCTATGAGTAAAATAAGGTTAAATTTCATAGTATTTAGACTGAAACAGCATCAGTCCTAAAATTAATAGGGGATATCTTTATCCCATGCGTTGTCTCTCATTTTCCTCTTCATAACACTCAAACTCATGAGTGCCTTCAAATCTATAGGATCTCAGGGTCGACAACACATACTAGCCTATATCTTATACTTCATTGATATATCATTATTGTACAACAATTTTCTTACTATACTTAATTTATTTTCCTCTACATATCATACCTTTCATGTGTCTTCCTCCCTCGAGTTGTGCTCATGCTTATTATTCGTATAGAATGGACATTTTTGGCATTTACCTTCTATTTTAATTTGGCATTCTTCTAGACCCTTGGTTTTCATTGTTTGTTATGTTGCATTGACCCTTGCCCTTTGATTTTTTAGCGTATTCCAAACACATTCATATTTTTCATAATGATGATAACATATATATTGAGACCTTTCATCGTATCATATATTGAGTTTTGATGGAAGTTCTAAGTTGTGTAGGAATATTCCTCTTCTTGTTATTTATTTGTACTCCTTATCCTACACTAATTTTATTATTTATAGATTGTGCCTTTGGGATTCTATTTTTTTTATATTGAGATTTTCTTGCTTATTCTTTTGTGCTCCCCTATCCTTATTCTTATTTTACTACTTCTATAAATTATAAAATTCAAAAACATTAGAAAATACAAAAATAAAAAATTACTTTATCAGTGGATACATATCATGTTTATATACCCATGCTAGAGGTCTTTCACATTCATGCTTTAGACATGTGGTTCCCATGGTATCTCTTTGATTGGGTTAGATGTAGGATTTATAGGTTATAAATGATTATGGACTATTAGATGTTACGTGGCTACTCTCTTGCCCACAACCCTGGGGGCATGATCACATTGGTAGTATGCCCTACGTTAGGGACATTTGTATATGCAAAAAATTTACAATGATATATTGCTTGCTTTTCATCAATAATATTAAGATACTTTATATTTCTTATATCATATCTTACTTGAATATATAATATCTTTCTAATGCCTAAATCTTGTCTATTACATGGGTATCTACATTGACTGGTTACTTTGTGATTGTTACATTGTTACATTGTGTGCATGCCTTTATATTATTTGACTATTTGGACTTATATGTTTGTGCATGATGTCCTGTTGCATTCTTGTCTATAGATGGTCCAAAATATGGATTCAATTTATTAGGCATGTTATCTAGTTCATTTACACTATATTTAATTATGTAATTCATTAATGTAAAACACTATGTAAGACATTTATTGAAGCTTTTTCATGTACAATTAACTATTCAATTAAGTTGTAGTGGTAGAATCTGAGTTAGAATGGTCTAGACACTCTTATATTAATGAAGTCAATAGTTTACAGCTTTTGAATTTTAGGTTTTCATTAAAGACGATGAAACCTTTGACATGTACAAGTGATAGATAGTTTCCAGTATTTACAAGTGGTAGTTACATAACCACTATTGTGTATAAGTGGTAATTACAAAACCACCTTGATTATTTTAAAATTGTTAGTATACATAAAGTGGTAGTTTTATGTCCAGTCAAAACATGGGTAGAGGAGTGGTTGAAAATGCTTCTTCTTATTGGAAACAATGTTTTTGAAGACTTTGACAGGTTCCAAGATGGAAGGGCATAAATAAAATATCTATAGAAGGTAAAGATCATCAAAAAAGTTATTGAAAAGTATTGAAGTTGTACTCACATTCTAATTCACAAGTTTGTGTTATTTTTCATGTTGTCTCATTTTTTCCTAGTTGTGAATGATTGTTCCATTTGTGTTGGATCATTTTTAAATGTCTAAGAATATCAAAACAATCTTTTGTGCAAGATTTGGATAGTGTATAAATGATACATTTGTCCATGAATACCATGTTTGGTAGTAACATGTACGACTATTGAATTACATAGTGGAAGGGGGGAGGGGGGGGAATTACCTCACCCACTGGAGTTTTTCCCACAATAGGTTACTCTAGGTTATATAGTGTGTTTATCTTATGCTTTATATTATCTTACACTTCCTTCATTTATTAAGTATGTTAGACATTTCATTTATAGTCCTTGTTTAACTCTAATTTAGCAATGAAAATTATCTAGAATAGTCATCAACAATCTTATGTTGAGATAGGAGTATTGGATTAATGTTGGCAAAGCTTAGTTTAGAATATCTACTTAGCTTTTGCATGAGATTGGTATTAAATCTGGTTTAGTATCATTTTTAGTCCTTTTGTGTGTTTGTGACTACATTTCATTATATGTTTGTCACTAGATCAAGAATTGATAGTGATCAAGGTATCCTAACTCACTTTGAAGAAGACATTTCCATGAGGAATTGGAATCAAGATATGAAAATTATGGTTCATTCTGATGAAGAATATGCCCATAAAATAGAAGAGAGAATTCACAAGTTTGAAGGAGTAACTATTACATCTCTTTCTATGAGCAAGCTTGATCAGTTGGAGTTCATCATGGGGATTCTCATGGAAAAGCTTAGTGTTTATATGGAAACATTGAAAGCAAATAAGGAGGACTCTCATACACATGAGAAGATAGAAAAATAACCCTGTGCCAACCAAGTTCTACCTCCATTCAAGGTTGATGCAAAGATATAGATTCAACCATATGATAGAGGTGTGAATGCAGAGAGGTCAGATCATTTATTAGTCCAACCAAAGGTATATTTCATTTTGATTTAGATTAATTAGAACCAACAAATTTATTTTTCAAGGTTAAAATTAACCAGTCATGCTTTAACTTATTTTGAAAGGTATGTTCATACTTTAGATGTTAATAAGCTTCCTCATATTACTAAGTGGGATGATTTTATGATGTTAAGTAAGGAGCAATTGTATCCTATTTTTATGAGGAAGAGAGGTCCATGTATTATAAATATCTTAAGCCAGATCATGTGGGAGTACACAAGTGAGTTTCACAAGAAGGTTACCCAAATGGGCAAAGACATAGTGGATTATGACATCTTGATAAAGAATGTTAGTGGAATCCATAGCCATTTTTGGAGGGCTATCTATAAAATTAGATGGGGGTTATTCTCAATCTCACTACGTAGAGATGGACAAAAATAATAAGGATCCATATACCTCTCAAAGCACCCCAAAGCAACAAGGCAATTCTAATCAGAAAGGTAAAATAAAAGGTAAGTGTAATGCTAATTTTATTTCTAAGAAGGATATTAAAAGGCATTATGGGCATTATGATGTTGATAGTCATTCCAAAGAAATTTATTTGAAGTTATATCTAGAATTGCATTCGTTCAAAAACAACAAGAAGAATAAGGTTATACCCTCTCTTGAATTTGAAGACATTGGTTATAGATTCGATGTGGATGAGATATTGTGGTGCACCTATGTCAATAGAGATGAATGTTTGGGTAGTATAAGTGTTCAAGAGAGTTAATTATATAATCTTTTCCAAATTAAAATTTAGATGAATAAAATAAAAGTGAATGATATATTTTATTCTTGTTCACAAGAAAATTTGATAAGCAAGGATTTAGTAGAAAATTTAGGTATAGACACCTACAATCATCCAAGCCTATATGCTTTATATTGGGTGAAGAAAGGTGTAGACATAAAGGTGACCAAATAATGTAAAATTAAGTTTGGTATTAGTGCACATTTCATCGATGAAGTTATAGTGGATATTTTGCCTATTGATGTGTATGGTGTAGTGTTTGTATATCTAAGATATTATCATCATGAGGAGAGCCAATCAATATAGTTTGGTAAAATATGGAAAAAACTACATCATTTCACCCTAAAAAGGTGATTCTAAAATATATTTTTTAAGTTCCTCTCAATCATTTCAAGCAATTCTTTCATAAGCCCATGGGATTTTCACCAGTGAGGCTTATTAAACACAAAATTTAGTTGTTATTAGACAATTCATTTCCAAATCTCAAGTTGTATAGAAAATCCTTGAAGGATGCTAATGAGGTAATATAATAGACTTATCCATGTGGTTATCCTATTATTCTAGTACCCAATAAATTCATGAAGAGTGTGTGTTGATTATAGAGCACTTAACAAAATAACTATCATGAATCAGTACCCTCTTCTGTGGATTGATGATCTCATAGATCAACTTCAACATGCCAAATATTTTACTAAGTTGGATTTTAAATATGGGTATCACCAAGTTAGGACTAGATAACATAACATTTAGAAGACATTTCTCAAGACAAGACAAGGGTTGTATGAATGGTCGGTTCTACTTTTTGGGATATGTAATGCAATGGATACCTTCATGTAGTTGATGAATGAGGTAATGAGGCCATTTATTGATTCATTTTTCATTATGTATTTAGATGATATTCTTATTTTCATTAGAACTTTTGATGACCATATTGATCATTTAAAACAAGTTTTATAAGTTTTGAAGGAGAAGAAGTTAGTGTTGAATGAGAATAAATGTGAGTTTTCTCAACAATAACTTGTCTATTTGAGGCATGTGGTTGAAAATAGAGAGTTGAGTATTGATTCAAAATATATATAGGCCATCATGAATTTCCCAAATCTTTTTAATGTGACCTAAATAAGGATTTTTTTTGTACAATTTAGTATTTGAGGAAGTTCATCTTGATGTTTTCTCTTCCATAGCCACACCTTTGCATTCCATTACAACAAGTGGTAAGAATTTTATTTCATCTAAGAAGTAACAAAATACATTTGATATGTTCAAAAGCAATATTATTAATGCTCTAGTATTAGATTTTCCAAACTTTGAGTTTCCCTATGATGTGGAAATAGATGTTAGTAATTATGTTATGGGGGTTGTCCTATTACAAGGAGGTAAGCTTGTATATTACCATTAAAAATTATTTCATGGTGCAATTTTGGATTATTGTACATATGGTAAATAATTATATGTTCTTGTTTAATCGATCAAGAAATGGATGCATTATCATATGAGTAAGGAAACTATTGTCCAAATGGATCATCAACCTCTCCAATATTTATAAGCACAAACTAGAATTAGTAAGGTAGACATTATAAATAGATGAGGTTTTTATAACAATTTCATGTGATTATCAAATATAAGAAAGGTGTGACTAAAAATTAGCTAATATGCTATCTATACCTCCTTTCCTTTCAACTTTGGGAACAATGACTCTTCATGATCATTTTATGTGTGAGTCTTATGTATAAGGATATGATCTTGATGTAGATTTTTGAGAGCCATTTATCCAATCAAATATGTCCCAATGTGCAGGATTTAACTCCAAGGGGAACTATTTCCTTCAAGATGGATTTATTTACAAGTTGGGTAGGCTTTATGTGCCTAGGGAGGAAATAATTTAGCTAATAAGACAAACACATATGCCAAAAGTTAAAGTACATTTTGGAGTTACAAAGATTATTACAAATATACAAAGGTATCTTTATTAACCAAATATGTAGTTTGATATTGCTAAGTTTATAAGGGATATATGTTATGTACTCCAAGTAAACTTGATAAAATAAATTTGGGTTTGTCTATGCCATTATTTGTTCCTTCTAGACCATGGGACATAATTTCCATGTATTTTATAGGTGGCTTGCCTATGTCAAAAAAGGGACATGACTATCTCTTTAGGCTTGTGGATCAGTTTAATAAGATGTGTATTTTTATTCTTTTTAAGAAGACTCTAAAAGATAGTGATGCAGCTAAGTTATTCTTTATTAATGTGTGTATTCATTTTGGTTTACCTAGTTCTATTATTTTAGATCGAGATTCAATATTTTTTGGTATGTTTTGGGCCACATTATGGGATAAGTGGATGCCAAGCTAAAACAGTCTATTGTTATTCACCCAAAAACTATTGGGAAAGTAGAATTTGTGAATAAAACATTGTCACAACTCTTGAGAGGGTACAATAAGAATCATCATAAGACTTGGGATGAAACTTTGGTGTATATTTAGCATTTTGATAATAAGGTAGTGCATTCTTCTACAAGAAAAACTCCTTTTAAAACTTGTTTTGGTTACTTACCTCCATGTTAATTTGATTTTTTTTTAGATAGGCATACAAAGGAAATGGTAAAGTGGATCTAAAGGTCCACAAAGATGAAAGGTTCACTGATAAGATTCAATAAATTCACCTCCAAGCACAATAGAGGTTGAAGGAGTCACAAGCCAAGTACAAATCAAGGCATAATCAACATAGGATTGAGCATAGTTTCCTTGTTGGAGACAAGTTATGGTTGTACTTGAATCATGGGAGACTCTGACTAAAAACTAAGAATCTTAAGCCTCTTAGGTATGGTCCATTTGAAATTATGGAGTAAGTGGGAAAGAATGCATTTAGACTTGATTTACCTCCTTATATGAATATTTATTATGTTGTCAATGTTGAGATCTTGCATTTATTTAAGCCTTTTATGTTAGATAGTGGAGATGAAGGGTTGTTTCTACCTTTAATTTAAGACCTCACTCCTAATAGTTATCTAGAATTAGAAGAGGATGTTTTGCTACATAATAAGTAAATGACACAAGAAGAGAATTACAATAGCATTGGTTAATTGGATTAAAGGGTCAACTACCTAGTAAGGCCAAATGGTGTTCTTGAGAAGATATGGGGAAGCGATTTCTTCACTTACATAGTTCCTAAAGATTTTAGGGACTTAAAAACGTTGAATTATGGAGACATTATCCAAAATATGGATCTAGTTTATTAAGCATGTTGTATAATTAGTTTCCACTATACTCAAAGTTTACTGGGCATGTTGTCTAGTTAATTTACACTATACTCAATTATGTAACTTGTTTATGTAAAACACTATGTAAGACACTTATTTAAGCTTTTCCATGTAAATTAAATTTTTTGGTTAATTTTCAATGGTAGAATCAATGTTTGGATAGCCCATACATTCTTGTATTGATGAAGTCAGAAGCTTGTATCCTTTGAATATGAGGGTTTCATAAAAAATGAAAAAGTTGTTAGTAAGTATAGGTGATGGTTGAGTAACCACTGGTCTTTTTAGGTAGTGGTTGCATAACCATTAGTGTCTATAGCCAATAGTTTCAAAACCACTCCTATGGTTTTGAAACCATTGGTTTGTTTAAAGCAATAATTTCATCACCAATCAAAAACATGGGTAGAGGAGCATTTACAAACACTTCTTATTCTTATTTATGGTTTGTTTGAATTCTTTGGTGGGTTCTAAGGTGGAAAAAAATCAATATAGTTTATGTGGAAGATACATATCATTATAAAATTCAATGAAAAGTCTTAAAGTTGGATTCACATTGTAGTTTGAAAATTTTGGGTCCTTGTTCATGTTGTCTCATTATTTCCTAGTTGTGAATGGTTGTTCCTATCTTATTGGATCAATGTGAAGTGTTTAAGAAGTGTAAATCAATCCTGTGTAAAGTATTTAGATAGTGTAGTAATGAAATATCTATCCATAAAGGCCATGTTTATCAATAACTTTTATAATTGTTGAATTAGACAGTGGAAGGGGAGATAAATTGCCTCACCCATTGGAGTTTTTCCCACACAAGGTTTCTACAAGTCATAAAGTGTGTTCATTTTATGTTTTGTCTTATCTGGTGTTTTCTTCTTATTTTTAGTACATTGTACATTTCATTTCCACAACTTGTTTACCTTTGTATTAGCGTTGAAAGTAGTTTAGATTAGTCATCTATCAATCATATATTAAGATAGGAGTATAAAATCCATGTTGGTGAAGCTTAATGTGGGATATCCACCTATTTTATAGATCAATAGTGGATCCTCTAGTTATCGTATCATCATGTCTTGTGAGTAATATGTCCTTGTGTGATTTTTTCTTATATGTAGATACATATTTGTGTGTGATTTGTATGATATTCTATGAGATTGTTGACATGATCTATATCATGCAAATTTATTATGTTTAGAGTAGTGGTTTTTCACCTGCATATTACTGTTTGCATTGGTATTATGTTTAGTGCCTATTATAGACACTTAATTTTGGTACAAGGCTTATTATTGCAATGTTTATAGTAAAATTTTATGCATATGGATAAATGGTATTATATTATGCTCTCACTAGCACTCATTCATGTTTTTTTCTTCTTATTTATCTTCTTCTTTGTTTGGTCTGATTTCCTTTATTTTATTTGTTTCTATATCTATGTCGTTTATGTTTCTATTTAGAGGCCTTCTCCCCTTTTCTATTCTTCATCCTTTATTTTTTATTTGTTGGTACAAGTTCGTTGGCCACAATCTTACCACCAAATCTACCTTATGTAGATTTGGTGCTTCATAATCCATCCCTTTATGTTTTGTGGGCCCTTCTACCATATTTAACTCTTTGATGTTTGGACCCATGATTTTCATTGATTGTGTCTTTTTCTGGTCAGATTGAGTAGTAATAAATCTCTAATTTAAACTAAGGATGCCTATATGTACAAATCATGTAGAAATATTTCAATGAGATGAATCAAGGATAAATCCATTATCATTTAAGCCTAGGCATACTTCATATTTCTAAATTTATACTCAAGGACTTGTTACAAATTTTTAAGTTACATCTTATACCAAAATAAGACTAGTTGAATTCCATGTAGTTAAATTACACTTAGAGAGAGCAAATAAATATTTTATCTTATAATTTCATTCAAACTACACAATAACTATGTGGTGTCTAATTATAGCATACAAGATGCATATTTATAACTCCCTTGAGGTTTTCAAACCTAATTAATTATTCCATTTATCTTAGAAATGTTTTATGGTAGAATACGTCAAAACATCTAAAAAAATAAAATCACAAAATTTGCCATATCCCTATCAATAAAGCTTTATTTTTTGTCATAATATGTGCTAAGAGGCACAAAGATTGTATTAATAACATGGTTTGATGATTGTTGTGTTTGGTTGATTATTACATTCAGTTATGATTATTTGTTAAGACATTAATTTATGTTCAATTTAATATTTTAATGTGATTCATTATTAATATTATTATTGTTCTCATGTAATTAGGAATGTTTATCAACCATTATTACTTCAACAATTATCATTATGCAGTTGGTTTTACATTTTTTTGGACCAGGTAATACTAATGTTTTATGGTTGTTTTATAGATGCCTGTATTAACCACTAAAACTAGGATTGGCTATGGGAAAACATAGTGGAATAGGGAGGTAAACTATGAGAAGAGAGAGAAATAAGAAGACTTAGCTGACCATTAATGTCATTAATTACATACATATGTTGAGTTGTTAGTCATTATTGTTTCCACAATATTATGCTTAGATGTTTTGGGTCACAACTTATAGTAACTCTATTATTGTGATCAATAAATTTTGCTAAGTGTAACTATTACGGCAACCGCATCATTATTAACTCAAACATGATAAATTCTATTTTATATCATCTTGTGAAATCTTCAAGTTGAAATCTAAGTGTTAGTTGATTAAACCAATGTTTTCATTAGAATTAAACCTAGTAAAAAATCAAAACTTATTTGTAATCAATTAGTGACTCAATTCATGAAGCAATGACATTATTGTGATAAAGGACTTGGGGGTCACATAATAAATAAAATAAATAAAAATGTGACACCACCTATTAAGTTCTTGCTTGGACCATTGATTTTTATCATTTAAACATGCAAAACTTGATTATTAAGTTGTGGTCATGGATTAATCCATGCAAAGGAAAGTTAGAAGGTAGTTAGAATCCCATGTGTAACTATAGAAGATTGTAATATTTATTTGATAATGGCAGATATGCATTTATTTAATCTATGAAGTTTGTGGCATTCAGGTGATGGGGAAAATAATAAAAAGATGAAAAGAGAAATAAAGGAGGATATATATGACACGCATAATGGGATATTGAAGGTACAGGATATAATATTTGTAAATAAATACTGGGTGAACTTAAGTCAAACTAGCATTAAAGACTTATAAACTTTGTTAAGGAAGTAACAAAAATACTTATATAAAACTAGATTTTTTGTTAATTTCAAATCACAAAGAATGGTGATATCATTTCACTCTTAAACTCAAAAATGAATTTCATTTATAAGGTTTACCTAAGTTTTCATTTTGTGAGAATGAATTACTTACTATGTATGAATCTTGCTTTGGCATTGGTTGGATAGTAAGCATGTTAGTGTAGACACATAAATATTATCACATGTACTTGATAATGTTAATTCTTGATGCATATTAAAATGTATGAATTGTGTTCAAATACATGACTCTTATTTTTTGACCCTTTGTTTGTGGTCACTATCACATAAAACTTTCAAATTCAAATGCTCAAGCTGTTTAATATCACCCTAAAACTATTTACTACTCAAGACAATTATCCCTAATCTTTCAGTATAAGTTTGCACTAGGTGAACATGAATATTGTTGTGCTCCTATCCACCTAGGATAGTTGTGTCCCATGCCAAATGAAAGCTAGTTTCGAAATTTTGAATCAATATTTTGGGTCCTCCCATGTATTTCACAAGATTGGCTAAAGAAAATTATCAAAATGTTTGCCTATAAATATACATGAAAAGTTGTTCATGATTCCTTGCTTGGTACTATCTATGGAGCACTTTCACACTATTACACATTGATAATATCTTCCCAATTCCTTCAAAATTCAAGATTATAAACAAGGATTAGCCACAAGTCAAGTCTGAAGCATCTCAAAGCAAGTCAAGAGCTATCATTGTCAAACATCAAATCTATATTTTTAGTTGCATACACATAGTCAATGAGCACAATCAAACAATCACTTTAGGTATGAGAATTATATGGGCTTAATTTCCCTTCTTGGAGTATTAGATACGTAAGCAATAGTCAATCATCAAGGGGGTGATTGAGGTCAGCTCGACCCATTACACTCCCCTCTTTTATTTAGGTTTAAAATAACTCATTTTTATTAGAGTTTCAAATAAAAAAATTTAAAAATAACAAATTTTGGCATGGCATAACCTGAATCATGATATTTCAAATTAATCAACAAACTCAGACACAAGAGGTGCAATAGTCATATTTTCATCATAGTCAACTGGATAAGTCCATAAGCAGTTTAAGATTATGTTCCTGATCTTGAGCATGCACAATCATCTTTTAGTGATTCCCAATGTCATATATCTAAAATGATCAATATAAATATGTATTTGAGATATATGTTTACTAAAAATAATAATTTTCCATATTTGAAAATTTCCAAAATTAGAATTATTTATTATTGTACATATTTAACATTTTAATATTTATCTATATTTATACCTATTAATCATAATACATTTATTGTTTTATCAAAAATAGGGTAAATCATATTGGTGAACACATACATTTTTTAGCATTGTTTTTCTAATTTTTGTCTTAGGGTTTCAAATTGATTTATGATTTCTATACATAAAAATCTTAATTGTTGATTTGGTTTTCAATTTCAATTTATTTTTTTCTTTATTTTCCTAGAAACTATGTTCTAATAATTTTAAAACTCATAAGAGTTGTCATTATGGGTAAATCAGTCTTTAGTTTTACCTGAGACATTGTGTGAGGGGTACTACCCCAATATTCAATCCATTAGACAACACTATATATAGATTTTAATTTCCACATGCCTCATAGTATATTTGAAATGCCTAGGGTTTTATTTTCAACTATAGAAATCCTTCAACTATTTGTTATTGTAGTGCATTGATAAGTGGTTAGCCCAGGGAAGTTACTCTCAATCTACCCTAGAGACATGATAATACAACTATGGGACAAAAGGATCACTCATATTTAGTGCCTTCTTGGGCCATGTTCACTATTTATGATCAAAATAAGTATATTTGAGAACCTATAAAGCAAACACACCTTACCTAGTTACACCTTTTGATATTCTTTCTTTCATGATATGATCGATTGTTTGTTTTTAGTAAGCTTGGTGTTTGTCATATTTTCTATAATGAGGGTCAACAAATTTAAAATGTCTTCTAAATATAACATTTCTAATGATTTTCATATTTTAGATTTAATCTTCTCTAACAATGCTACACCTTAAACTTATGATAATGAATGGACTAATGATCACACTTATACAATTTATTATGATTCTTACATTAATGAATAATATTATTATGATATATATGACTATGATTATGAAAATCAATATTATTGGTAAAATATTGAAGAATATAGCAAAGAGGAAAGTGAGCATCCTAATTCAGAATTTGAAAAACTAGTTTCTTCTTTTCCTCCCTTGTATTCCTCTTTTCATAAATCAAAACAAAAAGAGAATATTGATAATGAATATATCCTTTCCCTTAATCTCTCACAAAGTTATAAATGTGAGGAATCAATAATTAGCACACCATGTTTACTTATTAAGTTTGTTATTACACTACATTGAATTAATTTATATAAACTAAAAAAATCATGGCCCATGCATAAAAATGGTAATGATATGAATGAGTGTGTCATTCCCTCTTCCTCTTTAGAAAAAATATATGATGTAAATGCATATGATATCCCAAACTCTCCTTTAGGCATGGTTAATGAAATATAAGATTGTGGTAATCTTTTTACTCCCTAGGAAATTAAAAATAATGTTATGCTATTTAATGATACTCCTTCCCTTTCTCCATAAATATCAAAGGATGCAATTGAATGTGAAATACAAGAAAAATATGCCATTATTTCTTTAGATTTCCAAAGTAACGATCATGATAATTTTTTCAAAGATTATTAAGATATAATTTCTATATCTATAGAATTCTTGTCTCATGATAATACTAATTATGATTAATCTATCTCCTAAGCCAATAGAATCCATTGAAGATAAATGTGTTATTTATAATTCTATACAAATTCAATGTAATAATATAAGCATGACTCTAAATTTTGTACTAATTTTGTCTCAGAACATACTCCTAATCCATGAAATGACATTTATTATGATCCTTTCACACAAATGTTTAAAATAAATGATTAATTAAAAACCATATGTGAGCCTTTCCAAACCACTATTATTCCTACTAGTCATATTATATCCATGATGCATGATATTGGTGACCTCCAAAAGCAAGTTCTTGACTCACTTTACAAACTAGATCATGTTGTGCAGATATCAAAGATAAGTTTATCTTAGGATTACCCCTTACATGATTTGTATATGAACATCCATATCCAAAATATTTTTTTTATGCATACACTACTCTTGTTCGATGGTAGTGGAGATCGTTGTACTCATCTAACTCAATATACACTTTTTTTAAGAATATATCAATGATGGGTGTATTCTACTCAAAACTTTCCATATAAGACTCACAAGCGCTGCTTTCGATTGGTTTTAAAATTTGCCTAGTGGATCCTTACCTAAATTTTAATTTATAACATGCACTTTTATCAAATTATCACAAACATATGTTACCTAAGTTATTGCAACAAGGTCATGATGAGCTTATCAAATATTACATCTTACAATTCAAAAATATTTTGCATTATCTAACTTATCAACACTCAAATTTAGAAAAATAATTTATCTTCAGTATTAACTCCACTCAAAGAAAGCGCCATACTTAAATTTATATTTCTTTTCATAAATTATACATGTTTGTATTCAAATATGTATGTAATCTAAATTTTGCAACACATAAGGCTACTAAAATAAATATATCAAGGCCTTATTTAAACACAAAGGAAATTACCTATAAAATAATGGAACCATATTTCACATCAAAAAGAAAGAGTCCAATTAAAGTCTCTCATAAGAGGGATGAATCGATAGAAACAATTGTAATCAAGGAAGAGCAAGTCAAGGTCCTGAACAAAGGAAAAGAATCAGCTTAAAATGTGCCTCCTAATATAAAATAAATATACCTTAAAAGAAAGTCAACCACATAAGTTTGATTATTTTAGAGATTGACTGCATGATATTCTCTAAAAAATTGTTAGATGATAAGTTAATCAATCTCCCTCCTAATTACTATCATCCTCTTCATCGGCTTGAATACATAAAAGGCAAGCCATTTTTCACTTATCATGGTATTAATTGATATCAATATAATGACTATTATGAATTGTAATAAAATATTACACAACTTATAGATCAAGGGATTATTACATTTCAAATCAATAGAACAAGCATAAAGGATACTATGGAACAAGATAAAGTTACATCTCACTTTACATAAACATGCATACCAAAGCAAAAACACCAAGCTTCAAATCAAAGATATAAACATAATATGCATACTTCACAAAAATCAAAAGAGCACTAATTATATCAACCACAAGTATCATAGTGTCATGATAGATAATGGTCCAAGTAAAAATGCATGTATAATGACACTTCTTCATAGTCTTGGATACATAGAGTAAGATTTACAAGCTACATCAAAAAAATTCAAAGCATTTGATGGTCATACATAGAATACTCTTGGGCATCTTCTATACATGTTCAAGTTACTTCAATAATATTGGCTACTCCATTTCTAGTCTTTCTAAGCACAGGGGTATTTAAGATGTTATTAGGATGCTCTTGAATACAGAAGTTCCACACATTACCATATTCATTACACAAATGCTCTAGATACATACATTTTAATCAAGTGGTAAAATTTTAAGGTATTCAATATGAGTACCTTATACAATCAATAGTAACTCCACCTCCTCCCCCACCACCACCAGAATTAGTCATGGCACCTATTCAAGAGCATGGTAAAAAGTTAATTATGGCACCTATTAAAGAGCCCAATATAAAAAAATTTGTTGCACCTGTACAAAATATTTCTATACAGTCAATACAAATAAAAGTGGAACACCCTTATAGACAATAAGTTTCACATCAAAGATTTACTCAAGGTTCAAAGAAATCTAAATTTTCTACAATGCATCCTAAGGTAGTACCTCAAAAATTTCAATGTTTTCCATAATGAACGTAGTCAGTGAGACATTCTCCAACCATGAATACTCTACCAAGTCCTACAACTTCCCAAGTTACATATCTTATAATAGATTCTATGAGCAATGACCAAGATAATTACATTACAACACATGATGCCTTTTCAAATTCATATTCATCTACATGTAACACTTTTCATTCACAAAAATTCCTCTTCAACATCTATGATCCAAACATGTTTGTGGCCCTCTCATTGATGGGATCATAGGCTAGTTTTTCTTTCAAAAATATAAAGTAATTAAATATTCTAAAAAATACAAAATATTTTTAAAAATAAAAAAACCAGAACTTGAACATGACAAAAGTTGTTAATTTACTTCTTTACATATGTTATTTATCACATATTTTAGTAGATAGCATATTATTTTTTAAACACATATGCATTTCATAAGGTGTATGATTATGATGTAGGACATACAATATACATGGACTCTTAGATATCAGATTCCCTTCTACCTAGTGGCCAAGCCTATGATGGGAGAATTTAATTCTACATGTTACATTATAACATGTTATATCTTTTCATGACCTCTCAAACATGTCAAGTTACATATATTACAAGTATCTTATTTTTTTCTCATATCTTAAATTGTGCTACATGGATATGCTACTTTGATATAATATGACATTGATACATATGAATGAAATAGACTAGCTTCACTTGTTATATGCTCTTCCGATGTTGTTACTTTATTGCATGATAGGTTAAATATTGCTTCAACATCTCTATGATATTTGTGTTTAGTATGTGGAAAATTTGAGCATGGTCATTGCTCGTAGCCCTTGGCCCTATGTTTTGTGTGACATTTATACATCCCCTTATTTGGGACATTCTTAATGTCCTTTGCATGTGGCCCTTGGCCTTGTTACAAAATATTCATGTAAATTGTATGTAGCCCTTAACCTTATTATATAACATTATGTGACATTGTGTGACATTATGAATTATGTTTTTTGTTCTTGTTAAGCTTGATTAATGGTGCCATGATACATATCATGAATTTTTACTACATAATCTAATTTAGAGATCATACTTTATTGCATGATTCATTGCTAAATCTATCTAAGCATGACACTTATATGCCTCACATTCAATATGTTACATACGTGCTACAATGACAATTATATTTATATGATGACATAATCTCCACATGTTGACACTATACTACATGATTGTATCTTTATCACATGATATATTGAACTCTTATTTTGAGATGAGTGACTTAAAAAATACATCCCTCATCCCAAAATGGGGGAATCACGGTTGGCTTATATTAAAGATCCAAGCCTCCATAAATAGATAAAAATCATATTTAAGATAAATTATAGGTTTTTAAAGATTCAAAGTAATGTAAAATCAGATTTTGTAATGGATCACACGTTTTTAAAGATTCAAAGTAATTCAGAAATCAAACACATGATAGATGGTTGCACATTGACATAAATCATTGGGGCATATGACATGCATATACATTTATGTTTTAATGATCGAGGGTACATAATCATACACACGTGAATGCATATGCATGGGCATATGCAAAATAATTAAAGATAAAATTTACATGTTGAAAATATAGTTAAAATTGAGCATATAGGTGCATGGCATTCTATATCACTTAGCACAAGATTCAGGGGGGCATGATACTTATTCATGCTCATGTTTATTCAAATTTAAAATTTAAAAGTTCAAAAAGGTATGATACTTTTTCATGCACATTTTCAAAGTTCAAAGTTTAGAAGTTCAAAATATATGGTACTTGTTCATGCACATTTTCAAAGTTCAAAGTTACAGTTTCAAAGGCAAAAATATTTATTTCAATGCAAACTTATGAACAATGTGGTCATGATGAGGGCATGAATATTTTTCATTCTCTTTCGATCATGTGAATAGAATCTAGATATGTCTATAGTAGTGTGATTTGATTTATTATGGATAATTTACATTTGAGTCTAGTGACACTCAACTATATTGGCATTACTTCTATAAAATCCATTATGCGGTTCCATCTTGTGTTACGAGTGGTGTAAGTTAATGTATAGTGACACTTAATATCCTTAGAATCACTTCTAGTGAACCCATCATCGTTTCATATTTTGAATTAGTATATTGGGTACTATTCCCTATTCATGAGAGTTGAAAACTTATATTTTTCCAGCTCAAGGGTTTGATTAGTTATTCAAAATTGGGACTTGATCACTCTCAATTCACCATTGGTTCAAAATATTCAAGTGCTTCAATAAATGGGCATGGTTCTCCATCATTAGTTATAGTTTAAATTGAAATTTGGTTTCACTTACGTACAAGTGTACTCCTTTCTTGATTTCTTTTCAACTTTTTAATTTTCAAACTTTAGCTATTTAAAATTTCAAATATGGACAAATGACTACTACATGTGTTATTGTAGGGTTTTCTAAAATTGAGTGCCACACAAAATTATAGTATCCTCTCAAATATAAAGTGTCTTATACATCCTTAGGTTCAATTCCTTCTCTTTTACTCTAGCAATGTCATTACTAGAATAAATAGAGTGGGAAAATATAGACACATAAATATGGTCATAGGTACTTTAAAATACTAATTATTGACACAGCATAAATCATATGACTTACACCCAAATACATGACTCTTATTCACCATTCTTCTGATCCATTTATCTATATGTAGGCTCGACCCTTTATTTTTCATCACTACTACACATAAATTTTAAATTCAAATACTCAAGCTCCTTAATATCAACCTTAGACTATCTACTACTCAAGATAGTTGTCCCTAATCTTTCAGGATAGGTCTGTGCTAGGTAGATAGGATAACTGTCAAGCTCTTGTCCACATAGGTTGGCCATATCCTAAACCAAATAATGGTTAGTTGCCAAATTTTAAATCTTCTTTTGGGTCTTCTCGCACATTTTAAAAGGTAGACTCAAAAAATTATCAAAATTTTTGCCTATAAATACACATCAAAGGTCATTTATTATTCCTAGATTGGCACTATTAATTAATCACTTTCACATTGTTCCACATTAAGAAACTTTACCCTATTCCATTCAAATTCAAGATCATTCACAAGAAGTAGCCACAAGCCAAGTCAAAATAATTTCAAATCAAGTCAAGAGCTATCATTGTCAAGCATCAAAGACATATTTCTAAATGTATACACATACTCAAGGATCACAATTGCACAATCACTCTATATGGGAGAACTACATAGACCTAGATTCCATCTTTGGAGTATTGGATATATAAGAAACGGTCAATCATCAAAAGGGTGATTGAAGAAAACTCAACCCATTCAACTCCCCTCCTTTTTGTACATTTCCAAGTTCTCAAAGTGCCCTTAGGGTTTCAAAGGAAAAACAATAAAAATAATGAATTCTATAAAACATAACTTGAATCAACATATTTTAGCTTACTCAGCAAACTCAGGCATAGGAGGCACAATAATCATATGTTTATCATAGTCAATTGGGACAAGTCTATTATCAATAAACTTAAGCAGCATGTTCTCCTATCCACTTATAGTGGTCTTGTCCAAAAATAGTTTCATATTTTGCTCCTAATCTTGAGCATGAATAATCGCATCCTTTATTGATTTCCACTATCATATATCTGAAACAGTCAATACTAATTTGTATTTGAACTAAGTATAATTATTCTTAGTGTTTTATAAAAATAGAAGTTTTCCATATTTGTCAATTTTCAAAATCAAAATTGTTGATTATTTTACATCTTTGGCATTCTAATACCTATCTAGTTTTATACCTTATCAAAATAGGGTAAAATAATTGGTCAATAACCTATCTATAGACGTAATAACCTTGTGAAGGTAAATGTAAGATTTATTAGGCTAAGTTTGTTAGTATTTAATGAATAAAATAAATTATATGTAAAACCCTTAACATTACCTCATGTTAAGAAATTAATAATCACAAGTCTAATGAATATTAGATAGTTAATCAAGATAGGTTATCACCTGGTGTTAACACTCTTAACAAGTGTAGTGAATTTCCTATGATAACTTATAAACTATCAAGTTATTCGAGAGGTTAATAGTTTGTTCCTAAGTGGTGAATATGACATTATGATTGATAGGACCAATTTTGGTCACATAATAATATTTAATTTTTAATTGGAAAAGAAGCCTCAAGGTTAATATATAAAGGATTAAGGGTGTATTAAAGGTTGTAAACAACCTAGTAAACCTATTATAAATTTAACTATAAGTCTTATATTGGTGTAAAAGATAAGGCTAGTTTGGAAAAGATCAAAGGTCAATAAAAAACTCAAGTTGGACAAGGTTATGGTTAGTGAATGAATAAGAAATATTTTGGAAGATTGAAAAAAAAAATACTCTAAATGGAACTAAGACCTATCTCACATGGAAGACCACTAGGAAAGGTTATAAAATCTTGAAGATAATACACATACCAGTGTTGTAAGGAGTTAATAAATGTTGGGTAGCATAAAACCTATACTACATCCTAATTTTTAAGACCTTCATGAAAAAGAACATTTTAGGTTACAAGCAACCATGTTATATTATTGTTTTAATAGACTTCAAGTTAAGATATGGTCAAGTGAACTTAAGTGGCTATAAGTAATTAAAACTCATACTGGTACATTGAAATCTCTAGTAAAATCTTGTAAAGTGTTCCCCACACCTAAAATGATGGTTGGGATGGTTAGGGCCAACAACTTAGCCATAAATGGATAGGCTTATCTAGGTTGATAAGGGTTTAAGTTACTTGACAAGGATATTCAAAGAATTTCAAATTCTTTAGACAAAGTTACATTTTAGTAACAAGCCCTCTAATTGAGATGTATATGTTTTACTTGTGTATTCAGTTGTATTGAAACATAAAAAAATTCATATAATAGTCCTTGAAAGGATTTGTTTATCTAATCAGATATTTATATTAGTCATTTGATTCATATTTGAGGAGAGTGTATATTGTTTTCTATTTTGAATGTATTATTGATGTTAAAGGATCATTCCAACATATTTTTAAGGAATGTGTGTGTGTGTGTGTGTGTGTGTGTGTGTGTGTGTGTGTGTGTGTGTGTGTGTGTGTGTGTGTGGGCACATATACACACACTCACTCACTCACTCTACAAGCTCTGTTTACTTCTTTAAAAGGATAATATTTGATCTTATCAGTATTTTGTACTTATTTAATGCATGATTATGATGGTTGAGTCTAAGTTACTCATTTTATTACTTAAACTAGAAGTTGTTAAGTTGATAATAATTGGATGGATAATATTAAGTACATGGCTTGTTTATTTACCAAACAACATGATAATTTTAGCAAGGATGTGATTTTATTGTGTATATGAACTTAACGATTGAGTCAACATTCTTATTTGGGTTGTATTATTGTCATGCTCATTTATGAGACATTATTTTGTCTAGAAAAAGGGGAATGTAATTTTTTTCTTAACATGGTTCCATTCATTTCTATCATTTTGATATCTACTATTATAATTGTTGGTGTATGCAAATTGTAGTTCATTATATTACCTATCCAGTTATGCATATAGTCAATGTTAACATCATAGAAAGTTTAAATTTGTGTTTTGACAGTCCCATATAAGAATATCCTTAGTATGATTTCTCTAACAGTTCAATGTATCAATGGTAATTGGTGTAGTATTTCATTTGGATGCTTAGGGTATATTGTTGAATGAGTAAAATCCTTATTTGTCATAAAAAATGTTATATTGGTATGACTAATTTATTATGATATAATTATATCATTTATTGTTTGTTTATTTTCACAATTCAGTTTATAATCGAGAACAACCTTTGTTTGATGTTAATATTGACAAGATTAGACTATCACATAGAATTAGGTGCATATATAGACCCAACAGTTCTATTTAGATGTAATTAAACTGAAGGTATAAGTAACAAATGTTTATTATTATTATTATTATTATTATTTCATATGATATTTATCATATGGAAGTGGTTGTCATTATTGATTTATGTATTAGAGGTTAAAGCTTAAGTTTATATAACTTTATAATGTTGTTACAAGTGATTTCACTTATGCCATTATGTTGTATCAAAATCTGAAAATAATGCATACAATATTGATGTTGTACAAACTCACAAAGAGGCTAGATAATTCCTCTTGAATAAATGTTCTTTTTTGGCCTAAGATGTAAATGATTTCCTATATGGATTTGTCCTAAGTGAAGTATAAAGGCATAAATGAAGTAACTTTTATGACCACTTTGAGTATTATGGTATGATTATATGTTAGTTGTTTGTATGTTTATCTCTAAAAATAAATAGATTAACTTTGATCTTTAGGATTCATTAAGTTTAATAACTGATAGCAAAGATAAATATGTTGTGCTTTATATGCATTAATACAAAATAATAATCATGCAATCCATTTTAAGGGCTATAAGTTATTGTGTCTTGAAGAATTGTAAAACACTCCATAAAATGATTAAATTGTCATTAATGCTATGAGATCTAGTAAAGACTACTATAGTGCAGCTTATTGTACATGATAGTATTGAAAAATAGAAATGTTAATATCATTAAATTTGGTATGTTAAAAAGGTGAAACAACATTAAGTAGTTAAGTGGAAAATATTGATTTCAAAGTACAATATGTCTTTAATTTTATTTAAGCATTTGTATGCATTGATACAAGGTTATGTGACCTAAAATAAATAAGCAATAATGAAAGTACAATTGTCATAAATAGAATGAATAGTAACCAAAGACGTAACCCTTATACTTTAGTAATACAAACTATTAAACCAGTACTTGTAAATGCAAGCCTCATAGGTTAGGTCATTGTAAATAGACCTTGAGGCACATACATGTAGTATGAACTTTTTGAATCGATTATAACAAAGTATGTTTAATCATATTGAAAAAAACAAATTTGGATGTTTTTTAAGTGATTGTTTCATTTGGTATCAGAGATCTAGGTTAAAATACTAAGCAAATCTATGTTTGAAAACTAATTTATTCTATTTGTGTTCACCAAGAAATGGTGAGAACATGAAGCACTAATGTAGGAAATGTTATTAATGTTGGTAATGTTATACATTAAATAAGAGGATAGGTTGGGAGAAGGGTTAGAGCTTGAAATCCTATGGGAGGTAAAAATCAAGACTAATATTAGAATTTGGACCAAAATCATAATCAGGAACAACAACAAAACCCTTCTTCACCTCCTCCTATAGACAATGCAAAATTCTTGGAAGGTATTTTAATAGTTTTAGGAGCTCTCCAAACTAGGATGTAATAACATGAATACCATTTTGCTATGATATTGGGAAAGCAAAATCCAAACCCTCTAAAAAATCAAAAAGTAGAACAAATGCAGGTAAAAGTAAGGAACCCTGCAGTTTAATAAGTGAGCCCATTTTTGAGAGAACTCAATAAATTTCCTCTTCTAAGGTATAATGGAAGGAAAAAAAATATTGGGGATTTTTTTAAGGCTTATTCATTTATCCTATAATAGTACTTTGGATTATAAGATATCAGTTGAAACATGTAGGCCCATATTGATATTTACCACTTGAAGTGTGATGATATATTGTGGTGGGTTAATTTGGAAAAGGTAAAAAAATATGAAAAACCCACCATCACATGGGATAAATTCAAAAAACACTTCATGAGGAGGAATACATTATAAAATTACATGGAAATGAAACAAGCTAAATTTTAGCTATTATAGCGAAATAACTTGTTTGTGGTTGAATATGAAACCAAATTTTTGGATCTCCTTTAGTATGTTAACTATATAAGTAATAGGAAATTGAGGTTACCAAATTTAAATTGGGACTTACATATGTAATCATGCATGACATAAATCTCACAAATTTAAATATTGTGGGTATTACAATAGAATCAAATATAAGCATGAAATGAAGAATAAAGTAACCCAAAACAACAAATATGCACTTAATAAGTAACACAAAAGGGCGGTTAAAATATAATCATGATTGTTACTCATGTTAGGGTTTTGAGTCATGATTCAAAAGTGGCTATTATGGCAACATGATTGGAGGATAGAGTTGGCTAGTTCAAGGATGAGTGGATGGTAAGAGCATCTCAAAAGAGGTCAAAAGTAGCCAAAGGATATGGGCACAAGATGGAAAAGGTGTTGTAAGAGTAATAGGGGGTTAGTGGAGGCATAAATGTAGATGGGAGAAAGAATGACATGATGTATAGGTGAGTAAATTGTCATTGGATTTTGTTCCAGGTGGTGAGGCCTTTAGGACAATGGGTAAGTTTTATTTGTCCATTTTTCTAAGGATTTGATTATTTTTATGGGTAATGATATTAGTGTTATTGAGGGGAGGGGAAAACTAGAGGGAGGGAGACCTCCCAGTCCTTTTCATTAGTGCCAATAAATTGGGAAGTCTTCCATCTTCTTAAACTATAGTTAGCAAGCAAAGTGTGTGATAGAATGTTTATTGGAAAGAGACCTGGGGAATAGAGGTAAAGATACCACATTATGGTTTGAATCCTATAGGGTAAAACATCCTCTTTGGGTAACACAAATCGATCAGGTGTTGGAGCTTAAATATAAAATTAAGTAGAAATAAGGGATTTTGGTTGAGTCTCAATGTCTTCTTTTTTAGGGTAAACACCTAGAGGACTCTACTCAGTTGAAGGCCTACAATATATTTAAGTATTATATCATTGGTCTAACTCTACAATTGCATGTAGGTGAAATAGGTGATAAGATACCTTCATCATTAAAGCTAGTTTGTTATAAGGATGCGGCTCACTCTTATGCCCCCACTCACACAACACTCCTTGCAAATAAGCCAAGTCCATACATTGTTGAGAAAATAGATGAAGTTCCAATGGTGGATGTAAAGCATATTGAGGTAACTAAACTTATTAATTCCCTTCAGACCAATACAATTATTTGTCACTTTAATGGATTTTGGACTCAATCCAAAGAGCTTCATAAATGTATATTTATAATTGGTCCAATGACTATGACATAGTTTTATGCTCTAAAGGATTTTTTTATTACAATTTTCCATCTTAAAATAATATAAAAAAATATTTGAGGAGGGACCATGGTTTTGGGGAAAAGTATGTCTCTTCATTACTCTTTGGTTTCCATATTTTGATCCCAATACTATGGTTGTCTCCAAAATGTATGTTTGGGTGTACCTTCCAAACTTGCTTCTTCCTGGCATTCAGAATTCCTTACAGACATTAGGAATGTTTTAAGTGGATTGATTAAATTTGATCACACTCAAGCTTGTCAAGGCCTTTTCACCTTTACGTGCATTTGTGTAGAGATCGATCTTAGTAAAGGTTTACCTAAAAATTTAATTATATAACATAGTGCTTGGTCATGGAATCAAACCTTGGACTATGAAAATACAACATTTAGGTGTTGGTTTTGTCATCAAACAGGGCATTTACATGAGTCTTGCTCTTAAGCAAGATAATTTGTAAAAGGAAAGAAGGGTTCTACTTATAAATCAAATAGCTAATAATTGTATGGGCTACAAACCTTAGATATGGGAGATGATTCAAGAAGATCAGAACCTCAGTCCACCAAGAATAAGAACCATACCACTGTAGAAAGTGGAAGAAAATGGTTGAGTCAAATCAGCTGATGGAAAAATTGAAGGAAGTAATGAAGGTTAGGGATACACCCAGACAAGGGGCAGATGTAAATGAAACTCTTATAAGAGGTATTGAAATATTTAATGAGTCATATATTTCTAAATCTGACAAGGACTCACCCTTGGTTGATTCAGGAACACAACCCTTTGATTTAAAAGTGGTGGTTGGGGGAGCTCCTACAGGGGGTTGGCTTGAGGTGAAAAAAATAATAGGAAAAAAGGATGAATGGAATATAGTTCCATATGATGGTTATCTTGGGTGTCTTGTGGTAGCCTAATAGGGGTTGGTTTATTTTTAGCCTTCCCTTTTAGGGGTGTGTCATTTTTTTATTTAGGATTTTGTGTGGGTTGTTTTTGTTGGTGTTTTATTCCTTATGTTTTATTGGTTGGTTTTATTTTAATGAATGTTTTATTTTTGCTCTTGGATTAATAAAATTGGGTGATGGACCCTCCAACCCCCATTACCTATCCAAAAAAAGAAGTACAAAAGGTAAAAATTTAAGAAGACCAATGGTAAGTTTTAAACTAACTCTGGAAATTTTTAAGGGAATGTAAAATAAGGTTAGAAGACTCAACATTACCAAAAGAGTACTCCTTCACCTCCTCATAATTTTACTCATGCTATGGGGCCAACCAAGTGTCATTACCATAATGTTGGCCAAATCAAGGTTTGTTGGATTTGTAGTAAGGCTTACTATAATAAAGATTGTCTAGATTATTATGCTAATAAAGAGGTAAAACAAAGGGTTTATGCAGTAGTGGATAACCAATAAGAATATATATAAGTCACTTCAATTGAAACTAGAGGTATTTTATTTGGTTTTGTTAGGATATAATAGACAATGCAAAAATATCCTCCTAAGTTAAAACGAGAGGAACTATGAAAGCAGAAACAAAATTTTAAAAAATCAAAAAACTAACAATGCAAACCATAAGACAAGATGTATGTGGTTCACCAATTTGGCTATGTTTACGAAGAATTGATCAGTTATTATTTTAGCAGCACCTAGATAATACCCCTGTGACAAGACCTATCACTTACCTCTCCAAACTCTCACACTCTCTTTGTCTTCTTTCAAATCATATAATGTTTACATAGCTCACAAACTTTTACCCAAGCATCAACCAAAGCATACAAATGCTTAACCAAGCTTAAACCAAGCTCACAAAGACTTAACTAGTCTTTTCTCTACACTTATGACAAAGGAATGCATCCTTTACATATATAGAGTTACAAATAAGAAAGAGAGAGAGGGAAGATGGGAAGAGAGGAAATATGGTGCCACATTCCAAGTGGATGCATAAATGGTCACTAAGTAATGTATACCACTTTGTTCATAGTCTAAAACAAATTTGAAATTCTTTATACAAAAGCAACACCACCTCTATGTGACAATATATCTTTTGTCTTCCACTTTCATATGCAACAAACCTGGTGCTCCACTCACCCACTAAAGACCAAAATATGATAACTCATCTCTTATCTTTATCCAATCACTAAGATATTGGACCATTCATAGAATTATGCCCCACACACACACTTACTTATTCCACTCAAGAGATATACCACACATGCTCCCCACATGAAAAAGTAAAAGGCAACACATATGCCTAGTGGAGAAATGTGCCCCACATTTCTCTCCTACCTTTCCAACAATGAAAGATACCCTGTGGGCCATGCCATATCACCTAGGAGCCACCTCACCTACCTAGTCACCATTGCCACCTCATCCATGAATAGTGACTTGTGAATAGTGTCATGTGAATAGTGTTTGTGAATAGTGACTTCACAATTAATAATTCTCCCGATTGAAGTTAGTATTGAAAACTTCCCATTGTTGCATCTGTTGAGCCAATTTCTCATTCCTGATCTTTCTCATCCACAGAGACCAACTGAAGTTGAACATAATTTCAAATTTACTCTTGTGACCATCTTGGTCATCATATCTATAGGGTTTTCATGTATATGTATCTTCTCTAGCTTTACTTGTTCCTCCTCCAATACTATCTAAATGAATTGATACCTTAATTGAATGTGCTTTTTCCTAAAGTGAAATGTTGAGTTATTTACTAAATGAATGGTACTTTGAATGTCACTAAAAATTATCCCTTTTCCTTATTCATGTAACAATTCCACAATCAGCCTCTATAGCCATATCATCTCCTTACTTGCCTTTATAGCAACAACATACTCAACCTACATGATAGAAAGTGCCACCACTTTCTATAGATGTGAGATTTAACTCACTATTGTACCACCCATAGTGAAAACATACCTGGTAGTGTTCCTCTTACCATCTAAATCACCTACCATATATGAATCAACATATCCCTGTAAAGTAACATCTGATCTACAATAACACTACACTACATCTGAATTCCCTTTGAGGTAATGAAGAATCCACTTCACTATCTACCAATGTTCCTTTCCTATATCACTCGTAAATCTACTCACCACTCCCACTACATGGGAAATGTTTGGCCTTATACACACCATTGCATACATTAATTTGTCTACCACTGATGAATAATTGATTTTGGACATGTGACTCATCTCTTCTTCTATCCTGGGACATTTCTCCTTTGTTAAATTGAAGTGGCCCACCAAAAGAGTCCCAACTGGTTTAGCATTCTACATGCCAAACCTCTCTAATACTTTCTTTATGTACTCTCCCTGTGATAGTGTTAAACTCTAATTCTTTCTATCTCTAGCTATTCTCATCCCAAGGATCTATTTAGCAACACCTAGATCCTTCATAGTAAAAGAATCTCCAACTATCTCTTGAGTACATTTATATCCTACATGTTATAACCTACCACTAACATGTCATCCACATACAAAAGTAGGATAATATAGCTGTCATCATCAAATTTCTTAAAATATATGCAATGGTCAGAATGACATCTAGAATAGCCTTGATCCAACATAAAACTATCAAACTTAATATACCATTGCTTTGGATCTTGCTTAAGGCCATACGAGCTCCTTTTTAATTTTCACACAGACTTCTCCTTACCTTGACTTCAAAACCTTGTGATTATTCCATGTATATCCCATCCTCCAAATCCCCATGAAGGAAAGCAGTCTTCACATCCGACTATTCTAGATACAAGTCCTCCACTACAACTAAACTCAAAATAGTTCTAATAGAAGTCATTTTAACCATAAGAGAAAATATTTCATCAAAATATATACCTTTCTTTTATGCAAAACCTTTTACCACCAATCTGGGCTTGTATGTCTTTTTCCCTCCATCTTCCTCCTTCATCTTATATATCCACTTATTATGCAATGCCTTCTTGCCTTTTGGAAGCTTCACCAAATCCCATGTCTAGTTAATCATGAGAGAGTCATTCTCCTCATCCATATCCTACTCCCACTTATCCTTGGCATTAACCTACATTGCTACTTCAAAGCTCTTTGGCTCACCACCATCAGTAAGTGACAAATAATTAAAATAAGGGGAAAATCTTCTAGGTGGTCTAAAACTCTAGTAGATTTCCTCATAATAGGAGTTTTGGGTTCCTATTTTTATTGCACACCCTACACTGGTACTTGTAGGATACTTTCATTTGTAATGTCCTCCAACACTGTGTATTCTTTCTTGGCTTCCTCTTGCTTATTATCCAGCTATTGTTCCTTATATATGGCTTTCTCATTGAAGATGGCATCTCTACTCCTAATGATTTTCTTATCTTCCTCATTCCATAATCAAAATCCAAAGTCATTAGTACCATAGTCAATGAAAATACATTCCTAAAATTTAGCCTCTAACTTGGGCCTATTCTTTTTTCAATTAAGTGCAAAATCTTCACAAGCAAAAACTTTCAAAAAAGAATAGTCAACCTTATTACCACTCCATACCTTCTCTGGTATGCCACCATCCAAGTCAATTGAAGGTCCTCTATTTATTTGGTACATAGATTTATAAACTACATCTTCCTAAAATTGTAATGGTAACCCTCCATGCAACCTCATACTCCTATCACATTCCATGACGGTTTTGTTCATCCTCTCTAACACACCATTCTGTTGTGGTGTTCATGGAACTGTCTTCTACCTATGGATTCTATTAAGCAAATAATAATTATCAAATTCCTTCATGTAGTATTATCCACCATTATCTAACCTAAGGAACTTGAGATTTAAACCTATTTAATTCTCAACTAAAGCTCTCTATCTCTTAAATGTGTCAAATACATCAAATTTTTGTTTAATGTAATAAACCCAAATTTTTCTAGTTGTATCATCAATAAATGTAACATAATACCTTGAACCACCAAGTGAAGATACCTGAGCACATCCTTATACATTTTTATGCACAAGCTCTAACTTCTTTATTTTGTTGGTTAGTCCAACTTTCAGAAACCACACACATTTCTATTTCCTATACACATAGTGCTCACAAACTTTCAAGTCAATTTCCTTTAGACCTAGTAATTTTACCTTTGAGTGAAAGATCTTTATTCTTTTTTCACTCATGTGGCCAAGTCTATAAATCCACATAGTTGCATTTCCACCTAAAGTATTTAAATCACAATATGCATTAGTAAAAATAGTGGATAAATATAAATTACCCACCTTCTCACCTCTTGCCACCACTAGATCACCCTTGGTAACTTTCCATGAGTCACCAGTAAAAGTGACCACACAATTGTCACTTCCCAATTTTCTTATGGAACTCAAATTCCTCTTCAAATTTGGAACATGCCTAACATCCTTAAGCACCCAAGTGTTTCCATTCTATAATTTCACATTCACACTACCTTTTCTAATAATATTGTAAGTTTCATCATCACCAAGATACACATGTCCAAAATCACCTTGAATATAATCTCTAAAATAATGTTTATTAGGAGTGGCATGAAATGAGGCTCCTGAATCTAAAACCCAAGATTCATTAATATCATCTAAATAAATAATTAAGGCATCTTGTAGTACATCACCTACTATGTTTGCCTCCTTGTTACCTTCATGTTGGTCCTTGCCTAATTTTCTACAAAGAGCCCAACAATCTTTCTTTGTGTGCCCCAACTTCCTACATTGACAACACTCTATTTTTCCTCTTGATTTTGATCTAGAACCTTTCCTTGATTTCCCATGGTTTCCTCTTCCTTTATTCTTTGATGTCCTCTAGTCTCTATAGACAATGCATTTTCTGATGTGGACATTTCACCATTACTTCTGACCAAGCTATTTCAGCTCTCACGAAAAGATCATAGAATGATAAGATCCCTAAATTCATCATCAAAGTCAATATTAACAAAATTTAATTGACTAGTAACTATATTAAAATCATTTAAATGGTTTTATATTGAACAATTTTCAACCATTCTCATATTGAACAATTTATTCATTAAGAAAATTTTGCTAGAGGCAGAGGGTTTTTCATACAACTTCCCTAATGTTTTCATGAGATTTTTTGTAGTCTTCTTTTGGGATATGTTGAATGAAATTGTAGATGCAAGGCATATATGGATGGTTTTGAGTGATTTTCTATCTAGCAACTCCTAAATCTCATATGTCATTGATGTTGTCTTGTTAGCTAAACCTCCCAACGGCAAGTAGAGGTCCTTCTAAAATAGGTAGTACTCTATTTCCATCTTTCACAAACCAAAATTATGTCCATTAAATTTCTCCTCCTTTGATGTTTCATTTGCCATAGCTCCCACTCAAGCTACAATCCTTAGCTTCTTGCAACTTAATCCTCAGCAACAAACAACCTTATTTGATACCACTTGTTAGAATATAATAGACAATGCAAAAATATCCTCCTAAGTTGCAATGAGATGAACTATGAAAGAAAAATTAAAACCTAAACAAATAAAATAACTAATAATTCAAACCATAAGACAATCTGTACATGGTTCACCAATTTAGCTACGTTCATGGAGAATTGATCAACTATAATTTTAGCATCACTTGGAGAATACACCTATGACAAAACCTATCACTTCACACTCTCCTTGTCTTCCTTCAATGTATACAATGCTTACGAATCTCACAAGCTTTTACCCAAGCATCAACCAAAGCATATAAATGATTAACTAAGCTTAAACAAAGCTCACAAAGATTTACTTAGTATTTTATCTACACCTATTACAAAGGAATGCATCATTTACATATATATCATTATAAATAAGAAAGAGAGAGCGAGAGGGAAGATGGGGAGAGAGGAAATATGGTGTCACATTCCAATTGGATGCATAAGTGGTCAACAAATAATGTCTACCACTTTGTGCATAGTCCAAAACAAAGTGGAAATTATTTATACAAAATCATAACCACCTCCATGTGATAATCTTTCTTTTGTCCTTCACTTTCATATACAAAAAACCTAGTAGTCCACTCATCCACTAAAGACCAAAAGATGATAACTCATCTCTTATCTTTATCCAAGCACTAAGATAGTAGATCATATATAGAATTTCACACCACACACCCACTTAATCCACTCAATAGATACACCCCATATGCTCCCCACATGAAAAATAAAAAGGTAACACATGTGCCTAGTGGAGAAATGTGGCCCACATTTCTATCCTACCTTTTCAACAATGAAAGATACCCTGTGAGCCATGCCACATCACCTAAGATCCACCTCACCTACCTAGTTGATCTAGAGTATTTTTCATCTTTAATATGTTTTCAATATCTCCTAAAACCAATATAAAATGGAAGAACATTCTAAAATATTTTTGATGCACTTCGAATGGACCAAATCTGAATATGTATGTGAAAGTTATGACTAGTCAAAGTTGTAATCAAACTTGACAAAACTAATAATGTGGTCACAAAATAGACCAGTGTACCTTCACCAAGTAGACCAATCAAGACATGACACGTGGTATTTCAAGTTATTTAGATTATCAAATTGTCATTTTATTAGTAAATGAGGGAGATCCTATCTAATTATATCAATGCCTAAGTCTCAGTGAAGACCAAACATTTGAAGAAGTCCATGTGGTGGGTCTTCAGGCCACCACATGTCCTACCACCACTTCATGTTATTTTCCAAGTCATGCATACTCTATGATGATTTCAAAGTACACAACTCAAGACCTAGCCTGAGTTCCAACTCTTTGTGGTTGAGTTTGAATTATGCTAGCTTGAGGATCAACTCATTATGACCTAGCTTGAGATCGAGCCCAAGTTATCTATTCAGCTAGCTCAAGTCATTCTTCATATCAAGTTCAAAGGTTCCAACCAATCAAATACAATCAAGCTCATAGTCAGCTCGAATCTCCCAACATAACACTGAACCATGCAAATCAAAATGGTGAGTTAGATGTGGCCAAAGCCATGATTATAACATTTCAATTAAGCCTATTTAAAGGCTTATAACCATTATGTCCTGGTCAATGTGGGATTAATATCCTATTTGTAATTGTAAAGGTAATAGAAGGGGATTGAACCTAAGACCTCACTGCCAAAATGAGGAGGCTTGACTGTTGGGTCAAAGCCATGAATTAGAGATTGTGTGGACACATTTTTTATTCAAAGGATTTAGTTGAGATGGGACAAGTTTTTGGTGGATTAGAACCGGTTGGAAAAATGGTAAGGCTTGATCGTTAGGCCATAGTCTTGAGCCAATTATCTCGATGATACACTTTATAACTAAAATAGATTCATTTACAAACAAGGGAAGCTTGTTGAGTTGTGTAGTAAGGGTGATGTTATATTTTAAATACATAGACCCAAGTCTATTTTTGGGGTTCTTTTACTTTAGTAAAAGTTGTTATACCAGTCAATAGAAATGTAGTGTGCAAGATTATTTGCATAACACACACCCTCAAAGGGCAAAGCTAAGCTTGAAGAAATGCATCTACATTGTAAAGTCTTTTTGGCCATGGACGTAGGACAAACCAAGAGGAGACTACGTACTAATGTAGACTTGATCTTGTGTTGATGTGTTCTTCTATTTGTATGGCTCTTGGCCATGGAAGTTATACACAGATGAAAGTGTATAAATAGGTAAAAAAAACTTAGTCAAGGTGGATGTTATGGTGTTGAGGGGTATTGATACACACGCAGACCAATGGTTGTGCTTCACTCTTTCTTTTATTTTGTAAGGCCTTTTGATCATAATGGAAGGTATGTAGGAATGATTGTGTTTTTTGATTCACAGTCCTAAATGTCAAATCATCTATTTTGTAACCTTTGAACCTTAGGCAAATGTGTTGGAAAAATTGAGCTAGATATTATTATGTTTTCTTCTATTTATATGGCTTTTGGGCCATGAAAGAAATATAACAGATGGTTGTAGACTTAATACATAGTCCTGAATGGATAGAAGTGTGTCTGCACCTCATGAGTTGTGGAAAAGAAAAAAGGGATGGGATTTGAACCCCAACCCATGGTGAAAAATAATAAGCACCTAACCAACTCTACTCAAGTTAGAAGTTGCATACAAAATCAATAGTGTGTATGGGAATATTACATAGATCTCGATTGTATTTTTTTAATGCCTCCATTTTATAAGGCCCATGGCCATGGATGATGAATGTCTATAGTTTCAAGGTTTATTAGAGGAGTTGTAGGTCTATTGAATGCAGAGAACACTCCTTAATCAGCATTATGCCCATGTATTAGAGTTTGTATACACTCTAATAGAAAAACTTGCTCGAATGCATGGAGAAGACAAAGAGGTGATATGGACTTCGAGGAGATGAATTGTTGATCAATTTTAGAATCTTCACACATCCAATTTCAACACTATTTATAGGTTATCATATCCACTAGATGTAAGTTGTAAAATTTTATTATTTGCATCCATTTTAATGGATCGGTTCATGATTATGAACTTAGAAACATAGCCCTAAAAGGGTGAACTCCGTTATCAAGTTTGTGTCTTTTTCCCTATAGTTTATTTTGTGTTTCAGTTGATAATTTAATTTTCAAATGAATTAATGGAACACTATAACTAATTATGGGAAAGTTATAAAAATGACACAAATCATGAGTTTTAAAATGGGAAATGAGTTTACAAAGTTTTTTGATTAATTTCATTCATTCCTAGAATTTTGCATCCAATTATATGTATTTAAGGGAATTGAGATTTTCATCATCCAATTTTTATAATTTTTTTAATTTATCTAAAAGTGTAAATCTATTTTTTGGATCAATTTTGGTATCAGAGTTGGTTGATACAGGACTTACTTCAGTTGTTGATATACTTCATTTTTGGAGTTTTTAGTTATCTGATTCTTGGAATTATTCATCTATTGATTTAATTATGCAAGATTACTAGTGAAAAGGAAAATTGGAAGACATTCCAATTCACTTAAAGAAGGCAAGCTTTTAACAGCCAAGGTTTTGAAACCACTAGTCCTATAGGATCAACATGGATGATGAACAAAGCACAAGGTCACTTGAAGATGTGAGATGGTGTTGAGCAAGGATCAACCTTTCCTTCTTGGGATGCATTCAAATAAAATGCAAGGCATTTTCAATGATGCACATCCAAGAGGAATCAGTTGTAGTCTTATTACCTTTATTACATAGAGGGCAAAATAAGGTATGATGGAAATCTGATTCGTATTAGTATTGAGATAATATTTTGGTAATGATAACTAGTTGTGTAGCCTTTATTTTTGGATTACTAATTATATTTTAGAAGCCTATAGGAACAAGTGAAAAGGCCAATTCCATAGCAAGATATGGAAATGGCAAACAAGGCATTATTTAGGAATGAACAGGTTTTTGCACTTTATGGATTGGGTTTTTAATTGGTTTATAAGTTGGTTTATGCTTCACATCTTTGTTAAGAGTTGTAGGAAGAAAACAAGAAGTTGTTTAAACACCAACAATATGCCAACCATTGATCAAAAAGTATGCACTTCATAGTTTCTTCAGAGGTATAAATTATTTTCAAATGTAACTATGTTTGCACAATTTTGGTTGAATCTTTTGTGTAGGGTTACTTTGGAAGTAAGATGTGCCTTTATTTGGAATTGTTTTAAAACCTTTTTGAAAATTAAAATGGATCATCTAACTCTTAGTAAGATAGATTTGATAAGATGAAACCACCTTATATTCAGTTATTGGAAACCATGAAGAGGGAACAACCTTATTGATAAAATTGTTTAATAGGATAGTTTTGGATAAGCATATCTATGGTATTAAATAGTATGCTTAGTATCACTTCAAACATTATTCTAGGGAATTACTAACTACTTAGTAAGAGGAAGAAATTTGATAACCCTTGTGTTTGAAAGGATATTTGCTATCTCCTATTTTAGTTTTCCATTGTGATAAGATTTTGGAAATCTAACTCAGCTTGGATGAGTGTGGAGGTATGAATCAGGGAGTAGTCAACAATGAGGAAACTTTGAGACGGGTTTAAAATTATTAGTTTTATCCTCACAATTATGATATGTATTATAGATACTTATAGAGTTTGTGAGTTTGTAAAGAGGCTCTTATTTGTGAATTATGCAGTTATAACCTTAGCATAAATAAATTCATTGCATATTTTTATACTTGATAGATATGTTTAAGTCCCACTGTATCTTGGGTAATGTTTGTATTACAAACTTTTTGTACACTCACGTGTATGTTTTTCATTCATGTCATGTAGATGTACTTTTAAAGACCCATAAATGGGTAATATTTGTAAATGCAAGTATACAACTGTTGTAATTTATTTACAAAGGGTATGCAGCACATTTTGATTTCCCTTGTGTGATATTGATAACAAGGAGAACACCTTAGCCTTTATGCAGTGTAGGGGATGAGGGAATCTGTTAGATGTTATGACTATTTTGGGTAATAGGTCATTTTGGCAGAATGGGTAAAGAGTTTGTTTTACTCTCCATAATTAGAATATAGTTTCAATTGGATAGTTGACTTCTTATAGGGAAGTTTTATAACATCTTATTTCACTGATGTAGACTTGTGTTTTTCAAATGGAGTTTTATTGCATCATTTTGATAGATTGACTTCATAACTCCTTCATATGCTATTTTTTGGCTCATGTATGTTTTGAATCAGTGCAAGGAAGATTGTCAATGGCAAGGAAGAGAACTCACGGAGATCTTTTTAGGTCAATTAGATTATATGGACTTTTGGAGACCAAATGCCTCTTTGTGGGGAGGGTTGATTTGAAGGATTTTAAATCCTTCATATGTTTTAAATATCTCTTGAAATTAATATAGAATGAAAGAGCATTCTGAAATCTTTTTGATTCACTTTGAATGGACCAAATCTGAGTCTATATGTGAAAGTTATGACCAGTCAAAGTTATGGTCAAACCCAATAAAACTAATGATGTGGTAGCAAAATGGACTAGTGTACCTTCATAAAGTGGACCAATTAGGGCCTGACACATGGCATTTTTATTTATTCATATTGAAACATGTGTCACTTTATTGGTGAATGAGGGAGATCCTATCTAATTATCTTAATGCCCAAGTCTTGATGAAGACCAAGGATTTAGAGAAGTCCATATGGTGGGTCCTCAAGCCACCACATGGCCTACCACCACTTCATGTTATTTTCTAAGTCATGCATACTCTATGTCGAGTTCAAAGTATACAAATTGAGACCTAGCCTAAGTGCCAACTCATCATGGTCAAGTTTGACTTATGCCAGCTCAAGGACCAGCTTGTTGCGACTGAGCTCAAAATTGAGCCTAAGTTAGTTATTCAACTAGCTTGAGTCATTCTCTATATCGAGTTCAAAAGTTCCAACCAACTGAATACAACTAAGCTCATAGGTAGCTCGAATCTCCCAACTTAGCACCAAACCATGTTAAGCAAAATAGTGAGTTAGACATGGCCAAAGCCATAGTTGTAACATTCCAACAAAGCCTATTTAAAGGTTTCTAACCACTGTCTCCCGGTAAATGTGGCATTAATATCTTGATTGCAATTGCAAAGGTGATGAAAGGGGATTGAACCCATGACCATTCTACCAAAATGAGGAGGCTTTACTATTGGGTCAAAGGTATGAATCAAAGATTATGTGAAGATATTTGTTATTCGAAGGATTCAATTGAGATGGGATGAGTTTTTGGTAGATTGGAATCGGTTGGAAAAATGGTAACGATTGGCTATTAGGCCATAGTCTTGAGCCAAGTATCTCATTGAAACACTTGCTAAGTAAAGTATATTCATTTTCATACAAGGGAAGTTCATCAAGATGTATAGTAAGGGTGATGGTATATTTTAAATACACAGACCCGAGTCTATTTTGGGGGTTCTTTTATTTTATTAAAAGTCACTATACCAATTGAAAAGAATGTAGTGTGCAAGATTATTTGCATAGCACACACCCTTGAAGGGCAAAGCCAAGCCTAGAGAAACACTTCTATATTGTAAAGTATGTGGCCATGGATGAAATATAGACCAAGAGGAGATTGTGTACTGATGCAAACCTGAGCCTGTGTTGACATGTTCTTCTATCTGTATGGATTTTGGCCATGGAAGTTATATTTAGATGATTATGTATCAACGAGTGAAAAAAACTTGAGTTAAGGTGGATGTTATGGAATTGAGGGGTATTGATACACACGTAGGCTTGCAGTTGTGCTTCACACTTTCTTCTATTTTACAAGGCTTTTTGGTCATAATGGAAGGTATGTAGGTGTGATTGTGTTTTGTGATGCATAGTCCTGAATGTCAATTCATCTATTTTGTAAGATTTAAACCTTGGGTGAATGTGTTGCTAAAATTGAGCTAGATATTATTTTGTTTTCTTCTATTTGTATGGCTTTTGGGCCATGGAAGAAATATAACGGATGGTTGTAGACTTAATACATAGTCTTGAATGGATAGAAGGATGTCTTCATCTATTAGGTGTAGACCTGAGTTGTGGAAAAGAAAAAAGGGATGGGATTTAAACCCCAACCTGTGGTGCAAAAGAATAGGTACTTAACCAACTCTACTTGGGTTATAAGTTGCATACAAAAGCAACAGTGTGTATGGGAATATTACACAGAGCCCGACTATATTTTTTTAATGCCTCCATTTTATAAGGCCCTTGGCCATGGAGGATGAATGTATATAGTTGAAGGGTTTATTGAAAGAGTTGTAGGTCTATTATAAGGTAGAGAACACTACTTAATCAGCATTATGCCCATGTATTAGAGTTTGTATACACTCTAATAGAGAAACTTGCCTGAATGCATGGAGAAGACAAAAAGGTGCTATGGACTTTGAGGAGATGAATTACAGATCAATTTCAAAGTCTTCACATAATTAGTTTCATCACTATTTATAGGTTCTCATATCCATTGGATGCAAGTTGTAAAATTTTAATATTTGTATCCTTTTTAATAGATCAGTTCATGATTACAAACCCAGAGACCTAGCTTTAAAAGGGTGAACTTCATTATCAAGTTTGTGTCTTTTTCCCTATAGTTTATTTTGTGTTTTAGTTGATAATTTAGTTTTTAAATGAATTAATGGAACACTATAACTAATTACAATAAAGTTATAAAAATGACACAAATCATGAGTTTTAAAATGGGAAATGAGTTTACAAAGTTTTTTTATTACTTTCATTCATTCTTAGAATTATGCATCCAATTATATGTATTTAAGGGAATTGAGATTTTTAGTATCTGATTTTTATAAACTGTTTGATTTATCTAAAAGGGTAAATCCAGTTTTTTGGATCACCAGTCACCATTGCCACCTCATTTGTGAATAGTGACTTGTGAATAGTGACCCATGAATAGTGTCATGTGAATAGTGTTTGTGAATAGTTACTTCACACTTAGTAAGTTCTTTATCAAAATTAATTAATTTGGGGTCTTTTGATAGTTTCATATCACCTAAATTTACTTTTGAATATAAAACTAAACCAATGAAGATGAGAGAAGTGTCGTAATTAAAATAAGTAGAATTAAACTTTGGAGTCTTTAAGACTTGGTTAATCATGAATTTATCTACCACTAGGATCATATGATGTCATCCCAAGTGTGGATTGGATTCATGCACATCAAGCCCACTTGAACAATTTTTAAAAGAGAGTCCAATGTCAAGATGATAAGTACAAATGAGTAACTCTATAAAGCATAAAAAATATAAGGTCTTTGAGGATCCTTTTAGATATATAACTCAAGAAGGTGGTAAAAAAATGATGTGTGTTATGTTTTGAACAAGTAGAAAAAAACCTAAGGAAGTAAAACCTAACTTGAGATTCTCTTATTTTATAAGAGTTTAAGGATGTTTTTCCATAAGAACCACTAGGGTTGTCACTAGTAAGGTAATTTGGCTTTTCCATAGAAATTATGTCTGGATTTACACCAACCTCTAAAGCTCGAGATAGGATGAACATTACAGATCTACAAGAGCTTAAATTTCAATTGTAATATATTTTGGATAAAGATTTTGTAAGGCCAAGTGTCTCATAATGGGGAGCATTATTTTTATTGTTAAAATAACGATGGGACTTTGTGGTTATGTATCAATTACCATATGTTGAATAAAGTAACAATCAAAAATCATTGTCCCTTATCAAAGATTGGTGATATTTTTGATTAAATTATAGTGTTAGTGGTATTCTCTAAAATGATCCTAGATCAAGATACCACTAGCTACATATCAAAGAGTAGGATATCCACAAGACAATATTTTAAACTCACTAAGGCCATTGTGAATTCATAGTTATGTCATTCGGTCTAACCAATGAACTTGAAACTTTCATGAACGTCATGAATAAAGTTTTTTGGGAATATTTGGATCGATTTGCCTTGATGTTTCTTGAAGTCATCCTAATTTACTTTAAGAATGAATAAGAACATGAACCTCATTTAAGGGGTTTTATAAAGGTTACAATAACATAAGTTATATGGTAAGCTATCCAAGTGTTCTTTATATAGAAGTTAAATCCACTATTTGGGCCTTATCATATATAAGGATGGTATTGCATTGGATCTCACAAATATCAAGTCTATTAAAGAATGGCCAGCTCTTAATAATGTACACAAGGTGCAAAGTTTTATGTGTGGTGTCAATTACTATTAGCAGTTTGTAAATTAATTTTCTAGAATAGCCCTTCCCATCACTTCCCTTCATTGCAAAGGGATTTTTTTTTAATATACATATAATTTCAAAGATTTTGAATAGATAGCTATTAAAAACCCATCAAGTCCTTCCAAAAAAGCATCAATTCGTAACTCAAAAGATCCACTAAGGTTAGGAAGGGAAGTGAGTGTGAATAAAGTTAAATTAAATGTACATAAATTTTAAATATTCCTTCCCATAACTTCCCTATGATAACAGAGCAATTAGAGTAAGTGGAATTATAATTTTTAGTCTTTAAGACTCGGTTAATCCTACATTTATCCCCACTAGGCTAATATGATGTCATCCTAGGTATGGATAGGCTTCATGCGAATCAAGCCATGTTAGATTGTTGTTAAAAGAGAGCCCAATGTTTAGATGATAAGGACAATTTATTAAATCTACAAGGTATGAAAAAATAATTAATCAAAACCAAACTTGAGATATTATCCTATTTTACGAGAGTTTGAGGATGTTTTTCCATAAGAACTACTAGGTTTTCCACTTGTAAGTGAGATTGACTTTACCATATAAATTATGCCACAATCTACACCCACCTTGAAAGCTTCGTATAAGATGAAAACAATATATCTACAAGAGTTTAAGGTTTAACTACAAGATCTCTTAGATAAATGTTTTGTAAGGCCAAGATTCTAACCATGGGTAACACCAATTATATTTGTTAAAAATAAGGATGAGACTTTGTGATCATGTGTTGATAACCATATGTTGAATAAAGTAACTATAAAAAATCATTATCCCTTACAAGAGATTGATGATATTTTTATCAGATGAAAGGGGTATCAATATTCTCTAAAACTGATCTTAGATCAGGATACCACTAGTTGTGTATCAAAGAGGATAATATCCACAATATAGCATTTTGAAATTGATATGGCCACTATGAGTTTATATTTATGCCATATAATCTAACCATTGCACCTATAGTTTTCATGAACCTCATTAATATAATTTTTATGGACTGTCTAAATCAATCCATCTTGGTGTTTCTTGATGACATCTTAATTTACTCTATTAGGAAAATGAACATCATTTCAAGTTAGTTTTATAAAGGTTATGATAACATAGGTTGCATGGTAAGCTATCTAAGTGTTCTTTATAAAAAATTGAAGTTCATTATTTGGGCCATATCATCTCCAAATATGGTATTTAAATGGATCCCATAAATATCAAGGCTATTAAATAATGTCCAGCTCCTAAGAATGTACACAAGGTACAAAATTTAATGGGCCTTGTTGGTTATTATGGTGGTTTATAAAGGAATTTCCCAAGATAGCCCATCCCATCACTCCCCTTCACTATAAAGTCAAAAAGCTTAAATGGACATCTAAATTTGAAGAAGTTTTTCAAAATCTTAAAGAGATTCTCACCACAACAATTTGATAATTCTTAGCCCTAATGGATCTTTTGAGTTATGGACCAATGCTTATTTGAAAGGACTCAGTGAAGTTTTAACTCAAAATAAAAGAGTGGTAGCTTATGACTCATGGGAATTTAAAACTAGTGAAGTGAATCATTCATCACATGAATTCAAATTAGCTATAGTTTTACATGCTCTAAAAATATGGAGGCATTATCTACTAGGTAAGCACTTCAAGTTATTGATAGATCATAAGAGACTTGAACATCTAGACACACAAGACAATTTTAATGCTCGGTAGTGCATGAGGTTATAATTGATAATCAAATATGATATGGACATAAAATATGTCAATGAGAAATAAAATAGAGTGGTTAATTCTCTTAGGAGAAGAGTTTACTTTGTTACCATCTCTCATCTCTAGTTTTAACTGAGAAAATAGTTGCTAGAATAGCAATGAAAAGATGTTTTTCATAAGGAAACCAGTCATGGTATTACACAAAAATCTATGGATAATAAATATGTGTATACCATTGATTCAAATGACCTTTTAAGGTTTCAAGAATGGAGTTTTATACTAAACCATGGTAGATTTGGGTAATTGATCATGCAAGAGGTTTATTTAGACCCACATTTTGCTCATCCTAGTGTCTTATAGATGACAAATGAGCTAAAACCATTTTATTGTTGGCTTGGAATGAAAAAGGGTGCGGATCATTTTGTTTCCAAATGTTTAGAATGTTAGTGGGTTAAGGTGAAACATTGCCATCCCAAAGGATAGTTATACACCAATGATATTCCAATAATGAAATGAATTGTAATTCCATGGATTTCATTTAAGGTCTACCTAAGTCAAGGAAAAATCATGATACCATTCTAAAAGTTCTGGATAAGTTAACAAAATTTACCCATTTTATTATATGAAATCTCAAGGATGATGCCTCTACTCTTGTAAAGCAGTTTGTTAGATAGGGTGTCCATCTTCACCAAGTGCCTTATGTAATAATATTTGATAGAGATAAGTTATTTACTTCCCAGTTTTGGGATACTCTAACTTCAATTATTGGTACTAGATTAAACTTCAACCCTTCTTAGCATATAGAAATAGATGTCCAAATGGAGAGAGTGAATAAGGTATTAAAAGATATGCTTAGAATGTATGTGATAGACTAGCAATAAAAATGAGAATGTTATCTTCATCTCATAGAATATGAATAAAATAATAGTTACCATACCTCATTGAAAATGTCACCCTTCAAATCCCTTTATGAAAGTAAGTGTAGAAGATCCCTTAGGTGGGAATGCTTATAAAATAAATTGAATACATGAACATAATTGCTTCATGAATATGATGCTCAAATGGATGTCATTAGGCAAAAACCCAAGGTTACATCTAATAGATAGAAGATATATATGGCTTTAAAAATATCTCCAAGGGAATTTCAAGTTGAAGACAAATTATTTTAAGTATACTCCCTCAAAAAAGCTATATAAAGTTTGGAAAATCCTCCAAACTCACTCCACGGTTTGTTGGACCCTTTAAAATTCTTCAAAAGATCAGCCTCATTAGGTATTAGTTGGCACTTCCACCTTATCTCTCCAAAATACACAATGTGTTTCATGTATCTATACTTTAAAAATATGTGTTTTATCCTTCACATGTTTTGAATTTAGAAACTTTACAAGTGGAAGATGGAGTGACTATCTTTTAGAACCAATTGGGATCCTAGCTCATCATAACATCACACTACAAAGTAAAGAGTTACAACAAATGTTGGTCCAATGGGACCATCTGAGTGAGTGTAATGATACATAGGAAGATGAAAAACACTTCTATAGTAATTAATTTCACATGTTTTAAATAATGGGCATCAAGACATTGCCAATTAAAGAGAGGGGGGGGGGGGGGGGGGGGGGGGGGGGGTGGTGGATGTCATATCCCCATCAATAAGATTTTATTTTTCATCATAATAAGTGCCAAGAGACACAAGGATTGAATTTATAACATGGTTTGACGATTGTTATGTGTTTGGTTGATTACTAAATTTAGCTATTATTATTTGTTTAAACATTAATTTATATTCATCTTAGCATTTTACTGTGATTTATTATTAATATTATTATTGTTCTCATGTATTAAGGAATTTTTATCAACTATTATTGCTTTGACAATTATTATTATGTAGTTTTTTTTTACATTATTATTTTGGACCAAGTATTATTGATATTTTTTGGCTATTTTTTAGGTGCCTAGAATGGCAACAAAATTTAGGCTTGGTTGTGGGGAAACGCATTGGAAAAGGTAAGGTAAATTGTGATGAGAAAGAGAATTAGAGAAACCTAGTTGACCATTGATGTCATTAAACACATACATATATTGAGTCATAAGTCATTCCTTTTTATGAATAATGTTATGATTAGATCGTTTTAGTCATAAATTATAATAATTATAGTATTGTGATGAATATGATGTGTTAAGTGTAAGTATTTTGATAACCATAACATTATTAACTCGACCATGACAAATTATGTTTTATATCATTTTTTGAAATCTTCAAGGTAAAATTTGAGTGTTGGTTGATTAGACCAAGGTTGTTGTTATAATTAAACCTGACAAAGTATTTTATCAACCATTGAACCACCTTATGGTCATAACTTCTTCGTAACCAATTAGTGACTAAATTCATGAAGTGAGGATGTTATAGTAATAAGGGGAATTGGGGATATATACGAAACAAAATAAATAAAAATGTAAGACCACCAAAGGTGCAAAAAAACATAAGGGAGGCATAAAATCCATACCCCAAAGTTATTATATTATTTTAAGGCCTCAGTAATTAATAAATAAGTGGAAAGGGGATGGGTTGGAAACCACCCTATCCCAAACCCTAACCACGAAAAAATATATGGGAAAAAACATAAGGGAGGCATAAAATTCATACCCAAAAGTTATTATATTATTTTAAGGCCTTGGTAATTAATAGATAAGTGGAAATGGGATGGGCTGGAAACCACCCTAGCCCAAACCCTAACCACAAAAAAATTTATGGTTAAACCCACTCAATTAATGGGATCAACACATAGTTAAGTTTTGTTATTGAAATACCATCATTGTGTTGAGTGGTAGACATAACTCAGCTTGCCTGAAATGGAGATAGAGAAAATGAGTAAGTTCTTTATTAGACTGATGATTTTTCTTACATAACCATACAAAACTTGATTATTAAATTATGGCCATGGATTAATGTTATGCTCACTTATAGGACATAATTTTGTCTAGACATAGGGGAATGTAATTTGTTGCTTAACATGGTTCCATTCATTTCCATAATTATATTATCTACTATCGTAAATTTTGGTGTATGTAAGTCACATGTCTTCATCTTACCCAACTACCTAGTTATGTCTATAGTCAATGTTGACATCATGGAAAGTTTAAATTTATGTTTTGACAGTCCTATAAAACAAAATCTTTAGTATTGCTTCTCTATGAATTCAATGTACCAATGGTAATTAGTGTATTGTTTCATTTGCATGCTCATATTATCCTATTATATGAATAATATCCTTGTTTGTCATAATAAAATGTTAAAGTGTTATGACTGAGTTACTATGATACTTTTTGAATGTGTTATATTATTTTTTATTTACATAACTCAATTTATTATTGAGAAAAAACTTTGTTTTGTGTCAATATTAACAAATTTATACTTTCACATAGAATTGGGTGCATCTACAAACTTGGCATTTATATTTAGATGTAATTAAACTAAAGGGATAAGTAACAGGTGTCTAGTGTTCTTGATATTTATTATATGGTAGTGACTATCATTAGCGAGGTATTTATTAAAGGTCAAAGTTTTAGTTTATAGATATTTATAAAGTTGATACAAGTGATTTCACATATACCATTATATTGTATCAAAATATTCAATGATGCATGTAATATTAATTTTTTACAGTCTCATAATGATGTGGGATAGGTCATGTTGAATAAATGGTATTTGTTGACCTATGATGGAAATGATTTATTGTACTTATTTTTTTTGTGAAAAAAATAAGGTCATAGATGAACTAACATGTGTGAGTCCTTTAAGTATTATGACCTAAATTAAAGCTGGTTGGTTGTATGTATATCTATACAACCAATCGAGTAACTCTAATATTCAAGATTTATTGAGTTCAACAGGTGATGAAAAGTATAAATATGTTGTGCCTTATATGCATGAATAGAAAAGAATAATCTCCCACAATCCATTAAGGGCTATAAGTTATTGTTTCTTGAATAACTATAGAATACTTTTGAAAATGAATAAATTATGATTAATGATATGAGATATACTAAATAAAACTATAGTGTAACTAGCTGTACAAGACAATACTAAAAAATAGCGCCTTAATATCATTAAATTTAGTACAATAAAAACTTGAAAGGGCATTAAGTAGCTAAGTGTATAATGTTGATTTCAAAGTATAATGTGTCATTTATTTTATTTAAGCATCCATATGGGTTGATGTATAAGATTATGTGACCTAAAATTAATAAACAATAATGAAAGGACAAATGTCCTAAATAGAATGAATAACAACCAAAGACATAACCCTCATACTTTAGCAATATAGACTCTTAAACCAAGACTTGTAAGTGCAAGCCTCATAGCCTAGGTCATTGTAATTGGACCTTGAGGCACAAACACATAGTACAAACTTTGTGAATTTATTGTAACAAGGTTTGTTCAATCATATTGAAAGAACTAAATAAGGTGCTTTTTAAGATGTTATTTTACCATTTTGCTCATAAATTTAGAGAATCATGAGTATGGGATTATAAAACACCAAGTGGTAAACCTAATTTGAAGAATAAAAAATTATGAAAGGTACACAATACGTGTTTATTTCTTAGAGACACATTCATTGATCTGGAAGGTAGAAATCTGAATCTACCCTGAGCAAAATCATTTTTTAGACATAGAGCAGTAAATTTGTTCTTGTACAATGCATGACCCATATTTTACAAAGAGCTTAATCATTCCTCCTAGACCATGGTTTCACTTAGAAAATCCTATAAATTTGTCAAGTGTGATTGTTCCATCTATTTTACTTTTCATATTATACATTAATTATCAAATTAGTTCTAATTACATGTTTTACTATTTTTATCCACTACAGTAAATTTGATTTACTAATTTAGACTGTTGTATTCTATATCTATATCTTTATCTTATTTTAATATTTTAATAATGTCATTATGTCATAGTGTCATGTTTTATTATAAAATCTACATTTCTATGGCTCTTACCATGCACATATGGGGGCATACTACTTATATGTGCTTCATTTCTTTATATATCCCTACTAGGGGCACTTTTATGACATTTGGAGCATATTAGTTTCCCCTTCTTTACTTATCCATTTGGGGGCTTCATATCCTTCTCCTCGAGTTATCATACGATACATATTTTTCACATATATTTCATTCATTGGGGTATATTATTTAATCTCATACTTTCCTATTGCCAGAGCTACATAATGTTATTTATATTACATGGTTTCATTTAGACACATTACTTATTCATCTCTATTATTTGCTACTACAATGGGGCCTATTATTTACCCTATATTGTTTAGGATTCTCACCATTATATGAGAACACACATATTTTATTGATATTTACGTCATGATATTTTACAATGGTTACATTTTCTAGAGATTTATATATTTATATTATACAATGTTCATATGCAATTTGTATAATTTTTTACCCATTTTAATGCTTTGGTTATATAAATTTAATAACACATGATGCATTTGACTATTTATTTTGAGATGAGTGATTGAAACACAAAAATTTACAATACCTCACCTCAAAATGGGGGTATATATCCAAATATTTTAGTTTTCATGATGGAGCTAAAAGTATTGTTTAAATAAGATTGAGAAAACTTGAGTGAGTTGAGAGCACATAAAATGGTCCTTTTTTCTACTTCCTTGATCAAGAAGAGGATTGGGTTGAAAGAACTCCCAAAAAGTGCTAGTTATTTATGGAACATGTATAATAAGTTCTCATTAGAACAAAGTTTTATTTTCTTGTGAGCAACAATGAAATTATTACCACCAAGTGTAGTCATTCTTGTGATCCCCTTCCAATTAATGTTTTCACATCAGTTTCACCAAATGTTTAATCCTAATTTGGATATGGATCCTATTTAGTGGTTAGTGTAAAGGATATATAAATAATATGGCACAAGGGTGAATATCAGATCTACAACAGGCTAATTAATGTGATAAGATCAAATGTATCATATGTTGAATTTATAGAATTGAGATAGGCTATTAATGGAAAGTATAGTTATGCTAGATATACAAATGACATAACATAAATTACTTGTCTATTTTTGAATCTAATATAGTGTTGGATGGTATAGGAAGGAAGTAGGAAAGAATTAGACTCTGGACTAATTATCAGATTTTGGATCTAGTGCCTCTAGCTCTCTCAATAGTTACGTTAGCCTAGGATAGTTACATTGATCTTAGTGTATGAGTTTGATGCTAGAGTCCTATATAAAATATGTGTGTATATAGGATATGACCACTTGGATGCTTTCAGGTTTGGATTCACCTTCACTCTAGTGAATTTAGATCTAGGTCATGGACTATCACTCTTGGTGAAATGGTAAAACCCTAGTTTTGTATATTCAATGTGACTTTAGGGGGAAATGGGTTAGTGGGCACATGGTGACAAGCTGACCTAAAATGACCCTATTGCCAAAGGGCACTACCTACATAGACAATACTCCTAAAGAGGGCCTTAGACTCATGTTCTCCCCTACGTATTGGCTTGTGTGTGAATCATATAATGTGTAAAGTAAGTACAATAAGGACCTAGTTTGTAACTTAGTAAATATGACCTTATGACTGCTCCTTTATTACTTTAGACTTTTAGTTGGGCTATTCCTTTGACTGATATCAAAATAGGGTAGAATGGGAAATATTTTGGTAACTTGAGTGATTCTTGAGTGCTTCTTGAGTGTTCTTTTGGTTTGATTGCTAGGTGAGGAATGAATGAGGGTTGATGTTGTATTTATACCAATCTTATCAAGAGATAACTCGCATTAAATCACTTAGGCTAATCATTATGATATGTTTCATTTTCAAATTGGATGAATTTTAGGGCATTAAACATTTGCATTAGGCCAGGACAGTAACATTGATGCTACTATCTAACTTAGTCATTAGTGTATAGGGACAAGGAGAGCATGCATAGGCTCAAAACTTGTAAAGGTATAAGATAAGTACATATTAAGTATTTTGTGCAAGATGTAATATTTGTGTCATCAATATAAGGCTAGTCAGACTAAGAGATAGGCCAAAGGTCATAAGATAGAGTAAATGTGAGACTTGCAAAAGTAAGGCATGTGTAGAACTAAAGGAATAGTCAGGGTCATGAATTTACCAAGTGTACAAGACTGAGGTGTTATATATTCCTAAAATATCATCTACACATTAGAATAGATTTTTATTTTCTTGCGAGTAATAATGACATTGCTACCACCAAGTGTAGTCATTCTTATACTCCCCTTCTAATTCATTTTTTCACATTACTAAATTTTCACATAAATTCAACATTGATTACTTATTATGATTGGACATTATTTCAGGTATGGCATATTTTTAAAGATACAAAAAAAGCTATGTAGATGGATCCTATTTTGAGCATCATTAGATTCATCCTTACTTCCAACAAAATGTGAATGTGTCACATGATACATTAGGTGAGAATAGAAATGTTGAGAATGAAGAATCATATTGCATAATTATTTTTAAGGTCTTATCCTTTGATATTATATGTAAAAAAATGATTTTGTTATATAATGGGATTGTTTGAAATGATATGTAAAACAAATATTTATTTTTTAAAAATGGGGTTCTTTCAGATGATATGTAAAAAAAATTGATTAATTTACAAAATGGAATTCTTTGAGATGATTTTTTCAAATGATGAAATTCCAATTGCATGTAAGCTATGCGCTAATCTCAAAAAATACTTGGGGCAAGAATAAATGTTTGCTAAAATTTCATCTATTTTTGGTGTCTATTGTAATTGTAATTGTTATTGTAATTTTGGTGTCTATTGTAACTATACATAAGGTAAATTCAAACTAAATAATAAACACACCTTTTAATGTTATTGCTTATAGAACTAAACCCATGATGTGATGATGCATTAGATCATTTGATGATCCCAAAAAACATCGATGAAGAATACATCAATCGTGAATGTAAACTATCAATCTTAAGGCACCTATATTAGATTTGTCATAAGCCACATTGATTACTGGCTCTATTACCTTCTATTAAAAAAAAAATTCATTGGTGATAAATAGCCTCAATCTAATTACACTAGCATGTTGGGCTCAAAAAAATATTTTCAAGAAATAATAGAGCTCCAAACTCCAACGTATACTCAAGATATTAATATTTTTTTATCAAATTCTCTAAGACGATCTATAATATCTTGGGCATATTTTGGAGTTTAGAGCTTTTTTCTCCAATTTGTTTTTGATCCCACACACACACACACACATGTTGCCAAAATCACCCCTAATGTTAACTAATGTCACTACCCATTGGACATTAGGGCCCGATATTAGGGTCATTTTTCTAAAGTCACCTCTAGTGTGAAACCTAAACTAGTTTTTCAAAACCTAAAACAACAATTGTGGGTTACAAAACAAAACATTCATTTTGTTTTCCCCTATTTTAATCATTTCAATCATAATATGGGGTAGGGTTTGTCATTTTTTAGTGTTTAATTTAGGGAATTTGTGGGTTATAGTTTATTTTAGAAGATTGGTTTCAAAGAGTTTGTTAAAATGTCAAGGAAAGTCAAATTGAAAGTATGGAAGAAAAATGTGAAAAGAGGATGGATTTTGGATTTACAATGTCCTCCTTGATGGGGTAGGGGAATCAGTGATGGCAAGGAATTTTGAGGATTTCATTTACAAGACCCATCCCCCCTCTATAAGTAGAAGAATGGGATAGTAGAATTTGTAGAGGATGAAGAGGATCGATATTTCAAATATGGATGGAAGAATAAGATACCATCCAAACCATAATGGCTAGAGGAAGAGAATGATAATGATAGGTAAACCTAAAAAGGCCATTTTTTAATAACATCTAAATCATTTTTTTTTAAATATAAATTCTATGCATAAAAAATTTGAGGGTTTAGAGGCTTGAGGGATCAGGAAAGGAGGCCCTCTATCTCCTTTCCTCTTTATAATATTTGTTAAATCTCTTAGTATATCCTTGTCTTCTATTGTAACAAAATATCCTTATCTTAAATTACAAATAAAGGAAGATTGAACAGTATTAAACTTGTATCTAACATTGATCCTATAACTCATCAACAATTCAATGATGATATGATCATCTTGGCCAAGGCCTCTATCAAATAAGAAAAGGTTTTAAACAATATCCTTAAGTAATATGAAAATGCTTCAAACCAAAAAATTAATATGGAAAAAAGTGAGTTATTTTTTGTAAACACTCCTTTTATTAGGTGACATAGAATTGCTAACATTATTGGTTTCAAAGTTAAATAAATTCCTACCTCTTATATTGGTGTCCCTTTATTTGTGGTTAAAATGCCTATAAGAATGTGGAATTATTCATTAGATAGATTTCAAAGGAAATTGGTTGTTGGAAGTGCAAGCTATTCTCTCAATCTAGAAAATTACTGATTAAAAACACCATTCAAAATTTGCCAATCTATCTCATGTCTATTTTTAAACTTCCAAAGACTATTGCGGAGCAAGTGGAGATAATTTAGAAAATGTTTATTTGGTTAGGATCATAATAAAGAAACATGTTTCCTTTGATTTCCTGGGATAAATATTGTTGTCCATTTAATCAAGGAGTTTTGGGAATTTGTAAGGTGAGTCAATGAAAAAAGCATTAGCTTTTAAACTAGGTTAGAGGTTCCTTAAGGAAACAAATTTATGGATAGAGCTACTAAAAATTTGATAATGTTGCATGGATTCAAGCTAATAATATCCCATAAGGCTCCTCCTTTCAGAATTGGTTAATCAGATATAGACATAATATTTTGAAAGGTTCTAAATGGAAAATTGGTAGAGAAGATAGAGTTTAGTGTTGGGAGGATAAATGTATCCTTAACCTTTTTCTTTCTTGGAATGAAATTTATGTTTAAATTCAAATGAAATATGGGAACATTGTGCAAGACTACACTTTTAATTATGGGATTGGTAGAGATTAGCATATGCTACATTTGGATTTTGTTACTCCTAATCAAGCTAAAATCATTTTTTATCTTAATTTTTTGCTGAAAATATATTTCATTGGGAGATATTCTAGGGAAGATGAGCTCATTTGGGTAGATATTATGGATGGTAAATTCTTGGTTAAATCAAGATATAATGTGGCTATTAAAGCTACCCCTGATGGGTTTTCTTGGGAAAATTATGGAATAAAAAACTGATCCCTAAAGTAAAATTTTTCTTCTGGTTAGTTATCTAAAATAAAATCCTTGTTGTTGACAATATATAAAAAAGGGATTATTAATCCCCAACTATTGTGTTTTATGTGAGATTGATGCCAAGACTACTTCCCATATTATGCTAGATTGTCCTTTTACATTTCATGTCTTTGATAAGATTCTTCTTAAGTTTGGGGTAGATTGGGTCTTACCAGCTTCTTTTTCTAATTTTTGGAATCAATGGAATTCTATTTTTAGAAGCAAAAAAATGAAAATGCTTTGGTATATGGCTCTCCCTCATATTTTTGGGGGAGTTTGGAAAGAAAGAAACTACAAAAATTTTAAAGGGTTTAATAGTAAAGTTGATGTTGTAGCTCTTAAATTAATTATTTTTTTGAAGGAAAACTTATCTATTTGTAAACAATTAGAAAGCCTTAATATTACTGGTTATGAATATAACTTAGCTACTAGTTGGAATATTGACTTTACTACAAATCATTAATTGGATCCAAAAAACAAACTAGGAGTATGAGAAAGTGGATTTTACCCTCTCTTGGGTGGGTAAAATTGAATTTTTATGGATCTTCAAAAGGAAATCCAGGTTTGGTGAGTGGTAGAGGGATTCTAAGGGACAATTATGATAATATCATTACTACCCTTGTTAGGAATCTTGGTGTCTAAACTAGTCACCCAGTTAAAGTTTTGGCAATGTTATGGGGTGTCTGATTAGCTAAAGAAGTGGGATCCAGAAACATTTACATTGATGGAGACTCTCCTAATACCATAAATTATCTTCATTGGAAGAATTCTCTAGGTGGATAGTTAGAAACATCATCTCTGAGATTCTTGATATTATGGAAATCTTCCAACAAACTTCAATTACACATACTTTGAGAGAGGGCAATAAAGTTACAGACTGGTTTACGAATATGGAAATTCAAATTCAAAGCAATTCTAATTGGTTTAGTGAATCTGATTTGCCTATTAAAGTTCTCCAAATCATTAAGCATGATAGGTCTAGTATTAGATTTTAAATTTTTTGGTGGGTACTTGGACTCTCACTTTAGAAATGCTTTATTGCATGTGGCCTTTTATAATTATAAGAGAGCCGACTTTAATAACTCTAATTAAATGGTTAGTATATGTCTTACTAGCTATAGTTGCATGATTAATAGCTTTCATTTCACTTATTTGGAGATGTTGACTCATCATTATAAAATTAATAATATCTACATCACTGGTAATATGAAGTTTTTTTGGTGTATGGGAATTGATGAAAGATCATGGCATCATATCTTCAAGTTTTGTGCCAATCTTAGTAATAATAGAAGCAGTGCAAGGGTTATTGAAAGAGTCATTATAATTCCAAATCACATCATTTTTGCCTTATTTGATGACTATTATCATGAGTGTGAAAATAAGGACTACGATTTTGTTTGTCTATACCTGCCTATCAACAAAATGAGAGGGGACCTTTGTCAAACTGAACCAACTTTACTAGGACTAGTGAAGAAGAACAAAGATGTTTGGAGAATCTTGGAAGATGGGGGTTTAACCAATTATATGGAAAAAAATTGTGATACCAATACTCACATTTCCTTGGAATTTTCTCATGGGTGGAATGCTCAAATGATGATGATGTGATAGGTTATTGTTGACGCAGTGGATTACACCTTGGGTAGGAGGCTGAGCTCCTGCCTTCCACATGCAACAATGGAAACTCCCCTCTCACCTATGGGACCGGTGAAGCTGGGGGGAGAGTCTCTAGATAAGGGCTAGCTCCCTTTAATGTATCTATGAGGTCCTAGATTTCCTATAGCTAACAATTGTGGGGGTGAAAAGGGAGAAGGATTACTGAAAAATAGAACCTAAACCTAAACTAAAAGGTGATACACCAAAAAAGTTGATCCACTCAGCCCAAACATACACTTTTCACCAAGAAGAAGCTGCCATACACTTCATCTGATGTGGGAAACTCTTCTGTATTAGTGAGTCAGGGGTCTGTAGAGATATAAGGAGGAAGAACTATTAAAAGAGTTCTGAGACACTTTGGCAGCCTATTCACATGTGCCTATATTCCTGTTGTAGACACTCTTGGTAGACCTGTAGAAGAAGAAATTTCACAATGCAATAGACATGATGGAATCATTCTGTGAAAAGCATAAAAGGAAATGACTTAACACAAAAAGAAAACATAGACATATGCATGATTGCAAAATCAAATGGAGGTAAAAATTGCTAAGTCTTGATTCAAGGTAAAAATCTGATAGAGTTTTGCCTTACAAATCTCAATATTTTTGGGCAGAGCTTTGCCTTATAGGCTGAGAGATCGGATCCTCTTCCCAAAATGAGAAGTTTACAATATATAGAAAGAGGAGAAGTAAAGGCGCCACTTTGGAAAAGACTTTGGCATTCTTGACAAGCTGGCCCATGTGCATTTGTGAGCATCGGGAACAGGAAGTCACTATTGCTGATGTCATTCTTCTAAAAAAGGCCTGTTGGAACCATGTTGTGTAATCGTCGGTCCTAACTTTGGCGTTTAAACATTAATGTGAAAGCATGGTCCGTGCCTCTTTTTTGCAGACAAGACTGCTCATTCCAAATATTCATGCAGTTTGTCTGCTTATAAATGCAAAATGGAGAAAATAGGTCATGCCGCTTACTATTCGCACTGTTTGATGACCACTTAGCAAGCACTATTCCAACTACAGAAATAAATCCCTAAGTTGACACCTCTTCTTTGCCACCTAGACGATTTGTCTGCTTTTGCACTTTGTCTCTTCTTGGTTTTGTCTCTTTCTGGTTCCTTCAGCCCTTAAGGGCTATCTTCTTGGTGAGTTGTTGAGTTCCTTAGGCTCTTCTTTAAGCTTTTCAAAATCAATGACTATTTCACAAGCCTTAAAATTGACGTCTGTGCACCCATCACCACGTTTGAACTTCCAGCGGCTAGTTCACTATGTTAAATTTTGACATCTTTAGGCCCATCACCCCTTAGAATTTCTTCAGCCTTTTCCTTTCTTTTGGCTTCTTGTTGCTTCCCTTTCTTTTGGGCTTTTGCTTTGGAACCTTCCCTGAACATCGGTCAGGGATCGACCAACGTTGGTCATCTCCAGACAGACAGGGACCGACATCGATCGCCTGTGCATTCCAGAATTGTTAGTTACATGAACAGTTAGTTTGTTGAATGGCCAGTTTGCATGTAAAGGCTAATTTTAGTCTTGAGTTGTGTGTCTAATTATTGTAATTAGGAAAGTATAATTATTGTTTTCATAGGATCTATTTAAGAGACCCATGGGGTTGTATTGTAATAAAGGATAAGGAAGAGATCCTTCTAATTGTAAGATCAAGTTGATCTGCAGGTTGTGTAAGATCAGGTAGAAGATCTACATGGTAAGTAAGATCAGTTGATTTGCAGGTGTGTGTGTGTATGCAAGGTCAAAGGAGATCTGTGGGATAGCAAGGTCAAAGAAGATCTGCAACACAACAAGGAGCAAGATCAAGGAGATCTACTTGGAGTACTTTGAGTACTTGGTGTCCTGGCAGTATTGTTACTGATTGGTGGAGGGTACAACTTTGTGTTTGAGTTGTGGTTGTAATTGGTTGAGTGAGAGAACTCTTGAGGGAGAATTACTGTATGCCCAAGAGGTGTGGGAAGCCTCAGAGGTGTGGGAAGAGTGTGGCATCTTCATTGTATTTCCTTTTGAAGAGTATTAATACAAGATTGTATTGTCTCTCATATTTTGTGTTGTTTATGGTTTCTAGCTACTTATTACTTCTGGTTAAATTCCATGTTTAGTTGCTTGTACAAGGTAATCAATTGTGCTCCTAGATCCTAACAGTTGGTATCAGAGCGAGGTCACAGGTTCATCAAAGCCTGGTTTGGAGCAGGTTAGTGTTTGATTATAGATCACTCTCAGGGGTTTCTGATTGAGTGGGAGTATAGCAATGGCAGAAGAAAGTAAGCTAAGAATGGAGAAATTCAATGGCAAGAATTATCAATTATGGAAGATGTAGATAGAAGATTATCTGTATCAAAAAGATATGTACATATTGTTGGGTGGGGTTGCAAGCAAGCCCACAAATATGAAAGATGAAGAATGGAATGTTCTTGATTGGAAGGCTCTGGGATCTATAAGGTTGAGCCTGGCATCATCTGTGATTTCCAACTTATCACAGGCTAAGACAATGGTAGAGTTGATGGAATCTTTGGCATGTTTATATGAAAAACCCTCAACTTTGAATAAGGTATTTCTTATGAAGCAATTATTTAATTTGTAAATGCAGGAAGGTGGATCGGTACATAGTCATCTTAGTGATTTCCATGGATTAGTAAATCAGTTAATTTCAGTCAATATAGCTTTTGATGATGAAATTAAGGCTCTCTTAATCTTATGCTCATTACCTGAAACTTGGGATAGTTTGGTAATGGCATTTAGTAATACTGCGTCTGCTTCAAATATCTTGAAAGTTGATGATGTTGTTAGTGTAATCTTGAATGAAGAAATTTGTAGAAAAAGCACAGGGGAATCATCAGGGAATGCTTTAAGTGTTGAAAGTAGGGGAAGGCAAAGAGAGAAGTTTGAGCAAGGGAAATCAAGGTCAAAGATAGGCAGGAGATCTAGATCCAAACATGGCAGGAAAATCTACTAGAATTGTGGAATGAAAGGGCATGTAAAGAAAGATTGTTGGTTGGTAGAAGATCAGCATGAAGGAAAGGAAGAAGTAGATGTTGTAGGTATTATTGCATAGGATGCTCTTATATGTTCTTAAGATGAAATGGAATCTTGGGTTTTAGATTCTGGTGCCTCTTTCCATGCAACTCCAAATAGAGAATGTTTTCATGATTATGTTTAGGGAGACTTTGGAGAGATTTATTTAGGGGATGGTAAGCCTTGTCAAATGGTTGGCAAAGGGGAAGTGCGGTTGAAATTGCAGACGGGCAACACATGGGTGTTGAAGGAGGTCATGCATGTCCCAGTCCTGAAGTGGAATTTGATTTCTGTTGGAAGGTTGGGTGATGAGGGATGCACAGTAACTCTCACAGTAGATTCTTGGAAAGTTTCCAAGGGTGCACTTGTTTTAGAAAGAGGTAAGAAAGTAGGTACTCTTTATCTATCTACTTGTATTACTGATTCTCCTTCTGGTTTATCTACTTAAGATGTAGATGCGAAGATGTGGCTAAGTAGGCTTGGTCACATAAGTAAGAAGGGGATGCATGTTCTTGATTCAAAAGGTAAGAGTTCAGATTTGGAAAGCATAGTTCAAGATTTCTATAAGCAACAAAACTTGAAACACATGCTATAAGAAAGTATCAGGTTTATTGCATAAAGAGAAAATATGATGTTTTTGACAAGAATAGGAAGGCCTTGGTGTTTATGGAGAATATGATGGACAAAGATCAGCTAAAGGGGTTGAATAATTTTGAGTAGGGCAGTTTGGACAAAGTTATGATTCAAAGTAAGCTCGTGGGTAAAAAGTCATCACTCACATGAAAACATAGTTACCGACGTCGGTCAGGTAGAATCGACGTCGAACAGGCAGGCACCGACGTCAGTCATGTGTAGACTGAAGGAGTCGGTGGTGTTGAGCAGGTGGAGACTAATGTCGGTCAAGGAACCGACGTCGGCGACCAAGTGGACACTAATGTCGATCAGGGAACTGGCATCGGTGATCAGGTGGAATCAACATCAGTCAGGTGCAGACCAGGGTCGGCTAGAGAACAGAACTTGGGTGGACAACAAGCTGTCAAGGAGTCTCAAATGCCCATGTGGAGGACTGAAAGGGTAAGTAAGCCTCAAATTCATTATTCCCCTTCTTTACACTACTTGTTCCTCACTGATGGTCAAGAACCAGGAAGTTTTAAAGAGGCAGAGCAGGTAGAATCTAGGAAATAGTGGGAGCATGGCATGAATGAGGAAATTAATTCCTTGGGAAAGAACCAAATGGGAGATTTGGTAGAGTTACCAGCTGGAAAGAAAGCACTGAAAGACGAATGGATTCCTAGGTTAAAGAAAAGAGAGAATGGACAAGTGAGACAGAAGGCCAGATTATATGGTCTTGAACAGGCTACAAGACAATGGTGTTTAAGGTTTGATAGGTGGATGATAAAGCATGGCTTTAGTCAACGTCAATGTGACCATTGTGTTTTCTTTACCAGGTTGGATAATATTAACCACATTATCCTGTTATTGTATGTGGTGTATATGATTGTTACAGGGTCACACATGCAGGGAGTTGTTGAGCTAAAGGTAAAGTTAGTTCAGAGGTGTGCCATGAAGGATTTGGGAGCAGCAAAATTCTTTGCCATGAGTTTTTCTAGAGACAGGGAAGATCACAGGTTGATGTTGTCTCAGGATGATTTTGTGAATAAGGTAGTGGAGAGGTCTAGGATGTAGGATGCAGAACTGGTTAGCACACCTATGGATGGATAGTTCATAGAATAGTGTCCCCAATCACATGATGAGGTTGAGTACATGTGTATTAGACCTGACATTACCCAAGCAGTGGGAGTTGTCAGCGAATTTGTGGCCAATTTTGGAAAGAAGAACTGGAAAGCAGTTCAATGGATTCTCAGGTATCTGAGAGGGACCAGCAGCAGGTATACATGTGATACAGGGTCAAGCACTTCTCTACATGGGTATGTAGATTCGGATATGGTAGGTTACTTGGATGACAAGAGTTGCACCATAGGATGTGTGGTGGTTGGTCTTCAAGATTGAACTTGAAGAGGAATACAAGCTAGGAAACAAAATTAGATGATGTATAGGTACAAGTACAGGTGCAACTATTTATCTCTAAGTGGGAGATTATTAAGTTGTGGAGCTAAAAGCTTCACTGACGCAAATTGGAGGAGGTTGCTGAGTTGCAAAGCAACTGACGTCAGTCTGATCAACCGACGTCAGTCATATCCAGTGTGCAGAGCAACTGACATCGGTCAGGGATCGGCCGACGTTGGTCATCTCCAGACAGACAGGGACCGACATCGGTCGCCTATGCATTCCAAAACTGTTAGTTACATGAACAGTTAGTTTGTTGAATGGCCAGTTTACATGTAAAGGCTAATTTTAGTTTTGAGTTGCGTGTCTAATTATTGTAATTAGGAAAGTCTAATTATTGTTTGCATGGGATCTATTTAAGAGACCCATGGGGCTATATTGTAATAAAGGATAAGGAAGAGATCCTTCCAATTATAAGATCAGGTTGATCTGTAGGTTGTGCAAGATCAGGTAGAAGATCTACATGGTAAGATCAGTTGATTTGCAGGTGTGTGTGTGTGTGCAAGGTCAAAGGAGATCTACGAGATAGCAAGGTCAAAGGAGATCTGCAACACAACAAGGAGCAAGATCAGGGAGATCTACTTTGAGTACTTGGTGTACTGGCAGTATTGTTACTGACTGGTGGAGGGTACAACTCTATGTTTGAGTTGTGGTTGTAATTGGTTGAGTGAGAGAACTCTTGAGGGAGAATTACTGTACGCCCAAGAGGTGTGGGAAGCCTCAGAGGTGTGGGAAGAGTGTGGCATCTTCATTGTATTTCCTTCTAAAGAGTATTAATACAAGATTGTATTGTCTCTCATATTCTATGTTGTTTCTAGTTTCTAGTTACTTATTACTTCTGGTTAAATTTTGGGTTTAGTTGCTTGTACAAGGTAACCAATTATGCTCCTAGATCCTAACACCACTTTGGAAAAGACTTTGGTGCTCTTGACAAGCTGGCCCATGTGCGTTTGTGAGCATCGAGAAGAAGAAGTCACTATTGCTAATGTCATTCTTCTCAAAAAGGCCTGTTGGAACCATGTTGTGTAATCATCGGTCTTGACTTTGGCATTCAAACATTAATGTGAAAGCATGGGCCATGCCTCTTTTCTACATACAAGACTACTCCTTCCAGATATTCACATAGTTTGTCTACTTATAAATGCAAAATGGAGAAAACAGGCCACGCCACTTATTGGTCGCACCATTTGATGACCACTTGGCAAGCACTGTTCCAATTTTAGGAATAAATCCCTAAGTTGACACCTCTTCTTTGCCACTTGGATTGTTTGTCTACTTCTGCACTTTATCTCTTCCAGGTATTGTCTCTTTTTGGCTTCTTCGGCCTTTGGGGGCTATCTTCTTAGCGGATCACTGAGTTCCTTGGGCTCTTCTTTAAGCTTTTCAAAATCAACGGCTATTTCATGAGCCTTAAAATTGACGTCTACGCACCCATCACCGCATTTGAACTTCCAACAGCTAGTTCATCGTGCTCAATTTTGACGTCTTTGGGCCCGTCACCCACCCCTTAAAATTTCTTTGGCCTTTTCCTTTCTTTCAGCTTCTTGTTGCTTCCCTTTCTTTCAGGCTTTTGCTTTGGACCCTTCCCCGAAGGGAAGGTATCCCTTTGGCTTTGGAGAAGTGCCCTTCTTTCAGTAGATGACAGTCCCCCGTAAGGGCACCTACCCTTCGGGGTCCTTTGGTGGCCTATTTTCTTCAGCTCTTTTCCCACGGAATTTCTCCTGACCACTTTTCCCATGGCCAAAAAGTCCACAAGAATTGTTTCTACCACTTTGCCTTTGGCCTTCAAAATTTCTCTTGGGCTTCTCCCATGGATTTTCCTTGAATTTCTTCAGACATTTTGTCCGAAGGAATTCCTTCGGACAAAATGTCCGAAAGAAATCTGTTTATGCTTTAAGTCCTTTTCATGGGATTTTGTTCGTAGCCCTTCTGAATTTCTTCAGACTGTTTGTCCGAAGGAGTTCCTTTAGACAAAAAGTTTGAAGGATTTCTTCCTTTGCTTCTTCAACTACCTTTGAAAAGTGCCCTTCAAAAAAATTGGAAACGACCCTTCCGAAGGGTACTTCCTTTGCCTTAAACAATTTTTTGAACGAAACTTACCTTTTCAGCTTTTCTCTATGGCCTCTTGGCTAATGTTCCCTGCCCTCTGCAAGGGCAATTGAATCTTGAACTGCCCTCTGTGAGGGCACTTGAAATGGTCCATTTTGCGCCTAAGTGTCAGGAACTCATTTCTGCCTGCAGAGTCCATAGAAATTGCCTGTAGAGTCTGTAGAAACTCTTTGCAGAGTCCGTATAAATTTCCAAGACTTGTGCAAAATCAAAAAATGTACTGGCTCAGAACAGCAGGGGAAAGAAGGGTACCGATTTTGGCCCATTGGACCAAAATGGTCAACAGTTATCATAATATTCGGTGAGGATCTCATTGCCCAGGTCATGTGCATGAGCACTCATAGACACAAGTATTATAAGATTAAAAAATAAAAGGATGATGAAATTTAATAATTCCATAAGCTTGGTGAGGTGCATATGTCGTATCAAGGTGGATATTTTCAAGAAGCATTACCTACTTCATATCCAAAGGTTGCTTGAAAATTTATGAAGTACATCACTTTGTATGGAAGGTTTGGTGTTGTGTTTTCATACCATTTTTCTCTTTTAAACCATTTCAAACACAACATTATTATTTTCATTTCTTTTTTACTTGTTTATGTATTTCGATCACTCTGTGACTGAAATGCATCTTGGTAATGCCCCTCTTCCCTATCACCAAGCCCTCAATTTCCTTATGTATAATCATGTCAAAGTACTTAGTGTCAATCCCTCCTCAAACATCAAGTTGGTGGAACCTTCAGGTGTGATAAAATTCATTTCAAAGGGAAAGGGGAAAATTCCAAGACATAAGACCATTTCTATTAAGATATTGGTTGAATCCCTTACTTCTACTCCCTCTAGATCCCCTATTAAGAAGACCAAGTATTTTTTTATTTTAGATTTTGATGACAAGAATGACAAGCAGACTGATTCTGAGGATGAAGAAGAAGAATTGGGGTTGTTTGTTCATAACCCAAAGGAACATATTGAGCCTTTTGCTAAGACTATTATTTTGAAGAAGGATATTATACCTACATAAATACATACATTGGGCAAAAGAAAGCTAGGGGAAGATGGTGATGTGTCTACTAGTGATATTTAGGAAATGCTAAGATCTATGATGTTGAGCTCCACAAAAGTTTATTAGCTTGGCTTTTTAAGGACAAAATTAAAAACAATACTGATGTTGGTGCTACTAGTTCTCAACAATATAAAGTTTTTGATGGAGAGAGTACGAGAATTCAAGACCTAGAAACTAGAGAGGAAAGGCTAGAAAATGTCAAGAAGATTTTGAAAGGTAACATACAATAACTATTGCAGATGATCAAGATGACCATAAGAAACTATATCTCTAACATTAACATGCTCAAAAAAATTATCAAACCTAGTAAAGAATAATAGGTAGGTGTTTGTTTGGGCAAGAGAACTAGAGGAGTTGATAAAGATAAGGAACCGAACATTGACAACAAGATGGTGGAAGCTATGGAGATTATCCTCAGTAATTTGGTCAAGGATTGGAACATGTCATTAAGGATATAACTATGTAATATGTATTGTCTTATGTTGTTTTTGGACTATATTTATGTTGTGATGTCTGTTCACAATGGTTTTGTTGTGTTACTGTTAATTGTCTTATTTTGTCTCTATTTCTGGCCTAGGACTTGGTTTTTGTAATGGGGTAGGACCCATTTTAACCTTTAGCAAATAAATTTGAGGGTTTAGAGAAAAAAGGAAAATCAAAAAATTAGTGAAAATTCAAAAAAATAGGAAAAATATTAGAGAAAATTCAAAAAAAAAGAGAATTCAAAAAATTTAGGGAACATTCAAAAAAACTAAAGGAATTCAAAAAAAGGAGAATTTGAAAATTTTAGTGAAAAATCATAAATCTAGGGAAATTTTGAAAATTTGGGGAAAATTGAAACAATTAGGGAAAACTGAAAAAATTTAAAAAAATAGGGGAAATTCTTAAAAAATGAGGAAAATTCAAAAAAATAGGGAAATTCAAATTTTTTGGGAAAATTCAAAAAAAAGGAAAAGTTTGAAAAATTAGGGAAAATTAAAAAAATTGGTGGTAATTCAGAAATTTAAGAAAATTCAAAAAAATAGAGAAATTAAAAAAATTTAAAAACTTCAAAAAATTAATCAAAATTCAAAAAAATAGGGAAATTCAAGAAATTAAGGAAAACCAAAAATAAATAGGGAAATTTTGAAAATTTTGCAAATTTTTGAAAAAATTAGGGAAAATTAGAAAATTTTGAGAAAATTTTAAAAATTTAGGGGAAATTTAAAAAAAAAGATAAATTTTGAAAAAATGGGGAAATTTAATTTTTTATAAAAATTTAAAAAATTAGGGGAATTTTTAAAAAATCATGGAAAATTCTAAACATTAAGAAAGATTTAAAATCAGGAAAAATTAAAAAATAGGTTAATTTCAATTCTAAAGGTGGAATTTTGAATTATAGAGATGGACAGGAAGATGGCAAGTTGCAGATCGAGGATGATCCCATGAAGGAAGTACTAGATTATACACTTATTTTAGGATAGGGTCCACATGCCACTTATGTAGGCAAAGTTTTTGACCAACCAGGTCAGAAGAAATCAATATCATGGGCAAACATGGTGTTTGGAGAGCAACTAAAAAGTAAAATCATTGAAGACTCCCCACTTTTCCCCACCTACAAAAGTGATGAGGTATGTCTAGATGTCCCTAATACAGTCATCAAGAAAGTTGACTCTTCATTGTCAAACTCTCTTTTGGCCAAATTTAGTGATTTTAGACCTCATATCAATTCCTTAAGGAAATGGGCAAGTTTCAATGGCATCCTAAGGGATAGATTAACATCATTATCATGCCAAAAAACTTTTATTGATCAATTTTGTAATTCAGAGGATTGCATTAGGATCCTAACAAGGGGGCATGGTTTATGGGTAAATCTAATGTTTATCTCCATAAGTGGAAAGCAGGTTTCAATATTAATAGTGTGGTTATGGAAGATATCCCTGTCTGGGTTAATTTGATAGAATTACCTTTAGAATTTTATCTTCTAGAGGTTATTCTTGGGATTACAAAAGCTCTTGGTCAACCTATTTCCATAAATCCCATTACTAGGTCTAGATGCAGACTTTTGGCTACCAGATTTTGTGTCTTCATCCTAATAGATAAACCCCAGATCCATTTCATTATGATAAGATCCAAATATTAGGTTTGGAACCAAAAAAAATTGTTTGAAAGAGACTCAAAGATATACAAAACCTATAATGTTTTGAATCACTCCTCAAAAGACTTTTCTCTCTACAAGAGCCCTTCCCAACCCCCCAACTCCCCATTGGGTGAAGAAACCTCCCTCTTTAAACCCTTTCCCTGACTCCCCCATGCATCCCATCCTATTCTTATTCCCCTTATCCTAGGAGAGAGTTTGTCAATAGCTTCTTCATCTAAGGCTCTAAATCCCTCAAAAGTTTCTAGCCCAATCCGGCTTACCCTAAATAACATTCCCCTTTTAAAGATCCATTATGGTCTTATTTTAATAGATGAATTTGAGTTGGTTATCCCCTTCAAACCATAATTGGTTAAGTCCCCTTTATCCCATCCTTATTTGGTATAGAAATTAGAAGAAACAGGTTTTGCTTCCTCTATTTGAACTCTAGTTATTTCTCAGGATCAAAAATAATCTCATGTTGAGGGTCATGAGGCTTTGAAATCTCTTCCATCTTTTGAATCTTCACTTTCAAGTGGGGATCTAGTTTTATAAGAATGCTTACCTACAAAGGTACTGTTAACTCCAACCCATAATGAATGGTTGTATAAGTATTTTTCCCCAGTTCTAGGCCAATGCTCTTCAGCAAGAAAGAATGAAGGTGAAACCTAAAAAGGGTAGAAAATAGTACAAGTAGGAGAAGATAATAAATCTAGTGGTATACCATCCAATTTGAATTCCAAAAGACATGAAATAGATAAACAAGTTGCAAAGGGTACCCAAATGACCATCAAACAATTCCCAAGCACCAAAAAATAAAGATTATATCATGGAACATAAGGGGTTTAAATAATTGTAGGAAACAAAGATTGGTTAGAAATATTATTTATAAGCACAAACCTGATATTGTGATCCTCCAAGAAACCAAGATGCTTGAGGATAAAATTTTGAAAAATAAAGATAATATTTGGGGTAAAGCTAATAGTTTTTTTATAGCTCTAGAGGTGCTTCGGGTGGTATGACTATTTTTTGGGATCCCCTAGCTCAAGAGGGGATGATTTTTTAAAATTTGATTTGCATATACCATTTTTTTCAAAGGTACAATAAAATAGAGTAAATTATTACAAATATCTATGCACCTAACACTTAAAATGATAGAAAAAAGATCTAGGCAGATCTAGTTGAGATTAAGAAGTCTTTTAAAGACATGAACTGGATAGTGGCTGAAGACTTCAATTTTCCTCTTTCTCCATTGGAAAAAAAGGGGGAATATGTTCACTCAATGACAACATGATGGAGTTTAGTTACTTCATTATTGAGGTAGGTCTCATCGATGTGGAATTAAAAGGCAATCTTTATACTTGATCGAATACGAATTGGGTGAAAACCTTATTCAGGTTTGATTGGATAGGTTCTTAGTTTTTGTTGACCAAATTTTGGCCTTTTAGGCCAAAATTGGGCACCCCTATTTAAAAATTAGCTACCTAAGTCTATATCTTTTTCCAGGTCTAGTACTTAGCTTTTCTTCAAAAGAAGTGTTCTTTGACAAAGCCCGCAACAAATGTATAAGTCTATTACTTTTTAAAATTTCATTTTTGGTCTTTATTAAGCCTTTACCAAATTCTTTCAGTTTTTGTTTTGATCCTTTACTGAATTCTTTCTAACTTTTTGTTTGAAGCAATTTTCCTTAAGTGTATTTCTTTCGAACATTTCATTTTCAACTTTTTCGAAGGGATCATTTCAATTTTTCCAAAAATCATTTTCAACTTTTTGAAAGGTACTTACATTTTTTTGGGAAGGTCACTTAAATTTTTCCAAAGGGGCACTTGCATTTTTGAAGGATCATCTTCAACTTTTTGAAGGGTAATTTACAACTTTCTCGAAGGATATTCGCAGGAAGGTTGAAAGGTAAGAGACAAAAAATTTGAAGGGTATGTTCCTTCTAGAAGGGCACTTCAAGAATTTCGAAGAGTCATTTTTCAAAAGCTAAAAGGTACACTTCAACTTTTCTAAAGGGATCTTTATCAAAGCACCGAAGGGCCTTAACAAAAAATTTGAAGGGCCTTAATAAAAAATCTGAAGGGCCAACCAAAAATTTTGAAGACATGAATTCCTTCAGATAAATTATCTAAATGAAGTGTCCATAGGAGAAAATGCTGAAACAATTCTTTCAGGAAAGTGGCAAAGAGAATTATCTATGGGAAAAGTGTCGAGACAAGAAGTCCAATGGAATAAAAGTCCAAAGAAAATACCTGAAGGATGATGGCTCGTAAAATGTCAATTTTAGACTACAAAAACTAGCCATTAGAATTTAAAAGAAAGGCTCAATGGGAACCTGAAGATGAAAAAGAGGTAACAGTTGTAATAAAACATAATTGATGTTTTTGTTTAGTTGTAATAAAACATAACTGATGCTTCTATTCAATTGTAACAAAACATAATTGATGCTTTCATTTAGTCATAACAAATTATAACTAATGCATCTGTTTAATTGTAACTCCTATAAATGTAATTGATTCTCATCCAATATGACACATGTCTAATCGATTTCCCTCGATTTCTTGACTCCCTCCCAAAGGCTATATATATGCATTATTTTGGCTTGTTCAGGATCTTCCATTGGTTATTGGGGAAACTCTAGCTAGATTTGTACTCAAAGAACTCTTGAATAGATATACAAGTGTGATTGCCTCTCATATGTTATAATATTGAGTAATGATTGAATCATTGTTGGTCTAGTCTAGTGAAATATTATCTTTTCTAGCTTGTACTCTTGATGGTCTATCAATTTATAGAAAGAAGATTGTTGTAGGTCTTTGCTAGTGTTTCTTTTCTAATTGTAGAGATATCCTAGAAGTGGTTCATGATTGTATCCCTTTTGTAATCATTCATTCCCTTCCTAAGAATTGTATACCTTCTTGAATATAGCATATGAAATATTAATGTAGCAATGTCACCTGAGTTGTGAGTCTTGCGCAAGAAAACACCTTGTTTTGTCTTTAAGCAGTGGTTTCAGTCAATTGGGAGGATATCATACATTGGTGCATCACCACTTTTTTTTTTATAGTCATTTTCCTTACCTTTTTCATACATCTTTGTGAGTCAAAAGAGATATTTAAAGGTGTATCAAGGGAACTAGCCCTTTATCTAGAGATTCATCTCAATGAAATTGTCACCCATAGTAAGAGAGATGTTTCCATTGTGCCACTTGGATGAGGAGATCTGATAATTTCCTCAAGGGTGTGAATCTAAGTGTCAACAATTTTTGGCACACTCAGGGGACAATTTGTCCAAGGAGTTGAATAATTATTGGTGTTCTTCAATCAATCAGCCTTTTGGAGGCATTTCAATCAACACCAATATCGCCTCCAAGTTGAATCAGTTGGTTAAGCAGCCCTAGTGCATCAAGAAATCATATTTGGTATGTATAATTCCATCATTGAGTAGTATGGACCTTGTGTTCCTTCATATTGTTTTGATCAAGCTCATGGTGTTCATGGAATCACCTCAAGCAACTCTCCTAATTGCCCTTCTCCTAGTCAATCCAAGAGTGCTAGGGAGATAATGTTGGAGTTTGAGAAGCAAATGCTGGAGATAGATAGGTTGAATGAGCAGAATAAGTATTAGTAAGAGCTTATGTACAAGGAGGAGTGCATGTTTAGTCAAGCTCAAGCCATGCAATCCATGAAGAAAAAACTAGTAAGATGGAGGAGTCAATCCGTTCAAGGCAATCATCTTTGTATACCTTTTTCCATCCCAAAGCATCCTTCTCCTATTCAAAAGAAACCCTCCTCTTATACATCAAATAATTTCTATCAAATATCACTTACTCACCAAAATAAAATGAGCCAACCTTGTAACCCATCTAATGCATTAACTACTCTTGTTTTTAATCCTTTACACCTAGCAATCCAACACTAAAGGACATTAGAACAGCCTTCTATGGAAATTGACTATTTCAATTCCTTAGATTGTGAGCCCTCCTTTGAAATAATTCATCCCATTTCCTTTGGAAAATAACACATCCATCCTCAAGCAACTCTTCCTATGCATGTGCAAACTCTTCCTAGTCTCCCTCAACCTCCTCAAGTCCTTCAACATGATGTCAAGATCTTAAGTTGGATAAATGTCATTCATGAACCAGCTCATGACCTTGAAAAAGATTAAGTTGTTGCCTATCCTCAAGAAGAGAGTTCCAATCCTAAGACCATAAGTTGGAATAAAATAGTGGAATCATGAGGTAAGAAAGAAGAGAAGAGTATTGTTTAAGAGTGTGAAGTGGAAAATGAAGCTAGTCCTCCTCAAGTCCCTCCCACCCTTCCTCAAGAAACCTCTTCTTTTCCATGTCAAACCTCTCATACTCCTCCTCATCATGATGATGCATATGATCTCCATGAAAGACTCTTTCAAGAGAATTTAACCAAGTAGATTGAAGAATTAGTGTCAAGAATGAGGTTGCTTAGTCAAGGTGTAATGGAAGGTTTAGACCCAATAGAAGATCCCATGTCTAAACACACCACATCTACACCCCTTTAAGAGATTTTTCAAGCTACATTTGATGTGGATGAAATGTTGGTCAAGTGGAAGGAAGAAAATCAATTGATTTTAGCCCAAGGTTTACTTTCTCTTCCACATGAGCTTCTTAAAGAACACCCCACTTCTCATTCCCAATATGATTTTGAGCTCACTAGTGCTCTCTTCTTTTCAAAGTCAATTTCTAAGTCATCTCCTTCATCCCACACTTCATTTTCACTTCCTTCACCTTATATTACCTTCCAGACTCCAACTCATACATTTCAAACTCATGAATCTATCCATTCACCCTTCACTTCATTCCCTTCTAAAGAGGAACTTGTTTTTAGGGAGGTAAGTGAACAAGAGAAAATGCATTTTTTAGCTAATCAAGAGGCTATTATGAGTAATTATGAAGATGAAATCATTATAGGTACTCCCCATGAGGATCATCATGGTGATAATCATCATGAACATGAGGTGGAAAGAATTATCAAAGATGAACAATGTAGTCAAATCATATTTCAAGAGGTGGTTGTTCTAGGAGGTTTTCATGAGAATAAGGTTGAAGAAGTGACTCTTGAAAGTGACATGATTCAAGGAGAAGATATAGGTCACACATACATGCAAATGTTCCATAAATATGAAGATGAGATTGACAAACTTCACTTGTCAATGTTGGATGGAGAATGTAAGCATGGTGAGCACTCTTTCCCTTTGCTTGATGAACCTTTTTGTTACTTTGATGAAGATAATGACCAGGCCATGGGACCTGAGTCAAATTGGTTCAAGAGCATGTTGTTGAGTAGCTAAAGACTCTTTTTGGTGAACAAGAATTAGAGGGATCACATTTTTTTGATAGAAGCATTGAGGAAGGAGTTCTTAAGCAACAAAATTATGATTCTTGGAGTAAGTTAGAAAGATTTTGCCTCAGCTCAAACATCACACCAGCCACCCTTCTTTGAGAGAGCCATAAGGAAGTAAGATATAAATTTGATAAGCTTCTTAAAGAGATAGAAAAGAATGAGTTGGTCCATAATACATACCAAAATATCCATGAGTCAAATGAGCCCTATAATGATGATATTGTAGCCATTAATGCCCTGATGGACTACACCAACATGAAGTACTAGCATGAAACATACCTCAATGAGCAATATGAATACATAGAAGTGAAAGATATGTTTGAACCTGATGCATTGGAATACATGCCAATCAAGATAGAAATCAAGAAGTGTGAGTCACCAAGTTTCTAATCCAATAAATTACTTGGTTACCACCATGAGTTTTCTTTCCATGAAGGAGACCTAATAAGTTTCCCCTTTGATCTAGGAGGAGGAGAAACATATCATGTTAGATGTACATATTAGTTTATTTTCAATTATGTCTTGTTTTTTTTCCTAAGTGCTTATGCACATGTGTTTATCTTGTCTCTTGCTTCAATTTGTGTCTTGTTTGTTTTGTTCTTTTTGTGTGTTTTGTCTAATAGCATGGGTTTTCCTTCTATTCTAGTGTGTTGTTCAAGGTTTTGAGTCGTGGCTAATGTTTCTTTATTTGAGTGTCCTTAATGGACTCCATGCCTAATGAATTAATTTGGATACTAGTCTGATCAGCATAGCAAGCATACTACCCTTGCAAGTCACCAATTTATTGACCAAATTATGGTCCTTCAGGCCAAAATTGGGTACCCCTATTTGAAAACTTAGTCACCTAAGTCTATATCTTTGGCTAGGTCTAGTACTTAGCTTTTCTTCAAAAGAAGTGTTCTTTGACAAAGCTTGCAACAAATGTATAAGTCTATTCCTTTCAAAAAGTTCATTTTTGGTCTTTGCTAAGCCTTTGTTGAATTCTTTCAGGTTTTGTTTTGATCCTTTGCCAAATTATTTTAGACTTTTTGTCCAAAGTAATTTTATTTAAGTGTATTTATTTTAGACGTTTCATTTTTAACTTTTTCGAAGGGATCATTTCAATTTTTTTGAAAGTCATTTTCAACTTTTTGAAAGGTACTTACATTTTTTCTAAAGGGTCACTTACATTTTTCCAAAGGGGCACTTGCATTTTTGAAGGATCATCTTCAACTTTCTGAAGGGTACTTTACAACTTTCTCAAAGGGTATTCGCAGGAAGGCCAAAAGGTAAGAGACAGAAAATCTGAAGGGTATGTTCCTTCCAGAAAGGCACTTCAAGAATTTTGAAGAGTGATTTTTCAAAAGCCAAAAGGTACACTTCAACTTTTCTAAAGGGATATTTATCAAAGCATCGAAGGGCCTTAACAAAAAATCTGAAGGGATTTAACAAAAAATCTGAAGGTTCAAACAAAATTTTTGAAGACATGAATTTCTTCAAACAAATTATCTGAATGAAGTGTCCATAGGAAAAAATGTCGAAACAATTCTTTGAGGAAAGTGGCAAAGAGAATTATCCACAAGAAAAGTATTGAGACAAGAAGTCCAAGGGAACAAAAGTCTAAAGAAAAAACTTGAAGGATGATGACCCATAAAACATCAATTTTAGACTGTAAAAACTAGTTGTTGGAGTTTAAAAGAAAGGCTCGATGGGAACTTGAAGATGAAAAAGAGGTAACAGTTGTAATAAAACATAATTTAAGCTTCTATTTAGTTGTAATAAAACATAACTAATGCTTTTATTTAGTTGTAATAAAATATAATTGATGCTTTCATTCAGTCGTATCAAATTGTAACTGATGCAACTATTCAGTTATAACTCCTACAAATGTAACTGATTCTCATCCAAGATGACACATGTCTAATCAATTTCCCTTGATTACTCGACTCCCTCCCAAAGGCTATTTATATGCATTCTTTTGGCTTGTTCAATATCCTCCACTGGTTATGGGGGAAACTCTGGCTAGATTTATACTTGAAGAACTCTTGAAGAGATATACAAGTGTGATTGCCTCTCATATGTTATAATATTGAGTAATGATTAAGTCATTGTTGGTCTAGTCTAGTGAAAGATTATATTTTTTAGCTTGTACTCTTAATGGTCTACCAATTTACAAAAAGGATATTGTTTCATGTCTTTGCTAATGTTTCTTTTTTAAGTGTAGAGATATCCTAGAAGTGGTTCATGATTGTATCCCTTTTGGAATCATTCATTCCCTTCTTGAGAATCACATACCTTCTTGAATATAGCATATGAAATATTGATGTAGCAATGTTTCTTGAGTTGTAAGTCATGTGCAAGAAAACACCTTGTTTTGTCTTTAAGTAGTGGTTTCAATTAATTGGGAGGATATCATACATTAGTGCATCATCCCTTATTTTTTTATAGTCAATTTCCTTACCTTTTTCATACACAATTGTGAGTCAAAAGAGAGATTTAAAGGTGCATCAAGGGAACTAACCCTTTATCTAGAGATTAATCTCAGTAAAATTATCACCCACATCAAGAGAGATGTTTCTATTATGCCACTTGGATGAGGAGATCTGAGCATTTCCTCAAGGGTGTGAATCTAAGTGTCAATAGTTTATATGAATTGGGATATTCAATTCAGCAGTTCTCTTTCTTATCTTCCTAGGGTTGGTTCTGACCACAATCCCTCAATCTTTATAAGAGAAAATATGTCCAAACTTAAGTGTATTCCTTTAAAATTTGAAAAATTATGGTTAACCCATCCATCTACATTTGACTCTTTAAAGGAGTGGTGTCAATTTCCAGTTCAGGGATCATATATGTTCATCCTAGCTATGAAATAAACATGTTAAGAACAAGGTTAAGATATGGAACAAGGAAGTATTTCAAAATATTTTCACCCAAAAGAATAAAATAGAAGAATATTTATGCATAATTGAGGAGGAAATTAATGGCTCTAGTTCCAACCCTTTCTCTCAAGATAAAGAAAGGGAACTTTTGAGTTTATTTCATAATTTGGAAGCTAAAGAAGAAATCTTTTGGCACCAAAAATCTAGAAAAACATGGCTTAAGGAAGGTGATAAGAACACAAAGTACTTCCATCACTAAGCTTCTAAAAATCATTAGCATACAAAATTTTTATAAATCAAGGGAGAAGATGGGGTTCTTTATACAGAAGAAAAAGAAATTGAATTACAATTGTTAATTTCTACAAAAATCTTCTAGCACTTGTCCCCCCTTGGGACTTTTAGTTAGAGGTACAGGTTCTAAATATTATTTATGGGTCATATCTCAAGAAGACAATGCTTCTATTATTTCTCCACCTTCTAATGAAGACATTAGATCCATCATCTTCTCTTTGGAAGGAGACAAAGCCCTAGGACTGGATCGATTTCCTCCTTTTTCTTCCAAGTTTTTTGAGACATTATACAAAATGAAGTTTGTTTAGTGGTGACCGGAGTTTTTAAATCAAGAACAATGCTTCAGTAATTTAAAAAAAAAATTCTAGTATTGATTCCTAAGAAACATGGAGTGAACCATGAAGGATTTTAGACCTATCAGCCTATGTTTCACTTTTTATAAGATTTGTACTAAAGGCATGGCCTTAAGAATTCATATACTTCTAATAAGTTGATAGTAGAATAAGGGGAATTTGTTTTTGGAAGAAGAATATTATATGGAATCATTATTACACATGAAACTATCCATTCGATTTCCAACTCTTATAGATAGGGAGTGTTCCTCAAGCTCAACATGAGTAAAGCCTATGACAAGGTCACTTGACGCTTTCTTGACAATGTTCTACATGAGTTTGGGTTCAAATAGGTAGTAAGGATCCTAATCTCTTCCTATGATTCTTCCCCCATGTATTTGGTCATTATAAATGGGGTTCTTAAAGTATTTCTTCTAGCGAGTAAAGGTAATCATCAAGGAGACTCTCTATCTCCCTATCTTTTCATTTTGATGGATGAAACATTGAGCAGAATCATCAAAACTGCTAGATCTTCTAGAATTATCAAGGGTATTAAGGCAACCCCTAATAATAGACTAGTAACCTATCAACAAGTTATGGATGATACTCTAATGATGGGAGAAGCCTCAGTGTCAAAAGCTAAATGTTTCAAGAAAAATCTTAAAATATATGAGGTAGTGTTGGTTCAATGTGTTAACTTTCTTAAAAGTTTTTTATTTTTCATCACTACTCTAGTTAGTTCGCAGGTGAAGATTTCCAAAATTCTTTGGTGTATAATAAAAAATATCCCTTCTTCCTACCTGGGTATCCCTCTTTTCAAAGGCAATATGAAATCCAATTTTTGGAATCCACTAATTGATAGGATTAAAAAGAAGTTGGTTGGATGGAAAGGGAATCTACTATCTCAAACTGGTAAATTGCAATTACTTAAAAGTTGCCTGCAAAATATCCTAGTCCATTTGAGGTCTTTTTTTGTAATTTTGAGTAAAGTAGTGGACCAAAAAGAGCAATTACAAATAAATTCCTTCTAGAGGGGGATGGAAGACAAGTTCATGTTTACCCTTATCTCTTGGGAAAAAGCATGCTTTCCTAAATAGAAAAGGGGCTTCGGTCTTAGGAGGGTGAATTAAATGACCCAAGCTCTATTGGCCAAATAAGGATGGAGGGTGATCAAGGAAGACAACTAATGGATTAGAATTATTAAAGCCAAGTATCTGAATTCTAGGAAGGGTTATTATTTCCTTGTTGAAGAAGGTCCTAACAATGGGTTAACTTTTTGGAAAGCCATTTTTAAAGGAAATGATCTTTTTAAGAGAGGACTTAAATGGAAAATAGGAAGAGGTAATAGAATAGATTTTTGGGATGACCTTTGGATTAATCATCTTTTGCTTGGATCCTCTTAAGTTTCAGCAAGAATAAGAGGCCATTTCAAGGAGGAAGTGGGCCACAAAGTGTATGATTACTGGCAGGAGGTTGATGGAAGTAAAATGTGAAAGATCCTGCATAAAGAAGGAAAGAATCAATAAGAAACTCTTTTTCTCGAGGAGTTAAACAAATAGCTTTAGATTACTCACATCAGTAGATTCCCCAAAGATGATGAATTTATCTAGAAGGCAAATCCCAGTGGTTTGTTCATGGTTAAATTTGGTTACCAATTGTTATGGGACCAAGAAGGATTGGAGGAAAATTATAATATCTTGTGGATAAAAAATTGACTCCCAAAATTAATGTTTTCTTTTGGTTGGCTACCCAAAATAAAATCCTCACAATGGATAACTTAATGAAAAGGGGTTTCTCAATTCCTAATAGGTGTGTTCTTTATAAAAAGAAGGTTGAATCTTCTGATCATCTCTTCCTTCTACCCATTCACCTATTCCATTATTTAGACATTTTTATTCTCTCTAATTCCTCTTAGGTCTTCCTAAATTCTATACAGGACTTAATCTATCAATGGAAGGCCCCCTTGGGATTAACCCCCTTGAGCTTTTGGTGGGATTTAGCTCTCCCCCATATTTTTTGGGGAATTTGGAAGTCCATAAATTAAACTATATTTGACAACTTGAATCCATGCCCCAATATCAATTTCAAGAGGATAATGACATCTATCAAAGAGAATTGGTTAGCTTTTGCTTCTTATTTCTATGACCCCCCTCCTCTTTAACTTTCTCAAGTTCTTCTATCATTGAATCTAGTAATCCTTGCTCAAACTCAAAAGCAAATTATTGATAGATCATTGATAAAGTGGATTCACCCTATGAATTTATGGTTCAAGCTGAATTTTGATGGAGTGGAAAAAGGGAATCCCAATCCAATAAGAGGTGGGGGGGGTAATTCAGGATTCTAATGGTAATCTTCTGGCAGCATATGTGGGTCCTCTAGGGATTTAAACTAACCATGTGGTGGAAGCCACAACAACTTGGTCTAGGATTGAATTGGTTGTTAAAATGGGAATGGAGAACCTCTATGTGGAAGGAGATTCACTGAATATTATCAAGTGCCTAAAGTGCACCTCTCAACCTTCCTAGTCGACTGCCATCATAATGGAGGATGCCAAATCCCTTCTAACATCATTAAAATTGTGTCTATTGGTCATTTCTATAGGGAAGGCAACAAGAGTGTTGACAAGATGGCTAACATAGGGGTTACATGTGGCTCCCTCAAGCACTAGCAAGATGATGTGGACATCCCTAATGATTTCATGCCTATCATTTAACATGATAAATCCCAATCTAATGTGTGATTTAATGATTATCATTATTGATAAATCTAAGTTACATGGGAATAGTCGTAAAGTCACGTGTTTTTAAATCATGATCCTATCACATTTTAAGGATGTATATAAGTGGAAAGGCTTGTTTTTAATAGCTATTATTATAAGGAAAATGCCAAATTAAGGGCTTTTTAGACTCAAGAGATACTTATTCTTATTACAAAAATCATAGTGAAGATAATAAACTTAACATGGGTGGTGATTGTGATAGGTTCAAACCAATTTCTTGCACAGAGGTCAAGGAGGACCCCTATGTTTTGAAAAAAATAATGAAGGGAGGTCTTTCAAATTTCATGAAAATGATAGTAGGTCATGATGTGGAAATCTTTCACGATTTCGTTAGAGGATGGGCAAAGAGAGAAGTCAGGATGTGTGGTCTAAAAATCACCATTTCTGAAGAAATAATTGGAGATGTCACATGTATGGATTATAAAGGGGTCAAAGGTTTTAAAGATTAAAAAAAGGAAAGAGGAGCTATTTTGTATTGTTTACATTTTTGAAATGAAAAAACCTAAGTCTTCTAACCAAAAAGGGTTTCTCTGAGTTGACTTGCCAAGAAAATGGGTTGATGTCTATTTAAAAGTCATGAAATATATAACCCTTAAGGGTAAGCATATTTTCATCTTATCCCATCATTTTCTCTTGCTTAACCACTTCAGAGGTCATCCCATTAACATCCCTTTATTTTTGTTGAAGTATCTTGAGGTTTTTGTTAACAATTTCAAGAGTAATCCATCGGCTAACACTATCCATCAGGGACTTATTTTATTAATTGTTAAAAGGGGGGAACCACTATGGAGTAAAGTTGTCTTAGAAGCTATCCATATCCAAAGTGACCAGGATGATTCTGTTAGGGTTAGCAAGGATTATTCAGGATCATAAGAGGGGAAGCCAGAGGGGTTAGGTGAAGAAAATGCTTTAGGAGATTTTCATCCCAGGGACAGTCAGAAGGGTATTCCTATGTATGTTGACCCTAGTTTTAGTTTGGGTCATTTTTATTTTAAGTATAATCTATCAGATGAAATTGAATAATCCCTACAAAAAATCCAGACTAAGGTCATTATTCAGAGGTTGTTAAGCTCTGAAATCTCATTTGAAGTTGATAAGCTTAAGGCATTGTTGTCCCCAGAGGACTTCTTCATAGGGAAGAGAGATAACCAAAAAGAGGGAGAAGAGATGTGGGACAGTCCCCACATATTAAAAATAACATCCATAACCAGAATAGAGGAGGAGAAGTAAAAAGGAAAAATACAGGTTAGGAAAAGGCAAAAGCTAGAATTGTGGGGATTAAGTGGAAGAAGGAAATCATAGAATCTCTACAGGGCATCAATAATCATACCAGAGGCAAGGAAAAGCATAATGAAACTACTAGACCTAGTAATTTGGTGATTTACTCGGAGTCGAAGGACTTGGACTCATAATTTCCTGGTTGATAATTTTTTGTTATCTTTTTTGTAGGTTTTTGGCATCACCCTATTTATGGTTACAGTTCATTGCTAGTTTGTTGAGTCTATGGACTCTGTTTAGTTTTTTATCTCACTGGTTGTAATCATCTATCTTCCAATTTTAGCTTTGTATTGGGCATAGGTCTCTTAACCTGCTTGTTTACCCCATTTAATAAAAATGAATAACTAGGTAAAATTTTTTAAAAATATAAAAATTTCAAAATAAGGGAAAATTCACAAGATTTATGGAAATTTTGAAAAAAATAGTGAAATTTCAACAAATAGAATATTATAAACATTTAAGGAAAAATAAAAAACCTATGGATTAATTAAAAAATTATGGAAAACTTGAAAAATTGGGGAAATTTATAAAAATATGGGGAAAATTCAAAAAAATAGGCAATTTTTGAAAAATGTAAGAAAATTTCAAAAAAATTAAGGAAATTCAAAAATTTAGGGGAACTTAAAATAAGTAGGAAAAAATTGATAAATGTAGGGAAGATTAAAAAATTAGGGGAAATTCAAGAAAATTAGGAAAAAATTAAAATTATATACGTTTTTTGATTGAAAAGTGCACTTATATTAATAAAAAAATGATATGGTACAACAATAGTCATACAAAAAAGCTAGGTGAAAAAAGTCACTCCACAAGTACAATTACACCGAACTAGAAAAATCCTTAGGAGACGAGTTAGTCCAGTAGAGGGTCAATAATGAAAAGGAAAAATTCAAAAAAAAATGGGGAACATTCAAAAAAATTGGGAAATTTTTAAAAAATCATGGAAAACTATAAAAACTTAAGAAAAAATCATTTTTTTTGAAAAATTAAGGAAAATATGAAAATTTTGATAAATTAGGGAAATTTAAAAAAATAAAAAATTAGTTAAATTTATACATAAATTATCTATTTTTTAATTTTTTTGTGAGTTATATATTTTTATTATATGTACATTTCTAAATTTTCATTATATGTAAAATCTATATATTTTTATTGTAGGTTAATCTTTTCAATTCTATTAATTTATTTTTTTGGTACAATTTCAATAATTTTGATAATTTTTTAGTGGACTTCAAGGTAAGCCAAAATTGGCTAACAAATAATTATTACATTAGGGGGTACCCTTAATATGTCTCTTTATTGCTCCCACTCTCATTCCTCACCTTCTCCTTCTAGCGAACCATCTCCCTCTAGCTGACCATGATGTTGAAATATGCATCCCCTAAATGTGCCTCTTTTAGTCAATGTTGCATGTCCCTTAGATGTGTTTGCTTGATCCTCTTCAATTAATGTTGAATTCCCCTTAGACCTACCTCACATTCACATTCCCAGTACATGCGATGTGAGGGATGTTGAATATCTTAACCCTTCTCCACCTCCAACCTCTTATAAAGAACCCCTACTAGATAGTAAGGAGGATAAACATATGAATATTGGGTGTATCAGGGACAACTATAAGAGGTTATTTTATTGCACCATGAGCCATGTTATGCACATACATGTTGTCAAGGATGTACCCACATACATGTTATCCATTTTACATTTATCTATTAGATATATGCTTTAATGTTTTTTATATTTGTAAATAATAAAATATTAAGACATTTTTTATGCACGGCATGTAAGGCCAAACTGAGCACCTTAGTGAAGAAGATGACATAATAATCTAGGTAAATGCAAGGAATTGGTTGGCCAAAAGAGGGTCTTAAGTGGACATTTTTTCTTGAAAATGAGAAACCTCAAATTGTTTAGATTTTTTGAGATAGCTACACTCAAATTTTAAAAATGATATATAAACATGAATTATAGCATGTTGAGTCTAGTTATTGAAATATTAATTTTTTTATGAAAATGGTCAAGTATAAGTAGGTCAAACATCTGGAATTCGAAGTTGAAATCCTATTTTTTCAAAAAAATATAGTAGATAGTTGACCGTGCATCCACTCATTTTTTTAGCATCATTTAGTGGTTTGTGAAACTATTTTTGGTGGAAAGTTAGATAAGATCATCTAGTTTGAAACCTATATTTTTTTCTAAATTTTTTATAAATACTTAATTTTTTATTAATTTTACAAGTAAATATAACCTGAAAAATGCTAAAAAAATGATAACCAACTATGCACCCCCCCCCCAACTACCTAAAAATAGCTTATTTTTATTTTTATTAATACGTATAGAATTAGGCCTAGTTTGCAACCTTTTTTTTTGTCTTTGGATGAATGAAACAAAAGATACATAAATAAATATAGACATGTATAATTGTTATATATAGTGGCATAAAAAATACATAGAAATTAATATAGATGGAAACCTTAAAATAGTTAAAAATTTATATATTTGGAAAGAGGAGAGTGTGATCGACATCGTAATAATATTTTTAGGAAATGTCTTGATGAAATTCATAGTGTTTATCATGGCAAAAGTTGGATTTTGTTATTTTCAATCAAAAACATTGATTCAACTCTCTGTGTGTGTACAGGTCCAAAACTTAGGCTTAGGAATCCAAGGCATTTCGAAGCCTCTAGGCATTATTTTTAAATTACACAAAGCTAAAATGTGTACGCATTAGTACTACATATGCACTTTTAAAACTACGTACACACTATTAGCACTATGTAACATTCAAGAATTATGAAATAAAAAAGTTGAATAACCGAAAGGTAGGGGTTATTTACATTGTTATGTTTATATTCCTTATACTTAAAATTTATTTTAGTAAATCAAAAAAATTAGGGTCACTATGCATCTTCTAGAATTGGTCTCACAACTCCATGAGTTATGATTTGGAAGATAATTTTTCAAAATAAGATATGGTTAATACTTAGTCATTTTCAGAGCTTCAGTATTGAACTTAAGGATTTCAGGGCGTAACTTTTGTAATTGGTCTAATTTTTAGGTTTTGGGGCATTTCGGATTGCTTGTTGACATTTATAAGAATTCTAGGTTCATAAAAATTAAATTTTATAAAACAACCCACACCCACCCACCTCTTTATGCTAAATTTACTTATGGTTCGGTCCCTTATAGGCTAAAGGTGACACAACAACACCATAATCATTTGCAAACAAGGTAATAGGGAACATGTGGGGCACATTTTCTAGTGATCACCCTAATTTTATTTGAATTTATGCCCAAATGGTGTACATGTGGAAATATAGGTCATATTGGTGTCTTACGCACACTCAATGACACATTTATGTTGATTTTACTTGTAATTAGGTCCCTTATAGCCAAAAGTGACACAAAAACACCATATCCACTTGTAACCAAGGTAAATACAAATAATTTTAGGCATATTTGTTCATGATCACTCCATTTATTTTTGAATTCAAGAAAAAAAAATGTGATTATGACAACGTAAGCCACATTATGACCCTTGCACATCTAACTGCCAATTTATGTTAATTTTACTTATGATTAGTTCCCTTGTAGGCCAAAAGTGGCACAACAACACTATATCCATTTGAGACCAGGGAAATGCAAATAATTTTGGGCATATTTATGTATGATCACCCCAATTCACTTCAAATTCAAGCTAAACTAGTGTGATTAGAGAAACATAATCTGTATTGGTGACCGGTACACACCCAATCACACATTTATGTTGAATTCACTTGCGATTAAGTCCCTCCTATGCCAAAATCCACACAACAACACCATATCCACTTGTGACCAAGACAAATTTAGATAATTTAGAGCACATATATGTGCAATCACCCAAATTTACTTTGAAATCAAACTAAAGTGGTATGATTAGGGCAATGTGCATCACATTGGTGACTTATGCATATTAACCAATCTTTTATGTCATTTTTAGTTTAGATTATAGGGATTATAGGCCAAAATCAATACAAAAAAACTATATCCATTTACAACCAAAAAAATTGTGTACGGGAACATTCATACATTCTCCCTAGTCACACGGGCACATTTATCCATTTTTACTTGAGATAGTATACCAACCAATAATTATATCTCTATAAATTGAAGAAATTTCATGCCAATTGCATCTATGGACATTGATGGTATGGTTTGTTAGTATAGTTTGTCCACCATCTTTAGAGCTTGACTATTCTACCTCAACCCCCTCTTTTTAATATACCTTTAAATCTATATCAATTGAGCCTCTCTCAAATTTACATAGAGGCTGGAGAAGTAAGGGTGTTGGAGTAAAGCGTATAAGCTTGAATTGGGAGTTGTTTGTTTATTGTTGTAGATGTTATTATATTTTATTCTTGTATTTTTTGAGTGCACAATAATAATATAAAGTATTATTTTATAGGTTATTCATGAAACAATAATTTTTTTCATGAAACAACCTACCTTTCCTACTTAATAGGCACTCCCATGTTCCTTTTGACTTGGTCGTTGTGGAGACCCACACAAAGATAGTGAACACAATTCAGAGACTTTATTGTGCAAATTATTTATTGTCTGCAATTTCTATGTTATTAAAGTTATGGTAATGGTGTGCAAGAGTGATCCTGTTGGTTATGAGTTCATTCTGAACTTCTATATGGTATCAGATCAGTCTTCGTGTATCCATTACTCTACTTGTATGGCAGTGATTCTTTATTGTATCCTTTGTTTGATTTGTTTGTATATGTGCATTTGGGTGGTGGGTCATAACAACATCCTTTCATAGTTTTTTTGGGTCTTTGGACCATACAAATTCACAAATTCAAATCTGCATTTGTTGTAATTGCCACATGGTGAACCCTACAGCAGATGATCATACAAGCAAGCTCAAATTTGTAAAAAATTGAATTTTTTGTTTGCAGAGGCCATATGCATTTTGGGTTTGATAATAGTTTTCTTGATAGAGCTTGAAGCTAGTTTTTTTAGCACCTAGACTTTTTATAAAAGTTCAAAGTGATTGAGGATTTTAATATCTGTTTACAGGCTCACTACAAATTGCTTGGTCTCCCTCATTGCCAGCCTGCATAACAACCCATGCCTTGCTCAATATTTTAAACCACATCAATCACCTCTCCTATATGTTGAAAAGGATCCTCCTTGGTGATGAAGGTGAGTATATTAATGCTCAGGTCATGACGTTTCATGGTTGGATTATCCACATCATGGAATGTAACCCAAAAAAATGTTCTTGGTGTTATGCCATGCCCACCTTTCAGAGGCATGTTATTCTGGCTAGACATTACCCACTCCTCTACTCATTTTATACAAAATGGTGAGAATTTGATCCTATTGTAAATAGTCTTGCTTACCAGGGTGGGTTAATAGTGTTATTCAAGCTAATAATTTTGAAATCTCAAAGATTTTTTTGGTTATTTTATTCAATCACAATTTCTAGTTAGGTGGTCTTATTGTGAATGATTCAAAAATCTTCCCTCTCCTATGGTCTCATGGTGAGTAACTCGACTAGACTTATAGCCTTGTATTTAAAGCATTCAATGTGTGGTACTGGCAGCTAGATAATTAAGGCGTAGGGTACATGTTGATACCCCCAGTCTTCTTGTTATACCATTTGAAGCTCGATATCAAATTTATATTTACAAAAGGATTAAAAGTTTGAAGATAAATAGAAATTTTTGCAAAGGTCAATCTGACGGGCTTAATTTTTGCATAGAGAGCCTCGGATTTGAAAGCTTTGATGAGGGAGAGGATTATCATTCTAAATTTTCATCCACTTCTATAGAAAAAACAAAAAGAAAAGGTATTCAATACTCATTATTGTAGTGAAGTCATTGAAAAAGGTCCATACACCCCTATTAATGGTCACATGGGGGCTAATAGGGGAACTCATTTTTCACCCCCCTATCTTCCTTGGTAGGCAATGACAAGGCATCAGTTTTCCTTAAGCCCCTTGGCATAGATTTTTCTTTATTTTTTAAGTCAAAGTGAGCCAACTGATAATTCCATAGGTCATTTACTGCCAATTGTTCTCTTTACTTGGCATTTGGGTTTTTTGGTTTTCCATTAATATTCCCACATGGCCATCACCGATCTTCACTCTTTATGATTTGATAACCATTAGTCATTTTCAAGTTTTGAATCTTATTGCCTTAAGTCATTCAAACATTATTAAATATTAAAGTTTTCGGTCAAAAGGCTTTATTCAGGACTGATAAGGTTTATGAGTTTTAAAACTTACAATATTTAAACCTTTTATAAAGTATGGTGGGGAGCCTTTACTTTATTAAAGTGGGCAAAATCTTTTCTAGTGGGGAGGATTGGATTCTAAATGGGGACATCACTCTTTGAGTGATGTGATTATTTTTAGGAGGGGACCACTTTCCTCTAAAAGTGAAATATTTCAAAGTGGTGACTTTATTAAAGAAGAGGAACATTTTCTAATAGTGGGATACTATTTTTTAATTATTTTTAAGTAAAAACAATATTGTAAAAGAGATTTTAATTGTTTGGTCACTCATACTTTATCCTTATCTTGATTACCAAAAATAGAGGGTGAGGTTCGGTCTAGTAGGAGGTCAGACCCGCTCACAAATAAAACAAACTTGTTATTGTTTCTCCTTACCTTCATTTGTTAGAGGTCATTATTATTGTGCTTGTACCCTCTTGGCCCACATTATTGTCCTTGTTATCACACTTTTCACTCATGGATGCATTCTCGGTAGATTATGATGTCCCATTTTTAGTGTGCATTAAATTTTTTGTGCCACTTTTGTACTCATGAATGCATTTTTTATAGATACTGACATCTTACATTCTTGAGTATGATTTTGTGTCGCACACTACTCCCTTATTTTAGGAGAAACTCTCTTTTTCTTGATGGCATCTTCTACAAATTGAGAACATTTTGAGTTTTATACGTCATCTAGTGTTTTTTGTTGTATGTGACCTTTATTCGTAGTCACACTAAGAGTCATGGAGCTTATTATTCATGTTTGTATGCTCCATATTGATCACATTACTCTTTAGTTGTTGACTATCCCATCACCACCAGGGCCATCATTTTAAGAGATATTTTGTTTTGTATCTTCAACATTTTTTTATAGTTGAAGTTCTCCTTCATATTTGTTGTGAAGCTTGATCTCCCTCTGAAGAGTAGGTATTCTGGTGAATACAATGTTAGTAGGTCAATGTTCAAATAGTGGATTTAGTCCACTCATATATACCTTTTTTGTGTCACTCCACCCAGTCAATGGAGGGGGGAGGGGGGTGTATGGTGTAGATCCTGCTTCTTTAGTTGTTGTGTTCCTTACTAACCCTTGGTGCACCATATCTTTTGAAAGTAGATAGAATTCAATTGGTGAACCTTTTTTCATTGTCGACACCTTTGACAATCTCTTTTTCGTAAGAGCTATTATGGTGAATTCTAATGTTAGTTATTTTTTATGATCAAGCAGTGGATCTAGACCACTCACGCATATTTGAATTCTATTGAGGCTTTCGATTCCACCAAGTGCATTTGTATTTTATGGCCTTCATTCCATCTAGTGAACCTCTTCAACATTATGTTTGAGTACTGAGTCATTTATTTCATTGGGACACCTTGCAGCATATGTTTTTTGCTTTATCAAATTTAGCTATTTTTACTAGGTTTTTGGTACCTTGTAGTGATACATTTCATCCTTGATGACTCTTTTTCCTAGTGCTTTGAGACTAGTGTTTTTAATAGAGTTAGCCTCATATAGAGTACCAATTCCTATTTGACTTTGCGGTTACAATGATTCATCATCGATGTAGTCTAATAAGATGGATTGGTTACCATAGGGACATTTTATATTTCACTATGATTTACACATGGGTACTTGATCAGGCCTAGTTGTTAGGACCCATTTAGTCTCTTTGATTTCTCCTTTTTCACTCCTTATTATGCACTTAAGGTAGGGTATTGGAGTAAAGCATATAAGCTTGAATTGGGAGTTATTTGTTTATTGTTAGAAATGAAATTATATTTTGTGCACATATTTATTGAGTGCACAATAATAATATAAACTCCTATTTTATAAGTTGTTCATGAAACAATAATTTGTTGCATGAAACAACCTACCTTGCCTATTTAATAGGCACTCCCATATACCTTTTGACTTGGTCATTATGGAGACCCACATGAAGATTGTGAATATAATTCAGAGACTTTATTGTGTGCAATGTCTATGTTATTAAAGCTATGGTAATGGTGTGCATGAGTGATCCTATTGATTATGAGTTCTTCATGAACTTTGACATAGGGTATAGTCTATGCACTCAACATTAATTGAATGGTATGTGCACTACTCCCTTGTTCTTCCCAACACTATTTGGTGTTCTTATCAACAATCATTGGTGTTCTTCCATAATAAAATAGAGTGATTGATATACTCTATTATATATGTAATATAATACAATACAACCTAGAGAATCCTTGACTCCTAGAGGTGGGTATGGGTGCCCATCAATCATTTATTAATCACACGGTTACCCTTATATATTGAGTTTTATCCCTTAATTTAGGCTATCAATCGAGTGTCATCATGTCCCTCAATTCATCAATATATTATATATGTCCTATATAAATAAAAGGGTAACTTTCCACATCACTCACTAGAATGTGGGACCCTCGATTTCCTCTATATATAGATATGGAAATTGATTCCCTCTCTATATGTAGGGCCTTTACCATATGTGTGGGCGGGCGGGGGGGGGGGAGGGCGGGGGGCGGGGGGGGCGGCGTTGTGTGTTGGTCATTCATCAATCAAGTACCCCCATATATTATGGGAACTCTCTCTCTCTCAACCTTAACTATAGATAGTCGATCTATATATAGGGATGCCCCATATATATAGAGAGAGGGGATAGCCACCACCCACTAGTGTGTTATAAGCCTATTTCTATCCTATATAGACAAAAGGGTAGAAGGGAAATTATCCACAAATTAATCACTGATGAATGATGTTATATATTTGATATCAATAAATTTATAAGGGTAGGGATGCAATAATATATATATATATGTTTAATGGAGAACTCAATTAGTAAACCAATTGAGGGACCTTATCTATATGTGGCCATTATGCCACCCCTATCTATATTTGGGGAGGAGAAGACTCCCTTATTTATAGATTGGAGACTCGATAAATTTATTATATTAATCTAGGGCCCCTATTTATATATGGGAAATCACATTTACCTATCTATATATGGGGAGGACAAGGGTCCATGACCCTTATCCATTTATGTTAGACCCCAAAAATTTTAATAAAATACTAAGTATTTTGGTAACACAATGCGAAAGAGAAAAGGCATGAGAACAATGCAAACTACCACATCATAAAAATAATGGCGTGAGAGAGAGAAAGATTTAAGAATAATATGAAAGACCTTGGTGTGGAACGGCAAGTTGTGAAAGATAAGGAAGCGAAGAATGAGAAGAAGATGTGGGACTTGGAGAAGCATAATACTATGACAAGAGCATAGAAAGTGGAGGTAGTTAAAAATCAATTCACTAAAGTAATAAAGATTAACGAGAGCATAAATCTAGAACTAGTTTATAAAATAAAAGGAACACAAACACAAAAATCCAACATAAATAGAGTACATAGGGGCAGTAAGGCCTAAGTCAATAGGAATTAATTGTATTGGCTCTCCACAAATCATTATTGTTAATGATCGTTGGTTAGTCATCACTTTTGTATTATTTATGTAACCAAAGGCAAGGGGTTTCTTTGTGTATAAATACCCCTAGCTTTATCTTAAAAGTGTTGTTTTCATAGTTGGAATGATAGATTCATTGTTGGATTCATTGTTGATGTTGTTATATGTAATTGTGAAGTGGTTATTAATATAGAATTGAAGAGATTATGTAATGAAGGAAGAATATTATAATCTTATCAAATAAAAGCAATAGAATCCTTAATAGACTGCAAGTCATGATGTGTTTAACTCTAAAGTGTTGACTTTATTTTATGATGTTATAAGTACTTGCACTGTGTGAATGTGTCAGATGGCTAAATCTAGAGTGATGATTGTAATAGTAATGATTAACTATGTTAAGCACCTAAAATTTATTCATCCACTATCGTGAAATAAAACCAATGGGAATTAGTATAGGATGTGTGCCTCAGATGAGCATGCGAGGTCACTCATATGATATGTCAACATGCTAGCAGGTTGGCTTCTCCCTTCCTTTAAGTGCACAACTAATACTTAGTCATGTGGAACTAAGGAACAAAAACTCAACATTTTGGTTTTCTTTGTTGGGAACCCATTGTACTTACTAGCATGATGGTAAAAATATGCTCAAGCAACTATATTTGGAAAATGTTAAGCATTGGGTTACTATCATAGAATAAAATTTTGCACTCCAATATCTTTAACCAAGAGTTTTGGTGTGTGCATGGGTAGATCAACACCTATATGATTCTTTGTATGAAATAATCTTTGTATATTTACCCATTCACCAACATTCCTGGATTTTGGCATATGCACAAGACCACTCAAGAAATTATAGATGGAGGCTATGGAAGCCTTCCTAATTAGTAGAGCGTTAGATGGCCTTAGCAAATTTGGAAACTGCTTAGATATGTGAGGTAAATATCTAGTGGAAGGGAACACTCCATAGCTGCATTTTGGAATACACCATCTCTACATATTCTTGTTTGGAGGAAGAATGGTTCAACCTCTTAATAGAACCATGCAGGAGGTATCTCAATCAATTAACCTTAGAAATTAAGAAACTCATGATTGATTCTGGACTTGAGAAATTATTCATGGATGGCTAAACTCTCTTGCACATGAACAACATGACAGGGGGGGAAATGGAGGGGTATACATTGGTATAAGATTGGAGTTCAACATGGAATTCAGATAGTGGGAACTATGGAAGCATAAGTATGATGAGGCCAAGCATAAGGTTATGAAAGGAAATGATCCCAAGGGTCAATGGGAGGATATTAGAAGTGCCACAGGAATTGATAAAAGGGAAGAAAGGAATAATGAGTACTCCCTAACCATGGGTATGTGCCCTTCACTAGTGTAGGTATGCACAAAAGAAGCAAGACAAGCATTGTTGATGATGAAACCTAATATAGATAGACCCAATTCCCCCACCACAGTGCATGTTCATGCATTTGAGTTTGATGGAATTTTGTAAGAAATTGGGATATTAACAATGTGGAATCTGAAGTTGAATATGAAGCCAAACCCATAGAAGAATCTTTGGGAGTGCAATTTCAGCATAGTAATTTACCTTTAACCATTAGTTTTCCATTACAAGTAAGACCTATTGATCACCTTGGAATGCCAGGTGGACCTAATATAAGTAGTGGGAAAACTATAGGCCAAACCATATCTAATCAACCTCCTTCAGTTCCCACTATTTCTAGTGCACCTGTTGCTACAGGAGGCATAGGAGGAAGTATCGATGATGGTTCTATTGGAAGAGGATCAAATGATATCACTAGAGGAATTATTGGACCTCCCTCACAATACTCAAGAGGAACTGGAGGAGCACCACAACAAGCTCTATTGCAACCACCTAGTGTACCTATATTCTACTATAAGATGATGCTTCATCTGCCTAAAAATTGAGGTGTTAAAAATGCAATAGAACACATTCTTAAGTGTGAACTCATTTGGCAGGCATGTGGTATAACTTCTATTGAATAGAAGGTAACTTAGTTTACCACTAATTTATTGGATCAAGTATGTAAATGGTACTAAAAATTTTACCCTCAATAAGTGGTTGTGAATTATGAATTGTTGAAGATTAATTTTATTTAGGAGTTTGACATCTATAAGTTTGAGCAACAAAGTATCATTGCCTTAAATGATATCAAGCAAGAGCTCATTGAGAGTGTGTGCACGTATGATTCATGTTTTAAAATGTTTATTTCAAAATTATCATTTGAGATTAACCCAATTTACCATGCTCAATGGTTTGTGGGATGCTTATTACTCCCTTTCCATTGAGCCTTATCCCATAAGACTTTCATTAAACTGCACGAGGCACTAGAAGCCACCCTCCATTCTAAAGTCATGGGAAGTATAGATACAGGGATCAACTCCTTTAAGGAGGCTCAAATTACTATGATGGCTTCTCTACTAGAAAATCTTATAGCCAATAATTCCCATGATACATGTAGTGTCCTTTGGTGTGTTGACTATGAAATAGAAGGCCATAATAGGAACAATTATACCCAGAGGAATGTTCATGTTGTAATAAAATAGTTTTGTGAGATCTACCAATAAAATCATGATGTAATAAGTTATCCTTTGTTAAAATGTGTTACCCAAGATAAAGTGTCACTATATTCTAAAATATGTGATGTATACACACATGATACTAATGACTATTGGGTCATCAATGAGATTCATAAAGCCTACACATGAGGAACTCACCAAAATTATATTGCTAATAACCAAGAGGTTAGAGGAGGTCATTTTTTTAGGGGTCGAGGATGTGTCAATGGACATGAAGATGGTCATTTTCCACCTAGGACCTATTACAAATGTGGATCTTTGGACCTATACTAGCATGATTGCATGGTTTATCCAACCTGTGCTTTTTGTAAAAATTAACATCCCTTAGAAGAATGTCTTAATTTGTATGCGGCCATTACCAAAGAATAAAATGAGAAGGGCACTGCTGTGATTCATGTTGAAAAAATCCAAGTACTTACTAGAGACCACACCCTACCACTCCACCAAATTGGACCTAAGGTAATTATTACTACATGGAGTGGAATTCATTCCTAATATGTTTAAAATATACCTCCTAAAAAGGTTTAATGTGAAAAACCTTGTGCAAAACACTATCTAGATGTTCAACTTCATAAAAAAGTGTTGCATGACACAATTGCCTTGGTATGAGAATTACAAGGTGAAATTGAGTTCTTGAAGGATAAAGATGTTACCATGTGTACTGAGATGCAAAGAGAGATGATAACCATAACTGCAAGGCATGATGAATTTTGTGAACTATGCAAGTTAATCCTTAGTGAATATGTCATTCCCCTCATGAAAAGTTAGTTTCAATAGTAAATGATAAAGTCCTTAAAGGATCTTTATTTGAATCATGCTCGACAATAAGAGACCAATGTTCAAACTAATAAAGAATGTGACAAAGAGGTCCTTGTCAATGCATCCATTAATGGTTGGATGATTTATGATATCCTAGTGGACACTGACACATAGGTTAATGTTTTAACTAAATACACTTATATAAAAATGGGTATCCCCACTTTGAAACCCTCCCCACATGTTTTGTTCATGGCTAATAAGACTCGCACACTGCCTATAAGCATTCTTAAAGGTACCACCGTCAACATCTTGGGTGTCCCGTTCAAGGGTGATTTCAAAGTGATCGAGCTTGTTGAAGTTGATGACTTTTCATCTATTTTAGGCCGACCTTGGTGCTATGAAAATAATGTTGAATTGCATTTTAAGAAGTGGTAATGATACTCACCATGTCGTCATTCCTATAGATAATGACTAAGGACCCCATTTTTGGAACCTATTGATGTTGATGAGGATGTTAACACAATTTATAACATCACTATCCAAGGAAATGAAATTATAGACCTTGCTCCTAAAAATGGCATCTTACACTAAGAGGATGCATAGTCTATTTCTTACACTACCAATATCATGTGAAACCAATGGGCTCGAGGCACATATGATCTAATCAAGCATGTTTGTGGTGTGTTAGATATCTACCTAAACTCTACTCCAAAGATCATTCAATATCAAAAAATTATTCTCCTCATTGGTGGATGCATGATGGTTGGACCACCCTTACAATTAGACCAAACACCTAGGTTTCATGGTCAGATAGAGGTCCAAGAATATTTATAGTAATTAGAGGCTTACTATGTTAACGAGGATGAATGATTCTACATAATCAACTTTATTTTTCAAGGGATAGTTGTTTAATGGTGAACTACTCATCGGCATCATTTGGATACATGGGAAAAGGTACATGTTGCCATGCATCATCACTTCCACCATGACAACTGTGTTCATGCCACTCAGAGTTATAATGGTGTTGCTTCTCTACAAGAACATATAACATAATGTGAAAGCCTTTAAAGCACCAATGAGACATTTTTATTAGAATTATTATGGTTTCATGCATTCTATGGTATTTTGTGTGCCTAGGCTAGGGAATGGTACATTCACCAAGAAATGTGTAAAGACACAGATACCTGGTAGCACATCAAACTTCATTTAAATGTCACCTTTACATTTTCTTCACCCAAAATAAATTTGAATTTATCTCTACAAGCAATCCATCAGGTAGTTGTCAGAGATCAGGCACTGATTGAAGATCAAATATGTCACATGCATGGTTCAATTGAGGATAATCTAGCTATCCTTCAAGAACCCAATACTTTTGCCATGGCTCCATTGGACTTTAAATCTCAACCAGCCCATGAACATAGGGAACATATATGAAAAGGTAAACACAAAGTTATATACCAAGTTGATGAGGGTACCAGTTCTAACCCACCAGAGCCATCAAATGAACACCTCCATCTACATAAAAAATGTGGGGCACCTTATGTCTGAGATATGATGTAATCCATATAGGAGTCATATTCTATGCCACTTTAAAATGGTTTGACAAAACATTATAATAAAATATACACCTAAATTAGCCATTATGGGAAACTAGTGATCTAATGTTGAGATAACCAAAATCTTTGAACTATTGTACCAATATCAGGACATCTTCCCACACAACTACATGGAAATGAAAGGCGTACATCCATCATTGGGAAGATGCACATCAAGTTCTTAGTTAATTAAATGCACTTTATTAGTGAGGAAATGACCATATCAAATGAACCCTAATCTATACACTCGAGTTAAAGAGGAAATTGATAGCATATTGCATGCTAGAGTTATTACACCTAGTGATGAGGTTAAAAAGGTTGGTCCAATGGTGATCAACATCAAAAAATATGGTCCCATTTTAATTTGTGTGGATTATAGGCTACTCAACGTGGTATGTGTAATGAACCATTTCTTGATGCCTCTCAGCGAGGAAATTTTAGAAGGTGTTATTGGGTGCAAGATCTACACCTTCACCAATGGCTTTTTTAACTATCACCAAGTCTAAATTTCTAAGAAAGACAAAGAAATGACAACTTTTGTGACTAAATGGGGTTTATTTGCATACAATTCTATGCCCTTTGGCCTAAATAATGTATTCATGATGTTTTCATGCATCGTAGTGGAAGCATTCAAGGATTTTATTCATAGGTTCCTTCAAGTATACTTGGATGACTGGACCATGTATGGTCTAGTGTGCAACCACTGTGATAACTTATGCCTCATGCTCGAGTGTTGCCACTAACTTAATATTTCCTTGAATCTTAAGAATTACATCTTTACCACACCTTTTTGGATCTTGATGGGACACATCATTTGTTAGGATGAACTACTGATGGACCTAGCTAAGATTATGGTCATTGCCCAACTCCCAGATCTAACCACTTAGCGTAAGGTTCATGCTTTCTTAGGTTACATGGGATACTATAGGAATTGTATTTGGGGTTATGCTAATATATAAGTACTACTATAATAACTACCCAAACACAATGGTCTATTTATATTAATGGCTCAACATCAATAAGTGTTTGAGGCCCTAAAAGAGAAACTAATGATTGCACCCATTCTCCAGTTCCTGAAATGGAACTAATGATTTCATGTGAATGTTGAAGCTTAATGCATGGTAGTAGGTGTTACCTTATCACAACCTAGTGAGGGTAACCTTGATCATCCAATTTATTTTACTAGTCAAAATCTCACACCAATAGAACGGAACTACTCTATGACTGATTGTGAGGCCTTGTCTATGGTTTATGCACTTCAAAAGTTTTGCCAATACTTGTTAGCCACTCCATTTATCTTCAATACAGATCATGAAGCACTCAATTATTTGGTTAATAAGCCAATATTGCATAGATGCATCTATCAATGGATTGTCTTCTTTTAATTGTTTTAGTTTTATGAGGTCATAAAACCAACTAAAGTTAATTTCAGTCTAGACCACCTCTCACGTGTTCAATCTAGTGAACCAATGTATGACATAGAGAATGATTTAATTGAAGTATAATTATTTTAAGTCATGTGCATGCCTAAGGTATTAGAGTAAATTATGGCTTTTCTTACAACAGGCTCAACACCAAATCACCATAGCACTTAAGAGAAAAAATAATTGGTTATACACACTGCCCCTTTCTAACTTGTTAGTGGAGACCTGTACAAAATTGGTCAGGATGAAGTATTACAAAGGTGTGTAATGCAACAGGAGCATGCAAAGGTCCTTCAAGAGGTCCATGAGGATGTCATAGGTGGACATAATTTTGGTGATGCAACAACATACAAGGTGTTACTAGTAGCATTATGGTGGCCCACTTTATTCAAAGAGGTCAAAGCTTGTGTGGTAATGTGATATATGTTAGTGTGTAGATAAACCAAACCAAAATGATTAAATTCATCTTCATCTAATAATTTCTCATGAACCATTTGAGAAATGGGCTATTGATTTTGTTGGGCCTAGTTATCTTGATGTAAAATGAACTTGTGCGAACTACATCATTATTGTAATATACTATCTCACACACTAGGCTAAATTAACACCCACATGTGATTGTACTACTACAACCACTACCATATTTCTATGGAAAAATATAATCACTAGGTATGGATGTCTATTGAGATTAACAAGTGATCGTGGCACTTACTTCCTCAATAAAACCATGTTCATCCTCTTAACTAAGTTTATGATTGCACACCATAAGACCATGCCATACCACCCTCAAGCTAATCATACAACTGAAGCCTTCAACAAGATCTTGTGTAATACACTAACCAAGAATTAAATTATCAGTTGTAATGATTAGGATGATCGAGTTTCTATAGTCTTATGGGTATATCAGACCATGTATAAGAGGTTTAACCATAGTACTCCTTTTAATCTTGTCTTTGGTGTTGAAGTAGTTTTACCAATGGAGTTCCTCATGACCTCTTTACATATTACGTGAGTTGGTTGGCTAGATTATGAGGAATCCCTTAAAGCACACCTGGGTGCTCTAATTCAACTAGATGAAACTTGCTTTCTCACACATTAGAGCCAAGGGGTTTAGAAATTTAAAAAAAAAAAGCTTGGCATGATCAACATATCAAAACCAAGGTTTTTCATCATGGTATACATGTCTAATTCTATGATTCAAAGTTTGTGCACCACTCAGGTAAGTTTTGCATCTAGTGGGATGGTCCATTTATTATTCATGCTATCCATATGAAAAGTGCTTGTAAATTAAAAATATTAGATGACTAATTCCTTCTAGGCCATTTCAATGATAGTCGACTTCGGCCCCACCATTCAATGTAATTTGTTACTTCAGTGAATAAGACATATGCCTCTAGGTTAGTCTACGAGTTTATTTCATTTTCAAATAAGTGATGCATTATTTTCATGCATTTTTGTAATTAGTTTGATAATTTTTGATACTATTTGGTATTTAGTATTTTATATCTCTTTCTTTCTTGACATGGATTTCACTAAGTGATGACATGGAGGACCACACACTAGTTTTAACGCGGGGTACGTTTTAGAGATGGATAAACTACTTTAAAAGATATGTTACTTAAGCTAAAAGCATGTAATGGAAGTGCATAAAAGTAGGCACGTAAAAGGAAGCACATAAGAGGAAACAAGTAAATAAAATGATTAAAAAATCATGTGAGATCATAGAGAAAGATTATAAAGCTTGGAAGACAATGGGGTGCAAGATACAACACAAGAAGGCATGCAAAATAAGGCATGTGAGGGATGTGTGTAAAAGATAGTGTTAGGTGCATAAGAGGTGGTGCATGACCTATGGAAGTGGAATGAATACAACAAAGGAAACCATTACAAGATGGGTTAAAATGTAAAAGGTAATTCTCGTCACAAAAATGGAAAAATTGAATTATTATAGCTGGCATGCACTATGGGGAAGGTGCAATAATAATCGAAGGAAGGATGGGACATGAAATTATTAAAAATGGAGTGGTATGAATGGTAAACATGTTAAATGGACATCAAGGCATGTTATTTAGTGCATTAATTGCTATAATGATGGGCAATGGCATAGAGAAAAATTATTGCAGCATGGAGGAATTAATGCAAAAATTTGGGATATCCTATAAAATTACTTATGGCTTCTCATTTCCATTTTTTTTACAATTGAAAACTTGTAGAATTACAAAGCTTGAATAAGTGAAAATTAGTGACAAAGAAGGTAATTACGTAGTGTTCCCATTTACAAAAAATGATATAAATATTGAAGTGACATGTACTCAAGGTAAGATAAGTAGAAACACATCCACACAAGCAGAAAATAGAAGTTACAGGTTACAAGTGATAGGTATGTCATTAGAGGAGGTTGAATTAGGGAGTCAAAGTATTTTAAGTCAAGGGAAGAGAATTCAAGATGTATTCAATCAAGAGAGTTGGTCAACCACATGTTAATCTTCGGGGACCTTGATCGATGATGAGACCAAAGCAAAAATCTAATAAGAGTAGAGATATATTACCAGTTATTCCTAAAGTTAAAGAGTTTGAGGGCATGGAAGAGGGAGGTCCCATGTTCATTTGATAGTAAGGTTATAGTGAGAGCAACATGCAAGGCAAGGACTTAATAGGGTTTAAGTAAGGGACCCCTATCAGATAAACACTAAAAATGGTGTACTCATGGAAAAGACCCTTGCAAGACCATCTCCCCCTCCTATTCTAATTGAATATATGCAATACCCAAAGATGGTGTTATGCATGGATGATAAGGAGTCTAAGGTTTTCACCTATCAAGTCTTGGACTATAATCACCGTTAGCCTATAAATGAACTCAACTTGTAATGGGACTACCAAGTGGAACACCAAAACACCTACAATTAGATCACCTATGATCTCATGGTCTATAACTTATTGGAAGATGCATGGGTGTTCCAACTCTTCAATTTATTGTATTTTAGGAAATCATAAGAGGTAGTTCAGTTCTTAATCTCATGCATTCATGAAGACTACCTCTACTTTCATGGGTCTATAATAAGGATCACACCTGAATGAATCAATAAAGTAACTAGGTTACTTTATTTTAGAGATTATCTCGATGTAGATATTGAAGATTAAGAAATAATTGATAGAATGGTAGTGGTGCTAAATTATAGGAAATAAGGCTACATTATGTACATCACTAGCCTAGAAGACCCCATAATTTGAGTAGTGTGTTTGGCCATGACCAAGTTAGGGGCATAGATAGCTAGAAGGAGGTGGATATGGCACACCTCCACGTAACCAAAAAAATAGCCAAAGGGAAAAATACAATTAATCCCTTACTTTATAGAGAAGATCAAACATGATGCGAAGGAGGCACATCATCTACCAAACCACAATTTTCCTTGGGGCACAATTTTGCTACTTCTAGTTTTTGATGAGATTGGCATCCCATAATACTCGATCAAAGAATTAAAGTGGGTTTACCCACCAAAACATAAGTCCCCCACCAAATGGTTCAAGTAATTCACTTTCCCTAACACTATCACACCTTCCTACAAAGCCAAGATGAAGGGTTGGTTTGATAGCATGAAGGATTTATTTGGCAATAAGTGGCATGTACCTAAAGAGTTTCCTATGTAGATGGGAACCTATACTCATTTTATTGTAAAGCAACACTATTCTCTCTTCTCTCATGTGAATATGGATGACAACCACATACAACTCATCAAGGTGGCTTAAATTGCCCTATGCTTTCACTACCATATACTTCATGGACTCGATAAATCTCATTTCAGACACATGCCCTATGAATATTGATGTGGACAATATTGATGTTGAAATCCATACTCTTCTAAATCTTTATGTTTACCTAGGGAGGCATGCATATGTGGAGAATCAAAAATCTGATAGGACTGACCCTAATCCTCATAGGATAGTTATGCAAGTGCAGATATGGGTAATCTTCTATATGCTCAGGCCACAAAAGAAAACATAGGGAGCTCAACAAGTGGAAAAGGAACCACTTCCCACCCAACCAAAAACATGCATAGGGGTGAGGGCATGAGCGAATGATAAAAATCCAAGACTTGAGGTTGATAGTCCTAGCAAGATGCATGACCAACCTAGGGTCATCCTAAAACACTGACGATAAGCCTCGCTACCACTAAGGACCCAGGGTTGCCTATAAAGTAAGAGGACATAATTTTATCTCAAATAACTTCTCAAGCATAGCCTATATGAAGACAGTGAACCCTTCATTGATAAAAACCTAGGAGTTTCTTGCAGGATAAAAAGATGACACTACACACCCCACTACTCGAGTAGAACCTAAACAAGAAGACCTAGAGTGGTGATTCCAAACACAAGTGAGGCATTTCCAGAAGTACACCCTATCAAGGAACCCATGTTTGAGCCCATCGAATAGTAGACCACTATGCCTAACAAGTAACATCTTATGGCCAAGCAATAAGTGGATATTGAAAGTCTATGACTAGAAGAAGTAGAAAAGGGGGAAGGCCCATCGTAGAGGACCTTGACACCAACACTAGTGAGTAGGCAAAGAACCTTGAGATTATAGACGTAGAATGCAACCCCCAAAAGGGCAAGGAAACAATGTAAGAGGTAGAATAATAATAATAGGTAAATCAAGAACCTCCCATTCATGCTACATTCTAACAGGACATGTCAGATAAGCAATTGTATTTGTGGAACTTTTTCCTTGAACATGAGTCCATAAAACAAACTCGATGTGAGATGTCCTTTGTGATGTAAGTGTATCATGACAAAGAGTGATTTGAGATTCCAAAAGAAGCACTAACATAAGCCCATAAGTGACAAGTGTTTCAAACATGCTCTAGATAAGTCATGTTATTTACTCTTTAATGCAAGCAAACACAACACTTATCAAGTTTGCCTTAGAAGTTTTCAGGCAAAACATTCTTAATAGCTATGATGTGGGCTAGATTCATAGGAAACATCGGGAGGTCATCCAACTCTATAAATCAAAATATGAAATAAGGCACAAGATCAAAGAAGAAATTGAATAACTCAAGTGCCAACTAGATGTAGTTGAAATGACTTAGCTCTGGACATTGGGCCTTTGCCAAAAAAAATTAAGAAGTGAACCAACACTCACAGATGGAGTTCTCGTTATTGGTAAAATAATAAATAATTCGGAGACATTAGTGGACTTTTTATTAAAGAGATGTAAAAACACGGTGGATCCTAAATAGGAGAAGTTATGGGCTATCAAACAATTTATTGAAGCTATAGATGTATATCACAATTTTTTATTAAACTAAGTGGCACTATTCCCATAACTAATGGGGTTTTTGTCAACTTGGCATCACCAAGTAAATTTTTAAAAGCCCAATTACTGCCCAAGGAACAACAACACTAGCAATTGGTTGAGAATGCTTTGAGCATCAAGGAAAGGGCCCAATGTGCAAAAAATTTCCAAGACATTGAAGAATTAGAAACACAAATAAGTGCCTATTGGTAATAACTTAATGCTATTTTATTAGCGCTTTGAGGACAAGTTTTGGTAGAGGTTGGGCCCTTGAGGACACTCACAACATTGTAAATACTCAACTTGAGATTTTGACAACTCAAGCTGATACCTTTTTGGAGTAGCCTAAGGAGTTGAAGATATTAAAAGGTGAGGTAGAAGTGATTACTTATAATCTTTTGAAAACCCTCAACTAGTGGGATGAGCTCAAGCATAAAGTACAAGAGGTGGACCCTACATTTTTATCAACTAAGGAAATGATAGCATAGTCTAAGATGAACTATCGAATTAGTATGGGGTAATGTTGGACCCCAAATTTTGTAATAAAATACTAAGTATTTTGGTTACATGGTACGGAAGAGCAAAGGCATGGGAACAACGCAAAGTAACACTGTGCAAAAGAGAATCATGCGAGAGAGAAAGATTGAAGAACAAAATGGAAGGGCAAGTTGTGAAAGTCAAGGAAGTGGAAAATGAGCAAAAGATAGGACTTGAAGAAGTGCAAGACTAGGACAAGAGCATAGGAAGTGGAGGCGGTTACAAACTAGTTTGTGAAAGTAGTAGAGATTAATGAGAGTGCAAATCTAACACCATTTGTTAGAGAAAAGGAACACGAACACAAAGATCTAACATAGAGAGGGTATATAGGGGTGGTTAGGCTCGAGTTAATAGGAATTAATTATAACAGCTCTCCATGACTCATTGTTATTAATGGTCATTGGTTAGTCATCACTTTTGTATTATTGACGTAACCAAAGGTGAGGGGTTTACTTGTGTATAAATACCCCTTAGCTTTATGTTTAAAGTGTTGTTATCATGGTTAGAGTGATAGATTTATTATTGGATTTGTTGTTGATGTTGTTAGATGTAATTGTGAAGTGGTTATCAATATATAATTGAAGAGATTGTGTAATGAAGGAAGCATTTTGTAATCTTATTCACAGAAAGCAATAAAATCCTTAATGGACTGCAATTCATGATGCATTGAACTATATAATGTTAACTTTGATTTTATGATAATAGTTATGTGCATTGTATGAATTTGACAAATGATTGACTCTAAACTAATGTTGGTAGTAACAATGACTAAATGGATTAACTCAAGTGCCTAAGTAAGATAAAGTCTCTAACCACCATTGGATGGTAGAATCAATGGGGACCGGTTTAGGCTACATGCCTTGGTTGAGCGCGTGAGGTTACTCCTCGCATGACATGCCAATGCACAAGCTCATTGGCTTATTCTTTCTATTGGGTATACAACTAATGCTTAGTTATGTGAAGTTAAGGAAAAAGACCTAACAATATACATGGCCCTTATCTATATATGGGAGATCTCTTTGTTTCTCTATTCAGGGGAGTATATATATAGCAATATAAAATGCTTCCATATATATATATAACAATAATTCCCTTATATAGATCGAGGCTACTCAGGAGCCCTGTCTATGGGGCACTCAATGGGCTCAACCATCAACCATATGTAATCAAGGAGAGAACACTCGATAACAGCCTGCAGTTGGTTGAGGTAGATTCATAACTCCATTGTGTTGGATCGAATAGGCAGGAGTAGGGTTTAAACCTACAGTCTTCAGGTCATGGGCCTGATGAGTTGATGAATTACTCTAAACTACTTTGTCAGATATGGATATGGCCACAATGAATCAATGACATATCCATGTCCCATATTTATATAAGGTAGGGCCCCACTAAGCTAATGAATCAATGCAAATCTTATTACATACATAATATGAACAGATCGTTTGATTGTAAAAATAAAAATGAATGATATTGTGACACCACCTTTCGCTAATGAACAATGACACGATCACAACCACCCCCCATTATATAGATATAGAGTTTCATTAGCATTAGCACAATATATAGTTTAATTAGCATAATATATATCGGTACATTACCATAGCATCAAATAGATATAAGGGGTCAGTATCTTGTACCGATTGTTGAGGTGCACTTTAGCAATCTTATGTCCCCATAGTTCATATAGAAATTGATATAGCATTATTGTGTTGATTTTGGCCTCTAATCCCTATAATCAAGTAAAAATGACATAAATAGGTGGTTGAATATGTACAGGTTACCAATGTGACCCAAATTTCCCCCATCATACCACTTTGGCTTAATTTCAAAATGAATTTGGATGATCACACATATATGTGCCCTAAATCATTCACATTTGTCCTAGTCACAAGTGGATATGATATTGTTGTGTAGCTTTTGGTATATGAATGACTTAATCACAAGTGAAATCAACATAAAGGGGTGGTAGGGTGTTTGCAGATCACCAACACGACTCACATTACCTCAATCACACCACTTTGGCTTGAACTTGAAGTGAATTGGGGTGATCATTCACAAATACAACCAAAATTATATGCATTTCCATGGTCATAAGTGGATATTGTATACACATAATATTTTCAAACTTTTAATGATTACTGATACTTTGTATCTTGCAAGAACTTGTTGAGTATCAATCTCTCTAAGTGCATGCCTTAAGGGGTACACCGGGAAAGGGGTGGGTAGACCATCGGTGCTTCGTAAGATTGTTGTTCCTTTTTCCACTTGCCATCTACACACTTGTCTCTTAAAACCATTTACCCTAAGCTTATTCTTCTCAGACCTACCTCCTCTGGTCTTTTCCTATTTCATTCCTCCTTTTCTTGTCTTAAACTCCTTTTGGAATGTTGGTTATACTAGGTTGATTGGGTCGACCCAATACAGTTTAGGGGTATTATTTACTTTCTTAACTTATTATCCCTTTGGCTGACCTAGCTAAGACTTGGTAAATTATCCCTAAAAACACACTAGGTCGACTAGGTCGACCTTATATAACCAATGTTCTCAAAAGGATTTAAGTCAAGATCCACCTATATATACAAGTTCATTTCCCACCATTTCATAAGAGAATAATTATTAGCAAAGAAGTGTGAGTGAACATCTACTTATTGACCATTCTACTCGAGGAATAAAGCTTAGAGTTCCATACTTTCTTTAGAGATACGGATCTTGTCTTGTGGAGAAGTATTTTAGATGCTCAGATAGGTTGTATAGTGTAGAGCTGATTTATCTTAGTTATCCTTGCATACCACAATAATCTCTTGCAAAGCACCTTGATCAAGGGAGAGATTGATGCTTGGCGGGTTTGTCTTCAAAGGTTATTCCTAACTTTATTTCTCCTTTGTAAGAGTAGATAGATAATGCATTTGTATTCTTCTCTCCATGTATTAGGATTTCATATACATTGACGTGAGTATATGTCTTCTAATACATGTTTAGTTTAGTTTTTTATTTTATTATTTCTAACCCCCACTTTATGCCACAAGCTTTGGTGTTCACTAGATTAGATTTTACTTTCTTTCCATTAGTATAAGTGAGTGTTTTAAACCTTATGACTCCATTAAGGTTATTGTGCGAATGTGATAGACTGTAGGCTTTGGAACCCTTCCTAGCATGATAGTTGTGACAAGTGATATAAGTGATCCCCTAATCAGCTTTAGCGGATTCCCATATTGGTCATGCTCTTGCTTAACAAGTGTATTCCCAATCAAAAGTGTAGGTATGATATATCTTATCTGATCTAGGATTAATTCATAGACATGATGCATTTTTGATTACATACATTCTGGTGAACCCAACATGAACTAACCCTTACAGGATTTGTTCACTTTTACCTTCATTTATTTCATTCTTTTTATCATCATTTTAATCATATATTTTGACATACTGGATCGATTCTATCGACCCAACTTTTTATCTTTGTGTGTAAGTTTCCAAGAATAGATAACTGGATCGACCTAGTCAACCCAGTATAGGTTTTCAACTTTTTAGACACCCAATTCAGCCTACTAGGTCAACCCAGTAGACCCCTTATAGTTTCAACACTTTTTCAACAAGTCTTTATACAACTTGATGGATACTGTTAACCTAGTTTGCAAGTTTCTCAAGCACACCTCAAGGTTCTTCATCAACAATCTTCCTTCATTGCATCTCTGATCCACCAAGGTTCCTTTATAATTCCCTATTTCATTTATTTTATCTTTCCTTTCATAGTTTACAATCTTCAAAACTACCCTTGCATAGTCAACTGGATTGACACTATTGACCCAATTCATTTTCAAACTTTGCTTTCGCAGTACAAGTTCGACCATGTCGATCTTATTCTATATTTTGTGTATATAGTGTTCACACTACACCTTGTTTCAAATTAGAATTAACCTTATATTTGTTAGTAATTAGTGTACACCTCTCCTTTTTTGTTGCTTGCATGCTTAGAATAGTTCACATAGTTTAATTAAGGGATTTTTAATTTATCACTTAATTTCACTATTTCTATTTTATGCACACACGACCAAATCACAAAACATAAACAAACACTTTAACATTTTATCTACCTTAAGCCAACCTACTTGGATTTCATCACCAAAGGGGAAAGTTGACTTGATGCTCTGGTCAAGTATAAAGCATGGTTAATGGCATATTTTGGCTAAACACCTAACACCCTTATCGTTGTGTGTGTGAAGTGAGAGGGTAGGCCCAAATATAAAGCTTGTATCATTATCGCTACAGTCCTTTTCAGCCCAAACTACGTGAAACCATCCTTATATTTCTATCTAGTACCTTGCTTATAGCCAACTTCTAATCACATTTAAAATCATTCTTAATAATCTAATTAACATTCAGGTTGTCAATTAGTTAGCTCTTTAATTTTCAAGTTGATTGTTTGCTCTTTATTCAATTATGTGCATAAAATCTTGCATTAGACAGTGTTAGTACAAGATTTTGCTTTGCGTGTTTCAATTGAATTGGTCAGCGTTAATCCAATTGACTATCTATTTCCTTTCAATACTTACTACTTTTCATTACTTGCAAAGTTAGCTTGTTTCATTTGGCAATCTATTTTTAGGCTTTTTGAGTTCCCTATCTTCTGTACTGGATCGACCCAGTCAACCCTATATAGTTTTACAATCCTTTTTGTATTGGATTGACCCAATCAACCTTGTACAGTTTCATTCACCTCTTTTGACCTTTGCTTTTTCATCTCTTATTTTCCATTCATCATGGAATTTTTGTTGGATAATGACACTAAGTTACATTCAACAAACATGATGAACTTTACCAATCCTAATAGCGTCTCCCATAGACAAAGTAGGGCTCCTCTTTTAGATGCTGGTAATGTTCATATTTACACTCGCATAATGAACTATGGGGCCCTCCTCACACCTCTTCGTATCATAATCCTCTTTTCTCATTAGAAGACCAACCTGAGTTAGAATATACTCTCAAAATGCTTTTTTTAATTTTTTAATTTCCTCGGCATAGAGGAAAGGATCCTTCTACCATTTACAACCTCATGATTAGTGGTCAAATTGAAAAGCCTCATTCACCTACTACTACATTCAATATGGGATTTGGAGGTACCACTTTCTTTGGTTCTCAACCTCTTCCTTCAATTTTGACTCCTTATTATGTCATGACATCTTATTCTCTAACCTCTTCTACCTCCATGCCTAGTATCTTAACTAACATGGTGGGTTCTACATCGAGTGGACCTCTCATAAGGTCCACCATCCTTAATCCTTCCATTAGTTCATTATTTTTTACCCAAGGCAATCATGCTTGCAATGTTTTTTCCTCCCAACCATTCACTAGTCCATCTTTTGCTTCACAAGCAAATTTTGCCACTAGTGCCTCAAATTCTCAAAATTCTTCTCAAGCCATTGATACAACACAAATACCAATTTTAATGATTTTAATATTAATCAAACACACCAATTTTTATTAAAAACTCTCAATCAAATGAATACCTTTCAAGCTCATAATACAAATCAAATGATGAGAATGCAAAACCACCTCCTTAACCTTCAATCTCATCCACAACCAAAGGCTTGGGGCACACATAACCAAAATGTTTTCACCCTCCTCTTCGAGATTCTCAATGCAATCTCATTCTTCAACCTCCTTTAGTCAATAAGACCATTCAACATCTACAAAATGAACCTCTCACTACTCAAATTGCCAACATTGATATAGGAGGTATAACACCTACAATTTCTTATAATGGGTCAATTGATCCTACCCTTCACCTCAAAACATTTCAAAATATTTACAAGGATTGGGTTGAATTAAACACCTTAGTCGCTACCAAGCTCCTATCCAAAACTCTCACAAGTGATGCCTTGGATTGGTACAATCAACTTAGAGCTCATTCCATTTCTAGTTTGGAGGACTTAGTAAATGCTTTAGTTCAAGAATTCCAAACTAATGATCTTCCTGGAAACACTTTGGCCCATTTCATTAATTGCAAACAACATGAGAATGAAACTACCCAAGCCTTTGTTAAGATATGGAAGACTTTGTCAAACAAATGTGAACATAACATGGTAGATGACAACCTTTTTCATCTCTTTACAAATGCTTTCTTTCCTAAACTTCAATATTGAGTCTGCACTCTCTCTCCATGTACCTTGGAGGAGGTTATTGACCAAGCTAAAAGACAAGATTTCTTAATTCATCAGTTTGAGCCACCCCAACCTTCTACGAGTCCTCATTTATTGTTAAAGAACAAAAATCATAATATCACTAATGATGGTATTACTGATTCTTATGACACCATCCACAATGTTCAAGCTGTCATTCCTAACCCTTCTTCAGAACTAGCTCCTTCTTCTCAACAAAATACTAATCCTCATCTATCTTCACCCAATAACATCAATGTTCACAAACCTTTATCCTCGACTGAATTGTTTAAGTGTCTACCCAAGCCTCTTCCATGAGAGCTTGAACCTACTCGTCCTATGAAATATTGGTGTGATCCTAACAAATTTTGTTAGTTTCACGCGAGTTGGGGTCATTATCATGAGACCTATAGACAACTTTATAATTTAGCTATGGATTTTCTTCTTGGACCTAATTTTGATCATGATTCCATTATCTGTAAGTGTCAACAAGCCTATGAGATTGCTTTCAAGGACTATAAATCAAATGACAAAACTCAAGCCTTGAATCAAGCAAACACTCATTTGGCTATCTATAAAGATCTTTTACCTAAGCATCAACTTATTCAAGACAATAAAGACAAGCCCACCCCTTCCACGAATAATGTATAAAGTCTTGTTGTACCAACTTTCGAAGAGAATATGATTAGCATGACTAATATGCGATGAGTGGTGGCTTTCATTGATTCCCAACCTATCTACACTCCTTTCCACAAGACATATCATGTTATCCATGATTTTTATCCAACTCATTTAATTGAGTTGGGGCTAGAAGATCTTATCACTTTTGATGATCCAATTTTCAATTCTCCCTTGGATAACACATCTTATTATATTTATACAACTCTTCCATCATCTTCCAATGCTAGTCATAATCAAGTTTCTACTAACACTTCTTCTTCTCCTTAAAATCAACCTAGACCAACTAGTTCATCATCTCAACATGATTTACCACCTTGTTCTAGAACTCCTTCTTATCAACAAAAATTCCAACATACTTCAGCTCCTCCTTAACCATTACGCACCTATATCTAACAACCTTCTTATGGGCTATAATGAGTGGGATCCCATGTGAAGCTCACTAATCTCCCATTTGAGATACTATTTCTTGAGCTTATGAGGACTTATTCACATCATGCAAACCAATGCAACTCCTATTTGAGATGAATGCCCCTTGTCCTCCCCTATCAGATTGGGAGGCAACTTTATCCAATTCTGAAGATAGTATTTTACAATAATGTGAAGAGAAGTCTATCAACATTGATGAGACCATAAACAGTTCTCTTTCTCTAAAATTTCCCATAGCTTCTATGATCCCTGACGAGATTATGCTTTGTGCAAATAATCCTCCTTTATTCATTAACATCCAAATAAGCAATATCCAAGTTAAGTGTGCATTGATTGATGAGGGTTTTGACACATGTGTCACTTCTCTTGATTTCCTTAAAAATATTGGAAATTTTGAATGCAATTTCAAGTCTACACACAACACAGCCAAGGATACAATAGAAGGCAAATGCCTCCATTGGGATATGTGTGGCTTCCCATTACCGTCCCACCTTTCACTGTATGCATGAAGGTAATTATCTTTAACTTCCCCCTTTCTTATAACATCTTGCTTGGTAAGCCATGACTCCCCGCATAAGAGCTATCACTTCTTCCACCTACTAATGAGTTAAATTCCCTCACAATAGAGCCATTTATAGGATTCAAGGTGAAACTAACCCTTGGAATTTTGAACAATTCCAAGATTGTGATGTCTTCAAGATTCCTACTCTTGAAACTTTGCCAAGTGTTCCATTCTGTGAGTCTCAGCATCTCAAATTTCTTGTTAATTTAACCCATAATTACAATGGGCATCCTGAGCTCATTAGTAACATTCCTCCTAATCTTTTAGATTATGATGATGATGAGCCTAATAAGATTAAATGAAAGATCAAAACTTTTTATCTCTCACCTCATCTCATCTCATATCTTCCTGCTTCCTTGCAGCCTCATTCTCATAAAACTCCTTGTGATGACATTCATGTAGTCTTGACCAAGACTAGGCATTCTATTCACCATGCTTCATTAAATGACAAGGCTATCCCTACTTGTGTCATTGATCTTCACACCCTAGATTATGATGATGGTTGTTCCTTAGATGATCCCTTATTAGGCAATCTTATCCAAGCTCGTGATGCTGAGATTGTCCATTATCGTTCTTCTTTACTTGAGTTTTTTCGTGCATCTCATCATTTTCCTTCACTTATAGTTCTTGATTTTTACATTTCCCCCCTTTATCGTAGGGTAGAGATGGTGCTAACACCTCTAGTTTTTGAGAAGCCATATGGGACTATGCTCATGGATCGTGATATGACTGAGCCTTACCATTTTGCTAGGTATCCTAACCCTCATAGTTGGTTTACCTCTGAGGTTAGTGTAACCCTCCTTAGACCCTATATAGATCTAGCCTCTCTCTCAGTAGAGCCTACTATAGTTGAGCCTCTTCCTACTCCTATTATAGTTGATCTTGTTCTTACTCCTACTATTACTGAGCCTACCCCTACTTTCGATGCTATTGCTCCTTCCATAAAGCCTATTTCCATTCCTTCCTCATCATCACCTTCCCTTGGTGATGGTTTGCTTCCTTTACCTAAGATGGCTCCTCTGCCCACCAAATGGGCCGATGAGTGTTCTTCAACTTCTTTCACTCTTGTTTTACCTCCTTTCACGAGTGCTTCTGATAAAACCACTCATAAGCGTATATGTTGCTTCAATGGGACAAATAACCATTCTTTCATCCATTGCTGCAAGTTGTGGCAATATTTTGATACCTTGCATCCTTCTTCCACATCATCAGACAAAGTTATACCTCCCTCAAAGGTACTTCCTAAATATTTACCAAAGTATGGTGAGGTATATTTTATATGGCCTCTATGCGACACCCATCATACTGATTGTTGTCATATCCTATAATAAGATATCAAATATCACCTTATAGCCATTACTGAACCTTCTACCAATCCTCCCACATGTTATTCCCATAATAAGGTTCCTCCTTCTCCCATGGTTCCACCTCTAGTTGTTCCATTGCATCCTGTGGTCCCTTCACCACCTTCTGTGCCTCCACCTATGATCCCTTCACCTGTGGACTTTCCCTCACCCATGGATCCTTCTCCACTCGTGAATCCTTCATCTATGGATCCTTCTCCACCAATGATTCCTTCTTCTCCCATAGATCATATTCCCATGCATTCTCCTGACCATTCTCCTGACCATCCTTTGACTAATTTTCCTCCTCAGTATGATCCTTTGAGCATTCCTACTTTTTCAATTGAGGAGATTAGAAAAGAAGCATTTTCCCAATATTCATTGAAGATTGATGAAACCTTAGCAACAATTTGATTACAGCTTCATAGAGACCTATCCAATGTATTTGCTAATGTGTGTGGATAGATTTACCAGTATTTATGAGCACATGCATGGTGATTTCACATTTATATTTGGATTGGATGTGCACTCTAATATTATTCCTATCTATTTTATCATTTGACATTGTGTCAATTTTCTACTTTTATATATATATATATATATATATATATATATATATATATCATGATTTCTTACTTGTATTATATCTTGCTTATCTTATCTTTTATCTTTTGCATATGATTGTCTTTTCTTTATCATTGCTTTACCTTCCCTTTTTCCTATAGCTTTTCTCAAAACTCTCTTCTTGTATCTTTATGATTGTTTTGCTTTCTTATCCTTATTTTTCACAAATAATCTGTCATGGTGATTTGGTTATACTTACCCTATTCCCCTTGGTTATTATTTCCCTTTACCATGTGATTAATTAGCAAAAAATCTATCTCATTTTACCAATCCACTTTGGATCTTCTTTTTTCTCTCTTCCTTTTTTTTCAAACTAAGCATATACACAATTGAGACTTGAGATCACATGCTAGTTCATTGTCAAGCCTAAGTGTCCTAGTTAGTATTTGTCTTTGGTTACTTAACTTCCTTTAGCCTTATCCTATAGCTCATTCATGTGTATCACTATATCTCTCATGATTGGTCATTCCAAATCCATATGGAGGAGGAATCTTAAAAAAGCCTTCAAAAGAAAGTTAAAAGCCAAATCATTTAAACAAAAGGCAATGATATCAAAGGGAAAAATTATTCTTAAAAGTCTAATCACACTAAAAGACATGATTCAAAGCACATCTCCTTCTTCTAGTCAAAAATCAAACTCCATAGTTGGCTTCACAGTAGAGCCGAGGTCCTTTGGGGTGCGGTAGGCTAGTAAATTAGAAGAGGAGAATAAAAAATCTTTTAGTGCTGCCTACTTTCTCATGTAAGTACCCAATCTTCATAGTGGATCGATGGCTCTGTAAGGGGTCCTGAAGAGCATAGAACATGTCGTGGGAAGGTAGGCCTCTTTTTTTTTTCTTGTACCAATCTACCTTCATGAGTTGATCTTAGTAGCATGCTTATTTGCTTACAAAGCTTTGTGTTTAGAGCGAACAGGTTTCCTTTGTACATAGACGACCACTAGTCACTTAGTGTCTTCTCATGTTTTTAGTATGCCTCTTGTCTCCTAAGGTCTTCTCATAAGATACCGAAGTCTTGATTTTTACATTCCATTTTTCACTCCTTATTTCCCTAATATTTCCTCTTGAGAAAAATTGTTTTGTCTACTGATCACTTCACTTGGGATTTCATTTGTGAGTTGTTTTGTAAGACTGTGAATAGGACCCGACCATCCTCATAAATTACCATCTTTTCCTTCCTATTACCCACATCCTTGTTTACCTAATTTTCCTATTTATTCCACCCTAGTGGTGTTCTCTTTGTCGAGTTTTAGTGTAAGACCGTGGATAGGATTTGACCCTCCTCACAAAATTTTCCAATACCCAAGTCACCATCCAAATTACATGTGTCAAATTTGAGATAAGATTTGATCAATTATGAAGTTACAAGTCATTTTACATGCTTCCCATCTTGATTTAGTATGTTTTATGATTAATTCATTTTTATTTCATCTTTTTATCTTCTTATTTTTTGATTGCATGTAAGATTTCAACCATTTCTTGAATTTTTCATACTTCCCAACTTGAACTAGTGTGATCAATTTAAGACCAATTTTTTGTAATTTTATTTTTCTTTCACACTTCCCAGCATGACTTAGTATGGTTGATTAACTTAATTAATTTGTTTTTTATTACCATTTGTGCCCTTTTTCATACCTTCCATTTTATTACTTTGTTTGTCATACTTCCCAATGCGATATTAGTATGATTTTACTTGTTTTAATTTGGTGCAATTTTTTTCACATTGGTTTAAAAACAAATTCCTTTTTACCATTTTCTTGGTACTTTATACTTAGTCATTTCTTGTTACACATTTCCCAGCTTGAAATAGTATGTAGTACATTTTCTTGATTGATTATATTTTTTCAAGTCCTTTTGCCTATTTCTTTTTAACCATGCATGTGTTTTTCATACTGTTAGAAAAGAAACCACATCTCATATATTTCCTGTAGCATATACAACAAAGCTAAATACATGTTCTAGAAAGAAATATATCCTAAGCATCCATAGCCTTAACCACAATGAACAACTAGAATAAACCATGATGACAACATACACATCTAACAACAATATGTCAAGAATGATCCATATATATATATATATATATATATATATATATATATATATATATATATATATATATATATATATATATATAATGAGTTTGATACAATAAATGCAACCATATATAATTATCTATCTCTATGGTTGGGTCCCATCCTATCTATCTCATGGCCTAGCCACACTGCCTATTGAGGCCTCAGTCTGACTCCTTCGAATAGTACACTGTAAGGAGGATGTCCAAGATCTCAATCCCTCTACCTATTATTTTAGGTGTGTTACTCACATCTGTGACTCCACCAGTTGGGTCTAGATCTCTTTAATTTGTGCTACTATATCCAAAATGCGTAGCTCTCTCATCTACTAGGGCCTATCGTGCATGTAGTTCCCTGGTACCCATCATTATTGGTGGTTGCATCCTCTCTCTCTATGTCTGTATCTGCCTTGTTGCCTCTCCAGCTAATATGAACCAGCTCACCTGAGTTGGAGTAGATGGTACACTCAAATCCTACAGTGTCATGGGGTCATATGATACAAATGACTTATCTTTTACCCTATTTTAAACACTTTTCAAAATTTAAATCTTTCAATTATTGCCCTACAGATTTCTTGTTTTGGTTTTATCTTTATTTTTACTTATCTATTTTACAAACCATAAAATGTGTTAGATTCATGATGATATAGAGATTATTTTCCACTATCATATGCCTATTTTACAAAAAAAATGATTTTTGGTTATTTTTTACACTAACTTCTACGTGTTCGTCTAGTGTTATCTACATTCAACACCTTCACATCTCTTACAGTCTACTTCTTTATCTATGACACTAAGGTAAGTTAAAGGTATGTGTTTTTCAATTTAGTCATTTCATTTATCTTATTTTCTACTTATTGCTATTTAATTAGCATCAATGTTGTGTGTTATCATGTTTTATCTTGAAGCACCATCCCATGTGGCACTTATGTGACACATGATGAGCTTCGAGTGGGGCATATGTATACACATAATATTTTCAAATTTTTATTGATTACTGATACTTTGCATCTTGTAGGAACCTATCGAGTCTCAATCTCTCTGAGTGCATGTATTAAGGGGTGCGCCGAGAAACGGGTGGGCAGACCATCGATGCTTTGTAAGATTATCATTCCTTTTTCCACTTGTCATCTACACACTTGTCTCCTAAAACCATTTATCCTAAGCTTATTTTTCTCAGCCCTACCTCCTCCAGTCTTTTCCTATTTCATTCCTCCTTTTCTTATCTTAAACTCCTTTTGGAGTATTAGTTGTACTGGATCAACTAGGTCGACCCAGTATAGTTTAGGGGTATTCTTTACTTTTTTAGCTTATTACCCCTTTGGCCAACCTAACTTAGACTTGGTAAATTGTCCCCAAAAACACACTAGGTTGACTGGGTCAAGCTTTTACAACTGACATTCTCAGAAGGATTTAGGGCAAGATCTACCTATATATACATGTTCATTTCCCACCATTTCATAAGAGAAGAATTATTAGCAAAGAAGTGCGAGCGAACATCTATTTATTGACCATTCTACTTGAGGAATAAAGCTTAGGCTTCCATACTTTCTTTAGAGATATGGATATTATTTTGTGAATAAGTATTTTGGATGCTTAGATAGATTGTGTAGCCTAGAACTAATTTATCTTGGTTATCCTTACATACCACAACAATCTCTTTCGAAGCACCTTGGCCAAGGGAGAGATTGAGGCTCGATGGGTTTGTCTTCAAAGATAAGTATTCCTAACTTTATTTCTCATTTATATGAGTATATAGATAATACATTTGTATTCTTCTCTCCATGTATTAAGATTATGTATACATTTATGTGAGTATGTGTCTTTTAATACATGTTTAATTTAGTTGTTTATTTTATGGTTTCTAACCCCCACTTTGTGCCACAAGATTTGGTGTGTACTAGATTAAATGTTACTTTCTTGCTGTTAGTATAAGTGAATGTTTTAAACCTTAGGAATCCATTAGGGTTGTTGTGCGATTTTGTTAGATTGTAGGCTTTGAGACCCTTCCTAGCATGATGAGTTGTGATAGGTGATACAAGTGATCCCCTAATCGAGTTTAGTAGATCCCCATATTCGTCATGCTCCCGCTTAATAATTGTATTCCCAATTGAAAGTGTAAGTATGATCTATCTTATCTGGTCTAGGATTAATTCATAAACATGATGCATTTTTGATTGCATACAATATGGTGTTATTGTGTCACTTTTAGCCTATAAAGAACCAATTATAATTAAAATCAACATACATTGGTAGTTGGATGTGCAAGGGTCGTAATGTAATTTGCATTGCCATAATCACACATTTTTTTCCTAAATTTGAAGAGAAATGGGGTGATCCTGAATAAATGTGCCCAAAATTGTTTGCATTTACCTTGGTCATAAGTGGATATGGTATTTTTATGTCACTTTTGGCCTATAAGGGATCTAATTACAAGTAAATCAACATAAAAGGGTGGTTGGGTGTGTGTGGGTCACCAATGCGACATATGTTTCCACATGCACACCACTTTAGTATGAATTCCAACAATATTGGGGTGATTGCTCATAAATGTGCCCCAAATTTTCCCTATTTATCCTATTGTAAATTATTACAGTGTTTTAGTGTCACTTTTGGCCTATAAGGGACCTAATCATAAGTAAAATTGGCATAAAAATGTGGGTGGGTGTGTGCTAGTTTGTAAAATTTTATTTTGACAAATCTAGAACTCTTATAAATGTCGACAAGCAATCTGGAAGGCCCTAAAACCTAAAAAATGAACATCAATTGCAAAATTTATGCCCTCAAATCCTTAAGTTCAATATTGAAATCATGAAAATGACTAAGTACTAATCAGATTGGATTTTGAAAAACTTTATTCCAAATCATAATTTGTGGAGCTGTGAGACCAATTGTAAAAGATGCAGAGTGACCCTAATTTATTATATTTACTAATATATATTTAAGGTATAAATAATATATGTAATAATGTAAATGTCAAATCAATAATACATACATGGTAATAATGCGTACGTGTTATAGGCTTGGTATTTACCAAGCCTAAATTAAATAACATGTACATGGTATTTTAATACCATGTATGCATTTACAATTAATCCAAAAAAAATCGTCCACTTTTTGGCCCATCATCTTCCTGAACTTGCCCATTTATTGATGTATTCTATGCCAACTTCCCAAGAAAAAGAAAGGTTTGGGTTGTAAAAGAAATTAGGAGTCTATATGGTGACCTGCTAGATGAGGGTAAATATTTTTTTATAAAAAATAATTCGAATAACTATGTAATGTTTTACTACATTACATTTGTATTTTTTTTTTTTATAATACATGCATCATAGAATTGTGGGGAGAGGTTACCCTACGATGAGATACGGGACAACCTAAAGGGTAAATTAAGTGTGATTTGTCATGATTAAAGTGGAAAACTATTAGGAGGTAAATTTTGTTTTGTGACTTAGTCACTATTTCTTTATTTTTTTTAAATGATGTACTAACCAATTAACTTTTTGAAAATGTTGTAAATTTTAAAACTGTAGATCTTTAATATTTTTTGAAAATGTTGTACTAACAAAGTTTTAACTTATTAATTATTTTCAGGCTTGCTCATTACAAATTTGAGCCTTGGAAAAGGTTCATTGATTATTGGGACCATCGTGACCTTCACAATAAAATAAGTCAATGGAAATTAGTTGCACAAACCAGAATTCAATAAGGAAAGAAAGTCTCCAAGCCTACAAGACCCATGGTATTTGAAAAAGCATACACTCAATTTATAGGTATGATATTTTTAATTATTTTCCATTAATAAATATTCTAGTTTAGATTATTTTTTAATTAAAACTTCATTAATTATTATATTTGAATTTTATACCATGAGGAGGATTACAAGGAGTTGATCCAACCTTAGCACATAAAACATATATATATTTGCACATTTATATTTACAAATGTGTTTATCTCTATAAGGAAATGCATCCGAATAAATACCAACAAAAAAAGAGACAATGTTTAAATTGAATTTAAAATATATTATTGTAGGTTATTAATTAAATATATGGCATGTTTTATTATGTTTTAGATTTTATTTTAAGAGGTATTTTATAGTCATTTTGTTTCATTTTATATATGGGAAACACTGAATGAACCCATATTTAAAATAAAAGAATGCTTCTAATTATACATGTGATGATGAAAGCAATTGGGGTTCTATTGTTTCATGTGAATCTTTGGGAATGGTAGTATTGACATTGGGGGTTTTGAAGATTAGGGAGATGCCATTAGGAGTGTTAATCATTAGGCAAATGCTAGTAAGGGGTGGGATGTTGACCCTGATGATCACGTTATTTGGGATCAATTAGGATTAGGATTTATCATTGTTTTTATGACTTTCACTTTACTATTGTGTTACTTCAACATCGTGATTAATTTATAATTGTGTGGTTACATGTTTACTTATATTGTTTATGTTTGCATGCAATATTTGCATTTAAATTTACTCAAAGTGTCACAATTACATATTATTCATTTTTATGTATAGTGTCATTATTTACATTAACATCATAATTATATAATTATACCTATAATAATTATAATTATACATATAATAATTATAATTATATAATAAGTGAACATTATTTTAAAATTAACAATATTAAATAAATTTTAATTAACTAAAAATTATTAAATTTTTATTATAATTTCAAAAATTAAATTCAGAATAAAGTCACATTTTAAGTCAATGTAGTGTTGTACTTAGAGTCGGATCTAGTGTCACACTTAAAGATGGGCACAATGTCACACTTAAAGCTAGACTTGGCAATGAACCTTATAGTCACCTTAGTGACAAATCTTAAAATCACCTTAATAACAATCATAAAGTCACCTTAGTGTCGAGTCTTAATGTCACCTTAGGGGCACACCCTAATGTCACCTTGGTGATGGATCCTAACCTCACCTAGGTGATGTTAGAGTCAGTACTTAAGGCAACATTAGGGCCATGCCTAAGGTGATTTTAGGGCATCACTATATATAGTGTATAATAGAGACAAAATTAGTGATTCAGTAAAGTCATAATGAGTCACTAAAGTCACTTGTCTAACTTTAAATGTGACTTTAATGATGAATTTTAGATTTTGAAATTTATTGTTTTGGGACTTAAAGGTGACTTTAAATATGACTTTAAACAATCAATATGCTATAGTGGAAAAAACTTATAACCAATCAAGAACATAATCTTTTAAACTTGTAGGAAATAAACTAGTCCATAATTTCAGAAAAAAACTCGAAAAGAAGCATAAAATGATTTGATATAGTGTGGTGATTCTACTATGACATTTAATAATTCAAACTTTAGAGCAAAAAATCATAATGGAAAGTGGTAAGAAAGAGCATCATAAGCCAAGGAGCTAAGTAAAAAAAATATGTGAGGTGACCCTATTACTTGGTTTTTGTGACCTTTGAGAAATAAAGTTAAGTTGTTGTTGAACATCATGTAAGGTTTACATCATAACAATCACTTAAAGGGTTGGAAGAGAGGTGGTAGTAGAATAGGTTGGATTATAAACATTTTTCAAAAGAACAACTTGAGAATCATTATGAAAAAAGAGATTAATTTTGGGAAACGTTATAATAAGGTTGGATAGTTTTAAAAGCAGCAAGTAGAGTTGGAGGAAATTGAGAAGCAATAAAACCATTTGGAGAAGCAAGAGAAACATTAACAAGAGTGGAAGCAATAGAAACAAGAGGAATGGTTTCACAATAAAGTTGGGAAATGACCACTTTATGAGACATGGAAGGTGATCCTCTAAAAGCTTGATCTACATTGCTTTTGTTAAGATATCCATTGTTCACTCTATAAGGTATATCTTGAATTGTTGGTTCAATTGAAGGCTCTTGACATGGGGTTTGGTGGACATCTTTCAACACCCAATATTTATACTATTTCTTTGGGAATAAATGTGACATGTTTTCTAAATTATGCAAGTCTTGAATCTATCATTTTCATCATGGTGATCACTATCTAAAGCATTATCAATTTGAGACCCATTCATAACATTATCATCCATAGGTATTTCAACAACATTTACAATAAAACATGCAACAATATAAGGAACATCAACATCATTGAGAGACACCATTTACTTTTTCGAATAAGTTTTGGATTTAACTAGAGGAAATTCAACAAAATCAATAAGATTAATGTTGGCCATGTTTTGCCCGCATACAAAGCTCTTACATGTTTTAATGAAGCAGTGGATCAAAGGGCTTAGAAAAGGATCTAAGCAAGGTTTTCAAGGATCCAACAACAATGTTCAAGGATTACCCTGTAGGCCAAAAGCTAAGTGCAAAATATTTTATTCATCTAAGTCTTTTCTTGTTCATTCTTTCGGACTTTGCGGGGACTAAGTGTTTCTTTTTTTTTGGGACCCTTTTTGGCTAAGTGTTGAATTTTTTTGGACAAGTTGTCTGAGACAAAGTTTCTGAAGGGATAATTCTTTCAGACAAAATGTTCAAAGCAAAAGACAAAGACCTTTTCTTTTAGGAAAATTGCTCGAGACAATTTTCTCGAAGGTTAACTCTTCAATAAAATGGTTCTTTTCAATATTCCCGAAGTGCATTTTTCTTTCAGGAAATGGACCTAAGCAGAGTTTCTAAAGGGAAAATTCTAAAGAAGTTCCTTTGGAAGGAATTCTTTCAGGGAGAAATGTCAAAACAGAAAATTTGAAGGGCACTTTTCTCGGTAAAAAGGGGACCTTTTTCAAGTTTCGAAGGGCACTTTCAAAGAAAAAGGCCACAACACTTTTTTTGAATAGTCATTTCCATGCCAAAGGGTTTTATGCAGCAATTTTGAAGGGTATATTTTGAGGAAGTGAACCTTTGCAAAAGTCTCAAAGACCTTTTTATTTCAAGAAAGTGACCGAAACAAATTTGTTCGAAGGGTACTTTCCCTTTGGAAAGTGTAATTTTCAAAGTGGTCGAAAGATACTTTCCCTTAAGAAAGGGCACTTCTCCAAAGGACTTTTCAAAATCCGAAGGGTCATCCTCAAAAAGTTAAAAGTTTAATTCCTTAAAAAAAAAGTCCACAAAAATTGTTCAAGCAAAAGGCCCGTAGGAAAGTGTTTGAATGAAACATGACATTCGTGCCAGTGTCAAAGTTCAAGCTCAACAAATAGCTGTTGGGATTCAAATATCCCATGATGGGCTCGTAAATGTCAAAATCTAAACCCCTGCAAGTAGCCATTTGGATGGACTTACATCGACATAAATAGATACAGGAAAACCAATGTCCTTAGATTGGTTTTCCATCTATAAGAAAGATCTGGTCTAGGTTTCAAAGTAGTAACTAGTAGGTGCAATTAATGAGAGGTCCTCGTCCTTTGACATGGTCATCATTTTTAACAAGCAACTACTCATGACAGAAGCAACATGGCTTAGTCTAAATTCAAAGACATGGGGATTTCATCCTTATACATGGAGGAGCATGCCAATGTTTTAATGAAAAGATCAAATCATTCACACTTGGTGGAAACATACAACTACCCACAATATGGCTCTCTCAACTCCAATAAGGGGAGACTTGAATGCACGAGGGGCTCGAAGAGATTTGCAGTGATCTTGGGCGGTTCATCTCATGGTCAAGGCAGTTGCATGCTCTGAATGCAAAAGAGCTCAAGGACATAGTGGTGGTTGTAACCATTTATGACCTCTCACTCTATTTTTTCATGCAAGCCCCTTCTTCTCTCATCCCTTTCTACTATATATAGAGGCTTTTGAGCCAAAAAATATATCCCTCGATTGGCGATATAGTTACTCTATCAACATCATCTTGTAACACTCTTTTGAAGCAATGAGACAAATGTTTTGATTCTAGTTTGGAGTGAAGTGTGCATTATTAGAGTTTTAACTTGTAAAATGTATGACTTTTTCCATCATCTGTGAACCCTCTATGTGCCTTTTTTCAATTCTTTTGGTTCCTTGTAGGTTATGTGAAGTGTTAGACATTGGTGCCTTATTAAAGTGTCACAAACCTATTTCTTTCTGTCCTTCAAATTGCAAGGTTTCCCTTTGATCTCCATAAAAAAATACTCATGCTTGTGGCCTTGAGATATGATCAAATTACTCTATGTCTTATTTAAATTCATTAGTAGTTGTTAAGGTTTCTAGTCTAAAAGTGGATCATTTCATATTTTGGTGCATCACCATCCTTAGCTTAAGTTTCCCTTTCATGATATCTTTCTCTCCCTTTTCCTTAGTTAGTAGTAGATTCTAGTGTGGAAAACAAGCAAAAGTGAAGCATCTGAGGAGCTAGCCTCATTAAAAAGCCTAGAGGTTCAACCCCACTACAGGATACCCACAGCCTAAGGTTGTTCCAATATTATAGCTAGGAGTGAGAGAGCCTAAAAAACTCTCCCACAAGAGTGTAATTCTAGCCTACAACAATTACAATTTATTCTATCACTTCACTTAAGAGGGCTCTTAGATCTAATTAATTTATGTGGCATTAGATCAAACATATGTAACATATAACTACCCTAAAGTTAAAATAGTATGAAAGCAAAACAGGCTAGGGTTTTAAAAACAACACGACCTGACTAGGGCTGATAATTTCAAATGAATAGAATAAGCCCTAAAATGATTAAATCTACCATAATGAAACCAATATCTAATCCTAAGGGGGTGTCAGAGAGCACAAGATCACCAAAATGTAGATGTGGATGAATGGATATAGGTTAGATTATATCATAATGCAACAAATTTATCCATAAAACATTGCAATTAGGTATGATCAATTTTAATTGAATAAAACAATAAATTAGACCTAAGTTGCATATTTTTTTTTTATAGAATAAAGAATAAATGATAAAAGGGTTTTTTTTTTTTTTTTTTTTAAACGTGAAGTAATTGGGTGAAAAAAATCCCATAAATATATAAGACACACACCTGCATATGCCTATTTTTTTCTGGATCGATACCCACTTTATAAGACACACTCCTTTCTTCGGCTCATAAAGTAGGTCTGAGTAACATGTTGAAATATCAATTAGGTGTTCAAAAATTTCAATTGAAATCTTGGTTTATTGAAGATTTTGAAGATTTGAGGATCTCAAAGAATATATTAATAACATTAAAAAAGAAAAAATAATAAAACCCTCAAAAAGGGTTGATGGCGGATTTGAAAACAAGTCAGAATACAAAATGAATCAGTAAAAGAAAGCAGGAAAACTATAGATAAATGTTGTGTCAAGTGATAAAATTGCTATAAATCTGTTGATGTTCGTGGCTAGACATGAAGGTTTTTTTTTTTGGTCTTTTCCTCAACTAAAGTGTAACCAACATCAAGATGATTTAGCTATCAAGCTCACCCCATAGTTTGAAAGAACACTTGAGGGCTGTAGAGCTCTTATGCCAATAGGTTGGAATGCAAGTGAATCCTAGCAAAACCAAAGTCATGATACTTTTACTATGGAGGAAAAAGAAACAAATTAGCTTCCTTTTTAAAGGAAGCCTTGTGGAAGTAGTGGAAGAATACAAGTATCTCAAGTTTGAATTTTACAACAAACTTAGTTTGGAGACCAACAGGGAAAAACGAATACATGGGGGAGGGGGGGAAGGAGGAGCGAGTAGAAGGCTTTATACTCCCTACAAAATAGATGCATAAATACAAAATTGTGGGATTGAGAAACTAAAAGAACCTTGTTTGGTCTACTTATGATGCTAGTAGTTCTGTATGGATGTAAAGTTTGGGGCAACAATGTGTCTATAGAGAGAATCCAAAAATATTTAATCACAAACAATCTCAAAATCAAAGTGCTATCAATTCCATATGAGATTCTATTAGTTGAAATAAGTACTTTCCCATTAGAGGCATCGACAATGACTCAAATGCCAAGTTATTTAAAAAAGACACAAAGTATGGAGACTCATTGATGGCCAATAATGGTGATAGAGGAGGAGCTTAGCAGAAGGATGAATATGTGGATGAAATATAACAGCAAGTGGATGAGTGAATGGAGCATTAAAATACAGGAGTGTCCAAACACTAATGAAGAAATAAAAAAAGTGTGCGAGATAGAAATTTAGGATAACGATGTGGACAAAACAATTGGGAAGGAAGAAATTATACCATCTCAAAGAGTTTAATCCCACATGGGACCATGATGAAAATACCTACATAGGAGTAAAAATTAAGTGGAAGGTGAAAATGTTGATGGCTTAGATAAAAACTAGCTCACATCATTTTAGATGTGAGACTAGTAGGTGGACAATAACGAAGGAGGAGTGGGAAATGAGACATGCCTATTTTATAGCAAGGAGATGGTGGAGACAAAATGACACTTCATAATGAGGTATGCGGCCTATAGTGACATTCATATCAAGTAAAATGATAACATGAGAGTAGACAACGTAACCAACTTGTTCAAGGAGGTAAGGCGAGACAAAACAACATTTTTTTTAATCAAGATCTACAATAGAATATCCAACATCTAAAAAGGATTGGAGATTTTGCAAGACTAATAAAATAACTATTCTATTAAGTAGTGTGTCAGTACAAAATAATTTTGTTACAACTCTTGGTCCCATAGACTCTCCCATAGAGAAAGAAACATGTACCTTTGTAGTTTAAAACTAGTGTCATTTTCTTTAGTTTGATTTTAAACCCATTTAGAACAAAAACATGCATGTCGCAACAAAAATTCTCACACAACGTAATCCCACTAGATTAATAGAGGGGTTCCATGTTGAGAGCTATTGTGTCTATAATTTTGGATAGAGCGGTCCTATACATCATAACAAGTTTTAACACTGTTTACAAAATATTTACATCTTAAAATAAGGAGCAACCACTCTTTAGGAATAAGGTTTTGAAGGGTGGGAAGGAGTAAAACTCTAAAGATTTGTATGGTTACTTTTTTTTTTTTTTTGATATTTATATCCAATCAATTTTTTTTTTTCAAACAACCTTTTTTAATAATTCTTTTTTATTTTTATTTTTTTGATTGAAACCCTATTTTTATATGGATTAGGTATACAAAACATGAAGAGTATTCATTCCACCAAATTTATTGGGAACATGAAACTGATCTCATCCTTTTTTTCTAAGATTTATATTTTGGTGGATCGCTGGACAATACCTTTTACACCATCATCCTCACTATTAAACTACAATCCACTTAATATATATTTTTCATTTTTTTTTTGGATAACATATATTACATAAAATTTTAAAAATCATGAACTACTGATAAAGGCGAAGACTTCTATAATTTCTCTGCTAAAAATAATTAGCTAGCGCCAACATGGGACCCTAGCTAATTCAATTCAATTTGAAGTAATCATTATTCCACTTACCAATTTGGTCACTCTGCTCTGTTTGTATGAGCAGCAAAATGTCCAGGTCGAAGAATTTGGGAGATGGATTCAAGCAGATCATTTGTTTTCCCGAGCAAAATACAACAGGCGTAGGAGCAGCAGGAGCAGAAGCAGGTGCAATTATTGAGCACAAAAACCCAGATGGAAAATCCATCAAAGAGAACGAAGCAGAAGACCTAGAATTGAAGCTGAGGCGCATCATAGAGAATGTGCCCCTTAGGGTCAACAACACTTCCGGCAGCTCTGCGGGTTCCGGCTCCGGCGATTTTCATCAGGTCACACGTCTTATATTTTTTCATATACTTTCCCATAATTTAAAATCCACGGTTCAAAAAAAGAATCAATATGCTTAATGAAATAACATGTGTGTTTTCTGGTTCTTTAATTTGTGTGTTTTCTGGAAGTTTTGTGGTGTAAATAAATGTATTATTATTTTTTAGTATATGTACGGAGTTGATTGATTAAATGGGGGTTGTATGGGCCTCACCCATCTGGGACAGAATCATGTGGTGCCCGTCCCGGAACTGCTAATCATGCCAATCATCCAATACGCCAGTCAGCCATTTAGCTACCGCATCCCAAGCAGCTTTTAGGTGTCTGGCTGAAGGTCGCCTGACTGTTGGTGGAATTTGAACCTGGGTTGCTCTTATATGTATGTATCCACTTAACTGTTACACTACAACCCTGAGGATATGGATGCATTAAATGTTTGAAGGCTAAAAGGTTTAGCAAAGAACACATGTAAGTACCCGTTTATTTTATTCGTCAAAATCTAGGGTTTTACTACTAGTTTTCGAGACGCGGACTTGGCAGGCCTATGTTGGGCTCGACAAGAAACTGTGTTGTCTCAGAGTGTGTGGCAAATTAATTCATAAGAGTGTTCTGGGTACTACTGCATAATCATTGTTTTGTTGGCATTTCTTTTTGTTGGAGGTAAAAACCGTAGTTTGACCTAACCCGCAGGATCACTCCTGCTGACATCCCTCACAACCAATTGCTTTATAGGAAGGAATGAACCACATCTTTATAGGGAGAGAGTTAGTAGGAGTGCCTGTTGAGTCAATTGAGCTCAGAACTCTCTTTGATATGTGTGGCCATGAACGGAGAATAAACTACTCTGTCAAAGTTACATTGGACTTGCACCCCACTCTGATATTTTTGACCCTAGCACTAATTTTATTTCTTTTTTAATAAGGGGAGAGATTTTCTTATACCCAGATTCAAATCTCAATGGACATTCTCTCCGTCACTATGCAGCAATTGTACTTGGGACTTATATGTTGCGGAGTTAGGTTATTTTACCCAGTAAGAAAAATGGTATTTAGTTTGAGGCGATGGATGTGAATATGCAAGGGATGGTATAGTTTTTCCTTTTTAGTTTTATTCATAGTATTATGGCATTTACACAAAAATGACACAATATTACCTGAGTGAGAGTATTTTTCATGCACTCAGGTTTAAAACAGAAAACAAGGAGAAAATAATGGTAATTTATTTATTTATTAGCGTGGATCTAACAATTACTGTGTTGGTAACTGGTAAGTACTCGGGAGTCAGGATTACAAATATCCACTGTTTCATGACACTCCCATGGGTTGGATGTAGGAGATTTGAACTTGGGTCTCGGCTATACAAGCACACCCAGAAACCAACTGCCCTCCAACCATGGGCTTAAAAAATTGGCAATTTAAAAAAAAAGATACCATTATAAAAATCAAGAATTTTTAATTTCTTTCCCAAATTCTCCCCTTGTTTCAGTTACTTGCATTCATTTCACCATTTTTCAATTACACAAACATTTTTTGAGGCGCACATGGGTTTGACCAACTAATTGTTGAATTTGATCGGATATGTCTGAACAGAATGGTATGTGCCTTATAAAGTTTTCTGCTACAATGTTTTTTATTTCGTTAAGTAGTTTAGTGCATGTGGGAAGTTGAGCATGATTGAGTTCTCAAGGGGAACATAACCAAGAATACAGGTTATTTGTGCAGTAGAGATTTCTATGGAAAATTATTATGAATTTGTGCAAAGTCTATGTATTGTTCCCTTTTAGGGCTGAATATGCTAAAAGAGAAATCTCCACAAATCCCAATTAGATCTATAAACTGAAAATCCACAAACAATATGCCAAAAATCTGAATTTGAAGCATTAGGAACAAATAGACCCACTTTGCCCTAGCACTAGGGTTTGGGGACTAAAATCAAGGTTTTTTCACTAAAAAATACTCAGAAAATTTCCAAATGAATTTCAGAAAATAGCATTTATTCTCCCAAATCTGAATGTGCAAAAATACTTATTTTTCAACTCAGAAATAATTAATTTTACCAGATTTTCTGAAAACTGAAAAGTTTTATAAGTATTTCAAAACTGAATGTATTGAATCAAATAAATACTCAAAATGATCATAAAAATATGGAGGATTAGATTACATGGATTTCAGATTTTTCTGAGCAAGATAAACCGTAAAAAAATGCAGAAGTCACCTTAAAAGGGGTGATGTGACCCCTTGGGGTGTGACATCACATCTTAGAGAACCTCGCCACACTTGGAGATGGTCCAAAAATGCTTCAACTAATCAAAACACTTCAGATCTGATGTTTGCTCAATCTTGCCCAGAAATGATGACCTAAAATGCAGAAAACTGTAAAATACTCGACCAAATCAGCAACCAATAACAGTAGAATGTCTTCAATGTGATTTCTGAAATGAAATCACCCTTTAAACAGCAGTAGCATTCATTGGGCATCCATCCCAATCATTCTTTAAGCATGAAGATTCAATATATAATTTCAACATTCCAAAAATAGAACCTTATATGTGTATTTATGCTCTCCAAAAGGGGGGCGGACCACCTTGGGAGGGTAAAATACATTTTTAAAAACAATTGCTGACTTTTGAAATATCTTTTCCCTCTTTTGCTTATCTCCAAAGTCGACATTTACATTTTTCCAATTATATTATTAAATTAACTACCTTAAATAGAAATAATAATTAAAATCACTTTTTAGGCAATAATTCAATAATTAATTAATTAATTAATTTACCCAATTTATAAGAGTGATTACATCACTTTGAGTAAATAATTAATTAGAAAAATACCTTTCCAATTATTACTTAAATTCCCATAATTGCAAGTGTGGTAAAAACCGCTTTTCTGAGAGATTCAAATAATCCATATGATAGAATCCGATACTCTATTAATTAACTAAGATTGCCTTATATTGCCAAATGATTAAAATCACTATTCGGGCAATCTTAAATAATTAATAAAATAGAATTCCCCAATGATTATCCCGTAGTCTATGGAAAAAGTAAACTAAAGGTCTTCAAAACCTGTTTACCTGAGATTCGAAAATGGGGACATTACAGTCTACAACATGAATGCAAAAGAATTTATGCTCTTAAAAATTTGTGCTGAAATCTTACTAACATTGAGGGATGTTTTGGAAATAACTTTTTATCTTTAGCTTTTGCATGTTCTAAGTGACTGAACTTGCTAAATGTTCGTTGTGTGAAGGTCTATGATCTTTTGTGCAACCGTTTTTTCTATCGGTTTCTATTTGCAAACAGAAAAATAGTATGTTAGGCTCTTTTTTTTTGGGATAGTTAATGAGGGTGAATGGGTTCCTCACCTGTTTTATTAATATGGAAAAAGGCGAGAATACAAAGTTCGTAAACATGGAGCCAAAGCAAAAGCAAACCCTCTCTAGAGGAAAACCAACGAGTACCAAAAAACCGAAGGGACCACAAACATCCAACAAAGGCGGTCAAGACCAAGAACCTACCCAATGGCTAACAAGGCCACAAACATTAATTAAGTCCCTCTCCCTTTGCTCCTACTAAAGGAGCGGAGATTCCTTGACGGAGGTTTGGGGGAAACCCACCCTTTTTTATTCCTCCTTACAACAATTTAGTCTGTTTTATCCTGCGAATCAGCAACTCCAACCCCAATTGGATCCCCAACTGCTGAGATGCCCAAGGCAGCACCCCTTGTGTCTAATTTCGCAGCAGAACCCGACACTCCAGCCTTTAACAAGATTTTTCCCTCAACTGTCCGCAGAGGATCCACATTTCTTTCTAGAAGCCCCTCCAGCTCAGAAACTGGATCTGCCTCCTTCGAGTCCTTCTCAGCAGCCGTCTGCAAAGGAACCGTAGTCCTTTCTTGATGACCATCCTTGAGAACAGGCTCCATCAATCCAGGAGGGTCAACTGTGAGATGAGAGGGGAGGGCATCCTTCCACCAGGAGGAAGTGTGTCAGGCTTTCTTAATTCTAAGCACAGTTGCAGCATTTGGCTACGTTTGGGATGATAATGCCATATGGATCTTGTATCAACATACTCATTCCACAAGTTCACAGGTAAAATGATGTGCACATACTCGTGAAACAGGCCATATTGATGTTTCATCATATTTTAAAAACTTCAGGAATTTAAAAATCAATTATCTTAGAATTATTATGTTGTTTATTTTCAGAAGTTTTAAAATCAATTCTTGTAGAATTATCATGCTATTTATTTTCAGGAATAGCATGGTGCAATAAATTTCCTAGCGCTGAGACACTTTTAAATTATGCTTCATACACAAATAAGTTCGTTCCATTCAATTGAATTTCATGCTACAAGCATGGAAATTGAAAACATTCAAGAAAAGAAATAAAATTATCATGAAACACACCCACAAGAGACACCAAAATTTCCCTCGAGAAACTCAATATTGGAAGAAGTCCAACAATTTCAAGATGGCTTTATTATTCAGATGTATGCAGTTGATTACAGAGATATTGCTCCCTCACAGAGCTTGAAACCTCTTTGCCTTCTATAACAAGCTTGCAAACACATGAAATATGAAACCCCTCCCAACAAATGCCCTTCTCTTGCAAAAACATGCCTTTAATGCCTTTTTAACGATGTTCAGCCTTTAAATCTTTCATTTCCAAGGTGTACAAGCTTCCCTTTCGTTTGCTTGATGTTTTGGACTCTTTTGGCTCTGTTTTAATAATCCTTTGCCCCAAAAGATTAAAAAACATCCCTAGGCTGCTGACAGTTTTTTTTTGCATTTTGGAGGATCAAATGGACAGACTTAGGGTTTTTTTTTTTTTGGGTATTTAGACTAGGACGTCAATTTTCTCCAGTTCAATTTTTTTCTCATTTTGACATCGTATAGTCGAGTTTTGTAAAAAATTCAAACAATTTTCACACTTTTGAAGGGTCAAACAGATGAATTCAGACCAGCAACTTGGTGTGCATATATTCAAAGGTGCCCAAAAACCACATATCATGGTTAAGCTCAAACTGATATCATATGACCGGATTATAGCCAAAACTCAGTCTGTTGATTTTCTGCATTTTTAGTGGTTTGATGTTTTGGACTCTTTTGTCTCTGTTTTGACAATCCTTTGCCCCAAAAGATTAAAAAACATCCCTAGGCCGCTGATAGTTCTATTTTTATTTTGGAGGATCAAATGGACAGATTTAGGGTTTTTTTTTTAGTATTTAGACTAGGACGTCAATTTTCTACAGTTCAATTTTGTTCTCATTTCGACATTGTATGGCCGAGTTCTATAAAAAAATCAAACGATTTTCACACTTTTGAAGGGTCAAACAGATGAATTCAGACCAGCAACTTGGTGTATATTCAAAGGTGCCCAAAAACTGCATATCATGCTTCAGCTCAAACTGATATCATACGATTGGATTATAGCCAAAACTCAGTCTGTTGGTTTTCTGCATTTTTAGTGGTTAACAATGGTATTCTTAGACGAATCTTGTTGAGCATTTGGGGGTTGTGTGAAGTTGTTTCCCGTCAATCTCCATGCCAATATGACTTCGGAGGAAGATTTTATGGCCTTTTTATGCACCTTTATTTTTTCGAGTCTCAAACAGTATCTTGGTGCCCATAATTTGGATGTCTAGTTGGATCCATATTTCTTTGATCATCGTATTTATTCTAGACTTTCCATTTAAAATTACATAAGCCATCATTATGTTGATACTTTATAATATCCCAAATTTTCTCGTGGGGCTCTGTCGCAATTTGTAGCCACTAATTCTCGTGTTTGAACTTCTGACTATCGGGGTGCATTTTCTTGACTAAGGAAGATGTTTTCCGACAAGTGCCATGTGGCATATTGTTTTGAAATCTCTCTCACAAGCTCTAGTTGTGCACCTCTTTTGTGTCGGCTAGCACACACATCCCTTTTGTGCCAGTCGACATAAGGACTTCATCTATGCCTTATTTTGCCAATCTTGGTCATCCACGACCCCTCTCGTTGATTTTCATTGTTTACGGTGTTGATTGATAGATCACTTTCTTCCTTTGTTGCAATTTGGGACACATCTTAACCCTTATTCCTGGTCAACATCCCTTTATTACTTAAATATTTGATGTTTAATTCTTGCAATATCAATCGTGTTGCCTACTTTAATAATTTTCTTTCAATTGAAACTTCTGTTCCTTATTTTAAACTTTTTCGAATTTTTTGTTCATTCTCCAAATTCCTTATGTTTAGTTATTTCCCTGATCTCTTCAGCTGGGATACTGTTTATTACACATTAATACTGAGAAACTTATGTAATATTTTTTTACTGATTCATTTGATTCTAGCCTTGTATTATATATTTTCGATTAATGTTTGATTAATTTTCTTGATTACTTCTTAAAGCTTTGTCTTTAGATTCAAATGCTTCTTCCAACAACTTTTATCTGCATTCTGTATACTTGTCTACAATGCCTCTTAATGTAGATGGAAATTGATAAGCCATATCAAAGGCTTGATTTAAATTCTATGTTTTCTTGTACATACCAAGTTTCTTCATAGTGTGATGTTCTTCTGAATTAAAGAATGAAATCTTCTGTATGTGATTAGAAATGTATCGTCATCAGCTCACAAAAAAAGACAGCGACACCATTCCACTCTGATTGTTGAAGGAAAGAATGAGCAGCGTTGTGAACAGCCTAGTTGGCTATTATGGCAAAAGCAGGGGATAGAAGTGTAGAAGGATAAAATTGTCTTTTGACATCGAAAGTTGCTGAAAATTGATGGGAATTCTTGACACCCTAGCTCACCTGCCCACCAAGTTTAAGCTCAAAACTCCCCATTTAGACCCCTTGAAACATGTGGGGAAACAACCCATGCTTAGAGACCATCCTTTGGCTATATCTCAATCATACAATATCAGATTGGGCTGAAAATCGATCTGCAACATCGTTAACATTACCCATTATTCCCACCGAGTTTTAGGTCAAAATTTGCTCAAATGCTTGAAATTCAGCTGACGAATTTTGGCTATAAAGCAGCCATACAATGTTGAATTTAGTTGTGATTTTGAAATGTAGCATTGGGAAATAATAGTCCACACACCCACTGAAAATCAGCCCAAAATTCAACTGTTTGGTCCTCTAAAATGTAAAATTTTAGTCCAGACATGAAGTCACATTTTAATCTTTTGTGGTATGTGGCTCATGATCATGAGGTGTGAACGTGGGCCCGAGAATCAAGGATATCATCCAAGAAGTTCAACCTTGGAATGTCAAATGTTTGGTAGCCTAAAAATTTACCTCCAAAATATTTAATATACTTGTTTTCTATATCAAAGGTGTTCTCTCTAGGGAAGATAGAGTCGACTAAGTTGAGTATGTATATGTTGCAGATATTCTAGCTACAATAGTGAGCATGAGCACATTGAGAACAATGTTATATCCATGTTGAAGCTTTGATAAAATGGAGCATAACAGTTATTGTTGGAGCCAAGGAAGTTGGGTATGTATATGTTGATGATGTACCAGCCACAATATTGAGCATGAGCACTTTGAGAACAATGATATGTCCATGTTGAAGCTTGATAAAATGAATCATAGCATTTATTGTTGGAGTTTTTTCCATATTGAGTTTTCTCCAAGGTAAATCTTGTGTCATAGATGTGGTTTGTTATTGTTGTGATGTTATTTTACATTCTTTTATCTTTTCCATTATTACACATTGAAGTGTATGGCTAAGTAGATTATGTGAGATTGTAAAAGATTGTATATATGTTGGCATACAATACCATAGAGTATTGTTTCAGCATACATTGCTGTATATACAAGTGTTTTAGCACTTTAAACAGTAGTATTTCAGCATAGTAGATGTAGCCACATGTAATTCTGATATAGGATTATGCGCATCAGGATATAGTTCTACATACACCTGAATTTCAGTAGTATATTCATGCTTTGAAGCCACAAGCACATTGGGATCATACATGGGGATGTAAATGGAAGCATAGCTGCAACAATCTTATGTGTAGGGTTTGTAGAAGATTTCTTGATCATCAAAATTTGTAAGAGTTCTTGAAGTCAATATAGGAATTATAATGAACTGAAAATCAAAAGGAAAGAGAGATCAACTGATTGCCATCATGAAGGGTATGAACAAACATCCACGCTTGTTTCCTTCAATAAAACTTTGTATTCCTCAAAAGTCTGGTGCAATTGTCATGTGAGAAATTAGAGAACAACATATGCATAGATAAATGTATACGAATATAACATGCTGAAATCCAAAAAGAAAAATATCGGAAATGATGCACCCGGTGTGGTTGGAACATGTGCTGATGCCTCCATAGAAATCCAAGTCTTGGAATCTGTGCTAAATCTTGCATGCATTTTGATTACAAAATTTAGCAAAAAAAAGTCTACTCTAAGCAAATGAAAATAAAAAAAGAAAAAGATAGAAACTTATACTCCCCGATTATTCAGCGAGTTAGATTTCATTTGGGCGAGCAATATATGCCTATACTCGCGAGTCTTTTTTTGTAGGTTCTGTGAGTATTTTGACAATACTCATGGTGAGTACTTGCCAATACGTGGTGAGTACTATCATAATACTCACCAATGTGATCAAAATGGAGGAAAAATGTTGAAAAAACATAGTTTTTGGTCTTTTCTAAGCACGCATGCCCCCACACTTTCATCACACAACATTTGAGGCAACAATATATCTATAAAATAAACACTTAAGTGTAAGTTTGCATTTAGAAATGGACATCTATTTTCTTATAATTTAAGTTATATATATATATACTTTCAAGATGTTTGAGAGTGGTTTTGGACCTTTAGGATCTATAATGCAAATTTTAGGTTTTGGAGGATCCTATCATATTTCAGACTTAGTTAGATTTCAGGGTTTCAAGATTTCAGACTTAGCCATATTTAAGGGTTTTAAGATTTCAATGATACATCATAGGTATTAGGAGGTATGAATGCTCCATGGAGGGATGTAGGTATGATAGACACCTTGCGTTTAAGAAACAACTAAAGGAGTTCCTTGTACATTAGCAGAAAGAGGAGATGTTGGATTGAAATCATTGGATGACATCCTTGTAAATTTTGTCGAACATGAGGTAGAGGAGTCATTGCCATCTGGTACCAGAGTGGAGCTGTAGGTGCAACATTTTAGGCAGAGTTAGGAGGCGCAGTAGAGCGTGAGGCCTAGATTGTCTCAGTCTCCCATATGTTTCACTAGAATGGGGAAGAGGAAATTGTAGTTTCTCACAATTTGTAACTTGCATCCATATGCAATTAATGATGATGATTTTCAATGACAATCATCATAAATTCATAAGTATTAGTTTGTTGTTGTATTCACATGATTATGCGATGTTGTACTCTTTTTGTATTCAAATCTAATAGAAAATACTTCCACAATGTTTTACAGATTCCTTTGATACATTTTGTAACTATAATTTGTATAAAATGTATGTTTTTTAAAGAAATTTAAGTATTTTTTTAAGTTGCCAAGTATTTGCCTTTTTTTTGGTTTGCTGAGTATGAGTATGCGAACTATGATAGAGAGTATCTTGGAGGTATCCCTTGGTGGGACCAAGTATCATATGCTTTGTCCATTTTGAATGTTACACTGTCACTTTCTTGTCGTGGAGGAACAAATGGTGTGAAAGTGTCTTAAGGCTAGGGTGTAGAATATAGAAATGGATAGTCTGTCCCCCTTTTGAGATGTGGACAAACCTGTGAAACACATATAAAAAGAAAGGATTACACACACCATGTGTAAGATAGGAAATAAAACCATTGATGCCTAACATTGTAAGGTATTATCATGAAAGCTTTTATTTCATAGATAAAGTGGCCCCTCATGAGCCTAAAGTGTAATCTATATAAGACCTAAGTAAGCAATTAATCAATGTAATCACAATAATCAATGAGAGTAAACACAATAGTGATATGCCCCTCATGGACAACATATAAGAAAATGAAGCACTAAGATAGCATGCCGCAATGCAAGTTGTGTAGCTGTAAATATATCAAAGGAAAGCAAACACATATAACCTTGCTGCAATAGATGCATGATAAGAATCATGGCAACGTAGGCAAGTAAACAAGAACATCTGCATAATATGGCAAATCAAAGAAAACAATGCATGATAGAGATCATGTCACTAACCATATAGTAATGCAAAGTAAATAGAACAAGCAGGTAAGGCACACTAAGCACATAGTAAGCATGCTATAGTAAGAGTAAACATAACAAACATTGTCATGCACATAGTATATGGAGAAAAACAAAGCAATTAAAGTGTATAGTAAACAAAACAGAAGCAAGGAACATACATCAATCATTAGGAAAACAAGAGAGGCATTCCAAACATGATGCATATGAAGCAAACACATCAAGCATGCTAGAGTCATCGTAACATAGAACAAACAAAGTACCCACACAACTAAGCACAAATGAAATGAAATGAAAGATCTAAATAACGTCCATGAGACCAAGAAGTCTATGGGACCAAGAGTTGTAACAAGGTTGCTCCACACTAACACAACCACTTGAGATGAGCTGCCCTATTAGTCTTACAAAATTTTCAATCCCTTTTTTATGTTGGATCTTCTACTATGGATCTTGATTCTAAATATTGTTTTGTTTAGCCTTGCCTCCTCAAAGAAATCGGTTAGGTTGTCTACCCTCAGATTGTTATTGTACTTGATACAAAAATCACTATAGGCTGCACGCTCCATAATGTAGTGCCATTTTGTCTACACTTCCCCTTTGTCACAAAATAGGCTTCTTCTCGTTTCCCATTCCTCCTTAGGTGTTATCCATCTGCGAATTTCACACCTAAGATGATGCGAGCTAGTCATTTACTAGAGCTATTAATATTTTTGCCTTCCACTTGGTTTCTTCTCCTATGTATCTCTTTTTGTTATGTTCTCATTTGGGATTAAACTATTTGATGTAATATGTTTTCTTCCATTCCAATTGCTTTGACTGCATGGCTGTCCTAAATTTCTCTCTCACGATATATTTTTATTACCTCATTATTGTTTGGACATTCTTGCATGTTGATGCCCCATTTACTCATCCACTTGTTTTGTTTCATCCACATGTTTTTCTTTCTGCTTAGCTCTTCTATCGCCATTCTGGGTCATTGATGAGTCTCCATGCTTTGTGTCTTTTTTAAATAACTTAATTTTTGAGTCATCGGTGATGCTTCCAATAGATAAGTACCTGTTTCGGTTAATTGAATCTCATATGGTGTTGATGCTTTGAATTTGACGTTGCTTGTGATTAGATGTTTTTAGATTCTCTTTATCTATTTTATTATTTAATTTTTTATCTGGTTATTATATTATATTATTATTTTACTTTATTTAATATCTTTACATATATATTTTTATTTTATATTTTTAATTCATACATTTTTTTTTTAAAAAAAAAATAATTAAATTTTTTATTGATGTCAAAAAACCAATAAGGCAAATTACAAGTACAACAAGAAGTTAACTTTAGTAAAAAAAACTAACTTGCTAAATTCTTCTTAGAGAATCTAGCCAAGACTAACTTTCAAAAAAGGTCAAATATTCCTTTAACAAGTTTAATGAATATGCATGCAAGTCAATCATTTGGGCAGCTTTCTAATTTGAACTTACTTGCATGGTGCATGTCAACCCCACTATTTACCTTACTATTTTCTAAAATAGCAACATTACTTTCCTTTTTAGGGTCTTAGGATTCTCTTTCCAACAATCCAGTCGCTGCTTTTCCCTGTCAAAGCAAGTTTCTCTAACTGCATACATGCAAAGATTCACAAGAATATTTGCATGCATGCAACTCAAAGAGATTGCATGCATGCATCTATTAACAAAACATGCATGCATGTTCTTCAGAATTAAACCGAAACTAGACAGATTATTGAATTAAACATTAATAACGAATATTCTTTTTTCCCTCCGAATTTTTTGGGCTGATTTGAAGCTGCAAATCTTGTCCCTCTTCTGGTTTTGAGGCTCAATTAATTTCATTCGGAGGACTTCTCTAATCTTTTTTTTTTCATTGCTAATTTTTGACTTTCTTCCAGGGGAAAATCTGTTTTTCCATCCATGTTATTCACAGTGATCTCCATTTCTTGTGGACTTTGTGATTCTTTTGCTTTTTTCAAGAGAATTTCTGGTAGCATTCATTCCTTAGGTTCCTTCTTTTGATCAACAGTGTCAACTGATGTGTGGTCCAGTGTGGTTCCCTTCCAGCAAGTAGCTTTTTGTTTCTTTGAACAACTTGGAAACCATTGTCACTTTTGTTAGGTTGTGGAGCTAAAAGCTTCACTGTTGCAGACATGGAGGAGGTTGTTGAGAGGTTGCTAAGTGACAGGGAAACCGACGTCAGTCTGATCAGCGGACGTCGGTCATATACAGTGGGAAAGGCAACCGACATTGGTCAGGGATCGGCCGACGTCGGTCATCTCCAGCCTGACAGGGACCGACGTCGGTCGCCTGTGCAGTTCGAAACTGCGAGTGTTACGAGCAGTTAGTTAACGAACCGAGTGTTTGCATGTTAAGAGCCAATTTTAGACTTGAAGCTGCGGATCTAATTATTGTAATTAGGTGTCTAATTATTGTTTGCATGAGATCTATTTAAGAGACTCATGGGCTGTATTGTAATTTGTGATAGAGAGTAAGAGAGCAAATATTAGCTCCTTTTGTGTGTGAAGAGAGCATGGTGTGTTCTTCCTAGTGCCACAGTGCCAAGTGTGGGTGCTGGTTTGGAGAATCAGAAGGGTTCTTCATGTATGTATGATCTTGGTCAGCAGGGGTGCATGGCTACGTTAGGAGATCTGCATGGTAAGTAAGATCATTGGTCTGCAGGTGTATGTGTGTGCATGATCCAGGTTTGCAGGTGTGCAGAACCAGATTGATTTGCAGGGGTGCAAGATCAGGGAGGACAACAACACAACAGGGAGCAGGATCAGGCAGGATCTACTTGGAGTACGGTGTGTACTCGTTGGAGAGCAAAGAGGAAGGCAAGGCAGTTCCTTCCATAAGTAAGATCATTTGGGTTGCAGGTTGTTGCAGTTCAGGTGAGATCTACTTGGAGTGCGTGGAGCACTTGTGGAGTGCGTGGAGCACTGGTGTACTGGCAGTAGTGGATATTGACTGGTTGGAGGTGAACACCAACTCTGTGTTTGAGTTGTGTGTTGGGACTGTAAGAGAGAGAGCTTTGAGGAAAGAAGTACTGTACACTTGAGGTGTGGGAAGCCTTTGAGAGGTGTGAAGAAGTGGCATCTTTTTTATTGTATTCTTTTCTGGATGAGTATTAATACAAGTTGTGTATTGTCTCTCATACTCTGTGTTGTTTCTGGTTTCTAGTTACTTGTTACTTCTGGTTAATTCCGCATCTTAAGTTGCTTGTATATGGTAATCAATTGTGCTTCCGTATTTCCCAACAACTTGAGATAGTATTCTTATTTAATGGGTTTTGACTTGGAACTTGTAGACGTGGACATACAACAGCCATATGGCCATATTCAAAACATTGCCTGCATCTGAAAGCAATATTTTCATAATCTACCTTTTGGGTTTTTGATGAACCACCCCAAATTAATGAAAATTTAGCAGGGAGCCCTTTGCTCAAGTCCACAAACACACAAAATTGGGCACATGTTGATTTGAATCTTTCCTCTGTTGAGGAGTCTTGGCTACAAAAAACACGTATAGCATTTTCGATCTGTTATATGGTTGGTAGCTTTTAAAAGCGCAGAGGCAAATTTGGCAACCTAACCCAAATTGGAACATGGGAGAGGTTTACAATTAGGGGGTCAAAGTTTGGAAACCAAGGCTTCATGAACAATCCCGCCCCCTTATGAAATCAGGGCCCCTTTTTGAGAATATCATCTCGTTCTGACTGGTCTAAAAACAATGCAATGAAGAAACCTTGTGCACAAGGGAAGATTTTCATCTGTTCTATAAAGATAGGAGCCCAATGTTGGTTTATCCATTCATGAAGATTGGGAAGGGTAGGCCAAAATCCATTAAATCTACAAATTAAACCTCTTTCATCAAGAAGATTTGCAAAATCAGACATCTCTTCATTAGCTGAGCAAATTGTGAGGGGAGCCACTGATTTATCAACAATAAAACCTTAAGAGAAGGAAAGGAAACATTATCCAGACCGTAATATTTATTTGCATCTACCGCATGTCCTTTTCGCAGATTCGTAACCTTTATGTTATGTTAGTCATATGAGCAGGATTCAAAATAACCTCTTTGAATGAGGCTTTCCCATGAGTCTTTTCTTCACCAAATCTCCTGCTTGCACTCTGGGAGGTTGTCTTGGGTTCTTCTTCTGGATGATCTTCCTACCAAATCTTTGGAACTCCTTTGCTCTTGCATGCATTTTCAGGTATAGATTTGGGGCTTGTAACCAGTTGATCCTCTCTAGAACGCTTGCATGCATCCTTAGCTTTTCCTCTTGAGGATTTCCCCATCTCTTTAGATGCCTGTTTATATTGAGAAAAAGATAAATATTGAAATTGAGAAAACCACAAATTCTCGTACTACATTTATTTTAGTTTTATTGTTATTGTTAATTTAAATTTGATTTAGTTAATTAATTAATTTTTATTTTTAAAAAGTTTTATACATATTATTTTACTATGTAATTTTTTGTATATATTAATTTAAATTTAAATTTGATTTAATTAATTAATTAATTTTTATTTTTTTAAAGTTTTATGCGTATTATTTTACTACGTTATTTTATTTTATTTTTGTATATTTTTTCATTATATTTTATTTGACCAATTTTTTACTGTTTTATCACATTATTAATACTATTTAGAATATTAGTTTGTCTTATTACCATTCAAGCATTGGCTTCAATCTTCTCTCCCTTGAAGATGGATCCAATAGTTAGAGCCGAAATGTCACAAATTAAATTTATTATAGAGTTGACTTTAGAAAAGCCCTACACATTACTACATTATGAAGAAATTAATCTCGAAACCAAGAGGTTCTCTTGTTTTTCCAATCCCATAATTCTGCATTCTTGCACCTGTTTTGCAACGAGTATAAGGCCTTCCACCCCCATTGTATTCTTTTGGCTATGCAGGTATACACTAAGCTTGTTGTGAAATTCAAGCTCGAGAAACTTGTATTCTTCCACTACTTCCAGTAGGCTTCCTTCGAAAATGAAGTTAATTTGGTTCTTTTGTCTCCGTAGTGAAAAGATAATGGCTTTGGCTTTGTTGATATTTACTTGCATTCCCACCTCTTGGTAGAAGAGTTCTAGAGCCCTCAGGGGTTCTCTCAAACTATGTACTATTTTTGCAATTAGAATAAGATCATTTGTATATAAAAGTAATTTTACAACGTGGTTAGCTAGGTGAACGCCCCTGCCACCAACTTTATTCATCCATTCCACCAACTTATCAATGTATAGCTCAAACCAAGTGGAAGATAAGAGGACATCCTTGTTTGACACTAATGTCGCTGCCAAAGCATTATGACATTTCTTCATTTGCTCTGATTTTTGCCTTGACTTGTTCATAAAGACTACACTATCGCTCTACACTCATTTGGAACTTGGAGCCCCTCGTTCCAAAGTTTGCCTCTAGGAACCATGTCAAATGCTTATTGAAGTACAAAAAGCTTCTTCTCCCTAGGTATTCCATACTTTTTCGATCAAGTGCCTAAGAGTGATGCGGTGGTCGATAGTGGAATGCTTCGCCCTAAAACCTATTTGTCCTTTTTTTTCTCCGTTTTTCTGCCTATCTACTAATTCTACGCTTTAACATGCTCCGAATAGCTTTCCAAGGAGGTGATTGACCATGATTGTGCGATAGTTTTTTGATATCCCCACTTTTATAGAGAGGGATAATGATACTAGTCATCCAGTTTGTCGGGAAACCTTCTTGGATGATACCACTGAATATGCTTTTGATGTGCAGTATGAGAGCTTCTAAACCCCATTTCAGATTCTTTGCTTGCAACCCATATATGTCTTGCAATTTATCCCCTGCTAGTCTGTTATGCCTTGAGTAATATCCTCTATAGAGAAGAGTTCAATTGTTGTGTTGATTACATGAGGGGTGTCTTTATCTTAAACTCATTCATAGATTAGCTTTGCATATTATAACAATTAGGTATCTGTGACATTGTTCTCTGTTTTTTTTCTCTTTTGTTGTAGTTCCCTCCAAAAGCCTTCAGGATTGTGTTTTCCAAGAGAAAGGAGGACCATAAGCCCCAGGGGTACCCAAAACAAGGGTTAGAAGGGCCCACCACAAAGGTGGCTAGAACTGTAGTGGTATGGTTCTGGTCTGCTACTTTTCTGCAAAAACACCCAACACAATAGGAAATAGGGGGAGGATAGAGAAAACTAGGGAAAAGAAGAAAAGTAGGAGGAAGGGGAAACATACACAAAGGAATAAAGAGAAAGAAGAGAAAGAACAATCCCTAATGTTTGTAGAATTGAATTTAACTCCCCTTGACTAGTTCTCACTGCTTGTCTTTCTCTATATCCTTATACCACTGGATATTCTTTGGCAATAAATCTTTAAACTCCTTGCACAAATATTCTTTATCTGGTATCTATTTCTCTGATTTTGTGAAAGGCATGAGGGATGTAGCTCCTATTGATGAGTGCTGGCCCATGAGGTATCTTGTCTTATTAGTTGGACTCCTCAACCTGTTCTCTTTTTGTTTGCATTACTTTGCAGTCAACATCGTTTATATTTTCTCAAAGATTTAGTTGCCTTCTAAACTCTTCATTGATTCTATCTACATCGGTTGCTCGGTCGCTTCTTCCTTCTTTGGTTTCTTTCTCTTCCCTTCTGCCTACTTGTTGTATTCGTCTTACACTCATTTCCTTCAGTCTTATCGCAATCTCCCACATTGGCAATTTTGTCACTCCTCTAACAAATGAATCATAAGCACTATCAAACGTTGAATATGTAGAAACAAAAAATTCAGATACATACCCTCAACAATAGTTTTTATTCATCGTTCAATTGCACACGAACATTTATTGTCCACCTTGCTTAGTCTCGCCAACTTATTTGTGTAAACTAGGGAAAATAAGCGAAGTAGGAGGAAGGGGAAACAAACATAGAGGAATAATAAGAAAGAAGAGAAAGAATAATCCCTAATGTTTGTAGAATTGAATTCAACTCCCCTTGACTAGTTCTCACTGCCTGTCTTCCTCTCTCTATATTCTTATCCCATTGGATATTCTTTGGCGATAAATCTTATAACTCCTCATGCAACTGTTTCTTTATCTGGTCTCTATTTCTTTGATTTTATGAAGGCATGGGGGATGTAGCTCCGATTGCTGGATGCTGGGGTGTCTTGTCTTCTTGGCTGAACTCCTCCTGAACTTGTTCTCTTTCTGTTTGCGTTACTTCGCAGTCAACATCATTTATATTTCCTGAAGATTCAGTTGCCTTCTAAACTCATCTCTGATTCTGTCTACATCGGTTGCTTCTTCCTTCTGCAATTTCTTCCTCTTCCCTTCTGCCTACTTTGGTGTATTCCTCTTACACTTGTTTCCTCTAGTCCTATTATCGCAATCTCCCACATCTTCTGGTCACTCACTTCTAGCTCCTTTATATTTACTCATAGTGCAATGTCCCCTTTTTAGGCAAATTTATGAATTCTGGAATTTGTTGTGATTCCCTTGCCAAAATTAAAAGATGAGTTCCAAATGCTGATGTACAGCAGCAATATATCCAAATAATAAATACCCAGTCAAATATTGACTTCACGGCAGCCCCAATGGGTCCTCAATAGGCTAATAACCAGCTACACTAGAGTTGTTAGGTGGAATGCCAGCTGGGAGATGGTCCACGGCCACTACCAAGGATGGTGAATACCAAAAACTATGCACAGCTGTTTCTCAATGGTCAGCTTTGAGAAATATATGTGGAACGGTTGCTTTAAAGAATCAACACAGCTGCATAGAAAGGTTACGGCAGTCCCAGCGATCACCAATCAGCACTGGAAATTGTACGGCAACAAGTGAATAGAAAGGACAAAAGGGGACTGTGGGGTGTGACGCTAGCATCCAAGTCCAATTGAGATTTCTGATGGTACGACAACCCAACAGTAGCAACAATAAATGCCTGTAATTTCCTCTATAATCCTTACAAATTCTGAAACTGATAATAATTCACAACCAACCTGAAACTGGTACTTAATCCTGATCTGTTAGCTCAATTGTAATCCCTAGATGGAATCACTACTAAGGAAAGGAGGGGTTTTGTCTCAGGTCTTGTACATTTGGAGGGCTTTTGTCCTCAGATGGAGAAGTTGAACCAAAAGCTCAAGCTCTGGAATAGGGTTTTGATTTCAATATTGAATGAATAATGAATAATGACTCCTTTTATAACTTCCCCTTTCCAATTTACCTTACAAGTATTTAAAAATTACTTTTAGATAAATATTACTTTTTGGCCCACTTAATGAATATTACTTTTGGCTTACATGATAATAATAAGTGTCATTTTTGCATGTTATGAAATAAAGTAACTTAGGACGACTTAAGATATTATTATTAATTAATTATAGATTAATTATTTCTATAATTAAATATTTCGGAAAGGTGACATGACACAATTTTCTTATTTTTTATAGTTTCTTGGATTTTTTGTTTAGTTTGTTTATCCCATCTCTTAAATTGTCCAATTCTGGCTGGATTTCAATTATTTTCTTGCCCTTCTTTCCATCTACAGCAGATGTTTTTCTGTTATCTAGCCATGATGATTCACCTTCCACTCATCCGCTTCTCATGAAGTCACATTCTCATCCCACTTGAGTGGTCCATTCCATCTCAGTGGGGATTGGTACCCTAGTTTTTTCAACCACCAATATTTTTACCAGGAACAGTAATATTTGTATGAATTTGCCCGTTACTCCTCTAACAAATGAATCATAAGCACTATCAAAAGCTATATATGTAGAAACAAATAATTCAGATGCATACCTGTCAATAGTAGTTTTAATTTAATGTTCAATTGCGCGCGAATGTTAATTGTCAACCTTGCTAAGTCGTGCCAACTTATCTGTGTTCCATACAAATTGTTCTCTTTGATGGGGTCGAAAACAATAGTGCTCCAATCACGCTAACCACTCAGCTAGTTTCTCTGGAAATTTGCACCAAAAGATCTTATATATATCCCCATATACATGTTGATTCACCACTTTTTCCGCAAGTATTCCTAAGTTGATCGTCTTGTTCCAAAAATTCCTTTATTCTTTCCTCTAGCCAATTTTCCACATCTGCTTGTCCTGGTAGCCATCTTAACATGTTTTCTCACTGTATGTTGTTTGTGCAACCGACAATGAAACCACTATTAGCTGGATTCTGTGGGAAGAATCCCTTGGAGGAGCTAATGTTGTTGTCAAGGTATTGCCATCCCTTTCTTGCAAGGATACGGCTTCACCCAAGTTTTTTGCAAGATTCCATACCAATATATATGGGATTCTACATATCGGGGATTATCATAGGTTACTACGAACTCACCTATAAGAAGCTTAAACACAATGAAGACGAGCATATACTCTTACAACATAAATCAGACATTGAATTAGAGCAAGTCTTTTGATTCATATTAGAGCAAAATATAATTTGCTAGGGAGGAACAACCTCTTCCCCACGAATATTACAGACACATATAGATTACATCGTGTCATTTCATCTTCTAACTATTTATTTCCTTCTCTCATATTTCCTAAGGCTGCATTACATACACGGACTTTCCGTTTTATTCTTTTTGGCATATATAGGGATTATCATAGTTTACTACGAATTCACCTATAAGAAGCTTAAACACAACGGAGACGTGCACATACTCTAATACAACATAAATCAGACATTGAATTGGAGCAAGTCTATTGATTCATATTAGAACGAAGTATAATTGGCTAGGGAGGAACAACCTCTTCCCTACGAAAATTAAGACATATATAGATTACATCATGTTGTTGCATCTTCTAACTATTCATTTCCTTTTCTCATATTTTCTAAGGCTGTGTTACATACATGGACTTTCCATTTTATCATTTTTGGTATATACAACAATTACTTTGTCAAGTTACAGTTTTCATATTGACCGTTATATACAATTATCTATCTCAAAATACTCCTCGACAAGCCCACCTAACAGAGATCAGTCAGGAGCCTTCCAGTTTTGTAGACTGTTTTATTTTAGGATGCAAGCTCGTTTAGCAACATTGATGTTTCATGACATTATTTTAATTTTCCGATATTCCTTCGACCATCTCCAGTAGCTTGTCATTGATCACATACCAACAATCTTGATAGAATTGGGCTTGGAATCTATCAGAGCCATTATATTGATCTCAGGCAAAGCAGAAAATTGCCTTTTTTAATTCCGTTGCAAGAGTCAGCTTATCATTTCCTCAGGAAATTGGCTTGGGTATGAGAAGAAGAATCTGATTCTGAGGTGAAGCTCAGTTACCTAGTTAGCTTTGAAGAAGAGGGTTGTTGCTGATGCTGTATCTAAACTTTATCCAAAATTTGTTCATCTGGAAATTAAGGATGTCAGGGAATTTAGTTGTTGGTGGTTGACAAGGGACTTGTGGAAGAACTTTGTATTGGAGTCACTGTCTTGAATCTAAGTAGCACTGAACTTTTCCCTCCAATATGTTTATTATTGCAAGTGCAAGACCCTGACCTGGTCAAATAGATTTTTCTCCCAAGATTCCAGTCTGCAGGTGAAGCCCTCTTTTGTGATTTAGACTTGTTGTTTCTCTTGTATCATAGACAACTGCTTGAAGATATTACCAAACACTGCTTTGTTCCATGCTTATATCTTGGATTTTATGAATTTTAGTATGCCCATGAATCTGTACATTGCGAATTCTCTTGTTTGTGGACTTTGCAGCCACCATGGTTTGATGTTCTTCGAGAAATGTGGATACCTGATCCACACATTTTCATTTAAATTGGTTGCGTCTAGCGAAGTTTCCCACAATGTTAAGAGATTGACCAGTGGTGGGATAGAGTAAAGTGTAAAATTAGAGCAGTTATTTGGCATTGTGAGGAGATCCAACCTTGGGATAGAAGAAACCGATCAAGTTCTCTGCTTCGTATCCAGAGCCTTTTATATGTCTGCACCAACTAAACTTTCCATTTGCAAATTTAGGATCAGCTAACATTTGCGAGTAGACAAAGTCCTGGAATTTTTCTGCTCTGTGAAAGATTTTATGAGACTGAAATCCCCACTCAAAATCAGGTGGCAGTTGGTCACATTTTGCAGCCAAACTGCCACCTCTTCTAGAGCTTTTTCTCTCAATCTGAAGTGTGGAGAAATGTAGATGTAAAAGATGAAAAAACCAATGGAGAAATGAATCTCTGAACCCAAGAACTCTGTCTGTTATTTAAAAAAAAATAAAATCCTGCATTTGAAATCTGAAATTCTGGAGGAATTTTGTAAAATTTCGTATACTAGAAATCACCTGGACATGGAAATCCCTCTTCCTTGGTTACGCTAGTCGAAATCTCCTTGGTCTTAAAATGCCCAAAAATCAATATAATAGGTTGTGCAGTTGCCTTTCTGCAGTCGAGAATTTGAAATCCAAATTTAGAGGAAATTTTCCTTTTCTCTAACAACAGCTGCAGGAGAAAGACAATGTTATTGCCAATCTGAAGGCAAGGATCATTAAACTTGAGTAACTTCAAGGTCCTCAGTCGATTCCAAATGCTTTCAACAATTGAGAGATGTAGTATCCAAAATCCAAACCAAACAATAAGATATTATCAACTTACATGAGCATCTAACAAAGCTAACTACAACCCAACAACAATCAATCAATAAATAAATGGTGGAGCGTAAATTGTGTGTACAAGTGGTTGGGTGGGGGGGAACACCTCCAGTTGTTGACATGGCAGTCCAAGCTAAGTTTCAAGCAGAGAGGGATCAGCAAAGCAAGGCTCTCAAATGGACCTAAAAGACATCTCCCTTGCTAAAGCTTGAATGACTCCCAATGACACTCTTATCAAGTTTTGGTCTACAAAAGAACGCTGAAAGGCAAAAGGAAGTTGGTCTCTCTCCCCTCCAAAGTATGCTTAGACATAGGTCTCACACAACTCCAAGTGAAAGAGTTCCAAAAGGTTCGTGCCCAAGTCGTGGCTGGAGGCAAAGAAAAAAAGTGTGTTGTGATTCAGTATTGCTGGGTGGTGCTTTGTCTTTTCTTCCCTGGGTTGGTCACCACTTTGCCTTCTAAATGATGGTGCTCTCGGGTCATAATAGGTGACGATGGCATCTCTATTGCCTGCTAAAATTGCAATTGTGCAGTGTGGCCTCTTCTAGGTACCTTACAGGATGTTGTTGCATGCCGAAGTCTTATCTTTCTTATTGAGACCCATGAGAGCCCTGAGTGGGCCCTCCCTCTAATCACAAGATACTTTTGGGTTGTGCCATTCCAATGTGAAAATAGATCAGCGAGTGTTCATGGTTTTGGAGGTGTGGCTTGCCTCATTTGTGACTACCTTTGATCCAAGGTGTAATTATGAGCTATGAACATGCATTCCATGTACATTGGCTTTATGTTTAGAGCCCCCTTTTTGGGATATCTTCATTGCAGTTGTTATTTTTCCCAAACTTCTTTGCCTTTCGTTGCACAAAATGATGGTAACTCATATCTCAATATTACTATTTCCCTTTGTCAAACACTTTATGGATATATTTCTCTCTGGGCGATGTCATTTTTTTTGGTAATTTTAATGCATGCGCTAGGGTCTGCTAGATACATGATTTCACAGAGGACGAATATTGTGTTTAGAAGATAGACTCTTAGGAGTTTCGTTTGCAAAGGATCTGGGTTGATGGGGATACCTATGCCATGAGTTATGGGAGACAAATTCTCTAGTTGGATGAGTTGTGTGGTCTTCACATTCTTAATGGTTTGCCTAGTTTTTTGGATTCTGGCAGATTTACTTGCTTCCCATATAGTGGGGGTGTAAGTGAGGTGTATCGTGTTTTTGCCAGCAGATCTCAAACTTCCCATATTCAGGATTTTCTTGTTGCCTGTCAACTCTCTCTTGCTGACTGTGCTGTTTTTTCTTTCACTATCCAAGCAACTTCTCGTTCCTCCTCCGCTCCCCTAGGGTCCTCCAATAGTCACCACAGCATGATCCACTTTGATGCTTGGCATGTGATTGATCATGCTGCCTATGTTTCCCCAGCATTTGTCTGGGTACCACTATTTTTCCTCTGTTGCAGCCAAGTATGAATTTTTATCCCATCTTCTCTTGAAGGCAGCCACATAGTTGACCATTCCATTCCCCATGTCCTACTCCTTTCGCTACCTTTCCCATGAGTTTTTGGTATGACGATGAGGGTAAATCTATTCACCTATGCACTGGTGGTTTGGTTTTTTCTTAGCTCATGACCCCCCATCCATACCCTCCATGTGTTGCAATTATTGTTCTCTTTGACAGAAGAAACAAGTGTTCCTTGCATGAAGGCGACATGAGCTCCTTGATGCCCTTAATTATTCCCCTAACACTTTTTTGTATCCCCTCCTTCCGAGGAAAATCCCTACTTCAAACATTGATCCCTCTACGATATTTTAAACAAATCCATTCTTGTCATTTTTTCCCTTCAGGGGTTGTTAGGAGAGCTATGTAGAAGCTTCTTACTAGCATAGCAACATTGTTAGTGAATTCAGGTGGAGTGCCTAAGTATAGTGTGAATTCACTTGCCTTCCCCACGGCAAAGGTATTTAATGAGGCTGTTTTCTTGGGGTTCCCCCCCTTAGTTTCACCACCTCATACAACCCATCCACAAATTGAGAAATAGTTAAAACCTAAATAACTACATGATTACCATCATGATTGGACATAATTTTGCTAAACTCAATGTGACAGTGTTGGGCATAATGCTTTTCGAGTATTAGAGTCGTAATCATAGAGTGAAGGGGCATGTTGGCCTAAGGATTGACTCTAACGTATTGACTATATTTTTACACTTTGGACGATTATTGAGGGGGCTAGTTATCATCTTTTCAAAGTTTTTTGTTCTTTGTAGGCTTTAGGAAGGTCTTTAATTCCATTGCAAGACATATGCTTTACCAGAAGTCATTTGATATTGGTATTTTAGATTCTTACATTACTACCATCATGAGGCTTTGAGACAAACTTTGTTCGATTTTGGACTCCCCATGGTATCTCTGACTTTGTGTAGAGAACTATTGGGGTCAAGCAGGTTCGCCCTCTCTATAGCCAACTATTCTTAGTATATACATCAATTAACGTGAGGACTTTCTTCAGCAGCATGCTTGTGTTGACAATTGTTTTATGTTGCATCATGTTCTCATTTCTATATTGTTCTTTTCTGATGGTGTTGTCCTCTTTCACTTTGTCGGCAGTTTATAGAGACAACTTGTGCCCTTCTTTTACGAGTTTTGCTAGTCTGCAACACATTTGGTGGTGCTCTATACAGGTTTCATTTTTTTACAATGACGAACTTGTAGAAGCAAAAAATGATCTTATGCATTTGGGAGTCCAGCTAATTGAACCATCTTTTAATTTGAAGTTTGTCTCTCAGTCACGTCTTTGTAAGGGATAGGCCTCACTTTCTGTTCTCAAGTGCCAATTTTTAGATGCATGTACAAAATTTCCCTTCAAAGATGTGCATCTTCAATGTAGTTATCAAGCTTACAATACCTTATGGGTTTGAGGTTTAGGCCCTAGTTTGGGGTCTTCCGGTTGGCCTTGTATAGGGAGAGTCTAGTGTCATGTTTCAGGGTATGATTTGATGCAAATGAACAATTCATCAATACATCATCTAAGAAGATTTGCCTCTCAACCTCTTTGCCTTGAGTGTATCTTTAGGTCCATTTTATATATCTACTAAATTAGATACTTGGGTGATTTTTCCTTATGCTGTTAAAGATACTTCTACATGGCATTTTGTTTTTGTAAAAGTTCTCTTTGGGACCCCCTAGACATCTCTACTGATCTCCATTCAGGTATTCCTCAGATGTCCTTCCTTGCCTTCAATGGGTTGTTAGAGAGAACAGTTATCGACATTACATCATATCTTGGTCACTTGGACGGCTCTTCCACAATTGTTCAACCCCAAGTTGGATGTTGGGAATTTCATATGGATCATCATTTTAGCTGACTATTACCAACATCATTGGTGACACGGCCTGAGGATTCCCCTGGGCTAGTTGAGGTGATAGGATTTTCCATATCAGCTGCTCCAACTTGTTAGATTAACAAGCACTTTTTTTTCTGGTATTTTCAAATGTCTTATCTACTATGAGATTCGGGGAGATACCACTGTTTGTACATTGACTCTTACGTTCTTGATACACCTAGTACTCTGAAAAGAGGTGCCGTGCCCTTTTTATTCGAGATACTTTCATTCTCAATCATATCTCCTTACTGTGGACCCCTAGAGCTGTCATGTTGATTATTTCCTTCGTTTAGTCCACTCCAGGCATTGAAGGTGTGAAGCGCCCCTTAAATAAAACTGATTCACACATAGAGGGAGACAGATAAATGAGACGATGTTCTCCTTTGTCTATTACTACTAGAGACGATGTTCTCCTTTGTCTATTACTACTAGAGTGTCCCGACCCCTGCAGTCTCAATCTAGATGGAGTAGATTTATTTCATTATATGTGGCCTCGCATAACATGCAAGTGGTTACAGATGCAACATCTTTTGTTTGCCAAGGTTGAGTATGCGATGTAACTATCAATGTTTTTTGGTACCCCATGTGTTGTTCATACCATGAATGATGCACCAAAAGACACAAGGAAGATGAGTGGATTTTTTGATTAGTTATTAAGGTTTGGTTTATGCAGTTGTACATTCGCAACATCATACATCATTTGGCATGTACATGTTACATCATACATGCATGGTTGGCTTACCAAAACCATTGGAAATAAGGTATGGTAATGAATTTATTTTAATATAGTGCATAATTGCAGATAAAGTAGCAATTTGTGTCTCTATTATAAGAGGTTCTTGGCAGACCAGGGTTGGGCCTAAGAGATTGTAAAAGATTCGAAAAAAATTGATCAACATTAAATGGTTCATGGTCTTGGTAGGATGTCACCTATAAATGATGTAGAGGGGAAGAATTCATACATGCCATATAAAAAAGATAACCTCAAACTGAATCTTGTTCTGCTAGATGACATTTTGTTTCATTTACTTTGTTGAGGAATGAATTTGGAATGCCATTGTCAAATGCAGATACAGCAACGTTTGCCTCAAAACTAAGTTGCATGGATAAAGATATAGGTAAAGATGTATGAAATTCATATTTAGCCAGTGTAATGGTTTATAAAGTTGTAACCTAAGTCACAAGGTTCGAGTTTGAGTCCATGTTTGATGAGGATAAAGTTCAGTTCAAATTCGCCAATAGATAATGTTTGAAAAAAATAGATGTCATTGAGTTTGAACAAGAGAATTTTTTGTTTATATTTTAATTTTCTAAACAATAAATGCCCTAGTGTGTCAAAGGGACAAAGTGGAGATAGCTTTCAGTCCTTTGTTTTCAGTCGGTATATGTTTATACACACACACATATTTATAAAATAATTCAAAAGCACGTCAAAAACTGCCCATATAAAAATAATGGATGATGTTTTGAGTTCATGTTCGACGAGGATAAAGTTTGGCAAATTTGTAACTTCTATTAAATTCGGCATACCTTGTGAGAAACATCTATAATTAATGTACAAAAAATGTTGTGTCCAGTATAGGTAAAGAATGATCTAGTTGAAACTCTAGAATGAAGAAAAGTAATTTTTCCAGGTTTTACAAGGTTTTTATACAGAATTCCCTAATATTTTGGACAACAAATGTGTGGCAGTGATGGAGCAGACGGGTTTGATCTTTCACAAGTTGAACATTTGCAGTCATTTATCTGACACCTTATTGTCCGACACGTTTCCAAAACACTTTTTCTTCTAACTCCATGATAGGGTAAACCATTTGCAGTGATGGGATGAGCACAGAGAGAGTACCACTTCGGCACATGTAAATACCACCAAATATGTGTAGCCTGTAGGATGGCGAAGGTCATAGCCATCCCCCAAAGCAGTTGATTTTTTAGATGCTGTATTCAGTTATTTTTTTTTTCGCTGTTTAGTTTGACCAGTAAATCATTCATTTTAAGTAACGTTGTGCCAAAAATTATGATCAACATTTAAGCCTCCCAATCCAAGTTTGGTTGATATTATGCAGTGTGTGAACTAATGGAAGTAGTTGGATAGAGTCTGTCATTCAACTCGAGGAATCATTGAGATACAGGGTGTCGTTTATCTGCAACATGTCTGTTTTTTGACAGTTTATTTGAGCCAAGGACAAAGCTGACGCATGGATCAGTTGTGAAATCAACTGCTCAGATATATTCTTTTCCGAACAGTAAATATTACAAAACAAGGCATAAAATCCTGGCCAACAAAAGACTTGACTGCAGTCTCCACAAAGCCTGTTGATGATAATAATAACAACAGAAATATAATATTACTTCACATCACTGGTTTGGCAGCTTCACTTGCCAGCAGAAGTGGTCACGAAGACTTTTACTGTTTTGGTTTGGTAGTAGGATATCAGTTATATCAGGCAATTCCGGCCAATTATGATTTTCAAAATTTAAAGGAAATGATTGCAAATGGTCCTTCAAACTTTTGAGCTGTCTAGTTTACTGTATATTTATTATTTGTATTTACTAGAATCTGTGTCTTCTCAAGCAGTTACAATTTTTTTTTTTTGATGTGGCTATGAAGGCTTGTTTTGATGGCCAATAACTTTCCGACTGACTGTTGATTCTTCCATGATGATAATGAATACAACAGTACAGACAAATGAGACGAAGAGAACAAGATAGGCTTGCTCGGATGGATGCAGACTATGAGCGGAGGAAAGAGTTGGAAGAATTTAATGCAAGACGGGAAGAAAGGATAAAAGCTGCAGAAGAGAGAACTGCCAAAAAAAGAGCAAAACGTCAAAAGAAAAAAGAGAAGGGAAGACAGAAAAAGAAAAAAAATGATTCTTCGGTTTCAGGTCAACCAGAAACAGTCCAGTTGGATTCAGCTGAAGAAGGCTCTTCTGGGTCTGATTCCGAGGATGAAGACCAATATAGACCAACACAAAGTATCAAACCACGTTATCTAGCAAATCTGAGTTAAATATGAATTTCTTTTGTGGATAAGATAATTCTATGGATGATGATTGGATTCTGATCCAGCTAAAATGTATTTATAATAGAAAGTCTATAATCAGCATGGTTGAAACTGATACTTAAGGTTTGCACTTTGTTCACACATTTCCTTGATTGTTTCTACTGTACTATTGCTTGTTTACAGTGGTTTGCTTATTTTGATAACTTTCTGTCAAAATCCCATAACTTGTTCACAATATTTTCCTGATCATCTAGGACTTTAAGGACACAACAATAATCGGAAGTGTAATGCATATTAATGTATGCCACTGCACAATTTGGATTGGTTTCATTCCATGTTTTTATATATATGTTTGGGAGTTAGGATGGATTAAATTTTGGGATATTGTTAAAATTGGAATGGTGAGAACTTTTCATGTATATATATTAATGGTAGGTACCCTTGCAAAGAAATGTCAGCGTTACAATACAATATCTCTTCTGTCACTACCCCTTAACTACTAAAATCTGCCAAGGACAATCAATGAGCTGGAAGACTGGGTTCAAAATCAAGCACTTATGGTTGTGAATCATGAAGTGTATTGATACAATTCAAAACTCCTCCAACGTAGTAGTCTATAGTTTACAAGTAAATGTATTGGTCCAATTTTAAACAAGCTGGGAATTAATTCATGCACGACAGAGGAGAGTTTTGCTATGCAAATTTTTAAATAAACATAGACACTGTGAAATGTGCACACAAATTTCACTTGGAGAACTGCCAAAAAAAGAGCAAAACGTCAAAAGAAAAAAGAGAAGGGAAGACAGAAAAAGAAAAAAAATAATTCTTCGGTTTCAGGGCAACCAGAAACAGTGTAGTTGGATTCAGTTGAAGAAGGCTCTTTTGAGTCTGATTCCGAGGATGAAGACCAATGTAGGCCAACACAAAGTATCAAACCACGTTATCTAGCAAATTTGAGTTAAATATGAATTTCTTTTGTGGATAAGATAATTCTATGGATGATGATTGGACTTTGATCCAACTAAAATGTATTTATAATAGAAAATCTATAATCAGCATGGTTGAAACTGATACTTAAGGTTTGCACTTTGTTCACACATTTCCTTGATTGTTTCTACCATACTATTGCTTGTTTACAGTGGTTTACTTATTTTGATAACTTTTTGTCCAAATCCCATAACTTGTTCACAATATTTCCCTGATCATCTAGGACTGTAAGGACACAACAATAATCGGAAGTGTAATGCATATTAAGGTATGTCACTGCACAATTTGGATTGGTTTCATTCCATGTTTTTATATATATGTTTGGGAGTTAGGATGGATTAAATTTTGGGATATTGTTAAAATTGGAATGGTGAGAACTTTTCATGTATATATATATATATTAATGGTAGGTACCCTTGCAAAGAAATGCCAACATTACAATTAAATATATCTTCCTTCACTGCCCCTTAACTAGTAAAATCTGCCAAGGACAATCAATGCGCTGGAAGACTGGGTTCAAAATCAAGCACTTATGGTTGTGAATCATGAAGTCTATTGATACAATTCAAAACTCCTCCAACGTAGTAGTTTATAGTTTACAAGTAAATGTATTGGTCCAATTTTAAACACGTTGGGAATTCATTCATGCACGACAGAGGAGAGTTTTGCTATGCAAATTTTTAAATAAACATAGACACTGTGCAATGTGCACACAAATTTCACTTGGAGAACTGCTAAAAAAAGAGCAAAACGTCAAAAGAAAAAAGAGAAGGGAAGACAAAAAAAAAAAAAAAATGATTCTTCGGTTTCAGGTCAACTAGAAACAGTCCAGTTGGATTCAGCTGAAGAAGGCTCTTCTAGGGCTGATTCCGAGGATGAAGACCAATATAGGCCAACACAAAGTATCAAACCACGTTATCTAGCAAATCTGAGTTAAATATGAATTTCTTTTGTGGATAAGATAATTCTATGGATGATGATTGGATTCTGATCCAGCTAAAATGTATTTATAATAGAAATTCTATAATCAGCATGGTTGAAACTGATACTTAAGGTTTGCACTTTGTTCACACATTTCCTTGATTGTTTCTACCATACTATTGCTTGTTTACAGTGGTTTACTTATTTTGATAACTTTTTGTCCAAATCCCATAACTTGTTCACAATATTTCCCTGATCATCTAGGACTTTAAGGACACAACAATAATCAGAAGTGTAATGCATATTAATGTATGTCACTGCACAAATTGGATTGGTTTCATTCCATGTTTTTATATATATGTTTGGGAGTAAGGATGGATTAAATTTTGGGATATTGTTAAAATTGGAATGGTGAGAACTTTTCATGTATATATATATATTAATGATAGGTACCCTTGCAAAGAAATGTCAGCATTACAATTAAATATATCTTCCTTCACTGCCCCTTAACTAGTAAAATCTGCCAAGGACAATCAATGCGCTGGAAGACTGGGTTCAAAATCAAGCACTTATGGTTGTGAATCATGAAGTCTATTGATACAATTCAAAACTCCTCCAACGTAGTAGTTTATAGTTTACAAGTAAATGTATTGGTCCAATTTTAAACACGCTGGGAATTAATTCATGCATGACAGAGGAGAGTTTTGCTATGCAAATTTTTAAATAAACATAACACTGTGAAATGTGCACACAAATTTCACTTGGAGAACTGCTAAAAAAAGAGCAAAACGTCAAAAGAAAAAAGAGAAGGGAAGACAGAAAAAGAAAAAAAAATGATTCTTCGGTCTCAGGTCAACCAGAAACAGTGTAGTTGGATTCCGCTGAAGAAGGCTCTTCCGGCTCTGATTTCGAGGATGAAGACCAATATAGGCCAACACAAAGTATCAAACCACGTTATCTAGCAAATTTGAGTTAAATATGAATTTCTTTTGTGGATAAGATAATTCTATGGATGATGATTGGATTTTGATCCAGCGAAAATGTATTTATAATAGAAAGTCTATAATCAGCATGGTTGAAACTGATACTTAAGGTTTGCACTTTGTTCACACATTTCCTTGATTGTTTCTACCGTACTATTGCTTGTTTAAAGTGGTTTGCTTATTTTAATAACTTCTTGTCCAAATCCCATAACTTGTTCACAATATTTCTCTGATCATCTAGGACTTTAAGGACACAACAATAATCGAAAGTGTAATGCATATTAATGTATGTCACTGCACAATTTGGATTGGTTTCATTCCATGTTTTTATATATATGTTTGGGAGTTAGGATGGATTAAATTTTGGGATATTGTTAAAATCGGAATGGTGAGAACTTTTCATGTATATATATATATATATATATATATATATATATATATATATATATATATATATATATAGTCTTTCAGCGCATTGATTGTCCTTGGCAGATTTTACTAGTTAAGGGGCAGTGAAGGAAGATATATTTAATTGTAATGCTGACATTTCTTTGCAAGGGTACCTACCATTAATATATATATATATATATATATATATATATATATATATATATATATTAATGGTAGGTACCCTTGCAAAGAAATGTCAGCATTACAATTAAATATATCTTCCTTCACTGCCCCTTAACTAGTAAAATCTGCCAAGGACAATCAATGCGCTGAAAGACTGGGTTCAAAATCAAGCACTTATGGTTGTGAATCATGAAGTCTATTGATACAATTCAAAACTCCTCCAACGTAGTAGTTTATAGTTTACAAGTAAATGTATTGGTCCAATTTTAAACACGCTGGGAATTCATTCATGCACGACAGAGGAGAGTTTTGCTATGCAAATTTTTAAATAAACATAGACACTGTGAAATGTGCACACAAATTTCACTTGGAGAACTGCCAAAAAAGAGCAAAACGTCAAAAGAAAAAAGAGAAGGGAAGACAGAAAAAGAAAAAAAATGATTCTTCGGTTTCAGGGCACCAGAAACAGTCCAATTGGATTTCGTTGAAGAAGGTTCTTCTGGCTCTGATTCCGAGGATGAAGACCAATATAGGCCAACACAAAGTATCAAACCACGTTATCTAGCAAATCTGAGTTAAATATGAATTTCTTTTGTGGATAAGATAATTCTATGGATGATGATTGGATTCTGATCCAACTAAAATTTATTTATAATAGAAAGTCTATAATCAGCATGGTTGAAACTGATACTTAAGGTTTGCACTTTGTTCACACATTTCCTTGATTGTTTCTACTGTACTATTGCTTGTTTACAGTGGTTTGCTTATTTTGATAACTTTATGTCAAAATCCTATAACTTGTTCACAATATTTACCTGATCATCTAGGACTTTAAGGACACAACAATAATCGAAAGTGTAATGCATATTAATGTATGCCACTGCACAATTTGGATTGGTTTCATTCCATGTTTTTATATATATGTTTGGGAGTTAGGATGGATTAAATTTTGGGATATTGTTAAAATTGGAATGGTGAGAACTTTTCATATATATATATATATATATATATATATATATTAATGATAGGTACCCTTGCAAAGAAATGTCAGCATTACAATTAAATATCTCTTCCTTCACTGCCCCTTAACTACTAAAATCTACCAAGGACAATCAATGAGCTGGAAGACTGGGTTCAAAATCAAGCACTTAGGTTGTGAATCATGAAGTCTATTGATACAATTCAAAACTCCTCCAACGTAGTAGTTTATAGTTTACAAGTAAATCTATTGGTCCGATTTTAAACACGCTGGGAATTGATTCATGCACGACAGAGGAGAGTTTTGCTATGCAAATTTTTAAATAAACATAGACACTGTGAAATGTGCACACAAATTTCACTTGGAAAAACCCTTTCAAATAAAAAACCCAATACAAACCTTTTTTTATTATTACATAAATTGGACCATCTTACAATGCTAAAGCCAAGCATCAAGGTTTTACAACGTTCATTCAGTGCTTCACTATACATTATAATGCACACACTTAACTGTGTGTTTTTAGTGTTCAACAATCTTTGGTACACATGATTCACACATGATTACGCTTTTTACTTCTTTAGAAGAACCGTGCCTTATATCAGAGACTATACTTTGTAACTTTCACACTATAGAGGACTCTCCATGCACCAACTACTGAGCCAAGGGAACGTGTAACGCTTCTCAATTGGTTCGTGTCATAGTGCCCCTAAGACATTGCTAACACTTCTATAGTATTGTAGATTAGTTAGACAAAGTGTATGAAATGCCTTTGGATAACTTTTCATTGCTCTACATGTTGCACAACTCTTCACAACACCTTATTGTGACTTGACGGTTGCACCACAATCTCCCAAAGTGCAATGAAACTGAGCAAAATATCCTAGGCAGCTCTACTATCATTCCCCCACACTAAAAATCTTGCCCAATTGTCACAAATAATCTACACTCAAATTTGCACAACCATCTCTACTTGCACAATCAATCTATGAAACATCGCGCACTTTTTGTGTTTGCACAAAAAAACTTGCATCACTTAGCTTGCGCACAATCGTCATTGCACTATATTTTTTTAGGCATGCGATGTTTTTTTACGCCCATGATGCTTGTTTAGGCCTACAATGCTTTTACAGAAACACAAATATTTTACAAGAATACATATCTTTTAGGCACACAATGATATTTTAATAATTGACACTATCAATTATGATGACAATGAAATGTCTCCGCTCGAAGATATACCATTGAATTAACTTGAATTTGCATCATTAGAAGGATTGGATTTCAACTCTACTTTTAGGATGTCAAAATGTACCCAATTGAATGTTGGAAGTGGAAATTTCAGCAGTCAAGGAAATTACAACACCCCAAATACTCTTAAGGATTTTGATTTATTTCAAGAAGAGAGCAAATAAATTGTGACTTGGGAAGGAGTTTCAATTTAAATTAGGAACATGCGTCTGAAAGCTTTGGTTGGGATTGGATGAAATGTCTAGTAGTATATAATACTTCTTGGGTATGTTCAAATATTTATACTGTTCAAAATTATGTGATTTCATTATTCCATTGTAAAAAACTGTTTATATTAATTATTATTTATTTGTAAAAGTTTAGAGGTGAAGACACGTTGCAAACCTTTTACAATGAAAAAAATTATATGAAATATACAAGAAATTACACGTTTGTGATCATTTCTATACTTTTCAACACTTCTGAACTTTTAATACATGCAAAGCTTTTGTAGTCACATGATGCTTTTCCACGTTCAAATTTTGACAAACATGGGGAACTTATCATGGGGGAGGTTTGTCTAGCGATGGATGCAATGCTTTCCTAACCTCTGACACTATTGATAGAACATCGCCCTTCAGATTTTCCCAGTCTTCCATAACATTCTATAGATGACTCTTCCAACCTCGTACCTGACCCAGAGTGGTACTCAACTCCTCCATTGAAAGGACATCAAATCGCTAGAGTAATAGCTTGGCAAGATCAATCTCAACATCAATATCTATAAGAAGATAATTGACCCATTCTTGATGTTGTTTGATCACAATGCCTAAGGTCTTATTCCTTACACTATCCACTGTTTAATGATTTAAAATAGTTTTAAGTTGATGCTCCTCCCTCTGTGTTCAATGTAAATATTCTCGAGGAATGTCCTCTTCTGCATTCCATCTATGAACACTTGCAACCCTAATGCTTTCACTATATCTTGAATTATGTTCCTAGAACTACCTAGTTATATACAAGCCTTCCTAATGTGATGGCCTCTTCCTTTTCTTGGACTTACTTTAGTAAAAATTTTATGATTTTAATGATCTGTTGTTCAAATCCACCATGCTTCTTCAAATACATGTGACTCTTTGTAAGTTTGCTAACAAAATGGAATAGCTTGTTAGGGTTAAGGAATCCCTGTATATCCCCAATTTCATGTAGAATCTTTTATCAAGGTCTCTTGAAGCTTCTTTATGGTCTCAATGAAATAAGAATACTCATGATGAACCACAATAGACCAAGTCTTTGTTCTAGCCAACTTTTTTTCATTAAAAAAAATGTTAGGATTGATAGACAAGGTCTTAATAAGAAGAAGAATTTGAGAAATTAGATATGAGAGTATAGATTTGGGAGGTGGTTGTTTAGTCAAATTCCTCCTCTAGATTTTGCACTCTTAATTGATTACTCTCTTTTAATGTGGTGAGTTCAATTCAATATATTCTTGCAACATGTTCAAGGCATCTAATATTCTATGCAACCTCTCTGAATCATCAACATTCTACACCTCCTTTCTTGACTATTTTTTTGGTATTTTGACCCCCCTCTCATACTTCAAAGATGGACTTGAAGCAGTTGTATTCATTTTATCTTGAAGTGTGGCCATGTCAATCCCTACAACTTCTCCCAAATCTTCTAAATCCAGGAACTCATCATCTAGACACGCCACAAATTGAGTCTTAGCCCCTCTGGAAGTGTCCATGTCCATATTTGAATTTGCGAAGTTAGTCATCAATTACTTGCTAGGTGTCGTAATGAATTTTCCAATGAATATCTTCTTGTCTGCATTGAGTGGCTTTCACATTCATATGCATGGTGTTTACATCTTGTGATAGTGTCACTGAAATAGCTTGAGGCAAAGAATAAGAGTGAATTAAATGTCTTACCTCAACATGGGATTAAGAAATGCTCACCCGTGGAAAGAGTTGCTAGCAAGTCTATATATGAACCCACTTTGGTTTTTTTGATGTCCTTTCCCAAAATAACGTGGCTTATTCATTACTATGATGGATTTTTGTTTTTAGGATTCATTCCCCACGTGCATGTCCTTCCAAACTTTTTTATTTTCCCTACCAACACTAGCTTTATATTATAAAGGCTCAACCCTAGTCACCTCTTTGGGTGTTGCCTCAACTGGTTTGTGGTGGTTCCTTGGCTTATCAACTTTTTGTTTAGGTTGTTTAGATGATCTTGATGCATTGGGGTCCTTTGAAGAAATTAGTTTTACCTTTAAATTAGAGTTGTGTCTTGTTGACGTGACAATTATCATAATAAAAATTCCTCTGTTGCCATGAATGGGATTAAGACGAACCTTTTTGTGCCATGTAGCCACAATCCAAGTTTGATCTCTTGTGAATATGACATATTTTATCTATACTAATTAATGAATATTTTTGGTGTTAGGACCGAGGAAACACAATTGATTACCATGTACAAGCAACTAAATACGGAATTTAACCAGAAGTAACAACTAGAATTCAGAAATAACACAGAATATGAGAGACAATACCCAATTGTATTAATACTCTTCCAGAAAGAAATTACAATGAAGAGACGCCACACTCTTCCACACCTTATAGGCTTCCCACACCAAGTGTACAGTAATTCACCTTCAAGAGCTCACTCTCTCAATTACGGTCCCAACACACAACTCAAACACAGAGTTGGTGTTCACCTCAAACCAGTCAGTATCACTACTGCCAGTACACCGAGTATACACACATACTCAATCAAATATCTCCTGATCTTGCTTACTGTTGTGTTGCTGACTTCCCTGATCTTGCACACCTACAAATCAACCTGGTTCTGCACACCTGTAAACCTAGATCTCGCACACACATACACCTGCAGATCAACCGATCTTACTTACAATGTAGATCTCCAAACGTGGCCTTGCACACTTGCCGACCAAGATCATACACACATGAAGAACCCTTTTGATTCTCCAAACCAGTACCCCGATGGATCTTCTACCAGAACTTGCACAACCTGCAGCTCTACCTGATCATACACACTCGGCACCCCTGTGGAACTAGGAGGAACACACCTTACTCTCTTCCCTCTGAAGGAGCTAACCTTGCTCTCTCAACTAGCACAAATTACAATACAGCCCATGAGTCTATTATATAGATCTCATGCAAACAATAATTAGACATCCAATTACAATAATTAGATCCGTAACTCAAAGGCTAAAATTAGCCTTTATCATGCAAACAACCGGTTCGTTAACTAACTGTCTGTGAACTAGCAGTTCTGGAACCGCACAGGCGATCGACGTCAGTCCTTGTCTGGCTAGAGATGACCGACGTCGACCAATACTTGACCGATGTCAGTTGCTCTTCTCACTATATATGACCGACGTCGATTGATCAGACCGACGTTGGTTGCTCTGCAACTCAACAACCTCTCAACAACCTCCTCCATGTCTACATCAGTGAAGCTTTTAGCTCTACAACCTAACAATCTCCCACTTGGAGATAAACAACTGCACTATACTTGTACCTGTACACCGTCTAATTTGTTTTCTGGCTTGTATCCCTCTTCAAGCTCAATTTTGAAGACCAACCACCACACATCTTGTGGTGCAACACCTGTCATCCAAGTAACCTGCCATATCTGAAGTGCTTGACCCTACATAGCATGTCGATCTGGTGCTGGTCCCTCTCAGATACCTGAGAACCCACTTAACCGCTTTCCAGTGCTTCCTTCTCGGATTGACTACAAACTTTCTGACAACACCCACTGCTTGGGCAAACTCAGGGAGTACACATGTTCTCAACCTCATCATGTGATTGGGGACCCTGTTATGTGAACTGTCCATCCATAGGTGTGCTGCCCTGTTCTGCATCCTGCACTACCTTCACACAATCATCCTGTGACAACATCAACTTGTGATCTCCCCTGTCTCTAGGATTACTCATGCCAAAGAATTTCGCTGCTCTCAAATATTTCATGGCAAACCACTGAACTAACCTTACCCTTAGCTCAGCAAAACCCTATATGTCTGAACCTGCAACAAGCATACCATCCACATACAGTAACAGGATAATGTTGCAATCATCATCCAACCTGGTAAGACAAACACAATGGTTACACTGACATTGACTAAAGTCTTGCTTTGTCATCCACCTGTCAAAACCTGTACCACTGTCTTGCAGCTTCCTCAAGACCATATGACATGGCCTTCTGTCTCACGTGTCCATTCTCTCTATTCTTTAACCAAGGAATCCATTTGTCTCTCAGTGATTTTCATACCGGCTGGCAACCCTACCAAATCTCATATTTGGTTCTGCATCCTAGGAATCAAATTCCTCATTCATGCCATGCTCCCACTATTTCCTGGATCCTTCATGCTCTGCAGTGAGCAACGAGTATAAAGAAGAGGAATAACAAATTTGAGGCTTACTTACCCTTTCAGTCCTCCATATGGCCATTTGAGACTCCTTGACAGCTTGTTGTTTGCCCAAAATCTGTTCCAGTGACCGACCTCAGTGACCACACAGTCTGCATCCGACTGACGTCAGTTCCATGCGACTGTCCAGGTCACCGACGCCGGTTATCCTACCGACGTCGGTCTCCACCTGCCTGACACCACTGACTTTGCTTGTCTGCACATGACCGACGTCGGTGCCTGTCTGTTCGACGCCGATTTCCCCTAGCCGATGTTGGTACCTGTGTTTTCCTATGAGTGATGACTTTTTACCCACGAGCTTACTTTGAATCAAACCCATGTCCAAACTGCCCTGCTCAGAAGTATCCAGCCCCATCCGTTGATCTCTATCCATCATCTCCTCCAAGAACACCAAGGCTTTCCAGTTCTTAAGTTTTTCAAACACATCTGACTTCATTTTAAGAACATGCATCTCCTTCTTGCTCATGTGACCAAGCCTACAAAGCCACGTCTTTGCAACAGAAGAAGAATCAGTAATACAAGCAAGTAGATAAAGAGTACCTGCTTTCTTACCACATGCTAATTCAAGTGCATCATTGGTAACATTCCAAGAATCCGCTGTGAGAGTTACTGTGCATCTCTCATCACCCAACTTTCCTGTAGAAATTAGCCGCATCTCCAAGACTGGGACCTGCATGACCTCCTTCAGCACCTGTGTGTTGGCCGTCTGCAATTTCAACCGCACTTCTCCTTTGCCAATACTTTGACAAGGCACACCAACCCCTAAATAAATCTTTCCAAAGTCTCCAAAGACCTTAACATGGAAAAATACTCTATTTGGCGCTGCATGGAAAGAGGCAATAGAATCTATAAACCAAGATTCTACTTTATCCAAGGAACATACCAAAGCATCCTGTGCAACAACACCTACAACATCTGCTTCTTTAGTTCTTTCATGCTGATCTTCTACCAACCAACTATATTTCTTTACCTGCTCTTTCTTTCCATAACACCGTAATTGACCATTCTTACTTTTCAATTCCTCCATTCTTAGTGTACTTTCTTCTGCCATTGCTATACTCCCACTCAATCAGAAACCCCTAAGAGTGACTTGTAATCAAACACAAACTTGCTCCCTGCAACCTTAGCTATGATACCACTTTGTTAGGACCGAGGAAGCACAATTGATTACCATGTACAAGCAACTAAATGCAAAATTTAACCAGAAGTAACAAGTAACTAGAATTTAGAAATAACACAGAATATGAGAGACAATACCCAATTGTATTAATACTATTCCAGAAAGAAATTACAATGAAGAGACGCCACACTCTTCCACACCTTACAGGCTTCCCACACCAAGTGTACAATAATTAACCTTCAAGAGCTCACTCTCTCAATTACGGTCCCAACACACAACTCAAACAAAGAGTTGGTGTTTACCTCCAACCAGTCAGTATGACTACTGTCAGTACACCGAGTATACACACATACTCAATTGAGTACACAACGCACTCCAAGTAGATCTCTCCTGATCTTGCTACCTGTTGTGTTGCTGACCTCCCTGATCTTGCACACCTGCAAATCAACCTGGTTCTGCACACTTGCAAACTTAGATCTCGCACACACATACACCTGCAGATCAACCAATCTTACTTACCATGTAGATCTCCAAATGTGGCCTTGCACACCTGCCGACCAAGATCATACACACATGAATAACCCTTCTGATTCTCCAAACCAATACCTCGGTAGATCTTCTACTAGAACTTGCACAACCTGCAGCTCTACTTGATCATACACACTCGGCACCCCTGTGGAACTAGGAGGAACACACTTTACTCTCTTCTCTTTGAAGGAGCTAACCTTGCTCTCTCAACTAGCACAAATTACAATACAGCCCATGAGTCTATTAAATAGATCTCATGCAAACAATAATTAGACATCCAATTACAATAATTAGATCTGCAACTCAAAGGCTAAAATTAGCCTTTATCATGCAAACAACTAGTTCATTAACTAACTGTCTGTGAACTAGCAGTTTTGGAATCGCATAGGCGATCGACATCGGTTCTGTCTGGCTGGAGATGACTGACGTCGGCCGATACCTGACCGATGTCGGTTGCTCTTCTCACTGTATATGATCGACGTCGGTTGCTCTGCAACTCAACAACCTCTCAACAACCTCCTCCATGTCTGCATCAAAGAAGCTTTTAGCTCCACAACCTAACATTTGGTACTTTAGGGTTATTTTTGATTAGCTCCCTCGCCTCCTTATATTGTACATACCCTTTCTCCTAAAAAAATACATACTTTTAAAATGTTACTTAACAATTACTAATCCTTTTAGGATCTTCCAATAAACAAATTGTATTTAAACTAGCACAAAAGTATACTGAAATTTAATTAAATGTTATAGCTTAAAGTTTTTCTCACGTATCCCCAACAATTAATTTGTAAAAGACTTGGCCAATTGAGTTTGATCTTGGAAGTCACTGTCTAGTGTGCAATAGCAATTATCCCTGTTGAGACATCCTTCCATAATTTCGTTGTATGCCAAAACCGATCCTTAATATGCTCAGTGAGTTTCTGAATCATCATATCACTCACACTTCTGAAGAGAACAACTCTTGTTCCCATCTTCCATTGATATATATTATTGAAATCTTGTATTATATGAGGCAAACTCTTTGCCATTTATTGAACAATATTTTTCCCTTCATTCGGTACATTGATTACCTTAACCAAGGTTTCTACATTGATTGGCATAATTAGATTTGAAATCAGCAATATTTTTCCATCAAACATTCTTGTTATTACTATTTGTTTGAAATCATTCAACCACCCAAAAAAGGGGAACCTAAGAATTTTACGCTAATTTGGCTCTTCCATTTTCTTGTTATTCTTGAATACTCATTTTCTTAAATTCTTCATGTCTTGCATTATTCAAAAATCCATATGAGGGAATGGTGGATAATCAAAGACATAAAGAGACATCATGGATCCCTCCATGACAAAGGCTCATTTTTCTTCAATCCCCATTTCCACACACCTAAGCTTGAAACGTTCTTTGAGTTGCTCAAATTATTCATGTGACATGTGCACATTTGGCATCATTTTTTGCAACTCGTCCAACTCTTCCCTAGACATGGATGCCATTGTTTTGATTTTTACCTTTTGATTACCTTAACCAAGGTTTCTACATTGATTGGCATAATTAGATTTGAAATCAATGATATTTTCCAATCAAACATTCTTGTTATTACTATTTGTATGAAATCGTTCAACCACCCAAAAAAGGGGAACCTAACAAGTTTACGCTAATTTGTCTCTTCCATTTTCTTGTTATTTTTGAATACTCATTTTCTTAAATTCTTCATGTCTTGCATTATTCAAAAACTCATATGAGGGAATGGTGGATAATCATAGACCTAAAGAGACATCATGGATCCCTGCATGACAAAGGCTCATTTTTCTTCAAATCCCATTTCCACACACCTGAGCTTGAAACATTCTTTGAGTTGCTCAAATTATTCATGTGACATGTGCACATTTGGCATCTTTTTCTTCAACTCCTCCAACTCTTCCCTAGACATGGACGCCATTGTTTTGATTTTTACCTTGCTGCATTCCTTTGCATATCCATGCTTGTTTTTGTGAATAAAATTCTTGTATTTTTATAATTTTAGAGTTTGGACTCCTGACACAAAAATAAAAATCCAATGTGTGCAATTGGCATTAATTTACATTGTCCTCTTTCATGAGTGCCTAGTGAAAATTTCCCTTTACATGATGTTTTTGGTTCCATATTGCACGTGCAATTTTTTTTCCAATGCAGTGTTTTATTTAGTACCATGAGAAGTTTTTATTCATTACGATGCTTTCTTTAGTGTCACACAAAGTTTGTATTCATTGTGGTGACTTGTTTGGTGGCTTGTTAAGTAATTTTTTCTTCATCTATATGCGATTGTTTTTTATTTTATGCGATGATTTTGTATGTTATGTAATGTATTTATATGTTATGTGATGCTTTTATATTCTATGTGATGCTTTTGTATCTGACCTAGAGACGACCACTAAAATCCACCAAAATATTTTACTAATTTCTAAGAATTAGGAAAGATTCACTTTTATATCCACAACAAATTTCTGTTATTTTTCCATTTTTGACGCAGGGATGAAGACAATTTTTGCAAGATTCACCACCTCAGTTAAACCCATTCTATCAAGATTCACTACCCATTCTATAACTTTTTTTATTAGTGTGTTTTGTGGAGGTTAGGTTATTGTTAAATACTATTTTTTGGGATTCGTTGCTTGTTACAGTTAATGCCCAAGTCATTCCATCAATGACTCATTACTCAACTATGACTGATTTCACATGAGTTTGAGGGTAGCCGTAAGAGTGAAATTAGGAAAGTGAACCACTACATAACATAAATCATCATAGTTAGAGCTTGCATAGTAATTGTGACTTCTCTAAAGGTAATCTATCTCATTACTATTATGTCTTAATTACATTCAATCATCAAATTTTCCCATAATCGAGTTGGTTACCCTATTTTCAAAATCTTTAGCAAGTTTGTGCTATATATACCATTCATTTTAGTGCTTAACTTATTTTATAAGTAGTTGGATTTTTTTTTAAGTGGTGGCTTTTTGGATATATATTTTTAGGATTAACATCATAAATTATTTAATGCTTGATTACTTAACACTCATTGCATTAGGTGATGTTTGTAGAGGTGAAGTGATGATAATGAAATTGGATAATTGAATGGTCAAATAAAATTAGTTGTAACCCCTAGGACTTGTAATTGGTAATCGTGGTTTCTCAAGTGCTCACCTATCCCAACAAAATTCATAATTAAAATTTAAAATTCATAAAGATATTTAATAATAGGGAGACATGAAGAGGTAGCAAAAGAAGCCGCAGATGGATGTGGAATCATGTGAGTTATGGAAAAATAAAGTGAGAAAAGGAGAAAAATAAAGGGTTAGGGAGAGAAAGGATGAAGAGATTGGGAATGAATTTGGATACGAGAAGTAAAACTAAGATTTGTTTGGAAATTTTGAAGAGGAGTTGGGTTGAAGCTCAGATCATATTTTCTATAAAATCACTCTAAAGGGGACGAGGATTTTTTTTACCAAGGATGTTAAAAAAGTTGAATAGGAGTTAAGAATCAAGTTAGGGCCTAATTTTTTATTAGGTTTTTTTAAAGAGGATATTCATTTAATAAGAGAAGTATATGGTGCTAAATAATTATCGAGGGAGAAAGTGAGCAAGAAAGAGGAAATATTTCTTGTACAAGAGTTTTAGGGTCCATGGAAAAAACTTACTCCTAAAGGGATCCTAAGAAATGATTCTAATGGGTTGGGGAAGGAAGATATTCTAATATCTAATCCATATCTTAGATATGATATGGGTAGGACAAATCTAGGTAATTAATTGTGATTGGAGAATAAGAAAACATCTAGGGATCTAAGGAATGTTGCTAACGGGTTGGGGAAAAAATGTAATACAAGATTTAAATAAGAATTTATTTCAAGATCTAAAGTGGATAGGGGAAATTTGTGAAACTCTCTAGGTTTGGAGGATGATAAAAAGATTGCGGACTTCTCTTCAACTTCAAGTGAACATGTTCATGCAATTGGCATTTATGTGCCTCCATTAGGGAGTATCATCATACTAAAATATTAAGGGAAGACTTTAGGGGGTTATAAGAAAATAAAATTTGTGAAACAAGAATGGGTAATTCTTTAGGATTTGATGAAATGATGGAGTTATGTGAATATATGGGGACTAGAAGGGGAAAATTTTGGGGTGAGGGATATAATGCGAGTACTGAAACTAATCCAACAATAGTTTTAAATCTTATTCCTCTTGGAATGATGAAAAAAAGATGGAGTTGGTTTAGAAACGAGTATAGATACTATGATAAGAAAGGATCAATAATCAAGACTTGAAGGAAATACAAAGGACTATAATGGATCTTTTGGGAATGTAGAATGAATATAAGGAGGTGACCATATTGTTGAAGATGATGGAGATAACTTAGGAATAGAGGCCAATGCAATTCTGATTAGAAATGACATAACATTTATTTTTATTTGGGGCCTAGAATGGGTAGTTCCAAACTAGATTTGATTAATACATCCAAATTTGAGAAAATGAGAAGGCATGGACTAGATACCTAGGTTCATGAAAATCTATGCAAGTTAGGGATGATAAATATACAAACGACAAGGGCATTTTAAAATAAGGAAAATTATTAGACGATGGCTGAAAAATTCTTTGTCTTCTTCTTAAGAGGTAAATAAAATAAATTTTATTCAAAAATTGGTGGAGGATGTTGGGATTTATTTGCTTTCAAAAAGCTTATTAGGGAAAATTTTAGGGAAACCATTGAAATAAAAATCTATAGGAGATTGGGTGTACAATCATTAGAGGGGGTGGATCTAAATCACTTTAATCACCTTACAAAAAAATATTTTATGGACCGGTTCTTTAAATAATCAAACAAATACCTTGTTCTTGAAATCAAGGCATATAATCTATTCGATAAGAGGATTTAGTTTAGCCTTAGAAGGAATATTCTTAGGCATGTTGGTTTGAGAACAAGGTTAGGAAAATTTGGGTAAGATTATATGCTTTGCCTTTATAGTATTGGAGTTTGGATATTTTTTAATATTATACGAGTTTCTTTGGAGAGATTTTGTTAGCTAGAACCTAGAAAAGGGATACAAATTCCAATATTTCTACAAGATTTAAGGTTGCTATAAACTTGGCTTATCCAATAGTAAAGACAATTCATTTTTTTATTCAAGGAAGAGAGTATATTCATAAAATTAAGTTTGAAAAACTAGTAAAATGGGGATTTTATTTCTTTGGTGAAGGTTATACTATGAGGAATTGTAGGAATTTATTTTACAAGGTTGAGAAACAATATGACCTTAGAAAAGGAGAGATGGGAAGTTGGACATGAAAAGAAATGAAGATGGATAAGGAATTATGAAATAAGGATCAAACAGTAGGTAGGAAGGAACAACATTTGGAGGGGAGAATGACATAAAGAAGGGGTGATGAAAAGGTCCCTGATGAGTTGGAAAAGAAAAATATGGCGAAAAACAAGAATTTAAAAATAGGGGGAAAGTTGCAGAGAATGGTAGAAATAAAATCAAGGTTGGAAATAGAATATGAAAATGTGGCGAAAAATAAAATAAAGTTAGTGAAAGAGAATGAAGAGAAAGAAATGTATGGAAACAAATATTAATAGGGGATGAGGGGGAAAAAATAGACATGTTCATGGAAGAAGAGAAAAAATTGGGTAATCAAAGGGAACAAGATAAGTTAGAGCAAACATATCAAAATAAGTTATTAGTATATGAGAGAGAAGTTTATAATATAAAGTGGAACCACAAGGAAGAGGAATTAAAAGGGTTGTGAAAGATGGAGGAGAAGGAAAATATAAGGCCAAGGATGTAGGGGGAGAGTGATTTGCAAAAGCAAAGGAGGCTAAGTATCCATGTAAATCTAGAAAAGATCAAGGTAATCCAAGATTGACTAACTTCATATAATCTAATTTAATCAAGGAATTTTCATAGACTTGCTAACTTCTACCGCAAAATTTTCCTTAATTTCTCACACAACATTTTATCCCAGTTAAATAATGTGTGCACCAAGGTGGCATTCCAATAAACACCTAAACAATAATGTGTTTTCGAGGAACTCAAGAAGTACCTTTACACATCACCTGTTTTGGTAATGCCCATTTTTTTTAGTCCTTCAAGATTCACATTGATGCATTTAACTATGTGATATGCACCACGAAGCCCATGACCTAATGTTATGGACAATGTTGTACTTATCAGTAAGTTGTAAATCATAAAAGTGCATGGGATGTTATCTAATTAGCAAAAACCAAATCACATAATCATATGTGGAATTTTTATTAGAAAAAATGCAACTTCTATTTAATATAAAGATTAGGGTAAGTACAAGTGACTACAAGATTTAATAAGACTAGGAAAACTAGTTCCTGTGATCAGAAGGGATAAACATCCTTGTTGATTTGTTGAGGCTAAATGAAATAATGTAGAGCTACAAATGTATTTAAATGCTAAATATGAAAATAATGATACCTACTCATCATTAATCAATTTAATTATAATCTTCAAATATTTTTTTTTTTACCAAAAGTTATACCTTAATACCTAAACCCTAAATTAAAAAAATATGGATTTCTTTTGCACCATTGTGTAATGAAGTAGTCATTGGATTCATCTAGATGAGACAATTATAATGGTATAATTCTATGCCACCCCTATTTTTAGGATTATTTTACCCTTGCATAATAGAGAAATTGTTGGATTTGTATAGGCAAGACAATTATGATGGTATAAAACCTTAGAATAATTTTTTTACCCCAATCAACCCTAAACATTGAAACTTGAACCCTAAAAAATAAACCTTAAACATTAAAAACTAAACCATAAAAATTAAACCCTAATCATTTAAGTCTTTACATGGTGGGATTATACGTTAGGGCCCAAGGCAATGGTTTGGTTACTCCTATAAAAACTCCTAGCAAAGAAGAGATGGAGCCATAAACAAGAATCAATGAAGCTTTTGTGATAGGGTTTTCTTTGATAGATCAAATAATGAGCCAGATTGATTACAATATGAAAAACACACATTATAAAATGGATAATAAAGGATATATGGGGAAAAAAATTAGTGAATGGAGTAATTCACCTAGATTTGATAAAATTATAGCCTTGTAATAGACTTTCAAAACCAACCATAGTTCACTAATGCACAACACAAAAATAGTGGATCTTCTAGCTAACTTGATCCAATTTCAAATATAGTGAAACCTTAGCCCTCCAATTGATATAATTTAAGGATTCAAAACATGCTATCAAAATTAAAAATGCATAAGTTCGAAGGAAGGATCCAATCACCTAGATCAACCAAATAGAGATTTTTTAATGTACATCATAGCCCATTGTGATATAAGGTCTTAACGACATCATTATATTTATAACTTAAGAAATTAATTTGTCATTGATGGTTGTGTGCTCAAAATAATAAGAAGATTCTCAGTGTGACCTAATTATATTTTACATAAGTGTGTTGAAAATAAGTTTTTTTGCATTGAAGGTGCTAATGAAGAAGAAAGGATGAAGAAAGAGAGTTATACATTGTTGATGATCCAGATGAGGAGTAAATAGGTACCCATCCAACTATCTCTTTCCATTCACTTTCACACATTAGTACCCATTAAACCCTTAAGATAGTGGCTTTTCTAAAAACAAAATGTAATAGTATTGATTGAATTGGGAAGTATCGACAATTACATCAACATTAAGTTGGAGGCATGCTTAAACTATTTTATTTAACCAACTCCAAATATTTAGGTCATGATTGAAAATGGTGGTGGAAGTAGTTGTATAAGGAAATTGCATAGTATTAAACTCATTATATGAGAATATATCCTATATTTCCATATGTTCTCCATTCCCATGGGAAAAACAAACATTGTGTTGGGAGTCTAATGAATCACTACCTTATGAATGATTGAGATGAATTTCCATGGGATGTTCATTCATTTTCATTTAGAGCGAAAGGATATTTGAGCTACATGGGTTGCATGTAAGGTACCCATACTTTATTATTTCTCATTAGATGTAGAATATTTTTTAAAAGGGAGTGGATGGGATTATGGCATAATTTTTTTCATTAGAAACACAAGAAAAAAATAGGCATAGACCCCTATCTATAGGAAATTATTGATGGATACTTAGTAATTTTTGTAGATAATCCAAAAGGAATACCACCTAAAAGTTATCATAATTATTCCATTCAAATGATACCAGAGATTTAACCCCCCAACTTTAACTCTTGTGTAAACAAGAGTGAGATTGAGAAAATAGTATATGAAATGCTCAAGGCATGTATTATCTAGCATAGCTAGAGTGATTATTCCTCTCTCATGGTGATGGCGTGTAAGAAGGATGATACCTAGTGCACGTGTTGAGATTATAGGGAACCCAACAAATACAACATCAAATATAAGTTCATGATTATGGAAATTGATGATATATTAGATGAGTTACATGGTGTTGTAATTTTACAAAACTCTAACTTCACTCATGTTATCATCAAATCAAAATCAAAGAGGTTATACATAAGATATATTTTAAAACCCATGAGATCCACTATGAATTTATGGTGATGCCCTTTGGCCTCACAAATTCACCATCTATATATTATAGTTTGACGAACTTTGTCTTTCGAACATTTATATAGAAATTTGTCTAAGTGTATTTTGATGATATATTAATATATAGAAAAAAATGAGAACACTTACAACATGTGAATTAAGTTTTATATATTTTGGAATAACATAAAATTTATGCCATACATTCTAAGTGTAATTTTGGAGTCAAGGAATTGAAGTAATTTGGTCACATTTTTTCACATGAAGGCATAAAGGTGAAACTATTGGCAAGTGTTGTCATTGATGTCATGTGTGCATTGATGTCAAAGGTAATGACAAAGTGTTCATGTCATTATGATGATGAATTTGAACCTGAAGTTGTGCAAGATAGGATTTGGATGCATATGAGCTAAGGTAAGTATTGTTTGAGGCTTATCATATTATATCTATCATGTTGATATGGTTTTAGGTCAAGGAGAAAAGATAAGCATGTGAACAATGTGTTGGCATAGGCTTGGTAGCCTAGTATGTAAGCATAGATCTTCAATATATGCTTGGATAGGAAGTTGATGAATGTTATATATGATGAGATCATGTTAAGGAGTCTTCTTAGAGGTCAAGGGTGATTATATAGTTTATATGCATAAGTGGAATTCATCTGGTAGTCCATTGTTTTCATCTAGATATTTTGGGTCTAGTGGTAGAAAAACTGAGTAGGCAGTTTATTGACATCATAATTGCCACGTATGGATGAGTTAGGGGGAGTTGGTCATATGGTTGTGATCACATTAATCCCTAGTTACTATGCACTAAATTTAAGGTCATGCAATAAAGTGTGACAAAAGATATGTAAGTGCAAAGTTGGTCTCCCAAGCAGTTTGACAGTGTTTTCCCATACTTAGCCAAATTTGCTTATGGCAAGAAAAATTGAGTAGGCATTTTGATGTAGTCATATTTAACACATGTGGCAGTTTCAATAGAATTTGATCATATGTGTTTGTTCATTTTTGTGTCTAGTTGATATGTGCTAAATTTTAGGTCATGCAATGAAGTGCATAAAAAGATATGCATGTGCAAAATTAGCCTTCCAGGCAGTTTTAGGCATAGTTAGCTCTATGGCAGAAAAATCTAAGTGAGAATATTAATGGCATTTTATCTCACACATGCAAAGGTTATAGGATCTACTTAATACATGGTTGGATTCCTATTTTAAAGGAGAATATATGGTCCAAATTTTAGAACATGCATTTGAGCAAAGAAAAAGATATGAAGGTGCAAAGTTGACCTTACAAACAAATTGCAAAGGTTCCCATAGTTAAATTTACATAAGGTAAAGTTCGAGCAACTCTCAAAGATATCAACAGAGCGTGTTTGTTCTAAAGTGTCAGGAAGTATCAATATGATGATAAATACTCAATGTTTAACAATAAAAGTGCTCAAAAGGCATGTGAGGGTACCAAGTGTCATGATCATGGGGGTTATGAGCAAGATCAAATGGTGAGCGCTATAAGATAAAGACCAAGATAATTCGTGGAGATCAATGATGGATATGTGGTCAAGATTACAACATTGTATGAGATGAGGTCAACTGTTTGAAGTTTAACATTTGGGAAATGACACACTATGAGTTAAAGTTTGAAGAAGATGGATGGTGCATATTTAATATAAGATGCAAGGGCACTAGATTAATTTCAAGTTATCGAAGTTTAACTATGACCATTTGAATTCAAATATTTGAATTTAACAAAGGAAAGAGCAGTGTCTGGTTTTAGTCCATATCTTTTGATACAGGCAAAATTTTCTCATGGTGTAAAAAGTGAATTTGTAGAGGACTCTAAGGTGCATCTGTAAATATAGATTTTAAGGTTTGAAAGTGTGTATAGTCAAAGTTATGAATATTCAAAGTTAACTATGTTTTTGTGTTTGTTCTGCAAGTAACCCGAGAAGGGTAATTGAGTTGTGCTTGTTGGTATCTCAATGTTTAAAGGTGAGCTAGATATTGGAGTATGTTGTAGATTCCATGTGGACCATCAGTGTGCATTATGAAGGTTTGACCAATTATATATAATACGATCAAAGGGTTAAAATTTAACTATGTTTTTGTTCATAATGACTGTGTGTACAGAAAGGTGTTTGAGCTAATTTAGTGCTAACAAAAGGCTGATGTGATGGATATGAATACTTAAGAAGGACCTATAGATCATGTGTCATGGGTCCATGTACTTAGAAAGTGTTCTTGTGTTCTTAATTTTCTCAAAGAAGTATCAAAGTGGTGAATGGGTCTCCATAGGACCTAAAAAGTGACTTAGGCTTATTTTAAAGAGAGTTGTGATTAAGTGTGACCCATGTTAGATGCCTTAAGGTTCAAGGCATGTATTATGGTCGATAAGGAAAGATTGTGGACTTGATAATTTATGAAGGCTCTATAAAAGGTAAAATCAAAGATGGTGATTTCTAGACTTTGATAAGCTACGTATGAGAGACTTGTGAGTAGGTGCTCGAAGTGGAGGCTTATATGAAACTAGTGAGCATTGAAGTGAAGAAGATAAGAGAGATAATGTTCCCAGTAGATGGGTTGATGAGCAGAGTAGATTGAGGACTATGTGTATGACTTGTAGGTCATATTTTTGATGTTAGAATAAAGATCTTGCACTTTGTGGATGACCGAAGGATAGTTGATGTTTGTGTGATCTTGGTGGTTGATTTGAGAGCAAGATCAAAGTGTGGTCTATTTGGATGACCCCATGGTCATGTTTTTGTTGTTGTGACAAAGTTGTTGCAGGTTTAGTGGCTATATATGAGCTGAGGAGGAGTTGAGGAGTGAAATGATCCAAAAGGTGGTTTTGGATATATTGTAACTATGTGAAGAAGGTTGTGTTATAAGAGGTTCCTCATTAGGTGTTGAAGACATCAGTTCTAAGGTGGAGGTGTTCATTTCAAAGGAGGGTATAAAATACTTGATATTCCTTAGGGGAAGTTGCTCCTTGTGAAACAGGTGTTTCACTAAAGGCCTTTGGTAAAAAAAACTTGATCAAGGTTTTGGGTCAAAAGGATTTGACTAACAGGTGGTTAGGAAGACTTGATCATCTTAGGGGCTAGTGCTCCTTGTGGAACTTTTGCTTCACTAAATTTTGGTCTAAAAGACTTGACCAGTCTCTTTTTTTAATCTCTTATAGGACAAGTAGTCCATGTGTTGTAGGCTTGAGAGTCAATTTTATTCCCCAGGAGGGTTTCCCACAGGAACTATGTGTTGTGAGTTTGATCTTGTGTATTCATTAAATGAATTATCTCTCTTGTTAATGTTGCTTAATCAAGTTAATATATGTTGATTGTTTAATATTTTGAAAGGATTGGAATTGAGTTTGAAATATCTGGGCTCACAAATTCACCCCCCTCTCAGTGATTGTACCTCTAACAATTGGTATCAGAGAAGGACCTTATGTACAAGTTTTACCACTTGAAGGTGATCTAAGGTATAATATGGGTAAAAAGGACAACTGTTCAAAATAAAATAAGATCATAGATAATAAAGAAGTTGGCTATGAAAATGAGGAAAAAGAAGTTGATCTAGAATTTGAGCTCATGAGTACACTTGGTGAACTGAAAGAGCAAAATAAGAGGAATCATAAAATGAGGAATATGATAAGAGGTCTTGAAGCACAATTCAGGTCTCTTGAAGGGATTTTATCAGGCAAGTCCATAAGAGAGGAAAATAAAAATCAAGAATTGATTAAGTCTATGGAAGAGCAAGCATGTAGATTGAAGGATGACATGGCTAAAGAAGCTAAGAAGGACAAGGAGACCATCAAAGAGCTCAAAATTCAATTGGAAGCTACAAGTTCAATCATGAGAGATAAAGAAGATGAATATGTTCAATTGAAGATTAATATGAGTTCAAAAGAGGAATAATGTAGACATCTCAAGACTCAGTTATAAGATATAATTGCCAAGTTGAGTTCAAATCAAGATGAGTGTGACCAATTTATTGTCAAGGTAAACAAGGCTGAGAAAGAGCAAGAGAGGTCAGCTCAAGATAAGAAAGATGTAAGCACCATGTACAACATGAGAAGACCTATCAGGAAACCAAATTCTATAAGGTATGAAAATTCATTTCATGTTCACTGATTTGCATGTAAGCTTTTTGGTCATAGAGCTAAGGACTATAGAAGGAAGTCAGTCAAGCATGGACATTCATGGAGATATGATAGGAGGTTCTGGCTAAAGATTGATCACAGTTCAAATATGTCAAAAGGTATAAATGCTATTATTTGTTTCATTTGTGATAAGAAAGGTCATATTTCTATACTTTGTCCTAGTAAATTTGTTAATCCCTCAAGTCGTCTGAAGAAGGGAGAGACTCCTAAAAATCAAATCAAAATTTAAAATGTGATGTGGAGACGTAAGGTAGTAAAGGCTAGTCCTATTGAGTTCAAAAATCAAACTTCTAATATTGTAGAAAAGGAATTAGTTTTGAAGGTGTCTCAAGAATGCCAATAAAGCTTGATATTAGTCCAAATGGAGAAGAAGGTGGATGGTCCAAGAATCAAGTCAGTAATACAATTTAAGGCCAAGAAGAATCTGAAAGAAGGATCTCAATCTGATGGTTTATTTGTTGTAGTTGACTAATTTTAAGGTAAGAAGGAGTTTCATGATTGCCAAAAGTTCTTGTTGTCTGCTTTCAAAGAGGAGAAGGTGTTAGTTGAAGAGATATGCCAAGAACCTATGTTTTCATCATGCATTATCAAGGAATCCAAAGAATAGTTGAATGCCAAACAAGTTGTTTCAGTTAAGCCTAAGAAGAAGAATAAGAAAAATCAATCTTATAGCCATAAAAGGTTTCCAATGGTTACTGAGGAGATGTGGGCCACTCCTGGCTTCACTTTTTTTTAGAGCATTGTGGTGTAAAGGAGGTCTCTATCTATGCTTCTTAAGAGACTCCTTTCAGTGGAGAAGCAAGTGTTGATGTGGTGTTCTTTAGAAGGTCCTAGAAGGCAAGAGATGAGAGTTTCTAGTTGGAGTTGGTATGTCAAGATAAGAGTAGTGCTTGGATGTGGTCAAAATGATGTCATAAGGTGTTTTTGCTATGTATGCATGATCAAAAATGGGTGTTTTTAGATGGAATAATAATATTGATGGAATTTCAAGAAGATTTTGGTGCTCAAAAAGGTTTGTGCACTTCTTTATGATGTGTTCCAAGTGGTTTTGTGTCTTGATGATTCTGTTTGTGCCTTTTGGAGGTTTTTGTGTGCTCTTGGGTTTATCTCTCTTATTGCAGATCAAAGCCATGATATAGGAAGTCAAGGTTAAAAAAGGTGTGGAAGCTCAAAAATTAGTACAAAATTTTGCGATGGTTTTCTCTAGGTGTGCAAGAAGTTTCAGAGGTGGGCGTTGACCATAAGGAGGTTTGTTGACCCTGTTAATTTTGGGGATTCTAAGATTTTAGGATCTGCTAGAAAAGTGGTTTGAATTGTGAATTAAATTTTGAGGCTTATTAATAGTTTTAATGGGTCAAATGGGTTATCAAATCATGTTTCATAGAGATTTGAAGGTTTTTGGTTTTTAAATTAATCATGTTTTTTAAGATGGATGCTTAATTAGCAAGTTGGTTTGTGAAAGAAGTATGTTGCAGAGGATGAGATAGGTGATGCAAATTTGTATGCTTTAAGGGGCATATTACAATTATTTAAATATGAAGTTTCAAGTCTTGAAGGTGCATCTACTAAAAATTGTGGGCTCTGTAAGTTCTAGGTAGGGCTACAAGGAGTCTAGATAGGCCTAGAGAGAAGAAGAGTACTTTGTGTTTAGTTTCTCAAAAATATCAAGGCATAAGTATTTAAAGGTAAGTTTAAAAGTTATTTTAGAGCATGTTTTATGTTTTATGAGTGGCATGACGTTCTGTTGGTAGTCTTTGAGGTGGCTTGAGAGAGAAGGCTAGTAAGCTTGTGTGATGGTTCTTCATGGGTTGTGGAGATCTAAAGATGCTCAAGAGGTGAAATGGCTTAGAGATCTTATGGGGAGTCCATATTATTGTTATCAATGAGATTTAAATTAGTTCTTGGTTTTCATGTGTGTTTATTCCTCATTGATAATAGTTCATGATCAAAGAAAAGTGTTGTCATAGAGCAGGGTTGAGAAGTTCAAGGTAAGAAGTGGTACACACAGTGTTAGGGGAAGTTTGTATCATCTCTCAAAGGTGGTCATTTCCTATTTTTGGTCAAATGATGACATAATATGGAGCATGATGTTAAGGGGATATTTTTAAGCTCTATGGACAACTTGTTAGGTCCAAGGATTAGAATAGTCCAATTTCAAAGTAGTACATTCAAAGGAGATTGATATGATGACTTGATCAAACCAAGTCATATGTTTTGCCAAGGTAGTGAATATTCATGCATGATTAGAGGGAGATTATGAGTTATACAGGTAAATAGGTCCAAAGATAAGAGATTCCCAAGTTTATATTGATGAATGTCAAAGGGGGAACAATTGTTTCATATGAGGTATGTAAGTACCCTAAGTTCTTAGAAATATATTTGAATACATTCTTGATGATAAGAGGAGCTTGGTGGCTATTTAGTCCAATTTGTCATTTATGGAAAAGGGGGAGAAGGAAAATAATAGGTTTCCATCAATGATAAAGGGGGATATTATTGTCAAGTGTTGTCATTGATGTCAAATATTGATGTCATGTGTGCATTGATGTCAAAGGTAATGAAAAAGTGTTCATGTCATGATGATGATGAGTTTGAGCCTGTAATTGTGCAAGGTAGGATTTGGATGCATATGAGCTAAGGAAAGTATTCTTTGAGGCTTATCATATTGTATTTATCATGTTGATATGGTTTCAAGTTAACGAGAAAAGACAAGCATGTGAACAGTGTGTTGGCATAGGCTTGGTAGCCTAGTATGTAAGTATGGATCTTCTTGGATAGGAAGTTGATGAATGTTATAGATAATGAGATCATTTTAAGGGGTCTTATCATAGGTCAAGGGTGATTATATATCTTTTGTGCATAATTGAAATTCATCTGGTAGTCCAAAGTTTTCATCTAGATATTTTGGGTCTAGTGGTAAAAAATTTGAGTAGGTAGTTTATTGATGTCATAATTGCCACATGTGGATGAGTTAGGATGAGTTGGTTATATGGTTTTGATCACATTATTCCCTAGTATTTATGTCCTAAATTTTAGATCATGCAATAAATCAAGATAAAAGATATGCAAGTACAAAGTTGGTCTCCCAGGCAGTTTATAGTCTTTTCCCATACTTAGCCAAATTTGTTTGTGGTAAGAAAAGTTGAGTAGGCATTTTGATGTAGTCATATTTCACATGTGTGCCAATTTTAAGAGAAGTTGATCATTGGGTTTGTTTAATTTTATTCCTAGTTGATATGCACTAAATTTTAGGTCATACGATGAAGCACATCAAAAGATATGCATGTACAAAGTTGGCTTTCCAAGCAATTTGAGGCATAGTTGGCTTTATGGTAGAAAAATCTGAGTGAGTAGATTAATGAAATTATATATCATATGTGCAAAGGTTTCAAGAACTACTTAATACATGGTTGGATTCTTCTTTGAAAGGAAAACATATGGTCCAAATTTTAGAACATGTGTTTGAGTGAAGCAAAAGATATGAAGGTGCAAAGTTGACCTTACAGATAGATTGCAAAGGTTCCCATTGTTGTCCCCGAAAAATGACTTCTCATTTTTGAGACAACATATGAACTATTTTGACCTTGCAAGACCAAAATTGTCCCTTCCCTTTACAAAAAAATTGTTCTGAGCTTTCAAATTCCTCATTTTTCAAGCTTTTTCAGTAAAGGGATGAACAGGTTCAAAGGCTTCTGCAGGTGAGTCCAATCAGAAGAACCAGTTTACAACACTTAGTCATCTTCAGGATTGGTTCAACACCTTGGTTCGATCAAAAATGTCTCTCGATGAGCATCTAAGCAATGATTGAACCATTGAACCTTGAACCATTTTGGTTCAATGGGTTCAATGGGTTCAGAGGTTCAACATCATCAATAAGAGCTAGGCACATTTGTCAGAGGTTCAAAGTTCAACCATTTCAAAGGGTCCATAGCTCCGAGCACTTAATGAGTTTCAAAAGCTTGAACCGTTGAACCTTGAACCATTTTGGTTTAAAGGTTCAACACATTTGGTTCAAAAGGATATCAAAGGGACTTAGCCAAATAAATGGAATGAACCGATTGAACTGTTGAACCTTGAACCACTTCAAAGTTCAAAGGTTCACAGGTTCAAAGGTTGCCTTAGTTAAGGAAAGAAGCGCACTCAAAAGCAAGGGTCAAGTGGATGCTGCCAAGTGTCATCGACTGAGCGCATTATACTTTGTTTCAGAGGAGTGGCAAAAGCTGCCACGTGTCCCTTATAGAGATCGGCAGAGGCTGACAAGTGTCATCATCTGTGAGAACCTAACTGAGCTCCAAACATTTCTATGGTGTTGCAAAAACCTGAGAGCGAAAAGTGCCAAGTGTCAATGGTGGAACATTTCAGTATGAAGCGGTGGAAGATGCCACATGTCCCTGAAGAAGCAGCAGAAGATCCCATGTGTCAAAGGACGGGGCACCCTTGAATGCAAAGACATAGAATCAAAGGAAGGAATTCCTTCAGACATTTTGTCCAAAGGAAATAAAGGGACCAACAGCCCTTTGAAGAAATTGAAGCCTAAAGGCCACCTAGAAGATCTCGAAGGGTGGATACCCTTGCGGGGGGACACTTGACACACATAAAATGAACTTTTTTCAAGACCCTGAAGGGCATGTTCCCTTTAGAAAAGGTCGAAGCATCAAAGCACAGTGGAAGTTGCCAAGTGTCGTATACCGAGACATAGTTTCAACTGAAGCTCTAAAGAGTAGAATTGACCACGTGTCCCATCCCAGTGCAACAGAAGCTGCCACGTGTCTGCATCCATGCCCTAGCCTTTAACAATTTCAAAGCTCATTTTGATAAGCTTATTTCAAAGACACAGATGCTGCCATGTGTCCTCACCCGCATCACCGCAGAATGATAGGCCCGCGAATGTCAAATTCAGAGTGACTATCTAGCCATTAAACTTCAATCTAAGAAAGACCCATGAATGCCAAATTGGCTGAAATTAAGTGTCTGTTGATTTTTGTAGACTCAAAAGGTGAACCCAAATGCATCCAAAGAGCCTAAGGCCAGGACAAAGAGAAGGAAGAGGCAAAGAGGGAAACTCAGTAGGAGTTATTTCCAATAAGTGAAGCAGTTCATCGAGTAGATATTTGGGGCCTGCAAACATTAAAAGCATCATCTGCTTGTCCCCTTCGAGATAAAGGCAGAATAGACAATTATGCGGCTAGCAGGTGATGGAATGAGTGATTCAGGCTAAGGAGTAGACAAAGGAGATGAACCAGCACACCACAGTTAAAGCAATCGCCCTGCTCTAGCATGACAAAACCAAGCATGCATTCAAAGCATTAATGTGCCGAATGGGTCACTCCATGGGAAAAAGTGCCTGGCCTCTCTCTACCTCTATATAATGTAATCTTTCGTATCATTGGAAGGGACTTTTTCATTTTTACAAGAGCCAAAATTTGTCCATTTGAAAGAAGAAGACTGAGACTTTGAGCTCAGATTGTAATTTCATTTCATTTTATCTGAATGAGAAAGCAAGTTGTTTGCAGACTTTATGTTGTTTTGGCTTGTGCTACTTTAGAAAATTGTTCTTATGTCTATTTCCTAGAAGCATTCTTATTTATTTAATTTGACAAGCAGAATTAGTGAAGGTAAAAAGGGAGGTGTCCTGAAGCCAACTGTGAAAAGACTTTGTGCTTTCACAATTGTTTTCAGCGTGTGTTTTTCCTTTTCTTTCTGTGTTGAGGATTCTAGGATGACTTTGTGCCCCCATTATCCTTTGTGTTATACTCTTTGGGTAGTTGAAGTGGAAACTTTGTGTTCTATTTCATCCTGCTGGTTACTACGCCCTTTATCACCAGTTATTTTTACTACCTAAAAGAAACTCCTGTTGTTTCTTGCAAGAACACTTTTGAAAGAAGAGAAGTGCCTTTAGTGTATCCACCATGATTTTCTGCTTTGTTTGTGAGCATCATCTCTGAAAGAAGAGAGATGGATGGTTTATTTTGCTCTCATGTGTTATTTTCTGCTTATTTATATTGTATATAGCTCATACGTATTTATAGGGAACCTCCCCTTGATGAGAGGAGATATTAGTCCCCTTTTGATATGGTAAACCTACACAACTAGCCGACCAATCTTCTTGATGTGGTTGATCCAACCTATTTTGTTTATTAGTACGCTGATTGACAAAATATTCACCCAACAATTTTTGGCAACTCTGCTGGAGAAGAGTGCACAATTTGAAGTCTCAAACTTCAAGCTGAAGTAGATCTTGCTCTTTTCTATTTTTGTTTTACAATCTGGCAACTCCATGTTATACCAGAGGCTAAAAATCCCAAGGTGTTGTTGACCCTGCTTTTGAGTTAGTGCAGCAGAGTAATTTTAAGCTGTTTCCTCCTCAACCTCACCTTAGACGAACTAGGAGTCTTCCTCCTAGCCCTACCAGGCCACCACCACAAGGCATAGCTTCTTTTTCTTCTGCTAGCCAAGCTTTGCCTATCCAAACTCCACCTAGATTAGTGATCCCACTTTTACATAATCAAATCATGGCTCAAGGCCCCTGGGGTAACTCTTTCGGTCCACTTAATTTGACTCCACCTCTGCATGAGCTTCCATGTAGTTCAAGGAAGAACTTCCCCAAAATGTTTGGTGATGGAAAAGTTCACCCTGATGAACACATTGCAGCTTTCAGCATAGCTTGTGGTGTAATAAGGGTGGAGTTTGAAGACATAACAGTCAGGTTATTCATGGAGACACTATAAGGCGTTGCTGCAGACTAGTTCTACCACCTGCAAGCTTAGTCAGTGACTGATTAGGACACTCTAAAAGACAAATTTGAAGCCAGGTTCAAGCCTGCAGAAGATGCACATGCCTTGCTGGCCCAACTCACGTAGATGAAGAAGGACCCCCATGAACCTATGAGGGACTTCATTGCCAGGTTTGACAAGCTGAGGCACAGGATTCCCATGGTCACCCAGTTGACACCTCAGAATCTTAAGTGTTTCTTCATCAACTCACAACTGCCTAAAGTGAGTTTCTTGCTAAGACGAGCTAGACATATCGACCTTGTTTCTACTCAAGACTTCACTACTGAAATAGAAGATGACCTTATCTTGGCTGGAAAGATAAAGAGGGACCTTAATAAAGGTAAAATATTTTTCATCTTTTGAACACTCATCTACAACCACCACTGAGCTGATGGTGCAGAAGCTAGCAAATAAAGTGCTAGCTCTCAGAAAGCAAATGGCATAAGGGATGTCATCTGCTCTTGCATATAGAGATATGCCCAAGAGGACATTTTAGAATCAGGCGTACCAAAGCAATGCTTCTAGGAATCAAGGATAGCAAAATGGCTTCCTCCTCCACAGAGGAACCTCACCCTTGAAGCACCTCCAAACAACTCAGCAGTTGGATATCTTGAAGCTGAATCAGATTTCTCATTCCAGCCTGAGTTGAATCCTGAAGATGATGTTAATCTCTTCACTGAGGATGAAGGAGAATTAGCTAGTGACTCCCATATTGGTTTCCTGAACTATCGGGATGAACCCAAAAGTGAAGGCAATGCAGCTGAGTGGTCATATGTTGTATTCACCCGGTCCAAGAATCAATCAGCTCAACAAGTTGATAAAGAGAAAGCAGAGGAGTGACCTCAACTAGTAGTTTCAATTGCTAAGCGGGATCCACTCTTCCTTTCCAACCAAAGGACCTACTGATTACAAGAAAGGTAAGTACCCAAAATGCCCCTATGCCTTCTACTTCAAATTCACAATCCAGTCCTCCCCCTTTCAAAAAAGCAAAAAAGATGAACTCCCATCCTCTGCTCTTAGCTCATTCTAGACATTTGATATCATTGACCATATAAATAAAACCAAAATTCAAATATCTGAATTTGAATTTTTGCAATCCCATCCTGAGCAATTAGACAGACTAGTTCAATGTGTTAAAAATTAGAACATCTCTGTTGAACAAGCAATTTCCAAAGTGACACATGATCCTACCAGAAATGCACCCACCAAGAAAAACCTTGTCATTGCTCCCCCTATTGCTCCTAGCAAAATTGAACCTTTTTATGTCTCATTGCTGATAAATGGACATCAACTAAATAATTGCATCATTGATTCTAGAGCTTCAGACAATGTCATGCCTGCTAAAGTGGCCGAATCCCTTGAACTCACATTGACCAAGACTTTTGGTAGATGCTTCTCCATGGAGAATACGCAAGTGCCTTTGCTGGGACAAATTAAAGATGCCCAATTTGTGTTTGTTGCCTTTCTAGACAAAAGAATCAAGATGATTGTCTTGGTAGCAGACTGTTGGGAAATACAGAGGCATAATTGATTACCATACACAAGCAACTTAAATATGCAGAATTAAACCAGAATCACAAGTAACTAGAATTTAGAAATAACACAGAATATGAGAGACAATACACAATTGTATTAATACTCTTCCAGAAGGAAATACAACAAAGAAGATTGCCACAGTTCTTCTTCCTTACACACCTCTAGGACTCCCACACCTCTAGGGCATAAATAGTAAATCTTCCCTCAAAGCTTTCTCTCTTACGGTCCCAACACACAACTCAAACACAAAGTTGGTGTTCACCTCCAACCAGTCAGTATCCACTACTGTCAGTACACCAGTGCTCCACGCACTCCAAGTACTCAATCGTACTTCAAGTAGATCTCCCCTAAACTGCAACAACCTGCAACCCAAATGATCTTACTTATGGAAGGAACTGCCTTGCCTTCCTCTTTTCTCTCCAACCGAGTACACACTGTACTCCAAGTAAATTCTGCCTGATCTTGCTCCCTATTGTGTTGTCCTCCTTGATCTTGCACCCTTACAAATCAATCTGGTTCTGCACACTTGCAAACCTGGATCATGCACACACATACACCTACAGATAAATGATCTTACTTACCATGTAGATCTCCTAACGTAGCCATGCACCCCTACTGACCAAGATCCTACACACTTGAAGAACCCTTCTGATTCTCCAAAAAACTTAGCACCCACACTTGGCACTGTGGCACTAGGAGGAACACACCATGCTCTCTTCACATACAAAAGGAGCTAATATTTGCTCTCTTACTCTCTAGCACAAATTACAATACAATCCATGAGTCTATTATATAGATCTCATGCAAACAATAATTAGACATCTAATTACAATAATTAGATCCGTAGCTTCTAGTCTAAAATTGGCTCTTAACATGCAAACACTCAGTTCGTTAACTAACTATCCGTAAAATTCACAGTTCAAACTGCACAGGCAACCGACGTCAGTCCCTGTCTACCTGGAGGTGACCGATGCCAGCCGAATTTTGACCGACATCAGTTGCTCTTCTATCTGTACCCTACTGACGTCGATTGACCTGACTGACGCTGGTGTCTGTGACACTCATCAACCTCCTCCCCTGTTTGCATTAGTGAAGCTTTTAGCTCCACAACCTAACAATCTCCCACTTGGAGATAAACAGCTACACTATACCTGTACTTATACCCCATCTAATTTGTTTCCTAGCTTGATTCCCTTTTCAAGCTCAACCTTGAAGACCACCCACCACACAACCTGTGGTGCACCTCCTGTCATCCGAGTAACCTGACACATCTGAACCTACAAACCCATGTAGTGAAGTCTTGACCCTGCATAGCATGTATACCTACTGTTGGTCCCTCTCAAATACCTGAGAACCCACTTTCTTTAATTGGCTCCTAACTCTCTGACAGTACCCACTGCTTGGGCAAACTCAGGTCTATACCAGACCTCATGTGATTTTGGACACTGAACTGTCTAGCCCTTGGTGTGCTCCAATTTTGCATCCTGCATATTGAACCTTGCCAACACCTGATTCACATCGGCTCCCACTGGAGACAAAATCAACCTATGATCTTCCATGTCTCTCATGCCAAAGAATTTTGCTGCTCCAAATTACTCATGACATGCCACTGAACTAACCTTACCCTTAGCTCTGTAAAACCTTGTATGTACAAACCTGCTAGCTAGCATACCATCCACATACAGTAATAAGATAATGTAGCTATCATCATCCACCTGGTAAGATAAACACAATGGTTACACTGAAATTAACTAAAGCCCTGCTTTGTCATCCACCTGTCAAAACCTGTACTACTGTCCTGCAGCTTTCTCAAGACCATATGACTTGGCCTTCTGTCTCACATGTCCATTCTCTCTATTCTTTAACTAAGGTATCCATTTGTCTCTCAGTGCTTTCTTTCGACTGGCAACTCTACCAAATCTCTCGTTTGGTTCTGCATCATATTCCTGCCATGCTCCCACTGTTTTCTGGATCCTTCTTGCTCTGTAATAAGCAACTAGTATAAAGAAGAGGAACAACGAAGTTGAGGCATACTTACCACTTTCAATCCTCCCCATGGGCATTTGAGACTCCTTGACAGCTTGTTGTCTGCCCAAAATCTGTTACAGTGACCGACCTCGATCATGACATAGTCTGCATCCGACCAATGTTGGTTCCATGCGCCTGTCCTGACTATTGACCCCATCGACGTCAGTGTCTACATGCTATCGACGTCAGTCCTCCTGACCGATGTTGGTCTTATTGTCACCAATGTCGGTCCTCCTGACCGACGTCGGTCTTACCCTACTCGACACCACCAGCTCTGGTCTGCACATGACCGACATCGGCACCTGTCTGTTCGATGCCGGTTCCTCCTGATCGATGCCGGTACCTGTGTTCACCTATGAGTGATGACTTTTTACTTGTGAGCTTTCTTTGAATCAAATCCCTGTCCAAACTGCTTTGCTCAGAGTTACTCAGCCTTCTCCATTGATCTCTGTCTGCCATCTCCTCCATAAACACTAAGGCTTTCCAGTTCTTAAGTCTGTCAAAAACATCTATCTTCCTCTTAAGAACATGCATCTCTTTCTTGCTCATGTGACCAAGCTTACAAAGCCACGTCTCCGCAATAGAAGAAGAATCAATAATATAAGCAAGTAGATAAAGAGTACCTGCTTTCTTACCACCAACTAATTCAAGTGCATTCGCTGTGAGAGTATCTGTGCATCTCTCATCACCCAAATTTCCTAAAGAAATTAGCCATATCTTCAACACTGGGACCTGCATGACCTCCTTCAACACCCATGTGTTGGCCGCCTACAATTTCAGCGTCACTTCCCCTTTGCCAATTCTTTGACAAGGCTCACTAGCTCCTCTCTTTAGGGATGCATGGAAAGAGGCAACAAAATCTATAAACTAAGATTCTATTTTATCCAAGAAACATACCAGAGCACCCTGTGCAACAACACCTACAACATTTAATTCTTCAGTTCCTTCATGTTGATCTGCTACCAACCAACAATATTTCTTTATCTGCTCTTTCTTTCCATAGGACCGTAATTGACCATTCGTGCTTTTCAATTCCTCCATTCTTAGCTTACTTTCTTCTGCCATTGCTGTACTCCCACTCAATCAGAAACCCCTGAGAGTAACCTGTAATCAAACAACCCTGCTTCCTGTAACTTTAGCTCTGATACCACTCGTTGGGAAATACGAAAGCACAATTGATTACCATACACAAGCAACTTAAATATGCAGAATTAAACTAGAATCACAAGTAACTAGAATTTAAAAATAACATAGAATATGAGAGACAATACATAATTGTATTAATACTCTTCCAGAAGGAAATACAACAATGAAGATTGCCACAGTTCTTCCTTACACACCTCTAGGACTCCCACACCTCTAGGGCATAAATAGTAAATCTTCCCTCAAAACTCTCTCTCTTATGGTCCCAACACACAACTCAAACACAAAGTTGGTGTTCACCTCCAACCAGTTAGTATCCACTACTGTCAGTACACCAGTGCTCCACGCACTCCACAAGTGCTCCATGCACTCCAAGTACTCAATCGTACTTTAAGTAGATCTCCCCTAAACTGCAACAACCAGCAACCCAAATGATCTTACTTATGGAAGGAACTGCCTTGCTTCCTCTTTGCTCTCCAACCGAGTACACACTGTACTCCAAGTAGATCCTGCCTGATCCTGCTCTCTATTGTGTTGCTGTCCTCCCTGATCTTGCACCCTTGCAAATCAATCTGGTTCTGCACACCTGCAAACCTGGATCATGCACACACATACACCTACAAATCAATGATCTTACTTACCATGTATATCTCCTAACGTAGCCATGCACCCCTGCTGACCAAGATCCTACACACCTGAAGAACCCTTCTGATTCTCCAAAAAAACTAGCACCCACACTTGGCACTGTGGCACTAGGAGGAACACACCATGCTCTCTTCACACACAGAAGGAGCTAATATTTGCTCTCTTACTCTCTAGCACAAATTACAATACATCCCATGAGTCTATTATATAGATCTCATGCAAACAATAATTAGACATCTAATTACAATAATTAGATCCATAGCTTTTAGTCTAAAATTGGCTCTTAACATGCAAACACTCGATTCATTAACTAACTATCCGTAAAACTCACAGTTCAAACTACACAGGCGACCGACGTCGGTCCCTGTCTACCTGGAGGTGACCAACGCCGATCGACTTCTAACCGACATCAGTTGCTCTTCTATCTGCACCCTGTCGACGTCGATTGGCTTGACCGACGTCAGTGTCTATGACACTCAGCAACCTCTTCCCCTATTTGCATCAGTGAAGCTTTTAGCTCCACAACCTAACAATCTCCCACTTAGAGATAAATAGCTGCACTATACCTGTACCTATACCCCATCTAATTTGTTTCTTGGCTTGTATCTCTTTTCAAGCTCAACCTTGAAGACCACCCACCACACAACCTGTGGTGCACCTCCTGTCATCCGAGTAACCTGCCACATCTGAACCTACAAATCTATGTAGTGAAGTCTTGACCCTGCATAGCATGTATACCTACTGCTGGTCCCTCTCAAATACCTGAGAACCCACTTTATTGAATTGGCTCTTAACTCTCTGACAACACCCACTGCTTGGGCAAACTCAGGTCTATACCAGACCTCATGTGATTTTGGACACTGAACTGTCCAGCCCTTGGTGTGCTCCGGTTCTGCATCCTGCATATTGAACCTCGCCAACACCTGATTCACATCGTCTCCCACTGGAGACAAAATCAACCTATGATCTTCCATGTCTCTCATGCCAAAGAATTTCACTGCTCCAAATTCCTCATGACATGCCACTGAACTAACCTTACCCTTAGCTCAGCAAAACTCTGTATGTACAAACCTGCTAGCTAGCATACCATCCACATACAATAACAAGATAATGTAACTATCATCATCTACCTGGTAAGACAAACACAATAGTTACACTGACATTAACTAAAGCCCTGCTTTGTCATCCACTTGTCAAAACTTGTACCACTGTCTTGCAGCTTTCTCAAGACCATATGACTTGGCCTTCCGTCTCACGTGTCCATTCTCTCTATTCTTTAACTAAGGTATCCATTCATCTCTCAGTGCTTTCTTTCGACTAGCAACCCTACCAAATCTCCCATTTGATTCTGCATCATATTCCTGCCATGCTCCCACTGTTTCCTGGATCCTTCCTGCTCTGCAGTAAGCAACTAGTATAACGAAGAGGAACAATGAATTTGAGGCTTACTTACCACTTTCAGTCCTCCCCATGGGCGTTTGAGACTCCTTGACAACTTGTTGTCTACCCAAAATTTGTTATAGTGACCGACCTCAGTCATGACACAGTTTGCATCTGACCGACGTCGATTCCATGCACCTGTCTTGACTATCGACCCCACCGACGTCAGTGTCTACATGCTATCGACGTCAGTCCTCCTGACTGATGTTGGTCTTACTATCACCGACGTCAATCCTCTTGACCAACGTCGGTCTTACCCTACTCGACACCACTGGCTCTGGTCTGCACATGACCGACATCGGCACTTGTCTGTTCGATGCCGGTTCCTCCTAACCGATGCCAGTACCTGTGTTCACATGTGAGTGATGACTTTTTACTCGCAAGCTTTCTTTGAATCAAATCCATGTCCAAACTGCTCTGCTCAGAGTTACTCAACCTTTTCCACTGATCTCTGTCTGCCATCTCCTCCATAAACACCAAGGCTTTCCAGTTCTGAAGTCTGTCAAAGACATCTATCTTCCTCTTAAGAACATGCATCTCCTTCTTGCTCATGTGACCAAGCCTACAAAGCCACATCTCTGTAATAGAAGAAAAATCAATAATATAAGCAAGTAGATAAAGAGTACCTGCTTTCTTACCACCATCTAATTCAAGTGCATTCACCGTGAGAATATCTGTGCATCTCTCATCACCCAACTTTCCTGAATAAATTAGCCATATCTTCAACACTGGGACCTACATGACCTCCTTCAACACCCATGTGTTGGTCGCCTGCAATTTTAGCTTCACTTCCCCTTTGCCAATTCTTTGACAAGGCTCACCAGCTCCTCTCTTTGGGGCTGCATGGAAAGAGGCAACATAATATATAAACTAAGATTCTATTTTATCAAAAAAATATACCAGAGCACCCTGTGCAATAACACCTGCAACATTTACTTCTTCAGTTCCTTTATGCTGATCTGCTACCAACCAAAAATATTTTTTTACCTGCTCTTTCTTTCCATAAGACCGTAATTGACCATTCGTGCTTTTCAATTCCTCCATTCTTAGCTTACTTTCTTCTACCATTGCTGTACTCCCACTCAATCAGAAACCCCTAAGAGTAACATGTAATCAAACAACCTTGCTTCTTGCAACTTTAGCTCTGATACCACTTGTTGGAAAATATGAAAGCACAATTGATTACCATACACAAGCAACTTAAATATGCAAAATTAAACCAGAATCACAAGTAACTAGAATTCAGAAATAACACAGAATATGAGAGACAATACACAATTGTATTAATACTCTTCCAGAAGGAAATACAACAAAGAAGATTGCCACAGTTCATCTTCCTTACACACCTTTAGGACTCCCACACCTCTAGGACATAAATAGTAAATCTTCCCTCAAAGCTCTCTCTCTTACGGTCCCAACACATAACTCAAACACAAAGTTGGTGTTCACCTCCAACCAGTCAGTATCCACTACTGCCAGTACACCAATACTCCACACACTCCACAAGTGCTCCATACACTCCAAGTACTCAATCGTACTTCAAGTAGATCTCCCTTGAACTGAAACAACCTGCAACCCAAATGATCTTACTTATGGAAGGAACTGCCTTGCCTTCCTCTTTGCTCTCTAACTGAGTACACATTGTACTCCAAGTAGATCCTGCCTGATTCTGCTCCCTGTTGTGTTGCTGCCTTCCCTGATCTTGCACCCCTGTAAATCAATCTGGTTCTACACACCTGCAAACCTGGATCATGCACACACATACACCTGCAGATCAATGATCTTACTTACCATGTAGATCTCCTAACATAGCCATGCATCCCTGCTGACCAAGATCCTACACACTTGAAGAACCCTTCTGATTCTCCAAAAAAACCAGCACCCACACTTGGCACTGTGGCACTAGGAGGAACACACCATGCTCTCTTCACACACAAAAGGAGCTAATATTTGCTCTCTTACTCTCTAGCAAAAATTACAATACAGCCCATGAGTCTATTATATATATCTCATACAAAAAATAATTAGACATCTAATTACAATAATTAGATCTGCAGCTTCTAGTCTAAAATTGGCTCTTAACATGCAAACACTCAATTCATTAACTAACTGTCCGTAAAACTCGCAGTTCAAACTGCACAGGCGATCGACGTCGGTCCCTGTCTACCTGGAGGTGACTGACGCCGGCTGACTTTTGATCGATGTCGGTTGCTCTTCTGTCTGCACCCTACTGACGTCGGTTGGCCTGACCGACGCCGGTGTCTGTGACACTCAACAACCTCCTCTCCTATTTACATCAGTGAAGCTTTTAGCTCCACAACCTAACACAGACATCTCAACATCATATGGCATCCTTCTTGGGCATAATTTCTATAGGGGTGTTGGAGGTGAATTGAGCATGGATTTATCAGAGATAATGATTCCAGTCAAAGGTGTTATGAAGAGGCTGCTCCCTGATAAGGAAGTGAAATATGTGGTTATCTAGACCTCAGCACTTGAAGCTCAAATTCTATTTGAGTCTTCAGGCATGGGTAACTACTTTTTGTACATGGATGGAGTTCATAAGACATCTGATGAGGCTCTTGTAGATGATAGCCTGAAAATGCATTCAGCTGGAACAACAGAGGAATTGGCTGAGCACAAGGCAAGTGTGGAATTATCTCCACCCCCGAATGAAGAAGAATCTAAAAGAAAATTAGTATCAAATGAGGTATGGATTTTTGAATTTGATAGCAGCTACTCTTCCACTAATTTAGGAGCTGGGATTGTGTTAATATCTCCTCAAAGAGATATTTTTCTCTCATCTTATAAATTGCAATTCAGTAACATGAATAACACAGCTGAATATGAGTCTCTGTTGCTTAAATTGAGAGCCACTTGAGACAAAGGCATTAAGCTCCTTCATGCTAAAGGAGATGCCGAACTAGTGGTTTGTCAGGTGAGAAACCCATATCAAATCAACAATGAAAGATTGCATCATTATAGTCTGGGACCAACTCGAAGACTTTGACACTTTCAACATCTCTACAGTTCTTAGAGAATTCAATGATCAGGCAGATGCACTGGCTATTTCAACTACTCTCTTGGTCCTCCACCCAGATTTCAAAGGAGACAAGTACATGATTGAGCTAGTCTTTCAGCCAAGTGTACCTGATAATGTCAGTCATTGGCAGGTATTTAACAATGACAACCAAATCATTGCCTTCTTGGAGCAAAAAGATAGCCTTGAATGGCTTTATTTTGAAGGTAGTGAACCTCAAAAGTGTGAAATAGCTCCTGAATCAAATGCAGACATAGGTGAGGAGTTCTTTCTACTCAAAGGGAATAATATTCCCAAAGGCCTGGTTTCCCTTGAGAAGCTGTTTGATAAGCATGATAGATTCATCAAATAGCAACTAATGGATTCAAGCTCATCTCAGGAGTTTGATCAAGTAAATTTGGGAACCAAGGAAGACCCCAAGATGGTGAACATTGGGAAATGATTTACTCCTCAAGAGAGTTTCAAGTTCACCTCTTTTCTCAATGAATACATGGATGTCCTAACATACTCTTATGATGACCTGAAATCACTCTGGCCTGATGAACTTTGACACAACATTCCTCTCAAGGCTGATTCAACACCTTATAGGAAAAAGACCAGGCATTATAATCTAAAAATATCAGGTACTATTTTATCTGAGATACAAAAAATGCTAAATGCCAGGATAATCTTCTCAATCCATCATTCCACATAGATTGCCAATATAGTGCCTGTAAGAAAGAAGAATGGTGAAATTCGCCTTTGTGTGGATTTTAGAAATTTTAATCAGGCATCCTTGAAGGATAATTATCCTTTGCCAATCATAGATCAAGTGCTGCAGACAGTGATGGGCTTTAAAATGTTATCGATGCTAGATGGCTTCTCAAGATATAATTAGGTTGAGGTTGGTGAAGCAGACCAACATAAGATCACTTTCACCACACTTTGGGGCACGTTTACGTATAAAAGGATGCCTTTTGGCTTGATAAACGCTGGTGCCACCTTCCAAAGAGCAATGGACCTTGCCTTCAAGGATGAGATGAGTAAGTTCATTGTAGTTTATCTTGATGACTTGACTATCTTCTCTAAGCATCGCCCAGATCATGTGAGCCATTTGCAACAAGTGATGGAATGTTTCTGCCAAAATGGCATTTCCTTAAACCCCAAGAAGTCAATTTTAGAGTAACAAAGGGGAAACTTCTCAGACACATTGTGTCCAAAGGAGGCATAAATATTGACTCAGACAGAGTCAAATCTATCCAAGAACTTTCCTTGCCCACAAGCAAGACTGTTATTCACTCTTTCTTTATAAAGGTGAATTTATTACGGAGGTTCATCCCTGAGTTTGCTGAGAAGACTAGGCACATTGTAAACATGATGAAGGGAAAATCCACCTTCAGCTGGACTGAAGAAGGTAAGTCGGCATTTGAGGATATCAAGTCTGCCATTGCCCATGCTCCAATTTTGGCTTGTCTAGACTATAGCAAAGAGTTCACTATTTACAATTATTTCAAAACATATGCTTTCAACAATTCTAGTTCAATAGAATAAAGAAGGTATGGAATCTCTCATTTCCTTCATGAGCTGTCCTCTCAAAGCTCATGAGCTAAAGTACTCAAATATGGAGAAGCACGCTTATGCAGTGGTGAAGGCCGTAAAACATTTTTGTTTCTACATCCTCAATTCTTGAGTTACTACCTTAGTCCCTAACACCACAATGAAATCTATACTAACTAAGCAAGAGTTTAGGATGAAAAGAGGCAATTGGGTTGCAAAGATCCAGGAGTTCAATCTGATCATCAAGCCGATAAAGATGGTACGTGGAAAGGGGCTAAGCCAACTAATTGCTAATAACAAACCAAGAGGAACAGAGCATGAAGAACCAAAAGTGGATGACACACCAACAGTCCTCTTTGTCTCCACCACAAATGAGTGGTATTTAGGTATTGCTCATTTTTTTATTATGGTGAATGTGCTGCTAATTTTGTCCTTTGGGACAACGGCCTATACAAAAGGAGCCTTGATGGAATGTTCCTTTGCTGTGTGGACAAGGAGCAACAAGGCTGACTTCTGAATTTCTTCCATAATTTAGCTTGTGGAGGACATTTTTCTGCTCCTGTGACTGCCAATAACATCCTATGGGCTAGGTATTACTGGCCAACTCTCTTTCAAGATGCATACAAGTGGCTCAGGGGATGTGAACTGTGCCAACAGTTTGTTGGAAGGCCCAAGTTAGATGCTCTACCCCTCGAACTAGTGGTCATACAGGAACCATTCCAACAATGGGGAATTGACTTTATTGGTGTTGTAAACCCATCATCAAGTGTTGGACATGACTATGTCCTCACAACAACAGACTACTTCACCAAATGGGTGGAAGCAGTTCCAACCAAACATGTTACTTCAGAAGTCGTATTCAATTTTCTCAAAGAAAACATCATGTCTAGGTTTGGGGTCCCAATCAAAATTATCACTGAAAATGCCGCCTGTTTCACTTCCAAGAGATTACTCAATTCTGTTTGCACTACGAAATCACACTCTCCAACTCTTCTGATTACTTTTCACAAGGGAATGGACAGGCTAAATCAATCAATAAGAACCTGGTGACTATCATCAAGAAGCTGGTGGATGACAACCAAAGGACTTGGTATAAGGCATTTGTTGATGCTCTATGGGTAGACAGAATTACACCCGAGAGGGCAATTGGTATGTCTCCCTTCCAACTTATTTATGGTGTCAATGCTGAGATACTAATCACCTTGAAATTACCAGCATTGAAATTGGCTAAGGCGATTGAAGATCAAACGTATGAGAGCTCACTTGAGAAGAGGATCATGTACTTTGCTGAGCTGAATGAGTAGAGAACTACAGTGGTGGACTGAATTACCACCCATCAAAGTCTGGTGAAGAATCTCTTCAACCAGAAAGCAAAGAATCATGATTTCTAGATTGGAGATCAAGTCCTACTATGGGACAAGAGAAGAGAACCAAAGGTGATGCACGAGAAATTTGATTCCCTATGGAGGGGCCCTTTCACTATTCATTAGCTCAACAGTAAAAATAGTTTCCTGTTGAAGTATCAAGATGGCACTCTCTTTTCTCTGCCTCACAATGGGCAACATCTGAAGCACTTCAACTCCTGAAGTATCAGATGATTTCCCGTATACATATGTATATTTGTATAGTCTTTTATTTCTATTTTGTTCTTTTCATTTTCATTTTTGGAGCCTTTCTTTTTGGGTAACACAAATCCGTAGCCCAATGGCACACATTAAGGCACTGAAGATTCTGGTTTCTATTCCCCTCAGCTATGTTTCAAGTTTCCAACTGAAGGTAGTTCTCCAACAAGAGCCAGTTGTTGTCCCCAAAAAATGACTTCTCATTTTTGGGACAACATATGAACTATTTTGGCCCTGCAAGACCAAAATTGTCCCTTCCCTTTACAAAAAAATTGTTTTGAGCCTTCAAATTCCTCATTTTTCAATCTTTTTAAGTAAAGGGATCAATAGGTTCAAAGGCTTCTGTAGGTGAGTCCAATCAGAAGAACTAGTTTCCAACATTTAGTCATCTTTAGGATTAGTTTAGCGCCTTGGTTCAATCAAAATGTCTCTCGGTGAGCATCTAAGCAAGGATTGAACCATTGAAGAATTTTGGTTCAAAAAATTCAACGAATTTAGAGGTTCAACGTCATCAGCAAGAGCTAGGTGCATTTGTCAAAGGTTCAAAGTTCAACCATTTCAAAGGGTCCACAGCTCCGAGCACTTAACGAGTTTCAAAGGCTTGAATCGTTGAACCTTGAACCATTTTGGTTCATAGGTTCAACGTGTTTGGTTCAAAAAGATATCAAAGGGACTTAGCCAAATAAATGGAATGAATCGATTGAATTGTTGAACCTTGAACCGCTTCAAAGTTCAAAGGTTCACAGGTTCAAAGGTTCAAAGGCTACCTTAGTTAAGTAAAGAAGCGCACTCAAAAGCAAGGGTCAAGCGGATGCTGCCAAGTGTCATCAGCTGAGCCCATTATACTTTGTTTCAGAGGAGTGGCAGAAGCTACCATGTGTCCCTTAAAGATATCGGTGGAGGCCGACAAGTGTCATCATCCACGAGAGCCTAATTGAGCCCGAAACATTTCTATGGTGTTGCAAAAGCCTGAGAGTGGAAAGTGCCAAGTGTCAATGACAGAACATTTTAGTATGAAGCTGCGGAAGATGCCACATGTCCCTGAAGAAGTAGTGGAAGTTGCAACGTGTCAAAGGACGGGGCACCCTCAAATGCAAAGACATAGAATCAAAGGAAGGAATTCCTTCGGACATTTTGTCCAAAGGAAATAAAGGGACCAACAGCCCTCCGAAGAAATTGAAGCCCGAAGGTCACCTGGAAGATCCTGAAGGGCAGATACCCTTGTAGGGAGACACTTGACACACATGAAACAAACCTTTTTCAAGATCCCAAAGGGCATGTTCCCTTCAGAAAAGGTTGAAAAATCAAAGCACAACAGAAGCTGCCAAGTGTCGCGTACCGAGACATAGTTTCAAATGAAGCTCCAAAGAGTAGAACTCACCATGTGTCCCATCCCTGTGCAGTAGAAGCTGCCACATGTCTACATCCATGCCCCCAGCCTTTAATAGTTTCAAAGCTCATTCTGATAATCTTATTTCAAAGACATGGATGCCACCATGTGTCCTCACCCACGTCACAATAGAACGACAGGCCCGTGAACATCAAATTCAGAGCGATTGGCTAGCCGTTAAACTTCAATCGAGGAAAGACCCGTGAATGCCAAATTGGCTGCAATTAAGTGTCTATTGATTTTTGAAAACTCAAAAGGTGAACCTGGATGTATCCAAAGAACGTAAGGCCAGTACAAAGAGAAGGAAGAGGCAAAGAGGGAAACTCAACAAGAGTTATTTCCAATAAGTGAAGCAGTTCGTTGGGTAGATATTTGGGGCCTGCAAACATTGAAAGCGCTGTCTGCTTGTCCCCTTCGAGATAAAGGTAGAATAGACAATTGCACAGCTAGTAGGTGATGGAATGAGTGATTCAAGATAAGAAGTAGAAAAAGGAGATGAACCAACACACCATAGTTAAAGTAGCCACCCTGCTCCAGCATGACAAAACCAAGAATGCATCTAAGGCATTAATGCACCGAATGGGTCACTCCATGGGAGAAAGCGCCAGGCCTCTCTCTGCCTCTATATAATGTAATCTTTCATATCATTGGAGGGGACTTTTTCATTTTTACAAGAGTGAAAATATGCCCATTTGAAAGAAGAAGACGGAGACTTTGAGCTTAGATTGTAATTTCATTTCATTTTATCTGAATGAAAAAGCAAGTTGTTTGCAGACTTTGTGTTGTTTTGGCTTGTGCTACTTTAGGAAATTGTTCTTATGTCTGTTTCCTAGAAGCATTCTTATTTATTTAATTTGACAAGTAGAATTAGTGAAGGTAAAAAGGGAGGCGTCCTGAAGCCAACTGTGAAAAGACTTTCTGCTTTCACAATTGTTTTCAGCGTGTGTTTTTTCTTTTCTTTCTATGTTGAGGATTCTAGGACGACTTTGTGCCCCCATTATCCTTTGTGTTATACTCTTTGGGCAGTTTATGTGGAAACTTTGTGTTCTATTTCATCCTGCTGGTTACTACGCCCTTTGTCACCAGTTACTTTTACTACCTAAAAGAAACTCCTAGTGTTTCCTGCAAGAACACTTCTGAAAGAAGAGAAGTGCCTTTAGTGTATCCACCATGATTTTCTCCTTTGTTTGTGAGCATCATCTCTGAAATAAGAGAGATGGATGGTTTATTTTGATCTCATGTGTTATTTTCTGCTTATTTATATTTTATATCACTCATACGTATTTATAGGGAACCTCCCCTTGATGAGAGGAGAGATTAGTCCCCTTTTGATGTGGTAAACCTACACAACTAGCCGACCAATCTTCTTGCTATGGTTGATCCAACCTATTTTGTTTATCAGTACGTTGATTGACAAAATATTCACCCAACACCCATACTTAGTCAAATTTTCATAATGTAAAGTTTGAGCAACTCTCAAAGAGATCGACAGAGCATGTTTGTTCCAAAGTGTCAAGAAGCAGCGAGATGATGACAAGTGCTCGATGTTCAATAGTAAAAGTGCTTAGAAGGTACATGAGGGTACTAAGTGTCATGATCATAGGGGTTCTAAGCAAGATCAAATAGTGAACACTATAAGATAAAGATTGAGCTAATCCATAGAGATTGATGGTGCATATGTGGTCAAGATTGCAAGATTGCATGAGATGATGTCAACTATTCAAATTTTAACATTTGGGCAGTGGTGCCCTATGAGTTAAAGTTCAAAGAAGATTGATGATGCATATTTAATCTAAGATGCAAGGGCATGATATGAGTTTTAAGTAACTAAAGTTTAATTGTGATCGTTTGAATTCAAATATTTGAATTTAATAAAGGAAAGAGTAGTGTCTCATTCTTCGCCCATATCTTTTGATACAGGAAAAATTTGCTCATAGTGTTAAAAATGAATTTGTAGAGGAATCTAAGATGTATTTGGAACTATAGATTTGAAGGTCTAAAAGTGTGTATAGTTAAATTTATGAAGATTCAAAGTTGATTCTATTTTCATATTTGCTCTGCAAGTAACCCAAGAAGGGTAATTGATTTGTGCTTATTGGTATCTCAATGTTTAAAGGTGAGGTAGAAATTGGAGTATGTTGTAGACTCCATGATGATCATCTATGTGAATTATTAAGGTTTGAAAAATCATATGTAGTATGATCAAAGGGTTAAAATTTTACTATGTTTTTGTTCATAATGATATTATGTACAAAAAGGTCTTTAAGCTAATTGAGTGTTAATAAAAGGGTACTGTGATGGATATGGACAATTAAGAAGGACCTATAGATAATTTGGCATGGGTCCATGTACTTGGAAAGTGTTCATGTGTTCTTATTTTGCTTGGAGAAGTATCAAAGAGGTGAATGGGTCTCCATAAAACCTAAAAAGAGACTTAATCTTATTTGAAAGAGAGTTGTGGTTAAGTGTGACCCATGTTAGATGCCTTAAGAGTGAAGGCATGTATTGTGGCTGACAAGGTAAGATTTTAGATTGGATAATTCATGAAGGCTCTATCAAAGGTAAAATCAAAGATGGTGATTTCTAGACTTTGAGAAAATATGTATGAGAGACTTGTGAGTACGTGCTTGAAGTTGAGGTTTGTATGAGAGTAGTGAGCATTAAAGTGAAGAAGAGAGGAGAGATAATGTGCATAGTGGATGGGTTGATGATAAGATCAGATTGAGGATTGTGTGTATGACTTGTAGGTCATATTTTTGATATTAGAATAATGCTCTTGTAGTTTTTATATGAGCAAAGGATAAATGATGTTTGTGTGATATTGGTGGTTGATTTGAGAGGCATATTAGAGTGTGGTCTATGTAGATGACCCCATGGTCATGTTTCTATGGTTTTGATAGAGTTGTTGCATGTTTGGTAGATGTATATGAGATGAGGAGGAGTTGAGGGGTGGAATTATCTAAAAGGTGGTTTTGAATGCATTGTGTGTGAAGAAGGTTGTGTTATCAGAGGTCCATCATCAAGTGTTGAAGACATCAGTTCTAAGGTGGAGGTGTACATTTCAAAGGAGGGTCTATAGGACTTGATCTTCCTTAGGGGATGTTGCACTTTGTGAAATAGGTGTTTCACTAAAGGCCTTTGGTCAAAAATACTTAATCAAGCTTTTAGGTCCAAAGGATTTGACCAACAGGTGGTCAAGAGGACTTGATCATCTTAGGGGCTAGTTCTCCTTGTGAAACTTTTGTTTCACTAAATTTTAGTCTAAATGACTTGACCAGTCTCTTATTTGTAATCTATTATAGGACAAGTAGTCCATATGTTTCAGGCTTGAAAGTGTATTTTATTCCCCATGAGGGTTCCCACAAGAACTATGTATTTTAAGTTTGATCTTGTGTATGTATTGAATGAATGAGTTCTCTTGTTAATGTTGCTTGATCAAGTTGATCTATGCTGATTGTTTAATGGTTTGAAAGGATTGGAATTGAAATTGAAATATTTTTTCTCACTGATTGACCCCATCTAAATGATTATACCTCTAAAAAAACCTCACAAGATCAAGGCCATGGTTGAATGGTAAGATCCTATAAAAATCTAGAACCTACGGTTTTTCTTAGGAATCATACATTACTAGCATAAATTTATAAAAATTACAACATAGCAACATTACTCATAAATTTATTGAAGAATGAATCCTTTAATTAGAATGAGGTATATGATGGGGTTGTCAATCCTCTCATTTAATCAACTAAGATTAGTTGATGTCATATTAAACTAGGGTCAATGTCTAATGATAGTCAACAGTAAGGTATGCAAAACAATGACTAACAATTATCTGTTTAGGGGGAGTTTGGATTATTTACTCCTAAATATCTAATCCACTTGTTTGAATTACAAACTATTATATTGATTTTAAAAGTAAACACTCTTGATAAATTGAAATTCTTTGGAAGGGGAACACACTTTACTGGAATTGAAAATGTTTTAAAGGAAACACACTTGCTATAATTGAAATGCTTTAAAAGGAAACATGCAATTGATTTAAATTACATAAATTGAAATTGTTTTGAAAGGAAATACTTATGAAAGGAAATGCCTATAATTTGAAGAATTGAAAGTAAAATAAATTAAAACACATATGTATTGAAGACACCAACTTGCAGGTTAAACTATGTCACACAACATTTAATTAAAATGAAAGATCAAATACACAATAATATAAACATAGAAATACCATAAAAGATAATGTTTTCTTAGTTGAGTGGGCCTTTGATCTTCCTTGGAATATAATTTGGATCAACAGTAGATCTATGGGAATGTCATATAATCAATTCTTCACTAGCTCTCAAAAGTTATTACAATCTGGAAATGCTTGATAACTATTGAAGGTTTATTATTCAATCCACACTATATCTACTCATAAATCAATAGGAAGACATTGTTTATATATCACAATTATTTTAAAACAATTGATCAAAATAGAGTAACCTCCTAATAAGATTATGACTGACTAAAATCTTGTTTATGGAAACATAAAAGGTTACAACCTCCTTCCATGTTTCAAGGGTAAAACTGGTGGAAGTGTGCTAGCATAAGTCTACATGTGGTATTCTTGGATGTTACTAGTTACAATTTCTTATGTATTTGTAACTATATTCATTCTTGTAGCCAATATTATCCATAATATTCATAGATATGTTTAATAAAACTTGTTATAAATACTATGTCTAAAAATAAGAATACTATCTTTGGTAGCTTTATACATGAACGTTGGAAATACCCCCAAAATAGATTTGAATGCTTTTGATCAAGCATGCATAGTTTTTACAATGATGCACATGCATTAAAATATCCTTTTTCAAGCTTTTAGCGGTCACACAATCTAATTTGGGCATCTTTGGAACCCATTAATGGACTCTAGAACCAACATGGGAATCACTGAAGTTGGTTTAAGCTGGTCCATGATGGCTTGAACTGATCCACTAAAGTGTTATTCTTGTCTAAAACATAGTACCTATGATTTAACCTTTTAGGTTTTTACATGTGTAATTACCTATATTTGGTTAAAGGGTTGATATGTCTAAATCAGTCAAATAATTTGTAATAATTAACCTACTAATTTGTAAATTATTTTGACCTTGATTGAATTTCCAATAGTTTTAATAAATAGGGTTAAATAGATTTATCTTAAAATAGATTGTCATAGGTGATCTGGATTCTTAAATTGGAGATTTGAGCAGTTTTGAGTGTCACAAGCAGGATTCTGATATTCATCTATTCACTCGATAACAATGCCCAGTTTAGACGGTAGCTCCATCCATGTGTAGTGTCCATAATGTGGTGTTAATGTCTTATTTATAGGACTATTACTATTTTTAAAGATCACCCGCACCTATGTCTGTGTTTTGTTCCTCTGAGACCAAACCCTGTAGTTGTGTATTATACCTAGAAAGCTTGATTTTGTGTGCAAATATTAGTTCTATTTGAAAGTGTGATATGAGAAAGATTTGAGTGTGTTATTAGGATGGACTAGACATCCTCAACAACCGGCTGTGTATAGAGTTGCCTACATACCAATACTCCGAATAGGGATCAAGTCTGATGTAGTTCTCCCACCTAGTGCTTGATGTATGTGCAAGTGAATGCTAGAATGAGAGTGGCCCTGGATTTTTTGAATGTGCTTTAGATTTGGAATGCTTGAAAATTAGACTTAGGGTTGTTTTAGATGGTATTACATATAAATTAGGGTAGAATAAGGATAATTTACATTGATTTTGAATAACTTTATCTTTAGTTTGAATAACTTTTACATATGTTTTCCATCTAGTGAATAGAGGTGGATTATACTTGTATTTATATGGTTATGTTGCTTTTTATGATAATAAAATGAGCTTAGGCTGACCTTAAGAGGGGAACACATTTGAAAAAGTATCCATTGGGAAGAGTTTGGGCTAAGGATAATAGTGCCTAGTTGGGGACACTAGCACCATGTGGTTGTAGTGTACCAAATGTGGTGTTAATGTCTTTTTAGTAGACTTATAGGAAATTTGGATTAAGGTCAGGGGTGATAGTTTAGGGACTATGTCTTGACTGGTTGTAAGTGAACAAGATTTGTTAAATTTTTGTAAATTCAAGTCTAAGGCTCCAGAATAGGTCTATGGCAAGCCTAGAGATAAGGTGACTCAAGAGATACTCTTAGCATCCAATTAACACTTTTAGGTGATTACAACTTGCTTATAGTGCATATATATGACCTATATATACAAAATTGGTGGATTTTTATGTAAAAGGTTAAAATAAAGTAGTGTAAATAGGAAACATTATCTCACACATAATAATCAAGGCAAAAGTACTCATTTCTACTTTAGATTAGCAATAATTTATATAATGCACATCTAAATCCACATAAAAGGAAGATTTTCTAGATAAAATGAGATTATTTATTAGATATAATGAGCCATTTTATGGACTCATCATTTCCTCCATACTTTACCTTTTGCAAGTCCTCTTGCAAGCTAGGATCTTATTTGTTATCTATTAATCACAACCTCCCTCAATTTTTCATTGAGTTCATAAACATCATAGTATGTATCCAAATTCAATTATGTTGGATTGATATATCCTTTATATTATCTAACTTGGGCCCTCCATTTATTAAACTGATCAGGCCTTTGAGGTGTTATGTTCTACCATGGGGACATATGGTTGAGTATGAGTGAAGGTCGGTATCTTATTCTAATCTATTCTTGTTCAAACATTTGTCCCAATTGCTAGTTCATTTATATAATAGCTTGAGTCCATCTAAGGCACCTTATGAGATTATTGGGAGAAATGACCTCCCTTATTTTCAATGGGATGCTCAATGTGTCCCATATCTTCTCACTTGCAACAAGTGTTGTATAGAAATTATCTTAAGCATACTTTCAAAAATTAGAAATGCACTTGCCCAAAATATGTGGACATTTCCTCCTAATCCTTAGATTATAAATAAGATTTTGGAAAAAAATTATTTGCTTATCTGCATCTGGGAATTTAGGCCTCATATATAGTCCAACAATTTTGCCCTGTTCAAGATATTCATTTGTCATTTCACTTCATGCAATCTAATTTCATAGGGTCGAGGTGAAAGCTTTAATTTATACTTCTCCCACAAATAATTTAATCAGGAATTAAGACATGTGTCTTATGAGAATATTACACAGGTAAAATTCACATAAATTTTTTTTTTGTTCGGGGGTACTAATGTGATGAGCTTCCATAAACTCCTTATCATCTTCTAAATTATGAGGTAGCCCACATGAAATTATCAGTAATTTCCATCTATATAAATTCTCTTGGAAAAACAGACCATACCCAGAGTTAGGCCTCCTACAAGCCAAGATTTTATCCCATAGTTCACAAGCTACTTGCAGGGAGGATTCTTATTTTTCTTTATGTCTTCTCTCTTCCTTAAGGTTTTTCCTTAACTTCCTTGTTATGCCTTGACTGCCTTTGAAGTTTGACAAGTTTCCTCCAAAGTGGCTATGATGTTATCATATGATAATTATGTTTGGACCCATTGGTCTACTTGTTCTCTAGGTTCTACTAGTCTTCCTTTTAACAAAGATATCTCACCATCTTTATCAAAATACTAAACCTTAGTTTGTTATAAATATTTTTTCAAGATAAGATAGTGTCTTCCTTACCTTGTAATTTCATCTTGAGGAAGGCCATATATTCTTATTGATATCTTATGGTGGCCTCAGCCCTTGATAGATTCATATCCTGTTGTACTTGTTCTTTCTCATCATGGTTAAAAGGTTGATCTTCTTCCTTTATAATTAGAGGTTTTTCTTTGTCTACTAGTGGATTAAAGGAATATGGAAGGGGCTCTTATTTAGATTTCTTAATGGAAAATAATAGTTCCATGGCTACCAAAACCTCAATACCAATTGAGGGTTATTTCATAACCTCTTATTATGTAGGTTCTTCCAATATCTTTGGAGCTTTAATAAGTTGTCTTTGGTTGAGACTACCAAGAGTATTTACAACACTTTTGTTCACATCATCCTCTTTCGGCAGGATGAGCCTTATTTTTTTTCTAGGTAGGGATTCTAATTTAGAATCCTCTCTTGGATTCTTCCTTCTTGCACTTCTCCTAAGGACCTTAGGCATGTACATGTGGGATGGTTGGAAAAGGTTCCCAAATCTGTCCTTATCCTTTTTCTTGCATAAAACCTTTCCATCAACTCCTTACTTGATTTGTTACATGCCTTGAGATGTCATCTTTATGATGATTTTCTTCAAAATTTTGTGTTCCTTATGATTACTTGGATTATGTCATCATGATGACATCATATCTATATTTGGTGTTTAGAAAAGACGTCCAAATGTTATGGCATGCCTTTTTTTTGAAAAAATAATTTCTTTATATCTTTGAAAAAACCTTTTTTAGAAGACCATTTTTTGGTATGTCCCCATTTGGGAAAATTCTTATTTTGAGAGTGGATCAGATGACACCTTGATAACTTATAAATAAACCTATACATAAAATAATGAAGTAAAAAATACATTGAATTACCTATGATTTTGTCTTTGATCTTAAGCCTGCCATTTGTCTTGTGAGAAAAAGACCACAATGCATTAATTTAGAGTTTATAAAGTCAATTAGAAGTAATTTTTTTTATTGATTTATTCCTTGAAAAGTTTTCATTTACCAGTTTTTAACTTTTCACTCCCCCACCTTTTTATATATTTTTTTCTTTTTCAATAATTTTTTTGAGAAGAGGATTTCCATTTACTAGTTTTCAATCCTCCTCCTTTATTGGACTCCAAATCTCAATCCTTGGTTATAATGGAAGAATAAGGTTATTTCCTATAACCAAATTCAATTTGAGATTGAATCTGTCTGAAGAATTCATCTTTACTTGAAAGTTGATAAAATCTTAGTCTATGTCCATTGACCAAGAGCATTATGTCATTTCCATCAATTAGGAGCAACTAAACTGATCCATTGTACAAAATGTTTTCTACTTGGTAGGAACCTAGCCACATTGTGTAGAGTTTGACTTTGAAATGTTGGTAATTTTAGTTAAATAGCAAGGCCCAATACCCCTCCTTGAATTTCCTTTCCTTAATGTGCCTATCATACCATGCTTTATTATGATATTAAAGAAATTATATTTGCTACAATGGATCTAGTCTCATCTCATCAAGTTTATTTAATTGAAGAATTATATATGCTTGTGTTTCATCTAGATTTATGCCTACCTCTATTATTGTTATCAAATTTTTCAACTCAAATTCTATTGGCATTAATGGATTTTTCACATACACAAACTCATATGGTGAAAATCATGTGGTGGTCTTCCATGTTGTATTGTAATCCCACATTGCTTTAAGTAACTTACTTGTTCAATATTTTATGTTGATGCTTACTATCTTAGTCAACATGTTATCTAGTTCTCTATTAGTAACCTCAACTTGACCATTGGCTTATGGATGGTATGGTGATGAATTTTTGTGAATGATTTGATAGTGTTTTGTGAAGGCTTTGACCATGTTAGATGAAAATAAAGGGCCTTGATATGATACTATTGATCTTGGTGCTCCAAAATATTACATGATCATGAGTACAAGAAATCAAAAACCACTTATTCATAAGCAAAGGGTAGAGATTGAACTTTTACCCACTTGGTGACATAATCAATATATACTAGGATGTACTCCTTTCCTTGAGTGGATCAATGTGTCCAATGAAATCCAACCCCCATTTCTCAAAGGATCCTAAAATTAATTGAGGGTGGAGGGGCATCTCATTATATAATGTAGATTTCCCCATTATTTGGTAAGGATCACATTGCCAAACATATCTTTTCACATTGCTATGAAGTGAGGGCCAATAGAATCCAACCCTAAGGATCTTATGAAAAATCCTTTTAGCTAAATAATGGCCTCCTCCTAGTTCATCATGGAAATATCTCAAGATGTCATATATTTCATCTTCTCATGCACACCTGTGAAACACCATATCAGGTCCACATTTAGAAAAAAAACTATTAATCCATTTATAGTTATCATTATTTCTAGCCAAACATTTTATTTCTTTATGAGGAAATCACAAGGAAATTTTCCTATGGCTAGATAGTTGGCCATATCAACATATTGAAATTGTGAACATATACTCATCTGAAAAATTGTCTTCTATTGGCTCATCTTCACCTGAAACATTCAATCTTGACAATAATTTAACAACTACATTAGCCTTTCCTAGATTATCAATAATTGTCATATCAAATTCTTTTAAGAGGAACAACCATCCAATGATTATTCCTCCTACCACTGGTTTGTTCATCAAGTGCCTAATGGTTGAATGATATATATAAAAAAATATCTTATATCTAGTAATTTAATGATGGAATTTTTTCATGGCATATATGACAACTAAGAACTTATTTTAAATAGTGTTGTAATTCCTTTTAGTAGGAGTTCGATTCTTGCTAATGTAATAAATGACATACATCTTACCTTATTCATCATTCTGGCCAAGGACTGCCCCCATAGCATTGTTAGAGGCATGAATGTGTATGTAGAAGGGGTATTCCCAATTAGAATATCTCAAAATAGAAGTAGAAATTAGTTTTTATTTTATTGACTCAAAATTATGTTGACATTTTCTAGTCCAAAAAAAATCACTATCCTTAGTGAATAAAGAAAACATAGATACAAAAATCTTACTGAAGTATTCTATAAAATGCCTATAGTACCCTACATGTCCTAAAAATATTTTGATATCAGTTTGGTCTTTAGGTTTAGGTGGGTTGGAGATGACTTCAATCTTCTTGGGGTCAACCTATATTCCTTGCAAAGAGATGTGATGATCTAAGATAATTCCTTAATCAACTATCATCATACATTTCTCATGGCTTAAGGATAATTGGTGTTGTTAACACTTGGTTAAAAATTTGTCTAGATTACTCAAAACTTCATCAAAAGATTCACATGTATTATAAAGTCATCCATGTACACTTCTACACAATCATTTGTTAAATCAACAAAGATAACTAGGATTGCCATTTGAAAGGTAGCTAGTGCCTTACATAGGCCAAAGGGTAACACTATATATGCAAATTTTTACCAAGGGCATGTAAAGGTTGTTTTATCTTGATCTTCCAGAGCTATACTTATCTAATTGTATACATGAAATCCATCCAAGAAGGAAAAATACTTCTCAGCTAAATTATCTAAGACTTGGTCTATGAAAGGTAAAGGGAAGAAATCCGTCATGGTGGATTTATCAAGTTCTCTATAATGTATACATATTATCCATTTTACATGTTTATTTGTTACTATTACAAGTTATGATACCCATTGACTATATGATATGGGATAAATGAATCCTACCTATAATAATTTTTCTATTTCCATTTTGACCATATCTCCTAGTGTTGGATTGATCCTTCTCTATGGTTGCCTAACTAGTTTGATGTTTTCAGTGTAGATATGATGAGTGCATATGCTTGAATTAATGAATTTCCTCTCACTATACTCATAAACAAAAGCTTTTATTTGAATTTTTAGTATATCAAAAACCTTGGTTTCTTACTCATTATCCAACCAGTTGTTTATATTTAACATTTTTATTATTTGGGATTCTATTTGTTTTATCCCTAGATAAAGTGAATTAACTTGCCTAAATTCAATCATGAGAGAGTTAAAGGGGAAAGGATGTGGTTTAAACATGTGGAAAGTGGTTACATCTTTGAGGTACTTTCCCTCTAAAATCACACCTACAACTGGACAACATAAAGCTGAAAGAAAGTTTTTTTGACTATTATGTGTCCAACTAACAATGCTCTATTATAAAGGTGTATGATCATATATTTCATTGGAATGACTTCAGATTTGGTTTTTCTATCCTTTAAATATGGTCTAACACATTTTATTTCTAGTCTGGTGAACTTTAGAGATAAACTGGGAATATCTAGAGCCAGATTGATGGACTTCAGAGCCATACCGATGGACTCCAGAGCTAAACTATCTTCGTTGATGTATCCTATCAACTCTTTTTCTAGTTCATTCACATTATTTGATAACACTACCATGGATAAAGAGGATAGGATATTATTATTTTTTTCTAGTTCATCAACCCATAAGTGGTATGAAAGCTATGGAGATGGTTTTGCAGGCAGGTATAATAAAAATTTCTTCACCTTCAATGCATTTGAAATGGTCATATCTCTAGATCTATAGTTTATGAGTGGTGTAAATGTGGCCAACCATGATCTCCCTAGGATAATTGGATAACCTAGTTTATAGATCTTAGGTTGGAGTATCATGCAATCTAAGAGGTATTTATTAATATTCTACTATTATTGAGATATCCTCTGTGATTCCCTCTAGTTTAAAAATAGATTGATCAACCATTTGCAATACTATAGTAGTGGGTTGTAACCTTGTTATGGAGAACAATTTCAAGGTGTCTACTATCATAACATTGATAGTAAATCCTAGGTCTAGTAACACATTAGGTATTTATTTATTTTCCTATAGTCAATAACTAAACTTCCAGAGTCTCCATATTTTGACAAAAGTAGCTTTCCTACTAGTAAGTCAACAAGTTTTCCCTCTACCTGTATAGTCTTAAGGTATTTCCTTCTTATCCTTGGATCTTTCATGGATAAACATTTGATGACTTTATTGAGATCTAAAATATCTCTAATTACTTGCAGCAATGGGATTTCAATGTTCAATTTTCTTAGCTTTTCGACTAAATCAAACTCACTTTTATTCACCGTTTCCTTAAGTCTTTCATGGAAAGGAATTGGTAAAGGAACAACAATAGTTTCTTAAAGTTTTTCTTCCTCTTGATTGTTTTATTTTTTTGGTTGAATCAATGGGAGGGATTGGTTTTTATTTCTCATTTGGTACTTCAGTGATGGTCATTAGATGACTATTCAATGTTTTTCCTGATTTCAACTGAATATTACTACAATCAATAGCACTAACTCCCATGGTTCCTTCTTACTCAATTGCATAGATAGGGTATGCATGAATATTTTTGGGGTTTGATAATGGTTTTTTTGGTAAGTGAGGTTGCTTCACTTTTTCCATTTGTGGAGACTTAATAGTCAGAGGAGGCATCAACACTTATTGAGGTGGAGACCTCGTTTGTTGATTGAAGATTGGTTGGGATACCCATTATTGATTTCCCCATGGTTGTTGATTAGACTAGGTCACCTAATATTATTTTGATGTCCACTCTGGTAGAACCCAAGTTGGTGGTCATCATGTTTTTGAGGTGCCTGTTTATCCCATTACATCATACATGGATTTGAAGGAACTCTGAGAATAAAGTGATTTGGATTTGATTATAAGAGAAATTATTCCCTTATCTTTATAGGTAATTGAGTTATTCTATTGGTTGGATATTATGTTTCAATTGATTCTTGAAGACATAAATGAGGATGCAATTATTTATGTCATGGTAACTTTTTATTACAAATGCTACACACATCTATCCTATCAAGATGATAATTTTGGATTGTATTTTTCAACCTACAGTTTGGGCAAGACATAGCTAGAGGTTCAGTAACAACATTAGTTTTTTTTTATAATCCATCTAGTGTGGTTTTTATTTGAACCAAAATGTAAATTTTAATATTTAAAAATTCCTCCATGAGTTTTTTTACATCATTACTTCATTTTCTTATTTCCACCTTCTTAACACTAGCCCTTACTCTTGAGTAGTTCTTGTATAGTTCAACAATATCATTGAGACTTAGTTTGTTTATGTCTCCTCTTCCCATTAGGTTCAAATATCCTATAACATCATCATCTAATATTTTGAAGAAAACTATTTTGCTCAGATCTTCCTCTGATTCATATCCACATCTCCTATTTACAAAGAGAAAATAGTTAAGTTAATCTTCTAAATTCTCATTCTCTTTTTGTTTTATACAAAAGAATTCCTATTTTATATATCTTACTCTATAATAGTATTTGTATTTATTAAATAATTCATTTCCATTTCATGCCATGTATGAATAAAATTTGGTTTTAAACCCATGAGCCATCTCATGGCTAAATCCTTCAATGTGGAAAGGAATAACTTTAATTTCTGATTATCAATTTTGTAGTTATAAATTTGACACAAAAATTTAAATTCAAACATAAATTGGTCATGATATTTTGTGTACATTCCCCTAAAAGTAAGCAATATAGATGGGGATATATTATTCAATTCAACATTCTCATCTTGATCTAGGATAATAAGATAGGTGAAAGTTATATGTGTTAGTTGAGCTCTACCTCCTGCAATCTTATTTGGTGGATTATTTCTCAGATTGTCTCCCATTGTTTCCCAATAGATGTTGGAGAGAGTTCCCCTAGAAAGTTTTGAATTGTTATAAGTGGATGGAAGGTTACTTTATTGGGATTCAAAACTCTGGTTTACAATATTTTTAGCCTTAATTGCTCCATTTGGAAGGATGCACCTACCTCTAGGGAGTGATCCCAAAATTTAGGTGAGGCTTACAATGGTTCCTCCTCAATAATCTGTAGTTATTTTATCATAAGGTCTTATAGTACACTCTCTTCTTGTGACTTTCTAGTACTTGTGTTTTATTGAGGGGTCTTTGGAATGTATCTTCCCTTTGAATCTCTTTGTCTATTCATAAATTTCTTTGATTTATGTTTTTTTTAATAATTAACTATTAGTTTAGGATTTTATACCCTACTAACACCTATAAAATCCTTGAAAATGGCTCCAAAAATGATGGGGTGGTCAATCCCTCATTTAATCAACTAAGTTTAGTTGATGTTATATCAAACTAGGGCCAGTGTCTAATGGCAGTCAACAGTATGTAAAATAATGACTAACAGTTGTCTATATGGGAGGAGTTTGGATTATGTGTTTTAAAGATCTAATCTAATCACTTAAGTTATAAACTATTCTCTTTCTTGTAAAAGTAAATATTCTTTCTAAATTAAAATGCTTTAGAAGGGAAACACACTTTACTATAATTAAAATGATTTAAAGGAAACACAATTCCTATAATTGAAATGATTTAAAAGGAAACACAAAATTGATATAAATTTTAGAAATTCAAATTGCTTTGAAAGGAAATAATTTTGAAATGAAATGCTTATAAATATGAAGAATTGAAAGTAAACTAAATTAAAACACACATGTATTGAACACACTAACCTGCAAATTAAACTATGTCACACAACACTTTGTTTAAAATGAAAGATCAAATACATAACAATATAAACATAGAAATATCATAAAATATAATGCTTCTTTGGTTGAGTGGGCCCTTGATCTTCCTTGGAATAGGATTTGGATCAACACTAGATTTGTGGAAATGTCATATAATCAATTCTTTACTAACTCTTAAAAGTGCTTACAATTTAGAAATGATTGATAACTATTAACACTTTATTATTCAATCCATGTTATATTTGTTCCTAAATCAACAAGAAGATGTCGTTTATATATCACAACACTTTTACAATATTTGATCAAAATAGAGTAACCTTCTAACAAGATTATGACCGACTAGAGTCTTGTTTATTAGAATAGAAAAGGTTAAAACCTCCTTCCATGTTTCAAGGATAAAATTGGTGGAAGATTACTGACATAAGTTTGCATGTGTTATTCCTTATTTTTTCTAGTTAAAACTTATTCTATAGTTTCAAATAAATTAATTTTGGTAGCCAATCTTCTCCATAATATTCATAGTTATGTTTAACAAAACCTGTTATAAATATGATGTCTAAAAATAGGAATACTATCTTTTGTAGCTTTATAATGAACATTGGAAATATCCCAAAAATAGCTTTGAATACTTATGATCAAGCATGCATGGCTTATACAATGATTCATAGGCATCAAAATATCTTTTGTCAAGCTCTTAGAGGTCATAAGAAATGGTTTGAGCAACTCTGGATCTAGTTTGGGCATCTCTACAGCTAGGAGCCAAATTGATGGACTTTAGAGCCAAATTGATGGAATTTGGAGTCGTACTAATGGACTTTTGACTAGCTTGGGGATCACTGAAGTTAGTCTAAACTGGTTCATGATGGCTTAAACTAATCCTCTTAAGTATTCTTACTTGTCTAAAATACAATACTTGATTATAATGCATATATATGACTTGCATATACAAAACTAGTGGATTTTTATGCAAAAAGTTAGAAAAAAGTAGTGTAAATAGGAAACACTAATTCATATAGAACAATCATGGAAAAAATACTCATTTCTACTTTAGATTAGTAATATGTTATAGAATGCACATCAAATCCACATAAAATTAAGGTTCTTTAGATAAAATGAGGTTATTTTTTGGATATAATGATCCATTTTCTGGACTCATTAGTAGCCACCAAATAATTTGAAAAGATGAAAGATGCCATGTGTCTCACTCTTATTTTAGATCACAAAAAAAATTCAAAACTTTCATTATTGAATGTGATACTTTGGGGTATGGCATGGGGGCACTACTCATGCAAGTGGTACAACCTTTTACATTTGAGAGATACCAAATAAATGGACAAAAAAAATTGAATCTAATTTATTAGAAAGAAATAATCATTATCCTTCATGCAGTTAAACAATGGATGCCATATTTGATGGAAAGACACCTTAACATGAAGACAAATCAAGATAGTCTAAAATAATTATTAGAGCTTAGGTTGCCACATGAAGACAAATCAAGATAGTCTAAAATAATTATTAGAGCTTAGGTTGCCATCAATAGAATAAAAAAATGGGTCACAAACATGTTTGGATATGAATTTGAGATCATCTAGAAGAAATGAAAGAATAATGTCATGGTCAATGCCCTCTCTAGGATGGATGAGTCCACAAAAGCGCTTTTGTGGGTTATGTTAATGTTGCATACAGATTATGTGGATGAGGTAAGATAAGAATGGGAGAATGACTAATATAAAAAAATATATGATTTAGAAGCTTTGATATGATCCAAACCTGTTTGAAAAATGTATATAAAGTGGACTCTCTATTGTAAAATAATAGGCTATTTTGATGTAAAAACTCAACCATTAAGCATAAGGTTATTACAAAGCTTCATGTTTCTCCAATAGTTGGGCACTCAATATTATTGAAGACTTATCACAGAATCAAGTAGGACTTGTTTTGGTAAGAGCTCAAAGGGGAAGTCTAGATTTTTTTTAAGAATGCATGGCATGTCAACAAAACAAGGGTGAAACAATTAAGGCTTAGGTCTTTTGAAACCACTATTTATTCTTAGCTAGAGGTGGGAGGAGGTTTTCATGAATTTGATCATAGGTTTGCTTAAGTCTAAATGGAAAAGTGTCATCATGGTTGTCATGAATAAAATCTCCAAATATACCTATTTTTTATGACTTGTCACATCCATTTGTAGCAAGTACATTAGCATAAAGTTTTATGAATATAGTTTATAAGATGCACGGGACTCAAATATCATAGTTAGTGATCATGATCCTATATTTATTATTAAATTTTGGACTAACTTATTCTCATGTTTGAGTTATTAGCTAGCTTATAGCTCATTATATCCTTGTTAATCTAATAAACACACTAAGGTTATCTATGATGTTTTACTTTTAATAAACAAGAGATATTATTTCAATGGTTACCACTAGAATAATGGTGGTATAACATTTCTTTCCATACCTCATCCAAAATGTCTCAATTTTTTTAATTATATGCATACTATATACACATAATATTTTAAAACTTTATCAATTACTATTGCTTTCTCTTTTGCAAGAACCCATTGAGTCTCAATCTCTCTAGGTGCACACCTTAAAGGGTGCACTAGGAAAGGGGAGGACATACCATTGTTTCTTCACAATATTGGTGTCCCCTATACCACCACTTACTATATACACAACCATCTCTTATACACTTCCCTAAGCTTTACCTCCTCCCTTACAGACTCCTCCAAGCAATTCACTACCTTATTCAGCGCTTACCTAAGCATAAAACTCTTTTTTGACATTTACTAATCAATGTCAGCTTGGTCCAACCCTATATTCAAATAAATATTTTGCACATTATGGGTCTAGGTTAGCCTTGGTCGAACTAGACTTGGACCTAATTTGATTTTGTCAATTAATGATACAAGGTCAAATTGGGTCAACCCTATTAGCTAAACTTTCAAAAAAAGTTCAAGGTTAGATCCAATTATATATACACATCCATTTCACCATTTCTTATAGAGAGACAAGAGTTAATCATTCATTTTTACTTTTTTATAATTTGATTTTTGACCATTATACTTGAAGAGTTATTTTCTTAGGATTTTACACTTTGAGGGAATAACTTTCTCTTATAAAATCTTGAGATTAATTAGGAGGTCCTTGGATATAGTTTACTATCCATCCTTAGCTTCTTAAATAATACACAAAAGCCTCTTGTGAATCACCTTTGGCTAAGGGAAATATTGAGTCTCAATGGGTTCATCTTCAAGTAAATATCTCTAAATTTACAACTCTATTTTAGTAGATAGAAGTAGAAAAAAGCAATGATTTTTGAATGTATTTTTATCTCCATGAATTAGGATTATATATATACATAGCTTAATTATAATTTTTATTTGCATGTTTTCTTTCATGTTTATCACCCCCATTTTGTGCCACAAGCTTTAGTGAGCACTAGATTAACTTTTACCTTACTTTGCATGTACTTAGTGAATATGAAAACATGGGACCTAACTAGGGCTATTGCATGGTATTTCTTGATTAGAGGCTTTGCAACCCTCTCTAGTGATGTTAATGTGATAAGGGACTCCCTTGGTTAGGTCTAGCAGATCCATCTTTGTCATGACCTCAAATGTCTAAATGTATCAAGAAATAGAAGTGTAAGTGTGATTTTTCTTCTTCGAGCTAGGATTGATTCATAGGTCAATTGTATTTTCCATTATATACATTCTAGTGAACCCAACATGAATCAAATCCTTGTAATTTTTATTTCACACATTCATTTTATTATCATCTTATATATTTTTATTTTTACAGTACTGTATCAAACTTATTGATACAGTCTAACATTTTGTGTATAGGTTTAACACACAGTCACTCAAAAATGACTTTGTTCTTTCTATGCAGGTCTTCTCCAAATATAGGTGATTGGATCGATCAACTTGTTTAGTTACATAATTTCATACTTCATCAACGCAATCAACTCTATTCTTAGTTCTTTTTTTAGCATACAGGTGTGTAGACATAGTCAAACTAGTTGACTATGTTCATAGATTATTTTTTAGCATATAGGTTTGTAGACATAGTTGAGCCAATCGACTCTATTCACAAATTATTTAAATCATCACTTAAGCAACACAACATAACATTTATAAACTAAGCATATTCAAAACCACAAAGGTTCATTCTTACCTTCTCTATCATTTCTATTTTTTATTTATAATATTATTTTTCATAGTTTGTAATCTATTTAACTATAACCCTACAATGAACTAGGTCAACTATCTTGACACAATTCTATAGCTTATATTCTCTCTAGAAGACACAGTCGACCTATTCGATCATGTTCTTCCAGATCCTACTTTAGTAGAATAGTAGTGACCATGTCGACTCTGTTTTATATTGTTTGCATACAATGTTTCTTGAATCAGCTTTGTTTTCTTCATAGTCAAAGAAATTAACCTATTTTATTAGTAATTAATTCACTTTCCATTTTAGTTGCTTACATGATTAGAGTAATAAATATAGACTACTAGGGTGGTTTTTCAATTTATCAATTTAGTCACACTACTTTTCTCTTTTGCACACACTTCCAAATCAATTTACACTAAAAACCATTGAACATTTTTCTTCCCAAGGACTACCTACTTGGATTTCATCACCAAGGGGGAAGCTGACATGGTTTTTTGGCCAAGTATAAACATGTGGTTGATGATATATATTGAAAAAGCACTCGACACCCTTATCACTATGAGATTATGAAGTGAGAGGGTAGGCCTCAATACCAAACCAATAGCATCACTAATATAGATCCCTTTCAACCTAAACTACTTAAAACTACCCATAGATTGCTTTCTAGTTCCTTCTTACAACCAACTCCCCATCATATTAATTTAAAAATTTATTATAACTTAATAACATTAAAGAATGAAAAAGTAGTTAGCATTTACATTCAATTTTTGTTGTTTGCTCTTTGATCATTATATTTTGTATTGTACAACTTGTACTAACCAACATAAGTGCAAGGTTTGTGCTATGTGCTACAATTAGATCAAACACATCAATCTAATTGCTTGTGTGCTTCATTTTATTTTCTTAGATATTATCTTGCAAAAAATTTCCATGTTTTTAGAACATTGTCATCTCTATCAACACAATCTCTTACATAATATTGGTCTTGATTGCTTTTAGTACACAATGGCTCATCTGACTGTGTATCTTTTTTAGCCAATTTAGTTTCTTCCTTTGGAGTACACAGTCAACCCATACAACTATGTATCTTTCTAGCCTATTTTAGTTTTACCCTTTACAGAACATAGTTGAGTAGTTTGACTATATTTTTTATCCTGGTGTGGACCTTTTCATAGACTTTATCGACCTAATTGACTCTATCCTTGTTGGCCAATACTATTCTATGTTTGGCTGATTCTATCCCTATTTTTATTCCTTACTTCCCAGTTTCAACTTCTGTCTTCAAGCATCATGAAATCCCCTATCCAAATATTTTTGGATAACATGAATCCATTTAGACACTATATGGGATGTTATTTTCTTACTACCTTCACTATCGAAGAGGATATTCACTCTTAGACCATGTTTTCTCATTTCTCATCTTTTAAATGTAATATGGTTCAAATCACGCCAACAGATAAGATTCGTGGATTAGATTTACTCCATACTTATCAAGATAATTCTCACCTTCAAACATATTACCATACTATGGGTAAAATTGACACAAGCCTAACAAATAACCCCACAAGAAACCTTCTCAACTCCAAAAACCCTCCTCCTACTAATCCCACCACTTAAAAACCCTCCCACTAGTACCAGTTTGGAGAATCCTCCTACCAACACCAACCCACCAATTGATACAACTCAAAATATTGCATAAATAGTGAAACAAATGAACATCATGCAAACATATAACACCTCTCAAATGATGAAACTAAAACATCATTTGATAAACATGGCTACTCAACCTCCTATTCTTCTTCCCCAGAATAATCAAAATCATGTCCTCCACCTCTTAAATATGTTGTGGGAAATGTCATTTCCCAACCTATCATGCACAACAAGATGATTCAACACATTCAAAATGAATCTTTAGCCCCCTTAATTATATCTATTGATATTATTAATATATCTCTAACTATTAAATATGATGGGACTAAAGATCCCACATATTTTCTCAAAGCATTTGGTAATCTTTAAAAGGGTGGATCTAAACTAATACTTTTGCCACTACCAAAATTTTAGTTAAAAACCTTCATTGGTGATGTATTAGAATGGCATAACCAACTTCCCCAACATTCTATATGGCAACTTGAGGATTTAGTCAATATTTTAGTTAAATAATTTCAACATAATGATCTTCTTGAAAATCATCTTAATCATTTCATCAATGTTAAACAATCTCATATTGAATCAAGTCATGATTTTATCCAATAATGGAAATATTTGGCTCACAAATCTGATCACAACATGACTAATGAAAACTTACTAAAACTTTTCATTATCGCCCTAATACCTTCCCTCCAATACAAGGTTCAAACCTTTGCTCCCCAAACTTCAAATGATGCTCCTTTACCAAACTAAGCATCAAGACTTTCTAATGAAAATAGTTTGAACCTAACACTGAAATCATAAATGGATCATTCCAACATTTAACCAATGTAATCATTAGAAATCCTCCTCAACCAAAACCAGGAGTAGCCAAAATGGAAAATCCCCAACCTTCACATACATTATTACCCATAAAGCAAATGAAATAGATTTTAGTGCCTTCTAAACCATTCACATATCCTAATAATTCCAATCAATGGTATGATCCTAACAAGTTTTACTAGTTTCATTACGATATAGTTCATTCCCACAAAACATGTTATGGGCTTACAAAAAAAATTGTTTATTTTATGCTATGAGATTCATTCAATCATGATGCCATGATCAAAATCCATCATCATGATTATGCTAATGTTTCTCAAAATAAATAAGATTTTAAATCTTATTCCACTAATAATCCTAAAACCTTCTCTACATCCAACCCTCAACAATCAAACAAGAATATCTGTGTGATTGATGTTGATTATGATCAGTACTATACCACTTCTCAATATGTGAATGTGGATAAGGTCAATTATCGACACAAACCTGCCTACAAATATCTCATCACAAAACCAAAGAAATTATCTTTAGAAGAGAAAATTCTCAAAGGTACTACTACCACTAACCTACCTTTAGAAACTAATGAGGAACCACTTCCTCAATATGAACCTCCAACTACTTCTCTTCCTACTAAACATATTTTACCTTCCAAGCCTCGTGATGGTTCTTCCTCTTCCAAAACTCATTAAAATTTCTTAGAGGAACTTAAATTTATGCCTTGTAAAATCCTTCTCATGGAGTTAGTTTGCACTTCTCCCTATTATCATAAATTCCTAATGCAACAAATCCAAGAAATCGAATAACCATATTCCTTAGAAGAGGAACAACCTTCTCATGAGCCTCAACTAATATAAGTTCATACTATTTAAATTGCTTGTCCTTCTGAAAACCTTCCATAGAGTTCCTTGAAAAAGACATGATCAATGATGAAATTCTCTTTTGAGCCAATAATACACCTCTATTTATTAAAATAATAATTAATACTACCCTTATTTACAAATTATTAGTAGATGAAGGGTCAAGAATTAATGTGAAATTTCTTTGGCTCATTCAACAACTTGGGTATAACAAAGATCATCTCAAGCAAATGCATCTAACATGTCATGGATTTGACAAGACCAATCAAAATCCACTTGGTTGTATTTGGCTCCCTCTTACTATTAGACCCAAAACTATACGTACTAAGCTTATGGTTCTCGACTTACCATTGTCCTATAATATACTCTTAGGTAGTCCATGGACTCATCACATGAGGGCTATTACCTTTTCCAATAACCAATGTATCAAGTTTAATCATAATGGAAAACAATATAAACATGAGGTTGATCCTAACCCATGGAGTATTCAGCATCCCAATCCTAAATCTCAGTATCGGATTCCCACTAATCCAAAAATTAATAGTGCACCTTTAATTAAATTTGTTACTAGGAATCCAAACTTACAAGTCACTCTTGTTAAATCTGATGATGATGAGCTAAATGATTTGTAAAACACATGTGATACTACCAAACTACATCCTTATATTTAGGAGTGGCTTCCTCCTTCATTATTACCTTGTGATCGTATCACCCCTATTACTGATGAGATCATTGATTTCACTCCTCTATGTAATGCACATGAAGCATATTATACATAAGATGATTTCACTTGTAATGATTATGGAGTGGCCAACTTATTTCAAGCCCCTTTAACCATGTCACCTCATAAATTTAGAGATTTAGGCATATCAGCTTACAAACATCCTTTAAAGACACAAACATGTATTATTTCTCCCACCTATGATGATAACTACATTATGGCCCAAACTCAATCAAGAGACTTGGATGTTTAACATTATTAGCAAACCTTAGCCAAGATACATGATTTTAATTAAGATGTTCATACTATTTCCATGGATATTGAGTTAAAAATTGAAGGTCATGCACCTAAAAATAATTTAACACTTTTTGATACTCCTTGGGTTGTTTAACAAATATTACATCTCACAAATTTGAAACTTATAGAACCTTCTATACCTCCTATCCCACGAGTCACTCTACCAGATTATCTCCCAATCAACAATTCTAAAGATATGCCTATTATCAATCCAAGTGAATCTAATCAACCTTCCTCCACTATTTATATTGAGGTGTTATAAATAATGTCCCTAATTTTGCCAATAGTGTCCATGAGTTGATATGTATGCATGGTTCTCAATGACAAAGTGTGCCTTAGTGATCATGCATGGACCTTGTTGTGTTTGTTTTGATAGGCAAGGTGATGGATGTTGGTGATGTGTTAAACATGTTTGAGGGGTCATATGAGGGGTAAATAGTGATTGGTATACTTTTATAAGTGAAAGGAATCAATTGGAATAGTATTTTTAAGGTCTAAGTTATCCTAGTCATCTTGGTAGAACTTCCTAAGTAAGCAGATTGATGACATTCGCATTCGCCCATGTGAAGGTGTTAGAAGTTAGTGGTCACATGGGTTTGTTCATATTTGTGCTTATATCATGTGTTTAAAATTTAAGGTCTTGAAATTATTTATATAAAAATTTATGGTAGTTCAAAGTTGGTCTCCCAAGTAGATTTCACTAGTTTCCATACATAGTCAAATTTGCATTAAAAAGTGACCATTAGAGTTCATATATTTGAATTTACAAATGAAAACCAGTCTGTAATGTTTTGTTTATAACTTTTGATTATGGATGAATTTAATGGTGGTATAAAAATAAAAATGGTAGATAACTTCAATTTAAATTCAATAAAAATTATTTGGAAGTTTGATTGGTAGCACACATGCATTTACTATGGTCCAAAGCTGACTGAGGGTTTGACTTTCTTTTGAGGGTGACCCGAGAAGGATGTTTGAGTTTTTATAAATTGTGTTTGGATGTTTCAAGGTGAATTATCTATTTTAGAGTATTTCATATCCCTAAGGATCATCTTTATGGATTTTGGAGGTTTGACCAATCCATATTTAGTATGAACAATTACTTACAAGTTGACTTTTAGTTCATTCATGGTGTTTTCATGTACAAGGCAAATGATTGATAGGTTTTGCATATGCAAAAGTTTTTAGTGATTAATGTAATCACTTTAATATGTATTAAGGGTCATATGGAGAGGACCTATGTTCTTTTAAGTGGTCTTATGATCCTATTTTTGCTCGGTGAAGTGTTAAAATGATGAATAGGTCTTCATAGACCTATAAGGGCTTCTTAGGCCTAATTGAAAGATATTATTGCTTAAGGGTGATATATCAAAGCTATATAGTACCTATGTAGGTGAAATTTATATTAATACAAGTGTGATATAATCCTTAAAATTTAAGGTATGTCTTATATATGACCAAGAAGATGGTGATCATGAGGGCTCTATAAAGAGCATAAATACATATGAAGGTTTCTAGTGTAGACAAGTGAAGAAAAGAGAAGTGTGAGAGTGATTGGTGGATGGATTGAAGAGAATATAAGTGTAAGGAATGTGTGTGTAACATATAGGCCATATTTATAATGTTATAATAATATTCTTTTAGGGTTGAATATTGAGAATGAGTGAAGAGGTGTAGAGTGATCCAAAAGGTTGTTTTGGATGCATTGCTTGTGTGTGAAGGCTTGAGATAGTGTGAAGGGTTGAATAGAGTTGTTTTTGATTATTTATACATCATAATGAAAGGAAATAAGATATTTGGAGGTGTTGATACCATAAGGTGTTGTGTGGGTGCTCAACATCTAGGATATGTGGGTACTTGTTCATGCTTAGGGGTTGGTGTTCCTTGTGGAGCGAGTGCTTCACTAAAATAACGTACTTGTAAATATCTTATAGGACTATAGTATATTTTTTTGAATAATTGAGAGTGGTTTTTATCCCCCATGAGGGTTTATCACATAATCCATGTGTATTTATATTGATCTTGCATAGTTTCCTTAAATCTTTATAATATTTGGTTTATGTGCTTCATGAATGCTTTTGTTAAGTGGCTAAGAGTTTGAAGTTTTGGAATTAGAATTGAATTTCTTGCATAAATGATTCACCCCCCAGTGATTATACCTATAATAATTGGTATCATATCCATAACTTATTTACAATTTTAAAAACTTGAAGGTGATCATAGGTACAATGGATGACAAAGAGGATGAGACACATCTTCAAGGTGAACTAGTATGTGCCTTATCAGAGCTCAAACATCTAGAGGAAGAGAATGAAATATTGAAGAACAATAAAGGAAGTAAAAATTCAGATATGACTTCCTTAATATATTATGAAGTAAATGCAAGCATTGATGGTGTGAAGACACAAATAGATAAACTAGCAATAATAGTCAAGAATTTATAGGACATGATGGATAAAGGCCTGAATCAAAGATTGGATCATTTGGAAGATAAAGCTATGACTTATATAGATGTGATTATATCAAAGGACAAGCATAATTATATCTCTAACAAAGAACTTAAAGATGAAAATTCTTGTGTTTTTGATGGTCAAGTAAAAGGAATGTCTAACATGAATAACTATAGTTATGTTTTCAATGGGTACTATTACACTTGTAATCAATATGGTCATAGATATAAAGAATGCACTTTCTCTTCAAAAAATAGAAATGGCATTATATGTTACAACTACAAATAATAGGGACATATATCTAAGTACTGCAAGAGGGCCTATTATAAAAATGACATACAAGTTATCAACACCATGAAATGGTTCAAGGAAGACAAATTCAAGATTGAAGAAAAGAAGAAGCAGAATTCAGGTAGTGCAGCAACGAAAGAGTCAATATTTATTCAAAGTATCTTGCATACTGAAGAGGATGAAAATAAGAAATGGTACATAGACAGTGCATGCTCAAGTCATATGATAGGAGACAAGATCAAGTTTATCTCTTTTTAAAAACACAATTTAGGTTTAGTGAGGTTTGGTAACAATAAGTTTGCTAACATAGTTGGCAAAGGGTCTGTAAGTTTGGATAATGGTCATACTAGGAATGAAAATGTTTTATATGTATAAGGTTTGCAATATAATCTTCTAAGTGTTATCCAAATGTGTAAGAAAGGAAATGTTCTGAATATTCATGATCAAGGATGTGAAGTGAGAAGATCCAAGTCTAGCAAAGTAGTTACAAATATTCACAAGGCAGATAACAACTTGTATGTGTTCCATGAATACAAAATAGAGGAGTGTTTCATGAATCAATTAGAGGAAAGTTGGATTTGGCATAGAAGACTTGGACATCTAAATTTTGACAATTTGGTGAGGATTAGTTCAAAAGGACTAGTGAGGCATATGACTAAAATCACTAAGATTCCTCATACTCTTTGCAAGGCATGCCTTCATGAGAATCAGACCAAGAAAAGATACAAATCTTAAGATAATTCCACCACAATACCATTGTAATGAATTAACACTATTCAATGTGGACCTAAAAGAACTAAAATTATTCAAGGTAATAGCTATTTCATTTTATTAATTGATGAATTTACTAGGATGATTTGGATATATTTCCTTAAAGAGAAATTAAAAGCTTTTGCAAAGTTTAAAGCATTCAAAGCTCTTGTTGTAAATGAAAAAGGATCAAGAATCAAGTGTGCGAGATTAGATAGAGGAGGTGAATTTTGGTCTTATGAGTTTGATATTTTTGTGAAGATCAAGGGATTAGAAGATAATATTCTACTGCTAGGACACACCAACAAAATGGGGTAGTTAAAAAGAAAAATACAACTATCCAAGAGATGAGTAAAACCATGCTTCAAAATTCTAAATTATAAGATGGTTTCTGGGAAGAGGTTGTTAATACACTAGTACACATCTTAAATAGATGGCAAGTTAGATTAAATGGTGATAATACTACATATGAGTTATGGAAAAATAGGGCATCTAATGTCAAACATTTTAGAGTGTTTGGGATCAAGTGTTTTATCAAGAGGGATGAAGAAAATCTTGGTAAACTTGACTCAAGGTCTGATGTGGGCATCTTCTTTGGTTATTCCTCCATAATTTATGCTTACATATGTTTCAATAAGAGACTCCACAAGGTTCTTAAAATTTCTAATGTAAGAGTTGAAGAGGTAGGTGAAATCAAGAATCCTAGATTATAGATAAATGAAACTATAGAGAACCTTAATTCACATAATGAAGGCATTTTTGATCAATCAGATGATGAAGAGGAAGAGGTAAGATAATAAACTAAAGCTCCATCTAGGATAATATAGAAGGATCATATAGTTTTCTAGGTAATTGGAGATGTGAATGTTAGTCTACAGACTAGAAGGAGAATGTTGATCAATCAAAATCAACAAGACACAGCTATGTTATCCAAGGTTGAACCTAAAACATTCTTGGAAGCTAGTAAAGATGAAGATTAGACATGTGTAATGGATGAGGAAATTGATCAAATAGTAAAAAATGAAACATGGGATTTGGTACCTAGGCCAAAAGATAAAAATGTGATAGGAACTAAATGGGTATTCAAAAATAAGATAAATGAGAAAGGAGAGGTCACAAAAAATAAGGCTAGAATGGTGTGTAAAGAATATGCTCAAGTTGAAGGGATATATTTTGATGAAACATTTGTTCATATGACAATAATGGAAACAATTAGACTCTTCTTATCATATAAAAGCTTCAAAGGTTTCAGATTTTACCAAATGGATGTGAAATCTGCATTTTTGAATGGAAATTTAGATGAAGAAGTCTATATTGAGCTAACTGAAGGTTTTTCCATGGCAAGCAATCAGGACTATTTTTGTAAACTAAAGAAGGCTTTATATGGTATTAAACAAGCTCCTAGAGCTTGGTATGATAGATTAGGTAAGTATCTATTGAACCAAGACTTCAAAAGAGGGCTAGTTGATAGTAATTTTTACATTAAGACTGATGACACTCATCAATTACTTGTGGTAGTCTATGTTGATGACATAGTTTTTAAATATGATAAAGACAACATGAGTAGAGAGTTTACAGATGCTATGAAGACTGAGTTTGAAATGTCAATGTTGGGAGAACTTTATTTCTTTTTAGGATTGTAAATTAACTAAATTGATGTAGGGATATTCATTTCATAGGTAAATTACATCAATAATATGCTAAGGAAGTTTAGCATGTTGGATTGTAATCCAATGAGTACTCTAATGATCATAGGATGCAAGTTAAGTAAACAAGATGACTCACCAAGGTTGACCAAACCTTGTATAGATCCATGATGGGAAGGCTTTTGTACTCTACTACTTCTAGGCCTGATATCATGCAAGCAATAGGCCTTATAGGTAGGTTTCAATCTGATCCTAGAGAATCTCACTTTAAAATAGTCAAAAGGATCTTGAGATATCTTAAGACCACCATAGAATATGGTTTATGATACCTTAGGAACAAAGAATTCAATCTAAGGACATACATTGATGCATATTGGGCAAGATGTGTGGATGATAGGAGGAGTACCAGTGGTGGTGTTTTCTTCATGGGTGAATGCTTGGTGTCTTGTCTAATCAAGAATCAAGCCTCTGTATCCCTATCAACTACATAAGTTTAGTATATAACTACTGCTTCATGTTGTACTTAGGTAGTGTGGATGAAACAAACCTTGGAAGACTATAAGGTAAGATAAAATGGACCTTATCCTATCTATTATGATAATACTAGTATAATTAGTATCTCTACGAATCCTGTTATGCACTCAAAAACTAAGCACATTCCTATTAGATATCATTTCTTGAGAGAACAAGTGAGTAATCAAAGTGTTAAGTTGGAGTATGTGCCTACAAAAGAACAACTTGTAGATATTAAGACTAAACCATTGACAAAAGCAACATTTGAATATATAACACAAAGCTTGGGATTCATCTCCTTATCAGTTGATCATTAGAAGGTCATTGGTTAAGGGGGAGCAAGAATTTCATGATCTTGCTCCATAAGTTTGGATGAAAATCTTCAAGAAATATGTTCAGGGACATTAGTCCTAAAAGCAAGATTTAATCAAATTTTGATGTTTTGTTTAGAAGGTCAAATCATGAATAATGAAGGTAAGATTGATATGGAGTGTGGAGAGGACTTGTCCAAGGGTATTCCATGGGTTCAAATGTGCTCATCTAGTCAAAAGAGTCATTCATAACCATTTGTTCCTGTGCTCATCTAGTCATTAATGCATTTTAGGTCGATGAAGCTAACCAAGGTTAGAGGCTAGTTGGATTTGATGTGTCCATGTGAAAAAGGTGTTAAGGAGAGGTCACAAGTCTTCCATGATCATTCTAAAGTGTTTTAGAATAGTGACTATTATATACACAAGGTATGTATGCATAGTTTGACTAGTTTCAGGTGTCAAATGAAGATTGGTGAGTTTTCAATATGAATTTTTGGAATATAAAGGTGTGTTGACCTCATAAAGTTATGCTATAGGTGGTTTCAAAATTTTAAGGTCTTTTGAGTGGAAGTTAAATAATTTTGAAGGCTCTTGGGTATGACCGTCATTGCTTAAGGGATAGCAAGTCAAAAACCATTTCATGGTTATATGGGTTCTCAAAGGATTCAGACCTCAAAAATTAGTCTCGAAGTGTGTATTGTTGACCTCTAAGTGTGAGATAAGTTTTAGGAGCTAGTGTTGATCGAAAGGTGGTAAGTTAACCTTGTTTTTTTTAATGACCTAGGTTTTCCACCATATGGGTTAGTGACCTTCCCAAAGAATTTAAATTTGGAGGTTGTTTAATCTATTTAAAATGACAAAAGGGTGCTAAAATTTTTATTTACATTCATTTGTAAGTATATATTTTGACCTATGGTTGAGATTTTGTGCAAATGGAGAGTTAATTGGCAGGTTAGTTTGTAAAGGAGCTATGGTACAAAGGAAGAGTTGGATGATGATAATTAACATGCATGAGGGGGCATATGAGTGTGCATCAAATATGAAATTTCATGTTATAAGGGTACATACATAAAAATTTATGGGCTCTACAAGGTTCAGGTAGGGCTATTAGGCCTATGAGCAAAGCTAATGTGAAGAAGAGTGATTTTCGGTCATTTTATTCAAAATAAAAAGGTATGGTTATCCCTGAATATGTTTATCAATTGGATTTATGCATCATATATTCTTGAGAAATAGCTTTAATTACCACTCTTCATTCTATGGGTGGCTCATGAGAGAAAATTTGAAGGCAACTATGAAATTTCATCATGGTTGGAGATGGTAAGAAGGTGCTTAAGGGGTTCCCAAGTTAAGGTGACTTAGGTGGATTCCCTCTTAGTTTTTTCAAGGTGTGATCACTCCTATTTACTTTATAGTGTTCATTTCTTGTTCATATAATAGTGCATGGTCAAACAAGAGTGTTGTCAATGAGCAAGCTTGAGGTAGTCATGATAAGGAATGGTATACACAATGATAGGGGGAGTTTAAATCATCTCTCATAGGATATACCTTCTTGATTTTGGATTTGAAAAAAATTATAGGTCCTCAATATTAGTAGGTAATCCCACTTTATCATTGTGTCAAAGGGGGAGAAAGAGTTTATAAAGGGAGAAAGAGTATGTAGACAGTTTTGTTGTTAGGTTTGAAAACATTTATAAGTGTTGACATCAATGACAAAGGGGGATATTGTTTATGTCTTGTAAATGATGTACCTAAGGTGGCCAAGATTTTTTATGAGTTGATATGTATGCATGGTTCTCAATGATAAAGTGTGCCTTAGTGATCATGCATGGACCTTGTTGTGTTTGCTTTGATAGGCAAGATGATGGATGTTGGTGATGTGTTGACCATGTTTGATGGGTCATATGAGGGGTAAAGATTTATTGGTATAATTACGTAATTTAAATTAATCCATTTGAATAGTATTTTGAAGGTCTGGTAGAACTCCCTGAGTAAGCATATTGATGACATCATTATTCACATGTGTGATGATGTCAGAATAAAGTGGTCACATGGGTTTGTTCATATTTGTGCCTAGATTATGTATTTAAAATTTAAGGTATTTAAATTATGTCTATAAAAATTTATGGTAGTGCAAATTTGGTCTCCTAGGCATATTTCACTGGTTTCCATAGTCAAATTTGCATTAAAAAGTGATCATTGGAATTCAAATATTTGAATTTATAAAAGAAAACTAGTCTACAATGTTTTGTTAATAACTTTTAATGATGAATGAATTCCATCATGGTATAAAAATAAAAGTGGTATATAAATTCAAGGTAAATTCATGAAAAATTATATGGAGGTTTGACTAGTCGTACACTTGTATTTATTGTGGTCCAAAGTTGACTGAGGGTTTGACTTTCTTCTACAAGTGACCCGAGAAGGATGTTTGAGTTTGTATTGATGGTGTTTGGATGTTTCAAGGAGAATTATATATTTTAGAGTGTTTTATACTCTATAAGTATCATTTATATGTATTTTGGAGGTTTGACCAATTCATATTCAGTATGAACAATTGCTTACAAGTTGACTTTTGGTTCATTCATGGTGTTTTCATGTACAAGGCAAATTATTGATAGGTTTTGCATATGCAAAGGTGTGTAGTGATCAATGTAATAACTTGAGTATGTCTTATGGGTCATATGGAGAGGACCTATGTGATTTTAAGTGGTCTTATGTTCCTTGTTTTTCTTGGTGAAGTGTTAAAAGGATGAATAGGTCTCCATGGACCTATAAGAGCTTCTTAGGCCTAATTGAAAGATATTATTGATTAAGGTTGATCTATCAAAGATATGGATGACATATGTAGGTGAAATTGATCTTATTATAATTGTTATAGAATCCTTAAGAGTTAAGTTCTATCTTATAACCGACCAAGAATATGGTGATCATGAGGGATCTATAAAGAGCATAAACAAAGATGAAGGTTTCTAGTGTAGACAAGTGAAGAAAAGAGAAGTGTGAGAGTGATTGGTGGATGGAATGAAGAGAAAAGTAATGTAAAGAATATGTGTGTGACATAAAGTCAATATTTATGATGTTATAATAGTGTTCTTGTAGGTTTGAATATTGAGGATGAGAGAAGAGGTGTATAGTGATCCAAAAGGTTATTTTGGATGCATTACTTGTGTGTGAAGGCTTGAGATAGTGTGAAGGGTTGAATAAAGTTGTTGTTCACTATTTATCCATTAGATTCAAATTCAATAAAATTTATGGAGGTGTTGATATCATAAGGTTTTGTGTGGGTGCTCAACATCTAGGATAAGTGTGTGATTGTTCATGCTTAGGGGTTGGTACTCCTTGTGAAGTGGGTGCTTCACTAAAATATCTTGTTTGTAAATATCTTATAGGACTGTAGTCCACTTTTTTTCAGAATTGAGAGTGGATTTTATCCCCATGAGGGTTTCCCACATAATCCATGTGTATATATGTTGATCTTGCATAGTTTCCTTTGTTCTTTACAATAATTGGTTTATGTGCTTCATGAATGATTTTGTTGAGTGGCTAAGAGTTTGAAGTTTTGGAATTGGAATTGAATTGCTTGCATCACTGATTCACCCCCCCTTTTAGTGATTGTACCTCTAGCATTTCCATCTACTCTCAAGATCAAATTTGATGCCAAGGCAATAGATGTATGCTAGATACATTATGAATATGATCTCTATGGTAAAAACATTATTGATCTTGAAGTAAATGTGGAATATCATGGACCTTTACTTATGTTACATAGAAATGAAGCCATACTTAAGTTGTTCCATGTCTAAGAACCTCAACTTCCTCGGTAACATCACAAACTTGGTAACTTAAAATACAAGGCCCCTCATTTTAGCAACTTCATTGCTAGCATTGATCCCAAAACCAATCTTATTTCCTCTCTTCCCAATGCATCATATCATTTTTAATACAAAAAAATTATTCGTATTGAATAAACCACAAGAATAGAATATGGCACATCTTCATGTCCTCGATCCATAATAGTTTCTAGATAACTCATGCTAACTAAGCATGATAATTTTAGTCTATTATTCAATAAATACATGAGACTTTCACTTGGTCATATGAATGCATGCCTGGTATCGATCCTAATATCATCATGCACAATATAATCACATATCCATACACCAAACCTATTTGGAAAAAATAACAAATATTTTCCACCGAAGTTTCCACCCTATGCCATAAAGAAATTATCAAATTATTAGATGTCAAGTTTATTAAACTAGTGGAATATTTTGAATGGGTGTCAAAGATTATTTTCATTCGCAAAAAATTCACCATGGTTATCTGCATATGCATCAACTTCTGTAATCTCAACCTTGTTTATCTCAAGGATAATTTTCCATTACTTTTGATAGATGCCATCGTAGATTCCACTACTAGATATGAAATGTTATCCCTCATGGATGGTTTTTTAGGTTACAATAAAATTCACATGACCCCTAAATATCAACACAAGATAACATTCACTACAAAATGGGGCACATAATGCTAAGTTAAGATGCCCTTAGGCCTTAAAAATGTTAGATTTACCTATCAGCAAGCTATGACCCACATTTTTCATGATCTTATACATAATATTTTGGAAACCTATGTGAATGATCTCATTACCAAATCCAAAAGTCGTAAAACCCATCTCTATGATCTAGCCATCATCTTTGATTGACTCATCAAGTAGAAAGTTAGACTCAACCCCTACATGTGTGTCTTTGGCATTACATCTAGTAAATTGCTAGGGTTCTTAGTCTCTCTTTGAGGTATTGATGTCTAACCTACTAAAATCAATGTTATATTCAACATGCCTATCCCTTTTTCCATTCTATACATTTGTACTTACCTTAACAAGTTTGGGTCAATCTGATGATTCATCCTCAAAATGGCTTATCACATATACTCTATTAATTCCCATATTAAGAAAGGTAATGCTTTAGAATGGACTGATCCTTTTCAAAATGCATTTAAAAACATGAAATAATAATTTCTTCATTTTCCTACCCTTTGACCACCTTCTAATGATCATCTTTGATTTTGTTCACTTCTATTCCCATATCAGTTGGGGCAATGCTTGCCCAAGAAGATGATACTTGAAGAGAGTATGTTATTTATCATATTAGTCAAGGCCTCATCAGTTATAAAAAATGTTATATTATAGTATAACATGATTGAATCACTATCTATTTCATAACTGAAAAGCTTTGACACTACATGCTCTATCAAATAACCTATGTCATTGCTCATCTCGAACCACTTTGTCACTTTTTCTCGAAATCATTTTAACCTGGAAATAGAATTGGAAAGTGGATGGTTCTCTTAATGAAATTCAACCTTTGCATCATAATGCAAAAATTTGTTAAAGGGCATGTCATTTCCAACCAACTTGAAGCAGTACCAATACTCGCTACAAAACACCTTCAAGATATTCTACCTTATGATATCATTCTCTATATTGAAGGTCTCAATTAGGCTATCTCTGATTACTTCCATAAATTCACTGGTAATTTAGGGGAAAGTAATCAAGAAGATACCTATGTCAGTCCTAATACTTCTAAATCCAAATTATATATTAAAGAGATTCATGAAATCACCATCAATTTTCATGAAGAAACCTATACTCTACACTTTGAAGGTGTCAAATGTCTCCAAAAAGCTGAGGCAGGTTATATTCTAACTAATCCTCATGGTAAAATAATCCCTTTGGCATTATAGCTCACCTTTGATGTCACTAACAACATGGAAGAATATGAAACATTAATCTTAGGCATGAAAGTGGCACTTGACTTAGATATTTCATATCTACATGCTTTGGGTGACTCCCAACTTATCTATCATTAGATTAACAGTGAGTACCAATGTAAAAGTGAAAATTTTATCACTTTTCATCAAATGGATACCACCCTCACCAAAGAGTTCATGTCTTTTAACATTAAGCCAATTATAAGATATCAGAACTCTATTGTTGATTCTCTTACTTCTTTGGCATCCTTCTTTCATCTGCATCAAATTATTAATGATTCCTAATTTCTTATTCAAATAAGAAAGTCTTTATCTTGCATCCAATTGCAAGATTTGCTTATTTATCACATTGAGGTTGTCACTATTTGATAGAGCCCATTATATAAATACATTATCTAATTAATCAAACATCAAATTTATCCTTCAGAGATGGATTCTTTCAAAAAGACTATAATTTAAAAAAAAACTTTTAAATATGTCTTTCGATACAACAACCTTTATTATCATAACGCAAAAGGTACACTGATCCATTATGTAATTAAAGAAGAGGCCCTTCCTCTCCTTAAACAAACACATAGGGTATTTTTTGGTGTGACTGTAGTGGACATGTTATAGCACGTAAATGCCTATGTATGGGATACTTTTAGCCTACTCTAAAAAAGGATGCTATCGATTTTGGTAAAAGGTGCAGTCCTTGCCAACTCTATGACAATATAATCCATTCACCACCAGTCGAGGTTAAAACAATGGAATCTCCTTGGTTATTTTCTATGTGGGGATTAGATTTCATTGGCAAACTACCTCGATCATAAGATGGGCACATTTTTATCATCATAGCTACTGAAAATTTTACCAAATGGGTAGAAGCCATGTATCATGTCAACATCACAGGAAATATAATTTATAAATTTATCCTTAACCAAATCATTTTTTATTTTGAAGTTATCCATACTATCATTTCTAATAATGAAAAAAATTTAAATAATATGGACATGGAGTAGTTATGTGCTAAATTTAAAATATTCCATAAATTTTCTACACCTTATCATCCACATTGCAATGACCAAGCTGAGGCCACTGATAAAATTCTTCAAAAGACCATTTGAGAAACTTGTATAGATTGGTATCTTCATTTATATCATAAAATTTGGGCTTATTTTATTAGCATCTGTATTGCCATTGAGGTAACACCATTCTTGCTAGTTTATGTTTCTAAGTATGTCATACCATTAGAAGTTAAACTTCCCTCATTACGTATTTCTCTTCATGGTATCATTATTGATGAAGAATTACATGAATCTCACCTTCATTCTCTCCATCTTATTGATAAACACTATTTATATTCTCTTAAACATAACTACCAATACAAGGCTCGTCTCACCCAGCAACATAATAAAAAGGTTAAAGGTTGCACTTTCAATGTTGGTGATATAGTCCTTAAATTAGAATGTACCCATGATAAAGAATACAAATACACTCAAAAATGGTGCGGACCTTATTTAGTGAAAGACATTCTTGGTCCTAACACCTATCACCTCCAAACTAATGAAGGCCATATTTTTAAAGAGCCCACTAATGTGTAATTCTTGAATAAATACTTTGCTTAGATATTTCCCTTCTTATCATCTTTCTATATGTTATCGTACTAAAACTTTATATATGATTTCTATATGGGTCTTACCTTATGCAAAAGTTTCTCTTTCCAAAAACCTTAGGTCCTTCCCTTGGTCTTTTGGTTTCTTTTTCTCATGAGTTGAATTATAATACCATGGATAGGACATAGTTTTCCTCATGAATTCCTTTTGCTTCCATTGATTTTTCCTATTAAATTTGTTATGTTTCAATGCTTTTTGCACCCTATGGGTTTTATCTTTTGTAAGTTATAGTGTAAGACCATGGATAGGACCAAACCCTCCTCATAAATACCATTTATACCATTTTTGTTTTCACATGCTTTGTTCACTCTCTTGAAATTTCTTTGTGAGTTGTAGTGTAAGACCATGGATAAGACCAAACCCTCCTCATAAATACAATCTTTTGCCTTTATAACACCCTCTAGGGTTTATCTTTTATGAGTTGTAGTGTAAGACCATGGATATGATTAGGATCTCCTCATAAAATCACCATTTTATTCGAAAACCACCTTTGTTCCACCAAGTGTTCCTTTTCTAGAATGTTAAGAAATGTTTACAAGTTTGTGTTCCCATATTCTTAGCTTTAGTTTTTGTTTCTTTTTGTAGATAAAACTCAAAAAAAAACTATGTTATCATATTTCCATACACTTCCATACATTCTTATGATAAGGAATCATACCTATCATTGTATCCCCTTTTCACCTTTGTCACATTTTTTACAATTTGACGTAATTCAAATTATTTCATGTTCATTTCTCCTTGATTTCCTTTCCTTTCATTCTGATTTGTATAAAACAAGGTCAAAGTCAAGATAGCACCTTTATTTCACATGAATAAACAAGACTCTTAGAAACCATGCTATCTAAGTTCTCTTTATAAGAAACCAAATCCCAAGTTTTCAAATGATAACCATCTTTATAATCCATGTTCGATTCTCTAAATCCATATGGAAAAGGAATAGAAAAATCCATCAAAAATTAAAAGCTAAATAATTTAAAACAAAAGGGAATGATCAAAAGGCAACATACTAATTCAAAAGTCAAAATCAAACCAAAAGATATGATTCATAGCACATCTATCTCCAATCAAAGCTCAAACTTCATAGTTGGCTTCATTATAGAGTCGAGGTCCATTGGGGTGTGGTAGGCTAGTAGATTGGGATATGAGAATTCAAAATAATCTATCAGTGTTACCTACTTCTTCATTCAAGTACCCAATCCTTTAAGTAAACCAACGACTCTGTAAGGGGTCCTAAGGAACGGGAAACATGTTGTGAGAAAGTAGGCCCATTTTACTTGTCATGCATATAGTCTTTATGAGATGATATTCATACTTCATTTGGTGACCCAAGATTTGGGTGGTTAGGAAAAGTTATTCAAAGTCCTTAAGTTCAAAATTCCTTTTATTTTGAGAACCTAATTATAAGTGTCTTGACTTTGATAAAAAGTTTCTCTAGCTTAGTTTTTCTTTCATATCCCCCACCACCCATTTCATTTCCCCCCTTGATAGGCAAGTTTGATTCTAAATATGTTTTCCCACTTCTATATTCCCTCTTCTTCACATCTTAACAACATTCTAGCACTACTTTGTTTTAGTTTAATCTATTTTTAGAACAAAATAGTATGCTTGAGTAACTACGGATTGTATTCTTTACACCATTATTTTAATTTTATAGAATTACCCTCATTTATTTGAATTTATTTCTATTATTTTACCTCATTTTTTTAGACAATTGCATCTATTTCTATTTTTATGTACTTTTTCCATTGATGATTGAGTAAGGATTGTTATTGCACACTCATCAATATTGTTTTTACCATTACTTGTCCATCTTTGTTTAAGTAAGGATTGTTACTGATTTCACATTGATGTTTGATTACCATTTACTTGTATCCTTAGTTTGACTTGGTTTGTTTGCCTTTCTTACTTAAAGTTTATTTGTTTGAGTTATTTAGTCATTTAGTAGCCCTAGATTTTTGGTTACCTAATTTACTCTAAATTTTGACTTGGTCATTTGGTCCTAGCTTAGCATTTATCACCTTAGCTTACCAAATTTCCAAGTACGTCATGCCTACACCATTTCAACTATCTTGGCTTTCTTACATTTGTTTATTTTTGATCTTTAGTTTTACATCCTTGGGTTTGTCCATAGTCATTGTTCCCTCCATGATCAAAACTAAAAATACAATATACGACCATTCAATTATAAAGGTAAGTTAAAGTACACATACATTACTTTTTTTTAGCTATTTCATTACAGTCATTTCCTTTCATCTATTTTATGCTTTAAAATATTGCAATTTATTTAGCTTCAATTTTGTGTTTTGTTATGTTTTTTTCTCAAAGCACCATCTCATGTTGCACCTGAGTGACATGTGATGAGCTTCAAGTGGGGCATATATATACACATAATATTTTCAAACTTTATCGATTACTAATGTTTTTTATCTTACAGGAACCCATCGAGTCTCATTATTTATGAGTACATGCCTTAAAAGATGTATCAAAAAAGGGGTGGGTAGATAATTGGTGCTTCACAATATTATTATCCCCTATATCACCATTTGATATCTACATAACTATATCTTATACACTTCCCTAAGCTTTACCTCCTCCCTTACACACTCCTCTAAGCAATTCACCACCTTATTCAGCTCTTACTTAAGCCTAAACTCCTTTTTTTTAATTAATTGAATAATGTTAGCCTAGGATAACCCTATATTAAAATTAATTTACATGTTAGGGGTCTAGGTCAGCCTTGGCTGACCCAGACTAGGACCTAACTTGCTTTTATCAATTAATGATACAAGGCCGAATTGGGCCGCCCTTATCGGCAAAACTTTTAGAAAGGTTTAGGGTTAGATCTAGCTATATATACAAATTCATTTCACTATTTTTTAGAGAGAGACAAGAGTTTTTCATTCATTTGTACTTATTTACAATTTGCTCTTTGACCATTCAACTTGATGAGTTATTTGCTTAGGGTTTTACATTTGGATGGAAGAACTTTGTCTTGTAAAAGTTTGAGATTCATTAGGAGGTCCTTGGAAATAGTCCATTTTCCATCCTTAGCTTCTTCAACAATACACAAAAAGCTATTGTGAATCACCTTTGGCCAAGAAAGAGATTGAGTCTCGATGGTTCATGTTCAAGGTAAGTATCTCTAACATTACTCCTCTATTTAGTAGATAGAAGTAGCATAAGCAATGGATTTTGAATGTATTTCTTTCTCCATACATTAGGGTTATATCTAGCTTAATTATAATTATTCTATGCATGTTTACTTTCATGTTTATCACCCCCTTTTTGTGCCACAAGCTTTAATGAACACTAGATTAGATTTTACTTTACTTTACATGTACTTAGTGAATATGAAAACATAGGACCTAGCTAAGGTTATTGCATGGTGTTACTTGTATAGAGGATTTCAAACCCTCTATAGTGATATTATTGTGATAAGGGACACTCTTGGTTAGGTCTAGTGGATCCATCTTGGTCATGACCCCGAATGTCTAAATCTATCAACAAGCGGAAGTGTAAGTGTGATTTATCTTCTTTGAGCTAGGATTGATTTATAAGCTAGCTACATTTTCCCTTCTATACATGTACCATCCACCACCTCATCTTTGAGGGTTTATCCAAAGGTTTAGGAAGCCAAATAGCACATTCAACACCTACATAAGTTATTCTCTACACTTAGAGAGAACTTAAAAATGGCACAAAACCAAATGAAGTAACAAGCTAACCAACACCGCATTGAAAGACATTTTGAAGTAGGAGATTCACTTTTCATGTGCTTACAAATATATAATATAATTTCCTTGAAACAAAATAAGAATAACAATAAGCTTTAATCTAACTATTATGACCCCTATAAGGTTTTGCAGAAGATCAGTAGTGTAACATACAAATTATTAGTGAAAATACATATGGTCTTGCATTTTTATTGCATGTTTCTTGCATGAATAAGGTTACTGGATAAAGATTTTTAGCATAAACAATATTAATATATATTTATGATGAGGGATTAATCATTTTAGAATCTAAGGTAATCCTCAAAAATCATTGCTAATAAATTGCAGACAAGGGTGATTACATAGTATCTGATAAAGTGGAAAATTTTGGCTAGTGAGGATGCAACATGGGAGGATGAAGCATTATTGTAGAAGAATCCATGGATCATCAATGTTGAAGACAATATTGGTTTTAATGGAAGGGTCATGCTACATCCTTAAACAATAGCATGTTTTTGGATATGTGTGGTCAACTTATGGCTACCATAACCTTTTACTTAGTCATATGATAAATTTGTATATCTTCATATTGATAATGGTGTCAACATATGGAGTCCATAACCTAAGTATAATATATATATGAGGAAGTGGTTAATATTGGAATATCATATTGTGAATTATTTTCTTATTACAAAGTTTTAGAAGTTTCTCGTGTTGAAAAAGTTCAATCATATATTTATAGTTTTCTACTTTACTATTAATAATTTGTGTGGACATGTTCCATTTAACTATTATTATTAAGAATCATTATTATTTTGACAATGATATTTATCTTACCATTAATTATTGTGACTTTAATTTATCTATATAATTAATTTCATTGCATACTTACACCTCTGAACAAACCAATATATTTCCAAAATTTTAATACAAGATTTAAACATTATATTCAAAATTCATACAAGTATGGTTTTTATATAAATACACATCAAAATTACATAATCAAAAGGAATCTCCTAAATGGGATCAAATATATACCTTTTTATACCTTCCCTTACTATCCTTTTTAACCTCCTTACAATGTGGGCTCTAACCTCTTACATCTAACGTGTCACTTAGCCAAGCCAATTGTGATAGTTTTTGGTCACCATCATGTCACTTTATCCATGTTGACCAATCAACTGCCTCTCACTACCTAAACATTGGTGACATACTACATTTACATTGCCCTATTTTTGACACACCTCCTGCTAACGACATACATGGAAATAGGTGGTGATGAGAGATAAAGCTTGCATCAATTGCATTGATTTCTTTTGCATTATTTATATGGTTTCTATAATATTTAAGGTTTTATATGATGAATTTTTTTTGGAAGATTTTCCATACATTTGTATTGCATTATGTTGCATTATTTTTTCAAAGGACAAATTCCCCTTTGAATTTTGAGTTGGATTTCTCAATGTTGTGATTTTTTCTCTTTCTTTTCATTTTGTATCATTTTCATGTGAGTTTCCTTATTGCTACATTTTATTTTATTTTCAATTAGAACTACTATATTAGATTCAATTAGAGATTTCAATGTCAATTGTTATATTATGCTATTATTTTTAGGGACAAAAAGAAAGTTTGGTCTTAGCAGGAATCACCTAGCAAAGGTTAGACATTGTAGATAAGGAGTATTTTTTAAGGCATTTACTAAAAGGGTTTTTATATCTTTTCAAATTTAAATTATATGTCAATCTTCAAGTTTTTCTTCTTGCATTTAAGGAATGGAATTTTTAACATTGGTTTCTTGTTAAATTTGTGTTTTCATAATGGAGTTTCTTATTTTTGTGGGTTTTCATTTGTTGTCTTTTCAATATTTAATACAAGAAATTTTGTCTATGTTACCCTTTGACGTATGTGTTCTTGGTGAGTTTTTCATAATAATAAATAACATAATTTATTAGTTTGTATTTTCTTTTTTAAGTTTTAGTATACAACACATGTTATCATTTAGTTTGTGTAACCCTTTAAAAAAAATCCTTTCTTGTGCTAGATGCATCATTTTTTTATATTAGTTTCTTACTAAATATGTGTGTTTAATGGGTTTTATAAATTATTTTTTGGGTTTGTATTGGTTCACTAAAAGGGTTGAAATTTCTTTTCATTACTAAATACAAGGAATATATTTGGTTAAATTTTCATTTTAATTCTAAATACAAGGACTATATGTGATTAAAATTTCTTTTCAATACTAAATGTATGGATATCGGTTTATGTAACCCATTATTTTTTGAATTAAATTAGTTCAATAAAGTGGGCCAAATTATAAATGAAATAATAAAAATAAAGACTCAAGGGGGTTGAATTTTTTTTTGAATCCAAATATAGGGCTTGTTTGGTTACTTTTTGTTCTTTTTCCTAGTGTGTATTTTGACAAATGTAACTATTGTGTTCTTTATTATCCTCTTCTCTATAGCCAAATATATCTTCTTTGTAAGCAAGAGTTATCCCTGCATTATGGGTTATGTTAGTTTTTTACTAGAAAGCACACCATTTTATCACTTGGGTGAAAAGAAGAGATTATTAACATTGGTATCAAGAACCTATAAAATACTAGTTTTGCATAATAAATGTTAATCAATAACATTTTTTGACCTTCAGTAAATGATAAACATTAAACCATGAACCCTAAACCCTAAAATTTAAACCCTAATCCATAAATCCTTTACATGGTAGGACCACACACTAGAAATTGAGGAAAGGGTTTGATTACTCTAGGAAAGACTCTTATAAGAGAATAAGAGTAAAAAACAAGAAAAACTAGATTATTTACTATAATGTTTTCTTTGAGAGATCATAGAGTGAGCCAAATTGATTACAATATGAAAAACATATAATTTGAATTGGATAATAAATGAGATCTGCATAAAATTAGTCAACAATTAGAGTAGCTCGCACCTAGATTCAATCAACTTATGGCCTTGTAATAGACTCTAAAAAAGTAGCCACAATTTACCAATGCACAACCTAATCATGGTGGATCTTCTAGCCAGCCCAATCTGAATCTAAATATGACAAAACATTAACCAAAATCTTATTGAAATTTGGGGCCTCAAAACATGCTACAAAATGGGAATGCATAAGTTTGGTGGGAAGGATACAGTCACTTGGATCAACCAAATGGATATATTTTTTTGTGTACATTAGATCCCATGTGAATAAAATATCGTAATGACATATTTATATTTGGAACATGATAAATTTATTTGGTATCAATGGTTATCTACTCAAAATAATAGAAATGCTCTCAATGTCACCTTATTAGTTTTTACTAAGGAATTACAATTACACTATAGCAAAAGTGTGACAAATAATTACTTTAGTCAGTTATAAAAACTACAATAAACAACATCAGTTAAGGATTGTATTCAACAATCCCAAAATATATCCCTATGAGTGGAGACAATCAAGATTGAGAACTTGAAGTACCTATTTCTTGGGAAGCTCAAATATCACATCTAACATTTAAGGTAAACATGTTTAATCCACTTACTATATATGATTCTATAATCATGGCATGCAAGGTAGAGGAAGGAAAGAATGTGATCCAACAAAAGTTAGACATTCATGAACATATGAGATCAAATCACTTCAACAAAGTCATTCCATAAATCTAATAGATTGACTCCTAAATAAACTAATTAAAAATGGAAAAAGTGTAATGTTTTAACTTCAAAATAAAGTACAGTCGAGAAAATCAATATGTTGAAAATAAGGTTGTTCTACATTCAAAGTACCAATAATGAAGAATATGATAAATAAGTAGAGTTATAGGTTTTTGATGAGCTAGAAGATGATTCAATAGATACCCAATCAACTATCCCTTGCCATGCAATTTCAAACTTTAGCACTTCATAATCCCTCAAGATAGTGGGTTTCTTAAAAATAGTGGGTGGCAATATTAATTGACTCATGAAGTACTCACAACTTCATCAATTATAAAGTGGTGTCGTGTTTGAACTATTTTGTTTATCCAACTCTAGAATTTTAGTGCATGATTATAAATGGTGGTGTAGTCAATTGTACATGGAGATGAAATAATATTAAACTCACCATGGGAGAATACATGTTAGATTGTCCTATGTTTACCATTACCATGAGGAAAACAAACATTATGTTGATAGTCTAATGCTCACTACCTTGGGAATGATTGTGATGAATTTCCAAGAGTTATTCATGAGTTTTCATTTAGAGGAAAGGAAATTTTAACTACGTGGGTTGAAGGTAAAGGCCCATAATTGATTAATTCTCATCATATGTATAAGTTCCTTAAAGAGGGAGTAGATCAGATTGTGGAACAATTTTTTTCATTATAATCAAAACCAACAAAGGTATCTATAGTGTCAGATCTACAAGAAAGTTTTGATGGGTGCTCAATATTTTTTGAAGATAATCCTAAAGGACTACCACCAAAATAGATCATGATCATTCCCTTCAAATGGTTTGAAGGATTCAACCCCATAAAAAAGTCTTTATAGGTACCCATATGTAAAAAAGAGTAAGGTTGGGAAGATGTTATAGGAGATGCTTAAGGTAGGTATTATCCAACATAGTTGTTTATCCTATTTTTGGAATAAGTGTGATTTTAAAAATTCTAAACTTGAAGAATTGATTTAGATTATAATATATGAAAATCAAGCATAAATCTGAATGTATCTAGTTGAGATATATTTAATAATGTAATTTTATATTTATGAAAAGTACTAAGGAGATCAAGATACTTAACTTTACTATTTAATTAGTTAACTATGACTATGTTTTGAAAGTGGAAACATATTGAAAGTAGGCTTATGATTTGTCTATATCTAGAAATATGTATTTGTGTACACAAGGTCAGTACCATCAAACCTAAAAAATGTTGACAATAGGGATTAAAGTTGATGTTACTATCATTGGGCATATTTATCTATCTGTGACTATACATTTCAATGCACCTATCTGATATATCTATGTGTGATTTATGACCCTCCACTATAAGTGAAACTTCAAAAATGGACTTCTTTATCCTTGAAACCCTCACTCTACTTGTGAAGGATGAAAATCTATAAAAATATAAGGAAGTGTAACTAGGTTGAGCTAACCCCAATCACCCTTATTGATGATTGACCATTGGTTATGTATCTAATACTTCAAAGAGGGAAGTCAAGTGACACATTATTCCTCATCTTAGTGTGAATGTGTAATTTTTATCTTTCACTATATGAATGTACCTAGAAATGTGGATTTGATCTTGAAAATGTTTTCACTTGATCTTACTTGTTGTGTTTTAGAATTCATTGATTATTGCTCCTAGTGATTTATTTATAATTTGGGAAGAATAGGGCAAATTTTGATAATTTAAAATAGTATACTTTATAGGTACTTGATAGTTTCACACTGTCAATAAGCTTGACCTTGATTTGTATTTATATGTATTCAAATGGGTATTTTACTACACCATATACATGTTAGGTGAATAATTTGAGGTATAAGAAATGTTTGATTTTGAAAAATAGCCATTACTAGATGAAAGACAGTAACATCCATCTCAAGATAATAACATTGACATTACCATCTGATTCTGACATTATTACTTGGGAGACAAAATTGCCAATGTGGTATTATGGGAATGTGTGGGTAGGACATTTCACTAATTTAGCATAGAATGAAAGGTTTCTATAATTAAATGATAACAACTTAGTATTGGTCAGGCTCACTACTAGCATGCAGGTGTGCAAGAATGGAAAGTGAGAGTTTTTTAGAGATGCATAAGTCAAGTAGGATAAGTGTAAGTCAAGCTTGACATTGTCAAGTGTCAAATACTAGATTTTAGTGTTTATAAATGTCCCCCTTTTATTTTAATATTAAAATGTAATGAAATTAACAAATTAAAAAGATAAATCTATAATCGAGTGTAGACAACACACTTTGTTTTTGGGAGAAAGCTCCAAGGGTGAAATTTGCTCCAAGCAAAACTTGAAATGAAAATGTAGTAGTCATTATCCATAGAATGAAACTTATAGTCTGAATTATATTTGAAATTTAAAAGAACAAGGAAGAAGTACACATATGTGTGAGTAAACCATGATGCCATATAACTTTTTGGAGATGACGATTCTTTGTTTGAAGCATTAGAGAATTGTGCTTCCTTACTGAAGTGCATGGAGAACATGGAAAAATTAAGGGTGATCAATCCCAAATTTTAAATTTGACTAAAGCAAAGGACACATATTTTAAGGCAAATGCCCCAACCCATATGTAACTAATACAGCATTGATCTTATATACCAAAGATGATAAGGTAAGAACCACATAATGGGTTCACTATGGGTAATTTCATAGTCATTGAGCATCACTAAACCTCTATGTACATTGCCTCAAAATCATGAATCAATTATTGTAGACAAACTTATAGATTCAAGTTTTTTCCACATTTGAAAATACTGTAAAGATTAAAATGTGTAAATTTACATGAAGCAACATTATGCCCCATTGAATCAGTGTTAACTAAAGTATGTTGTAATGTGCATGAACCAACATCATGCCCAACTGAATCTGAAATAGTGGATATGTGCATGAATCAACATCATGCGCAATTGAATTTGTCCTATAAAATGGATGACATGCACTTTACACATGCCTACCCACAAATGTATATGAATATGTGTTAAGATGGAATATGTCACTCATGGAGTGTGAAATGGAGTACATATGTCTTGCGTATGCCCTTAATATTTGTTTAAAGATTCCAAATAATTGTTCTAAATTGATGTCTAAATCACATCTAAAATCTAAAATCTATATAATGTACCCAAACTTTACTTATGGAAGATTTAACCTCTATGACAAAGCTCACTGATATGTCCTCCTTTGAGGTGATGAATGAATCATGTAAATCACACATCTCAAAAAATAAGTGAATTGTATCATATCATGTATAAATAAAATATTATATAAAATCATGTCAACATGTAGAGAGTATGTCATCATAGTAATGTATAAAAATCAAGGAATGTTGTAACATATGGAATGTAAGGACATATAAGTGGTATGTCAAGATAGATGTGTCTATGAAGCATGCAGTAGTAACTATCACTAAATAATACTACACAGTAAGGAAGTGCATAATGTAAATCATGGTTCAACACACAAAGGGGAGGTGTGTGATATAGATAATAACACCTGAAAACATAGAAATCACACAAACTTAACATGCAATGTCACATAGTAGTGTAGAATGTCACACATAAGTCCAAGGAGACGCATACAAGGGACATAAATATGTCACTAAAAATAAAGGTTAATGACCCAAAAATGAGGGGTTAAAATGTCACAACAAACAAGTCTAAGTAGCCAAAAATAAGGGGCATAAATTCTGCAATAAGAAAGGTTAAGGAGCCACAAATAAGGCCAAGAGGAAACACACAATGGACAAAAAAACAAATCCTATCATGCAAAACTAACAACATTGATGAAGTATATAACAAGTGAAAACTAGCATACACAGTCCATATGTGTCAATATCATAATAATAAATAACATATCCAGGCAACACTTATATAGGAACTAAGAAACTAGTAAGGCAAATGTAATCATTGTATGTAGTCAACATCGTAAAAAAAAAATCATAGAAAGATATAACATGGCAAAATTTAATTTGTGTAAGTAGATGCCCCCAACTTTGGCATAGACCCTAGGTATAGAAAATTTCCAACATTAACATGTCTATGTATAATATGTATATCATGCATTGCACTCATATACCTCATGAAATGCATGTGTGTATGAAAAATATATGCCATATACCAAACATTTGATAAATAATGTATGCAAATAATGTCATGTCGAGGTCCTAATTTTTTTATTTTTTATAATATTTTAAATGTTTTTGTATGTTCTTGATTTTTCTTATTTTTTGTACTTTTAAATTTATTTGAATATGTGCAAAGGTGATAACCAATTATCCTATCAAGGGAATAGTCTTGGGAGGTGCTTGTATCATATGGTTTAAGGGTTATATTTTGAGAAAAATGGTAACTAGTGTAGGTTATCAAAATTTAAAAATGAGTCAGGTGTTATAATGTAACCACCATCATCACTACTCATGGAATTATGTGTAAGATAAATATATCTAGAATATCTATAAATTTTTAGATTTTGTTGCATAGTAAGAGAATGTATAAGTGTTTACTTTTTTTTAACACATTGACATTTCCATGGGACTAACTTTGTATGTGCTATAGAAGATAAAGGCCTCTAGTAATCCTGAATAGCTCTATGATGTGATAACTCCTATGAAACTAACTCCCTAAGATTCTCCCATAAATTGAATGTGTAGATAAATCCTAGGTAGGTGAAATATCTACTTATAAATAATGGTCTTACATATGACTAATAACCAACTATGGTGATGGTAAGGCTGGAGGAAGATATGCCATTGGCTAAAGAGGGTACTCATATCAAATGCTTGAAATTATAACTACCCTATTTCAGTGTATATAGTTGATGTATCAATGTATTTTAGATGATACTACAAAAAAATTATAAATCCAAGGGCATACCAATAATATGTCAAAGACTCCATTACTTGGTATAATCAAGAATAAAGTAGCCACTATATTGGGGCCTACCTAAAGTGGTATCATAATATGTCTAAGGGTGTCTTGTGTATATCCATTAAGACCTTTGATCACTCTAATAGTATCTTGTATATCCTTTATGTCTATCCAATAGATTTTGAGAAGTGTCATGGTGAAAATATTAATGCTTGAACCATTATCAACCATAACATTATGTATAGGGTGTTCAGGATGTGAGCTAATATCAATAATGCATAGAAAGCTAAGTCATCATCGATAATATTGCTATCATAAAATGTAATCATGTGTTTTTATTGTAATTTGATCATAATTGTATTGATAATTCCATCTATTAAATGACTATATGTATTGGGATGAGGATACGCATGTTGTGTATGATGTACTTCAAAATGATCATTAGTTTATGTTTCCTTGTGCTTTGGAAATGAGTCTTTAAATTTTTTCAACTTATAATTCCCATTTGTTTTTTGTCAAACATCCTTTGTGGGTGTGTCCAATTCAATGGTGTTGTCATCAATAAGATCTTATATCATGTGCCTTAACTTGAAGCATCTATTTTTTGAATGTCCAACACATCAGTGATAATCACAATAAGCATTCTAATTATTTCCACTAAGTAAAGGTTTTCTTGTATCTAGCATTAGTGGTAGAAGGAGAGATAAAATATTGCACTCACATAACTTTTGTAAAAAAATTTAAAGAGGTTGATGTAAGCATGTAAAATGTGTCTTCTCTAGAGTACGTAAAAGAAGCCTATTTGCAAGGCTATGATACTACATTGACTATAATCTTGTTTTCATTCTTGTTCTCATTTGAAGTACCCTTATAATTTGGATTGATTTGAAACTTCACAATAAAACTAGTAGTATGAGTGTACTTAAAGGTTATTTAGTACAAGAAGCTTGACTTCATGATCTCTCACTATCTGGCATAATCTATTTTACCCAATTAAGGTAGATTATTCAATCTAATTAAGATAGAAATTTTAAATGTAATTTAGATATTAAGATATGACATTTAATCTTATATCTAAATGTAAAATAATGAGACCAATTCTTCTAATTTAACAAGTGGCATATGCTAAATATAATAAGTACAATAAAGGGATTAATACTTAACTTTTTTATTCGATTATCTAATTATGATTTTACTATGGAATTGTAAATCAAGATAAAGTAGGCATGTGGTTTGTTTGATTCTAGAACGAATTCTCTATCTACATCAGGTTAGTTTCACCGATCTGGGTCAATATATATGATCAATACTAACCTACATGAAAGAAGGGCATGATAATTGCATTATCTCCTAGATGTCTCTGATTGCTCATTTATTATAATCTCAAACCTTGGTGATGCTCACACCTCCATAAATTAGTCTCCTTTTCCTTTAAATCTTAGGTGTGTTTATGAGGTATATAAGCCTTAAAAAATGGGTAAAGTGTAATAGGTTGAGTTGACCTCAATAACTCCCATTTTATGATTGATTACTACCTATGTATCTGATACTTATGTGATTATGCAATTATGCCCCTTCACTATATATATGCAGCTAATGGTTCAATTTTGATATTTGAAAATGTTTGCTTTGACTAGGATTTAGGGTGCTTCATATTTGGCTTGTGATTACTTCCAGTGAAATATTTACATTTTTTAAGAATAGGGAAAATTTGATCAATGTGAAAGAGTGTATATATGTATATCATATAAGTGCCAAGTCCCATTTGAATCAGACCTTGATTTGTTTATATAAGTCTGATTGGGTAATTTCTCACACCACAGACATGCCAAAAAATGGATGACCCTAAAGAGAGATTTATTCTTATAAAATAGTTGTTTTTGGAATGGGGTTGGTAATGACTAGATGTCAATATCAACCGAAGATATTGACCAAGTTTTGTGGAACATACCTCTGCACAAGGGGACTAAATTGAGAGTTTAGAGATGTTTGTGTATGATATTTAACAAGTTTGAAATAACTAGTGAGATTATTATAGGTGTGTATCAATAGAATAAAATGAATGACTCATAAGATAACATGTAAGTGTGAGAGAATGTTAGATTAGTACCTTGTTTGTGTGCCAAATTCATGCATGATAATATGTGTCAAGCTTGTAATTGTTAAGTAATGAACACCATAATTTTGTATCCACAACTGCCCCCATTTTACTGTAGTAATGAAATTGATAGAATAAAAGGATAAAATGTACTTGAGTGTGTACATCATACTTTGTCTTTGGTATGAAGATCTAATTGTACAACTCACTCAATAACAAAATATGTACTCATATGTAGTCAATGTCCATAGATTAATTGTGCCTTAAATTTATATAACTATGCAAGCTTTTAGGTTGGGAAGGCAACATGCCCCAACCCTCAAAAATGTGAGGATAAATATTTAATGTACTAACCCAAATAATTATGCAATTAAAGAGGGAACCACATGATGAGCTTATTCAAATAAACTGAATCAATCGTTGTATATGGCTTATAAACTCAATTGTATACTTTCCCTCAAGTTCACTCCATGTAAAATAAAAATCATTATTTAAAAGGAATGAACAATGTTAACGCCCCCCTATAAAAACACCTTTGATTATATAGTTTTTCTCAATGTATACTAAATTCATAATTGAATGATAATAAAAAATGTTCATACCCCCATCATGACCATGGATATGATAACTATGAAGTGGAATGGTAGTCATTTTCCATTCAACTATAAAATGTGTTGTTGTGTATGTGTATGAACTAGTATCATGCCTCCTAAGTTTGAAAGTGTTTATATATGTGCATGATCATGTATCATGCCACCTAATTTTTTAACAAATGATATAGAGTGATATATATCAATATGCTAAATCTTAAAACATGCATCTCAAATGTATGTGTATATGGAAACTTATAATTTTTGTTCCCATAACTATGTGCATAAGCCCATGTATATACACCCAAGTGTGTATATATTAGTGCTCAAATATATATAAAGTGTGTGCATACATGTGAAATATGCTCCCATATATTGTGTGCCAATATTTGTCATGTGACTGAACTATATTATATCTGAACCATTTTAAAACTCTATAATCTATACTCAAATCTAATTTTATGTTCATGGATGCTCATGTCTCTATTGTAATCCCATTGTAATTCCCCCATTTTGAGATGAGGGATGTGTCATAAGTCACTCATCTAAAAAAATAATTAAGTGTATCATGTAATATATAAAGAGAGCATCATGTAATATCATGTGACAATGTAGATAATATGTCATCATAGTAATGTATATGTCAATAAACGCATGTATGTATAATATATAGTTCATGACATATAAGTGTCACATATAAATAGATGTATCAATGAAAAACATAATTGTAGGATCACTTAATAATAATTTTAGACACTGAAAAATCACACACCATAGTTCTACATGTCACAACTTGACCTCCTTGAACCACCTCCTAATTATTTACCCTGCCAAACCTCCAATTGGCTAAACCCACCCTTTTGACCAATTTAACCTTTGACCTTGGATTTCCAATAGTTAGCTTGATCACCAACAGTCATGTGTCCATCGACTAAATAGTTAAATCCAGCATCAACTACAACTTGATTTTTTATAATTATATTATGTAATTTAATGCATGTTCAAGTTAAATTTAGATGCGATTTGAACCCCTTGATCCAACCTACACTTTCACCTCTCCTTATTTCCTATAAAAAGAGATCTTCCAGAGGTGAAAAGGATCGATAACCATTTTTATCTACAATTATCATGAGCCATCTGCACCTACCATCTTCATGTGTCAGAGTTTTTTTCAAATCAATCAATCAACATTAATAATCATCACTAGAAATCTCCATCAATGGACTTCTTCTTCATCAAACTATCATCTAAGTATTTTGTCATTGTTCTAAGTTATTTAGTTCTTATAGCTTACACCCATTCCCCAACCTCTTGACAATATGAGCACTCAAGCTCTGAGTTGAACCCTTTTGAGACTCACCCTTTGTTTTAAAACCAACATCCAACCAAAACCAACCTTGAACCAAATCAATCAACCTCACCCAACTGAGCTTCTTGACCCAAACCAGACCAATAGCAACCATCGATGGTCTCTCTAACCATCGACAGTCATTGTTAGACCAAAAACTAGAAAATAAACCAATGAGCAACTAACAAGCACCTAACCACCCAATAAACTCAACCAAACTCTATTTTCTTGACCTTTGTCACTAAACAAACTAAAAACAACAACCTGACCATACCTAAACCATATTTTAGCATTTACCTTAATGTTATTTTGTTAAACATAATTATTTTGGAAAAGTATTTATTTCAGCTGATTAAGTACTTTCATATTTATTATGCAACCTTATTTTTTGAACATTAACTTGTCTTAAAAGGTGGATTGACAGCATCCAAGGGAGTTGTGTACTTCTTATATCTAACTTGCTAGGCAATCCACCTTCCTATCTAACTAACAAACCATTTTTTAGTCTCTTTCTTATGCAGGTCATCCTCCTAAGCCAAAGAAGATCTCTCACAACTATCTGATTCAATGCGTACACAACCAAACAGGTTTTTCAACCATACCCGTATTTAGTTTCTTCTTCTTCCTTTCTCAAAATATAAGCTAATTTTTTTTGAAACAATACTAAATAGTAAAAATGCATCATATAGATCATGGCACCACTTAGCATCATCAAACACAAAAAACTCAGGCATTATTGTTAGAAATAAGGATGAGGGAAGCATACAAGGGACGTAAATATGTCGCAATAAAAAAACCTCGGGCCACATTCATGGGAACATAAATATTTTATAGACAAGGGACATCAAATATATTGCATCAAAATAAGCCATGGGTCACACTCAAGGGACATAAACATGTTGAAAATAAGGAAAAAAGGCCACACATAATAGACATGCACAAAGTAACTCATCATGTAAGAAAATTAAAAAAATCAATGGAGCATAGAATAAGTAAATACTACCCTATACCATTCATATGTATTAATGTCATATCATAGTATAATAGCATATCCCTATACCATTATGTAAGATATGAGTAACTAATAAGATGTGTAAGTAATCTAAGAAGCTCAACATGGTAGAAAGATCATAGAAAGATATAACCTATCATAGTGAAACCTATGCACTAAGATGTCCCCAATATCGACATGGACATTGGGTAGAGGAAATTCCACATCTTTATGTCCATGTGTGACATGTATGTCCTACATCACACTCATATACAATGAAAATCATGTATGTATGAAAACAATGTGTCATCTACCAAACATATGATAAATAACATATACAAATAATGAATATAATAATCATGTCATGCTCATGTCATGATTTTCTTTTAAATATTTTTAATGTCTTTGTATTTTCTTGATTTTTTAATATTTTTTGTATTTTTGAAATATGTGATATTTGAAAAGTAAGGCCAAGTGGTAGTGGTTTTGAAAAAATAATAATTGGAGGGATCCTGGTGGTAATCATTTTGAAAATATAAGAATGGGAGGGATCTTAAAAAATTGTAATAGGGGTCAAGGCATAATGTGCACTAGATGTGATAGCATGGCAATTTGGAGGAATTGAAAGAAAACAATATTTCCCCATTGTATATGTGTATCACAATAATCTATATGGAGATAAGGATCTGCATGCCCTTAGTAGAAAGAATCATTGTGTGCTCATGTAATATGTAGATATAAGGGCATGTGATCATGTAAACTCAACGGAACCTACAAAGGATATGCACTATAATCATGGATGTCCTAATCAGGATGAAAATAAAGGAACATGGGTCAAGTGAAAATAGAGCCAAAGGTTAGAAGAATTGTCAATACAAATGCATATGAACACATGTATTTTCAATATATAATTATAGAATGGATAAGCAATCTGAGAGGATATGTATAATGGATTAAGTTTCTACCAATTCAAGAGTTTGTCGATGGGATGCCTATATGTATGACATGTATCACCAAATGTGGTGCCATGTATATAATCTTCTAAGTTTTCTAATGTATCATCATTCAGGATATCAATAATTTGATTGACTTCATAATTATATTAATCATTATCGTACCAATCTGCTTAATGATCATAAAAAAAATCATATATGTAGTTATAATATTGGGAGATAACCAATTTATTAGGTTTATATTATCCTTCAATATGTCCCTTATTATCATTTTTTTGAATAAAAGGCTATAGATATGATGAATGTTGTGTAGTTTACTCATTAATATTTCTAGGCGCATCTTGATTTTGATATTATTTACTATAAAATTTGATTCTTTGGTTTCTTTATTCATAAATACACTCTTGTGTTCCACATGCACTTAATTTTATAACATTTATTTTTGTACTTCAAATCTTGACACTATATTGTATGATATCCCATAAGTCTATGATAAGTACAATAGGGTTTTGATTGTCATAAAGGGTGCATAGGAGGCCACATCTCTTGGATATTTTATTTGAAGTATTATTAAGCTTGGGTGAAATTTGTGATCCATTTGTTACATATGTATCTTGTTTCTTAACCCATACTTGAGATGAAGTCCTTTGAGAAACAAATTTTCTTAACAAAGAGGCAAAAGTGTAATTAACACTAGCATGCTTGGGATCATGGGTATTCATAATCTTATCCTCAAGTGATGTATTTTGATTTTGAAGCATCTTTATGGGTTCCTTCATAACAAATTGTTTTATCAAATTTGGAAAAAAAGATATTTAATTACCTAAATATGACAAACTGCTACATAAAATTAGAATGGTACAAATATATAATAAATGACACAAATTGATATCAAACTTGCTATATTTGGAAATATACTAAAAGGGGAAATGATAAAGAAATAAAATTTAAATAAGCTTTATTCAATGCAAGTCTCATACATAAATTATGAAATTAAACAAGGTCTATGATGATGCTATGAATGAGGAACAATGTTTCACTCGATCTTTGGACAAGGACGTTGGAATTAGACAAGGGTACAATATGTTAGTATCCTCAATGCATATTGATGTCTTATGGGGTTTTGTGATCTATGATAATATGATAGTTTTGATTCACCTCCATGTTTTACTTGACTATGTGGAGTTCTCAATTTGTTATTAAAATCATTATTTGTCATCTTATTCACTTGTAACCCTAACTCAAAAAACCATGAATGATAAAATGAATAAAAGGAAAAAGGGGTTAGCATTTGAATTTGTGCTAGACCTCAGCATCCAATGTGTTAAGCATTGCCTACATATAAATACTCTAAAGAGGGATCAAACTCCATGTAGTTCTCCCATGCTACAGTGGTACATGTGAAATACTAGTGTAATACTAGATGATTGTGCAATTATGGCATGATTAAGTGATTTAACTATGACTTGTGACCTTGGAGGTGCATTCAGACTTTAGCTCACTGCTACTAGGATTTTATGTATTCATAATTAGGAGAAATAGGGAATTTTATCTCAATATGCAATTAGAATTTTAGTGATTTTCAATGTATGAGCCTCTTGTGGGAAAAATGAATTGAAAATGTGATTTTATAGTGACCAAGGGAATTATTTAAAATAGGGATTGATACATGTACGAGATGACCTATTACATGAATTTGAAGTTGAAAAACTAATGGTTATTTAGAGAGAGGATGTGACTGACAAAACTAGATAGGATTGAGGAGTGGGATAGTTTAAATGGCACATTATTTTTCAAGGAGTAAAGATAGTCGATCTGAGAGTATGGATCAGTTAGGGGATAAGATTGAGCTATTTTAAATGAATAATAGATACATTTTGAAATAATTAATTTCTTATAGGAATGGGCCATCCACATAGAAAGTGAACAAGGATGTGGTCATGTGCCACACACATGTTCCAAATGTGATATTTGGGCGTATATGGATTCCAGAACTAAGTACTAGCAACTAAAATTCTAAGAAAAAACTTGTGTGCTAACTCAAAACACATGTCACAAATGATTCCTATAAATTGATCAAATCTCAAACAAACTTGAGTATTTTTATGAAAATTAATTTTGTATACCTTGTATTGCCTATGATTTTGAGAATTCAGTGCACTGTTTTGGACATGGTTGGTCTAGCCTTATCCAAAAAAAGTATTGTTGTCTAAAACTACTTTCTCAGTATGAATCTTAATTAATTATGTAAAACATGTAAAATTATATTTATGTATTTCACTATAAGATATCAGTCTCTAAGATAAATTACTGTGTATGCCTCCTCCTTTGAGGTGAGTTATGGATCTTGCATAATAACTTAACTCAAAATAAAAGGTTATATGAGAGATGTTATGAAAAATTATAAATTTAAGTAGTAATGATAACATGGAGGAGCATGACATCATCATATGTAAACTAAATAAAGTAGTAATATAAAATGCATGTGAAAATAAGCATACATAGTGACATTGTCAAGATATATGTTAGAAATGAAGCACACATATAACTGATCAAAATTGAGTCCTAAAAACTGAATAGAACTACTCGAGGATGGATGTATGATATTGATCAAGGCATTGGGAAATGAAGAAGAGGCATGATGTCCATCATTGCATAAAAAATAGAGAAAACAATATCAAACAAGTGTCATAACCCTGACGCACATATACAAAGAGTACACTCAAAGCACACAAAGCAAAAAATAAAAGGCCAAGGGGCCATATACAAGGAACATATTCAAACATCACTCACACAATCATAAAAGCATACAATAGGCTTAGAGTTACACGTAAGGACATGTTCAAATGTCCACAAGCCAAAATAGAGAATACACACAAGACGCGAAGTGGGAAAGTAAACATGGGAGTTATGCATGAAGGTATGTAATTGATCAATATAATTAATTCATAACATCAATATATTTGATAAATTAAGCATCCAGTAAGATAGCAATGTGAATGTGAGTGATCAATATTGATATATTTTGTGCAGTGTAAATAACTTAGGTATGAGTAATAAGGGATAGCCAACGAATGATAAAACCTATGTAAAATATGAATCCTATGAACTTGATGAAGTATAAATAAGCCATAGGAGACCTGTGACTTGTTTGAATCTAACAATTGTTAGCCTTTATTGGCTAAGACAATACCAAAAAAATTAGACAATAGTTTGATGTGATACTACTTGGATAGAGCACTTTTGTCTATTTACAACTTATGAGATTGAAGTAGTAAATGGCAAGTAGTTGTGTATGTAAATGGAAACCTATATGTTATGTATTCAATCATGTAAAATTTGTGAAGCATTTTTTATAAAAAAATAGAGATATATAAAAAGATTGAGTATACTGAGAATAAATTACATAAATCTTGAACAGGTCCTAATATTTTAATTTTCTAGAATATTTTAATTTTTTTGTTTTTTTGAGTATATGAACTGAAAAAAATAAAGAGAAATATACTAACCAATGATTCCTACAAGGGACCGACAATTAATGGGTCATGTGTCTAAGATATGAATGATAACAGTTAGCAAATGGAAAGTGCCATAATGTTGTGACTGAACTAAGCTAAATTTGAAAGTTAAATATTGATTTCCCTTTGTACATAGGTGCCACTATCATAATGATGATTTGTATCATACTATGCATATTGTTGAGCATGATGAACTCTAGGGATTTTGGGAACCCATTATGGAGTGTATGAATCTTATATTGGTTCTGCATGTTAAACACCCTTAGTTCCTTGTAATATCAATCAAGAATGTGTAGGAGTAGGAAAGGCTTTCTAAAATATGTGACAACTATCTACTAAAGTGGCCTTGAAAGGATATGCATCCTTGGAAGGGTTTGATTTTGCACTTTCTAATTAGGTTGAACCCTTTTAGGTGTTTCAACTAAAATTTATTATATAGGAAGGATATATATCTGTGGTAGGTGATATTCATATGGGATACCCCAAATTGTGTGGACCCCATTAGCATAGATATATTTTTTAAAAAAATTAACTATATAAGTAATTACATGGATATGCTCAATCCAAGGGAATTCTAATAATATATGGAAGACCCCTACACTTGGTACAACTATAAATCTAATGGCCACATGTGTTAGACTAACCTATAATGGTAATGTGATCTACCCAATGGAGCTCTGAATGTCGCCATGGAATCTTTTTATGACAATTTATGATGTAAGCAAATCATCATATGTATATCCATGATGATAGATAAGTGTGATTGTACACATATTCACACTTTAACTATTATCAACCATGATACTCTAAATAGGTTGGTGATCAATATGTGATCGAATGAATAAAAAATTGAAATTTGAATCGTCATATATTATTTCATGCTCTACAAATATGATGAGTAGCCACATTGAAGTATGGTAGGTACAAATGATGCCATTAAAAGGATTTTGTGCCTCTATATGAGAATGATAAGAAATTGGTGGAGGGTGTGTATTGTGTTAGAATAATTAATGGTTAAGTGGTGTTATTTATGTACCCTTAATAGATTAAATTACATTGGTTAAATAATAATATATTTTATTATTTATCATGAGTTTATCTTCATGTAAATAAATAATAAAATATATTAAATGACCTTTGAAGAGGTTAGACTCATTAATGTGGTGGTTGAAAAAGGTCACATTATAATAGTCAAATTACCTTGCCTATATAATAAATAATTTATATTGTAAAATGCAATGAAAAAAAGAGAGTTGAGACAAATGAGGAAATGTGGAGAACACATTTCCAACTTATGTAAAGATTGATTGAAAAGAAGTGAGAGAAATAAATATTGTATTGGGTACTTGTTAGTTTCTCATAATATGAATAATCTTTGTGAGTTTTTTACCTTTTGGAGGTTTTCTCGTGTATATCTTGTGTTGGTTTCATGTATGCCTTTGTTCTTGATCTCATATCTAGATCCATTGCTCGTATACATTATTTTGCCTATTTTAGACCCGTGTAGTTGATTTCATTTTTTCTCTCTCCTCTCATACATCTTTATAAAGCCTATGAGAGGTAGAAAACTTTAAAAAATTAATCCATGCATAATTTTTTATCCTTCTAAGGTCTGGAAGGGAGAAATCAGGTAGATTTGGCAGTCTAAAACCTCTATAGGCTCTATGAAGCACTTGTTTGGCTCATTTTAATTTTTTATTCTCCTCATAAGCACCATTATATGGCTTGGTATGGCTCACTAAAATAAAAATATTGTAAAATTTTATTATTGATCAATATGTAGTCTCTTTCTTATATTTAAAGGTTGATTTATACATTTTAAGCCTACTAAAATGGTTTGGAGAGTCATCTGTAGCACCTTATCATTATTTTGAGTTTTTTTCCTCATACTTGGGTGCATCCATATGGATTTTTAAAGCAGTAACAACAAAAAAAATCATTTTTTATATTTAACCTCAGATCTTGTTGTGTTTGGTGCTTGAAAGACACTGTGCAAGGTATTTGAGGTGTGTTTCAAGACCTAGTACGATCTCTCTGAGTTTCTCTACAACTGCCAACTTCTGCCCTACACCATACTTCTACTCGTTACCATGAAAATGAGAATACAATGGTTAGTAATAATTTTTTTAAAGTATTTATTAAATATTTACTTTTAATAAATACATTTTTCCATGCAAGCACTATGGTGGGCCCTCTATTTATTGAGTTATCTTTTTCAAAGAAACTGAAAAACATATAATTATTTTCTTTATACAGTCAATAAATATTCATTTTATTTATACATTCAATAAATACTAATTTTTTACATGCATTTAATATTTTGATTTAAAAATTCATAATAAATAAAATTTATTTTAAAAATAGTATTTTGCATGTAAAGGCTTGTGTGTGAACAAAAGGGAATTGGCTAATCCAATTTTAGATAACACTTGTAGATCCAAAGTCTTGAGTTCAAATCCCAAATCTAATATTATTTTTTATCAAATTAATTAATGTGTATAAAAATAATTAGTCAAAACATTTTTTGTTAGTCATGCAAAATCACTGACATGTGAATCTTGTGACATTTTTGATACTTTAAATACTTTTTGACTTGTCAATTTTTTCGTTGAAGATGGTTATGTGACCAGTTGATATTTAGGTTTTTTCACCTTTAATATGCATTGGGATGGTCTTTTTTTTTATTTGACTCTTATATATTTTTAGTGTTACATTGTCTTGCAAAACTTTATGATATTTTTGTGACACTTATGACTTTCACTTTTATTGCAGTTATTTATATTTTTTGAATTATTTTGCAATCATCTAAGTGGATATTTTGTTTAATCACTAGAATAATTATTTTTATTACAAAATAAAGTATAAAACACATTAATAAGTTTGCTTTCTAAACCTTTTTTGTGTTAGTTTAGTATAAAATGCAAACTTGTAGAGTCAAATTTAAAAGGAAGAAGAAATCTTCATGAATTATAATATGTGTTATTCCTAATAAGATATCTAATATTTGCATAAATTAGTATCATATTATTAGTGCATTTATTATATGTGCATCACATAACATGCTTGTTAAATTTAACATACTTGATTTTAAGCCTATATCTACTCCTATTAAAATTGGTGTTAAGTTTGATCCAAAACTTACATGTGATAAAGCTAACCCCTCTTTATAGACATCTTGTTGGTATTTTGACTCATCTAACCATTACTAAGATAAATATTTCATATGATGTGGGTGTTGCTTCCAGATTTATGCAAGATCTATACTGGGATCATTAGAAATTAGCAAAGCGGATACTTTAGTATATAAAAAGAAATGTAAACTTTGGTTTATATTATTCTTCATTTGATAATAGTAATTTATTTTTTTTATTATGATGCTAACCATACTATGATGAGTTTACTTATGTTTATATATTTATGTTTGGTGTAGGTGTTATCACTTGGAGCACTTCATGTGGAAGTTGCTAAAGAAGCCTTGTGGCTATGAAGGATGATAAAATAACATCATGTGAAAGTTCTTCATTGTACCACCCTTCTTGGTGATAGTCAAAGTTGTATAGCTTTGGTAAAAAATCCAATGCATCACCAATGAACTAAAACCTATTAAAGTTTGTTCAATGTTGGGCCTATCGAAGTTTCCATTGAAGAGGAGTGTACATGATAATGTCACTTCCTAATAGCCGTGTGGGTCATATGTTTCCTTCTATCTATCTATAATTATTCTCATTGTAAAGTATTGTAATATATCACTTTATATGATTTTGGTAAACTTCATATAGAATTATACATTTTACCCAATACATAGTAGCATGGAGGTCCTTATGTTATAAAAGACTCCACTATGCTTGGTTGATTATTCATGAAAAATTGTGGGATGTATTCTCACTATGGGATGTATACTCATGATTATGCTATCCTAAACTCACTCGAAGTGGTTTAGGGTAACATAGTGTAACTCCTTTGAATATGCCTATGGGCACATAGTGAAAAACCTTTAGGTGTCAATGGGTGTATAGTTTAATTCCTTTAAAGGTGACTATGTGACTGTGGTTACATAGTGTAATACCTTTGGGTATCTATAGTTGTATTGTGTAATTCATTTAAAGGTGACTATGTGATTGCAGTTACATAGTGTAATACCTTTGGGTATCTATAGTTAAATAGTGTAATACCTTTGGGTGACTATGTTTACATAGCATAATTCCTTTAAAGGTGATTATGGCATGATGAAGGATGTTTTTTTTAATTACTACCTCTTAAAACTCATCATGTGGATGGTTCATGGAGTATAACTTCTTTGTTTTAAAGGTGATTTGTTCGAATAATTAATGATTAAGTAGTGTTATTTATGTACCCTTAACACATTAAATTACATTGATTAAATAATAATATATTTTATTATTTATCATGAATTTATTCTCATGTAAATAAATAATAATATATTTTAAATGACCTTTGTAGAGGTTAGACTCATTAATGTGGTGGTTAGAAAAGGTCACATTATATTGGTCAAATTACCTTGCCTATATAATAAAGATTTTATATTGTAAGATGCAATTAAAAAAAGAGAGTTGAGATAAATGAGGAAATGTCGAGAACATATTTCTAAGTTATGTGAATATCGATTAAGAAGAAGTGAGAGGAAGAAAGATTGTATTAGGTACTTGTTAGTTTCTCATAATATGAATAATATTTATGGGTTTTTAACTCTTAAGAGTTTTTTTCATGTATATCATGTGTTAGTTTCTTGTATGCCTTTACTCTTGATCTCATATCTAGATATATTGCTTATATGCATTATTTGCCTATTTTATCACATTGTATGCATAATGCACTCTCAATGTATCTATTGTCTCATTAGTTGTATACTTAGGAAAAGGATCACTAAATGTTTTCATTGATTTGTTTTCACTTGGTTGTGCCTTTGAAATTTTTGTAGGTATGCCCACATCATTGATGTTCACATCTATAGAAACTTGAATCTTATCCCTTAGAGATACTCCTATTAGTAGTATGCCCTGGTGCTATATGAAAATCACAAAAGGGATTCTTGTCAAATCCATTTGGAAGAGGCTTACTCACATCAACCTCTTTAATGGGAGGGAGAGATACGAGATTTCATTCCAATATAATGTTTAAGACCTTATATGGATCTTACAATAAATTGGTAAATTATCTCCTTGGAGGAGCTGATAATATAATGTGTGGAGTTGGTTATGAAAATACATGTATTGTTGTTTTTTTATCATCATTATTATTATCAATTAGTCACACCTTGTATGGTGGCTTTCTAGATTTATTTGTATTGTAATTTATATTGGTCTCATACTTGATCTTATTCATTTCCAATAATTTTAATTTTCTTTCCTTTACTATGTTATAAAAAATTGTGAATGAGATAAACTTATTAAACATGATAGATTCATGTAGGGGTGGAAGCAAACTTTGTTTAAATATATTTTGGAGATTTATGTCTACTATAGGACTTGTCATATTAGATAGCATCATCTTGTATTTTAAGACATATTTGGTCATAGGCTCATTATATTTCTGCCTGAGTTGGTCAATTTGACCATACAAAATATTATGACCGATATTGATTGAAAAATGTGTTAGAAACATATCAACCAAGGGATTGAATTCATGGACTGATTGATGTGGTAAGTCATAGAACTATTAAAAATCATATTCATTTATACTTATTATAAATAATGCAGTTAATAACTTGTCATTGGACACATGGTACAAACATGTTGTGAGTAATGCTCTCCAATGTTGTTCAGAGTCACCCTTTTCATCATATAGTGTAGGCTTTGGTGCCACAAAACTTTTAGGTAGAGGATATATTATTATATGTTGTTCCAATAGAGTGTAAAATACATATTGAGAATCAAATATCTGATTATATTTCAAAGCACCTTGCTCTAAATGTAACCCCTTAGTTTACAGAGATTGAATCTTAGGCATAAGGGATTGTACATTTGGAGAAGAATAATGTGTGCTAACCAAAGGCAGTGTTACCAATGAATAATTAGGAAGTAGCATATTAATATTTTTAATCCCTTATGATACCCTAATAGTAAATAGACGTAAAAAATTATATCCATGGTACACATAGGATGAGAAATTTCAAATAATTGTGTCATGCTTACAATTTTTACATCCAAAAATGTTTGAAAAATGGTATGATAGTCATGAGATTGATTATTATAAGTTATTAATAATTTTAACTTTTATCTATTGGTGATTTTCCATCATCTATAGGTGTAATTACATCTTAGTGCTCGTCTTGAGCACCAAGTTTATCTTGATCACATCGTTCATGCTTTGAAGCAGTGTCATGGACTTATACATACACATGTTGGTAATTAATATTTGAATTTTCTGATATATCCTTATTATTATCCATATTATGTGCTTTATTAAAATTTATCTAAGTATGCTCCTTTAGAAGGAAACTTATTCTAACACTTCTTCTAAGAAAGGTAGAAATAGCTTTTATAGAGTACATAAAATATGAAATCAAAACTTGAAAGATTGATACTATTAAATAATTTATCAAATCAAAAAAAGCTTAGGACAATAATTGGAAATAAAAATAAGAATGATAAATACCCTCACAACATCTATGGTCAAGTTTTTTTAATATTCAATCAATAGATGAGTTCACCAATATGTTTTATCAATTTTGCATAGAAAGTAAATTACCTAAATATGACAAACTTTTGCATAAAATCAAAAAGTTACAGATATGTAATAAGTGAAACAAATTAATTTGAAAATTTGTTAAAAGGATAATGAAAAAAAATGACTTATATGTAATTTTAAAAATGTAGTACTGGCATAGAAATTGACTAAAAGGCTATGTGATGATGTTGTGAATCAAGAAGAATGTTTCACTTGTTTTATGGACATGGCTATCAGAATTAGACAAAGGTGTGGTGTGTTTGTGTCCTCAAGGAAAGTTGACATCCTATGGTTTTTATGCTTTATGAATGATATGGTAGGTTCAATTTTTATGTGTGTTTTATTAAAATGTATGGGAGTTCTTGATCTGTTATGGAAACCACTGTCTATCATATTCTTCACTTGTAACCCTAGCTAAATAGACCCTAAATAATAAAATGGATAAATGAAAAAAGGGTATAGTGGTTAAAGTTTTGATATATCTCAACACCCCCTATGTTAAGAAATGTCTACATACCAACACTCTGAAGAGGGATCAAACACTATGTATATCTCCCATGTTACGATGGTGTGTGTTAAAGATGAGTGTAATGCTAGATTCTTGTGCAATTATGGTGTGATTAAGTACTTAAATTGTGACATGTGACCATAAAGGTGTAATTATACTTTAGATTATGTATAATAGGGTTTTATGTATTTATAATTTGGAGAAATAGGGAGTTTTATCTCAATGTGTAATAAAAAAATTGGTGATTTTTAATATGTGAGCTTCTTGTGTACAAAATGACATGAAAATGTGCTTTTATAGTGATTAATATGGAATTAATTTAGATATTTATTAATAAATATAAGTTGTGATTCATTACATTAATTTTAAGTTGAGAAACTGGCCCTTATTTGGTGGGAGTATGCAACCGATAGAACTAGACAGGCCCTGGGATTGAGATAGTCCAAATAGCACATTGTTGTCTGAGGAGCAAAGAAAATTGAGTTTAGAGTATGGATCAGTCAGGGGACAAGATTTAGATATATTTAATGAGTAATATGGGAATTTTTAGATCATTAGTTGCTTATAGGAATGGGTCATCCACATAGAAAGTGAAGGAAAGACAATCAAAAGACCATGGAGTGAGGCATGAGCTAAGAGTGTATAAAGTGTGGCCACAAGTACATTGTTTCATATTAAATTTATGTATCTAAATAGATATATAATCTAAAATATACTTATTAGATAGATTATTGATCATATGTTTGGAAGATTCAATGCAGATACAATGTACATTAGGAGAACATACCCTACCTCTTTTGATATTTATAGCATGAACCTCCATAATATATGGATGTTAGCTATCAAAACCTTGAATTTGAAATAGGGTGAGACTAAAATCAAATCTAAACCATAAATAAATTTTGGAACTTTATAAAATGAATATAATCCTAAAAGTGAAAAGAGGGTAAAAAAGGTGACTTGACAAGGGTAAAATAAATAACTGATGACAAAAACAAATTCATGAAGATGTTTTGGAATCCAAAAAAGGTTTTTAATAATTATCAATAAATAAACTAAACTTAGAAATTAATTTGAATGTAGGTACACCATTCGTCTTTTATATTTAATTTGCTAAAATATTAAATTACAAATTCCATAAAATTTGTATAGTATTTTGGTGAAAAAATAGGTTTTTCATCTACTCAATACAACTAGAAAAAACATTAGTTTGAAAAATAAAGTCATTTTGATCCAAATACCAGTCAATCAAGGAATAACCCTAAATTGAGTAAGCCCTAATAGGTGAATAGGCATGAAACACTAGGTAAAATTAATGGAATCATCATATTTATGCCTGTGAAGATGAAAATAATCAAGAAAAATATCTAAAAATAAAAACTTAAGGCTAAAATCTGAAACCCTAGAAATATGAAACCATAAGGGAGACATAGGGTTTGACACGATTCAATATGTGTATGGGTTCACCAATATGTTTTACCCTAATTTGGATTAAGATGTATTAATCAATCTAATCAAGCTAGAACTTTGAAATGTAATTCATATATTAAGATATGACATTCAAACATACATCTAAATGTAAAAGACTAAGATTGATCCTTCTGATTTGACAAGTGGCATAAGATAAATATTGTAAGTATAATAAAGGGATGAAGTAGTTTTGGTTGATTTTATGACTATGACTTTAATCTAGAAGTGAAAATCATGATAAATCATGTATTTGGTTCGTTCGATTCCATAAGTAATTCTTTGTCTATTTTTGATCAATTTTGTCATTTTGAGTCAATATCATCAGTCCATACTTACCTATGCAGAAGTAGGGTATAGTGAATGTAAAATCACCTATGCCTATCTCTATTTGCTATGTTTTTGTGATCCTAAACCTTGATGCACACAACTACAAAAACTAGTTTCCTTTGCCTTGAAACCCTAGGTATGATTGTGAGGGCTATAAATCTATAAAAAAATAGAAAATTGTAATGCACTGAGCTAACCCCAATCACCCAAATTTGATAATTGATTTGCTACCTATATATCTAATACTCTAATGATGGAAATCATTCCACGTGTAGTTCTACCACCTAGTGTGATTGTGCAATTTTGCTCCTTTATTATATGTATGTAGCTAATGATTTAGCTTTGATACATGACAATGCATGTTTTAACTTGGCTTTACGATGCTTCAAACTTTTCTTGTGACTGATCCTGGTGATAGATTCATAAATTGAAAGGAGTAGGGTATATTTTCACAAATTTTAAGTGTATAAATGTATATCAGATAAGTTCCAAGTCTCTTTGGAATGAAACCTTGATTTCTTTGTATGTGAGACCAATTATGTAATTTCTCTCACCACCAACATGCTAGGAAAATGGGATACCCCTAAGGAAAGGTTTGATTTTATAAAATAGTCATTACTTGGAGTAGGTCAGTACCAATTAGATCAAGTTAATATTGATTGGTGATACTGATTGAGTCTACAAAACTAACCTATATATATGTGTATTGAACTGAGAGTCTAGAGATGTTCGTGCAAGATATTTAGTAGGTTTGAAATAGATAGTGAGATTCTTATATGTGTGTAATATTAGAATGGAAGGATTGACTCATAAGATAACATGCAAGTATGATAGAATGGTAGATTAAGACCTTGTTTGTATGATCGAGTCATGTGTGGTAAATGTGTGTCAAGATTATCATTGTCGAGTACTAAAGACTAGATTTTAGTTTCTACAAACTCATCAAAAGATCTAAGTTTTTTAGAATAATATAGACTCATGAAGGGGTGCAAGTAAGCTTTACTTGTAGATATATTGTAACTCATTATCTTCCATATGATTGGTCATATTAACTAGCATGGTCTTGCATCAATTTACTTTTTCATTGGTTGGCTCATAAGACCCTTGTTTGAGTTTAGAAATTTATGCATATGAGATTTTCTCATCAACATTGATAGATAAATGTGCTATAATTTGACTAGTCAAAGGAATCAATGCTCTAATTGACTAAGGTGGAAGGTTATAAAACCAACTCAAATCACAATCTTTGAGGTTCATTGGAAATAAATTGGTTAATAAACAATTGTTGGTTTCATAATCTAAGCATGTTGTATGTAATGAACAAAGTTATTGTTTAGGATCACATTTTTTGTCATATAATGGGATCCTCAAAGCTAAAAAAACCCTAAAGGCATGGGATAGATTACTATCTTAAGAGATAATATATTAGGTATAATGTATGCAAATCTAAGGAATTTTAGCTTGATATATACCTTGCTCTATCCAAAACACCTTATCTTACAGAGATTCAATAGTCTGCTCAAGGGAATGTGTAATAGAAAAAGTAGAACATATAACATGTGTAGTCATCAAAGGATAGGAGTAGGTCTCTTATGTACGAATAGGCATGGAAATAAATGGGAGGCCTTGTGTTTCCCCCACACCTTGGGTGGATATCACATGTAACTAGAGGTATAGGAATAGTATAAATAGTAGTGTTCTAATTAATATCATAGAAAGGGTCATATTGTCCCTTAGATGTAGTAGCTCAAGGTAGATTTTTTTTATCATCTTGGGCCATATACAACATTGCATCATAAATTTGTGCATTTTAGTCAATTTTCTATCATCTTCATCATCAAATGTATTTATGTGAGGGTGGCCTTGTTTAACATTCCCTTGATTATTTATGATCTCAACTATCATAATCATTCTGACAAGGGGGTGTGTATTAGGGGAGGTTAAGTATAGTTCATTACTCATTATAGCCTTATTAATGTATAAATATTTAATCTAATTTATACATAGCAAATTATAAAAATATTAAATGATTGCAATCAAGACTTGAGTAAACTGATATAAATAAAATTCATTTATTAAAGCCACATATATTTTTTAATGTGAGGAAGAATCTAAAAATCATAAAAAAAAAATGATGAAACCTTAAGGAAAACATAAGGTTGACATTGTTCAAGTAATATACAGGTTCACCAATATGTTTACCTTATTTTTTGGATTAAGTGTGATTCATAATACGTTAAACTTTCTCAAATAATTTAGATTGTAATATATGACAATCAAGCATAAATTTGAATGTAATTGATTGAGATAGATATGAAAATGCAATTTTCTATTTATGTAAAATACTAAGGATATCTAGATACTTAGATTTACTATTGATCAGTTGACTGTGATTGTGCTTTAACAACATAAATAAACTAGGGAAGGCTTGTGATTTGTCCAGATCCAAAATTATCTTTTTACATGTAGGGTCAGTATCATCAGGCCTAGACATAAACATTGGTAGTAGTAACTGAGGCTAACATTATTGTCTTGGGTAGATTTTTCTCTCTATGACCATATAATGTAGTGCACCTATCTGATATATATCTATGTGATATCTATGTTACTCAATTACATGTGTAACTAGATAAATTAGATCCCTTCTCCTTGAAAACCTAGGTCCATTTTTTAAGGATGAAAACCTATAAAAATTAAGGAAGTGTAACTGGGTTGATCTGACCCCAATCACCCTCACTGATGGTTAACTATTGTATACATATACAAATCTCTAAAGATGGAATTCAAGCCATACATAATTCCTCCCCTTAATGTGAATGTTTAATTTTTCTCTTTCGCTATTTGAATGTACCTATAAACCTAGATTTGATCTTGACAACGTTGGCCCTTGACCTAGCTTGGTGTGTTTAAAACTTGGCTAATGACTGCTCCTAGTGATTGATGTACAATTTGGGAAGAACAAGGCAAAATTTTTAATGTGCAATAATATACTTAATAGGTACTTTAAAATGCCAAATTATGAATAAAATTGACATTGATTTGTATTTATATGCACTCAATTGGGTAATTTCCCATGCCATTGATAGGTTAGGTGAATGGGTTGAGATATGTGAAGGGTTTTATTTTTAAAATTAATTATTGCTAATAAAATATGGTGACATCAACTTGAGGACAGTAATATTGGCATTACTATCTAAGTCTGACATTATTGTCCAGGAGATAGAAATGTCAATGTGGTATATAATGAATGTCTTGATAGGATATTTCACTGATTTAGCATAGACTCAGAAGTTATTTTAGGTCAATAGAAACTTATCATGGATTATGATCACAACTAACATGTAGGTGTGTAGAATGGTGGGTAGAGTTATTTGGAGATGTACAAGTCATATAGGATAAGTGCATTCAAAGATTGACATTGCCAAGTGTCAAATAATATATTTTAGTATTTACAATAGTGAGAGTATTTATTTCCCTCCCATGGTGATCTTGTTGACCATTTTTGGTGTAACAAACCAAAAATCGGTCCCCTTCTTCCTTTGTTGTTTCAGGCCAATTCATTTTTTTGATTTTACACAAGTCCAAGAATTTCTACGGACTCTGCAGGTCCATTTCTACGGACTCTGCAGGTCCATTTTTACGGACTCTGCAGGTCCATTTCTACGGACTCTACAAGTCCATTTCTACGGACTCTGCAAGTGGAAATCTACAGACTCAATAGTGAGTTTTTTCTATGAACTCAGCAGGTGTAATCTTTGACAGATGAAGGACCAGTTCAGAAAGTTCAAGGTTTTGCAAATCTTCTTCAGACTCTTGTCTGAAGAAATTCACAAGGAAAGAGAGCTTAAATGGTTTAGAAGACACTTTTCCTTAAGGTTGGAAGAGTGGTTCAGTGACAATCTTTCTAAGAGTTAGCACCTTTGAACCATTGAACTGGTTCAAATGCCTTCGATTCATTGCTTGGTTCAATAGACAGGTTCAATTACCTTGGTTCAATCAGTGGGTTCAATTGCCTTGGTTCAATCAGCTTAGTTCAATCAATCAGTTCATCAGCCTGGTTCAACGCATTGGTTCATCGCTTGGTTCAATCGACGGGTTCATCATTTGGTTCAAACACTCAGTTCATTGAATGGTTCAACGAGTTTGGTTTAAAGGCTCGGCGTGTAGAGTTGAACTAGTTCAATGGATTGGTTCAAGCAAATAGTTCAATGGCTTGGTTCAACAAAGGCTAGGTGTGTAGTGTTGAACCATTCAACCATTGAACTATTGAACCAATTTTGGTTCAATGGGTTGGTTCAACGGCTTGGTTTAAGGGGGCATCCCAAAGCCGAAGGGCAAGTGCCCTTACGAAGGGCAATTCCAAGTTCAAGAGCCCTTGCAGAGGGTAGGAAGCATTTCAAAGGAAAGGAGCTGCAAAGTCAAGTTTTCTTCATACTTAGCATTGAAATGAATTCTTTCAGACTTTTTGTCCGAAGGAATTCCTTCAGACAAAAAGCTCGAAGGAATTCAGAGGAAGGTCACCAACCCAAAGCAAAAGACCCAGGCAAGTCAAAGCGGCCAATTCCCGCAGACTTTTTGTCTGCGAGAAAAAGCCCGAAGAAAAAAACCTACGGGAAAAGCCCGCAGAAAAGACCCAACGGATTTTTTCCAAGGACGATGACATCCTAAAAGATGTCAATTTTAAGGAGATGAACTAGCCATTAGGTATTCAATTTCAAGGTGACAATTGCGTGAACGTCAATTTTAAGGTAGTAAAATAGCCGTTGGTTTTTTATTACTTGCATGCCAACCATGGAAAGAACCTAAGGAATGCAGCGACCCACCAGAAGATCGCCCCTAAGGGCTGAAGGAGCAGAAGGAGACAAAGCAAGAAAAGGACAAAGAGCCCAGAGAACAAAGAGAGAAAAGTGCCAAGTGTAAGAACAGGCAGATAGCCCAAGTGGCGAAGGGAGGTGCCGATTCAAGAAGTAATTCTAGCAGGTGATACAGTGCCCACAAATTGATTACTAGGAGGTGCAAATAGCTAACAGTGCAACCCATTTTTCTTCATTTTGCATTGATGAGTAGACAAACTGCCTAATCACTTTGAAGAAGTGGTCTTGCAAGCAGACAAATGGCGCAGCTCATAATTTCTCATTGATGTTTAAGCAGCTTGCTCTTCCCAATGACCGAAGCGCAAATGGGTCATTTGTAAGAAGGGGCGCCAAAAGGTCTCCTTCCTTTCTCTATATATTGGAGACTTGTCATTTAAAAAAGGGGGATCTTCTACATTTGTAAGGTGAAGCCTTGGAAAATTTTCACCTGAAATCAATAAACACATTTTTACCTCTATTATGGTTAGATATATGTGTGTGTGTCTGAGTGTCAGTTTTTGTTTAGTTATTGCTTCTTAATGCTTCCACAGGTTTAACACCAACACACTTGGTGTCTATAAGGTGGCATTTTTTTAGGTGACAAGGAGAGTTGTATTGGGAAGTGTAGAGACAGAAGAAGCTACTATACAATGTGCCTTTCTACAGTACCTCTGGTGAGTCTCTATTTTTTGTGTTCCATTAAAGCCTCCCTGTTAAGCTTCCTGCAACCTGGTCCTTCTGCCAGTTTTAAGTGTACGTATGTGTTTCTCTAGCTTCAAGTGTGAGTGTGAGTAGGTCAAATCATTTGGTGCATCACCTCTTTTAGAGTAGTTTTGTTTTCCTATAATCCTTCTCCCTTTTCACCCCCATTATATATCTATATACCTGTATTAGCACATTGGAACAACTCAGATGCATCAAAGGGAGAGAGCCCTTACCTAGAGACTCTCCCCTCCATCTTCGCCAGTCCCATAGGTGAGAGGGGAGTTTCTATTTTGACGTGTGGAAGGCAGGAAATCCGCCTCCTTGCCTCGGGTGCAATCCACTGCGTCAACAGTTTTTGGCACACCCGGTGGGACCCAATTTTTACACTCAGTAAAGTTTTAGGATTGATGCTGGTCCTGTTATATCAAATCAACTATTTTTAGCATCTGGTGACTCCACTGGTAAGAACTTCATTTTTTAATCAAAGACCAATCTGACTTCCTATGCCTAAAGTCACCACACGGTCTGCTTCTAAGGGTGTTCCTTTCGACTTCATTGAGTTGCCTTTGAACTTAGAAAAAAGATTGAGGTTTGAGAGGACCCATCCTTATTCAGCAAACCACTTACCTAGACCTGTTGTAAGGAACACATACGCAGCAGGGCCACAGTTGCATCCCGTCGTAGCCATGGCATTACCCTTTGTGACTTTTCGTGGTCAGAGCCACTTAAATCTCCAATGTTATGACCCAATTCCAGGCACAGCCCTCAAAAGTGTGCCTTACTTTGATGGAGAGGGGTCCATTACAGCAATCAAACACATCATAAATATTGCTAACCTCTGCAATATCCACAATGTCACAGAAGAAAATATTGCAATCAGATTGCTGGTATTGTCTATCAAGGGTAAAGCTCTTGACTGGTATGGGACTTTGACTATAAATTCAATCAGTTATTGGAATGAATTGGGCACTCGCTTGATAGACCATTTTGGAGAAAAGAGCGACCACCTCTCTCTTTCTGAGCAGCTGACTACCATGAAAAGGGCCCCACATAAATACATACAGGATTTCAACGCTCGATTTCAAAAGACATGGGATAGAATCCCTGTTCTAATAAGACTGACTGCAAGCTATGCTTTCTTATATTACTTAAGAGCATTGAACAATGGTATCGCTATTATGATACAATCCATGGGAGGACATGTGCTACCTGTCGCCTATGACATAGCCATAGCAGCTAAAAATTGCTTAGTGCAGGCTGGGAAGATAGCTACTAGACCCCATATGCCACTTTTCCTTGAAATGCTACCTCCAATTCAAATCGCTTCTCCCACATTAGCTCTTCTGCCTAGCATTGAGAAACCAGCTGCTGCTCCATCCAATGAGCTTCATGAAGTTAAGAGTCTGTTGCAAAGTATGTCAAATGAACTTGTGGCTCTTAAAAGGCAGTAGGTTCAAAGCAACCGACCAAACCAAGGATACCAGCAGTATGGTCAAGCTCTTAGACCCCTTTTCCAAAATTACAACCAAGGATAGGGTCAGCTTACTTAGACCAGACCCATTCAAGGCTACAACCCAGGTGCCCCTTCATCATCTAAGGTCATGGTGCCCATTCAAAATAATCTGGTGTAGGAACAGCCAGGTTGTTCAACCATGGGATATGGTCAGGAGCAAGTTGTTTATACAAATGAGATGATGGGTTATTACCCAAATGTAAAAGACAATCAGGCAGTTGCCCATTCCCAAGTATTTGAGGCTCCAATGCAACCCAACATGAGTAACAGTCAGGCCCAACCTGATTCTACCCTCATGAATCATCTGGAAGGAGAATTCTATTCAGTCAATTATGTGGGTGTTGTAGACAAACAGGCTGACTGTGTTGCAGCCAACACAAGATTCAAAAGGAGAGCAATGGAAGAGACTCAGGGTACTACCCAAGCGTCAACAACACCTTCTTCATCACATGCAAATCAAAAGGTCTCGAGCTTTAGACCGCTGGTTGTACCTCTAACTCCTTGACCTGCCCCTCAGGCTGAACATAATTCCAAAGAAATTTTGAAGGAGGGCAACCCTCGAGTCAACATGGTTGACCAGATGAAGAAAATACACATGAACATCTCTTTGTGGGATTCGCTGTCAATACCAGGGCAAAAAGACATGCTGCAAAAGGAATTGCATGAGCTAGATGAACAGGCTGTCCCAGCAAGAGCTGACAATGTTTTGATGATGAATGGACAGCCTTCCACCTCAGGTTAGACCCAAAAAGAAGAGAAGGTTCATCCTTTTTATGTGTCCTTGGTCATAGGAGATTTTTTGGTGTATAATTGCATCATTGATAGCGGATCAAGCACCTCGGTGATGCCCAAATGCATAGCCGACAAGCTGGGCTTGAAATACGAAGAAATGACCAAGGGAGTCCTACAACTGGATGGAACTCTAGCAAAGACAATTAGGGTGGTAAGAGGTTTGAGCTTGACGTTGCATGCGTGCCCAACTTTCTCAGTCCTCCATGATGTGGTAGTGGTGGATGTCCCTCCTTACTTTGCCATCTGCTTATCCAAGGATTTTACAGCCAAGATAGGCAGCGACTTAGCAACAAATTGGTCTTATCTAGTTTTTACAACCAAGTATGGGACTAAAGTCAAGATTGAATCTGAGCCACTCCACAGAGATCATCTAGAACCTTACTCGCTAAAGGTAGCAAATGTCAACTATGCCATCATTAACCAGGAAGAGTTCCAAGTAGACCAATATTCATCCTCTGCCCTTGAAGGAGTTGCAAACCTGCTCTTAGATGAGTGGGGAAGTGACAACTTCAAGCATGATCCTTACAAATTCATATAGGAGGCAAGCCTTGGAGTTTATTGCATGCATGAAGAGGGTAATTTTGTACCAAATCTGATGAAAGCCAGCCAGGAAGGCTCAGGTCTATGGCAGTTGTTCTTTAACGGTTCAAGGAGTAAGTTAGGAGCTGGCAGTGGAGCGGTGCTGGTCTCTCCTTCAAAAGAGAGGTATTTTTTAGCCTTCTAGTTCCAATTTTATTGCACATGCAATGTTGCAGAATATGAATCCCTTATCCATGGCTTAGAGTGGGCAAGGAAAAAAGGAATCAAAGAGCTGCAAGTGTTTGGTGACAATGAGCTTATTGTCACCCAAGTAAGAGGCTAGAATTTGACGAAGAATTCTCTACTAAAGTCCTACAAACATAGGGTATGGGACTTAGTGGAAAATTTCTTCACTTTTAATATCACCTCCATTCCTAGAGAATGGAACAAACAAGCAAACAGGCTGGTAGCAGTTAGTGCCCAGTTCGATATTGCTCAGGAAATAGGCCGAGATCACAGCTCACGTCACTTGAAAGTAGTGATCTAGCCCTCCGTACCTGATAACATCACCAACTGGTAGGTTTTCAATAGTGATAAGTAAATAGCACTCTTCCTGTAAGAAGAAGCAAAATTCGCTGCAAAAAACCAGGTTAAGCTGTAGCCGCAATATGGCAACCAAATTATTCAGTTGAAGAACAATAAGCTCCCCAAAGGTTTGGTCACTCTAGAGAGTATCTTCAATGGAGACAACCAATTGAGAAGTGAAAAGGCATGCATTACAACAAAGGAGGATCACCATGAAAAGGTGAAAATTTTTAAGGACAAGCTGCTTGCACTTGGGAAAGTGTGCACAGACCAAGAAAGGTAGGCTTTCATCTTGTTGTGCCAAGAATTTGCCAATATCTTTGCTTGGGAGTATAATGATTTGAAGGGTTTTGACCTAAGCTTAGCCCAGCATACCATTGAGCTAGAAGAAGGTGCCAAACAAATCAAGTAGAAGCAGAGGCTTTTTAATCCAATGATTGAGCCTCTCATGTGCAAGGAGCTCACCAAATTGATTGAGTCTAGGATAATATTTCCAATCAAACACTCTTCTTGGCTGGTAAATCTTGTTTCTATCTAGAAAAAGAATGGGGAGATTAGACTGTGCGTTGATTTTAGAGACCTCAACAGAGTCTCTTTGAAAGACCATTATCCTCTCCCAAGCATGGAGTAGATCCTTCAGATGGTGACAAGCAGCGAGCATTTCTCCCTATAGGATGGGTATTTAGGATATAACCAGATTTTGGTGCAAGACTGTGACCAGCACAAGATAGCCTTCACAACCAAGTGGGGAACATTTGCTTACAGGAAAATGCCTTTTAGACTATTTAATACTGGTGCCACCTTCCAACAGGCTATGGACATGGCCTTTAAGGGCCTGATGAATAAGACTGTACTGGTATATCTTGATGATGTGACAGTTTTCTCCAAAGAAGCGAGCCAACACATGAAACACCTAAGGCAAATCTTTGAGAGGTGTAGGGAGTTTGGTATCTCTCTTAATCCTAAGAAATGTGTGTTCGGTTGTCCATGAGGGGAAGCTCCTTGGTCACATTGTTTCTTTAAAAGGTCTGGCTATTGATCCAAAAAGAGTTCGCTCCATCTTGGAGCTATCCTTACCCAAGCACAAGAAAGGCTTGCAAAGCTTCTTCGGTAAGATAAATTTCATATGGAGATTTATCCCAAATTTTGTGGAGATGGTCAAGCCATTGACCTCTATGTTGAGGAAGGGTGAGGAGTTCACATGGACAGTACAGAGAAAATACCATTTTAAAGAGATCAAGCAGGCCATAGCCTGGGCTCCTACTTTGATCAGCCCTGACTTCACCAAAGATTTCAACCTCTACACCTTTGGCAATGAAGAGGTAATCTCTGCCATGCTTACCCAAGCAAGTGATGATAACCTTGAGCAGCCAATTGTATTTTTTAGCCAAGGCCTGGAAGGTTTTGAATTCAGATACACATATGTGGAAAAGTAAGTCTTGGTAGTCATACGGAGTCTGAAGAAATTTAGACACATGTTGTCCAATAGCAGAATCCACCTCATGGTTCCACATCCCGACATCAAGGATTTCTTGATCAATCGAGATCTAAATGAGAAGAGAGTAGGGTAGATCACTAAGGTGATGGAATATGATGTAGATATCAAGATCACCAAACTGGTAAGAGGGAGAGGCCTGTGTGAACACCTCACTGCAGACTTTAAGCAGCAAAAGGAGGACAGTCTGCTAATCCTTGATGCAGCTATAGTAAAAGAACCACCTGTCATGAAGGATTGGACATCAAACGTGAGGCATTTCCTTCTCACTGGTGAGTGCCCGTGCTCACTTGACAGGACCAAGAGAAGGTATTTCAGACTCCAGTGTCTCCCTTATGCCCTGATTGATGGAGTGTTGTTCAGGAAGGATCTCTTAGGAGTCTTTTTAAGATGCTTGGACTCAAGTCACACTGATAGGGTGCTATCTAAGTTCCATGATGGACCATTCGGTGGTCATTTTGCTCCTAGGGCTATTGTAGTAAGAATAATGAGAGCTAGCTATTTTTGGCCTACTCTTTTCAGGGACACCTATGCCTGGGTAAGAAAGTGCCAAAAGTGCACGCTTTTTGATGGAAAGCAATGGTTGGCTGCCATGCCTTTATAGCCTATTCAAGTGGAACAACCATTCATGCAGTGGGGCCTGGACTTCATAGGGATGATTAATCCTCCCTCCAGTGCTGGACACAAGTGGGTCATGACTGCCACGGATTATTTCACAAGGTGGGTAGAGGCTGCTGCTCTGAAGGAGGCAAATGAAAGTGTGGTCCTAGATTTTTATGAGGACCTGGTGGCGAGGTTCAAGGTTTCAGCAACCATAATCTCAGATAATGCGTTCGTATATATCTCAGCACTTCATCCAATTACTACCCGTAGGAGAATGGACTGGCTGAGTCTACAAATAAGAACATGATCAGGATCATCAAGTAGACCATGGAGGAAAATTAGAGGACTTGGCATGCCAAGTTGAAAATAGCCCTGTGAATGGATAGGGTCACCCCGAAGAGGGCAATTGGAAACTCGCCATACACGCTCGTCTACGAAAGGAAAGCTAGGCTCCCCATTTCACTCGAGTTGCCAGCCTTGGATCTCACTCACCAGCTGCAATTAGAAGAAGGAAATAGCATGGAACTTAGATTATACGAGCTGATGGAACTCCAAGAGGCAAGGAACCAAGCTATGGCTTTTATGACTAGCCGCCAACAGCAAGTGAAGAGACACTTCGACAAGAAATCTTCATCAAAAGTTTTCTCTAAAGGAGACATTGTCTTGAAATGGGATGAAGATCGAGCTAAGCCTGGAAAGCATGCAAAGTTCGATGCCCTATGGAGTGGCCCGTACGTAATCACTCAATGTAAGTAGCATAATGCATTCCAACTCTCTACGTTGGATGGCGAAGAACTGTATATCCTAGTTAATGTGATACATCTTAAGCATTACCACTGAGCCCCTTCTCCATCATGTATATATTTTCCCTTGCTTTTCTCCTATTTTCCCTGAGTGCTTTCATCACATGTTAATAGTTTTCTTAGCTTTGTGTGTGTTTTCATTTCCTTTTGAGGTAAATATTCATGTTTGGTTCTAGATTTATCAGAGTTATTGCTGATCTTTAAGTTACAATCTGACCCCGTGCCCAATGGATTTTGAGGCAACTGGCTTCTAAGCATAGCAGGCATGCTTCCCCTGGGAGTCGTTAATTTGTTGACCATTTTTGGTGTAATAGGCCAAAAATCGGTCCCCTTCTTCCTCTACTATTTTAGGCCAATTCATTTTTTGATTTTGCACAAGTCCAAGAATTTCTACAAACTCTGCAGGTCTATTTCTACAAACTCTATAGGTCCATTTCTACGGACTCAGCAGTGAGTTCTTTCTACGAACTCAGCAAGTGTAATCTTTGACAGATGAAGGATCAGTTCAAAAAGTGCAAGGTTTTTCAAAGCTTCTTCGGACTCTTGTCTAAAGAAATTCACAAGGAAAGAGAGCTAAAATGGTTTAGAAGAAACTTTTCCTTAAGGTTGGAAGAGTGGTTCAATGACATAATCTTTCTAAGATTTAGCACCTTTGAACCATTGAACTGGTTCAAATGCCTTTAGTTCATCACTTGGTTCAATTGCCTTGGTTCAATTGGCAGGTTCAATTACCTTGGTTCAATCAGCTTAGTTCAATCAATCAATTCATCGGCAAGTTCATTAGCTTGGTTCAATGCATTGGTTCATCACTTGGTTCAATCGACGGGTTCATCATTTGGTTCAAACACTTGGTTCATCAGATGATTCAATGAGTTTGGTTCAAAGGCTCAGCACACAACGTTGAACCGTTGAACCGATTCAACAAATTGGTTCAAGCGAACGGTTCAATGTCTTGGTTCAACAAAGGCTCGGCACGCAACGTTGAACTATTAAACCATTGAACCAATTTTGGTTCAATGGGTTGGTTCAACGGCTTGGTTCAAGGGGGCATCTGAAAGTCGAAGGGAAAGTGCTCTTGCGGAGGGTAGTTCCAGGTTTAAGAGCCCTTACGGAGGGCAGGAAGCATTTCAAAGGAAAGGAGCCGCAAAGTTAAGTTTTCTTCAGATTTAGCATTGAAATGAACTCTTTCAGACTTTTTGTCTAAAGGAATTCCTTCGAGCAAAAAGCCTGAAGGAATTCGAAGGAAGCCCACCAGCCCAAATCAAAAGACCCAGGGAAGTCAAAGCAGCCAATTTTCACAGACTTTTTGTCTATAGGAAAAAGCCTGAAGTAAAAAACTCACGGGAAAAGCCCGTAGAAAAGACCTGACAGATTTTTGCCAAGGACGGTGACATCCCAAAAGTCATGAATTTTAAGGAGACGGACTAGCCGTTGGGTATTCAATTTCAAGGTGACAGCTGCGCAAATGATAATTTTAAGGCAGTAAAATAGCTGTCAGTTTTTAAATACTTGTGCACCAACCATGGAAAGAACCCAAGGAATGCAGGAACCACTAGAAGATCACCCCCAAGGGCTGAAGGAGCAGAATGAGACAAAGTAGGAAAAGGACAAAGAGCCCAGAGAACAAAGAGAGAAAAGTGCCAAGTGTAAGAATAGGCAGATAGCCCAAGTGGTGAAGGGAGGCACCGATTCAAGAAGTTATTCCAGCAGGTGATACAGTTCCTGCGAATTGATTACTAGGAGGCACAAACAGCTAACAGTGTAACCCATTTTTCTTCATTTTGCATTAATAAACAGACAAACTACCTAATCACCTTGAAGAAGCAGTCTTGCAAGTAGACAAATGGTGCGGCTCATAATTTATCATTGATGTTTAAGCAGCTTGCTCTTCCCAATGATCAGAGTGCAAATGGGTCATTTTTAAGAAGGGGCACCATATGATCTCCTTCCTTCCTCTATATATTGGAGACTTGTCATTTAAAAAAGGGGGATCTTCCACATTTGTAAGGCGAAGCCTTGGCAAATTTTCACCTGAAATCAATAAATGCATTCTAACCTCTATTCTGGTTAGATATCTTTGTGTGTGTCTAAGTGTCAGTTTGTGTTTAGTCATTGCTTCTTAATGCTTCCACAAGTTTAACACCAACACACCTGGTGTCTATAAGGTGCCATTTTTTCAGGTGACAAGGAGAGTTGTATTGGGAAGTGTAGAGACAGAAGAAGCTACTATACAGTGTGCCTTTCTACAGCACCTTTGGTGAGTCTCTATTTTCTGTGTGTTCCATTAAACCCTCCCTGTTAAGCTTCCTGCAACCTGGTCCTTCTGCCAGTTTGAAGTGTACGTATGTGTTTGTCTGGCTTCAAGTGTGAGTGTGAGTAGGTTGAATCATTTGGTGCATCACCTCTTTTAGAGTAGTTTTGTTTTTCTATAATCCTTCTCCCTTTTCACCCCCCCATTATATATCTATATACCTGTATTAGCACTTATTAGAATAACTCAGATGTATCAAAGGGAGCTAGCCCTTACCTAGAGACTCTCCCTTCCAGCTTCGCCAGTCCCACAAGTGAGAGGGGAGTTTCCATTTTGACGTGTGGAAGGCAGGAGTTTTGCCTCCTTGCCCCGGGTGCAATCCACTACATCAACAGATCTTGCATAAGAAGGATGACACATGGTGAATTTACTAGCATGCAGGTGTGTAGGAATGGTGAGTAGAGTTATTTGAAGATGCACAAGTCATATAGGATAAGTGGAGGTCAAGATTGACATTTCCAAGTGTCAAATACTATCTCTTAGTGTCTACAATAGTGAGAGTGTTTATTCTTCTCCTGTGGTGATTTTGCATAAGAAAGATGACACATGGTGAACTTGTCTAAACCACAAGTAACTCGATAAATATATCATCAAAGATAAGCTCCCAATTCTAGTAATTGATTATTTTCTAGATGAGTTATGTCATGTTATATATTTAATTAAATATGATCTTCACTTTGGTTATTATCAAATAAAAATCAAAGATGAGGATTTACATAAGAAAACTTTCACCCCATGAGGACCACAATGAATTTCTAGTGATGCCCTTTGGCATCACAAATACACCATTTACATTTTTTAATTCAATGAACTCTATCTTTCAACAATTTATGTGACAATTTTTATTAGTTTTTCTAAATGATATATTAATATATAATAAAACATGGGAAGAACGCTTGAAACATGTGAATTAGGTTTGGAAACTCTAAAACAACATTAAATTTACACCAAGCATTCCAAGTGTGTTTTTGGACTCGAGGAGGTGGGGCACTTGGGTTAGATTATTTGGTATGAAGGTGTAAAGTTGGACCCTCACAAGATCAAATCCATGGTTCAATGGCAATTACCTAGAACCCTCAAGAACCTACAAGGATTATTATGGATCGTATATTACTATTTTAGACTTGTATTAAACTATAATAACATAACAACACCATTCACATCTTTATTGAAGGACTCCTTCCATTAAAATGAGGTAGCCACTAGGGCATTTGAGAAGCTAAAGGAGGACTTGTGTACAACTCTTGTTATATTTACCCTAGATTTTCCAAAACACACCATTTTGAATGTGATTTTTGGGGGTATGGCATGGGAACAATACTCATGCAAGATGGATGACCTGGTGTATTTGAGAGCTGCCAACTAAAGGGTAAAAATTTGTTGAAGCCAATTTGGAGAAGGAAATTATGGTTATTGTTGGCCATTTATTGGCCTACATACCATTGTTTGCCTAAGTATGAGAAGTTATACTTTCAAGAAGGAAATGGTGACTCTTTAAAAGACTTCAAACCTTCGGCAGCCCATGACTTAAATGGATTTATAATTTGTAGAGTTAAAAAACTCTGAAGTAGTAAGTAACAAGGTGTTAAGGACCTGAAATGGTCTTGAATAGAAGACTTTAGGTTTTCCAAAGTGGACAACTTCAGGTTTCTGGGGTCGTACAACTTTTTCACTTCATGAGTAATCAGTAATGAGAAACCCAAAGTAAGAAGCTCCGAAAACCCTAAATTGGTCATGGGTAGTACAGATCAGGTTTTTGGAAGTGAGTGACTTCCTAAGTTGCAAGTAATGAGGCATCAAAAGCTCGATTTGGTCCTTAAAGGTGTTTATTGTGTTCTCAAAAGGACAAGTCTTCTCCAAAGAATACTCTAATGGTCATTGACAAATCTGAAGGGCACTTCCATCTCCAAGTGGACAATTACAAGTTTACTAAAGGCTCTTTTGAGCTTCGAGAGGACCATTTAAAATTTTTTGAAGGGTATATTTCCCTTCAGAAAAGACCATTTGTAGAAGCATGAAGGGTCCCTTACCCTTCAGGAGAGTCCTTACAAAATCCCACAAAAAATAATTCTAAAGGAAAGGAACAAAAAGAAAAGTCTGAAGGGTATGTTACCCTTCAAAATGTGCCATTGACAAAGTTTTGAGGGGCCATTTTCAATTGATCTGAAGGATAATTTCCAAAGAAAAAGGACCATTTCAAAATTCCCAAAGGCTATATTTCCATTTGGGAGGACCATTTTCAAAGACGAAGGGCACTTTTCTCAGTGGGAGGACCATTTGCAGAAGTCCAAAGGGACATACAAGAAGCCCGAAGGTCTCTCACCCTTTGGGAAAGTCCATTTTGAAAAATCCAAAAGGCAACCAAAAAAGAAAGATCCTTCAAGGGAAGGAACAAAAAGAGATTTGAAGGGAAAATTTTTGAAGGAATTATTTCGAAAGGAATTCCTTCGAGAAATGATACAAGGCAAATTTCTGAAGGAAGAGAGCAAGAAGAAAGATTCAGATAAAATTTTGAAGGAACTCCTTCGGATAAATTATCCCAAGGAATTCCTTCAAGAGATTTGCCCAAGACAAATAGATTTCGAAAGAAATAGGCTCGAAGAAAAAAGACAAATCCTATAGAAATTTTACCCATGGGAAATGGTGAAAAGAGATGGCTTCGAGAAAGTAGTCCCGAAGGAGAAAGATGTGAGAGCAAGAGTCTGAAGAAGAAAAAAGCCAAACAAGGAGCTCTGAAGGAATTCCTTCAAGAAAATTATCTGAGAGAAACTAAGCAACTCACGCGTAGGAGAAATGTCAAAGAACAAAAGAGCTGACAGCAAAAGTCTGAAGACTTAGAGCCTGAAGTCATCAAGCTGAGAGTCCAAAGAGCAAGTAAGCTTAGAGAGCTTGAATTACTCTACATAAAGTAAATTAGGATTCTTTAATCAATTTACTTAAAAATATTTTTAAGCAAAGGAATAGATAGAGTCTAAAGTTGGAGAGATCAGAAAGCCTGAGTTACTCTGCATAGAGAAAATCAGGATTCTTCAATGACTTATATTGAAAAGTTTTATAAATCAAGTAGCTTTGAAAACCTAAATTACACAACAAAGAGTAGATCAGGTTTCCAATGATGCTTGACTTAATAAGCTCAGTCCAATGACATTTTTTAAGGATCTACAGTGCATGAGAGTCATGATCAGATAAATGAGAGGCTGACAAGTGGCAAAAAGGCATCCAGCTGGAAGGGAGATCGATGATCCATAGGCATCCATGATAGAAAAATCCATGGTGTAGTTCAAGGATCTGAGGTAGCTTCTAATGACCAATCAGTGCAAAGGGGAGTCCAAGTAGTTAGTAATTTGGAATTTATGAAGGTTCTCATCCTCTAATATGGTTTACTCTTGACAAATGACCATCCAGCCTAAAAGTGGCATGGTTTAGCTAGATTTTTCAACACATAGAGACCTTCATCCCTTTACAATAGGACACATAAAGGGGAAGGTTGCCATGCTATCTTTAATACAAAGATCAATGCAGTCACGCCAGGAAATGACGTTCTAGTTGCTCATGGTATGGCTTCTCAAAATCCACCAATAGAGTGACTTGAATGCAAGAATGGCTCAAGGAGATTGTATAACAAACATGGAATGGTGCATTTCATGGAAAAAGGAGGATGATGGTGGTGGTTTTAAGAATTTATGGTTTCCTTCTTAGTTTCTCATGCATTCACATATTCTCTTCCTATTTTTTGTTATAAATAGAGGCCTTACAGCCAATAAATTATCTCTGGACTGATGATAAAGTTACTCTACCAAAATCGCTTTGTAAAAGACCTTTTGAAGCAATTAAAAAATAATTTTTACGTATCTCTTGTCTGAAAATTATGTTGAGCAAGCTTGTGCATGATGGGTTTGTGAAGAAGTGTTCTTCCATGCCCATTATCCTTCTTTCTTGCCTATTTTTAGGTGTTTTCAAGTTAATTATAGGTCTGGACTTGAGCTCTTTCCACCATTAATAGATGTTTGGTGTGGATTTCAAAATTTCTCTTTACTTCATGTATGGTCCAGTGAACCTAGTTTACGAAATACTTATGCAAATTAATTGGTTGTGAGGTGTGTAAGTAAAATTTATCTTATGTTAAATTAGTGTTGATTCCTTGACTAAGTGGATCATTTATTTTGGTGCATCACCTCCCTTAGCTTATATTTCCTTTCATTTTATCCTCCTATCCCTTTTCCTTAGCCAATAATAGATATTAATGTGGGAATCAAGAGTTGAAGTGAAGAATCTGAGGAACTAGCCTCATTAAAAATCCTAGAGGTTCAACCTCAACGTAGGATATCCACATCTTGAGGTTGTTCCCATGCTTGTAGTTGGAAGTGCGAGAGCCTAAAAACTCTCCCACAAAGGGTGCAATTCCAAGCTACAATAGTTTGAACATGCTCGGTGAGACTCGCTACCATTTTCATTTCCATTTTTATGAAAGACTGGTCAAGTTTGATGCTATTTTGATCAATTTGTAGTAGTGGTAGCTTTCATCTTCCATCATCTGGTGACTTTGAGGAACACTCAGCTATATGGTGGTAGAGCAGTAGCCATTTTTTCATGCCAAAAATAACTACAAGATCAGTGACTAGAGGTTTTCCTTCTGAATTCATCAAATTACCTTTAAACTCAGCAAAGAGGTTAAGGTTTGCCCATACTCATCCATACATAGGGCATCCTCTTCCTAAACCAATCTAAGGCATACCTACACAATAAGATCCCTGTTAGCACCTCTTGCTACTATGATTCCCCAAAGAGATTTTATGGGTTTTAGTGGCCAAAGTCCTTTAAACTTGCCATAGTATGACCCTATACCAGTAACAACCCTTAAAAGTGTCCCATATTACACAAGAGACTAAGTTGTAACTCTTAATGAACACATAATAGACATAGCCAATTTTTACAACATCCATAATGTCACAATAGAAAATGTAGCTATTAGGAGATTGGTTGTATCCTTCAAGGGAAAGGTGTTAGATTGGTATAGGGGTCTATCTCCTAACTCTATCCAATCATAGGACTAGGTAGGAACATCCTTGTGTAAGAGGTTTGTAGATAAAGTGATCATTTGTCACTTGCAGAATAGTTTACCATAATCAAGAGAGATCCCCATGAAGTCATGCAAGACTTCAACATGAGATTCCAAAAGGCTTGGGACAAAATTCTAGCCATTTTTAGACCATCCCCAAACTTTGATCTCTTATATTATTTTAAGGCTCTAAATAGTGATATAGTTGTAATGATCCAATCCATGGGAGGGGACATACTACCAGATGTATATGAGGTGGCCATTAAAGTAAAAAATTACCTAGTTCAGGTGGGCAAGCTTACTCCCAGACCCCCAATGCCTCTTTTCTTTGAGATCAGACCACCTCCTATAGTCACTGCTCCACTTGATGTTTTACTTCCAACTCTAATGTTTTCTATTGTGCCTTCACCAAAGCAAGAGAATACCTCCACTAGTGGATCCAGTGACTCCCAAGAGCAAAAAAATTACTTGGAACTAAAAAGCATGCTCCAAAATTTGGGGAATGATGTGGTCAATGTTAATAGGTAGCAATCTTATAGAAAGCCATATCAAGCTCCATACCATCCTCAAAAATAGCCTTATCAAGCAAATAGGCCACCCTAAAAAGGAAATTTCAAAGGATAGGGATAGCCTAACTATGCTAGATAGCAAAGTTATAATCCAAATACTATAGGACCTTCCAATTCCTTAGTTCTGGTTTAAAATAATATGGCTTCAGAGGCTGAAGGGATAGTGCCTTAGAATCATTCTTTTGGGTAATCCATTGTCCCAACTAATGGCTCTAACCAGGAATTCAATGACTAATGGTAGTAGGCTATTTTTTATGGGCACAACCAAGCTCTTATGGCCTAAGGCATGGAGGTTCTCATGATGACAAAGAAAGATCAACCTCCATAAGAACAAGGCTCAGATCAACTGTCAAACCATCTAGAGGCCACAATGGTCATCAGTGAGCAAGAGGAGTGTTATGCATCTAATCAATATACCATCCCTAGTTTGTCTCATGTCCCAGTCTCAGCAAACATAAGATTCAAGAGAAGGAATATGGGTGATAACTAGGAAGCTTTCAAAAAACCTCTTGTCACCACTCCATTAACAAAGCCACTAGCAGTAGCAAATAAATAAATCCAATGTGAGTGTACCAGTGTGGGACATGCTTTCCATGCCTAGTCAAGTGGACATCCTTCAAGAAGGTTTGTCCAAGATGAGTGTTACAATAGTTGCAACTAAATCACCAAGCAAAGAAGTCGAGGTCTTCACTATTGCAGCCAAGGGTCCTTTGGGGAAAAGATCAAGTAGTGTGACCAAGCCCCCTCCATTCTACATGTCATTAATTATCAGTGATTCTTTGGTGCATAATTACTTGATAGATAGTAGGGCTAGCACCTTAGTCATGCCAAAGTATATAGTTGATCAGTTGCATCTTAAATATGAACTGCAAACCAAGGGAGTCCTATAGCTCAATAGTTCTTCCACAAAGCCATCAAGTATCATCAAGGATTTGAGCTTAACACTGCATGTTTGTCCTAGTGTTTCAAAGGTACAGGACATGTTGATCCTTGATGTCACTCCCTGCTTTATGTTGTGTCTTAATAGAGAATTCACAACCAAAATTGGAGGTTATATTATAGTAGATTGGTCTTACATGGCATTTAGAACAAGATACGGGACTAAAGTCTCAATCAAGGTTGAACCCATGACACAATTCCACATTCAACCCCACCAACCACATAGCATAAACCTCAATTATACTATCCTTGATGAGGATGAATTTATAATTGGCAAGAGTTGAACACTCATCCTGAAGAGGTTTCAGACTTGTTATTAGATGAGTTATGGGGAGATAATCAATTTCTCAACCCTTTAGAAGGTGTTGAGGAAAGAGACATGGGTGTCTATTTGTTGCATGAAGAGAATCGACTCATGCCTTCCCTCATTGGACCTAAAGCGGACCCCAATGGTATGTGGAAGTTGTTCTTTGATGGCTCAAGGAGTAGAAATGGCATAGGTGTTGGGGCAATGTTGGTTTATCCTTCAGGTAATAATATTTTCTCTTCCTATAGGTTCCATTTTAGTTGCTCTTCAAATGCATTAGAACACAAAGGCTTGATCTGTGGCCTTTAATGGGCCAATAAAAGAGGAATAAAAATGTTTTAAGCATATGGGGATAATGAGCTCATAGTGAACTAGGTTAGAGGCTTGAACGTTACAAAGAATCCTTTGATGAGGTCCAAAAAAAATAGAGTGTGGGACCTAATTAAAGATTTTGAAGCCTTTGACATTTAATTTATCCCAAGAATTAGAACCAACATGTTGATAGGTTAGTAGTTGTGGGAGCTCAGTTTGACATTCCAAGTGAGCTAAAAGAAGCCAAGGTTTAGCCACACGTCAAGGTGGTGGTGAGGCCATCAGTGCTAGATAATGAAGCCCAATGACAAGTTTTTGAAAGTGACAAGCAAATTATTTATTTCTTATAGTAGGAAGATGATTTCTCCTCCACCAATCAAGGTAAATTACATCATCAATATGAGGATCAAATTGTTCAACTAAGGTCGAACAAACTTCCTAAGGGGATGGTTACACTTGAAGGCCTTTTTCGTGAGAGGGACCATATTAGAAAAGAAAAGGCAATAATGTCTACCAATGAAGAAAACTATGAGAGAGTCCTCATTTTCAAGGATAAGCTTCTCAAGCTCAGGAAGGTAAGTGGCAAGGTTGAGAGGTACACTTTCATAGCACTTTGTTAGGAATATGTAGACATTTTTACTTGGGAGTATAGTGACCTGAAAGATTTTGATCTGAAGTTATCCAACATACCATAGAATTGGAGGTTGACGCTAAGCATGTAAGGCAAACATAAAGGCCTGTCAACCCCAAGATAGAAGAGCTTATGAGGAAAGAGCTAACCAAGTTGATCAAATCTAGGATCATCTTTCCCATCAAACACTCATCATGGGAAGCCAACTTGGTGCCTGTAAGGAAAAAGAGTGGGAAGATTAGGTTGTGTGTTGAATTCAAAGATTTGAACAAAGTCTCCTTGAAGGATAAATACCCTCTACCATCCATGGAACAACTTCTCCAAGTAGTTGCAGGTTTAGAACATTTTTCTCTATTGGATGGATATTCAAGCTACAACTAAGTATGGGTAAAAGAGGAGGATCGATACAATACTGTCTTCACCACCAAATAGGGCATGTATGCATACCAAAATATTCCCTTTGGTTTTTCAAATGTTGGCATAACTTTCTAAAGATCCATAAAAATGGATTTCCAAGGGCTGCTAAATCAAATGGTGTTGGTATACTTGGATGACATCATGGTTTTCTTCAAGAATGCCAATGAACACATGGACCACCTGAGGCTAATTTTTGAGAGATGCAGGGAGTATGGGATCTCATTGAATCCTAAGAAGTGCATGTTTATTGTCCATGAAGGCAAGTTGTTGGGCCACATCATTTCAAAGGAAGGGGTGTCCATTGATCCTGATAGAATAAGTGTCATCTTGTCCTTATCCTTACCCAAGCATAAGAAGGGACTCCAAAGTTTCCTTGGGAAAATAAACTTTGTGAGGAGAGTTATACCTAGTTTTACAAACTTGGTCAAGCCCATCATTTTTATGCTAAAGAAAAACCAAGTGTTCACTTGGTCAAATGAAGGTAAAATCGACATTTGAGGCTATCAAGCAAGCCATTGCTCAAGCACCCACACTCATGAATCTTGATTTCTCAAGGGATATCATATTGTATGCTTTTGCTAATATTGATAATATATCAGCTATGCTGATGCAAAATAATGGTAAAGGACTTGAGTATCCAATAGCATTTTTCAGTCAGGGGCTTGAGGAGTATGAGGCAAGGTATAATTTTGTAGAAAAGTAGGTCCTTGCAGCAGTAAGAAGCCTCAAAATATTCATGCCAATGCTCTCCAATAGTAAAATATATCTTATGGTGTCTCATCTTGGAGTGAGAGACTTCATTCTTAACAAAGACTTGAATGAAAAGAGAGCTAGTTGGATTACCAAGGTCATGGAGTATAATGTGGAGATCAAGGTCACTAAGCTAATAAGAGGTAAAGGCTTGTGTGAGCATATGGTTGATGACCTTCATGAAGACAAAGAGGTTATCTTGGTAACACAAGATAACACACAAATAGATGCACCTTCACCTCACATTAGTTGGCTCCATGATATGATGCATTTTCTACTAACAAGTGAGTGCCCTCAAGGTATGGACAAAGCAAAAAGAAGGTATTTTAGACTTCAGTCCATACCTTAAGCATTAGTTGATGGGATTTTATTCAAAAAGGACCTCAATGGAGTGCTCCTAAGGTGCCTAGATAATGACCAAGTAGCCAATATTTTTAAGCACTTCCATGATGGACCTATAGGAGGTCATTTTGCACCTAGGACTATAGCAACAAAGATAATGAGGGTTGGTTATTACTAGCCTAGCCTCTTCAAATATGCTTATGCATGGGTGAAGAAGTGTCAAAAATGTGCTCTCTTTACGGGTAACTAAAGACTAGCAGCTTTTCCTATCAACCTAATTTAGGTAGAGCAACCATTCATGTAGTGGGGTTTGGATTTCATTAGAATGATCAACCCTCCATCAAGTGCAAGGCATAAATGGGTGCTTATTGTAACTAATTAATTCACTAGATTGATGGAAGCCATTGCATTGAAGGAAGCTAACGAAAGTACAATCTTAGATTTCTATAACAACATCATGACCAGGTTTGGTGTTCTATCGACTATCATCTCTGATAATGCATTAGCTTTTCTCAATCTAAAAATAAGTGAATGGGCTCTCAAGATGTGCATTTACCTTAGCACTTCCTCCAATTATTATCCTCAAGGAAATGAGCTGGCTAAGTCCATAAATAAAAATTTGCTGAGGATCATCAGGAAGACTATGAAAGAGAACTAGAGGACGTGGCATGCCAATTTAAAGACAGCCTTCTGGGATGATAAGGTAACTCCTAAAGCTATTGTTGGCAATTCTCCATATGTTCTAGTATATGGAAGGGAGGCCAAGTTACCCATTTCTCTTGAGTTGCCTACATCAGAAATAGCCCATCAGTTGGAGCTACTAGAAGATAAACCCCTGAGTGTGAGATTGGCAAAACTCACAGAACTTGAGGAGATAAGAGACCTTACAATGAAGATGCTAGAGTCACATCAAGCTTAGATCAAAAAAGCTTTTGATAAGAGAGCCATGGCAAGGGACTTTAAGAAGGGAGACCTAGTCCTCAAATGTAATTTAAATAGGGCCAAAATAGGCAACCATACCAAGTTTGACAGCTTGTGGAGTGGCCCTTATTTGATCCACAGACGCAAATAACATAACACTTTCTAGCTCACCAAATTAGATGGAGAGGTATTGTACATCCCAGTCAATGGGATTCATTTGAATCCTTGTTATTAAGAGTCTATGGTTATTTTATATGTTTCATTTTGTTTTTTCATGTTTTATTCTAAGTGCCTTGTGCACATCCATTTTAGTTGAGTGTTTTCCCTTCCCTAAGTGTCTTGGGCACATTTTTTTTCATTTCAATTGTTTTTGTTGCTTCAAGTGAAATTTCTAGATAGAGCCAACCTTGTATAAAAGTAGTGACTCCATACCCAATGGATCAGATGAAGCAAATGAGTTGGGTTCTTCAAAGCATAGCAGACATGCTTCCCTATGAGTCGTTAGAAATGTTGGCCATTTCTTGGCCCACATACCATTGCTTGCCTAAGTATGAGAAGATAGAATTTCAAGCAAGAAATTATGAGTCTTTAAAAAACTTCAGACTTTCAATAGCTCATGACTTAAATGGCTTTATAAGTTGCAAAGTTACAAAATTCTGAAGTAGTAAGTAACAAGGTGTTAAGGATCCGAAATGGTCTTGAATAGAAGGCTTTGGGTTATCTTATTGAGAAGTCTTCGAGTTTTCCAAAGGGGACAACTTCATGTTTCTAGGGAAAAACAACTTTTTCACTTCATGAGTAATCAATAATGAGAAACCTAAAGTAAGAAGCTCTAAAAGCCTTGAATTGGTCATGGGCAATAAAAATCAGGTTTCTGAAAGTAAGTGACTTACTAAGTTGCAAGCAATGAGACATCAAAATCCCAATTTGGTCTTTAAATTTGCTTCTCAAGTTATTGAAAGGACAAGTATTCTCCAAAGAATACTCCAAGGGTCATTGACAAATCCGAAGGGTACATCCTTCTCCAAGTGGATAGTTGCAAGTTTGTCAAAGGCTCTTTTGAGCTTTGGGAGGTTCATTTCAATTTTTTTGATGGGTGTATTTTCCTTCGAAAAAGACCATTTATAGAAAATACCAAAGGGTCCCTTACCCTTCGGGGGAGTCTTTATAAAATCCCATGGAAAATAATTCTGAAAGAAAGGAACAAAAGTTAAAGTCCAAAGGGTATGTTACCCTTCAGAAGGTGCCATTGACAAAGTTTTGAGGGGCCATTTTCAATTGATCTGAAGGATAATTTCTAAAGAAAAAGGACCATTTCAAAATTCCTGAAGGGTATCTTTCCCTTTGGGAGGACCATTTTCAAAGGTTGAAGGCCACTTTTCTCAGTGGGAGGACCATTTACGGAAGTCTGAAGGGACATATAGGAAGCTCGAAGGGTCTCTCACCCTTCGAGAAAGTCCATTTTGAAAAATCCAAAAGGCAATTGAAAAAGAAAGATCCTTCAAGGGAAGGAACAAAAAAAGATCTGAAGGGAAAAATTCCAAAGGAATTCCTTCGAGAAATGATGTAAGGCAAATTTTTGAAGGAAGAGAGCAAGAAAAAAGCTTCGAACAAAATTTTGAAGTAATTCCTTTAGGAGATTTTCCTGAGACAAATAGATCCTGAAAGAAATAGGCCCAAGGAAAAAAGATAAATCCCATGGACATTTTTCCCATGGAAAATGGTGTAAAGAGATAGCTTTGAGAAAGTAGTCTGAAAGGAGAAATATGTGAGACCAAGTGTCTGAAGAAAAAAAAGCTGAACAAGGAGCTCCGAATGAATTTCTCTGAAGGAATTCCTTCCAAAACATTGTCTGAGATAAACCAAGAAAATCACCCATGGGAGAAATATCAAAGAATAAAAGAGACCACAGTGAAAGTCCAAAGACTTAGAGCCTGAAGTCATCAAGCTGAGAGTCTGAAGAGTAAATAAGCTTAGAGAGCCCAAATTACTCTGCATAGAGTAAATCAAGATTTTCCAAGTACTTTACTTAAAAAGATTTATAAGCAAAAGAGTAGATAGAGTCCGAAGTTGGAGAGATCAAAAAGCCTGAGTTACTCTGCATAGAGTAAATCATGATTTTTCAATGACTTAGCTTGAAAAGCTTTATAAGTCAAGTAGCTTTGAAAACCCAAATTACACAACAAAGAGTAGATCAAGTTTCCAACACTACTTGACTTAATAAGCTCAGTCTAATGGCATTTTCTAAGGATCTACAGTGGATGGGAGTCATGATCAGACAAATGAGAGGCTATCAAGTGGCACAAAGGTGTCTAACTAGTAGGGAGATCGACGATCCATAGGCATCCATGATAGAAAAATCAACAGTACAGTTTAAGGATTTGAGGTAGCTTCCAATGACCAATCAGTGCAAAGGGACATCCAAGCGGCTAGTAGCTGGGAATTTATGAAGGTTCTCATCTTTCAATATGGCTCGCTCCTAAAAAATGACCATCCATCATAAAAGTGGCATGGTTCAGCTAGATTTTTCAACACATGGATACATGCATCCCTTTTCAATAGGACACGTAAAGGGGAAGGTCACCATGCCATCTTTAATACAAAGATCAATGTAGTCACGCCAAGAAGTGATGTTCCAACTGCTCATGACATGGCTTCTCGAAATACACCAAGGGAGTGACTTGAATGCAGGAATGGCTCAATGAGATTGTGCAGTGAACCTAGAATGATGCATTTCATGGTAAAAAGAGGATGATGGTGGTGGTTACATGAATTTATGGTTTCCTTCTTAGTTTCTCACGCATTCCCATCTTCTCTTCCCCTTATTTTTTATAAATAGAGGCCTTGGAGCCAATAAATTATCTTTGGACTGGTGATAAAATTACTCTACCAAAATCACTTTATAAAAGACCTTTTGAAGTAATAAAGATTAATTTTACCTATCTCTTGTCTAAAAATTACATTGAGCAAGCTTGTGCATGATGGCTTTGTGAAGAAGTGTTCTTCCATGCCCATTGTCCTTATTTCTTGCCTATTTTTATGTGTTTTCAATTCAATTTTAGGTCTAGACTTGAGCTCTTTCTACCATTAATGGATGCTTGGTGTGGATTTCAAAATTACTCTTTGCTTCATGTATGGTCCAGTGAGCCTAGTTTACGAAATACTTATGCAAATTAACTGGTTGTGAGGTTGTGTAAGCAAAATCTATCTTATGTTAAATTAGTGTTGATTCCTAGACTAAGTGGATCATTTATTTTGGTGCATCACCTCCCTTATCTTATATTTCATTTCATGTTATCCTCCTATCCCTTTTCCTTAGCCAACAATACATATTAGTGTGGGAATCAAGAGCTGAAGTGAAGCATCTGAGGAACTAGCCTCATTAAAAAGCCTAGAGGTTCAACCTCAACCTAAGATACCCACATCTTGATGTTGTTCCCATGCTTCTAAATGGAAGTGAGAGACCCTAAAAAACTCTTCCACAAAGGGTGCAATTCCAAGCTACAACAGTTATTTTTCATGTAGTCAAATAATGAAGATCATATTTTATGGGAAGACAATTTAATATGATTAAAAATTATGATAGTCATAAATATAAATCTAAAAATAAAGGTTTTCATCAAAATAACAATAAAAATGTGTCACAAATATGTTGGGATATGAATTTTAGATCATTTATAAGAAAGGAAAGGAGAATGTAGTTTCTAATGCCCTATCTAGGAGGGATGATCCCATAAAATAACTATTGTGTGCCATATCCATATTATAGGTAGATTAAGTGGATGAGGAAAGGTCCCAATGAGAGAATGACACAAATACACAAAATAACATTCAAAATCTTCAACAAGATTTGATTGTGTTCAAAAAAAATTATGGAAAGGCAATGATCTATGGTTCAAAAATAGGATATACATATGTAAAAAGTCAACCCTTAAGCATATGGTTCTTGTGAAGCTCTATGTTTCTCCTAAAGGTAGTCACTCAAGCTTATTTAAGACTTATCATAGTATCAAGCAAGACTTTTTTTTAGAAGGGCTTAAATGGGATATTTATAAATTTGTGACAGAATGCATGTCGTGTTAGCAAAATGAGGGTGAGACAATTACGATCTCAGGTCTTTTGTAACCTCTATCTTTTCCTATATAGAGGTAAGAGGAGGTTTCCATGGATTTCATCATTGGTTTTCCCATGTCTAAATGGAAAAGGTGTCATCATGGTTGTCATGTATTGACTCACCAAATATGGCCATTTTTGTGTTTTTCCACATTTATTTATAACAAGTATAGTAACATTAACTTTTATGAATATAGTTCAAAAGCTACATGGGACTCCAAAGACCATAATTAGTGATCATGATCTTATATTTACCAATAAATTTTGGAATGAGTTATGCTCATTCTTGGGTATTAACAAGATTTTAGATTATTATATCACCTTCAATGTAATGGAAAAAAATTAGGTAATCAACAAGAGCGATGGATTCAATGGTTTCCACTAGCAGAATGGTTATATAACACTTATTTCAATACCTCATCCAAAATGTCTCCATTTTTTAAATTGTATGTGTATCATTCACCATCTATCACCTCATTCTTGATATTTAAAATAAATTTTTAGGCAGTCGAGGAAAAAATTCAACACCAGTAGGAGGTACTCTCTATTCTTAGAGAAAACTTGGAAATAACATAGAATCAAATGTAGTAAGCTGACCAACACTACACTGAAAGACATTTTGAAGTAGAAGATTGGGTTTTTTTTTAAATAAATACATATCATAAAATGTCCTTAAAAATAGAAAAAGGATAAAAAAATTTCACCTAAGTATTACGACCCCTATCAAGTTTTTTAGAAGATCAACAGTGTAGCATACAAACTAGATTTACCTCATTCAATGAAAATACATCTAGTATTCCACATTTATTGATTAAATGAAGTCATTGGAAAAATGGTTTCAACCTAGGTAGATTTATTATATATTAATGGGGATGACATAATCATTTTGTACCTTGAGTAAATCCTTCAAACTCGTATTAAATGATTATTGATGAGGACGATTACAAAGTATTTGATAAAGTGTAAGAATATAGCCAATGAGGATGCAACATAGGAGGATGAAACATTCCTGAAAAATCATCTATATATATTCAAGGTTGAGGATAATTTTGGTTTTGAAGATGAGGCCATGCTACATTCTTAATCGATATCATTATTCGGATATGTGTGGTTGACTTGTTGCTACCATAACCTTTTACTTAGTCATGTGATAATTTCTATATCTTCATATTTGTAATAATGTTAGCCTATGGAGAATTGATGGGCTAATTATGGTATATATAGGAGGTAATGTTTAGTATTGGAAGATCATATTATGAATAATGTTCTTGTTACAAGATTGTGTAGGTTGCCTCCTCGAAATAGATCAATAATATATTTTTAGTATTCTACGATGTTATCAATCGTTTGTGTGGATATGTTCCTTTCAACTCTTATTATTATGATTCACTATTGTCCTTCTTCTCATAATATTTATATTTCCATCCATTATTGTTACTTTTATCTATCTATATAAGTAGTTTCATTACATACTTACACCTTTGAAAAAAGCAATATATTTCTAAGTCTTTTTTTACAAGATTTAAACATTGCATTAAAAAATCTTACAACACATTGTTGATGTTAACGTACATCACAATTACACATAATCAACAAGAATTACCTAAAGGGGCTTAGATATATACCTTTTTATATCTTCCCTACTTGTCCTTTCTAACCTCCTCGCAGCTCTAACTATTACATCCACCAGGTCGCTAAAATATTTTTTGCCTACCATCACGTAACTCTATCCATGTCAACCAATTCACTGCTTCTAACTACACAAAGTCCAATAATGTATTAATTTTACACACATCTAGTAATGGGAGATAAATACTACATTAATTACATTCATTATTTTTGTATTGTTTCTCTGGTTTCAAAATATTTAGGGTTTTGTATGTTGATTTTTATGGAAGGTTTTTCCTATGGTTGCATTGCATTCTAATGCAAGCTTTTGATATTTTGTAGGGATAGATTATGCTTTGAGTTCAAATTTTGCATTTTGATTTTAATTTCTCAATGTTGTGATTTTTTGTCTCTTCTTTTGCACTTTGTTTCATTTTAATACGAGTTTCCTTCTTGTTGCATTTCATTTTTCTGGAAATTTGAGCTACCATACCAAAGTCAAATATATATTTTAGTGCCATTTATTTTGTTTTGCTATGAGATTTTGCTATTATTTTAAAGGATAGAAGCAGGTGTTGGACTTAGTAGGAATCACTTAGCAGAGGTTGGATATTGTAAGTAAGAAGAAGCTTATAAGAAATTTATCAAAGGGGCTCAGCTATATCCTACAAATTTATACTTAACATTAGTCAAGTTTTACTTCTTGTGATCGAGACAAGGAATTTTTTATATTGAAAGTTTATTGAATTTAT